>BSYR01000017.1:38570000-39838750 GCA_030270665.1 Hibiscus trionum | reverse complement strand
AACGAGACGATCAACCCAAACATCATTACAAAACAGTCCATTTTAGCTTAATCTGCAGGGCATTTCGAAACACCCAAGAAGTGTATCGAAACGCCTTGACTAAGTCAACAAGCCCAAGTCAACATGAGGGGACCGTATCGAAACGCTGGTCAACCATTCCGAAACGCCCTCAACGGTCAACTTCTCGTGGTCAACGATACGAAGACCGTTCCGAAACGCCTAGGCCCGTTTCGATACTTCAATTTATCGTCAAAATCTCAGATTTCCAGTGGCAAAAACGTATCGAAACGACCCCTTGCGTACCGAAACGCTTGGCCTGAAACAAGAGGCCGTATCGAAACGGGACCAACCGTTTCGATACACCTGCTGCGAGCAGACATGTTTTAGCTGGTTTTTGGCACAAGGCAGCCCCAAATTCCAACCAAAACCTCCCACAACCAACCACGCAACAACTCTAGATACTAGACACCCTTAAACAACATGTTTCACACTCATCATACATATAAAAGCCACTCAAGTAAAACATCAAATTAACAAGGATTAATACATAGCATTTAACATAACATGTCCTAGACAAACACACTTAGCATTCATGGGAAAGGTATGAGTCTTCAAACACAAGGAAAATATGCAACAAGTAAATATGGTCTACAATCCACAACATAAACGAATACACATGGCCAACATGAAATCAACAATTTAACATGCTCATCCAAACACGAAATCAACTAAGGAGTTCGACACCAACTCCTACAAGTATACACCCCCATCGTCTAGGCATTATTACAAATACGTAAATCATACTTGAGCTAATTGAGAACTCCAAAAGCTCCTCCCTTGCCCACTTGCCTCCCGAACTCTAACGATCTGCATGTTGGAAATAAAGGAGAGCGTAAGCTAACTAGCTTAGTGAGAGAAGCTCTAAAATTCACAAGCATGCAGTTTTCAAAACACTTTTCATAATTGACAATAAATCAATGGATGCACGAATGATTATCACAACAAGACTACACATGGCTTGCACATGCACAACCAACATACACACGGTGGGACCACACATCACTGTTCGACTAGTAGTTTTCTGATGGGACCACTCATCACCTTACTCTACTACTAGTCACTACCGGTGGGACCACTCATCACTGTAGTTATGACAACCATCACGTGAGGCTCGACTTCAACTTGACTAAACAACAACAACGGTATAAAACAACTCAAGGTGCACATGATACCACAACATATAGACACTCATCAACACATAACGAAAAGGTAGGAGGAATAACTTACACTTGGGTTTAGGTGAACCCTCTAGGTACCACCCAAACCCCCAAGAGTTCCATTTCGAAAACAAATCAAAGTTTGACATTTCTACTCACCGTTGCTACCCAAATGGAAGCCGAGAACCAAGCTCAAGTCTCCAAACTCTCCGGATTAGTTCCCGAGGCTTCACCAACAAGATTCCTTGCTTCTAATCATCCCAACACAATCATAACAATCATAATTCAGTCCACGATTCAATGTAGAAAGCCCCGGACACAAACCAAGCACAACATACATAATTTCAAGCTAAAGACAATACAAAATTCCTCATTCCCGAGCAGCCTTAAAGCACAACCTAAAACCAATGTTTCCAACACTTATATTACTCCCAAAAGCTTCCAAAACAACCCTTACATATAGCCTAACCATCAGCCAACAAGTTTCCACCCTAAACACCCTCAAAACTCAACATTTCAACTCTCTAAATGATTCTTAGATGACTATGAACCTTGTTATGCTAAGTATGAACTTAAAGTTCAATTTCAACGTTTGACATGATATGAAATGCACTTATGATATGGAGCTATAAGCTCATCTATGAATTAAGCTATGTTAATGATAAGATGATAAGCTTTGGAGTTATGCTCAATATGATATGTGTGATTTTTGGAGCTTCAAGCTCACTTATATGTTTATGAATAACTTGATAAAGAAATCTTGGATTCGTGTTAGCCCCGGGTATAGTTGACATGCCATAGAGTACATTTTAGCTCAGTTTATGGGGATTATGATACACAAATTGACCTTTCTTTGTTTAGTGGCGACAGTAGGAGAGATGAGTTATTGGTCACTGGCGATAGTAAGAGGGATTGACCTTTCTTTGTTTAGTGGCAACAGTTGGTTGGGGATTCATGTACCCTAGTGCTATTGAAATCCAAGGAAAACTTTGAATAAACATTTTGATAATTGACTTTGATATGAATAAGTTATATATTACTTTGGGTAAATGAATATGCATGACATTGATATGAAAAGTTATAATGCCTGCCAAAGATTAAGATATATGAAAAAGTATGTCATGATGTGCTTTGTTAAGTAATTAATATGCAATGGAAATGATAATATGCTAAGTTAATAAGTTAAAAAGAGAAATATGGTTATAAACATATTATCTGTTATATGATCTTCAGTATGTATTCTTGCATTTATTTGTATAATATCAAGTTGACTAGCTCACTAAGTAGTCTACGCAATATAAGCTTACGTTGTATCATCTCATGCATTTTAGGTGCAAGTTCTCCGTAGAATCATTCGTGGTTGCAAGCTGGAAGTCATCTCATACGGTGATCCCGTGCCGATACTGAGGTTAGGTTTGAAGTACTAGTGTTTTGGTATGGTACTTTAAGTATGATACCAACATTGGGTTCGTAACTTCAGCGTACCAGTACGGTACCTAGAGTACCGATACATGTTTTGGGTTCGAAGTTTGAGTATTGGTAGGTGTACCAGTACGATACCTTGAGTATCGGTACCCTAAGTAGTTAAGTTAGTTGAAAGTTTTAAAATCTTGCATTTTAGTCCTAATAATTTTATAAGACATTTGGATGAGTTTCTTTCATCAAAAGAGTTGGATTTTTGTCAAAAAATGCATTGTTTTATTGGGCCATCAAATGTTTTTCTTTGATTTTTAAAAAAGGACCAAAATTTTATAAAATTACAAATTAATCACTGAAGTTAGGTCGTTATGATATTGATCATCCAACTGGATCTTAATAACTATAAAGATGCCTGAGGTAGACTTAGGTCGTGATGATATTGATCATCCAACTGGATCTTCCACAAATGAGGTAGATAACACTCGGAAAAGCCCTACGAATCCTCAGGAAGTTAGGAATAACCCTCTGAACCCTCAGGATATTTCAAACGATCCACTGGCACCTCCCAACACCCTGTACAAAGGGACAAAGACCCATAAAACTTAATAAAGCACCCTTCTTCTCCACCCTGAACAAAACCACAAAGGGACAACCACGGAGAAAACCAAAGCTAAAACTCGCCAAACAAAAATTCAGAAAAACAAACGGTTCCATCATTCAGCTTCTACACTATAAAAGTAACCTTTCTTAAGAAGCAAAACCCAAGAAACAATATAATTCAAAACTGATATTTAAAAGTTCAACAAACCAAGTGAAAACACATCCACACTTTAGAAAAATGAGGGGCACGTCAATTCATCCTGGCATGGCAATCAGAATCAACAAGAAAAGTCCAACAGAACGTCAAACCGCAACTTGAACAACTCAATTTTGCCGAGAGTTTCTCTTTTGAGCACAAAATACATTATGAAAACAATAGATGGTAAAGTGGCACACGTTACATCAATCTTATTAAACCAATGCCAAAATCGTCATAGACGATGCTCACAATGCAACACCCATGATACGACAGACCCCTACACCATTTTCTAAGCCTGCTCGTTCCATGAATTCAACAAATTCATCCATACCGCACATTGGATTAACACATCTACATCGTTCCCCAATCGATCACACAACTTTGAAGTCCCCTCCAACACAACGCAGAATCAATTAACTAGACACTTTTTTGTACAGCTCCTTCCATACCACAATTTGATCTTCCGTAATACACGGTGTTTATATAGTCACCATTCCACAAGGCCAATCTTCCATCAACCATACTCCCCTTATCGCCACTAAATTATGTGACATCGTCGACTCTACCTTTCCAAACACTGATACATCCTACACCATTAAAGTATTGCTCGGACGACAATTGACGTGGCAAACCATAGTCAAAATTATCAGAATACCAGATCTTATGTACCATTGCTATCGACATGCATCCAGTTTCATTTCTTGATTGAACACCATCTCAAACCGATATTGTCGCAATCTATCATGGACTGTCTTCTTTTTGGTCTTAGGCCATGTCCTCTTATGTTTCAAAGACTATACATTTTGTTTTATCGGATCCCCAAATCAAATATTTTGGATACATACATGTGAAATTCACGCATGTAATTGAAAATGTTGAAGCATTGAAACTTTCGAGCAGCCTGTTCTTTTGAAACGAATTTCCACGTTTTTAAATGAATTATAATATTAGTGATTTAAATTTTTTTTTGATCGGCAACCGTATGTTTTTATTAAAATAGAGAAACATACAGCTTGACGAAATCGCACGCCTCGTTAAAAACCTCCCTAAACCTAGTGGAGGAAAAGAGTACGATACGATCCGTCGAGTACAAAAGTAAACTAAAAACACATAAGACCAAGTCACAAACATGCCACGAACGTCGAAAGTCTATCTACTCCCTCTTTTGCCAATGCATCCGCAAATCCATTCGCTTCCCTCGGCACGTAACAAAATTGGATATCTTATATGACTTGACAAGCCTGATCAATTACCAAAAATACCTCCCATAGTCGCCAAGGTCGTTTTGCGGACTGAGTAATCCAGCTCAACGCGACTTGAGAATCCGTCTCCAAAATCATACAACCCTGCCGCCATTCCCTCTCTTGTACCATACCCAATGCAAAGGCTATCACTCGCACCTCTGCTTCATTCGACTCCATCACGCCTAAAGGGCCTGAAAATAGACCCAAAATGCGACTGTCTGCATCTCGTAACACGCCACCAATACCTGCCGGGCCCGGTTTACCTCGCGCCGATCCATCCGTGTTAAATTTTAAAACATTTCGTAACGGGGGCTGCCAGCATCTTCCCCCCCTCACCTTTTTCGGATGGACAGTAACCTCAATTTTGGAAGGACAAGTCCACCAAACTGCCTCCGATACCAATTCCCCCCGCCTATCAGCTTTTATCCAGTAATAGGATCTCAATTTTACCAAGAAACACAATTCAGCCAAGTTCCATCGTTTCCCACGGAAAATAAATTCATTCCTTGCAATCCATAACGACCACAATACAGCAGCAACACACGCTATCCACCACATATTCATGCATCCCTTAAAAACACTATGAAAGTCAAGAACGTAAAATGCATCAAAACTAACCGGTAAGCTTGAGTCAATTCCCCACCATTGTCGCATCCATAGCCATACTGATTGCGCAAAAGTGCATTCATAGAGGATGTGAGCGATGCTCTCCTCTACCATCGCACACCAAGGGCATCGGCCTTGATCATCCGGCAGTGGAAACCCACGTGCTCGCAAGAAATCAACAGTGGGTAGTCGACGCAACCATGTAAACCATAAGAAAGCTTGAACTTTCGGCGGCACCAGCACCTTCCAAGCGAAACAGTCACCGAACTCCATCTCCCCCGCCTTATCGAACATGAGCAGTTTCGATAAAGTCCCAACTGAAAAAATTCCGCGCTCGTCTGGTCTCCAAATTAGCATGTCTAGCTTGGCTTCCCATGCGCGAAAATTGGACACCATTTTAATTAAATCACGTAGCATTCCTAGTTCAAAAACTCGCAATGGGCGTCTAAAGAAATCTGCCCATAGTTGATGCGATAAGTTACCCTCCACCATATAATCACACACCCTCGCTAATTTGTCACATGCCAACGAGAATAAGCGCGGAAATACATCTTTTATGGCCACTTGTTCTACCCACGGATCAAACCAAAAAAGTATCGATCTACCATCACCAAGTTTCCATAAAAAACCGGTCATACCCATATGTTTTTCAACCTGTGCGAACATTCTTTCATAGTACGTGGTTATGCTCTTTGTCGTTTTCAAGCAGCATGTAATTGGCTTCATCGGTCGATCACCGAAATTGGTCGCCGGAGACGCCTTTGGCCGTGATTCTGCCAGAAAACGATAGATCGTTAAACCAACATTTCAACACACATGTCAACAACACGAAACAAACGAGAATATTACCGGGAAGAAGCCCGAAATATAAGTTTCGGTCGGAAAAACACGTAGGTCCGATGAGACCTTTTCCAGTGGCGAAATGTCGATTTTTCGAAAGGGTTTTGCTCGCTTAGCCGTAAGGAACTCAACGGTGGTGGTGGTGAAATGAACGAATACCCAAGGCGAACAGAATTGATGAAAAACCAAAGGTTTTAACCCTAAGTTCATCGAACCTTAACCTTTGGATTGGCGGTGATCAGGACGACGGCTGTGCGAGTGGCTAAAGGGGTTTTGCTCGAGACTCGACGACGAGCACTTTGGCACCGACGGTTAACGGAACGGCGTGGCGGTGGGGGAAAAACGATGGTGGCCGGTTGTTTGCGGAAGGTGAAGGGTCAGAGAGGGGGTAGAGGGTTGTGGTACCTTTGAGGGGTAAATGGCCCAATTAAATGCTATTAATTGGGCTGGTTGAGATATTTTGTTATTTTATTATTATTTCAAGAACCACCAGCCGTTAATAAAGAATATGAAATTATATCTTCAAACCCACCAGCCGAGTTCTTACCACTTTATCGGGAAAGCCATGATTGATTGTGCACATATATTAATAAATCGATGAAGGCATACAAGCTTAATAATCAAATATGCTATGAATAATCCCGAAAGATATAAAAATACTTGAAATAGATGAGAATTAAGAATAACAAGAAGATCTCACTAAAAGTACTTGAAATATATCCTTGATCCTAACTTGACTAGAAAAAGAGGGGTTTAACCAATCATGGAGTTGACGGCGACAATAAAGGTTTTTGGTTGCTTGATGGTACTTCTAGGGTTTTATTTTCTCTTCCCCTTATGAACATATTTATGAGGAAAGTCTTTTACATCAATAAGGGGACGAAATTAAATTAAAGCACGTGACTCTAATCCTACAATAAACACAATATAGTAGAAGTCCACTTCAAATAGGATTTCTTCTTCTCTAAGGAATTACGACCGTGCCCTCCCCTTATCTACCGAATGCTACTGTATTGCGCAACTAAATCTCCCAAAGTGTTCAAATTGTGCTAAAACTCTTATTTTATGCATTAAACATTCTTTAGCCATAAAACACCTGAACAATCAAATAGAATCCAAAACAAGGGCTTTGAGATAGATTAGAAAAACTAAATCTTGTCCCTCTTAATTTTGAGCTTAAACACTTATTAATCCCTTTTATTTTTAAATTCAATATTCTGACCCCTCTCAATGTTCGATCATGACTTCGTCCCAGTGTGAGCATGTGATACCCCTTCCCCGGGTTAGGAACAAGGAGTATTACTACGTTTAACTTATCAACTTGTTACAAGACATGTCAATTTTCAGGTCCATTTAAAACTTTTTATCTTATAACTTATCTTGTTACCTAACCTTATTACCTATACATCAAGAAAATCAAATCAAACTATCATGTGAACTATCTCAAACAAATTCATATAAACAACATGCCATTCAAATACTACATATCATATAATCATGTAAACCATTCGATTCAAGGCGTATCAAACAAACTCTTATCATTCATACATACTCTCCATTCGAAAGCTCTCTAATAGGAGTAATACTATTTTCATTCACTTAAGTAATTCTTATAATCATGCATTAATCTAGATATCAAGTTACCATTTAGGCCTTACTTTATTTTCAAGTAAACAATTTGGTCATTCTTATTGTAACGCCCCGGTTTTGGGCTTAGGAGTTTTGGGATTCAGACCGGTTCGGTCGGATCGCGGTTCGAATATATAAGAGTGAATTTAGGAAAACCTAGTTCGGGTTGCATTAAAAATATGGAAAAATGTCTTAAAATCCTCTTTTATTATATTTAAGAGTTTGGTGAAATCAATTTTACAAAATGAGGTTTGGAAGTGTGACATTTTGGTTAGTGACCAAAATGTAAATTTCGAAAACTGTGGGACTGTTTTAAAAAGGATTGAAACTTTGAATCTTTAAGGAGCTATTTACCCAATGGGAGTTTCTCCAGATTTTTCTAAGATATTAAATGATTAATTAAAGGTTTTTAAATAAAACTAAAAATCAGGGAAGATATTTTGGCACTTTCCAACTAACTTCCTAAAATTCATTTTCCATTTTCTCTCATCTTTTCTCTCAAACCAAAAACTTTTCTCCAGAGCTTTTCCTTCTGATTTTGATGTCCAAACATGAGATTATAATCCTCTTTTGATCTCTAATCATCTCTTCAACAAAACCTCACCATTTGCTAATTGGATTTTCAAGATTTTGGTTCTAAAAAGGGAGAAACTCAAGTTTGGAGGTAAGAACGTCCTTCTCCTCTGAACTCTCAGTTCTTTACTGAAATTCCTAAGTTCTCAATCCTTGATTTATGTTTTATAAAAGGTTTTATAGATGTATTCTTGATTTTGGCTTTTAAATGCAAGATTTGATTGATTTTGATGAAATTTCGTATGATCTGTTTGGGCAGTGTTTTGAGGTGTCAATTTAATGTTAAATGAATGTTAAATTGATGTGAAATTGAGGTTTAATAAATGCAATCCCGGATAGGTTGAATTTCCTAAGTTTAGCTTGTGTTCTTGGTTGTTTTTGGGTGATCTTGATGATCTGTTATAGCTGGAGGTATAAGGGTTTGATTAGATCCTTTTTGGATGTTAATTGATGTTTAAGGATGATTAGATTTGATGGATCTTGGCTGGGTAGTGTTGTGAAGTTGTTTGGAGGCATTTTCGGTTGTGTTTGGTAGCCGAAAATGGAGTGTGGTGGAGAGCAGCGGGTTTAGGTGCTTTCATTGAGGATATTAATGCGTGATGATGCATTAATCTACTGTTTTGATGTGTTTAAAACAGGGGAGTCATCTTTGGATCCTAGTGGTGTTGATCCGGAAGCTTGATTGGTGTTTCGGCAAGAGGCGAAACGGAATCGGTGAGTGGATTTTGGATTTCAGCTTTGAAACCAATGTTTTGAAGGTTTGGGAGCTTAGTTTAAGTCTAAGCAACTTAGCTAAGCTCAAGAGTAAGTTTTCGGAAAACTCTCTTGATGATGAACCATGGATTGGTTGTATGCAATGTGGTTGTTTGCATGTTTTAAATTCTGTTTTGAAAGCATCTTTTAGCATGTTAGTTGCTGATTTTATAAGCCATGTAATGAAGAATGCTCAAGGTAAGAGATTCTTGTTTTTGAACATTGTTAAATGTGGTTTTGATGCATAATGATGCATGATGTTTATGGCTTTGTTAAATGCTTTTAAACAGTGGAATATTGTTGTAATGATGCACATTGGCAAGTGATGGTTAAGGTCACAAAGGTGGTTAAATGTCCTTGTGTGAGCCTTGTTTATTTAAGAACAACATGGTGTTTAAAAGTCCATGGTTGGTTCTTGGTTAAGGTTCAAGGTGGTTAAAATTCCTTGTGTAAGCCTTGTTATCTAAGAACTCTAAGGTGTTTAAAAGTCCTTGGGAGATTCTTGTTAAGGACACAAAGGTGTTTAAAAGTCCTTGTGTGGTCCTTGCCATGGTGTTTAAAAGTCCATGGGGTTAAGGACACAATGGTGTTTAAAAGTCCATGTGTGGTCCTTGGAAAGTGTAAGATCACAATGGTGTTTAAAAGTCCATGTGTGGATCTTATGTTGAATGTATCACTTGTTGCCAATATGACATGTTATGAACTTGAAGCATGTATTGCTTGTTTTAAATGCTTATGAGCATGTGCAAATGATGATTGGATTTAAGGGTTATAAATGTGTTTTGTAAATGCATTATTGTGTGGTTTTAAATGAGCATTCCTCACTAAGCTTTTGCTTACGCTCTCTCTCTTTTCTTAAACCAATAATGCAGAGCATTAGTGCATTGAGGGCAGCAAGGTGGTGAAGAATCCAAGGGGTGAACTAAGCTCAAGTATGGTGAAGGTTTCTTAAACACTATTAGCTTTTGGCATTTGGCAATGGGAACCTATGTTGTTGTTTTGGGAGATGTTTTGGACTCCCTAAGTTGGTTTAATGATGTTAATAATGTTGGAGCTTGTAATTGGCCTTTATGAGATGGTTTTGGTTTTTGATGCTTGAATGGTTTGCTAAGTACGAAGCATGCCTATAGATTTGGGGATTTTCATAATTGATGCCATGTTGATGTTTGGTTGTTACAATTATGTTCCTTATATGTTGAATGACTTGCTGGTATAATTTGGTTGCTTTTGGAGCATGATTGTTAAGTCAATTGCATGATAAACCAGCAAGATTTCTGCAATCTGGGCAGCCTGTTTTGGAACAGGTGCTACCGTATCGGAACGGGGGCCTGAAATGGCCTGGGCGTTCCGAAACGGGAGGCACTGTTCCGGAACGGTTTGGCCTCTGCCAGGCCATGTTTCGGTACCAGTTTCGGAACGGTCCCGCATTTCGGAATGGGCCTTCCCTGTTCCGAAACACTCGACCGTTTGGCACTGAAATTGTTGGTTGAATGTTCTGAAATGTTTGCGTTTTGGTCCTGAAACTTGTTATTGCAATTGTATGAGTTTGAGATGTCCGTTTGAGCTGAAATTTGGCAAAGAAGCATGAAAGATGATTAATTTCAAGCTGGTAACTTTAATTTGGGTTAAGTCCTTATAATTATCAGAATTTACTTTTTGGTCCCTTAAGTTGTAATTTGTGCAATTGGGTCCCTGAATGTTCTCTAATTGTTATGATGTCTGAATATGGTTATCTTGTGAACATATCTAGGGTTAACGTGCATCTAGACAAGATTAAAAAGAAAAAAAAGGGTCGTTAATCAAGGTTGACTTTCGGGTTGACTTTGGTTTTCCCCGTGTGATCTTCTTAATTCGGGTCGACCGTCTAGGCCGGGTTAAGGGGGTTACATTTGGTGGTATCAGAGCTGAGTTTTCGTGTAAGTGGGAATGTTATGTGAATGATTAAAGTATGTATGCTTTGTATGCTTGTTGAGTGAAAGCATGATGTGTGATTTGCGAATATGTTGCAATTGAGTTGTATGATGTGATGAAGCATGTTGTGGGTACCCATTGCCAAATCAAAGCTAATGAAATGATATTGTTTTTAATTGAAAATGAGCTTGAGTACTTGGGTTGCTTACCTTGCTGGGCCTGACTTTGTTTAATTGCATTGTTAGAGTATGGCACCTCGTAGAGAGTTGAGGAGTAATGTGCGAGCTACGGCTCAGAACGAGAACGAGAATGATGAGAACGTTGAGAGTGCAGTGGATTTACCTCCTCCACCTGGTGGTGGTGGTGCTGAGGGTGAAGGAGCTGGAGCTGCAGCTGGTGCTGGGGTCGCTGGACCTGAGGCTGGTCAGGGGCAAGCTGTTCCTGACATGACAGTGTTGATACAAGCTATTGCTGGAGCTTTTCAAGCAACAGTAGCTGGAGCTCAAGGAGCTGGGCATCAGGGAGATGCTGGAGTTAGACTACCCTTGGAGCGTTTGCGCAGTCTAGGAGGGACTGAGTTCAGGGGTTTGTCTGCTGAAGGTTCAGAATCTTGGTTAGAAGGTACCAAGAGAATCTTGGGTCAGATGAGTTGCACTGATGTGCAAAAGCTGGGCTGTGTAGTATCATTGTTGCAAGATGATGCTTATACTTGGTGGACTACCTCTATCGCTGGGATGGCGGAAGCTGACGTAACTTGGATGTTCTTTCAGAACGCGTTCAAGAGAAGGTATCTAGGTGTGAGGTACCTAGATGAAAAGAAGAGGGAGTTCATGTCTCTTACCCAGGGGAGCATGACTGTGGCTGAGTATGAAGTACAGTTTGTTCGACTCAGTCAATACGCACCTGAGCTTGTTCCGGATGAGCGGGAAAGGTGTGAAAGGTTCCGTTATGGCTTAGTGACGGATGTAAAGATGTATGTGCTGGCTACCGAGTATGATGATTTTGATGTGTTGGTGGGCCGAGCAAAAGATATTGAGATGAACTTGGGTTTATCTGCTAGAAGTGCTAGATCAAGTACTGGTAAGCGAGCTGCTGAATATAGTTCCGGTGGTGGACGGAACAAGAGGGGACGGGATCAGAAGTATCAGTCCTCAGCTAGGCGAGGTGGTGGTGCGCCTGCCCGGGGAGGCAATGCTAGAGTTGATCCGAGTGCTTGTTGGACATGTGGTTCGCGTGGCCATATGAAACGTGATTGTCCTCGTGCTGAGAGGGAGGTGCAAGCTCCTGTTGTGGCAGCTGGTAATGCGTGCTGGAATTGTGGATCTAAGGATCATATGAGGAGAGAGTGTCCTATGTTAGCTGGTGGCCAAGTGCGTGCTCCTGTTGTTGCTGCACCACAGAGAGGTCGTGGGCGCGGCCGTGGTAACTTCCAGCGGAGAGAGGAAGGTGGTCGGGGTGTGGCTCATGTTGTGGCTATTCAGCCTGAGGGTGGCGGCCAAGCCAGGGTGTATGCTCAGCGAGAGGGAAGGAATGACGCGGATGTGATCGCAGGTACTTTTACTTTGCAATCCTTGTCATTACTTTCCTTGATTGATTCTGGATCTACGCATTCATACATATTGCGTGAGCATGCTGAATTGCTTGGTTTGCCTGTTGAGTCTTTGGATGTTTGTGTGCGTGTCACTAGTTCTTTTGGTGAGACTGTTGTGACTCGAAAGCTTTATAGAAGATGTCCTTTGGTCATGCAAGATCATGTTTTTCATGTTGACCTTATGGAGTTACCTTTCTATGGTTTTGATGTGATCCTTGGTATGGATTGGCTTACTGAGCATCGAGCTGTTGTGGATTGTGAGAATAAGCGAGTTTCGTTGAAGCTTGCGGATGATTATGAGGTTGTTGTGGTTGGTGAGAATGTGAAGTTTCTTGCCAATGTGGTGTCTACGTTGGAGGCGAGCCGAATGCTGAGGCAAGGTTGTGAAGCTTACCTAGCTTTTGTGATGAATCCTAGCTCTAAGGAGTTGCGTGTGCAAGATATTAGGATTGTGAAGGAGTTTCCTGGTGTGTTTCCTGAGGAGTTGCCTGGTTTACCTCCTAATCGCGAGGTGGAGTTTGGGATTGAGCTGTATGAGAATACAACTCCTGTGTCCATTACCCCTTATCGAATGGCACCTAAGGAGCTGAAAGAGCTGATGACGCAGTTGCAAGAGTTGCTTGATCATGGTTTCATTCGGCCAAGTGTGTCACCTTGGGGTGCACCGGTCTTGTTTGTGAAGAAGAAGGATGGCACTATGAGAATGTGCATTAATTATCGTCAGCTGAACAAGTTGACTATCAAGAATCGGTATCCTTTGCCGAGGATTGATGATCTCTTTGATCAATTTCGGGGAGCAGCTGTGTTCTCTAAGATTGACTTGAGATCAGGGTATTACCAGTTGAAGGTAAAGGATGTGGATGTGCCTAAGACAGCTTTCAGGACGAGGTATGGGCATTATGAGTTCCTTGTGATGCCGTTTGGTTTGACAAATGCTCCTGCAGCTTTCATGGACATGATGAATCGTGTGTTTCATGAATACCTGGATAAGTTTGTTGTGGTGTTCATTGATGATATCCTTGTGTACTCGCGTACTGAGGAGGAGCATGAAGAGCATTTGAGGATTGTGTTGCAAGCTTTGTTGGAGAATCAGCTTTATGCTAAGCTGGGCAAGTGTGAGTTCTGGTTAAGTGAAGTGGTGTTTCTTGGGCATGTGGTTTCTGCCGAGGGGATTCGGGTTGATCCTCAGAAGATTGAGGCGGTGATGAATTGGAAGGTTCCTAAGTCTGTTCATGAGGTTCGTAGTTTCCTTGGTTTGGCGGGATACTACCGGAGGTTTGTGGATGGGTTTTCTAAGATTGCTGCACCTCTGACGAAGTTGTTGCAGAAGGATGTTAAGTATGAGTGGACGGAAGCGAGACAGCAGGCTTTTGAGAAGCTTAAGGCAGCTTTGACGCAAGCTCCAATCTTGGTTCAACCTGAATCAGGGAAAGAGTTTGTGGTGTATAGTGATGCGTCCTATGTTGGTTTAGGATGTGTGTTGATGCAAGAGGGTAAGGTGGTGGCTTATGCATCGCGGCAGTTGAAGGTGCATGAGCGCAACTATCCTACGCATGATATAGAGTTGGCTGCGGTGGTTTTTGCTTTGAAAATCTGGAGACATTACCTGTATGGTGAGAAGTGTACTGTGTACACGGATCACAAGAGTTTGAAGTATCTGATGTCTCAGAAGAAGTTGAATCTTAGGCAGCGGCGTTGGGTGGAGTTGCTCAAGGATTATGATTTGACGATTGAGTATCACCCTGGAAAAGCTAATGTTGTAGCGTATGCCTTGAGTAGGAAGGTAGCTGTTGAGTTGAGGGCTATGTTTGCCAGTTTGAGTATTTCACGTGATGGTTGTCTTGTGGCTGAGTTGCAAGTGAAACCATCTTTGGTTCAGTTGATCAAGGAAAAGCAGTTGCTGGATGATTCCTTGGTACCTCATGTTCAGGATATCGCGGAGGGTAGGCCGTCGGATTTTTGTTTTAATGATGATGGTGTGTTATGTTTTGGGAGTCGGATAGTGGTGCCCAATGATGTTGAGTTGAGGCGTGCTATTCTGACTGAAGGTCATAGTAGTCCTTTTGCTATGCACCCAGGTAGTACTAAGATGTATCGAGATCTTCGTGATGAGTACTATTGGGTGGGTTTGAAGAAGGATGTTGCTGAGTTTGTAAGCAAGTGCATGGTGTGTCAGCGAGTAAAGGCTGAGCATCAGGTTCCTTCAGGGTTGTTGCAACTGTTGAGAATCCCTGAATGGAAGTGGGAAAGGATTACCATGGATTTTGTATCTGGTTTACCCTTGTCACCATCGAAGAAGAATTCGGTGTGGGTGATTGTGGATCGCCTGACGAAGTGTGCGCATTTCTTGCCTGTGCATACTACGTACTCCTTGGATAAGCTTGCGGAGCTGTACATTGCTGAGATTGTGCGGCTGCATGGTGTGCCAAAGTCGATTGTGTCGGATAGGGATCCGAGGTTTACATCGCGATTCTGGCAGTGTTTGCATCAAGCTTTGGGTACACGGTTGAATTTCAGTACATCTTATCATCCTCAGTCGGATGGTCAGTCCGAGCGTGTTATCCAGATTTTGGAGGATATGTTGAGGTGCTGCGTGATTGAGTTTCAGGGCTCTTGGGAGAAACATTTGCCTTTGGTAGAGTTTGCTTATAACAATAGTTATCAGGCAAGTATTCAAATGGCACCTTATGAGGCCTTGTACGGGAGGAAGTGTAGGACTCCTTTGTGTTGGGCTGAAACGGGTCAGAAGTTGGTTTCGATGCCGGATTTGTTGAAGGGAACCACCGAGAAGGTGAAGCTCATTTGTGAGCATTTGAAGGCAACTTCTGATCGGCAAAAGTCTTACGCGGATTTGAAGTGTAAGGAGATTGAGTATACGGTGGGTAACCGTGTATTTTTGAAGGTTTCGCCTTGGAAAAAGGTGATGAGGTTTGGCCTTAAGGGTAAGTTGAGCCCTAGGTACATTGGACCATACGAGGTGATTGAGCGTGTGGGTCCTGTTGCATACAAGTTGAGATTACCTCAAGAGTTGGAGAAGATTCATGATGTGTTTCATGTTTCTATGCTCCGGAAGTATAGATCAGATCCTTCGCATGTGATGCCTGTGGAAGAAGTGGAATTGAATTCAGATTTGACCTATGATGAGGAACCGGTGAAGGTTCTGGATTCGGATAGCAAGGTTCTTCGTGGCAAGACCATTGAGTTGGTGAAGGTGTTGTGGAAGCACCGTGGTGTTGAGGAAGCCACGTGGGAACGGAAGGATGACATGCTGAAGCAGTTTCCGTATCTCTTTCCTTCAGGTAAATTTCGAGGACGAAATTTCTTAAGGGGGGGAGAGTTGTAACGCCCCGGTTTTGGGCTTAGGAGTTTTGGGATTCGGACCGGTTCGGTCGGATCGCGGTTCGAATATATAAGAGTGAATTTAGGAAAACCTAGTTCAGGTTGCATTAAAAATATGGAAAAATGTCTTAAAATCCTCTTTTATTATATTTAAGAGTTTGGTGAAATCAATTTTACAAAATGAGGTTTGGAAGTGTGACATTTTGGTTAGTGACCAAAATGTAAATTTCGAAAACTGTGGGACTGTTTTAAAAAGGATTGAAACTTTGAATCTTTAAGGAGCTATTTACCCAATGGGAGTTTCTCCAGATTTTTCTAAGATATTAAATGATTAATTAAAGGTTTTTAAATAAAACTAAAAAGGAGGGAAGATATTTTGGCATTTTCCAACTAACTTCCTAAAATTCATTTTCCATTTTCTCTCATCTTTTCTCTCAAACCAAAAACTTTTCTCCAGAGCTTTTCCTTCTGATTTTGATGTCCAAACATGAGATTATAATCCTCTTTTGATCTCTAATCATCTCTTCAACAAAACCTCACCATTTGCTAATTGGATTTTCAAGATTTTGGTTCTAAAAAGGGAGAAACTCAAGTTTGGAGGTAAGAACGTCCTTCTCCTCTGAACTCTCAGTTCTTTACTGAAATTCCTAAGTTCTCAATCCTTGATTTATGTTTTATAAAAGGTTTTATAGATGTATTCTTGATTTTGGCTTTTAAATGCAAGATTTGATTGATTTTGATGAAATTTCGTATGATCTGTTTGGGCAGTGTTTTGAGGTGTCAATTTAATGTTAAATGAATGTTAAATTGATGTGAAATTGAGGTTTAATAAATGCAATCCCGGATAGGTTGAATTTCCTAAGTTTAGCTTGTGTTCTTGGTTGTTTTTGGGTGATCTTGATGATCTGTTATAGCTGGAGGTATAAGGGTTTGATTAGATCCTTTTTGGATGTTAATTGATGTTTAAGGATGATTAGATTTGATGGATCTTGGCTGGGTAGTGTTGTGAAGTTGTTTGGAGGCATTTTCGGTTGTGTTTGGTAGCCGAAAATGGAGTGTGGTGTAGAGCAGCGGGTTTATGTGCTTTCATTGAGGATATTAATGCGTGATGATGCATTAATCTACTGTTTTGATGTGTTTAAAACATGGGAGTCATCTTTGGATCCTAGTGGTGTTGATCCGGAAGCTTGATTGGTGTTTCGGCAAGAGGCGAAACGGAATCGGTGAGTGGATTTTGGATTTCAGCTTTGAAACCAATGTTTTGAAGGTTTGGGAGCTTAGTTTAAGTCTAAGCAACTTAGCTAATCTCAAGAGTAAGTTTTCGGAAAACTCTCTTGATGATGAACCATGGATTGGTTGTATGCAATGTGGTTGTTTGCATGTTTTAAATTCTGTTTTGAAAGCATCTTTTAGCATGTTAGTTGCTGATTTTATAAGCCATGTAATGAAGAATGCTCAAGGTAAGAGATTCTTGTTTTTGAACATTGTTAAATGTGGTTTTGATGCATAATGATGCATGATGTTTATGGCTTTGTTAAATGCTTTTAAACAGTGGAATATTGTTGTAATGATGCACATTGGCAAGTGATGGTTAAGGTCACAAAGGTGGTTAAATGTCCTTGTGTGAGCCTTGTTTATTTAAGAACAACATGGTGTTTAAAAGTCCATGGTTGGTTCTTGGTTAAGGTTCAAGGTGGTTAAAATTCCTTGTGTAAGCCTTGTTATCTAAGAACTCTAAGGTGTTTAAAAGTCCTTGGGATTTTCTTGTTAAGGACACAAAGGTGTTTAAAAGTCCTTGTGTGGTCCTTGCCATGGTGTTTAAAAGTCCATGGGGTTAAGGACACAATGGTGTTTAAAAGTCCATGTGTGGTCCTTGGAAAGTGTAAGATCACAATGGTGTTTAAAAGTCCATGTGTGGATCTTATGTTGAATGTATCACTTGTTGCCAATATGACATGTTATGAACTTGAAGCATGTATTGCTTGTTTTAAATGCTTATGAGCATGTGCAAATGATGATTGGATTTAAGGGTTATAAATGTGTTTTGTAAATGCATTATTGTGTGGTTTTAAATGAGCATTCCTCACTAAGCTTTTGCTTACGCTCTCTCTTTTTTTCTTAAACCAATAATGCAGAGCATTAGTGTATTGAGGGCAGCAAGGTGGTGAAGAATCCAAGGGGTGAACTAAGCTCAAGTATGGTGAAGGTTTCTTAAACACTATTAGCTTTTGGCATTTGGCAATGGGAACCTATGTTGTTGTTTTGGGAGATGTTTTGGACTCCCTAAGTTGGTTTAATGATGTTAATAATGTTGGAGCTTGTAATTGGCCTTTATGAGATGGTTTTGGTTTTTGATGCTTGAATGGTTTGCTAAGTAGGAAGCATGCCTATAGATTTGGGGATTTTCATAATTGATGCCATGTTGATGTTTGGTTGTTACAATTATGTTCCTTATATGTTGAATGACTTGCTGGTATAATTTGGTTGCTTTTGGAGCATGATTGTTAAGTCAATTGCATGATAAACCAGCAAGATTTCTGCAATCTGGGCAGCCTGTTTCGGAACAGGTGCTACCGTATCGGAACGGGGGCCTGAAATGGCCTGGGCGTTCCGAAACGGGAGGCGCTGTTCCGGAACGGTTTGGCCTCTGCCAGGCCATGTTTCGGTACCAGTTTCGGAACGGTCCCGCGTTTCGGAACGGGCCTTCCCTGTTCCGAAACACTCGACCGTTGGGCACTGAAATTGTTGGTTGAATGTTCTGAAATGTTTGCGTTTTGGTCCTGAAACTTGTTATTGCAATTGTATGAGTTTGAGATGTCCGTTTGAGCTGAAATTTGGCAAAGAAGCATGAAAGATGATTAATTTCAAGCTGGTAACTTTAATTTGGGTTAAGTCCTTATAATTATCAGAATTTACTTTTTGGTCCCTTAAGTTGTAATTTGTGCAATTGGGTCCCTGCATGTTCTCCAATTGTTATGATGTCTGAATATGGTTATCTTGTGAACATATCTAGGGTTAACGTGCATCTAGACAAGATTAAAAAGAAAAAAAGTCGTTAATCAAGGTTGACTTTCGGGTTGACTTTGGTTTTCCCCGTGTGATCTTCTTAATTCGGGTCGACCGTCTAGGCCGGGTTAAGGGGGTTACACTTATAATTCAAGTAAACGATTTGGTCATTCTTAGAGATCAAGTAACCTATTAAACATGCTTCAGTACATCAAACCATACAAATCATGTAAGCCTATAATCAAACTTACTTTGATCTATTACTTATAAGCATTCATATTAACATGTCGGGTTTCGGGTCCACAGTAACATGTCCAATACGGGTTCAGGTCGTTCTCGGTCGGATGTAGGTCAGGTTCGGTTACTACGGTAATAGGTCCAACTCGGGTTCGGGTCAACAACAATCGGTTACAGATCGGGTTCGGGTCATCGAATCCTCGGGTCAAACCAGGTTCTTACTCGAGCAGGTTTCAGTCAGGTTTTCAGGTCGGGTCAGCTTTTTACATCCCTAAGACTTTGGCTCAAAAGTGGTTTTCTAATGGTCATATTTACCTTCTTCAGATAAGAACATCCCAATTCCTCGAGCGAACTATAAAGATCCGTGTCCTTGAACTATAAAGATCCACAACATGATTCTCCATTGTCCCAATAGTCTCATTAATTGGTTGATCGACAATTTCACTATAAGTTGGAGCTGAAATTTTATCGAACACGTAATGGATCATTGTGTTTGTGTTTTCTTGCTTAGCTACAACTTCATTTTGATTCACCAATTTCTCCCGATCCATAGATATCACCACCATCCAACATACCGATATGGGCTGATTACGATTTTAGTTGTTTGAGAATTTCTTGGAGCATCTCGTTGTTTTGTTTCATAGCTTTTGTATTCAATTCCATAGATTCGAGGAGGCTCATCATAGTTCTCTCAACAAAAACACCAATGTAATAAACCAAATACTCAAAGCTTGTTTTCTATTGACAAATAAGAGAATTATAATAGAAAAGAGATATAAGATAGGGAAGAAAGGTCTCAGCAAGGAATACTAAATCTAGAGATGGAAAAAGCCGTAGCCAAAACATTCAACTGCTATTTGAAATTTCAACAACCAAGTGAAAACACATCCACGCTTTAAAAAAGGAGGGGCACATCAATTCATCTTGCGCATGGCAATCAGAATCAACCAGAAAAGGCAACCAGAACGTCAAACGACAACTTGAACAACTCAGTTTTGCTAAGCCCTACACCATTTGCTAAGCCCGCTTGTTCCATGAACTCAACAAATTCATCCATACCGCACATTGGATTAACACATCCACATCGTTCCCCAGTCGATCGCACAACATTGAAGTCCCCTCCAACACACCGCGGAATCAATTAACTAGACACTTTTTTGTACAGCTCCTTCCATACCACAATTTGATCTTCCGTAATACACGGTGTTTATATAGTCACCATTCCACAAGGCCAATCTTCCATCAACCATACTCCCCTTATCGCCACGAACTTATGTGACATTGTCGAATCCTCCTTTCCAAACAACGATACATCCTACACCATTAAAATATTGCTCGGACGACAATTGACGTGGCAAACCATAGTCAAAATTATCAGAATACCAGATCTTATGTACCATTGCTATCGACATGCATCCAGTTTCATTTCTTGAATGAACACCATCTCAAACCGATATTGTCGCAATCTATCATGGACTGTCTTCTTTTTTGTCTTAGGCCATGTCCTCTTATGTTTCAAAGACTACATTTTGTTTTATCGGATCCCCAAATCAAATATTTTGGACACATGCGAAATTCACGCATGTAATTGAAAATGTTGAAGCATTGAAACTTTCAAGCAGCCTGTTCTTTTAAAACGAATTTCCACGTTTTTAAATGAATTGTAATATTAGTGATTTAAAATTATCCCCCCTGTGAACATTCTTTCATAGTACGTGGTTATGCTCTTTGTCGATATGCTTATTATAATTGAATTCGACTGGTGGGTTAAATAAAAAAATGTAAATATATTTTCTTAAAAAATTATCATTGTTTTTTTAATATTAAAAAATTATTATTGATAAACCAATTAAATTAGAATTTGATGATCTGATTAATTTGAAAATTGATCTTATTTTTACAACATTCGGCGAAACATTAAATATGATTCACTTGATCAATATAATATTTCATTGTTTTTGCGAGACAATAAATTTATAGTAATTTAGATTTGAAATTGATATCGAAGCCAACAATATAAAGTTGCCATTAAATACTAAGTCTATGAATAGCAAAACATAAAGTGAAGGGCTTCTGAAACAAGAATGAACGATGAGTTAACACTTCGCTCCAAGTTCGTTATGATAGAATTCATCCCAAAGATGTATGCAGTTCACTCAACCAAAGGTTCTTTCTAAAAATTATTCGAACACAACTCATTTAAATGGAATCCTAGACCCATACAAGTCAATTTCAAAAGAGCACAGCAGCAACACAAATGCCTCGGAATGAACAACTTGGAAATCAGACAAAGCAGTCAGATTTACTTGCAATCATTTGTCCTTCAATCTGTCCTAAACATAAACACGCATAACAAGTGAAGGAAATAAATTACAAATGATGAAACTGTTAACACCTTATATAAATGATGAAACTGCATTCATTTGATTGATCCAATTGACCAAGGCTTAAACCGAAAATGTTTCTAATCTACCTAATAAATTGCAATTTTACAAAGTGATATGATACGCCTTCTGCCTGCCATTGAAACTTTCCCCTGGTGTTTGAACAAACTGTTGCACTTGTCCTGAGTTTTGAATCGACGGTTGATTTGTTTATCGTCTTCATGTTCCACTACATCTCTGATGAAATATTCGTTATCCTTCATGAAATTGATCATGTCGTCAATATCTTCTTCCGTAAATGCTCCTCTAAAATTGGTATCCGAGTGGGACGATGTGAATGCTGTAGGATAGGGCACTGTGGGTGAAGCTGAAGTAGAGGACAGAATGGTTGAAACATGGTCTTCTTCAACTATGCTGCTAAACCTCGCCCTTTTTCGTGGTGACTCATCATCACCATCCATGATTCTGTTTTTATTTCTGATGGCATATTCTTTATCCTTGGTAAAATTGAGCATGTTGTCAATATCTTCAGCCGTAAATGCTCCTCCAAAATCGGAAACCGGGTGGGACGCTGTGGGTGCTGCAGGAGAGGGCGGTGTGGGTGAAACATGGTCTTCTTCAACTAAACTGCTAATCCTCTCCCTTTTTTGTGATGGCTCATTAACGTTGATTCTGTTTTTGTTGTAGATGGCACACAGTACATAATCACTCTGCAATATTCAAAACAAAAGCTATAAGTTTTACTGCACCACTTTTATACTGAAGAATCAAACTGATATATGTAAAACAAATTGCAAGCACTCCATGGCTGCAGACAATACCATAGTTTATATGAATATATATATATATATTTTTTTGCTCAATAATGTCGTATATTAAGATGCAATATACAACCAAAAGGCCACAACGGTCGCCTCGTTAAAAACCTCCCTACAACCTAACGGAGGAAAAGAGTACGAACCGTATGTGGTGAAACCAGAGTCCAAAAAACAAACGGGAATAAACCCAACGAAACCTATCACAAACAAGCACAAAACAGCGAAATACGCGTTACCCCCTCCTTTGCCAAAGCATCCGCTAAACCATTCGCCTCGCGGAAAATATGAGAGAAGCAAACCGAAGTCAAAGATGAACAACAATTGTCGATCTCGTGAAAAATCTCCCAAAATCGCCATGGCCTTTTGTCCATATGTAACACCCAGCTAACCGCAACCATAGAATCCGATTCCACAATCAAAGGAAGCAATGCCCATTTTGACTTCCTGAAGTATGACAAAGCGAAAGCAATCGCTCGCAATTCAGCCTCGTTTGATTCAATACACCCAAGGGGGCCAGAAAATAACGCCAAAATGCTCCCAATCTCATCGCGTAACACACCCCCATAGCCTGCCGGGCCCGGCTTACCACGTGCTGAACCATCCACCGAAAACTTCAACGTCCCCCGCGATGGCGGTTCCCATACTACACCAACCCGCGCTGGTCGCGAATAAGGCGTCTCGAAAAAAAGGCTCGGACAATCCCACCACAACGCCTCGCCAATGCACAAGCCAGTCCTTAAAGTCCGCATCCAATAGAACGAGCGCAACTTGATCAAAAAGCACACCTCCTCAACCGGTAAAAGTTTCTTGTTGAAGACCATCTCATTTCGTGCTAGCCAAATCGACCATAGCATCGCTGCCACGCACGATACCCACATACTACGACGCACACCCGAAAACGAGCAATGGAAGTCAGGTACAAAGAACTCAGACAATGTTCGTGGTAACGGCAAACTCACTCCCCACCAACAACGGAACCAGTCCCATAAACGCTGAACAACCGGGCAAAAGTACAGCAGATGATCGACGTCTTCCTCACATTCCCGACACCAAAAGCACATCGTGCATTGCCCCTCAAGGACAACACCCCTTCGGCTCAAAAAAGCAAACGTCGGCAGGCGACGTAACCACACAAACCACAAGAAAGCCTGTACTTTCGGAGGGACTAAGATTTTCCACGTGAAACAAGCCCCAAACTCACTCTCCCCAGCTTCATCTAACATCAAAATCTGAGACACAACTTTAACCGTAAACATGCCTCTCCTATCCGGAGTCCAAATCAGATTATCGCACATACCTGTATATAAATGCGTGTTGCCTACCACTGCCCGCATGTCTCGCAACATCCCCACCTCGAAAACACGAAGCGGACGACGGAAAAATTCAGCCCAACGTGAATGATGAAATCCCCCCTGAACAGAATAATCCACAACCAACGCCAATTTATCGATAGCACAAGAGAATAACCTTGGGAAAATATCCTTCAATGGCCTGCTCGCGCACGATGCGTCAAACCAAAAGAGGACTCGAGTACCCTCCCCCACATGCCATACCAACTTCTCGTGTATATTTCGCTGCACTTCATCCGAGCAGGCAGTTTGCACTATTTGCTTCCATACCACCGACATCGCTTGCTGATGGGAGGAATTAAATCTCCACCATTGAACATTCTCCCCGTATTTAGCCACTATAATAGCCCTCCATAGCGACGATGCATCCGTGGCATATCGCCACGACCATTTAGATAATAAAGCCGTGTTGCGAACTTGTAAATCCGATATTCCCAAACCACCCAAGTGTCTCGGTTTACACACCAACTTCCAGCTAACTCTGCTCATTTTCCTATGTAGATTTACTCCACCCCAAAGGAAAGCACGGCGGATCTTGTCAAGTGCTGCGATAACTCCTTTAGGAATGCGAAAAACACCCATGTAAAAAATCGGTAGTGAAGACAGGACGGCATTAACCAGAGTAACTCGAGCCGCAAATGACAGCGAGTTGCGTTTCCAACCTGCTAATTTTCGCCTCACATTTGCAATGACCGGTTCCCAGACTGCCAAACTTCGCAGATTAGAGCCTAACGTCATCCCCAAGTATGTGAAAGGGAAAGACCCGTTTCGACACCCCAACGCCTTAGCACACAAAACAGTAAAATCCTCATCAACCCCGACCGCAAATAAAGATGACTTGCTGAAATTTATTTGTAGACCTGAGCAAACTTGGAAGCAGATGAGTAACCGTTGGATAGAGTCGGCACAACCAGGGGAAGCCTCAAAAAACAAGACGGTGTCATCTGCAAATTGTAAGTGCGATATAGCTACCCCCGGTGCAACACAGACGCCCTGTATCAATCCCGCCGACTCAGCTTGAACCAATAAACTATGAAGAGCCTCCACTACAATAACAAATAACAGTGGCGACAGTGGACAGCCCTGTCTCAAACCACGCCCCAAATTAAATTCAGACGTAGCGCACCCATTTAGCAAAACAGACATGCGAACCGTTGAAACACATTCTAATATCCAGTGGCGCCAAGTCTCACAAAAACCCATACAAACCAGCATATGATCGAGGAAATCCCATCGCACGCAATCATAGGCTTTAGCAAAGTCTAGCTTAAGCACTAAGCCACCCCTCGAACTCTTCCGTAAAGAATGAATTATCTCATTTGCCAAAAGGATACCGTCTGTTATCTGTCGGCCACGAATGAAAGCCGACTGATGCTCACTAATCAACGATCCTAGCACCCTTTGCAACCTCGTAGCTAACACCTTCGCAAGTATTTTGTACACTAAATTAACAAGACTTATTGGACGGTAATCGCTGAGTACTTTTGGCGAGTCAATCTTAGGAATCAACACAAGAAAAGTGCAATTTACACCCGGTGGTAATCTGCCTGTTGCGTGAAACTCGCCAAGGAATCGTAGCACATCCTCACTAACTGTGTTCCAACATACCTTGAAGAAAGCCATGCTGAACCCATCCGGTCCTGGCGCTTTCGATCCTTCACAACCCCGTATAATCTCCCACACTTCCTCTCGACAAAACGGTGCCACTAACATCTCATTATCGTGCCTATCCACCCGTCCAAAATTGCCCACAATGGTCCAAGAGCATCGACGTTGTGTGGCCTTAAAATGCTTATCAAATTCTGCCACTATATACTTCCGAAGGCGCTTAACATTCGTTTCCCATCGTCCATGAATTATCAGACCAGAAATCAAATTACGCACTGCTCTAAGCTTTGCCGAACGGTGAAAAAATGCAGTGTTACGATCCCCTAACCGCAACCAGCTTGCCCTTGATTTCTGCCGCCAAAGCGATTCTTTGCGCCTTATAGCCTGCCATAGACATTGTATCCACTCTCTTTTCTTCTCAAACAACGCAGCCTCCGATTCGTTCAATTCTTCATTCGAATCCGCTGCATCAGCAGCGTCCAATTTCCTTTGCATCAACTGTATATCCTTATCCACATCACCAAAAACCGTCCGGTTCCAAACGCGCAGGAAATTCTTCATGCTTCGAAGTTTAACCATAATGTTATCACTACCAACCCCCTGATCTGACAGCCGGCTCCATTCATTAGAGAGTTCAAGCACACTTTTATTATTCTCCAACCAGCAATTTATAAAACGAAAAGGGCGAGGTCCCCAATCCTGTTCATCACACAGCAACAAGAGAGGTGTATGGTCCGAAATCCCCCTTGGCAAAACATGTTGGCCAATATTGTTAAAAACATCAACCCAACTAGGAGAAAGCAGAAACCTATCCAGACGACTACGCCTAAAACCCCTCCCAAACCAAGTAAACTGTTTTCCTATCAGTGGCAAATCAACAAGCCCCGTGTGTTCGATAAAATCAGAAAAATCTTGCATACCTGTCGATATTGTGTTACATCCCACACGTTCCGATTGCCAAAGTATGGAGTTGAAATCCCCCGCGATACACCAAGGTTCATCAATGCCCAGAATAATCTCCCCCAGTCTTTGCCACAACTGATTTCGCGCGTCTGCGTCACAAGGTGCATATACATTCAGCATGCAACAACTTAAATCATCCGCAAGCCATTTACCTTTAACAAAGATAAAATTTCTATCCGCCTCTACAGAAGATAGACTGAACCGTGATGTTTCCCAAACCGTTATCAAGCCCCCTGATGCACCTATCGACGGCGAAAAGACAAAATCAAAACCATCCGACAACCACATACTCGTAAGCATTCGTGCTGAAACCTCCTCTAATTTCGACTCTTGAAATAATGCCATATCCACCCTTTGCT
This sequence comes from Hibiscus trionum, assembly GCA_030270665.1. Classification (NCBI taxonomy): domain Eukaryota; kingdom Viridiplantae; phylum Streptophyta; class Magnoliopsida; order Malvales; family Malvaceae; genus Hibiscus; species Hibiscus trionum. Next base: position 39,812,105 of record BSYR01000017.1, on the reverse strand, counting down.
TCTTTATAACATCACCTACTGTCCGACGCTTCAAATTTGAACCCAACCCCCTAACGTTCCAAGACACGATCCGCATAATGTCAAAGACTATCGCCTGTCCCCAGTAAAAACCTGTTGGAGATCTTTGATAATGTCCGCTTCACATCCCACCGTTCGCACGCCCACTATGTTCCCCAGTGCCACTGTCGCCTCTATCTCTTTAGCAATCAATCGTTGCCGGTTTTGTACATCAGAATCTGTCAAAGACGCGTTTGCAACTTACTTTGATACAATCTGTGTGTTGATGAATTTTCGCGGCCTGCCCCTCCCAGGTTTCACTGACGATACCACTCCGGAAATAGAGTTGATTGATTTTGTTTTTTTACCGTTTATGCGAATGGTATTACCAATATCTGAAAATCCTGTGTTGTTGCCCACTGAAGTTCTTGTTTTCTCAAATTTAAAATCCACCTTTTCCACCACCTCTGTAGCCTTAGGGATAGATTTAATTACCTCCTGAAGTGTAGTATTCCAATCAACGGAATTTGAATTGGACTGAAATTCCTCAACTAATGGTGTGTAGCCAGGACTCTGCTTCCCCTCGCTCGTGAAACTCCTAGAGCCTTGCCCCACCACCAGGCCGGTTTCCTCTCCGATAACTTGTGCCTCCACCGGAGCAGTCATATCTCCACCAACCTGTAACTGTGCCGACTGTGACTGGTCCTGTGACGTATTCACCTCCAATTGGCTGGTCGCCACCCTATGATCCCATAACGAATTCGTGTGCCACTGCCGTGACTCGGCTAATTGAATCTGATTTTCAACAGAATCCTCTTTCGGCACATCCGCAATTTGATAATTAACACCCTGATGTCCCTCATCCGATCCGTCCGACCCCTGCATCGAAGATTCATCATCGTCTTCATCCTCGGAATTGAGCAAGTTACACTCACATTCCAACCAAGGTCCGAACGTACATTCCCGGACTTGGATAGGGAAAGAATCGCCCTCCACCTCCAAACACAACGTGGCCTCAATATTTGTCATTGTCCGTGTCTCAATTAGAATCCAGCCACGCTCAAAGGATTTTGGCGAGATGGTAGAGTCTGCCACTCGAACCAGATTGCCCCAAACTTTCGCGATATTCTCGAACGAATGTTGAGACCAAGTATGAATCGGTATCCCTTGTATCGAAAGCCAAGCTCTCCGTGAATTTAATATCGTTGTAGGGGTCCAATCTTCAATCCGCGTGAAACAGTCTGTGATCGACTTCAAGTGCACCACCCTATCTCGCGTATTCGAATCCTTAAACATGAGTAAAATGCCATCCCCTGCTATGCGCAGAATTGAGAGTCCTTCTATCTCTGGTAACTTTAATTTCGCCGCCAATTCTTTAATACTTCATGGCTCTTTACACCATCCGATTGCACAATTCTTTAATATCTCCATCTTTGCGCTATCCATAGATCCCTTCACTGTGTAATTGACAGCCTTACCATCATTTACCTCGACTTCTGATTGCGATGTCCCCGGCGGATGCGAACCCATCTTCCTTGCCATATCGGGTTGATTTGTATTGGTTTTAGATTGCTTTCGTTTCCAATAAGAGTATCGCTCGCCATATCTCACTCTACAAACCGTGATTCTCGATCCATAGATCCACTTATCGTTCAATCTTTCGATCACCCGTTCAGCATCTTCGCGGCTGATCATCCGCACAAATCCAATCTGCGGCCGTTTCTATCTACCTTCTGGGGAACGAATACGTCCACCACTATCCCATGGCGATCGAACACCTTCCACACCCCCTTCCAATGGATCGACTTTGAAAGATTCCCAACGAAGACTGTCCACGCCTTCCTTTCTCTCCTCTCCATAAGCACTATAAAACCCCCTCTCCCTTATATGAATATATTTGAACGATGAATGTTATTGATTTAGGGTTTAATATTTTATAAAAAAATAAAGTATACGTCTAACATATTATACATGGAAAGAAAGAACGTGTATTAAGGAAAGTGAATAGGGAACTTACATGATCATCATGGCGAAGTGAAAACTCATGGATCAGCCAATGCCCCTTTCCACCATTGATGGACTTGGAACCTTTAACCTTAAAAACGAAAAGTTTCTTAAACCCTATAAGATCGTTCTTAGAATCTTTAACATCATCGGTTCTCTGTCCCTTCCACGTGCCGCAACCCGCTGTCCTATCGATTCTACGACCCTTGCCCTTCTTCTTCAGCTTGCTGAAGATGTAGAACATTTTAGATGATGTCTCGCCGAAAATATTCCAGGGATCTTTGTCTTCACCGCCGTAGATTTCGCAGTCGCATATGACATCGCAGGGTAATGGTTCGCCTTTCACCTTCTTCGTTAAGTAGCATTCAATCAGCTGAACTTCGGTTGGATTGAATCGGAAACCTACGAGAATGTTGGTCATCCAGGAAGCCATAATCTTTTTGGTGGCGATGGAGTAAGGAAAAGGCTGTGGTTTATTCAAGTTAAGGAAACCTTATAGCTAAATGCAAAGTGTTTTTACATTTTTATTCTTCGTACATCCATTTATATGAGGGACGGATGCACATTACTTGCGTGAGGGGGCAACTTTGGTGGTTTAATTGCATTTTAAACCATTGATAGTTTTAAATCTATTATAAACAAGTCATTGTCCGTTTTCATCACACAAAAATGTCACGATATCCGAAATTTGATATATTTTTAATCTTAATTATTACATTTTTTTAAAAGAAAAATAAAGTGAAAGCTTAGAGAATGACGGACGGGAGTATTTGGCGACGGCTAAACAAGGAACAGGGCAGCGGTGATCAATTTCCGTCCAACCCACAACCGGCCATCGACAAATCACAACAGGTTTGGACCATATATGTGGGAGGAATATCGGAGACATTGCACTGGAAGGGTTTATGGCAAGTCTTTGATCGCCATGGGGTTGTGCGAGATGCGTTCATACCAAGAAAGAGGGCTAGAGACGGGGCACGTTTTGGCTTTGTTCGAATGGCATCAAAGGAGGATGCGGATAGAGCGATTGAACGGCTGCACGGAAAGTGGATTTATGGTGCTAGGTTACGAGTGGCGTTGGCGTGGAAGGGCATAAACAATTTGACGAACACTTTGAAAAAGAAGGAGTCTCAGCAGCCAATGAATGGTAAGACATCAGGCTCAAAAACAGTGAAATCATCGACTCAAGGGGATTGCGAAAGTGGATCAAATCGACGGGCGATTGAAGGGGTATTAGACGAGGATAAATGGGAAATTCTTCAATGGTGTGCGATCGGATGGAGTATTAAGCCTTGGAATTTGAAAACTCTTGCGGAGCGATTGGAAGTGGAGAAGAATGAGGGGTTCTCGATCATGAGACTATCGGGGTCAATGATCCTGTTAATGTGCACATCGGCGAAAATCCGCGAGGAAGTAATAAAGATGGACTGCATCAGAGATTGTTTCTCCAAGGTGATTGAATGGACGCCATCAATTTCAACTGACTCTCGTTGAGTTTGGATGTCCGTGGTGGGGTTACCGATCCACTTGTGGCACAAGAAGACATTTGCGAACATAGCAAGCTTATGGGGATCCTTCATATGCATGGATGACGATACGGAAACCCCCTCATCCTTTGATTGCGGTCGTATTTTGGTGGAAACGACAATGATGGAACTCATTGAGGAAACCATCAACGTGAAATTAGCAGCCGCGGAGTATATGGTGAGGGTGTTTGAATCCGATGGACAAGGTCCTACGATCGAATGCGGCTGTTACGAGGGTAACATATCACAATCGAAACAACTCAATGAAGGAAGCAGCACTAGCCGTCCGTCGAAGGTTCAGATTAGAGGGGTGGAGGAAAACACGGTAGTGGTGGACAAACCAAATCCGATTGGGGGGATGGATACAATAGAACATCAAGGTGAGTTGAACATGGAGCATACGCCGGTTATTGCAACGGCAGAAACATTGTCGGCGCAACAGCTGATCACACCGATCAGCTCCGTCAGTTTGGAGAGTGAGAGGATGATTCACAATAGGAATCTAACGGAGAGTCCTGCTATAGCTGGAGTGGTGAATTCGGATTCAAACTCTAAGGAAAACAGGGAGGTTACGGTAGTGGGTGACAGTGCAAATTCCAAAATTATCACTTATGAAAACAACACAGCAGCACAGGGATTGGGTAAAACAGAAGTGATTCGTGTGGGGAATTCCTATTGCAAAGTTCGACGGGTGGTAGGAGGCGAGGTTACTGGAATTTCAGGCAACTCTCTATCTAGCCATGGTCGAAGGTCGGGGAAGAAGGCCTCAACGGTGGACGCGATTAAGCAGGGGCATGAGAATTGTGAGCTTCCCGTTGGGCAGCAACAAATTACAAACGAAGTGGCAGAAACAGTGAAATTGGGAGCGTTGATTGGAGTGAAATCGATCGGAAGGGAAGAAGACATCATTAACGACATTTCGCGGGTTATCGCCGGGGAGTGCCGGGGTTTTTGACTCATGAAATTACTAACGTGGAACGTAAGGAGTTTGGGCGGGAGCGCGAAAAGGCGATATGTTCGCGAGGTCATTCGGAAAAATCATTGCGACATGGTATTGTTACAGGAGACTAAGTTGGAGGAGATTCCTGCATTGTTGGGAGCTAATTTATGGTACTCGGATAATTTCGAATTGGCATTCTCACCTTCGATTGGTGCATCCGGAGGTATATTGGCCATATGGGAAGGTACGAGATTTATTTTAGAGTCATTTCATGTTGATCGCCACTATATTTTGCTATTGGGAAAATGGAATGTTGAAGAACTAGTATGCGGTATAGTACCGATATATGCACCTTGTGAAGTAACTAGTCAATCTGTTTTATGGGACAATTTGTTGGCTAGTATGTGCACGTTTCAGGGGCCTTGGTGCGTGGCAGGAGATTTCAACGCTATACTGAAAAATTCGGACAGGATTGGGGTATCGGATAGAGAGGCTGAAATGGAAAATTTTGCGAATTTTGTCAACAATGCCGGCTTGATGGATTTACCGATGTCTGGTAAACGGTTTACGTGGTTTGGTCCTGGTAATAGATGCAGCCGGATAGACAGGTTTTTAATTTCAGCAACATGGTTTGATAATTTTAATAGCATACAACAAGTGGCTTTGTCGAGAGGAGTATCTGATCACACATCGTTGATATTGGCTTGTGACGATAGTGATTGGGGTCCAAGACCTTTTCGCTTCTTCAATTGCTGGTTAGAGGGAAAATCTAATGTGCTGGACTTAGCTAGGGAGTGGTGTCGTTTGACTACTGTTGGTTTGGGAAAAGATAATATCATGGTGAAGCTGAGGCATTTGAAGTCGTTCTTGAAACGTTGGAACAAAGACATATTTGGTGACGTGAACTTGAAAATTGAGAAGTTATAGCAGCAAATAGAAAAGGCGGATGACTTGTTGATAACGGACGAGAGTAATAATGGGATAGAATGTGAACGGCGACAATGGATGCAAGCACTGTGGAAAGCGATGCGTAACAAAGAAGCAATGTGGCGCCAAAAATCTCGGGCAACTTGGTTGAGGTTAGGCGATCGGAACACAGCATTTTTTCATAGAACGGCGAAGCTACGGACCGTTAGGAACTTTATACCTGGGTTGTTGATTAACGGGAGATGGGTTACAGCACTAGCCGCATTACGTGCCTTTGTTGTCAAGGCACTTTCTGCTCATTTTCCTAGTGATGATCGAAGTGGAATGTGGGAGTTTGATGGTCAATTCCGTCGAATACAAGCAGAGGCAAGCATTATGTTGACAACACCTTTTACAATTGATGAAATAAAACGAACTTTGTGGAATTGTGATGGCTCAAAAGCTCCGGGTCCGGATGGCTTTACACTCGAATTCTACAAGAAAAGTTGGGAGGTGGTGAAAGATGACATGCTAAATTTCTTCACTCATTTTCATGAGCGAGGAACATTGCCAAAGGGTGCGAACTGCACTTTTATTGTGCTTTTGCCTAAGGTGGCGACACCGCGAGTGCTTGGTGAATATCGACCGATTGGATTGGTAAATTCAATGTACAAACTTCTAGCCAAGTGCCTCGCGACTCGGTTACAATCAGTACTGAATTCTTTGATTAGTGACACTCAGTCGGCTTTCATTAAAGGCCGTCAATTGGTAGATGGTGTCTTGTTAGCTACGGAGGTAATACATTCTCTTCGAGGTAATGGAGTGGGGGGCTTCATTTTAAAGCTAGATTTCGCCAAAGCGTATGATTGCGTGCGCTGGTCGTTTTTGGATTCTGTACTCGCAAAGATGGGCTTCTGCGCAACATGGCGTCATTGGATACAGGTTTGTATCAGTTCAGCACGCTTATCTGTTCTACTGAATGGAAGTACGACGAACGAATTCAAGATGGGTCGTGGATTGCGACAAGGTTGTCCCTTGTCACCATTACTGTTTGTGATAGTCGCGGAAGCTTTGCATTTGATGTTGATCAACGCGGAAATGGGAGGGCTGATTAGAGGGGTGGAGGTGGTTTCAAACATTCGGCTTACTCACCTCCAGTTTGCCGATGATACGATACTTTTTATTGATGCTAATGTCGAATATGCACGTAATGTTAAGCGGATACTGCACTGTTTTCAGTTATGCTCCAGGTTACAAATAAATTTTGAAAAGAGCTCTTTATATGCGATCGGTGTGGCAGAGGAGTTGAGTGCATCGGTAGCTTCTATTCTGGGTTGTAGGCTGGGGGAATTACCTTTTGTCTATCTAGGATTTCCGTTGGGAGCTGATCCGAGGCGTCTTTCAGTGTGGGATCCTATTGTAGCAAGCTTCAGACGCAAGCTAGCAGGATGGAAGCGCACTTCTCTATCTTTTGCTGCTAGGGTGACTCTTGTCAACTCGGTACTTTCGTCACTCCCTATTTTCTACTTAGGCTTATTTGTTGTGCCTAAAGGGGTAATTGAGAAACTGGATAAGATACACAGAGCGTTTCTTTGGGGTGGTGTCAATCTAGAGAGACGAATGAGTAGGGTAGGATGGGACATTGTTTGTCGACCACGACATCTAAGGGGTTTGGGGGTGGCGGACTTGAGAGTGAAGAATATGGCGCTGCTTTCTAAATGGGTTTGGCGATATGCGCGTGACCGAGATTCACTTTGGCGTCGTCTAATAACGGCCAAATATGGGGATAATGTTCAATGGTGGAGATTTAACACAGAAAATTTATCTTCTATGTCGGTGGTTTGGCGTCAAATAGTAGCAAATGCTTGCTGTCCGGTTGTTGATTCACATGTGGGGGGAGGTAAATTTCAGTGGAAAATCGGCAGTGGACAGATTGTTTTATTTTGGTTTGATGTTTGGGCGATGCAACAGCCGTTAAAGGAGGTGTTTCCACGCTTATTTGCCTTGGCGTTGAATAAATTAGCTTGGGTACAGGATTATACAATGGATGGTCATTTCAATCATGCTAATTGGGTTGGCTTTTTCCGGTGGCATCTATGGAGTTTCGAACAGGAACAATTTCGTTCGCTGTGTGACATGGTGCGTGGTGTTCGCTTGAGAATTGATTGTATGGATACGTTGTTTTGGACTCCGGATGAACATGGGGAATTTTTAGTACAAGCTATGACTAAGGCGCTGCTATTAGAGAGGGTGGGAGATGATGATTTCGGAGGTTGTTTCGCTTGGAAAGTTCTCGTTCCACCAAAGGTACAAGCTTTCCTATGGTTCATTTGGTTGAAAAGGTTACCGACTGCTGATTTTTTGCGTATAAGGGGAGTTCCTTTGGCGGAAGGACAAGGGCTGTGTCCGTGGTGTGTAAGGGTGGAGGAGTCGATTGCCCATTTATTTTATGATTGCCCATGCATTCAACAAATTTGGGACTGGCTGCGTGATTGGTGGGGTATTGCATTACCATTACCAGCATGTTTTTCAGATTTCTTCATCATGAATTTCCATAGCTCTTTTCATGGTTGTCAACTAAAGTGGTGGGTGGCTAGTGTGAGTGCTATGCTTTGGTCGCTATGGCTCGCCCGAAATGAGTACATTTTTAAAGGCAAACGATCGACGGTAGCGGAAGTGTGTTTCCTTGTGAAACTTAGATCTTTCTATTGGATAAAAGTGGATGCCGATGGCGACTTTATGCCCGAATCGGTTTGGTGGTCGTGCCCATCGACATGTGTGGTTAGCCGACGTCTAAAGAAGGTGCGAGTTGGGTTGGTATGGCAGCCACCTATTGTGGGAACATTGAAATTCAACGTTGATGGCTCGGCGCGGGGCAAGCCTGGACCAGCGGGCATCGGGGGAGTTATGCGTGACGCGGACAGCCGCATTTTGGCAATATTTTCCGGGCCTGTGGGCTGTTTGGACTCCAACGTGGCGGAAGTAAGGGCTATCGAATTTGCAGTAAAGGTGGTGGCGGAAGGGGTGTGGCGCGAGAGGTGCGTGGTGATTGAATCTGATTCCCAAGTTGCATTGAGTTGGGTAACGGGTTTGGCAAAACGTCCGTGGAGATTATGGGACTCATTTGCTTCGATTGATCAAGCGTGCCAAATCATATCGGAGATTCATTTTCAATACACACCGAGGGAAGCAAATGGTTTTGCCGATGTTCTCGCCAAGGAGGGAGTGGATAGGAGTTCTTTTTTCTTAGCTTGTATTTAGGCTTTTCTTTTCAAGACGAGCACTTACGTACTCTTTTCCTCCATTAGGCTTAGGGAGGTTTTTAACGAGGCGTAAGGGCTGCGTCGAGCTGTATGATTTTTACTCTTAATAAATTCATACAGTTGTTGATAAAAAAAATTATTACATTTTAATTGTCATGTAGGATAACTAGGATAAATACTTAAAACTGAAATTATTATTTCTCTTTATTTATTTACTAATATTCGAGACACATGTATGTGTGTCAAGGGGGATTAGGCCCATTTTATAAATATTACATATTTCATAATTTTCGTTAAATAATAATTTTATCCATGTAAAAATTAAGTAATTAAATTAAAAAGGCAAGAGCTAATTAAATGTTTACTCAAATAGAGTCTGAAGTAAGGAAGGATGGGCATATGCCCCACAATTTTTGGTCTAATAAAAATTTAGGTCTCGATAAGTTTAAATATTAGAAAAATTAAATCTTGTACTTCTTAATTTTGAGCTTAAATACTTATTAATCCCTTTTATTTTTAAATTCAATATTTTGACCCCTCTCAACGTTCGATCATGACTTCATCCCAACGTGAGCCATACTTAATTTATAAGATAATATTTTATTTTTGGTCCAATAAAAATTTTCTTCTTCAATTCACCAAGGAAGCATCAAAGCTCACTTTCCCTCTCTTTCTTTCTCTCAAATTCGGCAGCAACACTAGAAGGAGAAGATGAATAGCATCCTTCTCTTTCCTTCCTCCCAGTAGTGTAATCTAATTACACTTAGCCATTCTATGCCATTTCCATGTGCAAATGTCCATTTCTTTAAAATTCAACATGCAATCATCCACTTTTGTTTGGTTACAAATTGGTCCTTTTTAATTTTGGTCACTAAATTTTCAATTCCTTCTATTTTGCCACTAATTTCAAGATTTCTTTATGAGTTAATAAAATTAATTTCACATCTAACTTCTAGGCTATGATTTGGGACATTACAGAGCCATACTTAATTTATAAGATAATATTTTATTTTTATAATTAATAAAAATATCATACTTGTGAGACGTTGTACTCAAACTTTGATAAATTGTCGTTTCTAATGAAACAAAACTTATAGTTGTATAAAAACCCTAATGGTGCTTGAATACACTAACGATGCAACAAACCCCAACGGCCCCTTGAATTACCGTCCCCTTCTGTACGAGAGTCGTAGAGGCAGGCCGCCGAAAGGACATGTACGTTTTGATGCGCCGTCTGTGCTAGAATCGCCGGCTTTTCTTTTCGTGTTGGTTGATATGCGTATCCCTAAAAAGAGTGGAAGTCAAGAAGAAGGCATTGTTGATGAGGCTTTGGATATCAGTGTCATGGTTGTTGATGGTGATGGCGGTCCGAGTGATCCTATCTTGGTGGATAATCAGACGCAGTTCTGTCAAGGTTTGGTGGGATGTGCTATTGAGGCGATACCGTTGAACTCGGATATTAAGAATGGGGAGAATGTGACTTATGCAAGCAAGGTTGCCAAGAGTAGTGCTGGTAAAGTTCTAAAGTTGAGTTAGATTGAACAAGAATTGATTGTGCTCGATGAGGATTTTCTGGTTGACACTCCTGGACCTTTCCCAACAATTCGTTTTTCAGACAAGGTCCCTGACCAGGGGCAGATCTGGGCCTAGGCCTACCTAGGCCATGACCCAGTCCATGCTCTAAAAATGTCCTTTATTTATATAGAGAGAGGTTTTGGGTAAGCAAAAATAACAAGAAATGGCCCAATATAATTTTTTCGTTTACTTTTTAAGCCTTAAATTAGTTCAAAAAATAAAATCTAAGTAAAATAAAAGGTAAAAATATATTTTTGTTTGTAATTTCATTACATTTTATAAATAATATATAATTATTTTTAACAAATATAATTTAAACATATTTTGTACTAAATAATTATTTTTTTAAATTGAATTCCCCAACATAATTAGGGTTTCACTTTACTATATAATGTAAACAACAAAACAAAATAAAAATTAAGATTAAAATTAAAAAAATATTGTTTTAAGGAAAAACATATAAATCATTTTCAGTGTCTTTAGAAAAAGGTAATATAGGCTCTCTATGTGTCCTTCGGTGCATACAATAACACAATACCTAAAAAGACAACAAAAACAAGCTAAGAAAATATATACAAAAACAAATAAACTAGTGCAAAGACTAATCCTAAAACAACCATTGCCAATCCTCGGCAACGGCGCCAAAAATTTGTTTGTGCGTGTGATGTACTATAAATGATACGCAAATATGGTGCAAGTATACACGTCGAACAAGTAATACAGTGATAAGTGAGTATCGTCTCCACAGGGATTGGAGGTGTTTCAAGGTAAGTTTAAGCACACAAGTGCACGAAATGAAAATGAAGAATGTTGTGGCAAATCAAAACAGAGTGATGAATGTTGTAGCAAATCAGAACAAAGATATAAATGTTGTAGCAAATAAAGATAAAAGATATCGTGCTGAAATCAGTAGACAAACAAGTCCCATTACGCGTGCGAAACTCACTTGGGAATGACTGACTGGGTTGCCTGGTAAACTTATGTTTTAGCTCTCTACTAGGGTTTACCTCTCTAACTTAGTCTATGCTCGGCAGGATTTACTCAAGGTGCTCCTTAACTATCTCTAGCAAGGAAACTGGGAGCAGGAAATGCTACTGCAATACCTCTTAGCGTAAACTCTATCACTGACAAGCGTCGTTTTACTCGCCAAAATAAATTGAAATAGACCACTTCAAACAAATATTAAGATAAAGAAATTAAAGTAGAATAGAGGAAGAGGGTCGATCCACATGGAGTTCTGTTGGAATTGCTAATTGAACCTTGTCGTGATTTAGATCCTAGAAGTAGCTGAAAAATAAATAAAAAGGGGGGGGTGGTTTGGCATGATTGAAGTAACGAGAAAATAGTAAAAAATTAAAGAAAAATTAAGTAAATAAAGTGAGGAATGAAGTAGAAAAATCACAAATATGAAAGCAGCCTCGAGCTAGCTTCGTCAATTCCCACGATCATTGAAAATATATTATTACTCTAGGAATCATGTCAGTTACAATCTACGAGGCCCAACCCATCGTAATTTGCTTTTCTCTCATGTAACCGATCTTCTCAAGTCTATCTCCAAAAGTCGATTCTTAAATCATTCAACCACGTCTATCGCTGTTAAAATACATAGTTTAAAAACAGGAAAAGCCCGACTCAGAAGTTGTCTCATTGAGAATCATTTCTGAATTCATCTTTCCTTAGCGGACCGCCGCTAAGAGTGATCACAGGAAGTTGAAGTTCCACAGGCCGATCCTTCCTCCCAACTGTATAATTAAACGATACCAGACCAATGGATCCTTTTTTATTTGAAAAACGTTTAAAACACTACACAAATCCTGGTATATAGCGGCACTTTTTGCGGCATTTTTGGAGAAAATGCCACTAATTTTGAAGAAGTCGCAGCGTTTTGAAGAAAAAACGCCACAAATAACAAATTTCGTAGTGTTTATTGATTCAGATTCTGTTGTCGTAGCTTCTTGCAGATGGTGTCATCCCTAGTGAATATGGAATTAATCCGAAGTAAAAACTAAAAATTGGTTCAAAGGTGAGTCCTTTCTGCATGTCTTCTTCAATTAGAAAGGTTCCAGAAAAATCTGGACAATTCCTCGGCCGTCGCTATCAAAAGAGTCGAAGAACTTGCCGGTGAATTCGGAAGAAATCTTTCTTTTCTTAAGGTTCGTTGAACTCGTCGAATTTCATTTTCTTTACAAAAAAGAAAGAGAAAAGTTGTTTCGAGTTGTAACTTTGTAATATTTTAATGGTGGCTGCTGAGTTGGTTGCCAGAGTAGGAACCGAGGAACACGTATTTAATTTCTATGCTTAAACTGCTAATTTTGAGTCTAATTGGTTTACATTTTGATTAACTTGAAGGCTTCCTTGATAATTAAATTGCTTTAACTGACGCATGGCATGTAACCCCCTCGTCCCGGTCTGGACGACTGACCGGTCCGAGTAGGCTACACGGGGAAAGCCGAAGTGAAACCCGCTAAGGCTCCGCTTCGGTTAGCAACCCTAGAAAAATTCTTTAATTATTATCTTGTCTAAATGGATTAATTTAATCTTATGTGAAAGGACAACAACAGAAGCAACAAACTAGACGATCAACCCAAACATCATTACAAAACAGTCCATTTTAGCTTAATCTGCAGGCCGTTTCGAAACACCCAAGAAGTGTATCGAAACGCCTTGACTAAGTCAACAAGCCCAAGTCAACACGAGGGGGCCGTATCGAAACGCTGGTCAACCGTTTCAAAACGCCCTCAATGGTCAACTTCTCGTGGTCAACGATATGAAGACCGTTCCGAAACGCCTAGGCCCGTTTCGATACTTCAATTTATCGTCAAAATCTCAGATTTCCAGTGGCAAAAACGTATCGAAACGACCCCCTTGCGTACCGAAACGCTTGGCCTGAAACAAGAGGCCGTATCGAAACGGGACCAACCGTTTCGATACACCTGCTGCGAGCAGACATGTTTTAGATGGTTTTTGGCACAAGGCAGCCCCAAATTCCAACCAAAACCTCCCACAACCAACCACGCAACAACTCTAGATGCTAGACACCCTTAAACAACATGTTTCACACTCATCATACATATAAAAGCCACTAAAGTAAAACATTAAATTAACAAGGATTAATACATAGCATTTAACATAACATGTCTTAGACAAACACACTTAGCATTCATGGGAAAGGTATGAGTCTTCAAACACAAGGCAAATATGCAACAAGTAAATATGGTCTACAATCCACAACATAAACGCATACACATGGCCAACATGAAATAAACAATTTAACATGCTCATCCAAACACAAAATCAACTAAGGAGTTTGACACCAACTCCTACAAGTATACACCCCCATCGTCTAGGCATTATTACAAATACGTAAATCATACTTGAGCTAATTGAGAACTCCAAAAGCTCCTCCCTTGCCCACTTGCCTCCCGAACTCTAACGATCTACATGTTGGAAATAATGGAGAGCGTAAGCTAACTAGCTTAGTGAGAGAAGATCTAAAATTCACAAGCATGCAGTTTTCAAAACACTTTTCATAAATGACAATAAATCAATGGATGCACGAATGATTATCACAACAAAACTACACATGGCTTGCACATGCACAACCAACATACACACGGTGGGACCACACATCACCGTTCGACTAGTAGTTTTCTGATGGGACCACTCATCACCTTACTCTACTACTAGTCACTTTCGGTGGGACCACTCATCACCGTAGTTATGACAACCATCACGTGAGGCTCGACTTCAACTCGACTACACAACAACAACGATATAAAATAACTCAAGATGCACATGATACCACAACATATAGCCACTCATCAACACATAACAAAAAGGTAGGAGGAATAACTTACACTTGGGTTTAGGTGAACCCTCTAGGTCCCACCCAAACCCCCAAGAGTTCCATTTCGAAAACAAATCAAAGTTTGACATTTCTACTCACCGTTGCTACCTAAATAGAAGCCGAGAACCAAGCACAAGTCTGCAAACTCTCCGGATTCGTTCCCGAGGATTCACTAACAATATTCATTGCTTCTAATCATCCCAACACAATCAAAACAATCATAATTCAGTCCACGATTCAATGTAGAAAGCCCCAGACACAAACCAAGCACAACATACATAATTTCAAGCTAAAGACATTCCCAAATTCCTCATTCCCGAGCAGCCTTAAAGCACAGCCTAAAACCAATGTTTCCAACACTTATATTACTCCCAAAAGCTTCCAAAACAACCCTTACATATAGCCTAACCATCAGCCAACAAGTTTCCACCTTAAACACCCCCAAAACTCAACATTTCAACTCTCTAAAACCTCCATAAAACCCAATTTTGGGAAACAACTTAAAACCTTGTAAAAATCGAATATGTTGGACCTTATAGATTGTAAACATCTTATCTAACATAAACAAACCGAAAACTTAAGTTTAAGTCAATAAAGTTCACATTTTTAATCCAAAGTTTCAAAACTCTAAAATACAAAAACCATTGACGTTAATGAAAAATAATGGTACAAGCTTGTAGAGGAAAGAGAGGACAAGTCGAATATGAGCTTACCTTTGAAAAATCACTAAAGATAAGGGAGAATGGTGATGGAATAGTAACTTGGGGAAGGGGAGCTTTGTGTCGTGAAAATGGAAAATGGGAAGGGGAAGAAGATGAGCCAAAAGCTAATTTTTAATGTTTGTTTAAAATAAAAAGGCCAAAGACCAAAATACCCTTAATGAAATAAGGCATTTACAAATGGGAGATATTCATGGCTATTTGGGCTTGTTTTGAAAATAGTCCAACATAATTTATTTATTTTGAAAACCCGAGGCCCAAAATATTATTTTAATATTTTA
This sequence comes from Hibiscus trionum, assembly GCA_030270665.1. Classification (NCBI taxonomy): domain Eukaryota; kingdom Viridiplantae; phylum Streptophyta; class Magnoliopsida; order Malvales; family Malvaceae; genus Hibiscus; species Hibiscus trionum. The sequence goes on along the minus strand of BSYR01000017.1, from coordinate 39,797,047 downwards.
CTATTACTTTCACCCGACCCCAAACCCGGGTGTTACATGGCAACACGGTCTGCTCTAAAATTCAGTGATTTTCAATTATTTTTAAATGAAAATTTGTTGGAATAGTTGCGATTATTCGAATAGTTGAAGAAGTATTACTTTTAGCTCTCCTTTTATGTTTTATTTTTTTCACATAAATCTTTAATTTTGATTGATAAATGAATTAATGAATTAGTTTATAATTTTTTTTAATTAAAATATAATGGTGATTTATAAGTTATGATTGCAGTTTCTAAGAAGTTTAATAGAGATTACTTGAAATTCATGTGGAAGAAGTTAGACCTTTAATTGTTTATAAATTGGAGAATTCAGTGAGCTAATAATTTGATTAAACAGAATTACTGGGTTGTCAGGTGATATATATATATAATTTTATTTTCAGTAACCCAAAATGTAAGTGAAGCTCTGCTTTTGGAATTGCTTTAGCTGGATGATACTGAAAAGTTTCCCACCTTAATTTTATTTAAAATAATTTGTAATTTCATAAATTGAGACTTTTATTTTGGGATTATGTTTTTCCCTGCATTTGAATTTATTTCGGATGTCTTTATGAAATATTTAGTACATGTTTTAATGTTCGAGTTTCATATATATTTAAGAAATTTTAAATTAATTATTATTAATTAATTCAAATTGTATTTTAAAATATTTCTAAACCTAAGACTTATAACTTGAGGGGAAAGTTTTCAAACCTAACTTCCTAGATTCAGCCCATTCCTTCTGGGCCGGGTTTAGGGGTTACAAGGATAGCAAATCTGAATAAGACCGAGTTATTTGGAAGAAAAGTTTAGTAGACCAAAAGGATTGAGTTCAATAGGTGATTAATAAGGTAGTTAATCTTGAAACCTGGTTAATAGAGTTAGAAGGATTCAACGTCAAATATTCTTGTATAAAATTTCAAAAATGCCCAAAATGTTTAAAAAGGACTAAAATAACCATGACAATGAAAGTAACATAGAAACATACAATGGATTTGGTAAAACAACCGATTCATATGAAAATTTCGGAATTTGTTGGAACGTTCTTGTATTAAGACTTAAATCTTCGGTTTTGTAAGGTACTCGTATTTTCTAAGATTCTGAATAAATCTCTGAAGATAATTTATGGAAAAATATTTGTATATCCGAACTAATCAAAGTGGCGTAAGATATCAGACTGATTGACATGACCAAAGAGGATTGAAAACATCGATTAGGCTGAGTTGATCGGGATGAACGTAATGACCAGGAGACTGAAATATCCTTGGGTACTAATTGTCAAATTATCTGAAATGATGGATATACTCTCAAAATCTGAAATGAATAAGTAGTCGGAAGAGCAGAAAGGCTCTAAATAATTGAAACACCTTCGGACATCGAGGTGGCTGAAAATACCTCCAAGATTTGAAATGAGAAATATCAATAAAGAAAAGCGAAGATAATGGCTCTGAAAGTGGTAATACACAACCCATGTTGGTTGGTCGTTTCAAGAACTATTGTGATGTTGGAAGAATACCATATAAAAGCATGTCAGTGTTATTTGGAGGTATAACACACATGTTCGAATACTTGAAGAATACCAAATGAATACATGTTCGATTTTCCCCGTTGTACGTTCAATGGTTGCTTAGTGGAAAAGAGCTTTTGTTATACAAGGTAGTCGGTTTTAAGAAGTGAGTACTTAAGGGTACCGATTCGGCTAAATATTAAACACTGAAATGATGGTTTACGATTAGTTCAAAGGGAGTCAGAAACCTGATAAGTAACTAGAACTTCTGAACTCTGTACATCACTGCTTTTACCTAATAGTCTAATTACCAAATTACCTCTGAAGGTCGAAATGATCAAAAATGCCCTCGTAGGCTTAAATGATTGGATCACTCTCGATACATCTGAAATCTCAATGTTCTCAATGTGTCAACTTCCGAATGTTTGTTTGAACTGTTAGTATCGAGCTCCCTCGCCTAGGGACCTCGTTCTAAAACCAGTCTATAATTGTCAGACGTTCTATGCTTCATTTCTAATAATTATCAAGCGTCTTTGAGAAATATATTGAACCATAAAGTGTGTACCCTATGTTGGTGAATACACTCTGCTTTAAACTAAGATTATCTGCTCTGAATTAAAAGTATGACTCTGTTACCCGTAATGAAAGCTCAACTCTTGGCTTTTGTCTTCTGATAAAAAAATATATATGATATCCGTCTTTTGATACAAAAGTAAATCTGATATATGTCCTCTGATAGAAAAATATATATGATATTTGTTTTCTGATATTATTGTCTTCTGAATATAAACTAAATTTCATGTGGGGTATATTATCTGGGATATAAATGAAAATATGTAGGCTCGGCGCTGGTAAGCCCTTCTGGACCTAAGCTCATACGCCCAATGGGCCTAGGGTAAGTCTTTCTGGGCCTAAGGCATTCCCTTAGGTAGGCTCCTACGCCTCAGGCCTAGGGTAAGACCTTTTGTATGCAGTTCAAGGGGAATTGCATTTTGGAATTCGGTTGTAGGGTAGTTAAGTAAATTAATAAAACTTTTTGACCACTTCTGAAACATACCCTACTAAATTACTGTATCAATGTTGAACTCTTAGTAAACTTATAATTCGCGCTTATGAACCACTCTGAACTCCTTGATTCAACTTCTGAAATCTGAACCTTTGGCTTTGAACTAAATAAAGAACAACTCTGTTACCTTCTGATAATGCTTCACTGAATTATCAAATCGTACTTTGAGCTTACCGTCCCAGTTCATCATGACAATGTTAAGCTTGCCATATTTCTGCTTGTGCTTTTAGCATCTCGAAGCTCACGTTGTTTTTACCATCACATGTTAGAAGATCGACCACGTCGCAGCTGTCAACGTCGGTATGGGAGTTTCTTCGGCTTTTCTTGCGGAATACAGTACCTGTGTAATTAGGGGGCATGTATGTCTCGTCTTGTTTCATGTTGAGTCTGAAACTTTTATTGGTAACTTGTATTACAATTTTTGTCTTATCATCTAAATGATTTCTGAAATTGTATTTTAATTTTTAAACTGGATTTATGGTTTCAAATGGTTTGACAATTTGTTTTACATGAAATTTGAATGTGGGTCGCTCCGGTGACCGTAATATGACTTCCTAGGATCTGTGCTAACGCATTGGCGAGTCTAGGGGGTTACAACAGATGACTATATCGTCGATCCAAAAACCGGATATCTGAAAAAACCGGATCATATTCGATCTGATATCTAACAATGAACACCCCTACAAAAAGTTTTAACAAGTCCTTTATCGAAACCTCTTATTCAAAAAGCTCCTAAAGCGAGACTTTTCAAAATGAGAGGTTTCACCCTAGTCCGCAATTACAATCATCTATTTATCAAATATCTAAGTTAGCAGATTTGACTAGTCAAACTTCTAAAAATACTTCAAATCTCTAATTTTGGCTCAAAAAGTTGTTTACCAAACATGACTTCTCTCTCCACTAAAGAGTTCTTGAGAAACATAAATTAAGAAGATCAAATCCCTTGCATTTACTCTATAATATCTTCAATCCAATTGAATATTTGGTAAGCCCATGTTCTTAACCTCCTTTTTGCTATCATTTTTATTAAGGATTAAGCTTAGCAAATCCTAGGTTAAATTTCCATGGATTGAATTTTTAGAGAGATATAAGGTATATTATGAATGCTATGATTGATTTTAAGCCTATTTATGTTATCCTTATGATTTGTATACCATGTAACTATCTTAGCCTAATACTTTGAGGTATTAGGAGTTTTCATGACAATTTGATTTGGTATTGATGGATTTATGTTTTTTCATATTAGATAAAGTGGAAGTAGAGGGAACATTAGATCGAAAAGGGAAATCTAAGAAAAATCAAGTTGATGTGATAATCCGCGATCAAGTTTAGCTACGGAACCTTCGGTGAGTGTAGTTGAGTCTCGGGAATGGTTCGGAGCTTTCCTGAATGTGTTTTGTTTGAATTATGGTTCATAAGCATGGTTGTGAAATGTTTGAAAGCTCATATAGAGCAAGCTTGGTGAAATGCTAAGTTTGGTAAGTTAGGTCAGCTCAATTGAGTGTTATATGTTTTGAATATAATGTTATGTTATGGAAAGGCATGAGAAAAATGATTCTTCGATGACTATGAACCTTGTTATGCTAAGTATGAACTTAAAGTTCAATTTCAACGTTTGACATGATATGAAATGCATTTATGATATGGATCTATAAGCTCACCTATGAATTAAGCTATGTTAATGATAAGATGATAAGCTTTGGAGTTATGCTCAATATGATATGTGTGATTTTTGGAGCTTCAAGCTCACTTATATGTTTATGAATAACTTGATTAAGAAATCTTGGATTCGAGTTAGCCCCGGGTATAGTTGACATGCCATAGAGTCCATTTTAGCTCAGTTTATGGGGATTATGATACACGGATTGACCTTTCTTTGTTTAGTGGCGACAGTAGGAGAGATGAGTTATTGGTCATTGGCGATAGTAAGAGGGATTGACCTTTCTTTGTTTAGTGGCAACAGTTGGTTGGGGATTCATGTACCCTAGTCCTATTGAAATCCAAGGAAAAGTTTGAATAAACATTTTGATAATTGACTTTGATATGAATAAGTTATATATTACTTTGGGTAAATGAATATGCATGACATTGATATGAAAAGTTATAATGCATGCCAAAGATTAAGATATATGAAAAAGTATGTCATGATGTGCTTTGTTAAGTAATTAATATGCAATCAAAATGTTAATATGCTAAGTTAATAAGTTAAAAAGAGAAATATGGTTATAAACATATTATCTGTTATATGATCTTCAGTATGTATTCTTGCATTTATTTGTATATTATCAAGTTGACTAGCTCACTAAGTAGTCTAAGCAATATAAGCTTACGTTGTATCATCTAATGCATTTTAGGTGCAAGTTCTCCGTAGAATCGATTGTGGTTGCAAGCTGGAAGTCATCTCATACGGTGATCCCGTGCCGATACTGAGGTTAGGTTTGAAGTACTAGTGTTTTGGTACGGTACTTTAAGTACGATACCAACATTGGGTTCGTAACTTCAGCGTACCAGTACGGTACCTAGAGAACCGATACATGTTTTGGGTTCGAAGTTTGAGTATTGGTAGGTGTACCAGTACGATACCTTGAGTATCGGTACCCTAAGTAGTTAAGTTAGTTGAAAATTTTAAAATCTTGCATTTTTGTCCTAATAATTTTATAAGACATTTGGATGAGTTTCTTTCATCAAAAGAGTTGGATTTTTGTCAAAAATGCATTGTTTTATTGGGCCATCAAATGTTTTTCTTTGATTTTTAAAAAGGACCAAAATTTTATAAAATTACAAATTAATCACTGAAGTTAGGTCGTTATGATATTGATCATCGAACTGGATCATAATAACTATAAAGATGCCTGAGGTAGACTTAGGTCGTGATGATATTGATCATCCAACTGGATCTTACACAAGGGTAGATAACACTCGGAAAAGCCCTACGAATCCTTAGGAAGTTAGGAATAACCCTCTGAACCCTCAAGATATTTCAAACGACCCACTAGCACCTCCCAACACCCTGTATAAAGGGAAAAAGACCCACACAGCTTAATAAAGCACCCTTCTTCTCCACCCTGAACAAAACCACAAAGGGACAACCACAGAGAAAACCAAAGCTAAAACTCGCCAAACAAAAATGCAGAAAAACAAACGGTTCCATCATTCAGCTTCTACACTATAAAAGTAACCTTTCTTAAGAAGCAAAACCCAAGAAACAATATAATTCAAAACTGATATTTAAAATTTCAACAACCAAGTGAAAACACATCCACGCTTTAAAAAAATGAGGGGCACGTCAATTCATCCTGGGCATGGCAATCTGAATCAACCAGAAAAGTCCAACAGAACGTCAAACCGCAACTTGAACAACTCAATTTTGCCGAGAGTTTCTCTTCTGAGCACAAAATACATTATGAAAACAATAGATAGTAAAGTGTCACACGTGATACGACAGACTCCTACACCATTTTCTAAGCCCGCTTGTTCCATGAACTCAACAAATTCATCCATACCGCACATTGGATTAACACATCTACATCGTTCCCCAATCGATCGCACAACTTTAAAGTCCCCTCCAACACACCGCAGAATCAATTAACTAGACATTTTTTTGTACAACTCCTTCCATACCACAATTTGATCTTCCGTAATACACGGTGTTTATATAGTCACCATTCCACAAGGCCAATCTTCCATCAACCATACTCCCCTTATCGCTACGAAATTACGTGACATTGTCGACTCTACCTTTCCAAACACCGATACATCCTACACCATTAAAATATTGCTCGGACGACAATTGACGTGACAAACCATAGTCAAAATTATCAGAATACCAGATCTTATGTACCATTGCTATCGACATGCATCCAGTTTCATTTCTTGAATGAACACCATCTCAAACCGATATTGTCGCAATCTATCATGGACTGTCTTCTTTTTGGTCTTAGGCCATGTCCTCTTATTTTTCAAAGACTATACATTTTGTTTTATCGGATCCCCAAATCAAATATTTTGGACACATACATGCGAAATTCACGCATGTAATTGAAAATGTTGAAGCATTGAAAGTTTCAAGCAGCCTGTTCTTTTGAAACGAATTTCCACGTTTTTAAATGAATTGTAATATTAGTGATTTAAAATTATCCCCCTGCGAACATTCTTTCATAGTACGTGGTTATGCTCTTTGTCGTTTTCAAGCAGCATGTAATTGGCTTCGTCGGCCGATCACCGAAATTGGTCACCGGAGATGCCTTTGGCCGTGATTCTACCAGAAAACGATAGATCGTTAAACCAACGTTTCAACGCACATGTCAACAACACGAAACAAACGAGAATATTACCGGGAAGAAGCCCGAAATATAAGTTTCGGTCGGAAAAACACGTACGTCCGATGAGAAATTTTCCAGTGGCGAAATGTCGATTTTTCGAAAGGGTTTTGCTCGCTTCGCCGCAAGGAACTCAACGGTGGTGGTGGTGAAATGAACGAATACCCACGGTGAACAAAATTGACGAAAAATCGAAGGCTTTAACCCTAAGTTCATCGAACCTTAACCTTTCGATTGGCGGGGATCAGGACGACGGCCGTGCGAGTGGCTAAGGGGGTTTTGCTCGGGACTCGATGACGAGCACTTTGGCACTGACGGTGAACAGAACGGCGTGGTGGTGGGGGAAAACGATGGTGACCGGTTGTTTGCGGAAGGTGAAGGGTCAGTGAGGGGGTAGAGGGTTTTGGTACCTTTGAGGGGTAAATGGCCCAATTAAATGCTATTAATTGGGCTGGTTGAGATATTTTTTATTTTTTTATTATTTCAAGAACCACCAGCCGTTAATAAAGAATATGAAATTATACCTTCGAACCCACCAGCCGAGTTCTTACCACTTTATCGGGAAAGCCATGATTGATTGTGCACATATATTAATAAACCGATGAAGGCATACAAGCTTAATAATCAAATATGCTATGAATAATCCCGAAAGATATAAAAATACTTGAAATAGATGAGAATTAAGAATAACAAGAAGATCTCACTAAAAGTACTTGAAAAATATCCTTGATCCTAACTTGACTAGAAAAAGAGGGGTTTAACCAATCATGGAGTTGACGGCGACAATAAGGGTTTTTGGTTGCTTGATGGTTCTTCTAGGGTTTTATTTTCTCTTCCCCTTATGATCATATTTATGAGGAAAGTCTTTTACATCAATAAGGGGAAGAAATTAAATTAAGGCACGTAACTCTAATCCTACACTAAACACAATATAGTAGAAGTCCACTTCAAATAGGATTTCTTCTTCTCTAAGGAATTACGACCGTGCCCACCCCTTATCTACCGAATGCTATTGTATTGCGCAACTAAATCTCACAAAGTGTTCAAATTGTGCTAAAACTCTTATTTTATGCATTAAACATTCTTTAGCCATAAAACACCTGAACAATCAAATAGAATCCAAAACAAGGGCTTTGAGATAGATTAGAAAAATTAAATCTTTTCCCTCTTAATTTTGAGCTTAAATACTTATTAATCCCTTTTATTTTTAAATTCAATATTCTGACCCCTCTCAATGTTCGATCATGACTTCGTCCCAGTGTGAGCATGTGATACCCCTTCCCCGGGTTAGGAGCAAGGAGTATTACTACGTTTAACTTATCAACTTGTTACAAGACATGTCAATTTTCAGGTCCATTTAAAACTTTTTATCTTATAACTTATCTTGTTACCTAACCTTATTACCTATATATCAAGAAAATTCAAATCAAACTATCATGTGAACTATCTCAAACAAATTCATATAAACAACATGCCATTCAAATACTACATATCATATAATCATGTAAAACATTCAATTCAAGGCGTATCAAACAAACTCTTATCATTCATACATACTCTCCAATCGAAAGCTCCCTAATAGGAGTAATACTATTTTCATTCACTTAAGTAATTCTTATAATCATGCATTAATCTAGATATCAAGTTACCATTTAGGTCTTACTTATTTTTCAAGTAAACAATTTGGTCATTCTTATAATTCAAGTAAACGATTTGGTCATTCTTAGAGATCAAGTAACCTATTAAACATGCTTCAATACATCAAACCATACAAATCATGTAAGCCTATAATCAAACTTACTTTGATCTATTACTTATAAGCATTCGTATTAACATGTCGGGTTTCAGGTCCACAGTAACATGTCCAATACGGGTTCATGTCGTTCTCGGTCGGATGCAGGTCGGGTTCGGTTACTACATTAATAGGTCCAACTCGGGTTCGGGTCAACAACAATCGGTTACAGATCATGTTCGGGTCATCGAATCCTTGGGTCAAACCAGGTTCATACTCGAGCAGGTTTCAGTCAGGTTTTCAGGTCGGGTCAGCTTTTTACATCCCTAAGACTTTGGCTCAAAAGTGGTTTTCTAATGGTCATATTTACCTTCTTCAGATAAGAACATCCCAATTCCTCGAGCGAACTATAAAGATCCGTGTCCTTGAACTATAAAGATCCACAACATGATTCTCCATTGTCCCAATAGTCTCATTAATTGGTTGATCGACAATTTCACTATAAGTTGGAGCTGAAATTTTATCGAACACGTAATGGATCATTGTGTTTGTGTTTTCTTGCTTAGCTACAACTTCATTTTGATTCACCAATTTCTCCCGATCCATAGATATCACCACCATCCAACATACCGATATGGGCTGATTACGATTTTAGTTGTTTAAGAATTTCTTGGAGCATCTCGTTGTTTTGTTTCATAGCTTTTGTATTCAATTCCATAGATTCGAGGAGGCTCATCATAGTTCTCTCAACAAAAACACCAATGTAATAAACCAAATACTCAAAGCTTGTTTTCTATTGACAAATAAAAGAATTATAATAGAAAAGAGATACTCCCTCGTCCCACTTAAGATGTCCATTTTGTATTTTAAAATTGTCCCACTTAAAATGTCTCATTGAAAAAATCAACAACTTTTACAGGACACATTTACCTTTCTACCCTTTCTTTAGTTTTCCAACAAAATAAAATTTAACTTTTTAAGGATAGAATTGTCATTTCAATTATTTTACATCACAACTCTTACACAAATTTTTTCTCCCTAAAACTACGTGAAAAGTCAACAATGGACATTATAATTGGGACGGAGGGAGTATAAGATAGGGAAGAAAGGTGTCAACAAGGAATACTAAATCTAGAGATGGAAAAAGTCATAGCCAAAACATTTAACTGCTATTTAAAATTTCAACAACCAAGTGAAAACACATCCACGCTTTAAAAAAGGAGGGGCACATCAATTCATCTTGCGCATGGCAATCAGAATCAACCAGAAAAGGCCAACAGAACGTCAAACGACAACTTGAACAACTCAGTTTTGCTAAGCCCTACACCATTTGCTAAAGCCCGCTTCTTCCATGAACTCAACAAATTCATCCATACCGCACATTGGATTAACACATCCACATCGTTCCCCAATCGATCGCACAACTTTGAAGTCCCCTCCAACACACCGCGAAATCAATTAACTAGACACTTTTTTGTACAGCTCCTTCCATACCACAATTTGATCTTCCTTAATACACGGTTTTTATATAGTCACCATTCCACAAGGCCAATCTTCCATCAACCATACTCCCTATATCACCACGAACTTACGTGACATCGTCGACTCTACCTTTCCAAACACCGATACATCCTACACCATTAAAATATTGCTCAAACGACAATTGACGTGGCAAACCATAGTCAAAATTATCATAATACCAGATCTTATGTACCATTGCTATCGACATGCATCCAGTTTCATTTCTTGAATGAACACCATCTCAAACCGATATTGTCGCAATCTATCATGGACTGTCTTCTTTTTGGTCTTAGGCCATGTCCTCTTATGTTTCAAAGACTATACATTTTGTTTTATCGGATCCCCAAATCAAATATTTTGGACACATGCGAAATTCACGCATGTAATTGAAAATGTTGAAGCATTGAAACTTTCAAGCAGCATGTTCTTTTGAAACGAATTTCCACGTTTTTAAATGAATTGTAATATTAGTGATTTAAAATTATCCCCCCTGTGAACATTCTTTCATAGTACGTGGTTATGCTCTTTGTCGATATGCTTATTATAATTGAATTCGACTGGTGGGTTAAATAAAAAAATGTAAATATATTTTCTTAAAAAATTATCATTGTTTTTTTAATAGTAAAAATTATTATTGATAAACCAATTAAATTAGAATTTGATGATCTGATTAATTTGAAAATTGATCTTACTTTTACAACATTCGGCGAAACATTAAATATGATTCACTTGATCAAATAATATTTCGTTGTTTTTGCGAGACAATAAATTTATAGTAATTTAGATTTGAAATTGACATCAAAGCCAACAATATAAAGTTACCATTAAATACTAAGTCTTTGAATAGCAAAACACAAATTGAAGGGCTTCTGAAACAAGAATGAACGATGAGTTAACACTTCGCTCAAAGTTCGTTATGATAGAATTCATCCCAAAGATGTATGCAGTTCAATCAACCAAAGGTTCTTTCTAAAAATTATTCGAACACAACTCATTTAAATGGAATCCTAGACCCATACAAGTCAATTTCAAAAGAGCACAGCAGCAACAAAAATGCCTCGGAATGAACAACGTGGAAATCAGACAAAGCAGTCAGATTTACTTGCAACCATTTGTCCTTCAATCTGTCTTAAACATAAACACGTATAACAAGTGAAGGAAATAAATTACAAATGATGAAACTGTTAACACCTTATTTTTTTTTATCAGCAACTATATGTTTTTATTAATAAGTAAAAATAAAAACATACAGCTTGACGAAATCGCACGCCTCGTTAAAAACCTCCCTAAACCTATTGGAGGAAAAGAGTACGATACGATCCGTCGATTACAAAATGCAAAAAATGCCGCGTAGGGACAAGTCACGAACAAGCCATGAACATTGAAAGCCTATCTACGCCCTCTTTCGCCAGTGCGTCCGCAAATCCGTTCGCTTCCCTCGGCATGTAGCAGAATTGAGTATCATGTATGACTTGACAAGCTTGATCAATTTCCAAAAATACTTCCCATAAACGCCACGGTCGTTTTGCATTCTGGTTGATCCAGCTCAACGCGACTTGAGAGTCCGTCTCCATAATCACACAAAACTGTCGCCATTCTTTCTCTTTGATCATTCCCAACGCAAAGGCTATCGCTCGGACCTCTGCTTCATTTGATTCCATCACGCCTATTAACCGGTAAAGTCGTGTCTATTCCCCACCATTTTCGCATCCAGAGCCAAACCGATTGCGCAAACGGACATTCATAGAGGATGTGGGCGATGCTCTCCTCTACCATCGCACACCAAGGGCATCGGCCTTGATCTTCCGGCAGTGGAACCCCACGTGCTCGCAAGAAGTCAGCAGTGGGTAATCGGCGTAACCATGCAAACCATAGGAAAGCTTGAACTTTCGGCGGCACCAGCACCTTCCAAGCGAAACATTCTCCAAAGTCCATTTCCCCCACCTTATCTAGCATGAGCAGTTTCGATAAAGTCCCCACTGAAAAAATTCCACGCTCATCCGATCGCCAACATAACATGTCCAGCTTTCCTTCCCATGCGCGGAAATTGGATACCGTTTGAACCAAATCACGTAACATTCCCAATTCAAAAACTCGAAGTGGGCGTCTAAAAAAATCATTCCAACCATGGTGCGATAATCTACCCTCCACCATATAGTCCTCCACCCTCGCTAATTTATCACTTGCTAATGAGAATAGGCGCGGATATGAATCTTTTAATGCCACTTGATCAACCCACGGATCGAACCAAAACAAAATCGATTTACCATCCCCAAGCTTCCATAGAAAGCCGGTCATGCCCATATGTTTTTCAACTTGTGCATCGCATGAGAGAGCTACGATTTGCCGCCATACAAGAGACATAGATGACATCCTTTCCGTGTTGAAACGCCACCATTGTGGATGTTCGCCATATTTTGCAATTATCAAGCCACGCCACAATGAATCTCTATCTTGTGCATAACGCCACATCCATTTTGATAGCATCGCCATGTTCTTAACTCGCAAATCCGCGACTCCCAAACCCCCTAACTGTTTCGGACGGCAAACTACCTCCCATCCGACTCTGCTCATCCGCCGTTCCAAACCCACACCCCCCCACAAGAAAGCTCTTCTAATTTTATCGATCTTCTCAATTACTCCTCGGGGAGCGACAAATAATCCCATGTAGAATATTGGTAACGACGAGAGGACTGAATTGACTAACACCACTCGAGCTGCAAAGGATAGAGAGGTCCTTTTCCAACCTGCTAATTTGCGCCGGAAATTCGCAATCACAGGTTCCCACGTAGCTATTAGTCTCGGACTTGCGCCTATTGGAAATCCCAAATATACGAAAGGAAATTCAGCATTTCTACAACCCATTACCTCGGCTACGTTGCTGCCCAGCTCATCTTCTATACCAATTGAGTATAAGGAACTTTTACTGAAGTTAATCTTCAAACCCGAGCAAACTTGAAAGCAGTGCAAAATTCACTTCACGTTTCTCGCAATTTCTAACGATCCCTCAAAGAACAAGAGTGTGTCATCGGCAAACTGTAAATGTGTCACGGATATCCCTGCCGCTACCTGAACTCCACGAATTAGACCCTCTAATTCCGCCCTTCGCAGCATCAAATGCAATGCTTCCGCGACTATCACAAACAGCAAAGGTGATAGCAGACAGCCTTGTCGCAAGCCTCTGCCCATTCTGAATTCCTTGGTGGCATTGCCATTGAGAAGCACCGACAACCTGACTGAACCGATACATTCCTGAATCCATTTTCGCCATGTGTCACAAAATCCCATTCTTCCTAACACCTCATCCAAAAAACCCCAGCTCACGCAGTCATACGCCTTGGCAAAATCAAGTTTCAGTAAAAAGCCACGTGCACCCCGTTGTCGTAAAGAATGTACCACCTCAAGTGCTAGAAGTACACCATCCACCAATTGTCGACCCTTAATAAACACCGACTGGGTATCACTTATTAAATCTGCCAATACCCCTTGTAGACGAGTCGCAAGGCATTTTGCCAAAATTTTGTACACTGAGTTTACTAGACATATCGGCCTATATTCACCAAGGGTCGTGGGAGATGTTACCTTAGGAATTAACACGATGAAAGTGCAATTTACGTCCTTAGGTAGCCGCCCACTTGCATGGAAATTCTCAAAAAATCGTAAAATATTAGCATTGATCACATCCCATCCTTTCTTGTAAAAATCAAGCGTAAAACCGTCCGGGCCTGGTGCCTTCGATCCATCACAACCTCTCACTATACCGTGTATTTCTGTCAATGTGAATGTCGCCACCAAATTTCCCCTAGCTGTCTGCGATATCATCCTAAAATCCCCCTCAAATTGCCATACGCATTCCCTCTTATCACAAGAGTAATGTTTCCTGAAAAATTGAACTATGTGGCGTCGCATAAGAGATGGTGAGCTGATCCAATTGTCATTAATCATGAATCCCGGAATATAATTTCTTGCCGCTCTCAGCTTAGCGGATCGATGAAAGTAGGCTGTGTTTCGATCCCCCAGACGCAGCCATGTCGCTCTGGATTTTTGTCTCTACATCGCTTCCTTGTGTCTCATAGCTTTCCACAAAGCCTGTAGCCATTGCCTCATTTCCCCCCTCTATCTCCTCATCAATACTAGCTGTAGAAATTGTGGAATCCGCCCGGTCAATTTTCTCTTGCAACTCGGATATTCTCTCATTTACATCCCCAAAGCTGTCCCTATTCCATTTCTTCAAAAATGCCTTCAAATGTCGCAGCTTCACCATTATATTTATCGTGCCAATGTCTAATTCAGTAAGTCGGACCCATTCCTCAATAATCTGCCTCATGTGATATTTACCCTCCGTCCAACAATTAAAGAAACGGAATGGACGAGGACCCCAGTCATTTTCATCGCATTTCAACACTAGGGGTGTGTGGTCTAATACACCCCGTGCTAGTGCCACTTGCTGGATTGAGCTGAATGCATCCATCCATTTTGACGATATCAGAAATCTGTCAATTCGGCTACATTGTTTCTTTGGACCAAACCATGTATAACGTTTGCCTAAGAGAGGTAAATCCATCAGACCTGCTTGTAGAACAAAATCCCCAAACGCTTCCATCTCCATAGTCCTGTCTGAAGTGCCAATTCTATCCGACTCTTGTAATATGGCATTAAATTCTCCCGCTATGCACCACGGGCCTTCTTGTTCACTAATTTTACTCAAAATTGCTGTCCAAACAGCTTGTTGCCCTTCCAATTCGGACGGTGCATACACCACTATCAAACCACAGCTTAAATCATCCTGTAACCATCTACCTCGCAGCATAATAAAATTCCGTTCAATTGCTACCACATCTAAATGAAATTTACTAACTGCATTCATTTGATTGATCCAATTGACCAAGGCTTAAACCGAAAATGTTACTAATCTACTTAATAAATTGCAATTTTACAAAGTGATATGATACGCCTACTGCCTGCCATTGAAACTTTCCCCTGGTGTTTGAACAAACTGTTGCACTTGTCCTGAGTTTTGAATCGACGGTTGAATTTGGTTATCGTCTTCAAGTTCCACTACATCTCTGATGAAATATTCGTTATCCTTCATGAAATTGATCATGTCGTCAATATCTTCTTCCGTAAATGCTCCTCTAAAATTGGTATCCGAGTGGGACGATGTGAATGCTGTAGGATAGGGCACTGTGGGTGAAGCTGAAGTAGAGGACAGAATGGTTGAAACATGGTCTTCTTCAACTATGCTGCTAAACCTCGCCCTTTTTCGTGGTGACTCATCATCATCATCCATGATTCCATTTTTATTTCCGATGACATATTCGTTATCCTTGGTAAAATTGAGCATGTTGTCAATATCTTCAGCCGTAAATGCTCCTCCAAAATCGGAAACCGGGTGGGACGCTATGGGTGCTGCAGGAGAGGGCGGTGTGGGTGAAACATGGTCTTCTTCAACTAAACTGCTAATCCTCTCCCTTTTTTGTGGTGGCTCATCAACGTTGATTCTGTTTTTGTTGTAGATGGCACACAGTACATAATCACTCTGCAATATTCAAAACAAAAGCTATAAGTTTTGTTGCACCACTTTCATACTGAAGAATCAAACTGATATATGTAAAACACATTGCAAGCACTCCATGGCTGCAGACAATACCATAGTTTATATGAATATATTTGAACGATGAATGTTATTGATTTAGGGTTTAATATTTTATAAAAAAATAAAGTATACGTCTAACATATTATACATGGAAAGAAAGAACGTGTATTAAGGAAAGTGAATAGGGAACTTACATGATCATCATGGCGAAGTGAAAACTCATGCATCAGCCAATGCCCCTTTCCACCATTGTTGGACTTGGAACCTTTAACCTTAAAAACGAAAAGTTTCTTAAACCCTATAAGATTGTTCTTAGAATCTTTAACATCATCGGTTCTCTGTCCCTTCCACGTGCTGCAACCCGCTGTCCTATCGATTCTACGACCCTTGCCCTTCTTCTTCAGCTTGCTGAAGATGCAGAACGTTTTAGATGATGTCTCGCCGAAAATATTCCAGGGATCTTTGTCTTCACCGCCGTAGATTTCGCAGTCGCATATGACATCGCAGGGTAATGGTTCGCCTTTCACCTTCTTCGTTAAGTAGCATTCAATCAGCTGAACTTCGGTTGGATTGAATCGGAAACCTACGGGAATGTTGGTCATCCAGGAAGCCATAATCTTTTTGGTGGCAATGGAGTAAGGAAAAGGCTATGGTTTATTCAAGTTAAGGAAACCTAATAGCTAAATGCAAAGTGTTTTTACATTTTTATTCTTCGTACATCCATTTATATGAGGGACGGATGCACATTACTTGCGTGAGGGGGCAACTTTGGTGGTTTAATTGCATTTTAAACCATTGATAGTTTTAAAACTATTATAAACAAGTCATTGTCCGTTTTCTTCACACACAAAAAATCATTGTCCCTCCCAAAATTTCTGGTTTATTTGATTTTTAGGATCTTGTTTGTTTTATAATTAATGAAATTAAGTCTCGACTCAATATTTTATTTTAATTACTCTTTAGTACTTTAATTTCAAAATTAGAAAAATAAAACCCTAACTCCCTTAATTTTATAGTTTAATTGTTTTTTTAAGACCCTACTCATTTCAAAGTTAAGAAACTTGCCTCCTCATGAGCAAATCATGGCTATGTGCCTAATTTATATACATATCGGTAGGGGGTTTACAATTAATTGGTTCACAAGAAAATAAAAAATATGTCACGATATCCGAAATTTGATATATTTTTAATCCTAATTATTACATTTTTTAGTTTATGGGATAAGACACAAGGGAAAAGAAAAAATGTCCTCCACGGGACTGTGGAAACGCCTTGCCACGGAGCAGGAAAATACTACCGGCGAGAACCGTGAATCACGCAAAGGAGGCCAATCGGTGAAGCAAAATCAGGAAAATCAGCAAGTATGGACTTTATACATCGAAGGTCTCTCTCGAACAATACACTGGAAAGGATTATGGCTGGTATGTGATAGACATGGGGTTGTCAAAGACGCGTTTATTCCGAACAAAGTGGCCAGAGATGGGCAGCGTTTTGGTTTTGTGCGAATGGCATCACAAGAAGATGCAAATAGGGTTATAGAGAGACTACATGGAAAATGGATATACGGTGGCCGGATGAGTGTTACCATGGCGTGGAAGGGCAAAACGGTATGGTATCGGAAGAAGGGGGAGAAAACAGAAGCGGAGAACAACGTGGGAAGATGGAGAATGGTGACTCAAAGACATCATATACTTCGACTCCGATAGGGAGAGAAGAGGCGAAAGAAAATCGAAAGAAAATACCATGGATAGTGGATGAAGACAAATGGGCGATTTTACAGTGGTGCGCGGTGGGTTGGTGCTTGAATCCGTGCAGCATAAAAACATTGGCAGAACGCTTGGAGGTGGAAAAACATGACGGATTCTCCATCATGCGATTGTCCGGATCCATGGTATTGTTAATGTGCACATCGACGAACGTTCGTGATAAAATTCTGCAGCTTGACCGAGTGAAAGAATGCTTTGCGAAGGTGGAGAAGTGGTCACCAGCGATCAAGGTGGAATCACGCCGGGTATGGTTGTCAATTATTGGTCTTCCAATTCATTTATGGTATAAAAAACATTTATGAATATTGCAAACATATGGGGTGCTTTCATTTGTATGGATGATGCAACGGAAACGCCGTCTTCTTTCGATAGCGGAAGAATCATGGTGGAAACAGCCAATTTCAATCGAATTGAGGATCACATTGAAGTACAATTCGAGGGGGAATCATATCCGATCCGTGTGATGGAGATGGATGGCATAACTCCGGCGGTTGAATGTGATTGCGGTGAACTAGAGTCGACCGACGGTGAGGAGAGTTGCGATCACAATACATCCAATAACATCTCAAATATGGTAGAAAACGTTGAGGATACAGGAAATAAAAAGGAGATCAATGCACCGGTGTTGTGGTTAGAAAATGAGGTTTGGGAAGTACAACAGGGAGATTCGATCGAAGCAACAAAGGTAGCACAGAATTCTGATTTAAATGCTAACGAGAAACAGGAGGCATCACAACATTCAGACCGATCGCCGGACAGGAAAACGGTGGGGTTGCCGGCACGGACAGAGATGTCGATGGGAGGAGGGCTGAGCGGTGAGAAAGACAGTAGTGATAGAAGTCTTGGGGTGATAGGGAACATTCAAAAATGTGAGATTTTGGATATTGCGGGGATTGCAAACTCCAAATCAAGTGTTTCCGAGGGACAAGAGTCTCAATTACAATCTGAGGATAAACTTGAATTAAATTCTTATCCCCCTCTATTTTCGACAGATGCACAATCGGGTTTGGGAACTACCGAAATTTTCCAAGTGGGTCGGGCTTATTGCAAAATTAGACAGGTTCTAGGAGGAAATTTAGAAGGTTGTCGGGTATATCGAAAAAAGAAGAGCAACCGTTTGAGTGGATTTCGACAAGAAAATTTGAATGGTGTAAGGGAGGGTGCAATCGACGTGACTACAAACAAAAATATAGAAACTGAAGCAATCGAAACAGTGAAATTGGGTTCATTGATTGGGGTAAATTCTAACGGCCGCGAAGAAGAGATAACCCGAGACATATCAAGAGTAATTAGAGGGGATTGTCAGGGTTTGTGACTTATGAAGTTGATATCTTGGAATGTTCGGGGCTTGGGAGGGAGTGCTAAACGACGGTATGTACGTGAGGTATTACGGAAAAACGATGTGGATATGGCGATGTTGCAAGAAACGAAATTGGAGGAGTGGCCGAAGTCATGGTTAGCAAACCTATGGGGAACAGATAATTTTGAATCCGTGTTCGCGCCATCAATTGGTGCTTCTGGTGGTATTTTAGTGATGTGGGAGGTAAGCAAATTCAATTTAGAAGAAGTCGAGGTGGAACGTAATTTTATTGTGATGCGAGGCCGATGTTTACAAGATGACATGGCTTGTGGGATTGTTGTCGTATACGCCCCATCAGAGTTGGACGGACAACAAGCAGTTTAGGCAGCGATATTGGATAAAATTAGAGATCAAGAGGGTTCGTGGTGTATTGCGGGGGATTTGAACGCAATCCTATATGAATCAGATAGAATTGGGGTGTCGGACAGGGATATGGAAATGGACAGTTTCGGCGAATTTGTACTACATGCAGGATTAATGGATATGCCGCTTTTAGGAAAACGATACACGTGGTTTGGCCCAAAAAATAGATGCAGCCGAATTGATCAATTTTTGATATCGGCAGGTTGGATGGATGCTTTCAGCTCAATCCAACAAGAGGCTCTAGCGCGGGGCGTATCGGATCACACGCCCTTGTTGTTGAGATGTGATGAGAACGATTGGGGACCTCGGCCTTTCAGGTTTTTCAATTGCTGGATGGAGGGTAGGTATCATGTTCGGCAAATTGTAGAGGAATGGGTCCGATTAACAGATTTGGGCATTGGCAACGTGAACATTATGGTGAAGCTGCGACACTTGAAATCATTTTTGAAACAGTGGAACCGTGACAGTTTTGGGGATGTGAACGCGATTATATCTGAGATGCAAGGCAAGATTGATCAAGCGGACGTAGCGACAAATACAATTAGTGTTGATGAGGAGGTTGAGGTAGAAAGACGTCAATGGTTACAGGCATTGTGGAGAGCTATGCGACATAAGGAGGCGATGTGGAGACAAAAATCGCGAGCGACATGGCTTCGATTGGGTGACCGAAATACGGCATTTTTTCACCGATCCGCTAAACTGCGAGCAGCAAGGAATTTTATTCCCGGTTTTTTGATTAATGACAAGTGGATCACTACACCATTTCAGATGCGCCGACATGTGGTGCAATTCTTCACAAAACATTTTTCTACTGATACGCGGGAGTGCGTGTGGCATTTCGAGGGGGAGTTCCGACAGTTATCCTTGATTGCTAGGGAGAAGTTGGTCGAGGTATTCTGCTTGGAGGAGATTCATGGCGTAGTGAGGGAGTGTGATGGTTCGAAAGCGCCGGGTCCAGACGGTTTTACTTTGGATTTCTATAAGAAAGGGTGGGAGGTGGTCAGCGGCGATGTCCTACTATTTTTCGAAAGCTTCCATGCTTGTGGTCTGTTACCAAAAGATGCAAATTGCACGTTCATTGTCCTATTACCTAAGGTAACATCTCCTAAGACACTTGGTGAATATAGGCCTATTTGTTTGATAAATTCGATGTATAAAATATTAGCAAAATGTCTAGCGAATCGATTACAGTTGGTTTTGGGTGATTTGATAAGTGATACACAGTCAACATTTATAAAAGGTCGTCAATTAGTGGATGGGGTACTTCTGGCTATTGAGGTTGTGCATTCCCTGCGTCAGAGGGGAGCTAGTGGTTTTTTATTGAAACTCGATTTCGCCAAGGCATACGACTGCGTTAGTTGGCGTTTTTTGGATGAGGTACTAGGAAAAATGGGTTTCTGTGACCTATGGCGAAAGTAGATTAGTGAATGTATCAGCTCTGCCAAGTTATCGGTGCTACTCAACGGTAATGCTACAAAAGAATTCGGAATGGGTAGAGGTTTGCGACAAGGATGTCCGCTATCGCCATTACTTTTTGTGGTTGTCGCGGAAGTGATGCACTTGATGTTACGTAGGGCTGAATTGGGAGGATTGATCTGTGGGGGGGAAGTGGCGTCATGAATATTTTTGACACATCTGCAGTTTGCTGACGACACATTGTTATTTTTTGAGGGATCTTTGGAAATCGCGCAAAGTTTAAAACGGATTCTGCATTGTTTTCAAGTCTTCTCGGGTTTGTCGATAAACTTTGGTAAAAGCTCATTATATTCGATTGGCATAAGGGATGACTTGAGTGCTAGTGTGGCCGAGGTGCTGGGGTGTAGAAGAGCTGATTTCCCGTTCGTATATTTAGGTTTTCCGATAGGAGCAAATCCGAGACTGATAGCTACTTGGGAGCCAATAATTGCAAATTTTAGGCGCAAGCTAGCAGGCTGGAAAAGATCATCTTTGTCCTTTGCAGCTCGTGTTGTTTTGGTTAACTCGGCACTTTCCTCTCTACCTATATTTTATACGGGGTTATTTGTTGCCCCAAAAGGGGTGATTGACAGGATAGATAGGATACAAAGGGCTTTCCTATGGGGAGGTGTTGGATTGGAGCGTCGTATGAGTAGAGTAGGGTGGGAGGTGGTATGTCGACCAAAACAGCTTGGGGTTTGGAAGTTGCGGATTTACGGGTAAAGAACATGGCTATGCTATCTAAATGAGTTTGGAGATACGCGCGCGATAAAGACTCTCTATGGCGTAATTTGATAGTAGCGAAGTATGGTGAACATCCGCAGTGGTGGCGATTTAACACAGAGAAGATGTCGTCGATGTCGATTGTATGGAAACAAATTGTTTCAAATTCATGCGCAACACAGGTAGAAAAACACATGGGCATGACCGGTTTTCTATGGAAACTTGGCAATGGTAGATCAATACTTTTTTGGTTCGATCCGTAGGTTGAACAGTTGGCCTTAAAGGATGTGTTCCCGCGTCTATTTTCGTTAGCGATGGACAAATTAGCGAGGGTGAGTGACTATATGATGGGCGACAGTTTATCGAATCAGCATTGGGTCGACTTCTTTAGGAGACAATTGAGGGATTTCGAGCTGGGGCAGTTGCGGGAATTGCATCGGTTGGTGTCTAATTTTCGTGTATGGGAAGGCAAGATGGACACGTTGATTTGGAGGCAGGATGAGCATGGAGACTTCTTGGTTCAAACCTTGTCGAAACTGCTTATGTTCGATAAGGTTGGGGATATGGATTTAGGCGAATGTTTTGCCTGGAAAGTGCTGGTACCGCCTAAGGTTCAGGCCTTCTTATGGTTCACATAGATTCGGCGATTACCCACGGCTGATTTCTTGCGTGCTCGTGGGATTCCATTACCGGATGATCAAGGACGTTGTCCTTGGTGTATGACGGAAGAGGAGAGCATCGCTCACATTTTGTACGAATGTTCTTTTGCGCAATCAGCTTGGGTATGGTTGCGACAATGGTGGGGAATCAACACAATTTTCCCGGTTAGTTTTGATGCATTTTTTGTGATTGATTTCCATAGTGTTTTTACGGGGTGCATGAAAATGTGGTGGATAGCGAGTGTTGCTGCATTACTGTGGTCGTTATGGTTAGCAAGAAATGAATATATCTTCCGTGGGAAACGTTGGAATTTAGTTGAATTATGTTTCTTGGTAAAATTGAGATCATACTACTTGATAAAAGCTGATAGGCGAGGAGAGACGTTCCCGGAAGCCATTTGGTGGACATGTCCTACTCAGTTTGAGGTTAGCGCGCAACCAAAACGGGTGAGGGTGGGAAGGTGCTGGCAGCCTCCTTTAAGGGGCGTGTTAAAATTCAACACTGATGGATCGGCGCGCGGTAAGCCGGGTCCGACGGGGTTTGGTGGCGTAATGAGAGATGAAGATAGCCCTATATTGGGTTTGTTCTCAGGACCTTTAGGTGTGATGGAATCGAACGAAGCGGAAGTGCGAGCGATAGCTTTTGCCTTGGGTATGGTACAGGAGAGGGAATGGCGGCAGGGATGTGTTATCATAGAGTCGAACTCTGAAGTGGCGTTGAGTTGGGTTACTCAATCCGCAAAACGTCCCTGGTGGTTGTGGGAGGTTTTCTTGGCGATTGATCAGGCTTGTCAAGTCGCGCATGACATTCAATTCTGTTATGTGCCGAGGGAGGCGAATGGCTTCGCGGATGCATTAGGAAAAGAGGGTGTTGACAGAATTTCGACTTTTGTGGCATGTTTATGAATTGGTGTTTTGCTCTTATTGTTCTTTTTATTTTAGATGGATCACATCGTACTCTTTTCCTCCATTAGGTTTAGGGCAGTTTTTAACGAGGCGTGTGATCCGTCAAGCTGTATGTTTTTTGATTTAATAATAAAATCATACAGTTGCCGATCAAAAAAAATTATTACATTTTAATTGTCAAGTAGGATAATTAGGATAAATACTTAAAACTGAAATTATTATTTCTCTTTATTTATTTACTAATATTCGAGACACATATGTATGTGTGTCAAGGGGGATTAGGCCCATTTTATAAATATTACATATTTCATAATTTTCGTTAAATAATAATTTTATCCATGTAAAAATTAAGTAATTAAATTAAAAATGCAAGAGCTAATTAAATATTTAGTCAAATAGAGTCTGAAGTAAGGAAGGATGGGCCTACGCCCCACAATTTTTGGTCTGATAAAAATTTAGGTCCCGATAAGTT
Source organism: Hibiscus trionum (assembly GCA_030270665.1). Lineage (NCBI taxonomy): Eukaryota > Viridiplantae > Streptophyta > Magnoliopsida > Malvales > Malvaceae > Hibiscus > Hibiscus trionum. Next base: position 39,773,585 of record BSYR01000017.1, on the reverse strand, counting down.
TAAATATTAGAAAAATTAAATCTTGTCCCTCTTAATTTTGAGCTTAAATACTTATTAATCCCTTTTATTTTTAAATTCAATATTTTGACCCCTCTCAATGTTCGATCATGACTTCATCCCAACATGAGCCATACTTAATTTATAAGATAATATTTTATTTTTGGTCTAATAAAAAATTTCTTCTTCAATTCACCAAGGAAGTATCAAAGCTCACTTTCCCTCTCTTTATTTCTCTCAAATTCGGCAGTAACACTAGAAGGAGAAGATGAATAGCATCCTTCTCTTTCCTTCCTCCTAGTAGTGTAATCTAATTACACTTAGCCATTATATGCCATTTCCATGTGCAAATGTCCATTTCTTTAAAATTCAACATGCAATCATCCACTTTTGTTTGGTTACAAATTGGTCCTTTTTAATTTTGGTCACTAAATTTTCAATTCCTTCTATTTTGCCACTAATTTCAAGATTTCTTTATGATTTAATAAAAATTGAAAGGATTGAAACTTATGTTAAAAGGCTGGAATAAGCAGGGTGTTATGTGGTAAGTAAAATGTGGTTTTCGGATAATTTTGATTTCGTTCTTGCACCTTCTGTTGGGCGGTCAGGGGGGTTAACATTAATTTGGGACTGTGGTAAATTTCGGATGGTGGAAACACATGTGTATCGGCATTTTATTTTGATTAAGGGGGAGGGGTGGCGGAGAAATGGCCTTGCTGGATGGGTCGTGTTGTGTGGGAGGTGATTTTAATGCCGTGAGGGCGGTGGGGGAGAGATGTGGATGTGTTGAAGCATCGAGGGGTATCGAGGAGTTCAATGGGTTTGTGGAGGATGTCAGTTTGATGGATATTAAGGTAGTGGGAAAAAGGTTTACATGGTTTGGGTCGGGGAACAAGGCTAGTCGACTAGATAGATTCTTGGTGTCGCGTGAGTGGATTGACCGATTCTCATTACTGTATCAAGTGAATTTACCAAGGGGATTTCGGATCATACGCCGATACGGCTAACTAGTGAGGATAGTGATTGGGGGCCTCGACCATTTCGGTTCTTAAATGTATGGCTCGAGAGAAAGGAACATGTTGATTTAATGGCGAAGGAATGGGAGAGAATTTTCGTGGGGTATGAGGGGCATTCGATACATGCTAAGTTGAGGGAGATGAAGAAATTCTTGCGAGTGTGGAATAGAGAATGCTTTGGGAATGTTGACACTAGAATTAGGGAGGTAACAGAGCGTATTGACAGGTTGGATGAGGTTGTGGAGGAGGCGAGGGATGGAGTGCAACGTGTTGAAGAGATTAGTAGATTGAAGATTGAGTTGTGCCATTTGCATAAATGCCGGGAGTCGATTTGGAGGCAGAAGTCGAGAGCACTGTGGCTAAAAGAGGGGGACCGAAATACTTCATACTTCCATAGAACGGCGAAAATTCGAGCTGCAGAGAATCTGATAAACGGTTTGCGGATTAATGGTAAATGGGTGGAGGATCCGGCGAGATTAAAACTCCATATACATGTGGAATTTCGAAAACATTTTGCACGTAAGCCATGCATTGGGGCGTTGGAGGCTGATGTACGGTTCAATAGGTTGGAACAGGGAGATGCCGACAAGCTTGAAGCGGGATTTATATTGTCGGAAATAAAAGAGGCGATCATGAGCTGTGAGGGAGCGAAAGCTCCGGGGCCTGACGGGTTCAGCTTTGCTTTCGTTAAGCATGGGTGGGAGTTCATGCAAGCAGATTTGGTGCATTTGTTTGAGGCTTTCCATGCCACAGGATCTTTGCCAAAAGGGGTTAACTCGACTTTTGTGGTGCTGATTCCGAAAAAGGATAACCCACAAGTAATAAGCGATTTCAGGCCGATATGCTTGTTAAATTTCGTATACAAAATTGTGGCGAAAGTTTTAGCTGGTAGACTTCTGAAGGTCTTACGTTCGTTGATAAGCGAGGAGCAAACAACTTTTATCAAAGGGAGACAAATTGTTGATGGTATTTTATTAACTAATGAAGTCGTGCATTCCCTTTGTACGAGACGGTTTAGTGAAGGAGGAGTGGTGTTCCTTGATGATGTAATGTGCCGGATGAATTTTGGGGTGGTATAGCGGAATTGGATTATGCATTGTGTGGGTACGACACGTCTATCGGTCCTTGTGAATGGTAGTGATACGATGGAGTTTGCAATGGAAAGGGGATTGCGACAAGGGGACCCCTTGTCGCCGTTGTTGTTTGTTATTGTTGCGGAGGCGTTGCACCAATTTTTGGTGAATGCGGAAAGCTTGGGCTTGATTAAAGGGGTGAGTGTCACTGCGGATTGTCGCCTCTCGCATTTGCAATTTGCGGATGACACTGTAATTTTCATCCAAGGAAATGTGGAGTTTGCCAGAAATTTGAAGCGTGTGTTGACATGCATCGAGTATGGGTCGGGGCTGCAAATTAATTATGCAAAATCAGCATTATATGATGTGGGAATAGACAATGAGGTGGCGGTGGAGATGGCAAGGGAGTTGGGGTGTTTGAGGGCGGGATACCCATTCAAGTACTTGGGGATTCCGATTGGAATCAATCCACGGAAAGGCAAGGTTTGGGAACCGGTGATTCATAGGATGCACTTATGTTTAGCGGGGTGGAAGAAGAACTCGTTGTCATTTGTAGCAAGGGTGACATTAGTGAACTCGGTGCTATCGACGTTGCCTCTATATTACATGAGTATTTTTAGGGTGCCGAAAATGGTACTTACTAAGATTGATAAGATTCGAAGGGCATTTCTTTGGGGTGATACGGATTTAAAAAGAAGGTTGAACCGGGTAGCATGGTCGAAGGTGTGTAGATCGAAGAAACTGGGAGGTCTTGGGGTGGCGAATATCGAACTAAGAAATTCGGCTTTCCTTGCAAAATGGTTATAGCGATATGCCGACTCTCCTAATTCGTTGTGGAAGTCGATAGTGGAGGTGAAATATGGTGTAGCAATGCGGGGGAGATTGCCGAATAGGGTTGGAAAGCAACATATGTCATTTGTATGGAGGCGAATTGTAGAGATTCAGAAGGGGGATGCCGCTTATACTTATATGCGCGACGAGTGTTTTTTGTGGCAAATAGGGAATGGACAACGGGTGCTGTTTTGGTTTGATCGTTGGTGTATAGAGGTGCCTTTGTGCGAGGTGTTTCCGCATATATTTCGGTGTGCTAGTAATAAGGCAGCACGTGTGTGTGATTATGCGATGCAGGGAAGCTTGAATCATGATAATTGGCTGTTATTTTTCAGTTGTGGTCTGCGTTCATTTGAGCAGCAGCAGCTGGGGCAGTTGCGGGCGATTGTGCGGGGGTACAAAATCTGTGGGAGCTAGGAGGACGTGTTAGTATGGAAGCCAAGTGCGGATGGGCAATTTTCAATTGGGAGTCTTATGAAGTTAATGTCATCGTTGGGCATATCCGACACAGGTCTTGATGGATTGAATATTTGGAAAATCGAGGTCCCCTCGAAAGTCCAATGCTTCCTATGGTTTGTGCAATTATGTCGGTTGTCGACTTTGGCAATGTTGCGAGATAGGTGAATGCCATTGGCGGGAACGCAGTGTGAGTGGTGCAGGGTGGGGATTGATGTGGAAGAACATATATTTTTTGCATGTCCGTTTGCGGATAAGTTGTGGGAGGCGTATTTTTTGTGGTGGAAGATAACATGGGTGAGGCCGCGATCGCTTGCGGATTTTCTAGTGCAGTGCCGACATGGAGTTTTGTCAGGGGTGGGGAAAGATTGGTGGGTTGTTGGCTGTGCCGCGGTGCTGTGGTCCCTATGGCTTGCGCGGAATGACATGATTTTTAATCAAAAACAGCTCGCAATTGAGGAGCTATTGTTTCTTGTTAAATTGATATCCTTTTATTGGATCAAATCTTCAGCGCGAGGAACTGACATCACCGAAGCTGCTTGGTGGAATTGGCCGGTGACGTGTGTGCCATCGTGTATGGTGGAACCTCGAGTTGGGATCCGTTGGTGTCCACCGTTAGAAGGGGTTCTCAAGTTTAATATGGATGGTGCGGTAAGAGGGAAGCCGGGGATGGCGGGTTGCAGGGGTGTGTTGCGGGATGAGAGGGGTGTGGTGTTGGCGGTATTTTCGGGGCCTTTGGGTTGTATGGATTCGAACGAAGCTGAGGTATGGGCTATCTATCATGCGGCTCGTTTACTAGTGGCGACGAGGTGGCGGGCGGATTGGTCGTTCATCATTGAATCCGACTCGCGGATTGCATTGTTATGGGTGATGCACAAGGAGAAGAGACCTTGGCGATATGGGTGGTTGTTTCGGGAGATAGATAGTGCTTGTATGCAGTTGCGTTGTGTTTGCTTTCACCATGCTTTCCGTGAGGCGAACTTTTTCGCCGATACTTTGGCAAAAGGGGGCGTGGATAGAGTCTCTTGGTTTCATATTCTTACGGATCCTTGTATGGCATCGTAACAGGTATCGTTTTTTGTTTTTTGGGGCGGGTTGTTTTTTTACTTACCATGATGCACTCTTTTTCCTCCAATTTAGGTTATGGAGGTTTTTTAAGGAGGCATATGGTAGGTTGTATGATTTTTTATACGTTGAATAAAATCATACGTTATTGATAAAAAAAAAATTCGTTTTTCAGACAAGGTCCTTGACCAGGGGCAGATTTGGGCCTAGGCCTACCTAGGCCATGACCCAGTCCATGCTCTAAAAATTTCCTTTATTTATATAGAGAGAGGTTTTGGGTAAGCAAAAATAAGAAGAAATGGCCCAATATAAAATTTTTGTTTAGTTTTTAAGCCTTAAATTAGTTCAAAAAATAAAATCTAAGTAAAATAAAAGGTAAAAAAATATTTTCGTTTGTAATTTCATTACATTTTATAAATAATATATAATTATTTTTAACAAATATAATTTAAATATATTTTGTACTAAATAATTATTTTTTAAAATTGAATTCCCCAACATAATTAGGGTTTCAATTTACTATATAATGTAAACAACAAAACAAAGTAAAAATTAAGATTAAAATTAAAAAAATATTGTTTAAGGAAAAACATATAAATCATTTCCAATGTCTTTAGAAAAAGGTAATATAGGCTCTCGATGTGTCCTTCGGTGCATGCAATAACACAATACCTAAAAAGACAACAAAAACAAGCTAAGAAAATATATACAAAAACAAAACAAAATAAACTAGTGCAAAGACTAATCCTAAAACAACCAATTGCCAATCCTCGGCAACGGCGCCAAAAATTTGTTTGCACGTGTGATGTACTATAAATGATACGCAAATATGGTGCAAGTATACACGTCGAACAAGTAATACAGTGATAAGTGAGTATCGTCTCTACAGGGATTGGAGGTGTTTAAGGTAAGTTTAAGCACACAAGTGCACAAAATGAAAATGAAGAATGTTGTGGCAAATCAAAATAGAGTGATGAATGTTGTAGCAAATCAGAACAAAGATATAAATGTTGTAGCAAATAAAGATAAAAGATATCATGCTGAAATCAGTAGACAAACAAGTCCTCTTACGCGTGCGAAACTCACTTAGGAATGACTGACTGGGTTGCCTGATAAACTTATGTTTAGCTCTCTACTAGGGTTTACCTCTCTAACTTAGTCTATGCTTGGCAGGATTTACTCAAGGTGCTCCTTAACTATCTCTAGCAAGGAAACTAGGAGCAGGAAATGCTACTGCAATACCTCTTAGCGTAAACTCTCCGGATTCGTTCCCGAGGCTTCACCAACAAGATTCCTTGCTTCTAATCATCCCAACACAATCAAAACAATCATAATTCAGTCCACGATTCAATGTAGAAAGCCCCGGACACAAACAAAGCACAACATACATAATTTCAAGCTAAAGACAACCCCAAATTCCTCATTCCCGAGCAGCCTTAAAGCACAGCCTAAAACCAATGTTTCCAACACTTATATTACTCCCAAAAGCTTCCAAAACAACCCTTACATATAGCCTAATCATCAGCCAACAAGTTTCCACCTTAAACACCCCCAAAACTCAACATTTCAACTCTCTAAAACCTCCCTAAAACCCAATTTCGGGAAACAACTTAAAACCTTGTAAAAATCGAATATGTTGGACCTTATATATTGTAAACATCTTATCTAACATAAACAAACCGAAAACTTAAGTTTAAGTCAATAAAGTTCACATTTTTAATCCAAACTTTCAAAACTCTAAAATACAAAAACCATTGAGGTTAATGAAAAATAATGGTACAAGCTTGTAGAGGAAAGAGAGGACAAGTCGAATATGGGCTTACCTTTGAAAAATCACTAAAGATAAGGGAGAATGGTGATGGAATAGTAACTTGGGGAAAGGGGAGCTTTGTGTCGTGAAAATGGAAAATGGGAAGGGGAAGAAGATGAGCCAAAAGCTAATTTTTAATGTTTGTTTAAAATAAAAAGGCCAAAGACCAAAATACCATTAATGAAATAAGGCATTTACAAATGGGAGATATTCATGGCTATTTGGGCTTGGTTTGAAAATAGTCCAACATAATTTATTTATTTTGAAAACCCGAGGCCCAAAATATTATTTTAATATTTTATTATTACTTTCACCCGACCCCCAAACCCGGGTGTTACATGGCAACACAGTCTGCTCTAAAATTCAGTGATTTTCAATTATTTTTAAATGAAAATTTGTTGGAATAGTTGCGATTATTCGAATAGTTGATGAAGTATTACTTTTAGCTCTCCTTTTATGTTCTATTTTTTTCACATAAATCTTTAATTTTGATTGATAAGTGAATTAATGAATTAGTTTATAATTTTTTATTATTAAAATATAATGGTGATTTATAAGTTATGATTGCAGTTTCTAAGAATTTTAATAGAGATTACTTGAAATTCACGTGGAAGAAGTTAGACCTTTAATTGTTTATATATTGGAGAATTCAGTGAGCTAATAATTTGATTAAATAGAGTTACTGGGTTGTCATGTGATATATATATATATATATATATATATATATATATAAAATTTTATTTTCAGTAACCCAAAATGTAAGTGAAGCTCTGCTTTTGGAATTGCTTTAGCTGGATGATATTGAAAAGTTTCCCACCTTAATTTTATTTAAAATAATTTGTAATTTCAGACATTGAGACTTTTATTTTGGGATTATGTTTTTCCCTTTATTTGAATTTATTTCGGATGTCTTTATGAAATATTTAGTACATGTTTTAATGTTCGAGTTTCATATATATTTAAGAAATTTTACATTAATTATTATTAATTAATTCAAATTGTATTTTAAAATATTTCTAAACCTAAGACTTATAACTTGAGGGGAAAGTTTTCAAACCTAACTTCCTAGATTTAGCCCATTCCTTCTGGGCCGGGTTTAGGGGTTACAAGGATAGCAAATCTGAATAAGACCGAGTTATTTGGAAGAAAAGTTTAGTAGACCAAAAGGATTGAGTTCAGTAGGTGATTAATAAGGTAGTTAATCTTGAAACCTGGTTAATAGAGTTAGAAGGATTCAACGTCAAATATTCTTGTATAAAATTTCGAAAATGCCCAAAATGTTTAAAAAGGACTAAAATAACCATGGCAATGAAAGTAACATAGAAACATACAATTGATTTGGTAAAACAACCGATTCATATGAAAATTTCGGAATTTGTTGGAACGTTCTTGTATTAAGACTTAAATCTTCGGTTTTGTAAGGTACTCGTATTTTCTAAGATTCTGAATAAATCACTGAAGATAATTTATGGAAAAATATTTGTATATCCGAACTAATCAAAGTGGCGTAAGATACCAGACTGATTGACATGACCAAAGAGGATTGAAAACATCGATTAGGCTGAGTTGATCAGGATGAACGTAATGACCAGGAGACTGAAATATCCTTGGGTACTAATTGTCAAATTATCTGAAATGATGGATATACTCTCAAAATCTGAAATGAATAAATAGTCGGAAGAGTCGAAAGGCTCTAAATAATTGAAACACCTTTGGACATCGAGGTGACTGAAAATACCTCTAAGATTTGAAATGAGAAATATCAATAAAGAAAAGCGAAGATAATGGCTCTGAAAGTGGTAATACACAACCCATGTTGGTTGGTCGTTTCAAGAACTATTGTGATGTTGGAAGACTACCATATAAAAGCATGTCAGTGTTATTTGGAGGTATAATACACATGTTCGAATACTTGAAGATTACCAAATGAATACATGTTCGATTTTCCCCGTTGTACATTCAATGGTTGCTTAGTGAAAAAGAGCTTTTGTTATACAAGGTAGTCGGTTTTAAGAAGTGAGTACTTAAGGGTACTGATTCGGTTAAATATTAAACACTGAAATGATGGTTTACGATCAGTTCAAAGGGAGTCAGAAACCTGAAAAGTAACTAGAACTTCTGAACTCTGTACATCACTGCTTTTACCTGATAGTCTAATTACCAAATTACCTCTGAAGGTCGAAATGATCAAAAATGCCCTCGTAGGCTTAAATGATTGGATCACTCTCGATACATCTAAAATCTCAATGTTCTCAATGTGTCAACTTCAGAATGTTTGTTTGAATTGTTAGTATCGAGCTCCCTCGCCTAGGGACCTCGTTCTAAAACCAGTCTAAAATTGTCAGACGTTCTATGCTCTATTTCTAATAATTATCAAGCGTCTTTGAGAAATATATTGAACCATAAAGTGTGTACCCTATGTCCGTGAATACACTCTGCTTTAAACTAAGATTATCTGCTCTGAATTAAAAGTATGACTCTGTTACCCGTAATGAAAGCTCAACTCTTGGATTTTGTCTTCTGATAAAAAAATATATGATATCCGTCTTTTGATACAAAAATAAATCTGATATATGTCTTCTGATATAAAAATATATATGATATTTGTTATCTAATATTACTGTCTTCTGAATATAAACTAAATTTCATATGGGGTATATTATCTGGGATATAAATGAAGATGTGTAGGCTCGGTGCTGGTAAGCCCTTCTGGACCTAAGCTCATACGCCCAATGGGCCTAGGGTAAGTCTTTTTGGGCCTAAGGCATTCCCTTAGGTAGGCTCCTACGCCTCAGGCCTAGGGTAAGACCTTTTGTATGCAGTTCAGGGGGAATTGCATTTTGGAATTCGGTTGTAGGGTAGTTAAGTAAATTAATAAAACTTTTTGACAACTTCTGAAACATACCCTACTAAATTACTGTATCAATGTTGAACTCTTAGTAAACTTATAATTCGCGCTTACGAACCACTCTGAACTCCTTGATTCAACTTCTGAAATCTGAACCTTTGGCTTTAGACTAAATAAAGAACAACTCTGTTACCTTCTGATAATGCTTCATTGAATTATCAAATCGTACTTTGAGCTTACCGTTGCCCAGTTCATCATGACAATGTTAAGCTTGCCATATTTCTGTTTGTGCTTTTAGCAACTCGAAGCTCACGTTGTTTTTACCATCACATGTTAGAATATCGACCACGTCGCAGCTGTCAACGTCGGTATGGGAGTTTCTTCGGCTTTTCTTGTGGAATACAGTACCTGTGTAATTAGGGGCATGTATGTCTCGTCTTGTTTCATGTTGAGTCTGAAACTTGTATTGGTAACTTGTATTACAATTTTTGTCTTATCGTCTAAATGATTTCTGAAATTGTATTTTAATTTTTAAACTTGATTTATGGTTTCAAATGGTTTGGCAATTTGTTTTACATGAAATTTAAATGTGGGTCGCTCCGGTGACCGTAATATGACTTCCTAGGATCTGTGCTAACGCATTGGCGAGTCTAGGGGGTTACAACAGATGACTATATCGTCGATCCGAAAACCGGATATCTGAAAAAACCGGATCATATTCGATCTGATATCTAACAATGAACACCCCTACAAAAAGTTTTAACAAGTCCTCTATTCAAACCTCTAATCCAAAAAGCTCCTAAAGTGAGACTTTTCAAAATGAGAGGTTTCACCCTAGTCCGCAATTACAATCATCTATTTATCAAATATCTAAGTTAGCATATCTGACTGGTCAAACTTCTAAAAATACTTCAAATCTCTAATTTTGGCTCAAAAAGTTGTTTACCAAACATGACTTCTGACAAGTCATCGTTAACCGGTCAAAATAAATATAAATTAATCCTCTTTCAACAATGAATAAATAAAGAAATTGAACAAGTATAGGGAAAGAGGGTCGATCCGCAGGGAGATTAGATGGAATTGTTGACTTGGATTTGTTGAATCCGAAATCCCAGGAATATCTGAAAAAGCAAATAAATAAAAGAAGGGGTGATATGATTTGTGATGAAGTAATAAAATAGAGAAAAAGAACTAAAAGTAGTAAGAAAAACCAAGGGTGAAAATCAGCCTCGAACCAGCTCCTTCAATTCTTTCGATCATTGAAGTAGATTTTTATTTCGGGGATCATGTCGGTTACAGTCTACGAGGCCCAACCCGTCGTAACTTGTTCTTCTCTCGAGTAACCAATCCTCCCAAGTCTATCTTCGAAAGATGGTTCTTAAATAAATCAACCACGACTATCACCGTTAAAATATTTAGAATAAAACAGGAAAAACCCGACTCAGAAATTGTCTAAAAGTAGAATCGCTTCTGATTTTATCTTTCCTTAGCGGAACGCCGCTAAGAGTGTTCATAGGAAGTCGAAAATTGCCACAGGCCGATCCTTCCTCCCAACTATGTTTTTAAGCGAATTCAGACCAAAGGGCCTTTTTTGATTTGAAAAACGTTTAAAAAAACTTTAGTAAGGCCGATTGCCAAACTATCTAAGCAGAAAGATAAAAATGATTTCCCCAAAAGTATTTAAGCAAGTTCAATTCTCACGATTAGAATTGATTTGCCTAGCTCTTGGCTCAAGAAATTTAGCTAAGCATGATATTGATTATCATGCTTAACTTGGTTTTTGGAAAATAATTAAATAGCATAAAAATGGAACAAGAAAATAAAGTAAAAGAACTTTTATTAAAGCTAAAAACGTTTCAAGCTAGAAGATGAAAACTAAAAATGATTGATTGATGATCTAAGCCTTTACCAAGGGTGGTATTTATAGGCTTAGATTTACAAAGATAAGGTGATGAGATAATTTAAAATAATAAACAAAAGATAAAACAATTCAAATGTTTTGAAATTTAAATGCAGAAAATCTAATCGGATAAGCTGATAAGATCTCTCAGAACGTTCCAGAAGCTTCTAGAAGTCGCCACGTCACTGCCACGTCAGCCACGTTAGATGCGTCGTGCCCGGTGTCGTGCCCATGATGCCAGTCATGACAGAATTATAATAAAAACTGCAGAAATGTCCCATTTTCACTGCTATTTCCAGAATCGGATCCCTGCACAAAATATAATGAAAACAACATGTATTAAGCAGCAAGGAGTCCAAATAACTAGAAAAATAGCAAATGAAATATGTCATATTTGAGAACTCATCAACTTCTCTCTCCACTGAAGAGTTCTTGAGAAATATAAATTAAGAAGATCAAATCCCTTGCATTTACTCTATAGTTTCTTCAATCCAATTGAATATTTGGTAAGCCCATGTTCTTAACCTCCTTTTTGATATCATTTTTATTAAGGATTAAGCTTAGCAAATCCTAGGTTAAATTTCCATGGATTGAATTTTTAGAGAGATATAAGGTATATTAAGAATGCTAGGATTGATTTTAAGCCTATTTATGTTATCCTTATGATTTGTATACCATGTAACTATCTTAGCCTAATACTTTGAGGTATTAGGAGTTTTTCATGACAATTTGATTTGGTATTGATGGATTTATGTTTTTTCATATTAGATAAAGTGGAAGTAGAGGGAACATTAGATAGAAAAGGGAAATCTAAGAAAAATCAAGCTGATGTGATAATCCGCGATCAAGTTTAGCTACGGAACCTTCGGTGAGTATAGTTGAGTCTCGAGAATGGTTCGTAGCTTTCCTTGATGTGTTTTGTTTGAATTATGGTTCTTAAGCATGGTTGTGAAATGTTTGAAAGCTCATATAGAGCAAGCTTGGTGAAATGCTATGTTTGGTAAGTTAGGTCAGCTCAATTGAGTGTTATATGTTTTGAATATAATGTTATGTTATGGAAAGGCATGAGAAAAATGATTCTTAGATGACTATGAACCTTGTTATGCTAAGTATGAACTTAAAGTTCAATTTCAACGTTTGACATGATATGAAATGCACTTATGATATGGAGCTATAAGCTCATCTATGAATTAAGCTATGTTAATGATAAGATGATAAGCTTTGGAGTTATGCTCAATATGATATGTGTGATTTTTGGAGCTTCAAGCTCACTTATATGTTTATGAATAACTTGATTAAGAAATCTTGGATTCGAGTTAGCCCCGGGTATAGTTGACATGCCATAGAGTCCATTTTAGCTCAGTTTATGGGGATTATGATACACAAATTGACCTTTCTTTGTTTAGTGGCGACAATAGGAGAGATGAGTTATTGGTCATTGGCGATAGTGAGAGGGATTGACCTTTGTTTGTTTAGTGGCAACAGTTGGTTGGGGATTCATGTACCCTAGTGCTATTGAAATCCAAGGAAAACTTTGAATAAACATTTTGATAATTGACTTTGATATGAATAAGTTATATATTACTTTGGGTAAATGAATATGCATGACATTGATATGAAAAGTTATAATGCCAGCCAAAGATTAAGATATATGAAAAAGTATGTCATGATGTGCTTTGTTAAGTAATTAATATGCAATGGAAACGATAATATGCTATGTTAATAAGTTAAAAAGAGAAATATGGTTATAAACATATTATCTGTTATATGATCTTCAGTATGTATTCTTGCATTTATTTGTATATTATCAAGTTGACTAGCTCACTAAGTAGTCTAAGCAATATAAGCTTACGTTGTATCATCTCATGCATTTTAGGTGCAAGTTCTCCGTAGAATCGATCGTGGTTGCAAGCTGGAAGTCATCTCATACGGTGATCCCGTGCCAATACTGAGGTTAGGTTTGAAGTACTAGTGTTTTGGTACGGTACTTTAAGTATGATACCAACATTGGGTTCGTAACTTCAGCGTACCAGTACGGTACCTAGAGTACCGATACATGTTTTGGGTTCGAAGTTTGAGTATTGGTAGGTGTACCAATACGATACCTTGAGTATCGGTACCCTAAGTAGTTATGTTAGTTGAAAGTTTTAAAATCTTGCATTTTAGTCCTAATAATTTTATAAGACATTTGGATGAGTTTCTTTCATCAGAAGAGTTGGATTTTTGTCAAAAATGCATTGTTTTATTGGGCCATGAAATGTTTTTCTTTGATTTTTAAAAAGGACCAAAATTTTATAAAATTACAAATTAATCACTGAAGTTAGGTCGTTATGATATTGATCATCCAACTGGATCTTAATAACTATAAAGCTGCCTGAGGTATACTTAGGTCGTGATGATATTAATCATCCAAATGGATCTTCCACAAATGAGGTAGATAACACTCGGAAAAGCCCTACGAATCCTCAGAAAGTTAGGAATAACCCTCTGAACCCTCAAGATATTTCAAACGATCCACTGGCACCTCCCAACACCCTGTACAAAGGGACAAAGACCCACACAGCTTAATAAAGCACCCTTCTTCTCCACCCTGAACAAAACCACAAAGGGACAACCACTGAGCAAACCAAAGCTTAAACTCGCCAAACAAAAATGCAGAAAAACAAACGGTTCCATCATTCAGCTTCTACACTATAAAAGTAACCTTTCTTAAGAAGCTAAACCCAAGAAACAATATAATTCAAAACTGATATTTAAAATTTTAACAACCAAGTGAAAACACATCCATGCTTTAAAAAAATGAGGGGCACGTCAATTCATCCTGGGCATGGCAATCAGAATCAACCAGAAAAGTCCAACAGAACGTCAAACCGCAACTTGAACAACTCAATTTTGCTGAGAGTTTCTCTTCTGAGCACAAAATACATTATGAAAACAATAGATGGTAAAGTGGCATACGTTACATCAATCTTATTAAACCAATGCCAAAATCGTCATGGGCGACGCTCACAATGCAACACTCATGATACGACAGACCCCTACACCATTTTCTAAGCCCGCTTGTTCCATGAACTCAACAAATTCATCCATACCGCACATCGGATTAACACATCTACATCGTTCCCCAATCGATCGCACAACTTTGAAGTCCCCTCCAACACACTGCAGAATCAATTAACTAGACACTTTTTTGTACAGCTCCTTCCATACCACAATTTTATCTTCCGTAATACACGGTGTTTATATAGTCACCATTCCACAAGGCCAATCTTCCATCAACCATACTCCCCTTATCGCCACAAAATTACGTGACATCGTCGACTCTACCTTTCCAAACACCGATACATCCTACACCATTAAAATATTGCTCGGACGACAATTGACGTGGCAAACCATAGTCAAAATTATCAGAATACCAGATCTTATGTACCATTGCTATCGACATGCATCCAGTTTCATTTCTTGAATGAACACCATCTCAAACCGATATTGTCGCTATCTATCATGGACTGTCTTCTTTTTGGTCTTAGGCCATGTCCTCTTATGTTTCAAAGACTATACATTTTGATTTATCGGATCCCCAAATCAAATATTTTGGACACATACATGCGAAATTCACGCATGTAATTGAAAATGTTGAAGCATTGAAACTTTCAAGTAGCCTGTTCTTTTGAAACGAATTTCCACGTTTTTAAATGAATTGTAATATTAGTGATTTAAAACTATCCCCCTGCGAACATTCTTTCATAGTACGTGGTTATGCTCTTTGTCATTTTCAAGCAGCATGTAATTGGCTTCGTCGATCGATCACCGAAATTGGTCGCTGGAGACGCCTTTGGCCGTGATTCTACCAGAAAACGATAGATCGTTAAACCAACGTTTCAACGCACATGTCAACAACACGAAACAAACGAGAATATTACTGGGAAGAAGACCGAAATATAAGTTTCGGTCGGAAAAACACGTAGGTCCGATGAGACCTTTTCCAGTGGCGAAATGTCGATTTTTCGAAAGGGTTTTGCTCGCTTAGCCGCAAGGAACTCAACGGTGGTGGTGGTGAAATGAACGAATACCCACGGTGAACGAAATGGACGAAAAACCGAAGGCTTTAACACTAAGTTCATCGAACCTTAACCTTTCGATTGGCGGTGATCAGGACGACGGCTGTGCGAGTGGCTAAGGGGGTTTTGCTCGGGACTCGACGACGAGCACTTTGGCACCGACGGTGAACGGCATGACGTGGCGGTGGGGGAAAAACGATGGTGGCCGGTTGTTTGTGGAAGGTGAAGGGTCAGTGAGGGGGTAGAGGGTTGTGGTACCTTTGAGGGGTAAATGGCCCAATTAAATGCTATTAATTGGGCTGGTTGAGATATTTTGTTATTTTATTCTTATTTCAAGAACTACCAACCGTTAATAAAGAATATGAAATTATACCTTCAAACCCACTAGCCGAGTTCTTACCACTTTATCAGGAAAGCCATGATTGATTGTGCACATATATTAATAAACCGATGAAGGCATACAAGCTTAATAATCAAATATGCTATGAATAATCCTGAAAGATATAAAAATACTTGAAATAGATGAGAATTAAGAATAACAAGAAGATCTCACTAAAAGTACTTGAAAAATATCCTTGATCCTAACTTGACTAGAAAAAGAGGGGTTTAACCAATCATGGAGTTGACGGCGACAATAAGGGTTTTTGGTTGCTTGATGGTTCTTCTAGGGTTTTATTTTCTCTTCCCCTTATGATCATATTTATTAGGAGAGTCTTTTACATCAATAAGGGGAAGAAATTAAATTAAAGCACGTAACTCTAATCCTACAATAAACGCAATATAGTAGAAGTCCACTTCAAATAGGATTTCTTCTTCTCTAAGGAATTACGACCGTGCCCACCCCTTATCTACCGAATGCTACTGTATTGCGCAACTAAATCTCCCAAAGTGTTCAAATTGTGCTAAAACTCTTATTTTATGCATTAAACATTCTTTAGCCATGAAACACCTGAACAAACAAATAGAATCCAAAATAAGGGCTTTGAGATAGATTAGAAAAATTAAATCTTGTCCCTCTTAATTTTGATCTTAAACACTTATTAATCCCTTTTGTTTTTAAATTCAATATTCTGACCCCTCTCAATGTTCGATCATGACTTCGTCCCAATGTGAGCATGTGATACCCCTTTCCAGGGTTAGGAGCAAGGAGTATTACTATGTTTAACTTATTAACTTGTTACAAGACATGTCAATTTTCAGGTCCATTTAAAACTTTTTATCTTATAACTTATCTTGTTACCTAACCTTATTACCTATACATCAAGAAAATTCAAATCAAACTATCATGTGAACTATCTCAAACAAATTCATATAAACAACATGCCATTCAAATACTACATATCATATAATCATGTAAACCATTCAATTCAAGGCGTATCAAACAAACTCTTATCATTCATACATACTCTCCATTCGAAAGCTCCCTAATAGGCGTAATACTATTTTCATTCACTTAAGTAATTCTTATAATCATGCATTAATCTAGATATCAAGTTACCATTTAGGTCTTACTTATTTTTTAAGTAAACAATTTGGTCATTCTTATAATTCAAGTAAACGATTTGGTCATTCTTAGAGATCAAGTAACCTATTAAACATGCTTCAATACATCAAACCATACAAATCATGTAAGCCTATAATCAAACTTACTTTGATCTATTACTTATAAGCATTCATATTAACATGTCGGGTTTCGGGTCCACAGTAACATGTCCAATACGGGTTCAGGTCGTTCTCGGTCGGATGTAGGTCGGGTTCGGTTACTACAGTAATAGGTCCAACTCGGGTTCGGGTCAACAACAATCGGTTAAAGATCGGGTTCGGGTCATCGAATCCTCGGGTCAAACCAGGTTCTTACTCGAGCAGGTTTCAGTCAGATTTTCAGGTCGGGTCAGCTTTTTACATCCCTAAGACTTTGGCTCAAAAGTGGTTTTCTAATGGACATATTTACCTTCTTCAGATAAGAACATCACAATTACTCAAGCGAACTATAAAGATCCGTGTCCTTGAACTATAAAGTTCCACAACATGATTCTCCATTGTCCCAATAGTCTCATTAATTGGTTGATCGACAATTTCACTATTTGTTGGAGCTGAAATTTTATCGAAAACGTAATGGATCATTGTGTTTGTGTTTTCTTGCTTAGCTACAATTTCATTTTGATTCACCAATTTCTCCCGATCCATAGATATCACCACCATCCAACATACCGATATGGGCTGATTACGATTTTAGTTGTTTGAGAATTTCTTGGAGCATCTGGTTGTTTTGTTTCATAGCTTTTGTATTCAATTCCATAGATTCGAGGAGGCTCATCATAGTTCTCTCAACAAAAACATCAATGTAATAAACCAAATACTCAAAGCTTGTTTTCTATTGACAAATAAGAGAATTATAATAGAAAAGAGATATAAGATAGGGAAGAAAGGTGTCAACAAGGAATAATAAATCTAGAGATGGAAAAAGACGTAGCCAAAACATTTAACTGCAATTTTAAATTTCAACAACCAAGTGAAAACACATCCACGCTTTAAAAAATGAGGGGCACATCAATTCATCTTGCGCATGGCAATCAGAATCAACCAGAAAAGGCCAACAGAACGTCAAACGACAACTTGAACAACTCAGTTTTGCTAAGCCCTACACCATTTGCTAAGCCCGCTTGTTCCATGAACTCAAGAAATTCATCCATACCGCACATTGGATTAACACATCCACATCGTTCCCCAATCGATCGCACAACATTGAAGTCCCCTCCAACACACCGCGGAATCAATTAACTAGACACTTTTTTGTACAGCTCCTTCCATACCACAATTTGATCTTCCGTAATACACGGTGTTTATATAGTCACCATTCCACAAGGCCAATCTTCCATCAACCATACTCCCCTTATCGCCACGAACTTATGTGACATTGTCGAATCCTCCTTTCCAAACAACGATACATCCTACACCATTAAAATATTGCTCGGACGACAATTGACGTGGCAAACCATAGTCAAAATTATCAGAATACCAGATCTTATGTACCATTGCTATCGACATGTATCCAGTTTCATTTCTTGAATGAACACCATCTCAAACCGATATTGTCACAATCTATCATGGACTGTCTTCTTTTTGGTCTTAGGCCATGTCCTCTTATGTTTCAAAGACTATACATTTTGTTTTATCGGATCCCCAAATCAAATATTTTGGACACATGCGAAATTCACGCATGTAATTGAAAATGTTGAAGCATTGAAACTTTCAAGCAGCCTGTTCTTTTGAAACGAATTTCCACGTTTTTAAATGAATTGTAATATTAGTGATTTAAAATTATCCCCCCTGTGAACATTCTTTCATAGCACGTGGTTATGCTCTTTGTCGATATGCTTATTATAATTTTTTTTGATCGGCAACCATATGTTTTATTAATGTAATAAAGAAACATATAGTTTGACGGTATCGCACGCCTCATTAAAAACCTCCCTAAACCTATTGGAGGAAAAGAGTACGATGCGATCCGTCGAGTACAAAAATGAATTCAAGAAGCAAACACCAATTCATACTTAGCAAGCTCCAAAAGCATGCTCCCAAGGAATTCCCAACCGCGACAATCCCCTATGTAACGAATTCCTTTGCGATGACCAAGACACCTTCTACTCCCACCAGAATGTATGGAAACATACATACAATTTAAGCCAGCCCTTGCACACTCGTCCTGGAGCTCAGAAAATCGCCTCACCATTTACAAGCATGCCACGAAAAGTGACAAACGGTCGACGCCCTCCTTGGCCAAGACATCAGCGAAACCATTCGCCTCTCTAGGCACATAACAAAATTGCAATTCATATGCTGCTTGTCGCGCTTGATCAATCTCCATGAACACCTCCCACAAACGCCAAGGCCTCTTTGCCGATCGTGTAACCCAACTCAAAGCCACTTGTGAATCAGATTCGATATGCTTATTATAATTGAATTCGACTGGTGGGTTAAATAAAAAAATGTAAATATATTTTCTTAAAAAATTATCATTGTTTTTTTAATATTAAAAAATTATTACTGATAAACCAATTAAATTAGAATTTGATGATCTGATTAATTTGAAAATTGATCTTATTTTTACAACATTCGGCGAAACATTAAATATGATTCACTTGATCAATATAATATTTCGTTGTTTTTGCGAGACAATAAATTTATAGTAATTTAGATTTGAAATTGACATCGAAGCCAACAATATAAAGTTGCCATTAAATACTAAGTCTATGAATAGCAAAACATAAAGTGAAGGGCTTCTGAAACAAGAATGAACGATGAGTTAACACTTCGCTCAAAGTTCGTTATGATAGAATTCGTCCCAAAGATGTATGCAGTTCACTCAACCAAAGGTTCTTTCTAAAAATTATTCGAACACAACTCATTTAAATGGAATCCTAGACCCTACAAGTCAATTTCAAAAGAGCACAGAAGCAAGACAAATGGCTCGGAATGAACAACTTGGAAATCAGACAAAGCAGTCAGATTTACTTGCAACCATTTGTCCTTCAATCTGTCCTAAACATAAACACGCATAACAAGTGAAGGAAATAAATTAAAAATGATGAAACTGTTAACACCTTATATAAATGATGAAACTGCATTCATTTGATTGATCCAATTGACCAAGGCTTAAACCGAAAATGTTACTAATCTACCTAATAAATTGCAATTTTAAAAAGTGATATGATACACCTACTGCCTGCCATTGAAACTTTCCCCTGGTGTTTGAACAAACTGTTGCACTTGTCCTGAGTTTTGAATCGACGGTTGAATTTGGTTATCGTCTTCAAGTTCCACTACATCTCTGATGAAATATTCGTTATCCTTCATGAAATTGATCATGATGTCAATATCTTCTTCCGTAAATGCTCCTCTAAAATTGGTATCCGAGTGAGACGATGTGAATGATGTAGGATAGGGCACTTTGGGTGAAGCTGAAGTAGAGGACAGAATGGTTGAAACATGGTCTTCTTCAACTATGCTGCTAAACAAAATATCTTTCTAACAAACCAAATAAAAACTTTTGTCAAGGATTTCGACCCAGCCGTTTTCCCTTCATCTTCTTCGTGACGGCTAGGTTTTGTTAGCGTGTTTGCTGATTTCATGACACAGCCGTGATGAGATTGTGGGATCGCCTCGCAAGGGAACAAGCCGGGAAGCATCACATGGCCAGCGATCGTCAAGAAAGCGTTAGGGATTCCATTCAGGGACAGCGAGATCAGTTTGTGCAACGGGTGTGGACTTTGTACGTGGGAGGATTGTCGAGTTCAATACACTGGAAGGGCCTATGGCAAGTTTTCGACAGACATGGGGTTGTCAAGGATGTGTTCATCCCCAATCGAATGGCACGAGACGGACAAAGATTTGGGTTTGTTCGAATGGCATCGCAAGAGGATGTTGATCGTGCGATTGAAAGATTAAATGGGAAATGGATTTATGGTGCCCGCATAAGAGTTACGATGGCTTGGAAGGGAAGAACGACACTGATCAAAAGAAAAGGGGATGGAGAGGTGAGCCGGGGGTCGCGAGAGAAGTCGAAATCGGATCGCAACAAGGAAAATAGTTCATCAGCAACACCGAAGGGGGAGGGGGAAAACGATAAGTGCAGGGAGATCAAGGGCATCGTCGATGAAGACAAATGGGCTGTTCTTCAATGGTGCGTGGTAGGATGGTGCTTGAATCCCTGTAGCATTAAAACATTGGCGGAGAGATTAGAGGTGGAAAGACATGACGGATTTTCAATCATGCGATTGTCCGGTCGCATGGTGCTATTGATGTGTACATCGGCGACCGTCCGGGACAGGGTGATGCAGATGTATCGCGTTAAAGAATGCTTTTATAGAGTGGAGATTTGGTCGCCATCGATTACAGTCGAGTCGAGAAGGGTGTGGTTGTCAATAGTGGGGCTGCCGATACATCTTTGGCAAAAACAAACATTCACAAATATTGCTCAACTGTGGGGATCTTTGATTTGCCTGGACGACGACACGGAAACGCCAACGTCGTTCGATTGCGGCAAAATCTTGGTGGAGACAACAACATGCACTCGCATTGAGGAACGAATCTGTGTTAAGGTAGACAACGCAGATTACTGGGTACGTGTGTTAGAGATGGATGGAAAAGGTCCCGAAGTTGAATGTGATTGTTGTGAATGGAAGACGACAGAGGATGAGGAAAATTCTGCCCAGGGATCCGACATGGGAGGGGAAGAGCGCGCTGGGCAGTTGGCTACAACCATACACAGTCCAAATGGGATGGAAACGGAGGCACAAGGGTTCCATGGAGACGATCGGGTGAATTGGGTGATGAATGATGCTTGGATTGATCCGCAAGGGTCAAGGTTACAAGAGGGCGCAGGGGAGCAAGATGTAAATGTGAATGATGATGTCCAGGTGGAGGACCGGTTGTCAGATCAACAGCCGCTCCAAGTAGAGGACCAGTCATCGAATCAACAGCCTCCAGCTCAGGTGAGCAGAGGCAGTCCGTTAATTGAGCAGGAAGGTGGCATTAGGACTCTAGAGTTTGTTGAGAATATCCCACAATGTGAGAGTTTGTCCATAGCTGGAATTGCTAATTCAAGTAATTTGGATGAGGTGGGGACGAGGGATTTGATCAACACAGGTGATAAAATACATGAGGTACAAAATTCTCCTCCTATTATACATTCAAATGCACCAAAATCTAGTTTAGGCCAACCTGAATTAATTCGGTTAGGACATGCGTATTGCAAAGTTAGGAAGATAATTGGGTCTGAACAATTGCAAGGTGCTGGCCGTGATATTCGATTGAAGAAGGGGACTATTTTGGGGGGTTGTCGATCAAAACATTCGAAAAAATCAGTGGGGGAAGGGGCTACCGGCAGTGGTCCAATACGGTCCCGAGATATAGAGAGTGAGGCAGCGGCAACGGTAAAATTGGGCTCTTTAATTGGCATGAAATCGAGTGGGAGGGAGGAAGATATCATCAACGACATTTCTCGAATTATTGCTGGGGAAAGTCGAGGTTTGTGACTGATGAAAATACTGAATTTAAAAAGATGAATCGTAATTTTATTCTTGTGATTGGAAGGTGGGTGAAAGAAAATTGGAAATGTGGTATTATTTGCTTTTATGCTCCCTGCTCGGTGGATGATCAAAAGACACTATGGGAGTTGTTAAAAATAAACATGCTGGAATTAGAGACTTCTTGGTGAATGTGTGGCGATTGTAATACGGTTCAGTCTATGGAAGAGAGGCGTGGCTGCATAAGGAGTTTGAGTGGTATGGCAAATTTTGTGGATTTTTTGAATGAAGGAAATTTGATGAATATCCCGTTGCAAGGCAAACAATTTACATGGTTCAGATCCGGAAATAAACGTAGCTATTTAGACCGTTACTTTGCGAAGGCTTATGATTGCATCCAGTGGGATTTCTTAGATCAGATTATGGAAAGAATGAACTTTGAGGTGAAATGGAGGCGATGGATTTCTGGTCGTACCAGTATTGTGCGTGTATCAATATTGGTTAATGGAAGTTCAACGAAAGAGTTTCCAATGCTTCGTGGACTGAGGTAAGGCGATCCGATGTCACCTTTACTATTTGTAATTGTGGCGGAAGCGTTACATCAATTTTTAAGAAAGGCGGAGGAGATGGATTTCGTTGAGGGTGTGAGTGTGGCGGAGGAGGTGTAACTTTCTCATCTTCATTGTGCGGATGAAACAGTCATTTTTATGCACGGCAAGGTGAGATATGCGCAAAGGAATGAGTGAATCGCTGCTCGCTTTTTGTGGCTTGTTTATGATTGTCTTGGTGTTTGTATTTTCTTTGACGGGTCATATCGTACTCTTTTCCTCCACTAGGGAGGTTTTTAACGAGGCGTATGATCCGTCACGCTGTATGCTTTTTTCATGATTGAATAAAATCATACAGTTACTGATCAAAAAAAAACTACGCTGCTAAACCTCGCCCTTTTTCGTGGTGACTCATCATCATCATCCATGATTCCGTTTTTATTTCCGATGACATATTCGTTATGCTTGGTAAAATTGAGCATGTTGTCAATATCTTCAGCCGTAAATGCTCCTCCAAAATCGGAAACCGGGTGGGACGCTGTGGGTGCTGCAGGAGAGGGCGGTGTGGGTGAAACATGGTCTTCTTCAACTAAACTGCTAATCCTCTCCCTTTTTTGTGGTGGCTCATCAACATTGATTCTGTTTTTGTTGTAGATGGCACACAGTACATAATCACTCTGCAATATTCAAAACAAAAGCTATAAGTTTTGCTGCACCACTTTTATACTGAAGAATCAAACTGATATATGTAAAACACATTGCAAGCACTCCATGGCTGCAGACAATACCATAGTTTATATGAATATATTTGAACGATGAATGTTATTGATTTAGGGTTTAATATTTTATAAAAAAAATAAAGTATACGTCTAACATATTATACATGGAAAGAAAGAACGTGTATTAAGGAAAGTGAATAGGGAACTTACATGATCATCATGGCGAAGTGAAAACTCATGCATCAGCCAATGCCCCTTTCCACCATTGTTGGACTTGGAACCTTTAACCTTAAAAATGAAAAGTTTCTTAAACCCTATAAGATTGTTCTTAGAATCTTTAACATCATCGGTTCTCTGTCCCTTCCACGTGCAGCAACCCGCTGTCCTATCGATTCTACGACCCTTGCCCTTCTTCTTCAGCTTGCTGAAGATGTAGAACGTTTTAGATGATGTCTCGCCGAAAATATTCCAGGGATCTTTATCTTCACCGCCGTAGATTTCGCAGTCGCATATGACATCGCAGGGTAATGGTTCGCCTTTCACCTTCTTCGTTAAGTAGCATTCAATCAGCTGAACTTCGGTTGGATTGAATCGGAAACCTACGGGAATGTTGGTCATCCAGGAAGCCATAATCTTTTTGGTGGCGATGGAGTAAGGAAAAGGCTGTGGTTTATTCAAGTTAAGGAAACCTAATAGCTAAATGCAAAGTGTTTTTACATTTTTATTCTTCGTACATCCATTTATATGAGGGACGGATGCACATTACTTGCGTGAGGGGGCAACTTTGGTGGTTTAATTTCATTTTAAACCATTGATAGTTTTAAAACTATTATAAACAAGTCATTGTCCGTTTTCTTCACACACAAAAAAAAATCATTGTCCCTCCCAAAATTTCTGGTTTATTTGATTTTTAGGATCTTGTTAGTTTTATAATTAATGAAATTAAGTCTCGACTCAATATTTTATTTTAATTACTCTTTAGTACTTTAATTTCAAAATTAGAAAAATAAAACCCTAACTCCCTTAATTTTATAGTTTAATTGTTTTTTTAAGACCCTACTCATTTCAGAGTTAAGAAACTTGCCTCCTCATGAGCAAATCATGGCTATGTGCCTAATTTATATACATATCGGTATGGGGTTTACAGTTAATTGGTTCACAAGAAAATAAAAAACATGTCACGATATCCGAAATATGATATATTTTTAATCTTAATTATTACATTTTAATTGTCATGTAGGATAATTAGGATAAATACTTAAAACTGAAATTATTATTTCTCTTTATTTATTTACTAATATTCGAGACACATATGTATGTGTGTCAAGGGGGATTAGGCCCATTTTATAAATATTACATATTTCATAATTTTCGTTAAATAATAATTTTATCCATGTAAAAATTAAGTAATTAAATTAAAAATGCAAGAGCTAATTAAATATTTAGTCAAATAGAGTCTGAAGTAAGGAAGGATGGGCATACGCCCCACAATTTTTGGTCTAATAAAAATTTAGGTCCCGATAAGTTTAAATATTAGAAAAATTAAATCTTGTCCCTCTTAATTTTGAGCTTAAATACTTATTAATCCCTTTTATTTTTAAATTCAATATTTTGACCCATCTCAATGTTCGATCATGACTTCATCCCAACATGAGCCATACTTAATTTATAAGATAATATTTTATTTTTGGTCTAATAAAAAATTTCTTCTTCAATTCACCAAGGAAGCATCAAAGCTCACTTTCCCTCTCTTTATTTCTCTCAAATTCGGCAGCAACACTAGAAGGAGAAGATGAATAACATCCTTCTCTTTCCTTCCTCCCAGTAGTGTAATCTAATTACACTTAGCCATTCTATGCCATTTCCATGTGCAAATGTCCATTTCTTTAAAATTCAACATGCAATCATCCACTTTTGTTTGGTTACAAATTGGTCCTTTTTAATTTTGGTCACTAAATTTTCAATTCCTTCTATTTTGCCACTAATTTCAAGATTTCTTTATGATTTAATAAAAATTGAAAGGCTTGAAACTTATGTTAAAAGGCTGGAATAAGCTGGGTGTTACGGGTATTGAAGAACAGTACAAAAATGTGGTCGATGAATTGGATACATTGGATGCTAAATTTGGGGATACGAGGCAATCGAAGGAGGACATTTCTCGGACAAAGGAGCTTTATATGAAATTGTGGAAGCTGGCAAAATTAAGAGACTCAATATGGCGACAAAAATCACGGGTCCTATGGTTGGCGGAGGGAGATCGCAATACTAGCTTTTATCACAAAGCGGCGAAACTTCGGGAGATGTGGAGGTTGCGAGGAATTTGAAAAGAGTGCTTACATGCTTCAAGTATGCCTCTGGATTGTAGATAAATTATGACAAATCTTGTTTATTTGGAATTGGGGTGGACAATGTGATAACTACGAGCTTTGCGTCGGTCCTAGGCTGCCCGGTCGGTGAATTACCGATAATGTACTTAGGAATTAAATTGGGTGTTCATCCGCGTGGGGAGGAAGTGTGGGAACCGCTCATTAGAAATGTTCGTAAACGGCTTGTAGGGTGGAAACGTAAGTCTCTCTCGTTCGCGGGTCGGTTGCTATTAATTAACACAGTATTATCTGCACTTCCGGTATATTACATGGTTATTTTTATGGTACCTAAAAAGGTGGTACGACGCATTGATAGCATTCGGAGGAATTTTCTTTGGGGTGGTACGGAGGATAGGTTGAAGATGAGCCGGATAGGCTGGGATGTGGTGTGTAAGCCAAAGCGATTGGGAGGTCTTGGGGTGGTGAATCTACGTATCAGAAATTTGGAATTGCTTGCAAAATGGGTTTGGCGTTTTGCACAATCGGAGGACTCATTATGGAAGTCGATAATTGTGGCGAAATATGGTACGGATGTACAAAATTGGAAAATCCAACAGAAGGGTAAAAGGCACATGTCAGCGATGTGGAAACAAATCGTCGAGGTGCAAAGTGATGAATATGTGGATGAATTCTTAAATGCGAACCAATTTATGTGGATTGTGGGGGAGGGTGATAAGGTGCTATTTTGGTGGGACTGTTGGGCACTCGAGGAACCTTTGAAGAATATATTCCCACGATTATTTGGGTTGGCATCAAATAAATTGATTTTTTTCCGTGAGATGTTGAGCTTCCCAAGTGTGGAATGGGCGACTCGATTTCGACGGGAGTTGAGAGCCTTTGAAACAAAGCAGCTTGATGAATTGAGAGCTTGTGTGGCAGGATTGAAGTTGCGTGCGAGAGTTTCGGATAGGATTGTTTGGAGACATGCTGTTTCGGGACTGTTCTCGGTAGGAAAATTGCATGGTTTGATGTCCTCATTTGGATTGTCCGATTCATTGCATGTGGGTATGGTTTGGAACATGCCACTTGTGCCGAAAATTCAATGTTTCTTGTGGTTTATTTTGGTAGATCGATTGCCGACTCTACGCATGCTTTTCAATCGCGGCATACCCATCCCGTTGTCCTCTCTCATTTGTCTATGGTGTGCTAATGGTGAGGATAATTGTGACCACATCTTATGGTCATGTGCACTTGCTTACGATGTGTGGTCTGATTTTTTCTCATGGTGGGATGTTGCTTTGGTTCGGCCGCGGCAAATTGGTGAGTTCCTTGCTCAATGTTGGTTGGGATGTTTTCATGGGGAGATTCGTGCTTGGTGGATGATTGGTTGTGCAAGCGTGGTGTGGTCGCTGTGGTTAGCGAGGAACGATCTTATGTTCCAAGACCGTCGAACATCGAGTCGTGAGGTGTTTTTTCTTGTCCAATTACGAGCCTTGTATTGGACTCGTGCATACATAAAGGAAGCGAGTGTGAATGAAGCGATCTGGTGGACGTGTCCGAGGCACTGCTGGCCGGTGCAACATGCAACAAATCCGGCTCAGTTGCATGTCGTCTGGATACCCCCAATGGAGAGTGTATGGAAATTCAATGTTGATGGGGCAGCAAGGGGAAAACCGGGATTGGCAGGTTGTGGGGGAGTTCTAAGGGATTGGCATAGCCGTATTTTGGCAATTTTTTCGGGCTCGATTGGAACTGCTGACTCCAGTGTTGCGGAAATTAAGGCGATTGCTTATGCCTTACGGCTGTTATGTGAGATGCGAATGGGGATGGTCTCATCGATTGTGGTGGAATCCGATTCGATGGTAGCTGTATCGTGGCTGCATCGACCGGATCGTCGGCCGTGGCAGCTTTGGCGATGGTTCCAACAGATTGAAGAGGACTGCATCGTGTTGCCTTGCGTGTGTTTCAACCATATCTATCGAGAAGCAAATGGCGTGGCAGATTCCTTGGCGAAAAGTGGTATTGATAGGGGTAATTGGGTATGGTTGTATAAACAATGAAATGATGTTTGTCCGTGGCACAATCACATTGGTACTCTTTTCCTCTACCTAGGCTTAGAGAGGTTTTTAATGAGGCCAATGTGAGTTGCGGATTTGTATGATTTCACATAAATAAAATCATACTTTACTGTGCAAAAAAATTCACATCTAACTTCTAGGCTATGATTTGGGACATTACAGAGCCATACTTAATTTATAAGATAATATTTTATTTTTATAATTAATAAAAATATCATACTTGTGAGACGTTGTACTCAAACTTTGATAAATTGTCGTTTCTAATGAAACAAAACTTATAGTTGTATAAAAACCCTAATGGTGCTTGAATACACTAACGATGCAACAAACCCTAACGGCTCCTTGAATTATCGTCCCCTTCTGTACGAGAGTCGTAGAGGCAGGCCGTCGAAAGGACATGTACGTTTTGATGCGCCGTCTGTGCTAGAATCACCGGCTTTTCTTTTCGTGTTGGTTGATACACGTATCCCTAAAAAGAGTGGAAGTCAAGAAGAAGGCATTGTTGATGAGGCTTTGGATATCAGTGTCATGGTTGTTGATGGTGATGGCGGTCTGAGTGATCCTATCTTGGTGGATAATCAGACGCAGCTCTGTCAAGGTTTGGTGGGATGTGCTATTGAGGCGATACCATTGAACTCGAATATTAAGAATGGGGAGAATGTGACTTATGCAAGCAAGGTTGCCGAGAGTAGTGCTGGTAAAGTTCTAAAGTTGAGTTAGATTGAACAAGAATTGATTGTGCTCGATGAGGATTTTCTGGTTGACACTCCTGGACCTTTCCCAACAATTCGTTTTTCAGACAAGGTCCCTGACCAGGGGCATATCTGGGTCTAGGCCTACCTAGGCCATGACCCAGTCCATGCTCTAAAAATGTCCTTTATTTATATAGAGAGAGGTTTTGGGTAAGCAAAAATAACAAGAAATGGCCCAATATAAAATTTTCGTTTAGTTTTTAAGCCTTAAATTAGTTCAAAAAATAAAATCTAAGTAAAATAAAAGGTAAAAAATATTTTAGTTTGTAATTTTATTACGTTTTATAAATAATATATAATTATTTTTAACAAATATAATTTAAACATATTTTGTACTAAATAATTATTATTTTTAAATTGAATTCCCCAACATAATTAGGGTTTCACTTTACTATATAATGTAAACAACAAAACAAAATAAAAATTAAGATTAAAATTAAAAAAATATTGTTTAAGGAAAAACATATAAATCATTTCCAATGTCTTTAGAAAAAGGTAATATAGGCTCTCGACGTGTCCTTCGGTGCATGCAATAACACAATACCTAAAAAGACAACAAAAACAAGCTGAGAAAATATATACAAAAACCAAAACAAAATAAATTAGTGCAAAGACTAATCCTAAAACAACCAATTGCCAATCATCGGCAACGGCGCCAAAAATTTGTTTGCGCGTGTGATGTACTATAAATGATACGCAAATATAGTGCAAGTATACACGTCGAACAAGTAATACAGTGATAAGTGAGTATCGTCTCCACAGGGATTGAGGGTGTTTCAAGGTAAGTTTAAGCACACAAGTGCACGAAATGAAAATAAAAAATGTTGTGGCAAATCAAAACAGAGTGATGAATGTTGTAGCAAATCAGAACAAAGATATAAATGTTGTAGCATATAAAGATAAAAGATATCGTGCTGAAATCAGTAGACAAACAGGTCCTCTTACGCGTGCGAAACTCACTTGGGAAAGACTAACTGGGTTGCCTGGTAAACTTATGTTTTAGCTCTCTACTAGGGTTTACCTCTCTAACTTAGTCTATGCTCGGCAGGATTTACTCAAGGTGCTCCTTAACTATCTCTAGCAAGGAAACTGGGAGCATGAAATGCTACTGCAATACCTCTTAGCGTAAACTCTATCACTGACAAGCGTCGTTTTACTCGCCAAAATAAATCGAAATAAACCTCTTCAAACAAATATTAAGATAAAGAAATTAAAGTAGAATAGAGGAAGAGGGTCGATCCACATGGAGTTCTGTTGGAATTGCTAATTGAACCTTGTCGTGATTTAGATCCTAGAAGTAGCTGAAAAATAAATAAAAAGGGGGGGTGGTTTGGCATGATTGAAGTAACGAGAAAATAGTAAAAAATTAAAGAAAAAATAAGTAAATAAAGTGAGGAATGAAGTAGAAAAATCACAAATATGAAAGCAGCCTCGAGCTAGCTTCGTCAATTCCCAAGATCATTGAAAATAGATTTTTACTCCAGGAATCATGTCGGTTACAATCTACGAGGCCCAACCCATCGTAATTTGCTTTTCTCTCATGTAACCGATCTTCCCAAGTCTATCTCTGAAAGTCGATTCTTAAATAATTCAACCACGTCTATCGCCGTTAAAATACTTAGTTTAAAAACAGAAAAAGCCCGACTCAGAAGTTGTCTCATTGCGAATCATTTCTGAATTCATCTTTCCTTAACAGACCGCCGCTAAGAGTGTTCACAGGAAATCGAAGTGCCACAGGCCGATCCCTCCTCCCAACTATATAATTAAACGATTCCAGACCAATGGATCCTTTTTTATTTGAAAAACATTTAAAACACTACACAAATCCTGGTATATAGCGGCACTTTTTGCGGCATTTTTGGAAAAAAAAATGCCACTAATTTTGAAGAAGTCGCGGCGTTTTGAAGAAAAAACGCAACAAATAACAAATTTCGCAGTGTTTATTGAAGAGCGTCGTAATATCAATGTCTATAGTGTATAACGTATAGTGGCGTTTGTAATACAAACGCCGCAACCGTTTATTTTTATGATACTCACTTTATTCCCTCAGTCCTCAGCCGATCCCCAATTATCCCAAAATCCCCAATTTTTCCTCAGCTCTCAATCTTTCACGCCGTTTCACTCTCAATCGGCTCTTAGACCCTCATCTTGATCGGACAGGTGACCCCCATCGACATCGAGATTTTGTTGTTGCTCACAGCATCATCTTCTTGATTCAGATTCTGTTGTCGTAGCTTCTTGCAGATGGTGTCATCCCTAATGAATATGGAATTAATCCAAAGTAAAAACTAAAAATTGGTTCAAAGGTGAGGCCTTTCTGCATGTCTTCTTCAATTAGAAAGGTTCCAGAAAAATCTGGACAATTCCTCAGCCGTCGCTATCAAAAGAGTCGAAGAACTTGCCGGCGAATTCGGAAGAAATCTTTCTTTTCTTCAGGTTCGTTGAACTCGTCGAATTTCATTTTCTTTACAAAAAAGAAAGAGAAAAGTTGTTTCAAGTTGTAACTTTGTAATATTTTAATGGTGGCTGCTGAGTTGGTTGCCAGAGTAGTAACCGAGGAACACGTATTTAATTTATATGCTTAAACTGCTAATTTTGAGTCCAATTGGTTTACATTTTGATTAACTTGAAGGCTTCCTTGATAATTAAATTGCTTTAACTGACGCATGGCATATAACCCCCTCGTCCCGGTTTGGACGACTGACCGGTCCGAGTAGGCTACACGGGGAAAACCGAAGTGAAACCCGCTAAGGCTCCCCTTCGGTTAGCAACCCTAGAAAAATTCTTTAATTATTATCTTGTCTAAATGGATTAATTTAATCCTATGTGAAAGGACAACAACGGAAGCAACAAACGAGGCGATCAACCCAAACATCATTACAAAATTGTCCATTTTAGCTTAATCTGCAGGCCGTTTCGAAACACCCAAGGAGTGTATCGAAACGCCTTGACTAAGTCAACAGACCCAAGTCAACACGAGGGGACCGTATCGAAACGTTGGTCAACCGTTTCGAAACGCCCTCAATGGTCAACTTCTCGTGTTCAACGATACGAAGACCGTTTCGAAACGCCTAGGCCCATTTTGATACTTCAATTTATCGTCAAAATCTCAGATTTCAGTGGCAAAAACGTATCGAAACGACCCCCTTGCGTACCGAAACGCTTGGCCTTAAACAAGAGGCTGTATCGAAATGGGACCAACCATTTCGATGCACCTGCTGCGAGTAGACAGGTTTTAGCTGGTTTTTGGCACAAGGCAACCCCAAATTCCAACCAAAACCTCCCACAACCAACCACGCAACAACTCTAGATGCTAGACACCCTTAAACAACATGTTTCACACTCATCATACATATAAAAGCCACTCAAGTAAAACATCAAATTAACAAGGATTAATACATAGCATTTAACATAACATGTCATAGACAAACACACTTAGCATTCATGGGAAAGGTATGAGTCTTCAAACACAAGGCAAATATGCAACAAGTAAATATGGTCTACAATCCACAACATAAAGGCATACACATGGCCAACATGAAATCAACAATTTAACATGCTCATCCAAACACAAAATCAACTAAGGAGTTTGACACCAACTCCTACAGGTATACACCCCCATTGTCCAGGCATTATTACAAATACGTAAATCATACTTGAGCTAATTGAGAACTCCAAAAGCTCCTCCCTTGCCCACTTGCCTCTCGAACTCTAACGATCTGCATATTGGAAATAAAGGAGAGCGTAAGCGAACTAGCTTAGTGAGAGAAGCTCTAAAATTCACAAGCATGTAGTTTTCAAAACACTTTTCATAATTGACAATAAATCAATGGATGCACGAATGATTATCACAACAAGACTACACATGGCTTGCACATGCACAACCAACATACACACGGTGGGACCACACATCACCGTTCGACTAGTAGTTTTCTGATGGGACCACTCATCACCTTACTCTACTACTAGTCACTATCGGTGGGACCACTCATCACCGTAGTTATGACAACCATCACGTGAGGCTCGACTTCAACTCGACTACACAACAACAACGATATAAAACAACTCAAGATGAACATGATACCACAACATATAGCCACTCATCAACACATAACAAAAAGGTAGGAGGAATAACTTACACTTGGGTTTAGGTGAACCCTCTAGGTCCCACCCAAATCCCCAAGAGTTCCATTTCGAAAACAAATCAAAGTTTGACATTTCTACTCATCGTTGCTACCTAAATGGAAGCCGAGAACCAAGCTCAAGTCTTCAAACTCTCCGGATTCGTTCCTGAGGCTTCACCAACAAGATTCCTTGCTTCTAATCATCCCAACACAATCAAAACAATCATAATTCAGTCCACGATTCAATGTAGAAAGCCTCAGACACAAACCAAGCACAACATACATAATTTCAAGCTAAAGACAATCCCAAATTCCTCATTCCCGAGCAGCCTTAAAGCACAGCCTAAAACCAATGTTTCCAACACTTATATTACTCCCAAAAGCTTCCAAAACAACCCTTACATATAGCCTAACCATCAGCCAACAAGTTTCCACCTTAAACACCCAAAAAACACAACATTTCAACTCTCTAAAACCTCCCTAAAACCCAATTTCGGGAAACAACTTAAAACCTTGTAAAAATCGAATATGTTGGACCTTATAGATTGTAAACATCTTATCTAACAAAAACAAACCGAAAACTTAAGTTTAAGTCAATAAAGTTCACATTTTTAATCCAAACTTTCAAAACTCTAAAATACAAAAACCATTGAGGTTAATGAAAAATAATTGTACAAGCTTGTAGAGGAAAGAGAGGACAAGTCGAATATGGGCTGACAAGTCGTCGTTTAACCGGTCAACAATAAATAAATAAATTAACCTCTTTCGAAAAATAGTAAAATAAAGAAATTAAGTAGTTATAGGGAAAGAGGGTCGATCCACAGGGAGATTTTTCAAAATTCTTGTCTTGAATTTGTCGGATTTGAATTCCCAGGAATATCTGTAAAAACAAGAAAATAAAAAGGGGGTGATCTGATTTTGAGTGAAGTAATAAAATAAAATGCAAGAATTAAAAATAATAAGAAAAGCCAAGTATGCAAATTAGCCTCGAACCAGCTCCTTCAATTCTTTCGATCACTGAAATAGATTTTTATTTCGGGTATCATGTCGGTTACAGTCTACGAGGCCCAACCCGTCGTAACTTGTTTCTCTCTCGAGTAACCAATCCTCCCAAGTCTATCTTCGAAAGATGGTTCTTAAATAGATCAACCACGTCTATCGCCGATAAAATATTTAGAATAAAAGTAGGAAAAACCCGACTCAGAAATTGTCCAAAATAGAATCGCTTCTGATTTTATCTTTCCTTAGCGGACCGCCGCTAAGAGTGTTCACAGGAAGTCGAAATTTGCCACAGGCCGATCCTTCCTCCCAACTATGTTTTTAAACGATTCCAGACCAACAAGCTCTTTTTGATTTGAAAAATGGTTAAAAACCTTTAGTAAGGCCGATTGCCAAACTATCTAAGCAGAAAGATAAAAATGATTTCCCAAAAGAATTTAATCAAGTTCAATTCTCACGAATCGAATTGACTTGGCTGGTTCTTGGCTTAAAAGATTTAGCTAAACTTGATATTGGTTATCATGCTTAACTTGGTTTTGGAAAAGTAATTAAATAACATAAAATAAACGAGACAAAGAAAATAAAAGAAAAGAACTTGGATTAAACTAAAAATGTATACAAAGATAAAAAAAACTAAAAGCTAGAAGATGAATTGATTGATGCCTAAGCCTTTACCAAGGAGTGGTATTTATAGGCTTGGAATTACAAAGATAAAAGATGAGAAAATTTAAAATAATAAAGTAAAGATAAAACAATTCAAATGTTTTGAAATTTAAATGCATGAAATCTAAACGGATAAGCTGATAAGATCTCTCCGAACGTTCCAGAAGCTTCTAGAAGTCGCCACGTCATTGCCACGTCAGATGCGTCGTGCCCAGTGTCGTGCCCATGATGCCAGTCATGACAGAATAATAATAAAAACTGCAGAAATGCCCTCTTTTCACTGCTATTTCCAGAATTGGATCCCTGCACAAAATATAGCAAAAGCAACATGTATTAAGCAGCAAGAAGTCCTAATAACTAGAAAAGTAGCATATGAAATATATCACATTTGAGAACTCATCAAATTCCCCCTCACTTGTCTCATACTTGTCCTCAAGTATGTCCGAAAAACATAAACCAAAGAATGCATTTCTCAAGCCATTACAAGCATAAAACATAATCATAAGAGTTCTAGTGCGAAAGGAGTATCATGAAAGAAGCATAATCAAACCAAATAGATGCAAGCAAAGAACAACCCTTACCTCTTCCAATTACCTATGAAGCATTAATCAAATCCTAACCTAGTCTTAATCTTCACCAAGATACAATCAAGAGCACTCAAAGTGTTTATAGGTAAAAGTGAAGCAGAAACACTCAAAGTCAATTATGAATAAAGGTTTCCATAGGCTTGTAACAAGTTCAATTCTCCACTACTTTATTAGAATCGAGGTGCAAAAATCATTAGGTCTTTTATTCAAGGTGTAATGTGTGTTTAGAAAAAGGGTAGAAAGATTGAAAGAAAAGGCAAAAGAAGATGATCAATGCAAGATATTTCAAACATTAAGCAGTGAAGACATTAAAAATGAGCTAAAAAATGGGCAAGCAAACACACATTTTTTTCTTTTTTCGAAACTGTTTTTTCTTCTTTTTTTTCTTTTCTTTTTTTCTCGAAGCAATTGCTTCCTTTTATTCTGTTTTTCTTTTTTCTCATTTTTTCTACGAAAATTTCTACCCTTATTTGAAAAGTATCTCCTTCATGTCTAATAAAGATTCTAGCATTTGATCAATTGAAATGGTTAAGTCAAAGGAATGAGATGTAAGGCTAACAAAGGCTCACTAGGCGATGAGAAAGGGTAAATTAAAATGAAAGGGATGGTTAAAGCCTAATGCCTAAATCATTTTAAAGCACCTCGTTCTTAGTGTAGTCTCAAATTGTAAGCAAGCCACAAGTTCTAGATTCCTAAAATTCAAGATGACACTCTCAAGCAAAAGAAACGAGCATAATATGAAGAATGCATGCTCAAGGCTCAAATCTTACCAAAATTGGGCTAATTTGATTAAGCTAGGCGAGAAATCTAATTAACACAATCAAGAGAAATTAAAAGAGATGTCAAACTGCAGATTACCCATATCCTTTGATTATCAAAATGCTATAATTCAATCATTCCTAAGCACAAGAACAAGTACAACATGCTGGACAACAAGTAATGGCAAGAAAAAATTCATCTCAAGGTTTAATCAAAATCAAAGCATATTATCAAACAAGCATAGGACAAGTGGTAATTTACCCTCCCCTCACTTAAGTGAATTGCCCCAATTCAAAATAAAAATAAAGAAAATGAGGAACAAATAAGGGTAAAAAAAAATACTCCACGTGAGTGATGAAATTGAGTCCCCCGTTGGCATAAAGTGGAATGACGGTGATGGTGATTGAGGGGGAGGTGGACGGCGACTGGAGCTTGTCTGGCGGTGCTGTTGGAGAGACGCGAACGTCAGCTGAAGGTTGGGGAAAGAGGCGGAGGAGCGGTGGAAGCCGTAGGGATGGGATTCTCGTTCGAGGGCTGGGGCTTGCCGTCGTCGACCACCGCGGCGTGGAGGAGGTGCGGGGCATTGCGGCTGAGTGAGTTTGCGGCTGGGTGTGTTGTGTTTTTAGGGATTTGGTGGTTTTCGGGAAGAAAGAAAGAAAGAAAGGAATGGGGGAAAAGGGGAAAAAATGGACGGGTGCTAAGGGGAAAGGGCTTGGGCTATCGTGCATCGTTCATTGAGTGTGCTAAAATGCACCGCATTAATGAAACGGTGCACTTCAGCTGGGGTTAAGTTTGCCATTGTTGTTCGCGAAAAGAAGTCCTGCAGATGAAAAAGAAAATTTATTAAGGCAAAAAAAAGGAAAATGAAAAATGAAGCATAAATTAAATTATTAAAAAAAGTAAAAATTAACGAAAAATAAATCAATGGGTTGCCTCCCATTTAGCGCTTTATTTAACTTCGTTTAGCTCGACGAACTTTGCTAAATTTTTGGTTCTTCAAAGGAAAGGTCTTCAAATAAACGGTGATGTCCATCCCTTGTCGTTTTAACGCCTTCCTTCATCTTTTTATTTGTGCGCAAATCAACAACTAAGCTTCCACCTCCTTCCCGATGCGACAACTTACTCAATATGATGATTGGCCAAGTTTGGTTGTCGCCTAAAAATACACCATTAAATTGCTCCAACTTCGGCTTTGGTTCCTGCAAAATTAAGGGAAAATGTTTAGATCGAGTTGGAATTAATCGAAAATCAGAAAGGGAAAAAAGAGTTGAAATGATTTTGCCTATATTTTCTTCGTCGAGATCCGCGAATTCCCTACAAAAGTCATAACACATATCAGTTTCGATCAATTCATCAGCTAACGGATCTATAATATCAACGAAATTTAAACTTGCGACCGAATCAGGATACTTCATAGCTTTATACATATCAAATTTAACGACTTCCCCATCAAATTCCATAGTTAAGATGCCGTCGCGGATATCAATCTTTGTATGCGCGGTTGATAGGAAAGGTCGGCCAAGCAAGATTTCGGATCCGTTATTGCTGCGATCATTTTCCATGTCAATAATATAAAAATCAGCATGGAAAATAAGATATTTACCTGTACCAACACGTTTTCTAGTACTCTCTCGGGGTAGATAACTGAACGATCAGCTAGTTGAACCGTCACTCGCGTTTCTTTCAATTGTTCAGTCGAAATTTTGTTGTAAATGCTTAACGGCATGACGTTGATTGATGCGCCTAAATCGCACATCGCTCTTTTAATCCCAACTTTCCCAATTTTACAGGGAATCGCAAACATACCTTGGTCCTTGTACTTTGGCGGCAATGGTCTTTGAAGAGTAGCCGAAACGTTCTCACCAAGGTTAACTCTTTCATTCCCAGACAATCGCCTCCGGTTTGTGCATAGATCTTTCAAAAAATTTGCAGAATTAGGAACCTTCCGAATAACATCCAAAAGTGGAATGTTGATTTCCACTTTGTTGAATACATCCAAAATTTCCTTCTCTTCCTCTTTTTTATCTCGTTTCGCCAATCTACCTGGAAAAGGAGGAACAGGTTCGTAAGTAGAAACAGAAATATTGGATTTAGAGTTACCTGCAGTGGGTGGAGACTTTTCGTTCTGGTCCTTCGAAGAGCTGCCTTGCTCGTTGGATTTTTGCTCAGTTTGCTTGGGCGGTTTAGGCGTTATCACAGTTCCACTACGCAAAGTTATCGTGCTCACATTTTCCCTTAGATTGGTTTCGGTTTGTGAAGGTAACTTCCCATGGGATTCTAGACGGCTAACGGCTTGAGCTAGTTGGCTTATTTGTTTGTCGATTTGCTGGAGATGGGATTGTGTTTGGGTTTGGAATTTTTCCTGCGAAACTGTCAATCTCTCAACAATAGACTCAAGCGAGGATTTTTGGGGTGCTTGGTTTTGGTAGGGAGGTTGTTGCCTAGGTTGGTAATTCGGGTTCTGATTACCGTAGCTCAAGTTTGGGTGATCTCTCCAACCGGGATTGAAGGTATTGCTATGTGGGTTATAGGGTCTTTGGGGAGGTCCGGGAAAGTTGTGTATAGCCTTAACCTGGGCACCAGATGTATCCCGCAACAATGGGCATAAGTCGGTTGCGTGATCTGGCATAGTGCATATTCCTCATACCTTAGTAGCTCCTAACTCCCCTGAAACAAGAGAATACACAATATTAGTTAAATTGTTTATCTTATTCTCTAATGAAATTGTGCTTACTGTTTGAACCCGTCGGCTGGGTTCACTTGCAGAACCAAATTGCTGCGAATTAGCAACCATCGTGGAGATTAATGTTCTCGCTGCAGTAGGAGTCATGTTAACGAGTGCGCCACCGCTTGCTGCATCTACCATCTTTTTTTCCATTGGTAACATTCCTTCGTATAAGTATTGAAGGAGTGTTTGCTCGGATAAGCCATGTTGCGGACAGCTTCTTGAACCTTTCCCAATATTCATATAGGGATTCATCGTGCATTTGTTGGATACTCAATATGTTTCGCCTAATTTCTGTCGCTTTTGCCGCAGGGAAGTATCTGTCAAGAAAAACACGAGAGAGATCAGACCATGCATTAATTGAATTTGGAGGTAAGTAAAATAACCACTCTTTAGCCGTTCCGGCTAAGGAAAAAGGAAAAGCCCTTAGTTTTATTTGGTCCTCTGAGACCCCTTGTGGTTTCATGCTACTGCACACCATATGGAATTCGGAAAGGTGCTTGTGCGGGCTTTCAGTAGGGGGGCCATTAAAGGTAGGGAGTAGGTGAATTAATCCTGTTTTGAGCTGGAAGGGAGTATTGCCTTGAGGAAAAGCGATGCATAGTGGTTGTTGCACAGTAGGGGCTGCGTTCATCTCTCGAATTGTTTAATCTGCCATCGGTTCTGGTTCTTGTGTAGGTTCGTCGACTGGTGCAGTTTCGGAAGTGGATTCATGTTCGGATCGTCATGTGCTTTGTTGTTTCTTTCGTCGAAGTGTTTCTCCTTGAGTTCTACGAGCGCTTTCTTCAATTTCCGGGTCATATGGAGCTAAAGTACCCGGGTTCTTCCTGGTCATAAAAATAAAACAAAATCAGTCAAAAATTGCCGAAAATAAATCTCCCCGGCAACGGCGCCAATTTTTGACAAGTCGTCGTTTAACCGGTCATAAATAAATAAATAAATTAACCTCTTTCGAAAAATAGTAAAATAAAGAAATTAAGTAGTTATAGGGAAAGAGGGTCGATCCACAGGGAGATTTTTCAAAATTCTTGACTTGAATTTGTCAGATTTGAATTCCCAGGAATATCTGTAAAAACAAGAAAATAAAAAGGGGGTGATCTGATTTTGAGTGAAGTAATAAAATAAAAATGCAAGAATTAAAAATAATAGGAAAAGCCAAGTATGCAAATTAGCCTAGAACCAGCTCCTTCAATTCTTTCGATCACTGAAATAGATTTTTATTTCGGGTATCATGTCGGTTATAGTCTACGAGGCCCAACCCGTCGTAACTTGTTTCTCTCTCGACTAACCAATCCTCCCAAGTCTATCTTCGAAAGATGGTTCTTAAATAGATCAACCACGTCTATCGCCGTTAAAATATTTAGAATAAAAGTAGGAAAAACCTGACTCAGAAATTGTCCAAAATAGAATCGCTTCTGATTTTATCTTTCCTTAGCGGACCGCCGCTAAGAGTGTTCACAGGAAGTCGAAATTTGCCACAGGCCGATCCTTCCTCCCAACTATGTTTTTAAACGATTCCAGACCAACAAGCTCTTTTTGATTTGAAAAACGGTTAAAAACCTTTAGTAAGGCCGATTGCCAAACTATCTAAGCAGAAAGATAAAAATGATTTCCCAAAAGAATTTAAGCAAGTTCAATTCTCACGAATCGAATTGACTTGGCTGGTTCTTGGCTTAAAAGATTTAGCTAAACATGATATTGGTTATCATGCTTAACTTGGTTTTGGAAAAGTAATTAAATGACATAAAATAAACGAGACAAAGAAAATAAAAGAAAAGAACTTGGATTAAACTAAAAATGTATACAAAGATAAAAAAAACTCAAAGCTAGAAGATGAATTGATTGATGCATAAGCCTTTACCAAGGAGTGGTATTTATAGGCTTGGAATTACAAAGATAAAAGATGAGAAAATTTAAAATAATAAAGTAAAGATAAAACAATCAAATGTTTTGAAATTTAAATGCAGGAAATCTAAACGGATAAGCTGATAAGATCTCTCCGAACGTTCCAGAAGCTTCTAAAAGTCGTCACGTCATTGCCACGTCACTGCCACGTCAGACGCATCGTGCCCAGTGTCGTGCCCATGATGCCAGTCATGATAGAATAATAATAAAAACTGCAGAAATGCCCTCTTTTCACTGCTATTTCCAGAATTGGATCCCTGCACAAAATATAGCAAAAGCAGCATGTATTAAGCAGCAAGAAGTCCTAATAACTAGAAAAGTAGCATATGAAATATGTCACATTTGAGAACTCATCATGGGCTTACCTTTGAAAAATCACTAAAGATAAGGGAGAATGGTGATGGAATAGTAACTTGGGGAAAGGGGAGCTTTGTGTCGTGAAAATGGAAAATGGGAAGGGGATGAAGATGAAGATGAGCCAAAAGCTAATTTTTATTGTTTGTTTAAAATAAAAAGGCCAAAGACCAAAATACCCTTAATGAAATAAGGCATTTACAAATGGGAGATATCCATGGCTATTTGGGCTTGTTTTGAAAATAGTCCAACATAATTTATTTATTTTGAAAACCCGAGGCCCAAAATATTATTTTAATATTTTATTATTATTTTCACCCGAACCGCAAACCCGGGTGTTACATGGCAACACGGTCTGCTCTAAAATTCAATGATTTTAAATTATTTTTAAATGAAAATTTGTTGGAATAGTTGCGATTATTCGAATAGTTTTTGTTTTGCTCAATAATGTCGTATATTAAGATGCAATATACAACCAAAAGACCACAACGGTCGCCTCGTTAAAAACCTCCCTACAACCTAACGGAGGAAAAGAGTACGAACCGTATGTGGTGAAACCAGAGTCCAAAAAACAAACGGGAATATGAAGTATTACTTTTAGCTCTCCTTTTATGTTCTATTTTTTTCACATAAATCTTTAATTTTATTGAAAAATGAATTAATGAATTAGTTTATAATTTTTTTCATTAAAATATAATGGTGATTTATAAGTTATGATTGCAGTTTCTAAGAATTTTAATAGAGATTACTTGAAATTCATGTGGAAGAAGTTAGACCTTTAATTGTTTATAAATTGGAGAATTCAGTGAGCTAATAATTTGATTAAATAGAGTTACTGGGTTGTCAGGTGATATATATATATATATATATATATATATATATAATTTTATTTTCAGTAACCCAAAATGTAAGTGAAGCTCTGCTTTTGGAATTGCTTTAGCTGGATGATACTGAAAAGTTTCCCACCTTAATTTTATTTAAAATAATTTGTAATTTCAGAAAGTAAAATAAAAGGTAAAAAATGAGCCGGCGGCAGGGGGAGGGCTTCGCACATGATCGACGGCAGGGGGTGGGTTCAACGCAGGATCGACAACAATCGAGTAGGGTGTGGACACTGTTTGTCTTGAATTTTCCAGTCCAGTTGCATTGGAAGGGAGTATGGCAAGTCTTTGATCGACATGGTGTTGTGGTCGATGTGTTCATACCGCAAAAAAAAAGCCAAAAATGGACAGCGATTTGGATTTGTGAGAATGGGATCCAAGGCAGACGCGGATCATGTTATAGAGAGACTAGACGGCTTTCGTTTATATGGTGAATGGATCAGCGTGAGATATGCTCAGCGAGAGGTACGAACAAATTATTGGAAGAAAAAAAAATGTGAGTAGTAAAGGGGGGGAGTCGACGGCAAAACAGAATAGTACACGAGTACGGGAGGAGGGATCGAAGGTGCAAGTGGAAACGAAAGAAAGATCAATTGAAGGAGTGATTGATGCGGAAAAAATCGAGATATTGAAGACATGTGCGGTGGGATTTTGTTAAAAACCCTACAATTTGAGAGAATTGGCGGTGGAATTTAAAAATGCAAACTTAGAGGGATTCTCGATTATGAGGGCAGCAGGCTCCATGGTATTGCTAATGTTCCAGGATGAAGAAACAAGACGGCAAATAATAGAGGCGAAATGCTTGGATAATTGGATGGAAAATGTGATGGAGTGGACGCCGGACTTGGGCATGCCAAATAGACGAGTATGGGTGTCGGCAAGTGGGATTCCGATTCAGGCCTGGTCTGAAGGTACATGTCGCAATATTGCGGATTTATGGGGAACGTTCATTCAAATGAACACGGAATCTGTGGCGCCATCATCCTTTGAAAGATATTGCTTTTTAATTGAAACGGATTGGCTTGAGAATATTGATGAAATGTTGACGTTGCAAGTAGGGGCCAATTCATTCCGCATCCGTGTTGTTGAGATGGAGGAATCGGTGGGGGTGAAGTGTGAATGTTGTTGTGGGCTTAGGGAGGAAAAAGACGAAGCTGGAACATTGGCAAAGGAGGAGGAATTAGTCTCATCGGATGATGAATCTTCGGTGGGTACAACGATACAATCGGTGGATACAATTGTGCCGGATTCGGTATCCAAGATGGTGAGTCGTGAGCAAGAAGTGGAAACAACGCAATGCGATTGTTGTCGTGGAACGTGAGGGGTTTGAGAGGGGCAGCAAAGAAGCGAGCGGTGTACAATCTTGTGCGACAACAACGGTGTGAGGTGCTGGTCTTACAGGAGACAAAGCTCGAAGAGGTAATGGGTCAGTTGGTGGGGAGTTTGTGGTATTCGGATGAGTATGAGTATGTGTTCTCGCCATCGTCGGGGTGTTCTGGTGGTCTCATGGCAGTGTGGGATGTTCATAAATTCAAAGCGACAACAGTGGAATGGGCGAGAGATTTGTGAAATTAATTGGTACATGGGTGTTAGAGAATTGGCAATGTGGAATTTTAGGTGTGTATGCCCTTTGTGCTGTGAATGAACAGGAGGTTTTGTGGCGGTTGTTATCGACGGAGATGGCAGATTATGGAGTATCGTGGTGTGTGTGTGGGGACTTCAACATGATCGTTGATCCAAGTGAGCGAAGGGGGGTGAAGTTTTGACTCGAGGTATGACTTCCTTTACGGATTTTATTACAAACAATGCTCTGATTGATATGCCTATGCTCGATAAATGCTTCACTTGGTATGGTCCGGGCACGAGATGTAGTAGGCTTGATCGTTTTTTATTGGCTTCGACATGGTTTGAAATTTTTTCTGATTTGAGGATGTTTGCACTATCGCGGGGGTTGTCGGATCACTGTCCAATTTCTGATCCGATGGATAGTGGTCCACGGCCATTTCGTTTCGTAAATGCTTGGTTGCATTCAACAAACTCGGTGAAGCTAATTGAAGGGGAATGGAATCGGTTGTCATCATGTGAAATAGGGTGGAGTGACAGCGGGTTGCTAGGAAAATTGAGAGGCCTCAAACAATTTCTTAAACGATGGAATACAACGTCGCTAGGTGATTTGGAGGTTCGAATTAAGGATATCTCGAAGCAATTGGAGGAAATTGATGATAAGGTGGAGAAGGGTGAAGCGACAGGGGTGGATTTGAGTACAAGATGCCAATTAACAGCTGAATTGTGGAAGCATTCGAAATTTAGAGAATCAATTTGGCGACAAAAGTCGCGTATGAAATGGTTGAAAGAAGGCGACCATAACACTGCATTTTTTCACAAGGCAGCGAGGATAAGGGCAGTGCGTAACGTGATTCGCGGGGTTGAGGACGATGGGAGATGGATAAAGGAGTCGGATCAATTAAAAAGGTATTTTTATCGGGCTTTTTGGCAACATTTCTCTCGCATTAAAGTGGTTGGTTCGTTTGATGCAGCAGTGAATTTCACTTGCCTAAATGAATTTGAGGCAGCGAGTTTGGAAGTGGAGTTTACGGAGAGAGAAATTAAGGATGA
This sequence comes from Hibiscus trionum, assembly GCA_030270665.1. Classification (NCBI taxonomy): domain Eukaryota; kingdom Viridiplantae; phylum Streptophyta; class Magnoliopsida; order Malvales; family Malvaceae; genus Hibiscus; species Hibiscus trionum. Next base: position 39,729,484 of record BSYR01000017.1, on the reverse strand, counting down.
AATTTGGTTGAGCGATGGTGCGAAGGAACCGGGACCGGACGGCTTCACGTTTGAATTTTTTAGGAAGGGGTGGCATTTCGTTAAGAGTGACCTGCTTCATTTCATGCTTCATTTCCAGCAATCGTGTAAATTGCCGAGGGGTGTTAACTCGGCCTTTGTGGTGCTAATACCTAAGAAGAGTGATCCGAAAGTGATAGGGGATTATCGGCCAATATGTTTGCTGAACTCGTTGTATAAGATCTTGACTAAATGCATGGCGAAACGATTACAAGGGGTGCTACCGAATTTGATTAGCGATGTGCAGTCCGCCTTTGTACATGGGCGACAAATCCTTGATGGAGTTTTACTTGCTAATGAAGTTATTCATTCCTTACAAAGAGGGCAGTTTGGCGAGGGGGGATTGATTCTAAAATTGGATTTTGCCAAAGCGTACGACTGCATCAAGTGGGAGTGTCTTGAACGTATAATGAAGCGGATGGGATTTGGTGATGTTTGGTGTGCGTGGGTGCGGGAATGCCTTAGTACGGCAAGGCTGTCCGTACTTGTTAATGGGTCACCGACGAGAGAATTCCAAATGCAACGGGGATTGAGGCAGGGGGATCCCTTGTCGCCACTGCTGTTCGTGATAGTGGCTGAAATGCTACATCAATTTTTGCGTAACGCCAAGGATTTGGAAGTTATTCGGGGGGTGCATGTGGCAAATGGATGTGAAGTATCGCATCTGCAATTTGCAGACGATACGGTTTTGTTTCTTCCGGCGGAGGTCAATGTGGCAAAAAAATTGAAACGCATTCTTACTTGTTTTGAATATGCATCGGGGCTGGAAATTAATTATGCCAAGTCGAAATTGTATGGGGTGGGTGTGACGGAGGTTAGTTTACAAAATGTTGCAAATATATTGGGATGTGCTTGTGCTGAATTGCCGATAATCTATTTAGGAATGCCTCTGGGAGTTAATCCGAATAGTCTACAGTTGTGGGAACCCTTAATTCAGAGGTTTCGAAAATGCTTTACGGGTTGGAAACGCGATGCGTTATCTTTTGCGGGGAAATTGTTGTTGCTTAACTCTATTCTTTCATCTTTGCCGTTGTATTATATGGGGTTGTTCTTGGTACCGCGAAGTGTTATCAACAAGATAGATAGAATTCGTCGCCGATTTTTGTGGGGAGGGTCGGAAACAAAGATAAAAATGAGCCGAGTGAATTGGTCTATTGCGTGTAGGCCTAGGAGGTTTGGGGGGCTGGGCGTGGTGGACCTACGTGCAAGAAATCTCGCACTTTTAGCTAAATGGCGATGGAGATATGCTATGTCTGAGGGTTCTTTGTGGCGACAAATAATTGAAGCGAAATATGGCTGTGAGGTGGTAAGTTGGAGGCCTAATTCGATAGGGGTTAGGCGTATGTCCAAGGTGTGGAAGCAAATAATTGGCATACAAGAGGAGGTTGTTGTGGAGCGTTTTATTGGGACTTCACAATTCTGATGGCAGCTAGGGAAGGGTGATCGCATTTTGTTTTGGCAAGATGTTTGGTGTGCCGAGGAGACCCTCGAAAAAATGTTTCCAAGGTTATTTCGATTGGCAAGGGATAAAAGAGCGTTGGTTCGAGACTATGCACAGGGCGGACGGTTCGATCATGGGGATTGGGGCTCTTTTTTCGGAAGGACTTTGCGATCGTTTGAAGTGACGCACGTTGGTGATTTGAAGCTTTGTATTGGAGAATTGGTGCTGGGCAGTGCATGTATGGACCGTTTGATTTGGAAACCATCGCATACGGGAGTTTTTTCGGTTGCACAGCTGTATAAACTAATGACATCGTTTGGGCTTGAAGCGCGGGCGGATCTTGAGGCAATCTGGAAGTTGTCTATACCGCCGAAAATTCAGTATTTTTTGTGGTTTGTGAGGTTGGATCGGCTGTCTACTATGGTGATGTTGCAGTCGCGGGGCATGCCGATTGGGGAGGAGGCGATGAAGTGTTGTTGGTGTCGGGCAGCAATAGAAGATTTGGAACACATTTTGTTTCGTTGTTCGCTTGCGTGGGCTGTGTGGCAGCAGTTTTTTAGTTGGTGGAGGGTGGAATTTGTGCAGCCGCGGGACTTGGGGGCGTTGTTTGAGCAATGCTTTGCGAATATTTTTGATGGGTGCTTCCGAGATTGGTGGTTATCGTCATGCACGGCTGTGGCATGGTCTTTATGGCTGGCTCGAAATTCATGCTTATTTAATGGTAAAAAAATGGATTTGGGATCGATTGTGTTCTTGGTGAAGTTAAGATCATTGTTTTGGGTACGCCTAGACCTTCCGCCGGGGGCAATTATGGAGTCGACATGGTGGGACAGCCTATGGTCTTGTGAAATTCGAGCACGAGTAGACAACTGTCGAGACCTTGTGAGGTGGGAATTGCCGATGGAGGGGACGGTGAAATTTAATGTGGATGGTGCTGCAAGGGGAAAGCCGGGCAAGGCCGGTTGCGGTGGTGTTTTGCGGAATGCAGCGGGACAAGTGTTGGCTTTATTTTCCGGGACGATAGGTATCGTGGACTCGAATGAGGCGGAGGTGCAAGCCATCTGTTTCGCGTTGGAACTGTTGGTAAGTTCAGAGCGGGTGTTCCCTCCTTTAGTGGTGGAATCGGATTCGACGACGGCAATCGCGTGGGTGCTACACCATGATGCAAGACCGTGGAAATATGGTGTGTGGTTGCGACGTATTGATGAGGCGTGTGCTGCTCTTGGAAATGTGTGCTTTCACCATGTTTATCGAGAAGCCAATAAGTTCACGGATGTGTTGGGAAAGAGTGGTGTCGATCGTACGAGTTGGTTCCAACGGGTGGGTTGATTGTACTTGGGGGTGAGTTTTCTTGTTTCGTGTTGATGCCTTGTGTTTTAACATTACCCAAGTACTCTTTTCCTTTATAGGCTTAGAGAGGTTTTTAATGAGGCTTGGGGAATGTTGGCTATGTATGAACTCTTTTTCAATAAATCATACATGTTGCCGAGCAAAAAAAAAATTGTAATTTCAGACATTGAGACTTTTATTTTGGGATTATGTTTTCCCTGCATTTGAATTTATTTCGGATGTCTTTATGAAATATTTAGTACATGTTTTAATGTTCGAGTTTCATATATATTTAAGAAATTTTACATTAATTATTATTAATTAATTCAAATTGTATATCCGAAGATAATTTATGGAAAAATATTTGTATATCCGAACTAATCAAAGTGGCGTAAGATACCAGACTGATTGACATGACCAAAGAGGATTGAAAACATCGATTAGGCTGAGTTGATCGGGATGAACGTAATGACCAGGAGACTGAAATATCCTTGGGTACTAATTGTCAAATTATCTGAAATAATGGATATACTCTCAAAATCTGAAATGAATAAATAGTCGGAAGAGCCGAAAGGCTCTAAATAATTGAAACACCTTCGGACATCAAGGTGACTGAAAATACCTCTAAGATTTGAAATGAGAAATATCAATAAAGACAAGCGAAGATAATGGCTCTGAAAGTGGTAATACACAACCCATGTTGGTTGGTCGTTTCAAGAACTATTGTGATGTTGGAAGAATACCATATAAAAGCATGTCAGTGTTATTTGGAGGTATAATACACATGTTCGAATACTTGAAGAATACTAAATGAATACATGTTCGATTTTCCCCGTTGTACGTTCAATGGTTGCTTAGTGAAAAAGAGCTTTTGTTATACAAGGTAGTCGATTTTAAGAAGTGAGTACTTAAGAGTACCGATTCGGCTAAATATTAAACACTGAAATGATGGTTTACGATCAGTTCAAAGGGAGTCAGAAACCTGATAAGTAACTAGAACTTCTGAACTCTGTACATCACTGCTTTTACCTGATAGTCTAATTACCAAATTACCTCTGAAGGTCGAAATGATCAAAAATGCCCTCGTAGGCTTAAATGATTGGATCACTCTCGATACATCTGAAATCTCAATGTGTCAACTTCAGAATGTTTGTTTGAACTGTTAGTATCGAGCTCCCTCGCCTAGGGACCTCGTTCTAAAACCAGTCTAAAATTGTCAGACGTTCTATGCTCCATTTCTAATAATTATCGAGCGTCTTTGAGAAATATATTGAACCATAAATTGTGTACCCTGTGTCCGTGAATACACTCTGCTTTAAACTAGGATTATCTGCTCTGAATTAAAAGTATGACTATGTTACCCGTAATGAAAGCTCAACTCTTGGCTTTTGTCTTCTGATAAAATATATATATATATATATGATATCCGTCTTTTGATACAAAAATAAATCTGATATATGTCTTCTGATATAAAAATATATATGATATTTGTTTTCTGATATTACTGTCTTCTTAAATATAAACTAAATTTCATATGGGGTATATTATCTGGGATATAAATGAAGATATGTAGGCTCGGCGCTGGTAAGCCCTTCTGGACCTAAGCTCATACGTCCAATGGGCCTAGGGTAAGTCTTTATGGGCCTAAGGCATTCCCTTAGGTAGGCTCCTATGCCTTAGGCCTAGGGTAAGACCTTCTGTATGCAGTTCAGGGGGAATTGCATTTTGGAATTCGGTTGTAGGGTAGTTAAGTAAATTAATAAAACTTTTTGACCACTTCTGAAACATACCCTACTAAATTACTGTATCAATGTTGAACTCTCAGTAAACTTATAATTCGCGCTTATGAACCACTCTGAACTCCTTGATTCAACTTCTCAAATCTGAACCTTTGGCTTTAGACTAAATAAAGAACAACTTTGTTACCTTCTGATAATGCTTCACTGAATTATCAAATCGTACTTTGAGCTTACCGTTGCCCAGTTCATCATGACAATGTTAAGCTTGCCATATTTCTGCTTGTGATTTTAGCATCTCGAAGCTCACGTTGTTTTTACCATCACATGTTAGAAGATCGACCACGTCGCAGCTGTCAATGTCGGTATGGGAGTTTCTTTGGCTTTTCTTGCAGAATACAGTACCTGTGTAATTAGGGGGCATGTATGTCTCGTCTTGTTTCATGTTGAGTCTGAAACTTGTATTGGTAACTTGTATTACAATTTTTGTCTTATCGTCTAAATGATTTCTGAAATTGTATTTTAATTTTTAAACTTGATTTATGGTTTCAAATGGTTTGACAATTTGTTTTACATGAAATTTGAATGTGGGTCGCTCCGGTGATCGTAATATGACTTCCTAGGATCTGTGCTAACGCATTGGCGAGTCTAGGGGGTTACAACAGATGACTATATCGTCGATCCGAAAACCGGATATCTGAAAAAATCGGATCATATTCGATCTGATATCTAACAATGAACACCCCTACAAAAAGTTTTAACAAGTCCTTTATCCAAACCTCTAATTCAAAAAGCTCCTAAAGTGAGACTTTTCAAAATGAGAGGTTTCACACTAGTCCGCAATTACAATCACCTATTTATCAAATATCTATGTTAGCAGATCTGACTAGTCAAACTTCTAAAAATACTTCAAATCTCTAATTTTGGCTCAAAAAGTTGTTTACCAAACATGACTTCTCTCTCCACTGAAGAGTTCTTGAGAAACATAAATTAAGAAGATCAAATCCCTTGCATTTACTCTATAGTTTCTTCAATCCAATTGAATATTTGGTAAGCCCATGTTCTTAACCTCCTTTTTTATATCATTTTTATTAAGGATTAAGCTTAGCAAATCCTAGGTTAAATTTCCATGGATTGAATTTTTAGAGAGATATAAGGTATATTATGAATGCTAGGATTGATTTTAAGCCTATTTATGTTATCCTTATGATTTGTATACCATGTAACTATCTTAGCCTAATACTTTGAGGTATTAGGAGTTTTTCATGACAATTTGATTTGGTATTGATGGATTTATGTTTTTTCATATTAGATAATGTGGAAGTAGAGGGAACATTAGATCGAAAAGGGAAATCTAAGAAAAATCAAGCTGATGTGATAATCCGCGATCAAGTTTAGCTACGGAACCTTCGGTGAGTGTAGTTGAGTCTCAGGAACGGTTCGGAGCTTTCCTGAATGTGTTTTGTTTGAATTATGGTTCATAAGCATGGTTGTGAAATGTTTGAAAGCTCATATAGAGCAAGCTTGGTGAAATGCTAAGTTTGGTAAGTTAGGTCAGCTCAATTGAGTGTTATATGTTTTGAATATAATGTTATGTTATGGAAAGGCATGAGAAAAATGATTCTTAGATGACTATGAACCTTGTTATGCTAAGTATGAACTTAAAGTTCAATTTCAACGTTTGACATGATATGAAATGCACTTATGATATGGAGCTATAAGCTCATCTATGAATTAAGCTATGTTAATGATAAGATGATAAGCTTTGGAGTTATGCTCAATATGATATGTGTGATTTTTGGAGCTTCAAGCTCACTTATATGTTTATGAATAACTTGATTAAGAAATCTTGGATTCGAGTTAGCCCCGGGTATAGTTGACATGCCATAGAGTCCATTTTAGCTCAGTTTATGGGGATTATGATACACGGATTGACCTTTCTTTGTTTAGTGGCGACAGTAGGAGAGATGAGTTATTGGTCATTGGCGATAGTAAGAGGGATTGACCTTTCTTTGTTTAGTGGCAACAGTTGGTTGGGGATTCATGTACCCTAGTGCTATTGAAATCCAAGGAAAACTTTGAATAAACATTTTGATAATTGACTTTGATATGAATAAGTTATATATTACTTTGGGTAAATGAATATGCATGACATTGATATGAAAAGTTATAATGCCTGCCAAAGATTAAGATATATGAAAAAGTATGTCATGATGTGCTTTGTTAAGTAATTAATATGCAATGGAAATGATAATATGCTAAGTTAATAAGTTAAAAAGAGAAATATGGTTATAAACATATTATTTGTTATATGATCTTCATTATGTATTCTTGCATTTATTTGTATATTATCAAGTTGACTATCTCACTAAGTAGTCTAAGCAATATAAGCTTACGATGTATCATCTCATGCATTTTAGGTGCAAGTTCTCCGTAGAATCGATCGTGGTTGCAAGCTGGAAGTCATCTCATATGGTGATCTCGTGCCGATACTGAGGTTAGGTTTGAAGTAATAGTGTTTTGGTACGGTACTTTAAGTATGATACCAACATTGGGTTCGTAACTTCAGCGTACCAGTACGGTACCTAGAGTACCGATACATGTTTTGGGTTCGAAGTTTGAGTATTGGTAGGTGTACCAGTACGATACCTTGAGTATCGGTACCCTAAGTAGTTAAGTTAGTTGAAAGTTTTAAAATCTTGCATTTTAGTCCTAATAATTTTATAAGACATTTGGATGAGTTTCTTTCATCAAAAGAGTTGGATTTTTGTCAAAAATGCATTGTTTTATTGGGCCATCAAATGTTTTTCTTTGATTTTAAAAAGGACCAAAATTTTATAAAATTACAAATTAATCACTGAAGTTAGGTCATTATGATATTGATCATCCAACTGGATCTTAATAACTATAAAGATGCCTGGGGTAGACTTAGGTCGTGATGATATTGATCATCCAACTGGATCTTCCACAAATGAGGTAGATAACACTTGGAAAAGCCCTATGAATCCTCAAGAAGTTAGGAATAACCCTCTGAACCCTCAAGATATTTCAAACGATCCACTGGCACCTCCCAACATCCTGTACAAAGGGACAAAGACCCACACAGCTTAATAAAGCACCCTTCTTCTCCACCCTGAACAAAACCACAAAGGGACAACCACGGAGAAAACCAAAGCTAAAACTCGCCAAACAAAAATGCAGAAAAACAAACGGTTCCATCATTCAGCTTCTACACTATAAAAGTAACCTTTCTTAAGAAGCAAAACCCAAGAAACAATATAATTCAAAACTTATATTTAAAATTTCAACAACCAAGTGAAAACACATCCATGCTTTAAAAAAATGAGGGGCACGTCAATTCATCCTGGGCATGGCAATAAGAATCAACCAGAAAAGTCCAACAGAACGTCAAACCGCAACTTGAACAACTCAATTTTGCCGAGAGTTTCTTTTCTGAGCACAAAATACATTATGAAAACAATAGATGGTAACGTTACATCAATCTTATTAAACCAATGCCAAAATCGTCATGGACGACGCTCACAATGCAACACCCATGATACGACAGACCCCTACACCATTTTCTAAGCCCGCTTGTTCCATGAATTCAACAAATTCATCCATATCGCACATTGGATTAACACATCTACATCGTTCCCCAATCGATCACACAACTCTGAAGTCCCCTCCAACACACCGCAGAATCAATTAGCTAGACACTTTTTTGTACAGCTCCTTCCATACCATAATTTGATCTTCCGTAATACACGGTGTTTATATAGTCACCATTCCACAAGGCCAATCTTCCATCAACCATACTCCCCTTATCGCCACGAAATTATGTGACATCGTCGACTCTACCTTTCCAAACACCGATACATCCTACACCATTAAAATATTGCTCGGACGACAATTGACGTGGCAAACCATAGTCAAAATTATCAGAATACCAGATCTTATGTACCATTGCTATCGACATGCATCCAGTTTCATTTCTTGAATGAACATCATCTCAAATCGATATTGTAGCAATCTATCATGGACTGTCTTCTTTTTGGTCTTAGGCCATGTCCTCTTATGTTTCAAAGATTATACATTTTGTTTTATCGGATCCCCAAATCAAATATTTTGGACACATACATGCGAAATTCATGCATGTAATTGAAGAATTTAAACTTTCAAGCAGCCTGTTCTTTTGAAACGAATTTCCACGTTTTTAAATGAATTGTAATATTAGTGATTTAAAATTATCCCCCTGCGAACATTCTTTTCATAGTACGTAGTTATGCTCTTTGTCGTTTTCAAGTAGCATGTAATTGGCTTCGTCGGTCGATCACCGAAATTGGTCGCCGGAGACGCCTTTGGCCGTGATTCTACCAGAAAATGATAGATCGTTAAACCAACGTTTCAACGCACATGTCAACAACACGAAACAAACGAGAATATTACCGGGAAGAAGCCCGAAATATAAGTTTCGGTCGGAAAAACACGTAGGTCCGATGAGACCTTTTCCAGTGGCGAAATGTCAATTTTTCGAAAGGGTTTTGCTCGCTTAGCCGCAATGAACTCAACGGTGGTGGTGGTGAAATGAACGAATACCCACGGCGAACGAAATTGACGAAAAACCGAAGGCTTTAACTCTAAGTTCATCGAACCTTAACCTTTCGATTGGCGGTGATCAGGACGACGGCTGTGCGAGTGGCTAAGGGGATTTTTCTCGGGACTCGACGACGAGCACTTTGGCACTGACGGTGAACGGCACAGCGTGGCGGTGGGGGAAAAACGATGGTGGCTGGTTGTTTGCGGAAGGTGAAGGGTCAGTGAGGGGGTAGATGGTTGTGGTACCTTTGAGGGGTAAATGGCCCAATTAAATGCTATTAATTGGGCTGGTTGAGATATTTTGTTATTTTATTATTATTTCAAGAACCACCAGCCGTTAATAAAGAATATGAAATTATACCTTCGAACCCACCAGCCGAGTTCTTACCACTTTATCGGGAAAGCCATGATTGATTGTGCACATATATTAATAAACCGATGAAGGCATAAAAGCTTAATAATCAAATATGCTATGAATAATCCCGAAAGATATAAAAATACTTGAAATAGATGAGAATTAAGAATAACAAGAAGATCTCACTAAAAGTACTTGAAAAATATCCTTGATCCTAACTTGACTAGAAAAATAGGGGTTTAACCAATCATGGAGTTGACGACGACAATAAGGGTTTTTGGTTGCTTGATGGTTCTTCTAGGGTTTTATTTTCTCTTCCCCTTATGATCATATTTATGAGGAAAATCTTTTACATCAATAAGGGGAAGAAATTAAATTAAAGCACGTAACTCTAATCCTACAATAAATGCAATATAGTAGAAGTCCACTGCAAATAGGATTTCTTCTTCTCTAAGGAATTACGACCGTGCCCACCCCTTATCTACCGAATGCTACTGTATTGCGCAACTAAATCTCCCAAAGTGTTCAAATTGTGCTAAAACTCTTATTTTATGCATTAAACATTCTTTAGCCATAAAACACCTGAACAATCAAATAGAATCTAAAACAAGGGCTTTGAGATAGATTAGAAAAATTAAATCTTGTCCCTCTTAATTTTGAGCTTAAACACTTATTAATCCCTTTTATTTTTAAATTCAATATTCTGACCCCTCTCAATGTTCGATCATGACTTCGTCCCAGTGTGAGCATGTGATACCCCTTCCCCAGGTTAGGAGCAAGGAGTATTACTACGTTTAACTTATCAACTTGTTACAAGACATGTCAATTTTCAGGTCCATTTAAAACTTTTTATCCTATAACTTATCTTGTTACCTAACCTTATTACCTATACATCAAGAAAATTCAAATCAAACTATCATGTGAACTATCTCAAACAAATTCATATAAACAACATGACATTTAAATGCTACATATCATATAATCATGTAAACCATTCAATTCAAGGCGTATCAAACAAACTCTTATCATTCATACATACTCTCCATTCGAAAGCTCCCTAATAGGAGTAATACTATTTTCATTCACTAAAGTAATTCTTATAATCATGCATTAATCTAGATATCAAGTTACCATTTAGGTCTTACTTATTTTTTAAGTAAACAATTTGGTCATTCTTATAATTCAAGTAAACGATTTGGTCATTCTTAGAGATCAAGTAACCTATTAAACATGCTTCAGTACATCAAACCATACAAATCATGTAAGCCTATAAGCAAACATACTTTGATCTATTACTTATAAGCATTCATATTAACATGTCGGGTTTCGGGTCCACAATAACATGTCCAATACGTGTTCAGGTCGTTCTCGGTCGGATGTAGGTCGGGTTCGGTTACTACAGTAATAGGTCCAACTCGGGTTCGGGTCAACAACAATCGGTTACAGATCGGGTTCGGGTCATCGAATCCTCGGGTCAAACCAGGTTCTTACTCGAGCAGGTTTCAGTCAGGTTTTCAGGTCGGGTCAGCTTTTTACATCCCTAAGACTTTGGCTCAAAAGTGGTTTTCTAATGGTCATATTTACCTTCTTCAGATAAGAACATCTCGATTCCTCGAGCGAACTATAAAGATCTGTGTCCTTGAACTATAAAGATCCACAACATGATTCTCCATTGTCCCAATAGTCTCATTAATTGGTTGATCGACAATTTCACTATAAGTTGGAGCTGAAATTTTATCGAACACGTAATGGATCATTGTGTTTGTGTTTTCTTGCTTAGCTACAACTTCATTTTGATTCACCAATTTTTCTCGATCCATAGATATCACCACCATCCAACATACCGATATGGGATGATTACGATTTTAGTTGTTTGAGAATTTCTTGGAGCATCTCGTTGTTTTGTTTCATAGCTTTTGTATTCAATTCCATAGATTCCAGGAGGCTCATCATAGTTCTCTCAACAAAAACACCAAAGTAATAAACCAAATACTCAAAGCTTGTTTTCTATTAACAAATAAGAGAATTATAATAGAAAAGAGATATAAGATAGGGAAGAAAGGTGTCAGCAAGGAATACTAAATCTAGAGATGGAAAAAGCCGTAGCCAAAACATTTAACTGCTATTTAAAATTTCAACAACCAAGTGAAAACACATCCACGCTTTAAAAAAGGAGGGGCACATCAATTCATCTTACGCATGGCAATCAGAATCAACCAGAAAAGGCCAACAGAACGTCAAACGACAACTTGAACAACTCAGTTTTGCTAAGCCCTACACCATTTGCTAAGCCCGCTTGTTCCATGAACTCAACAAATTCATCCATACCGTACATTGGATTAAAACATCCACATCGTTCCCCAATCGATCTCACAACATTGAAGTCCCCTCCAACACACCACACCGCGGAATCAATTAACTAGACACTTTTTTGTACAGCTCCTTCCATACCACAATTTGATCTTCCATAATACACGGTGTTTATATAGTCACCATTCCACAAGGCCAATCTTCCATCAACCATACTCCCCTTATCGCCACGAACTTATGTGACATTGTCGAATCCTCCTTTCCAAACAACGATACATCCTACACCATTAAAATATTGCTCGGACGACAATTGACGTGGCAAACCATAGTCAAATTTTTTTTTTGCTCAATGATGTCGTATATTAAATAAGCAATTTACAACCAAAAACACCACAACGGTCGCCTCGTTAAAAACCTCCCTAAAACCTATTGGAGGAAAAGAGTACGTACCGTATGTGGCAAAACAACGAAGTCCAACGAACAAACAAACGGAAACAAAACTGAATGTTATCGCTAACAAGCCCAAAATAATGAAATCCGCGCTACCCCTTCCTTCGCCAACGCATCTGCTAATCCATTCGCCTCACGGAAAATATGGGAAAAACATACCGAGTGTAGATTGGTACAGCAACTATCAATCTCACGAAATACCTCCCAAAACCGCCAAGGCCGTTTGTCCACATGTAATACCCAACTAATAGCAACCATGGAATCCGACTCCACCACCAAAGGAATTGTTGCCCACGCTGACTGCCGAAAATATGATAACGCAAACGCAATCGCTCGCAATTCAGCCTCGTTAGATTCAATACAACCAAGAGGGCCAGAGAATAACGCCAAAATACTACTGTGCTCATCGCGTAACACGCCCCCAAAGCCTGCTGGACCTGGCTTTCCGCGTGCGGAACCATCCACCGAGAATTTCAAAGACCCCATCAACGGTGGCTCCCAACAAATACCAATCCGCTCTGGTCGTGAATGTGGAGACTCAGAGTAAAGACTCGGACATTCCCACCACATCGCCTCTCCAATGCAAATATCATTCCTTAAAGTACGCAGCCAATAAAACGAGCGTAATTTAATCAAAAAACATACCTCCTCGACCGGTAAAAATTTCTTGTTAAAAAACATCTCATTCCGTGCAAACCATATCGACCATAACATCGTTGCTACGCACGACACCCACATACAGTGACGCGTACCCGAAAGCGAACAATGGAAGTCAGGTAAAAAGAACTCAGACAAGCTCTGCGGCAGTGGTAAACAAACTCTCCACCAACATCGAAACCAATCCCATATGCGCTGAACCAAAGGACAAGAGTACAACAAATGGTCGGCATCTTCCTCACATTCCCTACACCAAAAGCACAACGTGCTTTGCCCCTAAAAAACGATACCCCTACGGCTCAAGAAATCAAAAGTTGGCAGGCGAGGCAACCAAACAAACCACAGGAAAGCTTGTACTTTCGGTGGAACCAAGACTTTCCACGTGAAACATGCCCCAAAATCGCTCTCCCCTGCCTCATCTATCATCAAAATCTGAGAAACAGCTTTAACCGTAAACATACCTCTACTATCCGGTGTCCAAATCAACTTGTCTCGGATACCTATATGTAACCGAACGTCACCTATCACAGCCCAAAAATCTCGCAACTGCCCCACCTCAAATGCGCGAAGCGGACGACGGAAAAACTCTGCCCAGCGTGAATGACAAAGGCCCCCCTGTACTGAATAATCCACAACCAGCGCGAGTTTATTGCTAACACAAGAGAACAACCGTGGAAATATGTCTTTTGAAGGCTTGTTCGCGCACCATGTGCCGAACCAGAAGAGAACTCGACTCCCATCCCCCACTTGCCACAACAGCTTCTCATGTACACTCCGCTGCACTTCGGCCGAACAAGCAGTCTGCACTATCTGTTTCCATACAACCGACATCGCGCGCTGACAGGAAGAATTAAAGCGCCACCATTGGGCATCCTCCCCATATTTAGCCACTATAATGGCCCTTTATAAAGACGATGCATCAGTGGCATACCGCCACGACCATTTAGATAACATAGTTGTGTTGCGCACTTGTAAATCCGCTACTTCCAGACCACCCAAATGTCGCGGTCTACACACCATCTTCCAGCTGACTCTGCTCATTTTTCTATGTAAGTTTACGCCACCCCAGAGAAAAGCGCGTCAAATCTTATAAATTGCTGCAATAACTCCTTTGGGAATACGGAACACACCCATATAATAGATTGGCAAAGAAGAGAGGACAACGTTAACCAAGGTAACTCGTGCCGCAAATGACATCGAATTACGCTTCCAACCTACTAGCTTCCGACGAACATTAGCAATAACCGGTTCCCAAACCGTCAAACTTCGCGGATTAGAGCCTAACGACATCCCCAAATAAGTGAAAGGGAATGAACCACGTCTGCATCCCAATGCCTTAGCACACAACTCGGTGAACTCCTCTTCAACACCAATGGCAAATAAGGACGATTTACCGAAATTTATTTGCAAACCTGAGCATACCTGGAAACAATTAAGTAGACGTCGGATGGAATCAGCACATCCAGGAGTAGCCTCAAAGAACAATATTGTATCATCTGCAAACTGCAGATGTGATATTGTTACCCCCGGTGCAACACATACGCCCTGAATTAAACCCGCTGTCTCAGCCTGAACCAATAAACTGTGTAGCGCCTCCACCACAATAATGAATAATAATGGCGACAGCGGACAACCCTGTCGTAATCCACGCCCCATTGTGAATTCTGTCGTAGCACACCTATTTAACAATACAGACATTCGGACCGTTGAAACACATTCCATGATCCACTAACGCCATACCTCACTAAAACCCATACAATCCATCATGTGATCTAGGAAATCCCACCTCACGCAATCATATGCTTTAGCGAAGTCTAACTTGAGCACCAATCCACCCCTCGAACTCTTTCATAACGAGTGGATTACCTCGTTAGCAAGTAAAATGCCATCTACTATCTGTCGGCCACGAATAAATGCCGATTGATGCTCACTGATCAGCGAACCCAACACCCTTTGCAAACGTGTAGCTAGCAACTTCGCGAGAATTTTATAAACTGAATTAACAAGACTTATCGGACGGTAGTCGCTGAGAACCTTAGGTGAATCAATCTTCGGAATCAAGACTAAGAAGGTACAATTTATACCCAGTGGTAATCTTCCGGATGCGTGAAATTCACCTAAGAACCTTAGCACATCCTCGTTCACTGTGTTCCAACATATTTTAAAGAAAGCCATGCTAAACCCGTCCGGTCCTGGCACTTTCGAACCATCACAACCACGTAAAACCTCCCAAACTTCCTCTCCACAAAAAGGTGCCACTAAGGCGTCATTTGTGGCCCTATCAACCCTACCGAACTCACCTACAATAGTCCAAGTGCAAAGTCGTTTGACTGCCTCAAAGTGCATGGTAAAAGCCGCCACGATGTGTTTCCGAAGATGATGGACATTCGTTTCCCACCGGCCATTTATCAACAGCCCCGAAATCAAATTCCGCACAGCTCTAAGTTTTGCCGCGCGGTGAAAGAATGCTGTGTTGCGATCTCCTAATCGCAGCCAATTCGCCCTCGATTTCTGTCTCCAAAGCGATTCCTTACGCCTGATTGCCTGCCATAACCGTTGTAACCACTCCCTTTTCCACTCAATCAAATCAGCTTCCGATGCACAATGCACAAATTCCGAACCCGCCTCATCTACACCATCCAGCTTAGTTTGGATCGACTGTATTTCTTGCTCCACATCAGCAAACACCACACGGTTCCAATTATGCAGAAAGCTCTTCATGGATCGGAGCTTAACCATTATGTTAGCAGATCCAACCCCCTGTTCCGACAATCGACGCCATTCTTTAGACAATTCAAGGACATGTTTATTATCCTCCAACCAACAATTTATAAAGCGAAAGGGCCTACGCCCCCAATCCTGCTCGTCACACGCCAATAACAGTGGTGTGTGGTCCGACACCCCATTCGGCAAAGCATGCTGACCAATGTTGTTAAAAGCATCCACCCAAGCAGAAGATATAAAAAATCTATCAATTTAACTACGCCGAAAACCCCTCCCAAACAATGTGAATTGCTTCCCTATCAACGGCAAGTCAACGAGACCAGCATGTTCAATAAAATCAGAGAATTCTTTCATACCTGTCGCCACCGAGCTACACCCTGCACGTTTCGATAGCCAACGTATGGAGTTAAAGTCCCCTGTGATACACCAAGGTTCTGTGATACCCAGTATAATCTCCCCTAACCGTTGCCACAACTGTTTATGTGCCTCCGCATCACAAGGAGCATATACATTCAACATACAGCAGTTTAATTCTTCCGTACGCCACCTACCTCTGATAAATATAAAATTTCGATCCACCTCCAGTGCAGCGACACTGAAGCGTGATGCTTCCCAAACAGTGATCAAACCCCCTGAGGCACCTATCGAAGGTGAGAAAACAAAATCAAACCCATCTGATGCCCACAAACTCGTAACCACTAGAGCTGATACATCCTCTAATTTCGATTCCTGTATCATTGCCATATCCGCCCGTTGCTTCTTAATTACATCACCCACTGTCCCGCGTTTCAAGCTCGATCCTAAACCCCTAACATTCCATGACACGATACGCATCGCTATGTCTATCGCCTTTCCCCAGAAAAACCTGTTGAAGATCCTTTATGATGTCTTCTTCACATCCCACTGTTCGCACTCCCACAATGCTGCCTAAGGCCACTGTCGCCTCTATTTCTTTAGAGATCAAACGTTGACGATTCTGCAAATCCGAATCCGAAAGAGATGCGTTTACTACTTGCGTCGAAATAGGCTGTTGACTTACTTGTTTGCGCGGTCTGCCCCTACCATTTTTTGCCATTGAAACCACTCCTGAAAGAACGTTGATGGATTTTGTTTTTCTGCCGTTAATCCGAATTACATTGCCATTGTCTGAATCACCTGTTTTACCTCCAGATTTATCCCATATTTTCTCTATTTTTGAGTATGCTTTATCCACCAAATCTATCGACTTTGAGATATGCTTAATCATCTCCAATATAGTTGCATTCAAATCCACAGAGTTTGAATTAGATTGAAATACCTCGGCTTGTTTTGCTGTGACAGGACTCTTCCCACCCTCGCCTGTGAACCTCCCGGAAATATGCTCCTCCACCGGGCCGGCCACCTCCCCGGAGGCCTGTTCCTCCATCGGACCAGCCACATCCCCATCTCCCTGCAATTGTGAAGAAGCCATGTGATCCTTCGAACCAGCCTCCTCCACATGGCTGGTAGCCATCCTATGATCCCAAAGTGAATTATTACGCCACTGCCGTGACTCGGCCATTTGTATCTGATTTCCGAGCGACCCCTCCTGTGGTATAGACTCGATTTGGTTGCCGTTACATTGATAACCCCCATCCGATCCTTGTGTCGAAGACGCATCGTCTTCATCGTCAGATTGTAATAGAGTGCATTCGCATTCCAACCATGGTCCAAAAGTGCATTCGCGGATTTGTACAGGAAATGAGACGCCATCCACCTCCATCTTTACCGTGGCCTCTATATTTGCCATGGTTTGCGTCTCAATTAGAATCCAACCACATTCGAACGATTGAGGCGAGGTGGTGGAGGCTGCCAAACGAACCAAACTGCCTCAAATACTCGCGATGCTCTCGAAGGACTGTTGTGACCAAGCAAGAATCGGAAGCCCCTGTATCGAAATCCAAGCCCTCCGTGATTCCAACGCTGTTGCAGGTGACCAATGTTCAAGCCGTGTGAAGCAATCTTTTACCGATTCCAATTGCAATACCTTGTCGCGTGTGATCGGATCCTTGAACATGAGCAAAATTGCAGCCCCATCTATGCGCAAAATCGAAAGTCCCTCCACCACCGCTAGATGTAAAGTCGCAGCCAATTCTTTGATACTCCACGGTTTCTTGCACCACCCTACTGCACAATTTTGCAAGATCCCCAGCTTGTCCCTATCCAAGGATCCCTTCACGGTAAAATTCAAAACCTTACTATCATTAACCTCCTCTTCTGATCGTTGTGTCACCGGCGGCTTTGATCCCAATTTCCTTTCCTTAGTCGACTGTGCTGTATCGGCCTTTGTCTGTTTTCGTTTCCAAAAGGAATTTCGCTCTCCGAATTTCGCTCTACACACCGTGAACCACGAACCATAGATCCATTTATCATTCAATCTTTCGATCACCCGTTCGGCATCCTCGCGGCTACTCATCCGCACGAACCCAAATCTGCGGTCGTTTTTATCGACTTTCCGGGGAACAAACACGTCCACCACTATCACATGGCGATCGAAAACCTGCCAAACCCCTTTCCAGTGAATCGTTGTTGAGAGATTACCCACGAAAACTGTCCACACCTTCTTTTCGCTCATGTTTGTTGCGCGGCAAAAAAGCTCACCTTTTGTTTGATAACCATAGTCAAAATTATCAGAATACCAGATCTTATGTACCATTGCTATCGACATGCATCCAGTTTCATTTCTTGAATGTACACCATCTCAAACCGATATTGTCGCAATCTATCATGGACTGTCTTCTTTTTGGTCTTAGGCCATGTCCTCTTATGTTTCAAAGACTATACATTTTGTTTTATCGGATCCCCAAATCAAATATTTTGGACACATGCGAAATTCACGCATGTAATTGAAAATGTTGAAGCATTGAAACTTTCAAGCAGCATGTTCTTTTGAAACGAATTTCCACGTTTTTAAATGAATTGTAATATTAGTGATTTAAAATTATCCCCCCTGTGAACATTCTTTCATAGTACGTGGTTATGCTCTTTGTCGATATGCTTATTATAATTGAATTCGACTGGTGGGTTAAATAAAAAAATGTAAATATATTTTCTTAAAAAATTATCATTGTTTTTTTAATATTAAAAAATTATTATTGATAAACCAATTAAATTAGAATTTGATGATCTGATTAATTTGAAAATTGATCTTATTTTTACAACATTCGGCGAAACATTAAATATGATTCACTTGATCAATATAATATTTCGTTGTTTTTGCGAGACAATAAATTTATAGTAATTTAGATTTGAAATTGACATCGAAGCCAACAATATAAAGTTGCCATTAAATACTAAGTCTATGAATAGCAAAACATAAAGTGAAGGGCTTCTGAAACAAGAATGAACGATGAGTTAACACTTCGCTCAAAGTTCGTTATGATAGAATTCGTCCCAAAGATGTATGCAGTTCACTCAACCAAAGGTTCTTTCTAAAAATTATTCGAACACAACTCATTTAAATGGAATCCTACACCCTACAAGTCAATTTCAAAAGAGCACAGAAGCAAGACAAATGGCTCGGAATGAACAACTTGGAAATCAGACAAAGCAGAGTCAGATTTACTTGCAACCATTTGTCCTTCAATCTGTCCTAAACATAAACACGCATAACAAGTGAAGGAAATAAATTACAAATGATGAAACTGTTAACACCTTATATAAATGATGAAACTGCATTCATTTGATTGATCCAATTGACCAAGGCTTAAACCGAAAATGTTACTAATCTACCTAATAAATTGCAATTTTAAAAAGTGATATGATACACCTACTGCCTGCCATTGAAACTTCCCCCTGGTGTTTGAACAAACTGTTGCACTTTTTTTTTTGATCAGCAAAGCGAAGTATATATTATTAGGATAAATATACAACGCTAGTCGAACATGCGCCTCATCAAAAACCTCCCTAAACCTATTGGAGGAAAAGAGTACGACATGTCGACTGAAAAACAAAGCGAAATAACCTCCCTTACAACATCATAACGAAGCCTGAAACAGAGAGACTCGAGACACCCCTTCCTTCGCAAGCGCATCGGCTAACCCATTCGCCTCCCGGAAAATATGAGAAAAGCACACCGAGCCTAACCGCGCACAGGCACGGTCAATCGCACAAAATGACTCCCACAGGCGCCAAGGGCGACGTTCCACCTGCAACACCCATCCAATTGCTACTTTGGAATCCGACTCAATAATTAAAGGTCGATCCGCCCATTTGGATGATATAAAGAACTCCAAGGCAAAAGCTATCGCCCGAATCTCAGCCACATTAGAATCAAGGGAACCAAGTGGCCCTGAAAACAATGCGAGGACACGACTCTGAGCATCACGCAACACCCCCCCCCCCCGAAGCCCGCTGGCCCTGGCTTCCCACGCGCCGAACCATCCACTGAGAATTTCAAAGTAGTGCCGAAAGGGGGCTCCCAACACACTCCCACACGGTCCAAATTCTTAGCTACCCCTTCCCGATACATACTCGGACAGTCCCACCAAAGAGTTTCACTTACCGTTAATCCCTCTTTGAGGGTCTTCACCCAATAGAAAGAGCGTAGTTTCACCAAGAAACATATCTCTGAAACAGGAGTAAACTTCCCATTAAAGACAAAGTCATTGCGCGCAAGCCACAACGACCATAATAAAGCAGCAATACTCGACACCCACAGCTTCCTTAGAACGCCTGTAAACGAACAATGCATATCCGGGAGAAGGAAATCCGCTAAGGATTTCGGCAAAGGCAAGGAAATCGCCCACCACCCTCGAAACCAATTCCACAATTCTTGAGTAAACGGACAAGAATAAAACAAATGCTCTATATCTTCCTCCTTCTCGCGGCACCACCTACACAACCCTTGGTTGTCACCCAAATCAATCCCACGTATCCGTAGAAATGCAAAAGTCGGCAAGCGACGCAACCAAGCAAACCATAGGAACGCCTGGACCTTAGGAGGAACCAGGACCTTCCACGCAAAACAGTCCCCAAAATCACTCTCACCCACTTTGTCCATCATAAGCAATCGAGTCAATCCCTTGACTGAAAAAATCCCATGGTTATCCGTTGTCCACACAAGCATATCCAACTCACCTTGTCGCAACCGTATCGGACATACCAAAGATCGTAAATCCTACAATTGTCGAGCCTCAAAAGACCGCAGACTACGGCGGAACACGTTATCCCACCGAACATGCTGAAAACTCCCCTCGACAGCAACATCCCTTACCAATGCTAACCGATCAACCGCAATAGTAAACAGGCGAGGGAAAACATCTTTTAGTGGTTGCTCTATACACCAAGCATCAAACCAAAACAACACGCGTTCCCCTGAGCCAACTTTCCAAACGAATTGAGTCTCTCCCATATGCTTTTGCACACCCTCCGAGCTAACTGTTTGCACTATCTGCTTCCAAATCACAGACATTTGTCCCCTAACCGAAGTATTAAACCGCCACCACTGTGCCGCTTTACCATACTTTGATACAATAATAGCTCGCCATAGCGATGTCTCATCCCGAGCATATCTCCATGACCACTTCGCCAAAAGTGCCTTATTTCGAACCTCCAGATCAGCCACCCCCAACCCGCCCATGTGACGAGGCCGGCATACCAAACTCCAACTCACTCTGCTCATTTTACGCTGTAAATTAACCCCACCCCATAGGAAAAGCTCGCCTCAACCTATCTATCGCAGCAATCACCCCTTTCGGCACTCGGAACAAACCCATGTAATAAACTGGAAGAGAAGATAAAACTGAGTTTACCAATGTCACTCGTGCCGCAAACGATAGCGATGTCCTCTTCCAACCTGCAAGCTTCCGACGGACAGATGCAATTACAGGCTCCCATACAGCAATGTTGCGCGGATTTACACCCAGCGGTAAACCCAAATAAACAAACGGTAGCTCCCCCTGACGGCAAGACAGTACCTCGGCCATGGAAGCAAACAACGCACCATCAACACCTATCGAATACAGTGACGACTTCGAAAAATTGATTCGCAAGCCTGAGCATACCTGGAAACAACACAATAGGCTACGAATATTCAATGCTGCTTCTACGATGCTTCAAAGAAGAGAACAGTGTCGTCAGCAAACTGAAGGTGTGTCAACGTCACCCCCGGTGCCACTACCACCCCACGAATCAGCCCTATTGTCTCCGCTTGTACTAACAAACGATGTAACGCTTCAGCCACTATGACGAACAACAATGGTGACAATGGACAGCCTTGTCGCAACCCCCGTCTCATATCAAATTCTTTCGTTGCACTCCCATTTAACAAGACAGATAAGCGAACTGTCCCAATACATTCCATCACCCAACCCCTCCACGTTTCATTAAATCCCATCGATCCCATAATTTGATCCAAGAACTCCCAACGGACACAATCATAGGCCTTCGCAAAGTCTAGCTTCAACACACAACCCCCCGCTCGACTGTTGCGCATAGAATGAATCGTCTCATTAGCCAACAAAATTCCATCCACTATCTGACGGCCACGAACAAAAGCTGATTGATGATCACTGATCAAACCACCCAGCACTACCTGTAAACGCCTAGCTAAAATTTTAGCTAGAATTTTATAAATGGAATTCAACAAACTGATCGATCGATACTCATGTAAAGAAGCCGGCGATTCCACTTTTGGCAGCAGCACAATAAACGTATTATTGACGCCTAGAGGTAGCTTTCCGGTGGAGAAAAAATCTGCCAAGAACCTGTCCACATCTTCGCTAATAACCTCCCAGCACCTCTTGTAAAACTCCATGTTATATCCATCCGGACCCGGAGACTTCGAACCCTCACACCCACGCACCACAGCCCATGCCTCGTTCGTAGAAAAAGGCACAATCAAAGCCAAGTTCTCACTATCATTTACCCTATTAAAAGCTCCCTCAAATTGCCAGTTACACGACCTCTCTTCCGCGGCAAAATGTCTAGTGAAAAAGCTCACCACATGCTTCCGTAACCTGCTCGGATCAGTCACCCAAATACCATCTATATTCAACCCAACAATGGCATTCTGAAACGCTCGCACTTCGCTGCCCTGTGAAAGAACGCAGTGTTCCTATCACCCAATTTAAGCCAAGTCGCTCGTGACTTCTGTCGCCATAACGATTCCTTTTTACGAATCGCTCGCCATAAAGCTTGTAGCCAAACCCTCCTTTGATCACATACATCACCACCCTCCCCCACGGCTTGCTCCTCCTCACCACTATCTAGGCAATTAAGGCGGCCTTGGATATTAGAAATTTCTTTCTCTATATCCCCGAAGTCCGATTTATTCTTGAAGAAATAGCTTCGAATGTCTAAGCTTAACAGATATGTTCGAATTTCCAATCCCCATCCCCGTCAGCCTGCACCACTCCTCCGCCATACGATTAACATTTCGCCTCTCCTCCAACCACACATTAATGAAACGGAAAGGCCTTGGGCCCCAATCAATATCATCACACATCAAAATAAGTGGGGCATGATCCGAGATACCTCGCGGAAAAGATAATTGTTCAATTCGAGAAAAACAATCTAGCCACCTCGATGATACTAGGAATCGATCAATGCGGCTCTTTCGGCTATCCCTCCCAAACCACGTATACTGCTTTCCTCTCAAAGGCAAATCAATCAAACATGCATCATTCACAAAAGACACAAATGAAGTCATACCTCGCGATAGCGAGCTGCAGCCTGCTCTCTCCGACGGCCGCAACACCGAATTAAAATCGCCCACGACGCACCATGGTCCCGAAAAACCGTCAATTGCTGTCACCAACCGTTGCCATAGCCCTTCCTGCTCCGACACGTCACAGGGGGCATACACTGCCAAAATACAGCAGACCATATCCTCATGCTTCCAACGCCCTTGGAGCATAATAAAGTGCCTCTCAATCTTAACTGATTCCAACACAAATCTGTCGCCTTCCCAAATTGCTAATTTACCACCCGATGCTCCCACGGAAGGCGAGAACGAAAACTCACATCCATCACTATACCACATCCCAGCAACCATCGACGGAAACAGCTCCTCTAATTTCGACTCCTGCAACAAAGCCATATCAAATCGATGCTTCCGAATCACTTCCCCCACCCGTCTTCTCTTCAACAAGGATCCCAACCCCCTGACATTCCAGCTCAATAAATGCATTACTACAATTGTCGAATGCCGTCTTGCAGCACTCGCGACAAATCACGCAAAATTTCTTCCTCGCGGCCTAGCGATGTCACGCCCACCAAGTTCCCTAATGTCGCAGTTGCTGTTGCTTCACGGTGGAGTATTTGTTGTCTACGGTTGAAATCAGAATCTGTTAACGATGCATCAGCAACTAAAGATTGGGATACACGGCCTCCACTCTTCCTCGGTCTTCCCCTCCCCTGTTTTAATTTATTCGTCACCCCCGACAACGCATTCACCGATTTTGTCTTCTTTAACACTCCATTAATCCACACCGGAATTATATCATCAGCAGCTTCCGTGTGCCGTATTTCCTGTGCTTCACCTATTTTTTCAACTGGTATTGCGATCACACCAGGTTGTTCGACTGTGGTTGATGTTATCGAAACTGGAACCAAACCTGCCGTCACCTGCTTTACAATCTCCGTCTCCCCCCGTTGGTCTTGAATCCCAGTTTGAATAGTCTGATTTTTCACGTGAATTTGATTTGCCGCTGGAACCTGAGAGTTTGGAACAGTTCCACTAGTTTGAAATTCTATTTCTATAGGACTTTTTATTTTATTGCACTCTCCTACTGCCGATGAAACACCCCTCAGCCCAGCTTCACCGCCGCCCTGTGTTAATCCATTGTGCACCGGTGTCAACAATTTACACCCAGCCATGGCCACCGGCGTAACATCAACCTCATCCTGGTCCCCTCGATAAGAATCATTCCATAGTTGATTGTTTGTCCAATCCTTTAAACCTACTCCTGTTTCATCTGAAATCTGTCGTTGATGATCTTCCCCCATACACGATTCCGGCACACACTCCGACGAGCTACCCTCAGATGATTCATCACTACTATTGTCACTGGTTACTATGCACTCACAGTCGATAAGAGGCCCAAAAATGGTCACCTCTTGAACGAAAATCTGGTGTAATTTGCCCTCGACTTCTAGCATCATTTGTGTATCGATGAACTCCATCAAATCCGTTTCGATCAATAGCCAACCACGTTCGAATGATGTCGGCGCTGATGTGTTCTCTGCAACTCGAACAAGCGAGCCCCAATTCGTCGCAATATTTTCGAACGTCTCAAAAGACCAAGCGTGTATTGGAATGCCTCGAACTGAAATCCATGTCCGTCGAGTTTGTAGTGTCATCCCCGGATCCCAACGTTCTAACTTTGAGAAGCAATCGCTAAATCTAGTCTTTTCCAGCACCTCTTCCATTGTTTTCGCGTCTTTGAACATCAACAGTATCGTCGGTCCAGCGATTCGCAGAATAGATAATCCTTGGTGATTGGGGATGTTCATCCTTGATGCTAATTCCTTCAAACTCCAATGTCGATTGCACCAGCCCACCATACAATGTTGGAGAACGCCCACTTTCTCTTCATCGACATGCCCTTTAATTACCTTTGCCGTGATATGATTTCTCTTCGAATTCACACTGTTGGATTGTCCCTTTTCATCCCCACTTTTGTTTTGATCAAACTCATCCAAACCCCTATTTCTTTTGTACGATCCGCGATCGGCAAATCTTGCCATACTCACCCTCAATCGAGAGCCGTAAATCCATTTGTTGTTGAGGCGTTCAACCGCTCGATCTGCATCAACTTTGCTGGCCATCCTAACAAATCCAAATCGTCCTCCATCTTTTGCCCTTTTCTGAGGGATGAACGCGTCGAGTACCTCGCCATGTCTATCGAAAACTTGCCATAACCCTTTCCAATGCAGCGTTTCCGATACCCTACCCACGTATACAGTCCATTGCTGCCGACGGTCATTCTCCTTGGCCTCCTTGCGCTTCCCATTGTTGCCGACAGCCATCCCTTTATATTTATAAAACTTATAATTTACAAAATTCAAACTGTTTCACTTGTCCTGGGTTTTGAATCGACGGTTGAATTTGGTTATCGTCTTCAAGTCCCACTACATCTCTGATGAAATATTCGTTATCCTTCATGAAATTGATCATGTCGTCAATATCTTCTTCCGTAAATGCTCCTCTAAAATTGGTATCCGAGTGGGACGATGTGAATGATGTAGGATACGTCACTGTGGGTGAAGCTGAAGTAGAGGACAGAATGGTTGAAACATGGTCTTCTTCAACTATGCTGCTAAACCTCGCCCTTTTTCGTGGTGACTCATCATCATCATCCATGATTCCGTTTTTATTTCCGATGACATATTCGTTATGTTTGGTAAAATTGAGCATGTTGTCAATATCTTCAGCCGTAAATGCTCATCCAAAATCGGAAACCGGGTGGGACGCTGTGGGTGCTGCAGGAGAGGGCGGTGTGGGTGAAACATGGTCTTCTTCAACTAAACTGCTAATCCTCTCCCTTTTTTGTGGTGGCTCATCAACGTTGATTCTGTTTTGTTGTAGATGGCACACAGTACATAATCACTCTGCAATATTCAAAACAAAAGCTATAAGTTTTGCTGCACCACTTTTATACTAAAGAATCAAACTGATATATGTAAAACACATTGCAAGCACTCCATGGCTGCAGACAATACCATAGTTTATATGAATATATTTGAACGATGAATGTTATTGATTTAGGGTTTAATATTTTATAAAAAAATAAAGTATACGTCTAACATATTATACATGGAAAGAAAGAACGTGTATTAAGGAAAGTGAATAGGGAACTTACATGATCATCATGGCGAAGTGAAAACTCATGCATCAGCCAATGCCCCTTTCCACCATTGTTGGACTTGGAACCTTTAACCTTAAAAACGAAAAGTTTCTTAAACCCTATAAGATTGTTCTTAGAATCTTTAACATCATCGGTTCTCTGTCGCTTCCACGTGCCGCAACCCGCTGTCCTATCGATTCTACGACCCTTGCCCTTCTTCTTCAGCTTGCTGAAGATGTAGAACGTTTTAGATGATGTCTCACCGAAAATATTCCAGGGATCTTTGTCTTCACCACCGTAGATTTCGCAGTCGCATATGACATCGCAGGGTAATGGTTCGCCTTTCACCTTCTTCGTTAAGTAGCATTCAATCAGCTGAACTTCGGTTGGATTGAATCGGAAACCTACGGGAATGTTGGTCATCCAGGAAGCCATAATCTTTTTGGTGGCGATGGAGTAAGGAAAAGGCTGTGGTTTATTCAAGTTAAGGAAACCTAATAGCTAAATGCAAAGTGTTTTTACATTTTTATTCTTCGTACATCCATTTATATGAGGGACGAATGCACATTACTTGCGTGAGGGGGCAACTTTGGTGGTTTAATTTCATTTTAAACCATTGATAGTTTTAAAACTATTATAAACAAGTCATTGTCCGTTTTCTTCGCACACAAAAAAAATCATTGTCCCTCCCAAAATTTCTGGTTTATTTGATTTTTAGGATCTTGTTAGTTTTATAATTAATGAAATTAAGTCTCGACTCAATATTTTATTTTAATTACTCTTTAGTACTTTAATTTCAAAATTAGAAAAATAAAACCCTAACTCCCTTAATTTTATAGTTTAATTGTTTTTTTAAGACCCTACTCATTTCAAAGTTAAGAAACTTGCCTCCTCATGAGCAAATCATGGCTATGTGCCTAATTTATATACATATCAGTAGGGGGTTTACAGTTAATTGGTTCACAAGAAAATAAAAAATATGTCACGATATCCGAAATTTGATATATTTTTAATCTTAATTATTACATTTTAATTGTCATGTAGGATAATTAGGATAAATACTTTAAACTGAAATTATTATTTCTCTTTATTTATTTATTTTTTGATCGGCAACCGTATGTTTTTATTAAGTAATAAAGAAAACATACAGCTTGACGAAATCGCACGCCTCGTTAAAAACCTCCCTAAACCTATTGGAGGAAAAGAGTACGATACGATCCGTCGAGTACAAAAAGGAACTAATCAAATAAGATCAAGTCACAAACATGCCATGAACGTCGAAAGTCTATCTACGCCCTCCTTTGCCAGTGCATCCACAAATCCATTCGCTTCCCTCGGCACATAGCAGAATTGGATATCATATATGACTTGACAAACCTGATCAATTACCAAAAATACCTCCCATAGTCGCCAAGGTCGTTTTGCGGTCTGAGTAATCCAGCTCAACGCGACTTGAGAATCCGTCTCCAAAACCACACAATCATGCCGCCATTCCCTCTCTTGTATCATACCCAAAGCAAAGGCTATCGCTTGCACCTCTGCTTCATTCGGCTCCATCACGCCTAAAGGGCCTGAAAATAGACCCAAAATGCGACTATCCGTATCTCGTAACACGCCACCAATCCATGCCGGACCCGGTTTTCCTCGCGCCGATCCATCCGTGTTAAATTTTAGAACATTTCGTAACGGGGGCTGCCAGCATCTTCCCCCCCTCACCCTCTTCGGTTGGACGGTAACCTCAATTTTGGAAGGACAAGTCCACCAAACTGTCTCCGCTACCCATTCTCCCCGCTTATCAGCTTTTATCCAGTAATAGGATCTCAATTTTACCAAGAAACACAATTCAGCCAAGTTCCATCGTTTCCCACGGAAAATAAAGTCATTCCTTGCAATCCATAACGACCATAAAACAGCAGCAACACACGCTATCCACCACATATTCATGCATCCCTTAAAAACACTATGAAAGTCAAGAATGTAAAATGCATCAAAACTAACCGGTAAACTTGAGTCAATTCCCCACCATTGACGCATCCATAGCCATACTGATTGTGCAAAAGGGCATTCATAGAGGATGTGAGCAATGCTCTCCTCTACCATCGCACACCAAGGGCATCGGCCTTGGTGATCCGGCAGTGGAATCCCCCGTGCTCGCAAGAAATCAGCCGTGGGTAGTCGACGCAACCATGTAAACCATAAGAAAGCTTGCACTTTCGGTGGCACCAGCACCTTCCAAGCGAAACAGTCACCATATTTCTCTTTATTTATTTACTAATATTCGAGACACATATGTATGTGTGTCAAGGGGGATTAGGCCCATTTTATAAATATTACATATTTCATAATTTTCGTTAAATAATAATTTTATCCATGTAAAAATTAAGTAATTAAATTAAAAATGCAAGAGCTAATTAAATATTTAGTCAAATAGAGTCTGAAGTAAGGAAGGATGGGCATACGCCCCACAATTTTTGGTCTAATAAAAATTTAGGTCCCGATAAGTTTAAATATTAGAAAAATTAAATCTTGTCCCTCTTAATTTTGAGCTTAAATACTTATTAATCCCTTTTATTTTTAAATTCAATATTCTGACCCCTCTCAATGTTCGATCATGACTTCATCCCAACGTGAGCCATACTTAATTTATAAGATAATATTTTATTTTTGGTCTAATAAAAAATTTCTTCTTCAATTCAACAAGGAAGCATCAAAGCTCACTTTCCCTCTCTTTATTTCTCTCAAATTCGGCAGCAACACTAGAAGGAGAAGATGAATAGCATCCTTCTCTTTCCTTCCTCCCAGTAGTGTAATCTAATTACACTTAGCCATTCTATGCCATTTCCATGTGCAAATGTCCATTTCTTTAAAATTCAACATGCAATCATCCACTTTTGTTTGGTTACAAATTGGTCCTTTTTAATTTTGGTCACTAAATTTTCAATTCCTTCTATTTTGCCACTAATTTCAAGATTTCTTTATGATTTAATAAAATTAATTTCACATCTAACTTCTAGGCTATGATTTGGGAAATTACAGAGCCATACTTAATTTATAAGATAATATTTTATTTTTATAATTAATAAAAATATCATACTTGTGAGATGTTGTACTCAAACTTTGATAAATTGCCATTTCTAATGAAAAAAAACTTATAGTTGTATAAAAACCCTAATGGTGCTTGAATACACTAACAATGCAACAAACCCTAACGGCCCCTTGAATTATCGTCCCCTTCTGTACGAGAGTCGTAGAGGCAGGCCGCCGAAAGACATGTACATTTTGATGCGCCGTCTGTGCTAGAATCGCCGGCTTTTCTTTTCGTGTTGGTTGATACGCGTATCCCTAAAAAGAGTGGAAGTCAAGAAGAAGGCATTGTTGATGAGGCTTTGGATATCAGTGTCATGGTTGTTGATGGTGATGGCGGTCCGAGTGATCCTATCTTGGTGGATAATCAGACGCAGTTCTGTCAAGGTTTGGTGGGATGTGCTATTGAGGCGATACCGTTGAACTCAGATATTAAGAATAGGGAGAATGTGACTTATGCAAGTAAGGTTGCCGAGAGTAGTGCTGGTAAAGTTCTAAAGTTGAGTTAGATTGAACAAGAATTGATTGTGCTCGATGAGGATTTTCTGGTTGACACTCCTGGACCTTTCCCAACAATTCATTTTTCAGACAAGGTCCCTGACCAGGGGCAGATCTGGGCCTAGGCCTACCTAGGCCATGACCCAGTCCATGCTCTAAAAATCTCCTTTGTTTATATAGAGAGAGGTTTTGAGTAAGAAAAAATAACAAGAAATGGCCCAATATAAAATTTTCGTTTAGTTTTTAAGCCTTAAATTAGTTCAAAAAAATAAAATCTAAGTAAAATAAAAGGTAAAAAAAATATTTTCGTTTGTAATTTCATTACATTTTATAAATAATATATAATTATTTTTAGCAAATATAATTTTTTTTGATCGGCAACCGTATGTTTTATTAGAAGTAAAGAAAAACATACAGCTTGACGAGATCGTACGCCTCGTTAAAAACCTCCCTAAACCTATTGGAGGAAAAGAGTACGATACGATCCGTCGAGTACAAAAGGAAGTAAAATCGCAAAACTCAAAGTCACAAACATGCCACAAATGTCGAAAGTCTATCTACTCCCTCTTTAGCCAATGCATCCGCAAATCCATTCGCTTCCCTCGGCACGTAACAGAATTGGATATCATATATTCCTTGACAGGCCTGATCGATTGCCAAAAATACCTCCCATAACCGCCAAGGGCGTTTTGCGGATTGAGTAACCCAGCTCAACGCGACTTGAGAATCCGACTCCAAAATAACACAACCCTGTCGCCATTCCCTCTCCTGTATCATACCCAAGGCAAAAGCTATCGCTCGCACCTCTGCTTCGTTCGACTCCATCACGCCTAAAGGGCCTGAAAACAACCCCAATATGCGACTGTCTGCATCTCTCATCACGCCACCGATACCTGCCGGACCCGGTTTTCCTCGCGCCGATCCATCCGTGTTAAATTTTAATACGCTTCGTAACGGGGGCTGTCAGCACCTTCCCACCCTCACCGTTTTCGGATGTACACTATCATCAAATTTGGAAGGACAAGTCCACCAAACTGCCTCCGATAACAATTCCCCCTGCCTATCAGCTTTTATCCAGTAATATGATCTCAATTTTACCAAGAAACACAATTCAGCCAAATTCCAGCGTTTCCCACGGAAAATAAATTCATTCCTTGCAATCCATAACGACCACAATAAAGCAGCAACGCACGCTATCCACCACAAATTCTTGCATCCCGTAAAAACACTATGAAAACCAAGCACATAAAAAGCATCAAAACTAACCGGTAAACTTGTGCCAATTCCCCACCATTGTCGCATCCATGTCCATGCTGATTGCACAAAAGGACATTCATATAGGATATTAGCGATACTCTCCTCTTCTGTCACACACCAAGGGCATCGACCTTGATCATCCGGTAGTGGAATCCCACGGGCACGCAAGAAATCTGCCATGGGTAGTCGACGCAGCCATGTGAACCATAGGAAAGCTTGAACTTTTGGCGGGACCAGCACCTTCCAAGCGAAACAGTCACCGAACTCCATCTCCCCCGCCTTATCGAACATGAGCAGTTTCGATAATGTCCTAACTGAAAAAATTCCATGCTCGTCCGGCTTCCAAATCAGCATGTCTATCTTGCCTTCCCATGCGCGAAAATTGGACACCATTTTAATTAAATCGCGTAACAGCTCAAGTTCAAAAACTCTCAATGGCCGCCTAAACAAATCTGCCCATTGTTTATGCGATAGGCTGCCCTCCACCATGTAATCACACACCCTCGCTAATTTGTCTGCTGCCAACGAGAACAATCGCGGGAACACATCCTTTAAAGCCACTTGTTCTACCCACGGATCAAACCAAAAAAGTATCGATCTACCATTTCCAAGTTTCCATAAAAAACCGGTCATACCCATGTGTTTTTCAACCTGTTCATCGCATGATATTGCCACAATTTGTCGCCATACAAACGACATCGACGCCATCTTTTCTGTGTTGAACCGCCACCATTGCGGATGTTCTCCATATTTCGCTACTATCAAACTACGCCAAAGGGAATCCTTATCGCGCGCATATCTCCACACCCATTTCGATAGCATCGCCATGTTCTTAACTCGCAAATCCGCAACCCCCAAACCCCCTTATTGTTTTGGACGACAAACCACTTCCCACCCTACTCTACTCATTCTCCGTTCCAATCCGACCCCCCCATAGGAAGGCCCTTCGTATTTTATCAATCCTATCAATTACCCCTTTAGGGGAGACAAACAAACCCATGTAGAATATCGGTAATGAGGAAAGAACTGAGTTGACCAAAACCACCCGAGCCGCAAAAGACAAAAAGGATCTTTTCCATCCTGCTAATTTGCGTCTAAAATTTGCAATTACCGGTTCCCAAGTAGCTATCAGTCTCGGACTTGTGCCAATTGGAAAACCCAAATACACGAACGGGAAATCAGCTTTTCTACACCCCAGCACCTCGGCCACGCTAGCACCCAAATCTTCCTCTATGCCAATTGAGTATAGTGAGCTTTTGCCGAAATTTATCCTCAAACCCGAGCAAACTTGGAAACAATGCAGAATCCGTTTCAAATTTTGTGCTACTTCTAATGAGCCCTCAAAGAAAGATTCCATCTACATATTCCTGTCCGATGTCCCAATTCTATCCGACTCACGTAGTATGGCATTAAAATCTCCCGCTATGCACCACGGACCCTCTTGATTACTAATTTTAGCAAATATAATTTAAACATATTTTGTACTAAACAATTATTTTTTTAAAATTGAATTCCTCAACATAATTAGGGTTTCACTTTACTATATAATGTAAACAACAAAACAAAATAAAAATTAAGATTAAAATTAAAAAAAATATTGTTTAAGGAAAAACATATAAATCATTTCCAATGTCTTTAGAAAAAGGTAATATAGGCTCTCGATGTGTCCTTCGGTGCATGCAATAACACAATACCTAAAAAGACAACAAAAACAAGCTAAGAAAATATTGTTTGCGCGTGTGATGTACTATAAATGATACGCAAATATGGTGCAAGTATACACGTCGAACAAGTAATACAGTGATAAGTGAGTATCGTCTCCACAGGGATTTGAGGTGTTTCAAGGTAAGTTTAAGCACACAAGTGCACGAAATGAAAATGAAGAATGTTGTGGCAAATCAAAACAGAGTGATGAATGTTGTAGCAAATCAGAACAAAGATATAAATGTTGTAGCATATAAAGATAAAAGATATCGTGCTGAAATCAGTAGACAAACAGGTCCTCTTACGCGTGCGAAACTCACTTGGGAATGACTAATTGGGTTGCCTGGTAAACTTATGTTTTAGCTCTCTACTAGGGTTTACCTCTCTAACTTAGTCTATGCTCGGCAGGATTTACTCAAGGTGCTCCTTAACTATCTCTAGCAAGGAAACTGGGAGCAGGAAATGCTACTGCAATACCTCTTAGCGTAAACTCTATCACTGACAAGCGTCGTTTTACTCACCAAAATAAATTGAAATAAACCACTTGAAACAAATATTAAGATAAAGAAATTAAAGTAGAATAGAGGAAGAGGGTCGATCCACATGGAGTTCTGTTTGAATTGCTAATTGAACCTTGTCGTGATTTAGATCCTAGAAGTAGCTGAAAAATAAATAAAAAATGGGGGTGGTTTGGCATGATTGAAGTAACGAGAAAATAGTAAAAAATTAAAGAAAAATTAAGTAAATAAAGTGAGGAATGAAGTTGAAAAATCACAAATATGAAAGCAGCCTCGAGCTAGCTTCGTCAATTCCCACGATCATTGAAAATAGATTTTTACTCCGTGAATCATGCCGGTTACAATCTACGAGGCCCAACCCATCGTAATTTGCTTTTCTCTAATGTAACCGATCTTCCCAAGTCTATCTCCGAAAGTCGATTCTTAAATAATTCAACCACGTCTATCGCCGTTAAAATACTTAGTTTAAAAACAGGAAAAGCCCGACTCAGAAGTTGTCTCATTGAGAATCATTTCTGAATTCATCTTTCCTTAGCGGATCGTCGCTAAGAGTGTTCACAGGAAGTCGAAGTGCCACAGGCTGATCCTTCCTCCCAACTGTATAATTAAACGATTCCAGACCAATAGATCCAAATGTTTAAAACACTACACAAATCCTGGTATATAACGGCACTTTCTGCGGCGTTTTTGGAAAAAATGCCACTAATTTTGAAGAAGTCGCGGCATTTTGAAGAAAAAACTCCACAAATAACAAATTTCGCAGTGTTTATTGAAAAGCGCCGTAATATCAATGTCTATAGTGTCATTTTTATGAAGAAACACTGCAAAAGTATAACGTATAGTGGCGTTTGTAATACAAACGCCGCAACCGTTTATTTTTATGATACTCACTTTATTCCCTCAGTCCTCAGCTGATCCCCAATTATCCCAAAATCCCTAATTTTTCCTCAATTGCTCTCAATCTTTCACGCCGTTTCACTCTCAATCGGCTCTTAGCCCCTCATCTTGATCGGACAGGCGACCCCCATCGAAATCGAGATTTTGTTGTTGCTCACACCATCATCTTCTTGATTCAGATTCTATTGTCGTAGCTTCTTGCACATGGTGTCATCCCTAATGAATATGGAATTAATCCGAAGTAAAAACTAAAAATTGGTTCAAAGGTGAGTCCTTTCTGCATGTCTTCTTCAATTAGAAAGGTTCCAGAAAAATCTGGACAATTCCTCGGCCGTCGCTTTCAAAAGAGTCGAAGAACATGCCGGCGAATTCGGAAGAAATCTTTCTTTTCTTCAGGTTCGTTGAACTCGTCGAATTTCATTTTCTTTACAAAAAAGAAAGAGAAATGTAACACCCAAAAAAATAAATAAAAAATAAAAAAAATGTTGAATGAAATAAGAAAAGGGGGAAATGTGTAGCCAAGGGGTTATGAACCCGCACCACTTGGCATGGAGAATACATGACTTAGCCATTTGAGCTAAGGCAATCTCTTATCATGCTTTACCTCGTTTTTCTTTTAAACTAATCGTTTTGTTTAAATCGAAATTTAATAAAAGTCTGAACCAAAAACCCATATGGGATAATTAACTCCCCAAAATATCCAGACCCTTCCATTTTTTTCTCTCGACCCCTCACCTTCCCCGCTCCGGCTTTTGCTCCGATATGCCACACCGCCCGGCCGTGGCCTTCACCACCGCCGCCACGGTGTCCTCCCACTCCCCCCGATCGCAACCACGGTGACCACTCGCGGTAAGTCACCGTCGTCAGCCATGGCGAGCAGTTTGAAGCTTAGAGAGGAAACCCACCGTCGCTTGTGTTTTCACGTCGATCTCGGCCACCGCTCGACGGTGGTGTACACCATCATCACCTCTTTATCCGCCACTGTCCCCTGAACAAAACCTCAGCCGCCACTCGCGGTAGTTCACCGCCGGTTGCCGCGAAAGCTGTGACAAAGGTTCGTCCGTCGCCTCTATTTTTTTGCGATTCCGGCCACCACAACTATCCGCTTGCCGCGTCGTCACCGTTATTAAGTTCCTAGTGTCGAGGCGAACAAAGCCCATACCGTCAGTCGTCGGTTCGCTGTCGTTTAAGGCTTCGTCGGAGCTTCATCATTTTCGGAGAAGTTTTGACATTCTAGGTAGTTTCAGTGAAATTTTCGGCTTAAATGAGTTGTTTAGTGTTTTGGTTAAATTCTTGGACTGACGGGATTTCGAAATCTGGCAGAATCGAGCATTTTGGGGCTTCCGACGACTGTTCTGATGACCGTCCGGCGAGTTGGTAACACTAGGTAAGCGAACCAGCCTAAACCGGTCTGAACCCAACCAAACCGAACCGGCTTGGCCCATTGAATTGGGTCAGGCCTATTAGTTTTAGGAAATGGGTCGGCCCGTGTAAGGCCCAACGGCCTTTAGCCCAAACCCGTGTAACCAACTCGACCCGACGCTAACCCGGTCTGAAACCGTGTCCAATCCGCCTGACCTGACCCGATGACCGACCCGACCCGTTGACCGACCCGGCCCGTTGACCGACCCGTTGACCGAGTCAACTCAGTGAGTCAACTCGCCCGAGTCAACCCAGTGAGTCAACTCGCCGAGTCAGCCATTGGACCAGTGACGTCAGCATGACGTCAGCGTTGACTTTGACCGCTGATGTCAGCGTTGACTTTGACCAAAAAGTCAACTCTTCCCGAAAAGCCCTATTTTATGTTTTTCGACGTCCTGAGTCCGTTTTTGAAGTCCGTTTCATGAAATTCTAACCCGAAAGCCTCCGAATTGGACCTTGAACTCGATTCCACTTATGTATTTTAATAATCAATTATGAGCAATGTGATTAAAGACTGAAATTGGAATTTGTGTGATTGAAGGTATTCGCAGTTTCTTGTATTCGAGATGTTGAAGACGTCGCATTCGGATTTGAAAGTGATCGAACGGAGTATCATGGTTGACTGATGTAGCAAGTATTAAAGGTAATACACTACTACCTCTAGTATGCTTTATGAACATGTTGATACTCGGTAAATGCATGCATAAATATGATGAGTGGTGTTAGCTCTGCTTAAGTCAAACCGGATATGAAATTGAGTATGATAACCTGGATAAGATTAAAATGATCGAACGAGAAAGTTAATAAATGTAAGGATCTGGAGTTCAATAAATAACTAATAAGGCAGCTAATCTCCAAATCCGATTATCAGTGTCAAGTGATCAAATGTTAAAAATATTCGGATATAAAATTACGAAAACGCCTTTAAAGTATGAGAATGACTAAAATATCCTTGGAACTGGAAGCGATCTAGAAATCTATGCTAGATATGGTAAGACAACATGATTCGTATGAAAACCTCGAAAATCTGGAAAGTTATGGTAACAAGATTTGAACCTTCGAGATTGTAAGGTGCTAAGTTTCCTTAAATTCGGAATGAGTCTCTGAATATAGATTTACGAGAAGTTATT
The DNA here is from genome assembly GCA_030270665.1 of Hibiscus trionum. Taxonomy (NCBI): domain Eukaryota; kingdom Viridiplantae; phylum Streptophyta; class Magnoliopsida; order Malvales; family Malvaceae; genus Hibiscus; species Hibiscus trionum. The sequence goes on along the minus strand of BSYR01000017.1, from coordinate 39,692,508 downwards.
CGTACCACTGAATTAATCAAGCGGCTCGAAATACAGAATTGACTGAAATGACTAAATGTATTTGAAATACTGTTATGGTTAATTAATTGGAATGATCGTATTGACCAAAAAGACTAAAGTATCCTTAGACATCGAGGTTTGCGAATTAACTAGAATGATGGATAAATCTTTGAGTTCTGAAATGAATGAAGTGGTTGGAGGTACCGAGATTACTTGAATGGCTGAAACACCCACGTGTACTTAATTGATTGAAACACTATATATGGTTCGATTGACAGGAATGATAGATATCGCGAACTTCAAATGACTGAAATACCCCCCATTGACTGGAATAAATAAATTGCCTTTAATAAAATTTTGGAAATACCAATAAAGTTGAAAATGACTGAAATTCCCCTAAGGGTTGAAGCATGAATCATGTATATCGATCACTCATGGTATTAATAAGGTTGGAAGTTTTTTCCGCGCAGCACATAAGTTCGACTACTCCGTAGCAAGTCCGGTGGTGAAATATGAAAGCAACCGTTCTGATATACGATACAGCCGAATACATTAGAAGGGTTGATTAGTAATGCAAGGTTGGGATATGTTAGTTCGAATGGTTTTGGAGGCTTGATAAACTTCTGGAAATATTAAATATTGTAAATCATAATTTCCTCATGATTGGGCTAAGTTACAAAGTCCCCTATAATAGTTAAATGACCAAAATGTCCTCATTTGCCAAAGTGATCAAGATAGCCCTGAATGTATCTGATACCGTGAGAGATCTGGATATGGAAACCTCTGAATGGTTGGTTGGAAACCTGATGAGCAACTAAAATTTTTCCGTGCCGCTGTTTATGCCTTGTTGGTATAAATTACCAAAATGCCCTTGTGTGATAAAATGACTATAATGCCCTTGTAGGCTTAAATGAATAAATCACTCATGATATGCCTAAACTCTCAAAGATCTTAATGTATAATCTCTCGAATATCTAGTTTGCACCGTTAGTACAAACCCCTCTTTTAATAGGGGCCTCGTTTCAGAAACCCGTTCAAATCGTCAAATGTTTAATGTGTTCTCTTTCGTAAATGACAATTATCTCTAAGGAAATAAACTATTCCACCTAGTGTGTTCCATGTGTGCTACACGACTGTTTTTGCATACTGATTTACATGTTATAATATCGATCACGTGCACATGATTGACATACTTGAACTCACATGAACATGACATGTTTTATAAATTCAGCATGATCATACTATATTTCTGGTATTTGCCTATGCACCCGATATGACAAGCATGCTATATGGATAATGTGATACTAAAAATACAGTTATTGATTAATGAACTATTGATGATCTGATTCACTGGGGTACTTGGGACATGATATGAAGTTACCGTCGGCTCAGCCCTGATCCAGTTGGTAAGTCCGCCCGTATTCGGATCCTAAGCTTCGGCTAGGTCCCCCCGTATTCGGATCCTAAGCTTCGGCTAGGTCCGCCCGTATTCGGATCCTAAGCTTCGGCTAGGTCCGCCCGTTTTTGGATCCTAGGCTTCGGCCAGGTCCGCCCGTTTTCGGTTCCTATGCTTCGGCAAGGGCCGCCCGTATTCTAAGGTATATTCTTAGGATGGTACCCACGTCCAATGGGCCCGGGTTAATGCCTGTACATGATACCGCACTGGGGAAACTATATACTGGAGTATGGTTGGAGGGTAAATATAGAATTAAAATGAACTTTACGGCTACTTGAAACAAATGTATTTTAAATAAAAAGGTTTACTGAATTGTTACATTTCATACATTAACGTTGCACTGTTGGAACACACTAGACACCAAACTCTCTGATTCCTACCTCATATGTTACCAGCCTATATAATTCCCGTCTAATTCTTGAGGTCTGATTAAAGAACAAATATCGTTATTCTCGAGTATGATGTAACCTCGAAATAGTAGAACAAAAATGGAGACCGTTACTGTACGGAACATCATGAAAATGTTATGCCTGCCATATATTTGCATGCGCTTATAGCATCTTTTGGTAGTTCTGTATTACTGAGCTTTTTCAAGCTCACGTTGTTTTTACCATCTCAGGTTAAAAGAACCTATCATGGTAAAATGGTTGCTAGCAGTATTCGGAGTTCTCTCAGCGCTGCTTTTGGAGTACGGTACTGTATAGTTAGTGGGCATGTATGTCATGTATTGTTTTATAATAGTATTTGTAAAGCACTTTTTGAAATTTTTGGTTATGTGTTTAAATGACTTCCTGAAATGGTATTTTAAACAGAAGTTGATTTTACAGTTTAATAAGTGTTTTGAAGAAATATGTTTTATGTGTATTTTTATTGTGGGTCGCTCTTGTGACCCTAATGTAACTTCCTAGGATCCGTTGTAACGCATATGCGGGTCTAGGGGTTACAAGAAAAGTTGTTTCGAGTTGTAACTTTGTAATATTTTAATGGTGGCTGTTGAGTTGGTTGCCAGAGTAGGAACCGAGGAACACATATTTAATTTTGATGCTTAAACTGCTAATTTTGAGTCTAATTGGTTTACATTTTGATTAACTTGAAGGCCTCCTTGATAATTAAATTGCTTTAACTGACGCATGGCATGTAACCCCCTCGTCCCGGTCTGGACGACTGACCGGTCCGAGTAGGCTACACGGGGAAAACCGAAGTGAAACCCGCTAAGGCTCCCCTTCGGTTAGCAACCCTAGAAAAATTCTTTAATTATTATCATGTCTAAATGGATTAATTTAATCCTATGTGAAAGGACAACAATGGAAGCAACAAACGAGACGATCAACCCAAACATCATTACAAAACAGTCCATTTTAGCTTAATCTGCAGGCCGTTTCGAAACACCCAAGGAGTGTATCGAAACGCCTTGACTAAGTCAACATGCCCAAGTCAACACGAGGGGACCGTATCGAAACGCTGGTCAACCGTTCCGAAACGCCCTCAACGGTCAACTTCTCATGGTCAACGATACGAAGACCGTTCCGAAACGCCTAGGCCCGTTTCGATACTTCAATTTATCGTCAAAATCTCAGATTTCCAGTGGCAAAAACGTATCAAAATGACCCCCTTGCGTACCGAAATGCTTGGCCTGAAACAAGAGGCCGTATCGAAACGGGACCAACCGTTTCGATACACCTACTGCAAGTAGACAGGTTTTAGCTGGTTTTTGGCACAAGGCAGCCTCAAATTCCAACCAAAACCTCCCACAACCAACCACGCAACAACTCTAGATGCTAGATACCCTTAAACAACATGTTTCACACTCATCATACATATAAAAGCCACTCAAGTAAAACATCAAATTAACAAGGATTAATACATAGCATTTAACATAACATGTCTAAGACAGACACACTTAGCATTCATGGGAAAGGTATGAGTCTTCAAACACAAGGCAAATATGCAACAAGTAAATATGGTCTACAATCCACAACATAAACGCATACACATGGCCAACATGAAATCAACAATTTAACATGCTCATCCACTACAAGAAATTTCTATTGTTGTGACAAATTTAATTTTGACAAAATTATTTTTATCACCATTAGTAGCTTTATAGTGACAAAATAAATAAATGTCACTTTAAATTAGAAAAATATATACAATTGTGACAAAAACTGAAATCGTCGTAATATTTTGTCACGATTAGAGAACTTGTGTAACATATGGTGACAAAATATATTTTGTTACCATTTTTGTCACAAATATTTCCTTCCATTTTTTTGGCTCTAAAAGAGTCATATAATGACAAGTTTTGTAACTATTAATTTTAATAATTATTACAGAAAAAATTGTCGCAAAAAATAATAAGATTCAAGTTTTTTCATGGCAAATTATATTTGTAGTTACATAGTTTAATTATAGCGACAAAATGTATAGTCACAAACGTTTCCCTCCATTTTTTGGCGTAGAAAAAAAGTCATATACTGACAAGTTTTGTAACTATAAATTATAATTATTTTTACAGAAAAAAATTGTCACAACAAATAATGAGATTCAAGTTTTTTGTGTGAAAAATTATGTATATATTTTAATTATGGTGACAAAATATTTTCACAGATGTTTCCCTCCATTTTTTGGTGCCAAAAAGTTATATAGTGATAAGTTTTGTAACTATAAGTTATAGTTATTATCACAAAAAAGTTGTCACGCCAAATAATAAGATTCAAATTTTTTGTGATAAATTATATTTATAGTTATATATTTTAATTATATTGACAAAATATATGTCACAAAATTTTTCCTCTGTAATGATAATCAAAACGATCCACACGTTTCCCACATACTCTGCAATGCTCACAATATTAGAAAACCTTTCGATATACACAATTGAACAAATCAAAAATAATTTCATTTAGAAGTATACAACCAATCATAATTAATTGGAATAAATAACATATTTTTTTACTAAAAAGAATTACCTCAATTGAAATATTACTAAGAATCAAATCGAAAAGACCTAATTACTAGTCAATTTAGTAAAAAGGACCTAATTGAATGAAATTAATAATATGATCAATTTATTAAACAAACATGCATAATAGTGACCCAAACGCAAAATAAAATAAATTTTAAGGCTTAGTTAACAACTATTTAGCTAATATTAAGGACTTAATTGAAAGAAAGTTAAACCTACATGATTAAAATCAATCAAATTAAAAATTAAATATGACTAAATTATATTAGATGTAAACCTAAAAGACTAATTGAGGACCTAAATGAAGACTCCTAAAAGGTGGTAGGACTTAAAGGATAAATAACTCTAAAACTTAAAAATAATGCCTTTTCTATTTCATTTTACTCTTTCACTAAATAAAACCCTACAAGCTCGTTCTTTTCTCTTATAAACACACTGCCAGCCGTCGATCGTCGACCGCCAGCGCTCTCACCGGCGACAACCAAATCGTAATAAAAGGGTCTAGTGTACTCGATTTTCTCTTCGGTCGTCGAAAAAGGTAAGTAAACTTTCGAATTCCTCTCATTTTCAGTGTTCAAAACTGAATTCAAACTGATTTTTCTTTGTTTTCTCAGGCTTCTTTCCTCTATTTGTTTTTCTGTAATTTTCGTGTCCAAAATCATCATAGTTATGAATAATGTGTTTGGAGGATAAATGACAATAGCTTTTCTGGAAGGATACCTGATTTCACCATTAATAAACTGTAATTTAATACATTTTTCTTTTTCAGATAGATTCAGGGTTGCTCTCTTCAAGGGCCTATACCACTAAGCATTTTTGCTTTGACTAGCTTATTTAATCAGTATGCATCTCTGATAGTTCAAGTTTATTTTAAAACTTTTTATATGATTTCATTAATGACTTTTGATTACGAATGATAGTTAGGAGGATAATTGACTTAAAAGGCAAATAATTTCTTTTTCCACCATTGTATAATCTCCACCCATTGAAGACATTGTTAGTGGAATCTATTTGATACTATGTATTTTTTTATAAATAATTTCATTGGATCAAGTCAAATCAATTTCTCTAATGCAGGTTTCTAAATGGAGAAATCTCAGAATATATTGGTGATATGAAGAAATTGAAAACTTTGTAAGTAGTATCAAGCTATGGCCTATAGCAAAAACAAATCATTGTCACTTAGTTCATTTTGCAATTGAAAATTTACATAAGCTATTAATGTTATAATTGCAGGGATCTTAGCTATAATAACTTGAGTGGAGAAATTCCAGAATCATTTCACAAACTGATGAAAGCAGATTTCATGTAGAAGGAAGAGCAAATAAAGTTAATGCCATTGTCAATAATGCAATATTTGTTATTAATTTGATACTTTTTTCGATGTAAATTCATGCTAATTGTGACAAAATGTATTTTTTGTATTGAAATAAATATTTTATTTGAACAAATATTTTGTCCCTATAAGTAATATTTAGTGACAAATAAAGTTAGTGAGAAATTAAAGTTTGTTGTAATATGTTTTTTTTTGTCACAAAAACTTTTTTCGTTCAATGTTAAAATTTAAGTTAATTGTGATAAAATTTACTTCTTGTGATGAAATAATTATTTTATTCCAACAAATATTTTGTCTCTGTAAGTTACATTTACCGACAAAATAGAAGCAATGAGAAATTAATTTTTGTTGCAATATGTATTTTTGTCACAAAAACTTTTTATGTTTGATGTTAAAATACAAGTTAGTTGTGACAAAATGTACTTCTCGTGATGTAGTTGTTAATTTATTGTGACAAATATTTTGCCGTGATAAGTTAATTATAGTGACAAAAATTTATTGTTATGATAAATAATACAAAATGGTAACGCAAATGATTTCGTCACAATATACTTTACATGACGGGGTTGTTCTAACAAACATGGTAACAAATAAAATTTGTCAAAATAAATATATCGTGACAAATTTAATACTTTTAGTGATAAATAATTCTGTTGCAATATTATAAATTTCTTGTAGTGATCCAAACACAAAATCAACTAAGGAGTTTGACACCAACTCCTACAAGTATACACCCCCATCGTCTAGGCATTATTACAAATACGTAAATCATACTTGAGCTAATTGAGAACTCCAAAAGCTCCTCCCTTGCCCACTTGCCTCCCGAACTCTAACGATCTGCATGTTGGAAATAAAGGAGAGCGTAAGCTAACTAGCTTAGTGAGAGAAGCTCTAAAATTCACAAGCATGCAGTTTTCAAAACACTTTTCATAATTGACAATAAATCAATGGATGCACGAATGATTATCACAACAAGACTACACATGGCTTGCACATGCACAACCAACATACACAAGGTGGGACCACACATCACCGTTCGACTAGTAGTTTTCTGATGGGACCCCTCATCACCTTACTCTACTACTAGTCACTACCGGTGGGACCACTCATCACCGTAGTTATGACAACCTTCACGTGAGGCTCGACTTCAACTCGACTACACAACAACAACGATATAAAACAACTCAAGATGCACATGATATCACACCATATAGCCACTCATCAACACATAACAAAAAGGTAGGAGGAATAACTTACACTTGGGTTTAGGTGAACCCTCTAGGTCCCACCCAAACCCCCAAGAGTTCCATTTTGAAAACAAATCAAAGTTTGACATTTCTACTCATCGTTGCTACCTAAATGGAAGCTGAGAACCAAACTCAAGTCTCCAAACTCTCCGGATTCGTTCCCGAGGCTTCACCAACAAGATTCCTTGCTTCTAATCATCCCAACACAATCAAAACAATCATAATTCAGTCCACGATTCAATGTAGAAAGTCCCGGACACAAACCAAGCACAACATACATAATTTCAAGCTAAAGACAATCCTAAATTCCTCATTCCCGAGCAGCCTTAAAGCACATCCTAAAACCAATGTTTCCAACACTTATATTACTCCCAAAAGCTTCCAAAACAACCCTTACATATAGCCTAACCATCAGCCAACAAGTTTCCACCTTAAACACCCCCAAAACTCAACATTTCAACCCTCTAAAACCCAATTTCGGGAAACAACTTAAAACCTTGTAAAAATCGAATATGTTGGACCTTATAGATTGTAAACATCTTATCTAACATAAACAAACCGAAAACTTAAGTTTAAGTCAATAAAGTTCACATTTTTAATCCAAACTTTCAAAACTCTAAAATACAAAAACCATTGAGGTTAATGAAAAATAATGGTACAAGCTTGTAGAGAAAAGAGAGGACAAGTCGAATATGGGCTTACCTTTGAAAAATCACTAAAGATAAGGGAGAATGGTGATGGAATAGTAACTTGGGGAAAGGGGAGCTTTGTGTCGTGAAAATGGAAAATGGGAAGGGGAAGAAGATGAGCCAAAAGCTAATTTTTAATGTTTGTTTAAAATAAAAAGGCCAAAGACCAAAATACCCATAATGAAATAAGGCATTTACAAATGGGAGATATCCATGGCTATTTGGGCTTGTTTTGAAAATAGTCCAACATAATTTATTTATTTTGAAAACCCGAGGCCCAAAATATTATTTTAATATTTTATTATTACTTTCACCCGACCCCCAAACCCGGGTGTTACATGGCAACACGCTCTGCTCTAAAATTCAATGATTTTCAATTATTTTTAAATGAAAATTTGTTGGAATAGTTGCGATTATTCTAATAGTTGATGAAGTATTACTTTTAGCTCTCCTTTTATGTTCTATTTTTTCACATAAATCTTTAATTTTGATTGATAAATGAATTAACGAATTAGTTTATAATTTTTTTCATTAAAATATAATGGTGATTTATAAGTTATGATTGCAGTTTCTAAGAATTTTAATAGATATTACTTGAAATTCACGTGCAAGAAGTTAGACCTTTAATTGTTTATAAATTGGAGAATTCAGTGAGCTAATAATTTGATTAAACAGAGTTACTGGGTTGTCATGTGATATATATATATATATATATATATATATATATATATTTATTTTCAGTAACCCAAAATGTAAGTGAAGCTCTGCTTTTGGAATTGCTTTAGCTGGATGATATTGAAAAGTTTCCCACCTTAATTTTATTTAAAATAATTTGTAATTTCAGACATTGAGACTTTTATTTTGGGATTATGTTTTTCCCTGCATTTGAATTTATTTCGGATGTCTTTATGAAATATTTAGTACATGTTTTAATGTTCGAGTTTCATATATATTTAAGAAATTTTACATTAATTATTATTAATTAATTCAAATTGTATTTTAAAATATTTCTAAACCTAAGACTTATAACTTGAGGGGAAAGTTTTCAAACCTAACTTCCTAGATTCGGCCCATTCCTTCTGGGCCGGGTTTAGGGGTTACAAGGATAGCAAATCTGAATAAGACCGAGTTATTTGGAAGAAAAGTTTAGTAGACCAAAAGGATTGAGTTCAGTAGGTGATTAATAAGGTAGTTAATCTTGAACCCTGGTTAATAGAGTTAGAAGGATTCAACGTCAAATATTCTTGTATAAAATTTCGAAAATGCCCAAAATGTTTAAAAAGGACTAAAATAACCATGGCAATGAAAGTAACATAGAAACATACAATGGATTTGGTAAAACAACCGATTCATATGAAAATTTCGGAATTTGTTGGAACGTTCTTGTACTAAGACTTAAATCTTCGGTTTTGTAAGGTACTCGTATTTTCTAAGATTCTGAATAAATCTCTGAAGATAATTTATGGAAAAATATTTGTATATCCGAACTAATCAAAGTGGCGTAAGATACCAGACTGATTGACATGACCAAAGATGATTGAAAACATCGATTAGGTTGAGTTGATCGGGATGAACGTAATGACCAGGAGACTGAAATATTCTTGGGTACTAATTGTCAAATTATTTGAAATGATGGATATACTCTCAAAATATGAAATGAATAAATAGTCGGAAGAGCCGAAAAGGCTCTAAATAATTGAAACACCTTCGGACATCGAGGTGACTGAAAATACCTCTAAGATTTGAAATGAGAAATATCAATAAAGACAAGCGAAGATAATGGCTCTGAAAGTGGTAATACACAACCCATGTTGGTTGGTCGTTACAAGAACTATTGTGATGTTGGAAGAATACCATATAAAAGCATGTCCGAGAAAACAAGCACATCGTGATACGGAAATTGTCAACGGTTCACTTTCGGATACTGATTTTGAAAATCGGAAGAGGGCAATTCTGAAAGAGGCACAAGAGACGTTGCATTTAGGGAAATTTGTAGGTGCGGAGGTAGTGGGTAATGAAGATGAGGTTATTATGGATATCGCGAGAATGATCGATTCGAGGGAGGGACAACAATAGCAATTCGCAATGCGATTGTTGTCGTGGAACGTGAGGGGTTTGGGAGGGGCAGCAAAGAAGCGAGCGGTGTACAATCTTGTGCGACAACAACGGTGTGAGGTGCTGGTCTTACAGGAGACAAAGCTCGAAGAGGTAACGGGTCAGTTGGTGGGGCGTTTGTGGTATTCGGATGAATATGAGTATGTGTTCTCGCCATCGTCGGGGCGTTCTGGTGGTCTCATGGCAGTGTGGGATGTTCATAAATTCAAAGCGACAACAGTGGAATGGGGCGAGAGATTTGTGAAATTAATTGGTACATGGGTGTTAGAGAATTGGCAATGTGGAATTTTAGGTGTGTATGCCCCTTGTGCTGTGAATGAACAGGAGGTTTTGTGGCGGTTGTTATCGACGGAGATGGCAGATTGTGGAGTATCATGGTGTGTGTGTGGGGACTTCAACATGATCGTTGATCCAAGTGAGCGAAGGGGGGGGTGAAGTTTTGACTCGAGGTATGACTTCTTTTACGGATTTTATTACAAACAATGCTCTGATTGATATGCCTATGCTCGATAAATGCTTCACTTGGTATGGTTCGGGCACGAGATGTAGTAGGCTTGATCGTTTTTTATTGGCTTCGACATGGTTTGAAATTTTTTCTGATTTGAGGATGTTGGCACTATCGCGGGGGTTGTCGGATCACTGTCCAATTTTCCTGATGAGTGATCCGATGGATAATGGTCCACGACCATTTTGTTTCGTAAATGCTTGGTTGCATTCAACAACTCGGTGAAGCTAATTGAAGGGGAATGGAATCGGTTGTCATCATGTGAAATAGGGTGGAGTGACAGCGGGTTGCTAGGAAAATTGAGAGGCCTCAAACAATTTATTAAGCGATGGAATACAACATCGCTAGGTGATTTGGAGGTTCGAATTAAGGATATCTCGAAGCAATTGGAGGCAATTGATGATAAGGTGGAGAAGGGTGAAGCGACAGGGGTGGATTTGAGTACAAGATGCCAATTAACAGCTAAATTGTGGAAGCATTCGAAATTTAGAGAATCAATTTGGCGACAAAAGTCGCGTATGACATGGTTGAAAGAAGGCGACCATAACACTGCATTTTTTCACAAGGCAGCGAGGATAAGGGCAGTGCGTAACGTGATTCGCGGGGTCGAGGACGGTGGGAGATGGATAAAGGAGACGGATCAATTAAAAAGGTATTTTTATCGGGCTTTTCGGCAACATTTCTCTCGCATTAAAGTGGCTGGTTCGTTTGATGCAGCAGTGAATTTCACTTGCCTAAATGAATTTGAGGCAGCGAGTTTGGAAGTGGAGTTTACGGAGGGAGAAATTAAGGATGCAATTTGGTTGAGCGATGGTGCGAAGGCACCGGCACCGGACGGCTTCACGTTTGAATTTTTTAGGAAGGGGTGGCATTTCGTTAAGAGTGACCTGCTTCATTTCATGCTTCATTTCCAGCAATCGTGTAAATTGCCGAGGGGTGTTAACTCGGCCTTTGTGGTGCTAATACCTAAGAAGAGTGATCCGAAAGTGATAGGGGATTATCGGCCAATATGTTTGCTGAACTCGTTGTATAAGATCTTGACTAAATGCATGGCGAAACGATTACAAGGGGTGCTACCGAATTTGATTAGCGATGTGCAGTCCGCCTTTGTACATGGGCGACAAATCCTTGATGGAGTTTTACTTGCTAATGAAGTTATTCATTCCTTACAAAGAGGGCAGTTTGGCGAGGGGGGATTGATTCTAAAATTGGATTTTGCCAAAGCGTACGACTGCATCAAGTGGGAGTGTCTTGAACGTATAATGAAGCGGATGGGATTTGGTGATGTTTGGTGTGCGTGGGTGCGGGAATGCCTTAGTACGGCAAGGCTGTCCGTACTTGTTAATGGGTCGCCGACGAGAGAATTCCAAATGCAACGGGGATTGAGGCAGAGGGATCCCTTGTCGCCACTGTTGTTCGTGATAGTGGTTGAAATGCTACATCAATTTTTGCGTAACGCCAAGGATTTGGAAGTTATTTGGGGGGTGCATGTGGCAAATGGATGTGAAGTATCGCATCTGAAATTTGCAGACGATACGGTTTTGTTTCTTCCGGCGGAGGTCAATGTGGCAAAAAATTTGAAACGCATTCTTACTTGTTTTGAATATGCATCGGGGCTGGAAATTAATTATGCCAAGTCGAAATTGTATGGGGTGGGTGTGACGGAGGTTAGTTTACAAAATGTTGCAAATATATTGGGATGTGCTTGTGCTGAATTGCCGATAATCTATTTAGGAATGCCTCTAAGAGTTAATCCGAATAGGCTACAGTTGTGGGAACCCTTAATTCAGAGGTTTCGAAAATGCCTTACGGGTTGGAAACGCGATACGTTATCTATTGCGGGGAGATTGTTGTTGCTTAAATCTGTTCTTTCATCTTTGCCGTTGTATTATATGGGGCTGTTCTTGGTGCCGCGAAGTGTTATCAACAAGATAGATAGAATTCGTCGCCTATTTTTGTGGGGAGGGTCGGAAACAAAGATAAAAATGAGCCGAGTGAATTGGTCTATTGCGTGTAGGCCTAGGAGGTTTGGAGGGCTGGGCGTGGTGGACCTACGTGCAAGAAATCTCGCACTTTTAGCTAAATGGCGATGGAGATATGCTATGTCTGAGGGTTCTTTGTGGCGACAAATAATTGAAGCGAAATATGGGTGTGAGGTGGTAAGTTGGAGGCCTAATTCGATAGGGGTTAGGCGTATGTCCAAGGTGTGGAAGCAAATAATTGGCATACAAGAGGAGGTTGTTGTGGAGCGTTTTATTGGGACTTCACAATTCCGATGGCAGCTAGGGAAGGGTGATCGCATTTTGTTTTGGCAAGATGTTTGGTGTGCCGAGGAGACCCTCAAAAAAATGTTTCCGAGGTTATTTCGATTGGCAAGGGATAAAAAAGTGTTGGTTCGAGACTATGCACAGGGCGGACGGTTCGATCATGGGGATTGGGGCTCTTTTTTCGGAAGGACTTTGCGATCGTTTGAAGTGATGCAAGTCGCTGATTTGAAGCTTTGTATTGGAGAATTGGTGCTGGGCAGTGCATGTATGGACCGTTTGATTTGGAAACCATCGCATACGGGAGTTTTTTCAGTTGCACAGCTGTATAAACTAATGACATCGTTTGGGCTTGAAGCGCGGGCGGATCTTGAGGCAATCTGGAAGTTGTCTATACCGCCGAAAATTCAGTATTTTTTGTGGTTTGTGAGGTTGGATCGATTGCCTACTATAGTGATGTTGCAGTCGCGGGGCATGCCGATTGGGGAGGAGGCGATGAAGTGTTGTTGGTGTCGGGCAGCAATAGAAGATTTGGAACACATTTTGTTTCGTTGTTCGCTTGCGTGGGCTGTGTGGCAGCAGTTTTTTAGTTGGTGGAGGGTGGAATTTGTGCAGCCGCGGGACTTGGGGGCGTTGTTTGAGCAATGCTTTGCGAATATTTTCAATGGGTGCTTCCGAGATTGGTGGTTATCGTCATGCGCGGCTGTGGCATGGTCTTTATGGCTGGCCCGAAATTCATGCTTATTTAATGGTAAAAAATGGATTTGGGATCGATTGTGTTCTTGGTGAAGTTAAGATCATTGTTTTGGGTACGCCTAGACCTTCCGCCGGGGGCAATTATGGAGTCGACATGGTGGGATAGCCCATGGTCTTGTGAAATTCGAGCACGAGTAGACAACTGTCGAGACCTTGTGAGGTGGGAATTGCCGATGGAGGGGACGGTGAAATTTAATGTGGATGGTGCTGCAAGGGGAAAGCAAGGCAAGGCCGGTTGCGGTGGCGTTTTGCGGAATGCAGCGGGACAAGTGTTGGCTTTATTTTCCGGGCCGATAGGTATCGTGGACTCGAATGAGGCGGAGGTGCAAGCCATCTGTTTCGCGTTGGAACTGTTGGTAAGTTCAGAGCGGGTGTTCCCTCCTTTAGTGGTGGAATCGGATTCGACGACGGCAATCGCGTGGGTGCTACACCATGATGCAAGATCGTGGAAATATGGTGTGTGGTTGCGACGTATTGATGAGGCGTGTGCTGCTCTTGGAGATGTGTGCTTTCACCATGTTTATCGAGAAGCCAATAAGTTCGCGGATGCGTTGGCAAAGGGTGGTGTCGATCGTACGAGTTGGTTCCAACGGGTGGGTTGATTGTACTTGGGGGTGAGTTTTCTTGTTTCGTGTTGATGCCTTGTGTTTTAACATTACCCAAGTACTCTTTTCCTCTATAGGCTTAGAGAGGTTTTTAATGAGGCTTGGGGAATGTTGGCTATGTATGAACTCTTTTTCAATAAATCATACATGTTGCCGAGCAAAAAAAAAGCATGTCAGTGTTATTTGGAGGTATAATACACATGTTCGAATACTTGAAGAATACCAAATGAATACATGTTCGATTTTCCCCGTTGTACGTTCAATGGTTGCTTAGTGAAAAAGAGCTTTTGTTATACAAGGTAGTCGGTTTTAAGAAGTGAGTACTTAAGGGTACCGATTCGGCTAAATATTAAACACTGAAATGATGGTTTACGATCAGTTCAAAGGGAGTCAGAAACCTGATAAGTAACTAGAACTTATGAACTCTGTACATCACTACTTTTACCTGATAGTCTAATTACCAAATTACCTCTGAAGGTCGAAATGATCAAAAATTCCCTCGTAGGATTAAATGATTGGATCACTCTCGATACATCTAAAATCTCAATGTTCTCAATGTGTCAACTTCCGAATGTTTGTTTGAACTGTTAGTATCGAGCTCCCTCGCCTAGGGACCTCGTTCTAAAACCAGTCTAAAATTGTCAGACGTTCTATACTCCATTTCTAATAATTATCAAGCGTCTTTGAGAAATATATTGAACCATAAAGTGTGTACCCTATGTCCGTGAATACACTCTGCTTTAAACTAAGATTATCTGCTCTGAATTAAAAGTATGACTCTGTTACCCGTAATGAAAGCTCAACTCTTGGCTTTTGTCTTCTGATAAAAATATATATATGATATCCGTCTTTTGATACAAAAATAAATCTGATATATGTCTTCTGATATAAAAATATATATGATATTTTTTTTCTGATATTACTGTCCTCTAAATATAAACTAAATTTCATATGGGGTATATTATCTGGGATATAAATGAAGATATGTAGGCTCGGCGCTGGTAAGCCCTTCTGGACCTAATCTCATACGCCCAATGAGCCTAGGGTAAGTCTTTCTGGGCCTAAGGCATTCCCTTAGGTAGGCTCCTACGCCTCAGGCCTAGGGTAAGACCTTCTGTATGTAGTTCAGGGGGAATTGCATTTTGGAATTCGGTTGTAGGGTAGTTAAGTAAATTAATAAAACTTTTTGACCACTTCTGAAACATACCCTACTAAATTACTGTATCAGTGTTGAACTCTCAATAAACTTATAATTCGCGCTTATGAACCACTCTGAACTCCTTGATTCAACTTCTCAAATCTGAACCTTTGGCTTTAGACTAAATAAAGAACAACTGTGTTACCTTCTGATAATGCTTCATTGAATTATCAAATCGTACTTTGAGCTTACCGTTGCCCAGTTCATCATGACAATGTTAAGCTTGCCATATTTCTGCTTGTGCTTTTAGCATCTCGAAGCTCACGTTGTTTTTACCATCACATGTTAGAAGATCGACCACGTCGCAACTGTCAACGTCGGTATGGGAGTTTCTTCGGCTTTTCTTGCGGAATACAGTACCTGTGTAATTAGGGGGCATGTATGTCTCGTCTTGTTTCATGTTGAGTCTGAAACTTGTATTGGTAACTTGTATTACAATTTTTGTCTTATTGTCTAAATGATTTCTGAAATTGTATTTTAATTTTCAAACTTGATTTATGGTTTCAAATGGTTTGACAATTTGTTTTACATGAAATATGAATGTGGGTCGCTCTGGTGACCGTAATATGACTTCCTAGGATCTGTGCTAACGCATTGGCGAGTCTAGGGGTTTACAACAGATGACTATATCGTCGATCCGAAAACCAGATATTTGAAAAACCGGATCACATTCGATCTGATATCTAACAATGAACACCCCTACAAAAAGTTTTAACAAGTCTTTTATCCAAACCTCTAATTCAAAAAGCTCCTAAAGTGAGACTTTTCAAAATGAGAGGTTTCACCCTAGTCCGCAATTACAATCATCTATTTATCAAATATCTAAGTTAGCGATCTGACTGGTCAAACTTCTAAAAATACTTCAAATCTCTAATTTTGGCTCAAAAAGTTGTTTACCAAACATGACTTCTCTCTCCACTGAAGAGTTCTTGAGAAACATAAATTAAGAAGATCAAATCCCTTGCATTTACTCTATAGTTTCTTCAATCCAATTGAATATTTGGTATGCCCATGTTCTTAACCTCCTTTTTGATATCATTTTTATTAAGGATTAAGCTTAGCAAATCCTAGGTTAAATTTTCATGGATTGAATTTTTAGAGAGATATAAGGTATATTATGAATGCTAGGATTGATTTTAAGCCTATTTATGTTATCCTTATGATTTGTATACCATGTAACTATCTTAGCCTAATACTTTGAGGTATTAGGAGTTTTTCATGACAATTTGATTTGGTATTGATGGATTTATGTTTTTTCATATTAGATAAAGTGGAAGCAGAGGGAACATTAGATCGAAAAGGGAAATCTAAGAAAAATCAAGCTGATGTGATAATCCGCGATCAAGTTTAGCTACGGAACCTTCGGTGAGTATAGTTGAGTCTCGGGAATGGTTCGGAGCTTTCCTGAATGTGTTTTTTTTTGAATTATGGTTCATAAGCATGGTTGTGAAATGTTTGAAAGCTTATATAGAGCAAGCTTGGTGAAATGCTAAGTTTGGTAAGTTAGGTCAGCTCAATTGAGTGTTATATGTTTTGAATATAATGTTATGTTATGGAAAGGCATGAGAAAAATGATTCTTAGATGACTATGAACCTTGTTTTGCTAAGTATGAACTTAAAGTTCAATTTCAACGTTTGACATGATATGAAATGCACTTATGATATGGAGCTATAAGCTCATCTATGAATTAAGCTATGTTAATGATAAGATGATAAGATTTGGAGTTATGCTCAATATGATATGTGTGATTTTTGGAGCTTCAAGCTCACTTATATGTTTATGAATAACTTGATTAAGAAATCTTGGATTCGAGTTAGCCCCGGGTATAGTTGACATGCCATAGAGTCCATTTTAGCTCAGTTTATGGGGATTATGATACACAGATTGACCTTTCTTTATTTAGTGGTGACAGTAGGAGAGATGAGTTATTGGTCATTGGCGATAGTAAGAGGGATTGACCTTTCTTTGTTTAGTGGCAACAATTGGTTGGGGATTCATGTACCCTAGTGCTATTGAAATCCAAGGAAAACTTTGAATAAACATTTTGATAATTGACTTTGATATGAATAAGTTATATATTACTTTGGGTAAATGAATATGCATGACATTGATATGAAAAGTTATAATGCCTGCCAAAGATTAAGATATATGAAAAAGTATGTCATGATGTGCTTTGTTAAGTAATTAATATGCAATGGAAATGATAACATGCTAAGTTAATAAGTTAAAAAGAGAAATATGGTTATAAACATATTATCTGTTATATGATCTTCAGTATGTATTCTTGCATTTATTTGTATATTTTCAAGTTGACTAGCTCACTACGTAGTCTAAGCAATATAAGCTTACGTTGTATCATCTCATGCATTTTAGGTGCAAGTTCTCCGTAGAATCGATTGTGGTTGCAAGCTGGAAGTCATCTCATACGGTGATCCCGTGTCGATACTGAGGTTAGGTTTGAAGTGCTAGTGTTTTGGTACGGTACTTTAAGTATGATACCAACATTGGGTTCGTAACTTCAGCGTACCAGTACGGTACCTAGAGTACCGATACATGTTTTAGGTTCGAAGTTTGAGTATTGGTAGGTGTACCAGTACGATACCTTGAGTATCGGTACCCTAAGTAGTTAAGTTAGTTGAAAGTTTTAAAATCTTGCATTTTAGTCCTAATAATTTTATAAGACATTTGGATGAGTTTCTTTCATCAAAAGAGTTGGATTTTTGTCAAAAATGCATTGTTTTATTGGGCCATCAAATGTTTTTCTTTGATTTTTAAAAAGGACCAAAATTTTATAAAATTACAAATTAATCACTCAAGTTAGGTCGTTATGATATTGATCATCCAACTGGATCTTAATAACTATAAAGATGCCTGAGGTAGACTTAGGTCGTGATGATATTGATCATCCAACTGGATCTTCCACAAATGAGGTAGGTAACACTCGGAAAAGCCCTACGAATCCTCAAGAGGTTAGGAATAACCCTCTGAACCCTCAGGATATTTCAAACGATCCACTGGCACCTCCCAACACCCTGTACAAAGGGACAAAGACCCACACAGCTTAATAAAGCACTCTTCTTCTCCACCCTGAACAAAACCACAAAGGGACAACCACAGAGAAAACCAAAGCTAAAACTCGCCAAACAAAAATGCAGTAAAACAAACGGTTCCATCATTCAACTTCTACACTATAAAAGTAACCTTTCTTAAGAAGCAAAACCCAAGAAACAATATAATTCAAAACTGATATTTAAAATTTCAACAACCAAGTGAAAACACATCCACACTTTAAAAAAATGAGGGGCACGTCAATTCATCCTGGGCATGGCAATCAGAATCAACCAGAAAAGTCCAACAGAATGTCAAACAATACATTATGAAAACAATAGATGGTAAAGTGGCACACGTTACATCAATCTTATTAAACCAATGCCAAAATTGTCATGGACGACGCTCACAATGCAACACCCATGATACGACAGACCCCTACACCATTTTCTAAGCCCGCTTGTTCCATGAACTCAACAAATTCATCCATACCGCACATTGGATTAACACATATACATCGTTCCCCAATCGATCGCACAACTTTGAAGTCCCCTCCAACACACCGCAGAATCAATTAACTAGACACTTTTTTGTACAGCTCCTTCCATACCACAATTTGATCTTCCGTAATACACGGTGTTTATATACTCACCATTCCACAATGCCAATCTTTCATCAACCATACTCCCCTTATCGCCTCGGAATTACGTGACATCGTCGACTCTACCTTTCCAAACACCGATACATCCTACACCATTAAAATATTGCTCGGACGACAATTGACGTTGCAAACCATAGTCAAAATTATTAGAATACCAGATCTTATGTTCCATTGCTATCGATATGCATCCAGTTTCATTTCTTTAATGAACATCATCTCAAACCGATATTGTCGCAATCTATCATGGATTGTCTTCTTTTTGGTCTTAGGCCATGTCCTCTTATGTTTCAAAGACTATACATTTTGATTTATCAGATCCCCAAATCAAATATTTTGGACACATACATGCGAAATTCACGCATGTCATTGAAAATGTTGAAGCATTGAAACTTTCAAGCAGCCTGTTCTTTTGAAACGAATTTCCACGTTTTTAAATGAATTGTAATATTTGTGATTTAAAATTATCCCCCTGCGAACATTCTTTCATAGTACGTGGTTATGCTCTTTGTCGTTTTCAAGCAGCGTGTAATTGGCTTCGTCGGTCGATCACCGAAATTGGTCGCCGGAGACGCCTTTGGCCGTGATTCTACCAGAAAACGATAGATCGTTAAACCAACGTTTCAACGCACATGTCAACAACATGAAACAAACGAGAATATTACCGGGAAGAAGTCCGAAATATAAGTTTCGGTCGGAAAAACACGTAGGTTCGATGAGACCTTTTCCAGTGGCGAAATGTCGATTTTTCAAAAGGGTTTTGCTCGCTTAGCCGCAAGGAACTCAACAGTGGTGGTGGTGAAATGAACGCATACCCACGGCGAACGAAATTGACGAAAAACCGAAGGCTTTAACCCTAAGTTCATCGAACCTTAACCTTTCGATTGGCGGTGATCAGGACGACGGTTGTGCGAGTGGCTAAGGGGGTTTTGCTCGGGACTCGACGACGAGCACTTTGGCACCGACTGTGAATGGCACGACGTGGCGGTGGGGGAAAAACGATGGTGGCCGGTTGTTTGCGGAAGGTGAAGGGTCAGTGAGGGGGTAGAGGGTTGTGGTACCTTTGAGGGGTAAATGGCCCAATTAAATGCTATTAATTGGGCTGGTTGAGATATTTTGTTATTTTATTATTATTTCAAGAACCACCAGCCATTAATAAAGAATATGAAATTATACCTTCGAACCCACCAGTCGAGTTCTGACCACTTTATCGGGAAAGCCATGATTGATTGTGCACATATATTAATAAACCGATGAAGACATACAAGCTTAATAATCAAATATGCTATGAATAATCCCGAAAGATATAAAAATACTTGAAATAGATGAGAATTAAGAATAACAAGAAGATCTCACTAAAAGTACTTGAAAAATATCCTTGATCCTAACTTGACTACAAAAAGAGGGGTTTAACCAATCATGGAGTTGACAGCGACAATAAGGGTTTTTGGTTGCTTGATGGTTCTTCTAGGGTTTTATTTTCTCTTCCCCTTATGATCATATTTATGAGGAAAGTCTTTTACATCAATAAAGGGAAGAAATTAAATTAAAGCACGTAACTCTAATCCTACAATAAACGCAATATAGTAGAAGTCCACTTCAAATAGGATTTCTTCTTCTCTAAGGAATTACGACCGTGCCCACCCCTTATCTACCGAATGCTACTGTATTGCGTAACTAAATCTCCCAAAGTGTTTTTACATTTTTATTCTTCGTACATCCATTTATATGAGGGACGGATGCACATTACTTGCGTGAGGCGGCAACTTTGGTGGTTTAATTGCATTTTAAACCATTGATAGTTTTAAAACTATTATAAATAAGTCATTGTCCGTTTTCTTCACACAAAAAAATCATTGTCCCTCCCAAAATTTCTGGTTTATTTGATTTTTAGGATCTTGTTAGTTTTATAATTAATGAAATTAAGTCTCGACTCAATATTTTATTTTAATTACTCTTTAGTACTCTAATAAGTTCTTTGTTCGCCCATTGCGATCGTTGGAACTCAATCAGCTCCAGGAGGTTCGTGCGTTATGCTGGAATTTTCATCTTTTTCCGGCACAATGTGATCGGCTAGTATGGATACATTCCAAGACCGGTGAGTTTTCTGTGGCGAATTTGTTTAAATTGATGCAATCGTTTGGGCTGGAGGTGGACGCGGAACTGAATATGATTTGGAGGCTGCCGATACCGCCAAAGGTTCAATATTTTGTATGGTTTGCTTGGCTGAACAGATTGCCAATGATGGAGGTTTTGATCGCACGGGGGATGCCATTAGCGGGGGAGGGGGCCTGCTGTGTGTGGTGTCGGGCAAGAGAGGAGACGCTCGACCATATCATGGTCCAATGCCCAGCGGTTTGGGAAGTGTGGACTGGATTTTTCCGGTGGTGGAGTGTTGATATGGTGCAGCCGTGGAAGATAAGGACATTGCTGGAAATGTGTTTTGATTCCTTGTTTATGGGACAGATGCGAGACTGGTGGTTGGCGGGGTGTGCAGCGACACTTTGGTCACTATGGTTGGCTCGAAATAATGGTTTGTTTCATAAAATACGGGCGACATCGGGGGAAATTGTTTTTCTAATCAAGCTGCGATCGATGTATTGGGTGCGGATGGTAAGTAGTGATTGTGTGATTTTGGAATCGGCGTGGTGGGATTCTCCATGGAAGTGTGAAACTAATACACCGGTTGCATTATTACGGGCTAATGTACAGTGGGAAAGACCACCGGCGGGTGTGTTTAAATTCAATGTAGATGGGTCCGCGAGGGGAAAGCCGGGTAAAGCAGGATGTGGGGGTGTGTTAAGGGATGAATTTGGGCGTATTTTTGCTATATTTTCAGGTCCGATAGGGGTTGCAGACTCGAATGAAGCGGAGCTACAAGCTATTTGTCATATGTTGGAGATTGTGGTAGATTCTGGGTGGGAACAACGCCCATTAGTGGTGGAGTCGGATTCCACAACGGCTGTGGCATGGGTAATGTATTTGGAGAAACGGCCGTGGAAGTTTTGGCGTTGGTTTCGGCGGATTGATGAGGCGTGTGCGGCTTTGAACGATGTATGCTTTCAACATGTTTACAGAGAGGCGAATAGGCTTGCGGATGTTCTGGCGAAGAGTGGTGTAGATAGGCCAAATTGGTTTAAACAATGCGCTTAGATTATTCGATTATTTGGTTATTGGTGTTTGTTCTGTATACACGCTCATGAGTACTCTTTTGCTCTGTAGGATTTAGAGAGGTTTTTAACGAGGCTTGTGAGCGTGATGGTCATGTATGTTCAAATCTTAATAAAACATGCATGTTGCCGATTAAAAAAAATTTCAAAATTAGAAAAATAAAACCCTATCTCCCTTAATTTTATAGTTTAATTGTTTTTTTAAGACCCTACTCATTTCAAAGTTAAAAAACTTGCCTCCTCATGAGCAAATCATGGATATGTGCCTAATTTATATACATATCGGTAGGGGGTTTACAGTTAATTGGTTCACAAGAAAATAAAAAATATGTCACGATATCCGAAATTTGATATATTTTTAATCTTAATTATTACATTTTAATTGTCATGTAAGATAATTAGGATAAATACTTAAAACTGAAATTATTATTTCTCTTTATTTATTTACTAATATTCGAGACACATATGTATATGTGTCAAGGGGGATTAGGCCCATTTTATAAATATTACATATTTCATAATTTTCGTTAAATAATAATTTTATCCATGTAAAAATTAAGTAATTAAATTAAAAATGCAAGAGCTAATTAAATATTTAGTCAAATAGAGTCTGAAGTAAGGAAGGATGGGCATACGCCCCACAATTTTTGGTCTAATAAAAATTTAGGTCCCGATAAGTTTAAATATTAGAAAAATTAAATCTTGTCCCTCTTAATTTTGAGCTTAAATACTTATTAATCCCTTTTATTTTTAAATTCAATATTCTGACCCCTCTCAATGTTCGATCATGACTTCATCCCAACGTGAGCCATACTTAATTTATAAGATAATATTTTATTTTTGGTCTAATAAAAATTTTCTTCTTCAATTCACCAAGGAAGCATCAAAGCTCACTTTCCCTCTCTTTATTTCTCTCGAATTCGGCAGCAACACTAGAAGGAGAAGATGAATAGCATCCTTCTCTTTCCTTCCTCCCAGTAGTGTAATCTAATTACACTTAGCCATTCTATGCCATTTCCATGTGCAAATGTCCATTTCTTTAAAATTCAAAATGCAATCATCCACTTTTGTTTGGTTACAAATTGGTCCTTTTTAATTTTGGTCACTAAATTTTCAATTCCTTCTATTTTGCCACTAATTTCAAGATTTCTTTATGATTTAATAAAATTAATTTCACATCTCACTTCTAGGCTATGATTTGGGACATTACAGAGCCATACTTAATTTATAAGATAATATTTTATTTTTATAATTAATAAAAATATCATACTTGTGAGACGTTGTACTCAAACTTTGATAAATTGTCATTTCTAATGAAAAAAACTTATAGTTGTATAAAAACCCTAATGGTGCTTGAATACACTAACGATGCAACAAACCCTAACGCCCCCTTGAATTATCGTCCCCTTCTGTACGAGAGTCGTAGAGGCAGGCCGCCGAAAGCACATGTACGTTTTGATGTGCCGTCTGTGCTAGAATCGCCGGCTTTTCTTTTCGTGTTGGTTGATACGCGTATCCCTAAAAAGAGTGGAAGTCAAGAAGAAGGCATTGTTGATGAGGCTTTGGATATCAGTGTCATGGTTGTTGATGGTGATGGCGGTCCGAGTGATCCTACCTTGGTGGATAATCAGACGCAGTTCTGTCAAGGTTTGGTGGGATGTGCTATTGATGCTATACCGTTGAACTCGGATATTAAGAATTGGGAGAATGTGACTTATACAAGCAAGGTTGCCGAGAGTAGTGCTGGTAAAGTTCTAAAGTTGAGTTAGATTGAACAAGAATTGATTGTGCTCGATGAGGATTTTCTGGTTGACACTCCTGGACCTTTCCCAACAATTCGTTTTTCAGAGGAGTGATGGGCGATCGGCGAGACCAGGATAGGCGAGAGCGGACTAGGCATGGCGGAGGCTGGGTATGGACCCTGTTCTTTTCAAATCTGCCGCAGCAATTGCATTGGCAAGGGGTGTGGCAGGTATTCGATAGGCATGGGATTGTGGTAGATGTTTTCATCCCTAAGAAAAAAGGGAGAGATGGAGCGAGGTTTGGTTTCGTACGGATGTCGACTATTCAGGATGCAAATAGAGTAATTGAGAGATTAAATGGATTTCGTCTGTATGGATCGGTGATCACGGTGATGTTCGCTAGAGATGGAGTGCGGGACTCTTTTTGGCGTAAGAAGGGATTGGGTGATCAAAAGCTTAAACCCTCGAGGGGAATTAACGCTACAATGGGACAAGAGAAAAAGAGTGGAGATCTAGAGGAAATTGAGAAGGCAAATCCTGTCACAATCCAACGCCAGACGAGGAGAATACAAGGGAAAATTGATGGCGATAAATGGGAGATTTTAAAGAATTGTGTGGTAGGATGGAGACGCAATTAGATCTCGATTTCTAGAATGGAGAAGAAGTTAAATGAGAGTAACGCGAGGGGCTTCTCAATTATGAATATGGCAGGGAGAATGATTTTATTAATGCCAAGCGATTCTTGCGAAAGGGCAGAAATTATGTCGCGGGCAGGATTGGATAGATGGTTTGTGGATTTACGCCCGTGGTCGACAGAGATTCAGATGTCGACGAGAAGGGTGTGGCTAGCCATGAGCGGGATCCCTATTCACGCATGGGCAACTGAAACGTTTGAGAATGTTGCCAAAATATGGGGCTCATTGTTAAGAGTGGATAACACGACGATATCGCCTTCATCATTTGAACGGAGTAGGATACTTATTGAAAAAAATATGATTGAAAGGATTGATGAGGTGCTTGAACTGGAGGTCGAAGGCACTGTCTATAACATACGGGTGCAGGAATGGGAACGCGAGGTGGTTCAAAAGGACATGGACAATGAGGAGAGTGAAATGGATGCAACCTCGGAAACTAATTCACACAAGATTGTAGAGGCACCTAATGGGATCCGCATGTCGGAGGATGGCGAGGATCCAATGTTGCAATCGTTTGTCCAGGATAGCCTAATGGTTGAGGATAATAATTTGGATGCGAGTGGTGGGATAGATATGGAGCAACAGGAAATATATTCGAAAGGGGGTGATAGTTGTGAGCATAAAGGGTGTAATTTCGAAAAAGCAACAGGATTTACGAGTGGAATCATTGAGTGGAGGGAATTCATGGATATCAGATGAGGTGGTTGCTATACTAGATAGGGAGGGGGATGGCGATCGTACTAGTCTAGACATGGCTCAATTTGAATATCATGCAGGGGAAGGTGCAAAGAGGAGTGAGGTAGCAGTGGTGAGGGGTTTGGAGGGGACTCTTGACGATACAATAGGGTGTGCAACTGCAGTGGGGAAGGCTGCGGATGGGCCTCATCAAGAGAGGGCCTCGGATGTAAAAATTATTGAGTATAATGGAGCCCTTAGAAAGGTGAGAAGCTTATCGAATGTCATTCTAAGTGTTTTAAATCCGGAGGAGAGGTCTGAAGTAGAGAATAAATTATCAAAAAAATCAAGAGAGAGACCGAAGAAGAAGGTGTTGGACGATACTGGGGTTGCTAATGGTTCCTTATCTGATTCGGATTTTATAAATAGGAAGAAGGTGATATTAAGGGAGGCGAAAGAAACACTTGACTTGGGAAAATTGATAGGGGCATCTACGGTAGGCAACGAGGAGGCTATCGTACAGGATATCGTGCGAATCATTGAGTCGCGCATAGAAAGTAAATAGCAAACGGCGATGCGGGTGTTGTCGTGGAATATTCGCGGATTGGGTGCAACCGCGAAGCGAAGAGCAGTACGAGACAGGGTACGACAACACCGTTGTGAGATGTCTTTGCTTCAGGAAACGAAGATGGAGTAGCTGTCCGTGAATGTGGTAAGTAAAATGTGGTTTTCGGATAATTTTTATTTCGTTCTTGCACCTTCTGTTGGGCGGTCATGGGGGTTAATTGAAGGAGGAGTGGTGTTGAAGATCGATTTCGCAAAGGCGTATGATTGCATAAAGTGGAAGTTCCTTGATGATGTAATGTGCCGGATGAATTTTGGGGTGGTATGGCGGAATTGGATTATGCATTGTGTGGGTACGACACATCTATCGGTCCTTGTGAATGGTAGTGCTACGACGGAGTTTGCAATGGAAAGGGGATTGCGACAAAGGGACCCCTTGTCACCGTTGCTGTTTGTTATTGTTGCGGAGGCGTTGCACCAATTTTTGGTGAATACGGAAAGCTTGGGCTTGATTAGAGGGGTGAGTGTCGCTGCGGATTGTCGCCTCTCGCATTTGCAATTTGCGGATGACACTGTAATTTTCATCCAAGGAAATGTGGAGTTTGCCAGAAATTTGAAGCGTGTGTTGACATGCTTCGAGTATGGGTCGGGGCTGCAAATTAATTATGCAAAATCAACATTATATGATGTGGGAATATACAATGAGGTGGCGATGGAGATGGCAAGGGAGTTGGGGTGTTTGAGGGCGGGATTACCATTCAAGTACTTGGGGATTCCGGTTGGAATCAATCCACGGAAAGGCAAGGTTTGGGAACCGGTGATTCATAGGAAGCGCTTATGTTTAGCAGGGTGGAAGAAGAACTCGTTGTCATTTGCAGCAAGGGTGACATTAGTGAACTCGGTGCTATCGACGTTGCCTCTATATTACATGAGTATTTTTAGGGTGCCGAAAATGGTACTTACTAAGATTGATAAGATTAGAAGGGCATTTCTTTGGGGCGATACGGATTTAAAAAGAAGGTTGAACCGGGTAGCATGGTCGAAGGTGTGTAGACCGAAGAAACTGGGAGGTCTTGGGGTGGCGAATATCGAACTAAGAAATTCGGCTTTGCTTGCAAAATGGTTATGGTGATATGCCGACTCTCCTAATTCGTTGTGGAAGTCGATAGTGGAGGCGAAATATGGTGTAGCAATGAGGGGGAGATTGCCGAATAGGGTGGGAAAGCAACATATGTCATATGTATGGAGGCGAATTCTAGATATTCAAGAGGGGGATGCTGCTTATACTTATATGCGCGACGAGTGTTTTTTGTGGCAAATAGGGAATGGACAACGGGTGCTGTTTTGGTTTGATCGTTGGTGTATAGAGGTGCCTTTGTGCGAGGTGTTTCCGCATATATTTCGGTGTGCTAGTAATAAGGCAGCACGTGTGTGTGATTATGCGATGCAGGGAAGCTTGTATCATGATAATTGGCTGCTGTTTTTCAGCCGTGGTCTACGTTCATTTGAGTAGCAGCAGCTGGGGCAGTTGTGGGCGATTGTGCTGGGGTACAAAATTTGTGGGAGCTGGGAGGACGTGTTAGTATGGAAGCCAAGTGCGGATGGGCAATTTTCAGTTGGGAGTCTTATGAAGTTAATGTAACAATCTCAAATGGGGCTAGTAAAATTTTAAGAATTTTTGGGAGATTTACTCTTCTTTTTTCCCTAAAAAGAATAATAGGTTTTGGGACTTAATTGAATGAATTCAGGTTTGGGAAGCTTGATTTATAAGGATTGATGACCAATTTGAAAATGGAATAAAGTTTGGAGACAAAAGTGTGAACTCCCCAAAAATTAAATGGCTAAGAGTGTAATTTGACCTTTTTTCTTTGAAGGATAATATATCTGCCAAGTTTAAGCGTTGGCAGAGGGAAAAAGGAAAGAAAAATGAAAGTGAGAAAGAAAGAAATAGGTAGAGATTCAATCTCAGATCTACCGAGATCCGACCGTTCATTTTCGACACCTCCACCACCATTTCGTTCATCATGTCGAGTCGAGTTCACTGGTACCAACGACATCATCATCGGAGTCACCGTTGGAGGGGGTGGTTGTTTATCGTCGAAAAACTTAAAAGGTATGCAAGTATCTTGGTATTCGAAATGTCATGGGACATCCAGTCCGGATTCGAATGCGATCGA
Organism: Hibiscus trionum; assembly: GCA_030270665.1. Classification (NCBI taxonomy): domain Eukaryota; kingdom Viridiplantae; phylum Streptophyta; class Magnoliopsida; order Malvales; family Malvaceae; genus Hibiscus; species Hibiscus trionum. The sequence goes on along the minus strand of BSYR01000017.1, from coordinate 39,664,642 downwards.
ATGTAGTATCATGAGTCAACCGGTATAACTCGGAACTAAGGTAATACCTTACTACCCCTTGTATGCTTTATGCACATGTTGATATCCGATTAAAGCATGCATGTTTGTGATGAAGTGTATCTGTGAACTCTGTTTAAGCCGAATTCGATACGAGAATTTAATATCAGAATCAGTAACATCAAAGTATTCAGATAAGAATATAAATAGAATTTAGTTAAGAATATTAATAGACCGGGAGTATCGAAAGTGCTAATAGTATTAAATAATACAGCTTAAACTGAAACTCTATCAGTGATGTCTAAGAACCAATGTTCAGAATGTGGAGTATGAGATGTTAGATATGAAATTACGGAAATACCCTTAAAGCATAAGTTTGACTAAACTACTCATCTGATAAAGGAAATGACCTAAAATCTGCATTCGGCAACATTTTGTAATACGTGAATTTGATAAGAATGATCGCAATGACCGAAAAGATGGTAATGCCTCGAGCACCGAAATGTCCGATTAATTGGAATGAAGATAAACCTCAAGTTCTGAAATAAATGAATTTTCTGTAAAGGGCCGGAGAGTTAGGACTCCTTAATCTCGTTTAAGTAAGTGAATGATGGAGGTACCAGATGGTAATTCAGAAAGAAATATTAGATCTATCTCAGTCTAAAATAACCGAAATACCCTCCTGAGTTAATCAGTAAATAAGTATTTGACGAAATTCTGGATTTGTTAATAAGACTTTAATTTAGAAATCCTTGAATATCTGGATAGAAAACTAATGAGCAAATATGATACATGAGTTCTGTGAATCATTGTTTGCGCCTTGTTGGTATAATTACCAGAATTTCTATAAACGTCGAAATGACCATAATGCCCTTGTATATTTAAAGGACAAAAATACCCATAATATATCTGAACTTTCAAAGATCTGGATGTGTCACCTCCTAAATATCTGGGTTAAACTGTTAGTATGAATTCCTTCTAATAGGGGCCACGTTTCAGAAATTCGTTCAAGTTGTCAAGAGTTCAATATGTCTCATTCCGTAAATGTCAAACATCTCCAAGAAATGATCTGTCCCACCTAGTGTGTTCCATGTGTGCTACATTCTGTTTATATGTATTATATAATGATTTGATCATGAATGGTATTGTGTATGTTTGCTCAGTTGTTTACTTGTTATATGATTGCTTGACCTATGATGGTACAATCTGTTCACATGATGAATACTGAAATGTCTGCTCTGCAATAGTATGCCTATTTATCTGTTAAAAGCATGAATTTCTGTTTCTGATACTCTGAATAAAATATCTGTCACATATATTATGTTAACCATGTCTGGAAATCTGAATACTCTGATTCTGTTTGGGGTATACTGTTGGGTTATGATATGAAGTCTCTTCGGCTCAGCCCTGATCCAGCTGGTAAGACCGTCCTGTTTACAGATCCTGTGCTTCGGCCAGGTCCGCCCGTTTTTACAGATCCTGTGCTTTGGCCAGGTCCGCCCGTTTTTACATATCCTGTGCTTCGGCCAGGTCCGCCCGTTTTTACAGATCCTGTGCTTCGGCCAGGTCCGCCCGTTTTTACAGATCCTGTGCTTCGGCCAGGTCCGCCCGTTTTTACAGATCCTGTGCTTCGGCCAGGTCCGCCCGTTTTTACAGATCCTGTGCTTCGGCCAGGTCCGCCCGTTTTTACAGATCCTGTGCTTCGGCCAGGTCCGCCCGTTTTTTTTAGGTTCCTATGCTTCGGCAAGGGCCGCCCGTATTCTAAGGTATTCCTTAGGATGGTACCCCGCCCAATGGGCTTGGGTTAATGCCAGTTTATGATACAGTTCTGGGGGACTACATATTGGTGTGCTGGTTGGAGGGTAGTCATTAGTAAACGCATACATGCATCCGAGCATTTGCATATAATCTGTTATGTGTTCATATGATATGATGTTAAGTACTTATGTATGTTGATTTGCAACTTATTAAAACACACTATGCTTCATGGTTTAACTTCTCCAATCTGCCACTCTGTTGACTCTCTGAACAATAAGCTCTCTCTCAGTACTCAGTAACATAGAAAGAACAAACCTTATAGTCCTCAAGAATAATGCTTCACTAAATCAGCGAAACATTAATGGAGACAAGTATTGCCTGGAACATCATAAAAATGTTATGCCTACCATATGTTTGCATGAGCTTATAGCATCTTTTGGTAGTTTTGTATTACTGAGCTTTCCCAAGCTCATGTTGTTTTTACCATCTCAGGATAAAAGATCAAACAAGTTGCACTTATCAACGTCGGTATGGGAGTTTCTTCGGCTTATCAGGGAGTATGGTATCTGTGTAACTAGGGGGCATGTGTGTCGTGTTATACAAATGAGTCTGAAACTTATTTCCGCAACTTATATCACAAATGTTTTATCGTTTTGAATGATTTCTGAAATTACATTTTTAAATCATATATTTGCTTTATGATTTTTAAAGGTTTAACCATATGTTTATTTGAAATAATTCTGTGGGTCGCTCTTGTGACCCTAATGTGACTTCCTAGGATCCGTGAAACGCATAGGCGGGTCTAGGGGGTTACATTTAGTGGTATCAGAGCTTAGAGTTGTGTCATTCTGGGTAGATCGGCCGATCGTCTGTCATAGGGTGTCTGGTATGTGCATGCCCCTAGGTCCTGACCGTACTCCACCGAGCCGAAACTCTGATGTTGAATCATTTCTCTTGAAATAACCAAATCTGAATATTCTGCCTTCCATAGCTCAACATCTGCTTACAGGAAATATCTATAACGTTTGTCTGTGTTTTGAATTAAATGGTTGAATATGAATTTGGATAAGGAACTTGAGATGGTTCGTACTTATGAATCAGATTAAGAATAATGTTTGATGCGGGATAACTGATGTAAGATTTCATGAAAGGCTATTCGGTGATAACGTTTGTGTCTGAAAATACCCTACTGAAAAAAAAACCCTATGAACTTCAGAGTTAAGTGTTTGCAATTGTGCAGAAAGTGTATAATCTGTGGTGCCTCTGTTAAATACAAAAGAAATAATTTTCCGGATATTACGTTGAAGGAAAGTGATATCCATTAATGACCTTAGATGTGTTCGATCAGTATGAAGAAAGGCATCTCCTTCAAGGTGCGGCTTGGTATATCCTTAAATATCATCCCTGACTGAAATTTGATGTTTACATCCTGATTTTTGGGAGTAGATGTTGGACTCCTAGAGTGTTTGTCTGAATTGTAGTTGTAGTTTTTCATCTGAAAATTGATGGTCAACCTAGAAGAGTAATTCGGATTCTGGAAGATATACCTTTGGGTGGTATGATTAGCTTATGTGGTAGATCGAAATGTCTCTTATCCTTGACTGAGGCCATTTATAATAAAAGTTATGAGACAAATATTTTCTTGGCACCGTACAAGATTCCGTATGGGTGCAATTACCGTATTCTGATAAACAGGTCTGAGATGAATTTGAATATAAAGTTACTTCGCGTGATTAAGGATATAACCGTCTGTGAGACACGAGGAATAACCATAATCTGATGGACAAGTTTCAGCAGGTAAATAAACGGAATTACAGTTTTGCTTTGATCCAACTCTGGTAAATTTCGAGGACGAAATTTCTTTTAAGGGGGAGAGAATTGTAACAATCTCAAATGGGGCTAGTAAAATTTTAAGAATTTTTGGGAGATTTAATCTTCTTTTTCCCTAAAAAGAATAATAGGTTTTGGGACTTAATTGAATGAATTCAGGTTTGGGAAGCTTGATTTATAAGGATTGATGACCAATTTGAAAATGGAATAAAGTTTGGAGACAAAAGTGTGAACTCCCCAAAAATTAAATGGCTAAGAGTGTAATTTGACCTTTTTTCTTTGAAGGATAATATATCTGCCAAGTTTAAGCGTTGGCAGAGGGAAAAAGGAAAGAAAAATGAAAGTGAGAAAGAAAGAAATAGGTAGAGATTCAATCTCAGATCTACCGAGATCCGACCGTTCATTTTCGACACCTCCACCACCATTTCGTTCATCATGTCGAGTCGAGTTCACTGGTACCAACGACATCATCATCGGAGTCACCGTTGGAGGGGGTGTTTGTTTATCGTCGAAAAACTTAAAAGGTATGCAAGTATCTTGGTATTCGAAATGTCATGGGACATCCAGTCCGGATTCGAATGCGATCGAATGTAGTATCATGAGTCAACCGGTATAACTCGGAACTAAGGTAATACCTTACTACCCCTTGTATGCTTTATGCACATGTTGATATCCGGTTAAAGCATGCATGTTTGTGATGAAGTGTATCTGTGAACTCTGTTTAAGCCGAATTCGATACGAGAATTTAATATCAGAATCAGTAACATCAAAGTATTCAGATAAGAATATAAATAGAATTCAGTTAAGAATATTAATAGACCGGGAGTATCGAAAGTGCTAATAGTATTAAATAATACAGCTTAAACTGAAACTCTATCAGTGATGTCTAAGAACCAATGTTCAGAATGTGGAGTATGAGATGTTAGATATGAAATTACGAAAATACCCTTAAAGCATAAGTTTGACTAAACTACTCATCTGATAAAGGAAATGACCTAAAATCTGCATTCGGCAACATTTTGTAATACGTGAATTTGATAAGAATGATCGCAATGACCGAAAAGATGGTAATGCCTCGAGCACCGAAATGTCCGATTAATTGGAATGAAGATAAACCTCAAGTTCTGAAATAAATGAATTTTCTGTAAAGGGCCGGAGAGTTAGGACTCCTTAATCTCGTTTAAGTAAGTGAATGATGGAGGTACCAGATGGTAATTCAGAAAGAAATATTAGATCTATCTCAGTCTAAAATAACCGAAATACCCTCCTGAGTTAATCAGTAAATAAGTATTTGACGAAATTCTGGATTTGTTAATAAGACTTTAATTTAGAAATCCTTGAATATCTGGATAGAAAACTAATGAGCAAATATGATACCTGAGTTCTGTGAATCATTGTTTGCGCCTTGTTGGTATAATTACCAGAATTTCTATAAACATCGAAATGACCATAATGCCCTTGTATATTTAAAGGACAAAAATACCCATAATATATCTGAACTTTCAAAGATCTGGATGTGTCACCTCCTAAATATCTGGGTTAAACTGTTAGTATGAATTCCTTCTAATAGGGGCCACGTTTCAGAAATTCGTTCAAGTTGTCAAGAGTTCAATATGTCTCATTCCGTAAATGTCAAACATCTCCAAGAAATGATCTGTCCCACCTAGTGTGTTCCATGTGTGCTACATTCTGTTTATATGTATTATATAATGATTTGATCATGAATGGTATTGTGTATGTTTGCTCAGTTGTTTACTTGTTATATGATTGCTTGACCTATGATGGTACAATCTGTTCACATGATGAATACTGAAATGTCTGCTCTGCAATAGTATGCCTATTTATCTGTTAAAAGCATGAATTTCTGTTTCTGATACTCTGAATAAAATATCTGTCACATATATTCTGTTAACCAAGTCTGGAAATCTGAATACTCTGATTCTGTCTGGGGTATACTGTTGGGTTATGATATGAAGTCTCTTCGGCTCAGCCTTGATCCAGCTGGTAAGACCGTCCTGTTTATAGATCCTGTGCTTCGGCCAGGTCCGCCCGTTTTTACAGATCCTGTGCTTCGGCCAGGTCCGCCTGTTTTTACAGATCCTGTGCTTCGGCCAGGTCCGCCTGTTTTTACAGATCCTGTGCTTCGGCCAGGTCCGCCCGTTTTTACAGATCCTGTGCTTCGGCCAGGTCCGCCCGTTTTTACAGATCCTGTGCTTCGGCCAGGTCCGCCCGTTTTTACAGATCCTGTGCTTCGGCCAGGTCCGCCCGTTTTTACAGATCCTGTGCTTTGGCCAGGTCCGCCCGTTTTTTTTAGGTTCCTATGCTTCGGCAAGGGCCGCCCGTATTCTAAGGTATTCCTTAGGATGGTACCCCGCCCAATGGGCTTGGGTTAATGCCAGTTTATGATACAGTTCTGGGGGACTACATATTGGTGTGCTGGTTGGAGGGTAGTCATTAGTAAACGCATACATGCATCCGAGCATTTGCATATAATCTGTTATGTGTTCATATGATATGATGTTAAGTACTTATGTATGTTGATTTGCAACTTATTAAAACACACTAGGCTTTATGGTTTAACTTCTCCAATCTTCCACTCTGTTGACTCTCTGAACAATAAGCTCTCTCTCAGTACTCAGTAACATAGAAAGAACAAACCTTATAGTCCTCAAGAATAATGCTTCACTAAATCAGCGAAACATTAATGGAGACAAGTATTGCCTGGAACATCATAAAAATGTTATGCCTACCATATGTTTGCATGAGCTTATAGCATCTTTTGGTAGTTTTGTATTACTGAGCTTTCCCAAGCTCATGCTGTTTTTACCATCTCAGGATAAAAGATCAAACAAGTTGCACTTATCAACGTCGGTATGGGAGTTTCTTCGGCTTATCAGGGAGTATGGTATCTGTGTAACTAGGGGGCATGTGTGTCGTGTTATACAAATGAGTCTGAAACTTATTTCCGCAACTTATATCACAAATGTTTTATCGTTTTGAATGATTTCTGAAATTACATTTTTAAATCATATATTTGCTTTATGATTTTTAAAGGTTTAACCATATGTTTATTTGAAATAATTCTGTGGGTCGCTCTTGTGACCCTAATGTGACTTCCTAGGATCCGTGAAACGCATAGGCGGGTCTAGGAGGTTACATTTAGTGTCATCGCTGGGCATATCCGACACAAATCTTGATGGATTGAATATTTGGAAAATCGAGGTCCCCCCGAAAGTCCAATGCTTCCTATGGTTTGTGCAATTATGTCGGTTGTCGACTTTGGCAATGTTGCAAGATAGGGGAATGCCATTGGCGGGAACTCATTGTGTGTGGTGCAGGTTGGGGATTGATGTGGAAGAACATATATTTTTTGCATGTCCGTTTGCGGATAAGTTGTGGGAGGCGTATTTTTTGTGGTGGAAGATATCATGGGTGACGCTGAGATCCCTTGCGGATTTTCTAGTGTTGTGCCGACATGGAGTTTTGTCAGGGGTGGGGAAAGATTGATGGGTTGTTGGCTGCGCCGCAGTGCTGTGGTCCCTATGGCTTGTGCAGAATGACGTGATTTTTAATCAAAAACAGCTCGCAATTGAGGAGCTATTGTTTCTTGTTAAATTGAGATCCTTTTATTGGATCAAATCTTTAGAGCGAGGAACTGACATCACCGAAGCTGCTTGGTGGAATTGGCCGGTGACGTGTGTGCCATCGTGTATGGTGGGACCTCAAGTTGGGATCCGTTGGTGTCCACCGTTAGAAGGGGTTCTCAAGTTTAATGTGGATGGCCCAGCAAGAGGGAAGCCGGGGATGGCGGGTTGCGGGGGTGTGTTGCGGGATGAGAGGGGTATGGTGTTGGCGGTATTTTCGGGGCCTTTGGGTTGTATGGATTTGAACGAAGCTGAGGTATGGGCTATCTATCATGCGGTTCATTTACTAGCGGAGACGAGGTGGCGGGCGGATTGGTCGTTCATCATTGAATCCGACTCGCGGATTGCATTGTCATGGGTGATGCACAAGGAGAAGAGACCTTGGCGATATGGGTGGTTGTTTCGGGAGATAGATAGTGCTTGTATGTAGTTGCGTTGTGTTTGCTTTCACCATGCTTTCCGTGAGGCGAACTTTTTCGCCGATACTTTGGCAAAAGGGGGCGTGGATAGAGTGTCTTGGTTTCATATTCTTGCGGATCCTTGTATGGCATCGTAACAGGTACCCTTTTTTGTTTTTTTGGGTGGGTTGTTTTTTTTTACTTACCATGATGCATTCTTTTTCCTTCAATTTAGGTTAGGGAGGTTTTTTAAGGAGGCATATGGTAGGTTGTATGATTTTTGATACGCTGAATAAAATCATACGTTATTGATAAAAAAAATCGTTTTTCAGACAAGGTCCCTGACCAGGGGCAGATCTGGGCCTAGGCCTACCTAGGCCATGACCCAGTCCATGCTCTAAAAATGTCCTTTATTTATATAGAGAGAGGTTTTGGGTAAGCAAAAATAACTAGAAATGGCCCAATATAAAATTTTCGTTTAGTTTTTAAGCCTTAAATTAGTTCAAAAAATAAAATCTAAGTAAAATAAAAGGTAAAAAAATATTTTCGTTTGTAATTTCATTACTTTTTATAAATAATATATAATTATTTTTAACAAATATAATTTAAACATATTTTGTACTAAATAATTATTTTTTTAAAAATTGAATTCCCCAACATAATTAGGGTTTCACTTTACTATATAATGTGAACAACAAAACAAAATAAAAATTAAGATTAAAATTAAAAAAATACTGTTTAAGGAAAAACATATAAATCATTTCCAATGTCTTTAGAAAAAGGTAATATAGGCTCTCGATGTGTCCTTCGGTGCATGCAATAACACAATACCTAAAAAGACAACAAAAACAAGCTAAGAAAATATATTCAAAAACAAAAACAAAATAAACTAGTGCAAAGACTAATCCTAAAACAACCAATTGCCAATCCTCAACAACGGCGCCAAAAATTTGTTTGCGCGTGTGATGTACTATAAATGATACGCAAATATGGTGCAAGTATACACGTCGAACAAGTAATACAGTGATAAGTGAGTATCGTCTCCACAGGGATTGGAGGTGTTTCAAGGTAAGTTTAAGCACACAAGTGCACGAAATGAAAATGAAGAATGTTGTGGCAAATCAAAACAGAGTGATGAATGTTGTAGCAAATCAGAACAAAGATATAAATGTTGTAGCAAATAAAGATAAAAGATATCGTGCTGAAATCAGTAGACAAACAGGTCCTCTTACGCGTGCGAAACTCACTTGGGAATGACTGACTGGGTTGCCTGGTAAACTTATGTTTTAGCTCTCTACTAGGGTTTACCTCTCTAACTTAGTCTATGCTTGGCAGGATTTACTCAAGGTGCTCCTTAACTATCTCTAGCAAGGAAACTGGGAGCAGGAAATGCTACTGCAATACCTCTTAGCGTAAACTCTATCACTGACAAGCGTCGTTTTACTCGCAAAAATAAATTGAAATAAACCACTTCAAACAATATATTAAGATAAAGAAATTAAAGTAGAATAGAGGAAGAGGGTTGATCCACATGTAGTTCTGTTGGAATTGCTAATTGAACCTTGTCGTGATTTAGATCCTAGAAGTAGCTGAAAAATAAATAAAAAAGGGGGGTGGTTTGGCATGATTGAAGTAACGAGAAAATAGTACAAAATTAAAGAAACATTAAGTAAATAAAGAGAGGAATGAATTAGAAAAATCACAAATATGAAAGCAGCCTCGAGCTAGCTTCGTCAATTCCCACGATCATTAAAATAGATTTTTACTCCGGGAATTATGTCGGTTACAATCTACGAGGCCCAACCCATCGTAATTTGCTTTTCTCTCATGTAACCGATCTTCCCAAGTCTATCTCCGAAAGTCGATTCTTAAATAATTCTACCACGTCTATCGCCGTTAAAATACTTAGTTTAAAAACAGGAAAAGCCCGACTCAGAAGTTGTCTCATTGAGAATCATTTCTGAATTCATTTTTCCTTAGCGGACCGCCGCTAAGAGGGTTCACAGGAAGTCGAAGTGCCACAGGCCGATCCTTCCTCCCAACTGTATAATTAAACGATTCCAGACCAATGGATCCTTTTTGATTTAAAAACGTTTAAAACACTACACAAATCCTGGTATATAGCGGCACTTTTTGCGGCGCTTTTGGAAAAAAAATGCCAGTAATTTTGAAGAAGTCGCGGCGTTTTGAAGAAAAAACGCCACAAATAACAAATTTCGCAGTGTTTATTGAAAAGTGTCGTAATATCAATGTCTATAGTGTCATTTTTATGAAGAAACACTGCAAAAGTATAACTTATAGTGGCGTTTGTAATACAAACGCCGCAACCGTTTATTTTTATGATACTCACTTTATTCCCTCAGTCCTCAGCCGATCCCCAATTATCCCAAAATCCCCAATTTTCCTCAATTGCTCTCAATCTTTCACGCTATTTCACTCTCAATCGGCTCTTAGCCCCTCATCTTGATCGGACAGGCGACCCCCATCGACATCGAGATTTTTTTGTTGCTCACACCATCATCTTCTTGATTCAGATTCTGTTGTCGTAGCTTCTTGCAGATGGTGTCATCCCTAATGAATATGGAATTAATCCGAAGTAAAAACTAAAAATTGGTTCAAAGGTGAGTCCTTTATGCATGTCTTCTTCAATTAGAAAGGTTCCAGAAAAATCTGGACAATTCCTCGGCCGTCGCTATCAAAAGAGTCGAAGAACTTGCCGGCGAATTCGGAAGAAATCTTTCTTTTCTTCAGGTTCGTTGAACTCGTCGAATTTCATTTTCTTTACAAAAAAGAAAGAGAAAAGTTGTTTCGAGTTGTAACTTTGTAATATTTTAATGGTGGCTGCTGAGTTGGTTGCTAGAGTAGGAACCGAGGAACATGTATTTAATTTCTATGCTTAAACTGCTAATTTTGAGTCTAATTGGTTTACATTTTGATTAACTTGAAGGCTTCCTTGATAATTAAATTGCTTTAACTGACGCATGGCATGTAACCCCCTCGTCCCGGTCTGGACGACTGACCGGTCCGAGTAGGCTACACGGGGAAAACCGAAGTAAAACCCGCCAAGGCTCCCCTTCAGTTAGCAACCCTAGAAAAATTCTTTAATTATTATCTTGTCTAAATGGATTAATTTAATCCTATGTGAAAGGACAACAACAGAAGCAACAAACGAGACGATCAACCCAAACATCACTACAAAACAGTCCATTTTAGCTTAATCTGCAGGCCGTTTCGAAACACCCAAGGAGTGTATCGAAACGCCTTGACTAAGTCAACAGGCCCAAGTTAACACGAGGGGACCGTATCGAAATGCTGGTCAACCGTTCCGAAACGCGCTCAACGGTCAACTTCTCGTGGTCAACGAAACGAAGACCGTTCCGAAACGCCTAGGCCTGTTTCGATACTTCAATTTATCGTCAAAATCTCAGATTTCCAGTGGCAAAAACGTATCGAAACGACTCCCTTGCGTACCGAAACGCTTGGCCTGAAACAAGAGGCCGTATCGAAACGGGACCAACCGGCCATAGCTCTTGTGTTTATCCTCATCTCTCTACGAGGCCCCATTAAATGATAAACAATGCACTGAACAAAAATGGAATAAACACAATTAGGCACAATAAGGTAAGTAATCCAAGTACTCAAGCTCATTTTCGAAAACAATTCCTTTCATTAGTTTTGACTTGGCAATGGGATCCCCTATCACACTCCAACATAGCACAATATCACAAAAACATCACAATTGAAGTCATACATCACCATTCACACAACATTCTTTCACCCAAACGGCACATCATGCAATCACACATACATCATCCACATAACAAACCCAAATCATACGAGAACCAAGCTCTGATACCACCAAATGTAACCCCCTTAGCCCAACCTAGACGGTTGACCCGAACTACGACGGTTACACGGGGAAAACCAAAGTCAACCCGAAAGTCAACCTTGATTCACGACTCTTTTTTCTTTTTAATCTTGTCTAGATACTTGTTAACCCTAAGTGAGTACTCACGAGATACAATAGAGAAAGGCACAGCGATCAGATTTCAAAAAGGGACTCAATTGCACAATATACAAATTTGGGGACCAAAATGTAATTTCTCAAAATTAGAAGGTCCTTACTGATTCTAAAGTTACCAATATGAAATTAGTCATGTTACATGCTTCTCTGCCAAATTTCAACTTAATTGGACATTCCAAGCTCAAGCAATTGCAATATCAACATTTAGGACTAAAACGTAAAACATGCAAACTTCAGAACAATTCAAATCTGAGACCAACGGTCACCTATTTCGAAACACCTACCAGCCGTATCGAAACGGTAGGGCAAAACACTCCCCCGTTTCGAAACTTGTTCCGAAACACGGCTCTCCAGTAGCCAAAACGTTTCGAAACAGCCTCCAACTATTTCGAAACATGAAGGCCATTACAGGCCCCCGTTTCAAAACGCCAGAGGGTGTTTCGATACGGTTTGCCCAGAAACTGCAGAAATTGCTGGTTTTTCACCCAAAAACCCATTCATACTCATCCTAATAACTCTCTAACCAAACCAACAAGTCAACATACATACAAGGTACATATTTGGAACCCCTAAACACATTCATAGCATCAAACATGAAATCTCACAAGTCTAGAGGCATGCTTCCTATTATCAAATCACAAAAAGACAATCCAACCTCAAAACAGGTAATTATGGCCATTTACAATTCAAACCAACCAAGGCAAACATGCCACAACCTTAGGGAGTTTAACACATCTCCCAAAACAAAACTTGGTTTCTCATTGCCAATTTATCAAAACTAAAGTTTGTGAAAACATCACCATACATGAGCTTGGACTTCCTTGGACTTAGCTTCCTTGATGCCCTTAAACACCTCAATTATCTGCATTATTGGTAAAAGAGAGAGTAAGCATAATTGCTTAGTGAGGCATGCTATAAAGAAACCAACACAATAATTCAATTTTAGAAAACACTTTCATCAAAGCTTTTAAACCACATGCTCATCTCTTTCTCATGCTTGATAAACTTTCAAAGTAAAACTCATTGAAACCACATGTACCTTCATTCTATCTCATGCATTAAATCCAATGCAAAACTCATGGCAAGGCCATTCACATGCTTGTATTGTCAAAGCATTTCTAAACAAAACACATATGCATATCTCATAGCATAAATCACTTCATCAAGGTACAAGTGTAACAAAAACCATTTCATCGTTTATATTGGCATTTAGCATCTCATTAATACTCGGATATGCGGACACATTTCTACACTAGACTCTTCCGGTGGAATCTCACATCACCGTACTCACTTGTCTAGCAACACAACTTCCGGTGGAATCTCTCATCACCGTACTCACATGGCGGAATCTCTCATCGCCACAAACTTGGGTATTTCACCAAGTCCTACCCGATGGAATGCCCATCATCGGAATATCTCCCTTTGGCTTAACCAAAGAGCACGTACGGATTTTTAGTTTATAGTGCAATCTCATCCTATTGATCGATCAATTATATCCAGTAAGTTTCTCAACATCTATGCCAATATAATGTGTTAAAGTATCATCACACCTACTGTTTTTCATGCAATATAACTCAAAGGTTTTCTCACCACATTTCAAATCATAAAACATACTTTGCTTCAAACCAAAAGCTCAAATCTATTCAATGCAACATGCCATCTCATGACATCTCTACAACCATAATCTCATGCTCTAAAACATGCATAAAAACAGTAGGAATTTATCAATCTCAAACCATGAGCATGTAAAAGCATTTTAAGGGCAAACACCACTTTAGAGAGACCAAATCAAACCATACATACTTCCGGATTTAGGAAGATGTTTCAAACCTCTCCTAAACCCCCAAACCTTGTATTTTTGTCCTCATGGACTTCTAAACCAATCGCACTCACCGATTTCATTTCGCTTCCTTGCCGAAACGCCAATTAAGCTTTCGGATCAACACCAAAAGTGTCTGAAGATGTCTCCCCTGTTTTAGACACATAAAAGCAGAGGATTAATGCATCATCATGCATTTAAATCTTCAGCCAACATTCCAAAACTCGCTGCTCTACCTAAACACAACATTTTGGCTACGAAACACAACCGAAATCACCTCCAAACTCTTCCAAAACATAACACAGCCAAGATCCATCACTTCTAAACATTTCTAAACATCAATTATCATCAAAAACAACCCTAAACTCGTCCTTATACCTCCAGCTATAACAGAACACCAAAAACACCTCAAAAACCACCATTTTCATAAGCAAAAACTTAGGAAACACAACCTATTCGGGATTGGATTGATAAAACCTCATTTCCAACATCATTTAACATCCAAAATACATTAGAAAACCATCTCAAAACAGAGCCCAATCAGTTACAACGAAAATCCTCAAGATCTCTTCCAAAATCTTGAGTTTTAAGCCAAAATCTTGTTTCTAATATTAAAACCATTCATAAGTCTTTAATAAATGACTGACAACTTGGGAATTTCAGTAAAGAACTGAGTATTTAGAGGAGAAGAACAATCTTACCTCTAAAAGATGATTTCTCCTTGATTTGGGCAAATTTCCATGAAAATACAATGTAGAAATCACAAAAATTTGTAAGATTGATTAGGAATCCTTGAGTAATGAAAATATCATCAAATGAAGTGGAAATCAAAGTGAATTTGCTGGAGAAAGAGTGTTTGGATGATAGGATTTTGAGAGAAAAAGAATTGAGAGAAAATTAGAGAAAGGTAGTTAAGAAAGTCAAAAAGTAGTTAAACACCTTTCTTTTATTTAATTAAATCATTAATTAAATCACCCAAATTAAGGAAAAATCTGGAGAAAACATTTTGGGTAAATTAGCTCCTTAAAGATTCAAAGTTTCAATCCTTTACAAAACAGTCACTACTAAACTTTGCAAAAATCACAATTTGGTCACTACACCGAAATGTAGTATTTCCAAACCTTATTTTGTAAAATTGATTTCACCACTCTCTTATATATATTAAATGAGGATTTTTTAGATATTTTCTATATTTTAAAGCATCCCGAACTAGGCTGTCCCTAAAACCTCCTTTTATATTCGAACTGTTTCTCAGACCGGTCCGATTCAGACCATAAACTTCTAAGCCCAAAATTGGGGTGTTACAAAAAATTTTTAGAGTTGTTAGCTGAGTTTCTTCAAATTTTGTATCGAACTTATTAAAGTTCATAACTTTAGAGGGGGGTTTTAACGAGGCCCTTTACTTTCCAAAAAAATTAAAGTTCATAACTTATCTTGTTGAAGTCTTATCAAGGCTTATCATTATACTTATTAGAGTTTTCGAAATTCTTTTAAAATCTTATCAGAGTTCTTATCAAAGCTTATCAGAGATCACAATAGAGCTTATCTGAGTTTCCTTTTTAAACATAGTATCTGAGTTCGTATCTTTTAGAACGTTTGCCTTGGATCGCATTTGGGACATGGAAAACATCGGTCCGTGTTTGACCGTATTGGTCTGTGTTACACATAGCTCAAAGCACATAGCAATGGCTAGTGTCGAAATCATAACAATCCTAACTTCTCAACTATCCAACCAACTGTCGCCAATCTCCTTATCATCTCCCCAGTTACCTCCTATTGTAGCCAGTATGTCACATATAATGGGCCGTCACCCAAGCCGTAGCTCATTGACTGTAGTCCCTAAAATATATACCTCTGCACCATGCCAAGTGTCCAAGGACTTCCATTTCTTAAGCATCTTACATAATTTATACTTTATGGTTGGGAGGGTATCTTACAAAACATTTACTTATATTAATCCAGAAAAGCACATAAAATTTATAGCACAAAAAGAAACACATAAGTTTATAAAACAGGAAGAGACACACCTTTAAGCAACAGAAGCTCTAATACCGAGAAAAGCGCATCTCACGCTCAGATCTGGCTGAATCAGGACCTACGAAGGTATGAATACTATATTAGTATTTATTACTAACACTAAGCCACCGACTAAAACACTAAGAACTAAACTGAAAATATACTCACGTGAAGATCTCGAAGAATGTGCACGATCGATCAGAACAACTGGAGGTAACTAGTCGACCTCTAAGACGTTAACACCTGAACACAAGAATATTCCGAATCAGATTCTGAAATTCACAACTTATCAGATTTTATGAATAATTTACTGAAATTAGCATAACAGAGCTTTCGGATTTGAATTTGATAAAACTGGCAGCGGATACGGACTCAGGACGTCGAAAAAGGTCAAGAGGAACATTTCCCGAAAAAGTCAACTCTGGTCAAAGTCAAAGTCAAACTGGTCAAATTCAACTCTGATTGTCAAAGTCAACGGGTTAACGGTCCAAGGTCAATGGTCAACTCTGGTCAAATAGGTTAACGGTTAAAGGGTCAAACTTAGTCAAAGGTCAGGTCAAACTCCAGTCAACTATCGGGTCGGTCAAACGGGTCAAAGACAATTCTATCGGTTCGGTCCAATTCATCTGGTTCAGTTCACAATTGGTTCACTGGTTCGGTTCAATTACTTGTTCGGTTCGGGTTTAGCCGGTTCACACGGGTTGTTTCAACTTATATCTGAAACTGGCTCCAACACATGCCCACTCTCAAGGCTTCTCGGTTGGGTTCACCAAACATACCCAATCCATAAATTAAAAGATCTCAACAATCCTTAGCCAAAACTGAGGGCCCGATGCACATGGGTCCAATCTATACACAACACACAGCCCAACAATAACACATAGCCAAACTTTCAAACATTTTCACCTTAATTTGAAACTAGGGTTTCAACAGTCTTCACCGGCGGCGGCTAACTCTACGAACGGCGACAACCGATGAATGAACGGCGGCGGTACAAAACTAACTGCAAGGAAAAACGCAACACTTTAACAGAAATACAACCCCCAACTCAAAATCACCAGAACATAACCGAAACCATACGTTCCAGGCTTACCCACACACGATCGGAGCGGCGAACGACAGCGTGAGGACAAACAGAGCAAGGAAAACGAGCTGTTTCTCTTTTGAGTTAGCGCAAACAATAGACGATGCACGGAGGAGGAGCGGCGAAGCATGACGGTGCAACGAGAGATTCGAATAGGTTCACAACCGTTGCTCACAAGCAACGGTCAACGAGGGAAAGCCAGAGGTCGGGGTTTAAACGCACGACGGTGGTGGTCACGATGGTGGTGCGAACGACAGAGGCGGATAGAGCAGGGAAAACGAACGGTTTTAGATCGTTTCCGTGCAAAAGGCCGGCGATAGAAGATAATGGTTGGGTGGGTTTTAATCGGATGGCGAAGGGGATCCGAACGACGATGGTGGTGCTCTGAACGGGGAATGCTAACTCTCTCGACGGGGCTTGATCGGAGCAAGGGTGAGGGTGAGAAAGAAAACCATAAGTGAGAAAGGTAAGGGTTGCGGCTGACAGAACTAAATGGGAGTTAAATGGATTTTAGGGCTGAAAAACATGGTTAAATATCACAACCAAAAGGGTGAATTACACGAATGGTCACTGAGCATTTTAGGGTTTACATAAAAGCATCAGAACTTTACCCATATTACAAAATAACCCCTAAATATTTCTAAATCAAGCCACAAAATTCTGAATTTACTTTATTTAATCCTTACACTCAAATTAGGATTTTAGAAACAAAATCCCTAAATTCTAGGGTTTCGAATTAGGGATTATAAAATTAAGGTTTTCAAATTGGGGTAATTTTTGGGGTGTTACATAATGAATATGGAATTAATCCGAAGTAAAAACTAAAAATTGGTTCAAAGGTGAGTCTTTTCTGCATGTCTTCTTCAATTAGAAAGGTTCCAGAAAAATCTGGACAATTCCTCGGCCGTCGCTATCAAAAGAGTCGAAGAACTTGCCGGCGAATTCAGAAGAAATCTTTCTTTTCTTCAGGTTCGTTGAACTCGTCGAATTTCATTTTCTTTACAAAAAAGAAAGAGAAAAGTTGTTTCGAGTTGTAACTTTGTAATATATTAATGGTGGCTGCTGAGTTGGTTGCCAGAGTAGGAACCGAGGAACACGTATTTAATTTCTATGCTTAAACTGCTAATTTTGAGTCTAATTGGTTTACATTTTGATTAACTTGAAGGCTTCCTTGATAATTAAATTGCTTTAACTGACGCATGGCATGTAACCCCCTCGTCCCGGTCTGGACGACTGACCGGTCCGAGTAGGCTACACAGGGAAAACCGAAGTGAAACCCGCTAAGGCTCCCCTTCGGTTAGCAACCCTAGAAAAATTCTTTAATTATTATCTTGTCTAAATGGATTAATTTAATCCTATGTGAAAGGACAACAACGGAAGCAACAAACGAGACGATCAACCCAAACATCATTACAAAACAGTCCATTTTAGCTTAATCTGCAGGCCGTTTCGAAACACCCAAGGAGTGTATCGAAACGCCTTGACTAAGTCAACAGGCCCAAGTCAACACGAGGGGACCGTATCGAAACGCTGGTCAACCGTTCCGAAACACCCTCAACGGTCAACTTCTCGTGGTCAACGATACGAAGACCATTTCGAAACGCCTAGGCCCGTTTCGATACTTCAATTTATCGTCAAAATCTCAGATTTCCAGTGGCAAAAACGTATCGAAACGACCCCTTGCGTACCGAAACGCTTGGCCTGAAACAAGAGGCCGTATCGAAACGGGACCAACCGTTTCGATACACCTGCTGCGAGCAGACATGTTTTAGCTGGTTTTTGGCACAAGGCAGCCCCAAATTCCAACCAAAACCTCCCACAACCAACCACGCAACAACTCTAGATGCTAGACACCCTTAAACAGCATGTTTCACACTCATCATACATATAAAAGCCACTCAAGTAAAACATCAAATTAACAAGGATTAATACATAGCATTTAACATAACTTGTCCTAGACAAACACACTTAGCATTCATGGGAAAGGTATGAGTCTTCAAACACAAGGAAAATATGCAACAAGTAAATATGGTCTACAATCCACAACATAAACGAATACACATGGCCAACATGAAATCAACAATTTAACATGCTCATCCAAACACGAAATCAACTAAGGAGTTCGACACCAACTCCTACAAGTATACACCCCCATCGTCTAGGCATTATTACAAATACATAAATCATACTTGAGCTAATTGAGAACTCCAAAAGCTCCTCCCTTGCCCACTTGCCTCCAGAACTCTAACGATCTGCATGTTGGAAATAAAGGAGAGCGTAAGCTAACTAGCTTAGTGAGAGAAGCTCTAAAATTCACAAGCATGCAGTTTTCAAAACACTTTTCATAATTGACAATAAATCAATGGATGCACGAATGATTATCACAACAAGACTACACATGGCTTGCACATGCACAACCAACATACACACGGTGGGACCACACATCACCGTTCGACTAGTAGTTTTCTGATGGGACCACTCATCACCTTACTCTACTACTAGTCACTACCGGTGGGACCACTCATCACCGTAGTTATGACAACCATCACGTGAGGCTCGACTTCAACCCGACTACACAACAACAACGGTATAAAACAACTCAAGATGCACATGATACCACAACATATAGCCACTCATCAACACATAACAAAAGGTAGGAGGAATAACTTACACTTGGGTTTAGGTGAACCCTCTAGGTCCCACCCAAACCCCCAAGAGTTCCATTTCGAAAACAAATCAAAGTTTGACATTTCTACTCACCGTTGCTACCCAAATGGAAGCCGAGAACCAAGCTCAAGTCTCCAAACTCTCCGGATTCGTTCCCGAGGCTTCACCAACAAGATTCCTTGCTTCTAATCATCCCAACACAATTAAAACAATCATAATTCAGTCCACGATTCAATGTAGAAAGCCCCAGACACAAACCAAGCACAACATACATAATTTCAAGCTAAAGACAATCCCAAATTCCTCATTCCCGAGCAGCCTTAAAGCACAGCCTAAAACCAATGTTTCCAACACTTATATTACTCCCAAAAGCTTCCAAAACAACCTTTATATATAGCCTAATCATCAGCCAACAAGTTTCCACCTTAAACACCCCCAAAACTCAACATTTCAACTCTCTAAAACCTCCCTAAAACCCAATTTCGGGAAACAACTTAAAACCTTGTAAAAATCGAATATGTTGGACCTTATAGATTGTAAACATCTTATCTAACATAAACAAACCGAAAACTTAAGTTTAAGTCAATAAAGTTCACATTTTTAATCCAAACTTTCAAAACTCTAAAATACAAAAACCATTGAGGTTAATGAAAAATAATGGTACAAGCTTGTAGAGGAAAGAGAGGACAAGTCGAATATGGGCTTACCTTTGAAAAATCACTAAAGATAAGGGAGAATGGTGATGGAATAGTAACTTGGGGAAAGGGGAGCTTTGTGTCGTGAAAATGGAAAATGGGAAGGGGAAGAAGATGAGCCAAAAGCTAATTTTTAATGTTTGTTTAAAATAAAAAGGCCATATACCAAAATACCCTTAATGAAATAAGGCATTTACAAATGGGAGATATCCATGGCTATTTGGGATTGTTTTGAAAATAGTCCAACATAATTTATTTATTTTGAAAACCCGAGGCCCAAAATATTATTTTAATATTTTATTATTACTTTCACCCGACCCCCAAACCCGGGTGTTACATGGCAACACGGTCTGCTCTAAAATTCAGTGATTTTCAATTATTTTTAAATGAAAATTTGTTGGAATAGTTGCGATTATTCGAATAGTTGATGAAGTATTACTTTTAGCTCTCCTTTTATGTTCTATTTTTTTTCACATAAATCTTTAATTTTGATTGATAAATGAATTAATGAATTAGTTTATAATTTTTTTATTATTAAAATATAATGGTGATTTATAAGTTATGATTGCAGTTTCTAAGAATTTTAATAGAGATTACTTGAAATTCATGTGGAAGAAGTTAGACCTTTAATTGTTTATATATTGGAGAATTTAGTGAGCTAATAATTTGATTAAATATAGTTACTGGGTTGTCATGTGATATATATATATATATATATATATATATATAATTTTATTTTCAGTAACCCAAAATGTAAGTGAAGCTCTGCTTTTGGAATTGCTTTAGCTGGATGATATTGAAAAGTTTCCCACCTTAATTTTAATTAAAATAATTTGTAATTTCAGACATTGAGACTTTTATTTTGGGATTATGTTTTTCCCTTTATTTGAATTTATTTCGGATGTCTTTATGAAATATTTAGTACATGTTTTAATGTTCGAGTTTCATATATATTTGGAAGAAAAGTTTAGTAGACCAAAAGGATTGAGTTCAGTAGGTGATTAATAAGGTAGTTAATCTTGAAACCTGGTTAATAGAGTTAGAAGGATTCAACGTCAAATATTCTTGTATAAAATTTCGAAAATGCCCAAAATGTTTAAAAAGGACTAAAATAACCATGGCAATGAAAGTAACATAGAAACATACAATTGATTTGGTAAAACAACCGATTCATATGAAAATTTCGGAATTTGTTGGAACGTTCTTGTATTAAGACTTAAATCTTCAGTTTTGTAAGGTACTCGTATTTTCTAAGATTCTGAATAAATCTCTGAAGATAATTTATGGAAAAATATTTGTATATCCGAACTAATCAAAGTGGCGTAAGATACCAGACTGATTGACATGACCAAAGAGGATTGAAAACATCGATTAGGCTGAGTTGATCGGGATGAACGTAATGACCAGGAGACTGAAATATTCTTGGTACTAATTGTCAAATTATCTGAAATGATGGATATACTCTCAAAATCTGAAATGAATAAATAGTCGGAATAGTCGAAAGGCTCTAAATAATTGAAAACCTTCGGACATCGAGGTGACTGAAAATACCTCTAAGATTTGAAATGAGAAATATCAATAAAGAAAAGTGAAGATAATGGCTCTGAAAGTGGTAATACACAACCCATGTTGGTTGGTCGTTTCAAGAACTATTGTGATGTTGGAAGAATACCATATAAAAGCATGTCAGTGTTATTTGGAGGTATAATACACATGTTCGAATACTTGAAGAATACCAAATTAATACATGTTCGATTTTCCCTGTTGTACGTTCAATGGTTGCTTAGTGAAAAAGAGCTTTTGTTATACAAGGTAGTCGGTTTTAAGAAGTGAGTACTTAAGGGTACCGATTCGGCTAAATATTAAACACTGAAATGATGGTTTACGATCAGTTCAAAGGGAGTCAGAAACCTGATAAGTAACTAGAACTTCTGAACTCTGTACATCACTGCTTTTACATGATAGTCTAATTATCAAATTACCTCTGAAGGTCGAAATGATCAAAAATGCCCTCGTAGGCTTAAATGATTGGATCGCTCTCGATACATCTGAAATCTCAATGTTCTCAATGTGTCAACTTCAGAATGTTTGTTTGAACTGTTAGTATCGAGCTCCCTCGCATATGGACCTCGTTCTAAAACCAGTCTAAAATTGTCAGACGTTCTATGCTCTATTTCTAATAATTATCAAGCGTCTTTGAGAAATATATTGAACCATAAAGTGTGTACCCTATGTCCGTGAATACACTCTGCTTTAAACTAAGATTATCTGCTCTGAATTAAAAGTATGACTCTGTTACCCGTTATGAAAGCTCAACTCTTGGCTTTTGTCTTCTGATAAAAAAAATATATGATATCCGTCTTTTGATACAAAAATAAATCTGATATATGTCTTCTGATATAAAAATATATATGATATTTGTTTTCTAATATTACTGTCTTCTAAATATAAACTAAATTTCATATGAGGTATATTATCTGGGATATAAATGAAGATATGTAGGCTCGGCGCTGGTAAGCCCTTCTGGACCTAAGCTCATACGCCCAATGGGCCTAGGGTAAGTCTTTCTGGGCCTAAGGCATTCCCTTAGGTAGGCTCCTACGCCTCAGGCCTAGGGTAAGACCTTCTGTATGTAGTTCAGGGGGAATTGCATTTTGGAATTCGGTTGTAGGGTAGTTAAGTAAATTAATAAAACTTTTTGACGACTTCTGAAACATACCCTACTAAATTACTGTATCAATGTTGAACTCTTAGTAAAGTTATAATTCGCGCTTACGAACCACTCTGAACTCCTTGATTCAACTTCTGAAATCTGAACCTTTGGCTTTAGACTAAATAAAGAACAACTTTGTTACCTTCTGATAATGCTTCATTGAATTATCAAATCGTACTTTGAGCTTACCGTTGCCCAGTTCATCATGACAATGTTAAGCTTGCCATATTTCTGCTTGTGCTTTTAGCATCTCGAAGCTCACGTTGTTTTTACCATCACATGTTAGAAGATCGACCACGTCGCAGCTGTCAACGTCGGTATGGGAGTTTCTTCGGCTTTTCTTGCGGAATACAGTACCTGTGTAATTAGGGGGCATGTATGTCTCGTCTTGTTTCATGTTGAGTCTAAAACTTGTATTGGTAACTTGTATTACAATTTTTGTCTTATCGTCTAAATGATTTCTGAAATTGTATTTTAATTTTTAAACTTGATTTATGGTTTCAAATGGTTTGGCAATTTGTTTTACATGAAATTTGAATGTGGGTCGCTCCGGTGACCGTAATATGACTTCCTAGGATCTGTGCTAACGCATTGGCGAGTATAGGGGGTTACAACAGATGACTATATCGTCGATCCGAAAATCGGATATCTGAAAAAACCGAATCATATTCGATCTGATATCTAACAATGAACACCCCTACAAAAAGTTTTAACAAGTCCTCTATTCAAACCTCTAATTCAAAAAGCTCCTAAAGTGAGACTTTTCAAAATGAGAGGTTTCACCCTAGTCCGCAATTACAATCATCTATTTATCAAATATCTAAGTTAGCAGATCTGACTGGTCAAACTTCTAAAAATACTTCAAATCTCTAATTTTGGCTCAAAAAGTTGTTTACCAAACATGACTTCTCTCTCCACTGAAGAGTTCTTGAGAAACATAAATTAAGAAGATCAAATCCCTTGCATTTACTCTATAGTTTCTTCAATCCAGTTTTTTTTTTGCTCAGCAATATTTGTTTTTATTATGAAATCCTAGCTGAGAGCCTCATTAAAAACCCCCTAAACCTAGATGGGGGAAAAGAGTGCTCCACAGCTAAGTTAAAATTACAGGAAGTCCAAAACAAGCTAAACAAAAGATCACCTATTCGATACAGCATTAAAACCGAGAAAAAAGACAAATTCTTAAAACAAAATTACCACCATGCTTTGAACAGGTTACTTCTTTGCAAACCTTCTTTGGCTAGGTAGTCCGCCATAGAGTTGAGGTTTCTAGGAACGTAAGAGTAGGATACCTTTGTAATGTCTCCTGCTAAAGAATCCAATTCATCGAACTGGTCCCACCAATGCCATGGCCTCATTAGAGGAGTTGCTATCCAATTCAACACAACCTGAGAATCTGATTCAATAATCAACTCGAACTTGTGTTTTAAGCCTGTTTCTAGAAAGACCTTTAGTGTCGTTGATATTGCTGTCAGCTCTGCGAAATCCGAACCCAAGTCTTCAACTGGTCCTGAGAAAAGTGCGATCACATCCCCTTTTTCATTTCTGAGAACTTCGCCACATCCTCCCACACCATCTTTATATGCTCCGTCAACATTAAATTTTACAGTGCCTACCAAAGGAGGATTCCAAGCTTGTCCTTCAACTTTTCCTTTGTTTACCAGGATGCAATCAAGAGGGTTATCCCACCAATTTTTCTCGTTCAGCAAAATACTCTCATTTACTGCCTTTATCCATACAAAAGCTCTCATTTTTGAGAGAAACAGGATTTCCTTCATCGTGGTATTCTTTTCCTTGAACACTAACTCATTTCGTGCCAACCATAAGCTCCAAATAGCAGACGATACAGTAATAAGCCATACTGATTTTGTGATTCTGCAACCATATTGTATCAAACAGAACTCGTAGAAGTCATCAACATTTCCAGCTTTCGGCCAGGAAATTGTCCACCATTTACAAAACAGAACCCAGAAGCATTGAACTACTCTACATTCTACAAAGAAATGATCTGCTGTTTCCAGACTTAAATTGCACCAAGGGCATTCACTTTTAAAATTTTCAATTTTCAAGCCTCTTTCTAACAAAAAACTTTTAGTTGGGATTTTGTTTATCTTCAGCATCCAAAGAAAAGATTTTACCTTGGGAGGGACTTTGATTCCCCAAATAGATTTGTAGTCGAAACAATCTGTGATAGTAGCACTCCTTTCCATTAATTCAGTCAATCTCTTAACTGAGAAAATTCCGGCCTTGTCGTGTAACCAGATTAATTTATCTGGTATTTCATGTCTGAGTACTTCAGTCAAAATATCCCTAGCCAAGTTTCCCAGCACTTCTTTTTCCCTATCCAGTAAAGGCCTGCTAAAGTGAGAGATCCATTCAATTTCCTGCAATGAAACAGAGCCAGCTAAAAAAGATATTGTTAGTCCCTTCTTGTTACAAAGTTTATATAGTCTTGGGTATTTTATTTTCAGTGGGGCATCACCAATCCACCAGTCTTCCCAAAACAGAATTGTTGTACCATCACCCATTTTCCATTTGAAAGCAGCCTCCTTCATCCACTGATTCACTCCATCGCTCTTGAGATTTTTTGTGATTCCTCGCCAGATCGTGGAGGCCTTCGAATTAAGATTGCTTGTCCTAGACCACATATCTTCATTTTCACCATACTTTGCCGCAATGATTTTTCTCCACATAGCCTTTTTTTCCTTTACGAATCTCCATTTCCATTTTGCCAGTAGAGCTTTATTCTTTGTGTAAAGATTCATCACTCCAGCACCTCCCAACAGTCTTGGCTTGCAGATCCGACCCCAATTTACCCTTGCCATTTTCTTTGAACCATCCTCACTTCCCCATAAAAAATTTCTCCTAATTTTATCTAGTTTTCCAATCACAGTTTTAGGGGCTTCGAACATTGACATATAATAGAGAGGTAGGGCGGAAAGGACAACATTGATCAGAACCACTCTCCCTGCAAAACTGAGAGTTCTGCTCTTCCAACTTGGTAACTTCTTCAAGTATCTGTCGACCACTGGATTCCAGGTGCTTATTTTTCTCGGATCTGCACCTAAAGGCATGCCTAAATAAGTGAATGGGAGATTGTTTACCTGGCAGCCACAAATTCTAGCAAGGGATTTTACTTTCTCATCATCCATTTTTATTCCCACTAGGCCCGATTTTTTGAAATTGATGCTTAGACCAGAGCAAAGTTCAAAACATCACAAAATCCTTTTCACATAAGATAAATTCTGTTCACCTGGTCTTAGGAATAAAATGGTGTCGTCCGCAAATTGTAAGTGCGACACAGTAGAGTCTGGTAGCAAATTCTGAATTCCTTTCAATTTCCCTAACTGTGTTGCCTTTTCCAGCAAGAGATGGAGTGCTTCAGTTACGAGAATGAACAATAGAGGGGACAAAGGGTCACCCTTGTCCGCAATTACAATCATCTATTTATCAAATATCTAAGTTAGCAGATCTGACTGGTCAAACTTCTAAAAATACTTCAAATCTCTAATTTTGGCTCAAAAAGTTGTTTACCAAACATGACTTCTCTCTCCACTGAAGAGTTCTTGAGAAACATAAATTAAGAAGATCAAATCCCTTGCATTTACTCTATAGTTTCTTCAATCCAATTGAATATTTGGTAAGCCCATGTTCTTAACCTCCTTTTTGATATCATTTTTATTAAGGATTAAGCTTAGCAAATCCTGGGTTAAATTTCCATGGATTGAATTTTTAGAGAGATATAAGGTATATTATGAATGCTAGGATTGATTTTAAGCCTATTTATGTTATCCTTATGATTTGTATACTTTGAGGTATTAGGAGTTTTTCATGACAATACTTTGAGGTATTAGGAGTTTTTCATGACAATTTGATTTGGTATTGATGGATTTATGTTTTTTCATATTAGACAAAGTGGAAGTAGAGGGAACATTAGATCGAAAAGGGAAATCTAAGAAAAATCAAGCTGATGTGATAATCCGCGATAAAGTTTAGCTACGGAACCTTCAGTGAGTGTAGTTGAGTCTCGGGAATGGTTCGGAGCTTTCCTGAATGTTTTTTGTTTGAATTATGGTTCATAAGCATGGTTGTGAAATGTTTGAAATCTCATATAGAGCAAGCTTGGTGAAATGCTAAGTTTGGTAAGTTAGGTCAGCTCAATTGAGTGTTATATGTTTTGAATATAATGTTATGTTATGGAAAGGCATGAGAAAAATGATTCTTAGATGACTATGAACCTTGTTATGCTAAGTATGAACTTAAAGTTCAATTTCAACGTTTGACATGATATGAAATGCACTTATGATATGGAGCTATAAGCTCATCTATGAATTAAGCTATGTTAATGATAAGATGATAAGCTTTGGAGTTATGCTCAATATGATATGTGTGATTTTTGGAGCTTCAAGCTCACTTATATGTTTATGAATAACTTGATTAAGAAATCTTGGATTCGAGTTAGCCCCGGGTATAGTTGACATGCCATAGAGTCCATTTTAGCTCAGTTTATGGGGATTATGATACACGGATTGACCTTTCTTTGTTTAGTGGCGATAGTAGGAGAGATGAGTTATTGGTCATTGGTGATAGTAAGAGGGATTGACCTTTCTTTGTTTAGTGGCAACAGTTGGTTGGGGATTCATGTACCCTAGTGCTATTGAAATCCAAGGAAAACTTTGAATAAACATTTTGATAATTGACTTTGATATGAATAAGTTATATATTACTTTGGGTAAATGAATATGCATGACATTGATATGAAAAGTTATAATGCCTGCCAAAGATTAAGATATATGAAAAAGTATGTCATGATGTGCTTTGTTAAGTAATTAATATGCAATGGAAATGATAATATGCTAAGTTAATAAGTTAAAAAGAGAAATATGGTTATAAACATATTATCTGTTATATGATCTTCAGTATGTATTCTTGCATTTATTTGTATATTATCAAGTTGACTAGCTCACTAAGTAGTCTAAGCAATATAAGCTTACGTTGTATCATCTCATGCATTTTAGGTGCAAGTTCTCTGTAGAATCGATCGTGGTTGCAAGCAGGAAGTCATCTCATACGGTGATCCCGTGCCGATACTGAGGTTAGGTTTGAAGTACTAGTGTTTTGGTACGGTACTTTAAGTATGATACCAACATTGGGTTTGTAACTTCAGCGTACCAGTACGGTACCTAGAGTACCGATACATGTTTTGGGTTCGAAGTTTGAGTATTGGTAGGTGTACCAGTACGATACCTTGAGTATCGGTACCCTGAGTAGTTAAGTTAGTTGAAAGTTTTAAAATCTTGCATTTTAGTCCTAATAATTTTATAAGACATTTGGATGAGTTTTCATCAAAAGAGTTGGATTTTTGTCAAAAATGCATTGTTTTATTGGGCCATGAAATGTTTTTCTTTGATTTTTAAAAAAGACCAAAATTTTATAAAATTACAAATTAATCACTGAAGTTAGGTCGTTATGATATTGATCATCCAACTGGATCTTAATAACTATAAAGATGCCTGAGGTAGACTTAGGTCGTGATGATATTGATCATCCAACAGGATCTTCCACAAATGAGGTAGATAACACTCGGAAAAGCCCTACGAATCCTCAGAAAGTTAGGAATAACCCTCTGAACCCTCGGGATATTTCAAACGATCCACTGGCACCTCCCAACACCCTGTACAAAGGGAAAAAGACACACACAGCTTAATAAAGCACCCTTCTTCTCCACCCTGAACAAAACCACAAATGGACAACCACAGAGAAAACCAAAGCTAAAACTCGCCAAACAAAAATGCAGAAAAACAAACGGTTCCATCATTCAGCTTCTACACTATAAAAGTAACCTTTCTTAAGAAGCAAAACCCAAGAAACAATATAATTCAAAACTGATATTTAAAATTTTAACAACCAAGTGAAAACACATCCACGCTTTAAAAAAATGAGGGGCGCGTCAATTCATCCTGGGCATGGCAATCAGAATCAACCAGAAAAGTCCAACAGAACATCAAACCGCAACTTGAACAACTCAATTTTGCCGAGAGTTTCTCTTCTGATCACAAAATACATTATGAAAACAATAGATGGTAAAGTGGCACACGTTACATCAATCTTATTAAACCAATGCCAAAATCGTCATGGACGACGCTCACAATGCAACACCTATGATACGACAGACCCCTACACCATTTTCTAAGCCCGCTTGTTCCATGAACTCAACAAATTCATCCATACCGCACATTGGATTAACACATCTACATCGTTCCCCAATCGATCGCACAACTTTGAAGTCCCCTCCAACACACCGCAGAATCAATTAACTAGACACTTTTTTGTACAGCTCCTTCCATACCACAATTTGATCTTCCGTAATACACGGTGTTTATATAGTCACCATTCCACAAGGCCAATCTTCCATCAACCATACTCCCCTTATCGCCACGAAATTACGTGACATCGTTGACTCTACCTTTCCAAACACCGATACATCCTACACCATTAAAATATTGCTCGGACGACAATTGACGTGGCAAACCATAGTCAAAATTATCAGAATACCAGATCTTATGTACCATTGCTATCGACATGCATCCAATTTCATTTCTTGAATGAACACCATCTCAAACCGATATTGTCGCAATCTATCATGGACTGTCTTCTTTTTGGTCTTAGGCTATGTCCTCTTATATTTCAAAGACTATACATTTTGATTTATCGGATCCCCAAATCAAATATTTTGGACACATACATGCGAAATTCACGCATGTAATTGAAAATGTTGAAGCATTGAAACTTTCAAGCAGCCTGTTCTTTTGAAACCAATTTCCACGTTTTTAAATGAATTGTAATATTAGTGATTTAAAATTATCCCCCTGCGAACATTCTTTCATAGTACGTGGTTATGCTCTTTGTCGTTTTCAAGCAACATGTAATTGGCTTCGTCGATCGATCACCGAAATTGGTCGCCGGAGACGCCTTTGGCCGTGATTCTACCAGAAAACGATAGATAGTTAAACCAACGTTTCAACGCACATGTCAACAACACGAAACAAACGAGAATATTTCCGGGAAGAAGCCCGAAATATAAGTTTCGGTCGGAAAAACACGTAGGTCCGATGAGACCTTTTCCAGTGGCGAAATGTCGATTTTTCGAAAGGGTTTTGCTCGCTTAGTCGCAAGGAACTCAACGGTGGTGGTGGTGAAATGAACGAATACTCACGGCGAACGAAATTGACGAAAAACCGAAGGCTTTAACCCTAAGTTCATTGAACCTTAACCTTTTGATTGGCGGTGATCAAGACGACGGCTGTGCGAGTGGCTAAGGGGGTTTTGCTAGGGACTCGACGACGAGCACTTTGGCACCGACGGTGAACGGCACGACGTGGCGGTGGGGGAAAAATGATGGTGGCCGATTGTTTGCGGAAGGTGAAGGGTCAGTGAGGGGGTAGAGGGTTGTGGTACCTTTGAGGGGTAAATGGCCCAATTAAATGCTATTAATTGGGCTGGTTGAGATGTTTTGTTATTTTATTATTATTTCAAGAACCACCAGCCGTTAATAAAGAATATGAAATTATACCTTCGAACCCACTAGCCGAGTTCATACCACTTTATCGGGAAAGCCATGATTGATTGTGCACATATATTAATAAACCGATGAAGGCATACAAGCTTAATAATCAAATATGCTATGAATAATCCCGAAAGATATAAAAATACTTGAAATAGATGAGAATTAAGAATAACAAGAAGATCTCACTAAAAGTACTTGAAAAATATCCTTGATCCTAACTTGACTAGAAAAAGAGGGGTTTAACCAATCATGGAGTTGACGGCGACAATAAGGGTTTTTGGTTGCTTGATGGTTCTTCTAGGGTTTTATTTTCTCTTCCCCTTATGATCATATTTATGAGGAAAGTCTTTTACATCAATAAAGGGAAGAAATTAAATTAAAGCACGTAACTCTAATCCTACAATAAACGCAATATAGTAGAAGTCCACTTCAAATAGGATTTCTTCTTCTCTAAGGAATTACGACCATGCCCACCCCTTATCTACCGAATGCTACTGTATTGCGCAACTAAATCTCCCAAAGTGTTCAAATTGTGCTAAAATTCTTATTTTATGCATTAAACATTCTTTAGCCATAAAACACCTGAACAATCAAATAGAATCCAAAACAAGGGCTTTGAGATAGATTAGAAAAATTAAATCTTGTCCCTCTTAATTTTGAGCTTAAACACTTATTAATCCCTTTTATTTTTAAATTCAATATTCTGACCCCACTCAATGTTCGATCATGACTTCGTCTCAATGTGAGCATGTGATACCCCTTCCCCGGGTTAGGAGCAAGGAGTATTACTACGTTTAACTTATCAACTTGTTACAGGACATGTCAATTTTCAGGTCCATTTAAAACTTTTTATCTTATAACTTATCTTGTTACCTAAACTTATTACCTATACATCAAGAAAATTCAAATCAAACTATCATTTGAACTATCTCAAACAAATTCATATAAACAACATGCCATTCAAATACTACATATCATATAATCATGTAAACCATTCAATTCAAGGCGTATCAAACAAACTCTTATCATTCATACATACTCTCCATTCGAAAGCTCCCTAATAGGAGTAATACTATTTTCATTCACTTAAGTAATTCTTATAATCATGCATTAATCTAGATATCAAGTTACCATTTAGGTCTTACTTATTTTTCAAGTAAATAATTTGGTCATTCTTATAATTCAAGTAAACGATTTCATCATTCTTAGAGATCAAGTAACCTATTAAACGTTTCAACGCACATGTCAACAACACGAAACAAACGAGAATATTACTGGGAAGAAGCCCGAAATATAAGTTTCGGTCGAAAAAACACGTAGGTCCGATGAGACCTTTTCCAGTGGCGAAATGTCGATTTTTCGAAAGGGTTTTGCTCGCTTAGCCGCAAGGAACTCAACGGTGGTGGTGGTGAAATGAACGAATACCCACGGCGAATGAAATTGACAAAAAACCGAAGGCTTTAACCCTAAGTTCATCGAACCTTAACCTTTCGATTGGTGGCGATCAGGACGACGGCTGTGCGAGTAGCTAAGGGGGTTTTGCTCGGGACTCGACGACGAGCACTTTGGCACCGACGGTGAACGGCACGGCGTGGCGGTGGGGGAAAAACGATGGTGGCCGGTTGTTTGCGGAAGGTGAAGGGTCAGTAAGGGGGTATAGGGTTGTGGTACCTTTGAGGGGTAAATGGCCCAATTAAATGCTATTAATTGGGCTGGTTGAGATATTTTTTTATTTTATTATTACTTCAAGAACCTCCAGTCGTTAATAAAGAATATGAAATTATACCTTCGAACCCACCAGTCGAGTTCTTACCACTTTATCGGGAAAGCCATGATTGATTGTGCACATATATTAATAAACCGATGAAGGCATACAAGCTTAATAATCAAATATGCTATGAATAATCTCGAAAGATATAAAAATACTTGAAATAGATGAGAATTAAGAATAACAAGAAGATCTCACTAAAAGTACTTGAAAAATATCCTTGATCCTAACTTGACTAGAAAAAGAGGGGTTTAACCAATCATGGAGTTGACGGCGACAATAAGGGTTTTTGGTTGCTTGATGGTTCTTCTAGGGTTTTATTTTCTCTTCCCCTTATGATCATATTTATGAGGAAAGTCTTTTACATCAATAAGGGGAAGAAATTAAATTAAAGCACGTAACTCTAATCCTACACTAAACGCAATATAGTAGAAGTTCACTTCAAATAGGATTTCTTCTTCTCTAAGGAATTACGACCGTACCCACCCCTTATCTACCGAATGCCACTGTATTGCGCAACTAAATCTCCCAAAGTGTTCAAATTGTGCTAAAACTCTTATTTTATGCATTAAACATTCTTTAGCCATAAAACACTTGAACAATCAAATAGAATCCAAAACAAGGGCTTTGAGATATATTAGAAAAATTAAATCTTTTCCCTCTTAATTTTGAGCTTAAATACTTATTAATCCCTTTTATTTTTAAATTCAATATTCTGACCCCTCTCAATGTTCGATCATGACTTCGTCCCAGTGTGAGCATGTGATACCCCTTCCCCGGGTTAGGAGCAAGGAGTATTACTAAGTTTAACTTATCAACTTGTTACAAGACATGTCAATTTTCAGGTCCATTTAAAACTTTTTATCTTATAACTTATCTTGTTACCTAACCTTATTACCTATACATCAAGAAAATTCAAATCAAACTATCATGTGAACTATCTCAAACAAATTCATATAAACAACATGCCATTCAAATACTACATATCATATAATCATGTAAACCATTCAATTCAAGGCGTATCAAACAAACTCTTATCATTCATACATACTCTCCATTCGAAAGCTCACTAATAGGAGTAATACTATTTTCATTCACTTAAGTAATTCTTATAATCATGCATTAATCTAGATATCAAGTTACCATTTAGGTCTTACTTATTTTTCAAGTAAACAATTTGGTCATTCTTATAATTCAAGTAAACGATTTGGTCATTCTTAGAGATCAAGTAACCTATTAAACATGCTTCAATACATCAAACCATACAAATCATGTAAGCCTATAATCAAACTTACTTTGATCTATTACTTATAAGCATTCATATTAACATGTCGGGTTTCGGGTCCACAGTAACATGTCCAATACGGGTTCAGGTCATTCTCAGTCGGATGCAGGTCGGGTTCGGTTACTACAGTAATAGGTCCAACTCGGGTTCAGGTCAACAACAATCGGTTACAGATCGGGTTCGGGTAATCGAATCCTCGGGTCAAACCAGGTTCTTACTCTAGCAGGTTTCAGTCAAGTTTTCAGGTCGGGTCAACTTTTTACATCCCTAAGACTTTGGCTCAAAAGTGGTTTTCTAATGGTCATATTTACCTTCTTCAGATAAGAACATCCCAATTCCTCAAGCGAACTATAAAGATCCGTGTCCTTGAACTATAAAGATCCACAACATGATTCTCCATTGTCCCAATAGTCTCATTAATTGATTGATCGACAATATCAATATAAGTTGGAGCTGAAATTTTATCGAACACGTAATGGATCATTGTGTTTGTGTTTTCTTGCTTAGCTACAACTTCATTTTGATTCACCAATTTCTCTCGATCCATAGATATCACCACCATCCAACATACCGATATGGGATGATTACGATTTTAATTGTTTGAGAATTTCTTGGAGCATCTCGTTGTTTTGTTTCATAGATTTTGTATTCAATTCCATAGATTCGAGGAGGCTTATCATAGTTCTCTCAACAAAAACACCAATGTAATAAACCAAATACTCAAAGCTTGTTTTCTATTGACAAATAAGAGAATTATAATAGAAAAGAGATATAAGATAGGGAAGAAAGGTGTCAGCAAGGAATACTAAATCTAGAGATGGAAAAAGCCGTAGCCAAAACATTTAACTACTATTTAAAATTTCAACAACCAAGTGAAAACACATCCACGCTTTAAAAAAAGGAGGGGCACATCAATTCATCTTGCGCATGGCAATCAGAATCAACCAGAAAAGGCCAACAGAACGTCAAACAACAACTTGAACAACTCAGTTTCGCTAAGCCCTACACCATTTGCTAAGCCTGCTTGTTCCATGAACTCAACAAATTCATCCATACCGCACATTGGATTAACACATCCACATCTTTCCCCAATCGATCGCACAACATTGAAGTCCCCTCCAACACACCGCGGAATCAATTAACTAGACACTTTTTTGTATAACGCCTTCCATACCACAATTTGATCTTACGTAATACACGATGTTTATATAGTCACCATTCCACAAGGCCAATCTTCCATCAACCATACTCCCCTGATCGCCACGAACTTATGTGACATTGTCGAATCCCCCTTTCCAAACAACGATACATCCAACACCATTAAAATATTGCTCGGACGACAATTGATGTGGCAAACCATAGTCAAAATTATCAGAATACCAGATTTTATGTACCATTGCTATCGACATGCATCCAGTTTCATTTCTTGAATGAACACCATCTCAAACCGATATTGTCGCAATCTATCATGGACTGTCTTCTTTTTGGTCTTAGGCCATGTCCTCTTATGTTTCAAAGACTATACATTTTGTTTTATCGGATCCCCAAATCAAATATTTTGGACACATGCGAAATTCACGCATGTAATTGAAAATGTTGAAGCATTGAAACTTTCAAGCAGCCTGTTCTTTTGAAACGAATTTGGGATGATGAATTAGTTTTTGATGATTGAAAACAAAAGTAACATGTCCTCCACGGGACTATGGAAACGCCTTGCCACGGAGCAGGAAAACACCACCGGCGAGAACCGTGAATCACGTAAAGGAGGCCAATCGGTGAAGCAAAATCAGGGAAAATAGCAAGTATGGACTCTATACATCGGAGGTCTCTCTCGAACAATACACTGGAAAGTATTATGGCAGGTATGCGATAGACATGGGGTTGTCAAAGACGCGTTTATTCCGAACAAAATGGCCAGAGATGGACAGCGTTTTGGTTTTGTGCGAATGGCATCACAAGAAGATGCAAATAGGGTTATAGAGAGATTACATGGAAAATGGATTTACGGTGGCCGGATGAGTGTCACCATGGCGTGGAAGGGCAAAACAGTATGGTATAGGAAGAAGGGGGAGAAAACAGAAGCGGGGAACAACGTGGGAAGATGGAGAATGGTGACTCAAAGGCATCATATACTTCGACTCCGATAGGGAGAGAAGAGGCGAACGAAAATCGAAAGAAAATACAAGGGATAGTGGATGAGGACAAATGGGCGATTTTACAATGGTGCGCGGTGGGATGGTGCTTGAATCCGTGCAGCATAAAAACATTGGTGGAACGCTTGGAGGTGGAAAAACATGACGGATTCTCCATCATGCGATTGTCCGGATCCATGATATTGTTAATGTGCACATCGGCAAACGTTCGCGACAAAATACTGCAGCTCGACCGAGTGAAAGAATGCTTTGCGAAGGTGGAAAAGTGGTCACCAGCGATCAAGGTGGAATCACGCCGAGTATGGTTGTCGATTATTGGTCTTCCAATTCATTTATGGCATAAAAAGACATTTATGAATATTGCAAACATATGGGGTGCTTTTATTTGTATGGATGACGCAGCGGAAACACCATCTTCATTCGATAGCGGAAGAATTATGGTGGAAACAGCCAACTTTAATCGAATTGAGGATCACATTGAAGTACAATTCGAGGGGGAATCATATCTGATCCGTGTGCTGGAGATGGATGGCATAACCCCAGCGGTTGAATGTGATTGCGGTGAACTAGAGTTGACCGACGGTGAGGAGTGTAGTGACCACAATACATCACATAACATCTTAAATATGGTAGAAAACGTTGAGGATACAGGAAATAAAAAGGAGATCATCGCACCGGTGTTATGGTTAGCAAACGAGGATTGGGAAGGACAACAGGGAGATTCGATCGAAGAAACAATTGCAGCACAGGATTCTGTTTTGTATGCTAACAAGGAACAGGAGGCATCACGACATTCTGACCGATCGCCGGACAAGCAAACGGTGGGGTTGCCGGCACGGACAGAGGTGGCGATGGGAGGAGGGCTGAGCGGTGAGAAAGACAGTAGTGATAGAAGTCTTGGGGTGATAGGGAACATTCAAAAATGTGAGAGTTTGGATATTCCGGGGATTGCAAATTCCAAATCAAGTGTTTCCAAGGGACAGGAGTCTCAATTACAATCTGAGGATAAATTAGAATTAAATTCTTATCCCCCTATATTTTCGACAGCTGCACAACCGGGTTTGGGAAAGACCGAAATTTTTCAAGTGGGTCGGGTTTATTGCAAAATTAGACGGGTTCTAGGAGGAAATTTAGAAGGCTGTCGGGTTTATCGAAAAAAGAGGAGCAACCGGTTGAGTGGGTTTCGACAAGAAAATTTGAATGGTGAAAGGGAGGGTGCAATCGACGGGTCTACAAACAAAAGTATAGAAACAGAAGCAATCGAAACAGTGAAATTGGGTTCATTGATTGGGGTTAATTCTAACGGTCGCGAAGAGGAGATTATCTGAGACATATCAAGAGTAATTAGCGGGGATCGTCGGGGTTTGTGACTCATGAAATTGATATCTTGGAATGTTCAGGGCTTGGGAGGGAGTGCTAAACGACGGTATGTACGTGAGGTATTGCCAAAACACGATGTGGATATGGCGATGTTGCAAGAAACGAAATTGGAGGAGTGGCCGAAGTCATGGTTAGCAAACTTATGGGGAACGGATAATTTTGAATATGTGTTCGCGCCATCAATTGGTGTTTCTGGTGGTATTTTAGTGATGTGGGAGGCAAGCAAATTCAACTTAGAACAAGTCGAGGTGGAACGAAATTTTATTGTGATGCGAGGCCGATGGTTACAGGATGACATGGTTTGTGGAATTGTTGTCGTATACGCCCCATCAGAGTTGGGAGGACAACAAGCAATTTGGGCAGCGATATTGGATAAAATTAGAGATCAATAGGGTCTATGGTGTATTGCGGGGGATTTCAACGCAATCCTACATGAATCGGATAGAATTAGGGTGTCGGATAGGGATATGGAGATGGAAAATTTCGGTGATTTTGTACTACATGCAGGATTAATGGATTTGCCGCTTTTAGGAAAACGTTACACATGGTTTGGCCCAAAAAATAGATGCATCAGAATTGATCGCTTCTTGATATCGGCAGGTTGGATGGATGCTTTCAGCTCAATCCAACAAGAGGCTCTAGCGCGGGGCGTATCGGATCACACGCCCTTGTTGTTGAGTTGTGATGAGAACGATTGGGGGCCTCGGCCTTTCAGGTTCTTCAATTGCTGGATGGAGGGTAGGTATCATGTTCGGCAAATTGTAGAGGAATGGGTCCGATTGACAGAGTTGGACATTGGCACCGTGAACATCATGGTGAAGCTGCGACACTTGAAAGCATTCTTGAAACAGTGGAACCGTGACAGCTTTGGGGATGTGAACGCGATTGTATCAGAGATGCAAGGCAAGATTGATCAAGCGGACGTAGCGGCAAATACAATTAGTATTGATGAGGGAGTAGAGGTAGAAAGACGTCAATGGTTACAGGCATTGTGGAGAGCTATGCGACATAAGGAGGCGATGTGGAGACAAAAATCACGAGCGACATGGCTTCGTTTGGGTGACCGAAATACGGTATTTTTTCACCGATCCGCTAAATTGCGAGCAGCAAGGAATTTTATTCCAGGTTTTTTGATTAATGACAAGTGGATCACTACACCATTTCATGTGCGATGACATGTGGTGCAGTTCTTCACGAAACATTTTTCTAGTGATACGCGAGAGTGCGTATGGCATTTCGAGGGGGAATTCCGACAGTTATCATCGATTGCTAGGGAGAAGTTGGTCGAGATATTCTCCTTGGAGGAGATTCATGGCGTAGTGAGAGGGTGTGATGGTTAGAAAGCGCCGGGTCCAGACGGTTTTACTTTGGATTTCTATAAGAAAGGGTGGGAGGTGGTCAGCGGCGATGTCCTACGATTTTTCGAAAGCTTCAATGCTAGTGGTCGGTTACCAAAAGATGCAAATTGCACGTTCATTGTCCTATTACCTAAGGTAACATCTCCTAAGACACTTGGTGAATATAGGCCTATTTGTTTGGTAAATTCGGTGTATAAAATATTAGCAAAATGCCTAGTGAATCGTTTACAGTTGGTTTTGGGTGATTTGATAAGTGATACACAGTAAGCATTTATAAAAGGTCGTCAATTAGTGGATGGGGTACTTCTGGCTATTGAGGTTGTGCATTCCCTGCGATATAGGGGAGCTAGTGGTTTTTTATTGAAACTTGATTTCGCCAAGGCATATGACTGCGTTAGTTGGCATTTTTTGGATGAGGTACTAGGAAAAATGGGTTTCTGCGACATATGGCGAAAGTGGATTAGTGAATGTATCAGCTCTGCCAGGTTATCGGTGCTACTCAACGGTAATGCTACAAAAGAATTCCGAATGGGTAGAGGTTTGCGACAAGGCTGCCCGCTATCGCCATTACTTTTTGTGATTGTCGCGGAAGCGATGCACTTGATGTTGCGAAGGGCTGAATTGGGAGGATTGATCCGTGGGGTGGAAGTGGCGTCAGGAATATTTTTGACACATCTGCAGTTTGCTGACGACACATTATTATTTTTTGAGGGATCTTTAGCAAGCGCGCAAAGTTTAAAACGGATTCTGCATTGCTTTCAAGTCTGTTCGGGTTTGTCGATAAACTTCGGCAAAAGCTCATTATATTCGATTGGCATAGGGGATGACTTGGGTGCTAGTGTGGCCGAGGTGCTGGGGTGTAGAAGAGTTGATTTCCCGTTCGTATATTTGGGTTTTCCGATAGGAGCAAATCCGAGACTGATAGCTACTTGGGAGCCGATAATAGCAAATTTTAGACGCAAGCTTGCAGGCTGGAAAAGATCATCTTTGTCATTTGCGGCTCGTGTTGTTTTGGTGAACTCGGTTCTTTCCTCTCTACCTATATTTTATATGGGATTATTTGTTACCCCAAAAGGGGTAATTGACAGGATAGATAGGATACGAAGGGCTTTCCTATGGGGAGGTGTTGGATTGGAACGTCGTATGAGTAGAGTAGGGTGGGAGGTGGTATGTCGACCAAAACAGCTTGGGGGTTTGGGAGTTGCGGATTTACGGGTAAAGAACATGGCTTTGCTATCTAAATGGGTTTGGAGATACGCACGCGATAAGGCTCCCTATGGCGTAGTTTGATAGTAGCGAAGTATGGTGAACATCCGCAGTGGTGGCGATTTAACACAGAGAAGATGTCGTCGATGTCGATTGTATGGAGACAAATTGTTGCAAATTCATGCGAAACGCAGGTAGAAAAACACATGGACATGACCGGTTTTTTATGGAAACTTGGCAATGGTAGATCAATACTCTTTTGGTTCGATCCGTGGGTTGAACAGTTGGCCTTAAAGGATGTGTTCCCGCGCTTATTCTCGTTAGCAATTGACAAATTAGCGAGGGTGTGTGACTACATGATGGGCGGCAGTTTATTGCATCAGCAATGGGTTGACTTCTTTAGGAGACCATTGAGGGATTTCGAGCTTGGGCAGTTGCGGGAATTGCACAAGTTGGTGTCTAATTTTCGTGTATGGGAAGGTAAGTTGGACACGTTGATTTGGAGGCCGGACGAGCGTGGAAACTTCTCAGTTCAGACCTTGTCGAAACTGCTTATGTTCGATAAGGTTGGGGAGATGGCTTTAGGCGAATGTTTTGCTTGGAAAGTGCTGGTACCGCCTAAGGTTCAGGCCTTCCTATGGTTCACATGGATACGGCGATTACCCACGGCTGATTTCTTGCGTGCTCGTGGGATTACATTACCAGATGATCAAGGTCGATGTCCTTGGTGTATGACAAAAGAGGAGAGCATCGCTCACATTTTGTACGAATGTTCTTTTGCGCGATCAGCTTGGGTATGGTTGCGACAATGGTGGGGAATCGACACAATTTTACCGGTTAGTTTTGATGCATTTTATGTGATTGATTTCCATAGTGTTTTTACGGGTTGCATGAAAATGTGGTGGATAGCAAGTGTTGCTGCATTACTGTGGTCGTTATGGTTAGCAAGAAAAGAATATATCTTCCGTGGGAAACGTTGGAATTTAGCTGAATTATGTTTCTTAGTAAAATTGAGATCATACTACTGGATAAAAGCTGATAGGCGTGGTGAGATGTTCCCGGAAGCCATTTGGTGGACATGCCCTTCTCAATTTGAGGTTAGTGCGCAACCAAAACGGGTGAGGGTGGGAAGGTGCTGGCAGCCTCCTTTAAGAGGCGTGTTAAAATTCAACACTGATGGATCGGCGCGCGGTAAGCCGGGTCCGGCGGGGTTTGGTGGCGTAATGAGAGATGAAGACAGCCGTATATTGGGTTTGTTCTCAGGTCCTTTAGGTGTGATGGAATCGAACGAAGCGGAAGTGCGAGCGATAGCTTTTGCCTTGGGTATGGTACAGGAGAGGGAATGGCGGAAGGGATGTGTTATCATAGAGTCGGACTCTCAAGTGGCGTTGAGTTGGGTTACTCAATCCGCAAAACGTCCTTGGCGTTTATGGGAGGTTTTCTTGGCAATCGATCAGGCTTGTCAAGTCACGTATGACATCCAATTCTGTTATGTGCCGAGGGAGGCGAATGGCTTCGCGGATGCATTAGCAAAAGAGGGGGTGGACAGACTTTCGACATTTGTGGCATGTTCGTGAATTGGTGTTTTGCTCTTATTATTCTTTTTGTATTCGACGGATCGCATCGTACTCTTTTCCTCCATTAGGTTTAGGGAGGTTTTTAACGAGGCGTGTGATCCGTCAAGCTGTATGTTCTTTTGATTTATTAATAAAAGCATATAGTTGCCGATCAAAAAAAATGAATTGTAATATTAGTGATTTAAAATTATCCTCCTGTGAACATTCTTTCATAGTACGTGGTTATGCTCTTTGTCGATATGCTTATTATAATTGAATTCGACTGGTGGGTTAAATAAAAAAATGTAAATATATTTTCTTAAAAAATTATCATTGTTTTTTTAATATTAAAAAATTATTACTGATAAACCAATTAAATTAGAATTTGATGATCTGATTAATTTGAAAATTGATCTTATTTTTACAACTTTCGGCGAAACATTAAATATGATTCACTTGATCAATATAATATTTCGCTGTTTTTGCGAGACAATAAATTTATAGTAATTTAGATTTGAAATTGACATCGAAGCCAACAATATAAAGTTGCCATTAAATACTAAGTCTATGAATTGCAAAACATAAAGTGATGGGCTTCTGAAACAAGAATGAACGATGAGTTAACACTTCGCTCAAAGTTCGTTATGATAGAATTCATCCCAAAGATGTATGCAGTTCACTCAACCAAAGGTTCTTTCTAAAAATTATTCGAACACAACTCATTTAAATGGAATCCTAGACCCATACAAGTCAATTTCAAAAGAGCACAGCAGCAACACAAATGCCTCGGAATGAACAACTTGGAAATCAGACAAAGCAGTCAGATTTACTTGCAACCATTTGTCCTTCAATCTGTCCTAAACTTAAACACGCATAACAAGTGAAGGAAATAAATTACAAATGATGAAACTGTTAACACCTTATATAAATGATGAAACTGCATTCATTTGATTGATCCAATTGACCAAGGCTTAAACCGAAAATGTTACTAATCTACCTAATAAATTGCAATTTTACAGCCGATCAAAAAAAAAAAAATTGCAATTTTACAAAGTGATATGATACACCTACTGCCTGCCATTAAAACTTTCCCCTGGTGTTTGAACAAACTGTTGCACTTGTCCTGAGTTTTGAATGGACGGTTGAATTTGGTTATCGTCTTCAAGTTCCACTACATCTCTGATGAAATATTCGTTATCCTTCATGAAATTGATCATGTCGTCAATATCTTCTTCCGTAAATGCTCCTCTAAAATTGGTATCCGAGTGGGACGATGTGAATGTTGTAGGATAGGGCACTGTGGGTGAAGCTGAAGTAGAGGACAGAATGGTTGAAACATGGTCTTCTTCAACTATGCTGCTAAACCTCGCCCTTTTTCGTGGTGACTCATCATCATCATCCATGATTCCGTTTTTATTTCCGATCAAATATTCGTTATCCTTGGTAAAATTGAGCATGTTGTCAATATCTTCAGCCGTAAATGCTCCTCCAAAATCGGAAACCGGGTGGGACGCTGTGGGTGCTGCAGGAGAGGGCGGTGTGGGTGAAACATGGTCTTCTTCAACTAAACTGCTAATCCTCTCCCTTTTTTGTGGTGGCTCATCAACGTTGATTCTGTTTTTGTTGTAGATGGCACACAGTA
The DNA here is from genome assembly GCA_030270665.1 of Hibiscus trionum. Classification (NCBI taxonomy): domain Eukaryota; kingdom Viridiplantae; phylum Streptophyta; class Magnoliopsida; order Malvales; family Malvaceae; genus Hibiscus; species Hibiscus trionum. Next base: position 39,622,082 of record BSYR01000017.1, on the reverse strand, counting down.
CATAATCACTCTGCAATATTCAAAACAAAAGCTATAAGTTTTGCTGCACCACTTTTATACTGAAGAATCAAACTGATATATGTAAAACACATTGCAAGCACTCCATGGCTGCAGACAATACCATAGTTTATATGAATATATTTGAACGATGAATGTTATTGATTTAGGGTTTAATATTTTATAAAAAAATAAAGTATACGTCTAACATATTATACATGGAAATAAAGAACGTGTATTAAGGAAAGTGAATAGGGAACTTACATGATCATCATGGCGAAGTGAAAACTCATGCATCAGCCAATGCCCCTTTCCACCATTGTTGGACTTGGAACCTTTAACCTTAAAAACGAAAAGTTTCTTAAACCCTATAAGATTGTTCTTAGAATCTTTAACATCATCGGTTCTCTGTCCCTTCCACGTGCCGCAACCCGCTGTCCTATCGATTCTACGACCCTTGCCCTTCTTCTTCAGCTTGCTGAAGATGTAGAACGTTTTAGATGATGTCTCGCCGAAAATATTCCAGGGATCTTTGTCTTCACCGCCGTAGATTTCGCAATCGCATATGACATTGCAGGGTAATGGTTCGCCTTTCACCTTCTTCGTTAAGTAGCATTCAATCAGCTGAACTTCGGTTGGATTGAATCGGAAACCTACGGGAATGTTGGTCATCCAGGAAGCCATAATCTTTTTGGTGACGATGGAGTAAGGAAAAGGCTGTGGTTTATTCAAGTTAAGGAAACCTAATAGCTAAATGCAAAGTGTTTTTACATTTTTATTCTTCGTACATCCATTTATATGAGGGACGGATGCACATTACTTGCGTGAGGGGACAACTTTGGTGGTTTAATTGCATTTTAAACCATTGATAGTTTTAAAACTACTATAAACAAGTCATTGTTCGTTTTCTTCACAAAAAAAGAAATCATTGTCCCTCCCAAAATTTCTGGTTTATTTGATTTTTAGGATCTTGTTAGTTTTATAATTAATGAAATTAAGTCTCGACTCAATATTTTATTTTAATTACTCTTTAGTACTTTAATTTCAAAATTAGAAAAATAAAACCCTAACTCCCTTAATTTTATAGTTTAATTGTTTTTTTAAGACCCTGCTCATTTCAAAGTTAAGAAACTTGCCTCCTCATGAGCAAATCATGGCTATGTGCCTAATTTATATACATATCGGTAGGGGGTTTACAGTTAATTGGTTCACAAGAAAATAAAAAATATGTCACGATATCCGAAATTTGATATATTTTTAATCTTAATTATTACATTTTAATTGTCATGTAGGATAATTAGGATAAATACTTAAAACTGAAATTATTATTTCTCTTTATTTATTTACTAATATTCGAGACACATATGTATGTATGTCAAGGGGGATTAGGCCCATTTTATAAATATTACATATTTCATAATTTTCTTTAAATAATAATTTTATCCATGTAAAAAATAAGTAATTAAATTAAAAATGCAAGAGCTAATTAAATATTTAGTCAAATAGAGTCTGAAGTAAGGAAGGATGGGCATACGCCCCACAATTTTTGGTCTAATAAAACTTTAGGTCCCGATAAGTTTAAATATTAAAAAAATTAAATCTTGTCCCTCTTAATTTTGAGCTTAAATACTTATTAATCCCTTTTATTTTTAAATTCAATATTCTGACCCCTCTCAATGTTCGATCATGACTTCATCCCAACGTGAGCCATACTTAATTTATAAGATAATATTTTATTTTTGGTCTAATAAAAAATTTCTTCTTCAATTCACCAAGGAAGCATCAAAGCTCACTTTCCCTCTCTTTATTTCTCTCAAATTCGGCAGCAACACTAGAAGGAGAAGATGAATAGCATCCTTCTCTTTCCTTCCTCCCAGTAGTGTAATCTAATTACACTTAGCCATTCTATGCCATTTCCATGTGCAAATGTCCATTTCTTTAAAATTCAACATGCAATCATCCACTTTTGTTTGGTTACAAATTGGTCTTTTTTAATTTTGTCACTAAATTTTCAATTCCTTCTATTTTGCCACTAATTTCAAGATTTCTTTATGATTTAATAAAATTAATTTCACATCTCACTTCTAGGCTATGATTTGGGACATTACAGAGCCATACTTAATTTATAAGATAATATTTTATTTTTATAATTAATAAAAATATCATACTTGTGCGGCGTTGTACTCAAACTTTGATAAATTGTCGTTTCTAATGAAACAAAACTTATAGTTGTATAAATACCCTAATGGTGCTTGAATACACTAACGATGCAACAAATCCTAACGGCCCCTTGAATTGTCGTCCCCTTCTGTACGAGAGTCGTAGAGGCAGGCCGCCGAAAGCACATGTACGTTTTGATGCGCCGTATGTGCTAGAATCGCTGGCTTTTCTTTTCGTGTTGGTTGATACGCGTATCCCTAAAAAGAGTGGAAGTCAAGAAGAAGGCATTGTTGATGAGGCTTTGGATATCAGTGTCATGGTTGTTGATGGTGATGGCGGTCCGAGTGATCCTATCTTGGTGGATAATCAGACGCAGTTCTGTCAAGGTTTGGTGGGATTTGCTATTGAGGCGATATCGTTGAACTCGGATATTAAGAATGGGGAGAATGTGACTTATGCAAGCAAGGTTGCCGAGAGTAGTGCTGGTAAAGTTCTAAAGTTGAGTTAGATTGAACAAGAATTGATTGTGCTCGATGAGGATTTTCTGGTTGACACTCCTAGACCTTTCCCAACAATTCGTTTTTCAGACAAGGTCCCTGACCAAGGGCAGATCTGGGCCTAGGCCTACCTAGGCCATGACCCAGTCCATGCTCTAAAAATGTCCTTTATTTATATAGAGAGAGGTTTTGGGTAAGCAAAAATAACAAGAAATGGCCCTATATAAAATTTTCGTTTAGTTTTTAAGCCTTAAATTAGTTCAAAAAATAAAATCTAAGTAAAATAAAAGGTAAAAAAATATTTTCGTTTGTAATTTCATTACATTTTATAAATAATATATAATTATTTTTAACAAATATAATTTAAACATATTTTGTACTAAATAATAATTTTTTTTAATTGAATTCCCCAACATAATTAGGGTTTCACTCTACTATATAATGTAAACAACAAAACAAAATAATTATTAAGATTAAAATTTTAAAAAATATTGTTTAAGGAAAAACATATAAATCATTTCCAATGTCTTTAGAAAAAGGTAATATAGGCCCTCGTTGTGTCCTTCGGCGCATGCAATAACACAATACCTAAAAAGACAACAAAAACAAGCTAAGAAAATATATACAAAAACAAAAACAAAAACAAAAACAAAATAAACTAACCTTTCAGAAGAAAAAAAACAAAATAAACTAGTGCAAAGACTAATCCTAAAACAACCAATTGCCAATCCTCGGCAACGGCGCCAAAAATTTCTTTGCGCGTGTGATGTACTATAAATGATACGCAAATATGGTGCAAGTATACACGTCGAACAAGTAATACAGTGATAAGTGAGTATCGTCTCCACAGGGATTGGAGGTGTTTCAAGGTAAGTTTAAGCACACAAGTGCACGAAATGAAAATGAAGAATGTTGTGGCAAATCAAAATAGAGTAATGAATGTTGTAGCAAATCAGAACAGAGATATAAATGTTGTAGCAAATAAAGATAAAAGATATCGTGCTGAAATCAGTAGACAAACAGGTCCTCTTACGCGTGCGAAACTCACTTGGGAATGACTGACTGGGTTGCCTGGTAAACTTATGTTTTAGCTCTCTACTAGGGTTTACCTCTCTAACTAAGTCTATGCTCGGCATGATTTACTCAAGGTGCTCCTTAACTATCTCTAGCAAGGAAACTGGGAGCAGGAAATGCTACTGCAATACCTCTTAGCGTAAACTCTATCACTGACAAGCGTCGTTTTACTCGCCAAAATAAATTGAAATAAACCACTTCAAAAAAATATTAAGATAAAGAAATTAAAGTAGAATAGAGGAAGAGGGTCGATCCACATTGAGTTCTGTTGGAATTGCTAACTTAACCTTGTCGTGATTTAGATCCTAGAAGTAGCTGAAAAAAATAATAAAAAGGGGGTGGTTTGGCATGATTGAAGTAACGAGGAAATAGTAAAAAAGTAAAGAAAAATTAAGTAAATAAAGTGAGGAATGAAGTAGAAACATCATAAATATGAAAGCAGCCTCGAGCTAGCTTCGTCAGTTCCCACGATCATTGAAAATAGATTTTTACTCTGGGAATCATGTCGGTTACAATCTACGAGGCCCAACCAATCGTAATTCGCTTTTCTCTCATGTAACCGATCTTCCCAAGTCTATCTCCGAAAGTCGATTCTTAAATAATTCAACCACGTCTATCGTCGTTAAAATACTTAGTTTAAAAACAGGAAAAACCCGACTCAGAAGTTGTCTCATTGAGAATCATTTCTGAATTCATCTTTCCTTAGCGGACCGCCGCTAAGAGTGTTCACAGGAAGTCGAAGTGCCACAGGCCGATCCTTCCTCCCAACTGTATAATTAAACGATTCCAGACCAATGGATCCTTTTTGATTTGAAAAACGTTTAAAACACTACACAAATCATGGTATATAGGAACACTTTTTGCGGCGTTTTTGGAAAAATGCCACTAATTTTGAAGAAGTCGCGGCGTTTTGAAGAAAAAACGCCACAAATAACAAATTTCGTGGCGTTTATTGAAAAGCGTCGTAATATCAATGTATATAGTGTCATTTTTATGAACAAACGCTGCAAAAGTATAACGTATAGTGGCGTTTATAATACAAACGCCGCAACCGTTTATTTTTATGATATACTCACTTTATTCCCTCAATCCTGAGTCGATCGCCAATTATCCCAAAATCCCCAATTTTTCCTCAATTGCTCTCAATCTTTCACGCCGTTTCACTCTCAATCGACTCTTAGCCCCTCATCTTGATCGGACAGGCGACCCCCATCAACATCGAGATTTTGTTGTTGCTCGCACCATCATCTTCTTGATTCAGATTCTGTTGTTGTAGCTTCTTGCAGATGGTGTCATCCCTAATGAATATGGAATTAATCCGAAGTAAAAACTAAAAATTGGTTCAAAGGTGAGTCCTTTCTGCATGTCTTCTTCAATTAGAAAGGTTCCAGAAAAATCTGGACAATTGCTCGGCCGTCGCTATCAAAAGAGTCGAAGAACTTGCCGGCGAATTCAGAAGAAATATTTCTTTTCGCCAGGTTCGTTGAACTCGTCGAATTTCATTTTCTTTACAAAAAAGAAAGAGAAAAGTTGTTTCGAGTTGTAACTTTGTAATATTTTAATGGTGGCTGCTGAGTTGGTTGTCAGAGTAGGAACCGAGGAACGCGTATTTAATTTCTATGCTTAAACTGCTAATTTTGAGTCTAATTGGTTTACATTTTGATTAACTTGAAGGCTTCCTTGATAGTTAAATTGCTTTAGCTGACGCCTGGCAACACGGTCTGCTCTAGAATTTAGTGATTTTCAATTATTTTTAAATGAAAATTTGTTGGAATAGTTGCGATTATTCGAATAGTTGATGAAGTATTACTTGTAGCTCTCCTTTTATGTTCTATTTTTTTTCACTTAAATCTTTAATTTTGATTGATAAATGAATTAATGAATTAGTTTATAATTTTTTTTATTAAACTATAATGGTGATTTATAAGTTATGATTGTAGTTTCTAAGAATTTTAACAGAGATTACTTGAAATTCACGTGGAAGAAGTTAGACCTTTAATTTTTATAAATTGGAGAATTCAGTGAGCTAATAATTTGATTAAACAGAGTTACTGGGTTGTCAGGTGAAGATTCTCTTTAATATATATATATATATATATATATATATATATATATAATTTTATTTTCAGTAACCCAAAATGTAAGTGAAGCTCTGCTTTTGGAATTTCTTTAGCTGGATGATATTGAAAAGTTTCCCACCTTAATTTTTCTCCCGTAATTAATCTTTTTTTTATCAACAACTGTATGATATTATTCAATCATGAAAAAAGCATACAGCGTGACGGATCATACGCCTCGTTAAAAACCTCCCTAGTGGAGGAAAAGAGTACGATATGACCCGTCAAAGAAAATACAAACACCAAGACTATCATAAAACAAGCCACAAAAAGCGATCAGTGATCCACTCCTTCCTTTGCGCACATCTCACCTTGTCGTGCATAAAAATGACCGTTTCATCTGCAAAATGAAGATGAGAAAGTTGCACCCCATTTGCCACACTCACACCCTCACCGACATCCATCTCCTCCGCCTTTCTTAAAATTGATGTAACGCTTCCGCCACAATTACAAATAGTAAGGTGACATCGGATCGCCTTACCTCAGTCCACGAAGCATTGGAAATTCTTTCGTTGAACTTCCATTTACCAATATTGATAAACGCACAATACTGGTACAACCAGAAATCCATCGCCTCCATTTCACCCCAAAGATCATTCTTTCCATAATCTGATCTAAGAAATCCCACTGGATGCAATCATAAGACTTCGCAAATTAACGGTCTAAACGGCTACATTTATTTTCGGATCCGAATCATGTAAATTGTTTGCCTTGCAACGGGAGATCAATCAAATTTCCTTCATTCAAAAAATCCACAAAATTTGCCATACCACTCAAACTCCCTATGCATCCACACCTCTCTTCCATAGACTGAACCGTATTACAATCGCCACACATGCACCAAGAATTCTCGAATTCCAGCATGTTTATTTTTAACAACTCCCATAGTGTCTTTTGATCATCCACCGAGCAGTGAGCATAAAAGCAAATAATACCACATTTTCAATTTTCTTTCACCCATCTTCCAATCACAAGAATAGAATTACGATTCACCTTTTTAAATTCAATATTTACATCAGTCACAAACCTCGACTTTCCCCAGCAATAATCCGAGAAATGTCGTTGATGATATCTTCCTCCCTCCCACTCGATTTCACGCCCATTAAAGAGCCCAATTTTACTGTTGTCGCTGCCTCACTCTCTATATCTCGGGACCGTATTGGACCACTACCGGTAGCCCCTTCCCCCACTGATTTTTTCGAATGTTTTGATCGACAACCCCCCAAAATAGTCCCCTTCTTCAATCGAATATCACGGCCAACACCTTGCAATTGTTCAGTCCCAATTATCTTCCTAACTTTGCAATACACATGTCCTAACCGAATTAATTCAGGTTGGCCTAAACCAGATTTTGGTGCGTTCGAATGTATAATAGGAGGAGAATTTTGTACCTCATGTATTTTATCACCTGTGTTGATCAAATCCCCCGTCCCCACCTCATCCAAATTACTTGAATTAGCAATTCCAGCTATGGACAAACTCTCATATTGTGGGATATTCTCAACAATCTCTAGAGTCCTAATGCCACCTTCCTGCTCAATTAACGGACTGCCTCTTCTCACCGGAGCTGGCGGCTGTTGATTCGACGACCGGTCCTCTACTTGGAGCGGCTGATGATCCGACAACCGGTCCTCCACCTGGACATCATCATTCACATTTACATCCTGCTCCTCTGCGCCCTCTTGTAACCTTGACCTTTTCGGATCAATCCAAGCATCATTCATCACCCAATTAACCCGATCGTCTCCATGGAACCCTTGTGCCTCCGGTTCCATCCCATTCGGACCGTGTATGGTTGTAGCCAACTGCCCAGCGCGCTCTTCCCCTCCCATGTCGGATCCCTGGGCAGAATTTTCCTCATCCTCTGTCATCTTCCATTCACAACAATCACATTCAACTTCGGGACCTTTTCCATCCATCTCTAACACACGTACCCAGTAATCTGCGTTGTCTACCTTGACACGGATTTGTTCCTCAATACGAGTGAATGTTGTTGTCTCCACCATGATTCTTCCACAATTGAACGACGTTGGCGTTTCCGTGTCGTCGTCCAGACAAATCAAAGATCCCCATAGTTGAGCAATATTTGTGAATGTTTGTTTGTGCCAAAGATGTATCGGCAGCCCCACTACCGACAACCACACCCTTCTCGACTCGACTGTAATCGATGGCGACCAAATCTCCACTCTAACGAAGCATTCTTTAACGCGATCCATCTGCATCACCCTGTCCCGGACGGTCGCCGATGTACACATCAATAGCACCATGCGACCGGACAATTGCATGATTGAAAATCCGTCATGTCTTTCCACCTCTAATCGCTCCGCCAATGTTTTAATGCTACAGGGATTCAAGCACCATCCTACCGCGCACCATTGAAGAACAGCCCATTTGTCTTCATCGACGATGCCCTTGATCTCTCTGCACTTATCGTTTTCCCCCTCTCCCTTCGGTGTTGTTGATGAACGATTTTCCTTGTTGCGATCTGATTTCGACTCTTCTCGCGACCCCCGGCTCACCTCTCCATCCCCTTTTCTTTTGATCAGTGTCGTTCTTCCCTTCCAAGCCATCGCAACTCTTATGCGGGCACCATAAATCCATTTTCCATTTAATCTTTAATTCACACAATCAGCATCCTCTTGCGATGCCATTCGAACGAACCCAAATCGTTGTCCGTCTCGTGTCATTCGATTGGGGATGAACTCATCCGTGACAACCCCATGTCTATCGAAAACTTGCCATAGGCCCTTCCAGTGTATTGAACTCGACAATCCTCCCACGTACAAAGTCCACACCCGCTGCACAAACTGATCGCGCTGTCCCTGAACGAAATCCCTAACGCTTTCTTGACGATCGTTGGCCGTGTGATGCTTCCCGGCTTGTTCCCTTGCGAGGCGATCCCACAATCCCATCACGGCTCCAGCAAATGTCTATTTTTTTCTTCTCTCTTTTCTGACTACGCCAATTTTTAGGAAAATGTTAAAATGAATGGTAATAAGGATTTAAACCTATGACATTTCTCCCGTAATTAATCTAATTGTAAGCTTGTAGCTTCTGTGAACTTACAGTTGAAGGGTCTCTATTGTTCTGCTTTTGTTTCTCTTGAGGATAAAATGTTCATGGGAATGTGTCGGCTATGCCAATAATCAAATTCATCATGTGCTGTTGAATTATTATATTGTTTAAGCATCCAAGATTTGTTCTGACCATAAATCTGAGGTGGACCTAATGTTTGAACCATTTCTTTCTACTGCAGGTGGACCTTCAGGATAGATCAGCACTCGAAAAGTTTTTCGCTGAGATAAAGTACTGTGAGGAATCAATATGCAGTTTTCTTTGCCTTTTCCTCTGGCTCAACCTCTAAGGTAATTACATGTTTATATTGCAGGTTCGATGTCGTGATTCACTTCGCTGGACTAAAAGCAGTTGGTGAAAGTGTAGAGAAACCATTGCTCTATTATGACAACAATCTCTTTGGGACAATCACCTTGTTGGAAGTCATGGCTGCTCATGGGTGTAAAAATATATTTCTCTTCACACTCCTTTTGTATCATAGTTTTACAGCTATATGCTTCTAGTAATTACAAAATAAATTACTTTAGTTTCTAGCCTTCCACTTCTTTGCATCAGCTAGGAGCTTATTAACACTAGAGATAAAGAAAAATAAACTTTGTCTTCTTCTCGATCAATTCAAAGGCTATGTTCTTAGATGTTCTTTTAATTGCAAAGGTTGTCCCTGTGGAGTCTAGAGTTTCTTTATAACCTTGTATAATTAAATATGAATAGGATTGTCAATTTTAGTTTTATAACTTGATCAATCTTCTAATTTAATACATTTTAGCTTATGTTTTCATCGTCTGCTACTGTTTATGGTTGGCTGAAGGAGGTTCCATGTACAGAAGAGTCCCCTTGGCTGCAGTGAAACATACTCTCGTTCACTTCATAGTTTACTTGCTTTTAATTATTTATCCTCATAGTTTACTCACATAGTTCAGTATCATAGTTTACTTGCTTTTAATTATTTATCCTCATAGTTTACTCACATAGTTGAAATGTTGCTTGAGCTTGAACGAGAGTGTGTGGAAGTATACAAAAGAAGGGTGGATCAGGCAAATCTCTCTAAAGCTTATTTAAGACAGACAATTGCTGATTATGAAGCTGAACTAACTGCTATATGTTCAACAATGGGGGAAAGGCAGGCTAGAAATGAAAGAATAATGAATCTAGCAAGACAAAAGAAGGCTGTGAGGATCTTTTCTAGGCCAAATGTCAGCCCCTTTCGATCCATTGTTCATGTTCGTAAGAACAGATCCCTTGAAGGTCTTCAGGCTAATGTTTATGTGCAGCAATGAAGAGAGTCAAGTTCTTTCTTTCCCCAATAGAAGCTGAAATTATAGGAATGTGGATAGATTTGTTTTGGACCATGGTGTTATTCGCCTTTACTTTGTTTCAAAAATGACTCTTTCATAACGCCTTTTTTGTTTAAATGTAATGTATTATAGATTATTATATAGTATATATGCTTTTATTTGAATTTTTTTAAACATGGTGTTAATTGCGGCGTTTGTTTGTACAAACGTCACTGAAGACTAGTTATTTGCGACATTTGTAATCACAAATGCCACGAAAGACCAATTATTCGCGGCGTTTAAGTTTCAAAACGCTGCAACATATCATGACTTTTTGCGGCGTTTGTAAAATAAACGCCCCTAAAGACTAGCTTTTCGCGGCGTTTGTAAACGCCGCTACAAATATTGACTTTTTGCCGCGTTTCTTATGACAAAAGCCGCTAAAGACCAGTTATTAGCGGCGTTTGTGTTTACAAATGCCGCTATAGATCGTGACTTTTTGCGGCATTTTTCCTCCAAAAACACCGCGAACTATTGTGGTGATGGTTTAAGCGACACTCATTTCGGCACTTTCTTAAACGTCGCGGGAGTTTTTAGCGGCGCTAAAAAATGCCGCTAAAGACCTGTTTTGTTGTAGTGAAAGTTTTAGCAAGGCTGATTGCCAAACTATCTAAATAGAAAGATGAAAATGTATCCCGAAGGGATTTAAGCAATATTCAATTCTCACGCATGGAATTGATTTGTACTAGCTCTCAGCTTTGGGAAAATTAGCCAAGCATGATATTGATTATCATACTTAACATGTTTTTGACAAAGTGTTTAAAAAGCATAAAATGAATATGAAGCAAAGATGAAACAAAGAAAAACTTCTATTAAAATGAAAGCAAGTAGCAACAAGAACTAAAACAAGTGATGAAGATCTTAAGCCTTACCCATGGAAGGTATTTATAGGCTTAGATTTACAAAAGATAACAAAAAGATAACATAATTCAAAATGTTAGGTTTAAAATTTAAAAACTTAAATCCTAAGTTCGGATTATGTTGACTAGATCTTCTAGAAACTGCCACGTCAGACGCGTTGTCCCCAGCGTCGTGCCTATAATGCCAGCCACGGCCAGAAATAACTGCAGAAATGCACCCTTCTGGTGCCAATTCCAGAATTGAGTCCCCTGCACAGAAAATGAAATAAACGCAACCAATTAAGTAGTGAAAAGTCCTCAAGACAAAGAAAATAGCAAGAAAAAAGTGTCATTTATAAGAGCTTATCAAATCCCCCCTCACTTGTCTCATACTTGCCCTCAAGTATGTTTGAAAGAAATTAATCAAAAGCATCCATCTTCCTAAACAGTTGCAAGCTTTAAGCAAAATCATGAGAGTTCAAGCGCACCAAGAATGACATGAATCAAGCATGAATCTAAACGAATGGATACAAGTAAGAACAATTTGTCACCCTTACAATTGCCTATCAAGTGATAATCAAATTCCAACCTAAACTTAATCCTCACCAAGATGCACTCAAATCGCTCAAAGTGTTTCGGGTGTAGAAAGAAAATTCTCTCAAAGTCAAAATTGAACAAGGGTCTCCATAGGCTTGTGGCAAGATCAATTATCCACTACTTTTAAGAAATGAGATGCAAAATTCATTAGGACTTAAATCAGGGGTGTAATGGGGGATTAGGTAAGGGTAGGAAAAAGGCTAAAATAAGGCTAGAACAAACAAGACAAGAAGTTTCCAACAAGTAATTAAATCGTGTACATAACCTTAGATAATGTAGGCAACATAAGCAACAAAGGTAACTATAATGAACAACATCAAACCTTTTTATTTTGTTTCGAAAGTTTCTGCTCTCTTTTTTAATATTTTTTTTTCGAAATTTTCTGTTGCCCTCTTTTTCTCGTGGAACATGATTGCACAACTCAAAAATCATACTTCTGTCTTGTCAAGGGTGAAAGAGAGGGATAAATGAAAAAGGGTTGGGTTTAATATCTTGGTGAAAACAAAGAAAGTGAAATTAAGCTTCAACTTGGTTCACTAGGGGAAAAGAAAGGGTAGGCCTTTAGTGGGGTAAAAAGAAAGAGTGAATCCTAGTGCCTAAATCATATTAATGCATCACATTCTAATGTAATCTCAAATTGCATACAAGTCACAAGTTCTAGATTCCAATATCCAAATTGACACTCTCAATCAAGAAAATGAGCATAAAAATATAGTCGTACATGCTCAAGGCTCAAGTTCTCACAAAATGGGCTAATTGATTAAGCTAGGTGAGGAATTCAACTATCACTATCAAGACAAGTTGCAAGGAATGTCAAATTGGACTTAGTCATATCATTCGATTATCAAGCATGCTAGAATTCAAGTATTCTCATGAACTAAAACAATCATAACAAGTTTAATGACAAGCAAATATGACAAGCATACCATCAAGCAAATATGACAAGCAAGGCGAAATTAATGTCATCCTTTACCCTCCCCCTCACTTAATCGTATTGTCCCAATGCGAAGAAAATAAAGGAAATGAAGAACAAAGAAGGGTAAAGGATACTCCTCGTGATTAAGGGCGACCACGACCGCAGCTAGGACGAAGGTAGGAGACTATTTCCGCAATGTTATCCTGGAGGGTATGGAGTCGTTTGGCAAAGTTGGGCCCTTCTTGCGCATTTCAATTCGATTATGGTGGAGAAGGTGGGACTTGTCGTGGCGTATTACGGTGATTGAAAACTTGTCTTGATCGTGATGTCATTACTCCGGGTAGGTTGAGATAAGGAGTGTTAGGAGGTCCGTCGAGTAAGCCCATCAAATCCAAGCACCGTTCATAGACCCGAAAGGGGCGATGTCGGATGTCATGAAAACGTACCAGCTAGTCGTTGTCAAAATGGAGGTAACCTCTAAGTTCTACCTCGACAGGCACTACGTAGTGTTGCCCACATCGGTTGTGCTAGGGGTTCGCCGATGCTGCCGACAGACTTTCTGGTGGTGATGCGAAATTGTTGGAACCCGACTCTTGGAAGTTAAATGAATGATGCCCGGAATGCGAATGTGCATAGGTTGGTTGTTGTCGCAGAGAATACTCGGTCGAAAAGTCCTCTATAAAACCAAACGAGGGATGGTACATTAGTTGATGGTGAATGGAAACGACACTAGAATTTACCTCAGGGATGTGCTCTGATTCAACAGAATGCATTGAAAATGAGGGTATGTTCGAGTGTCTCGGGTGAGTGTTGGAGTAGCGTGGCCGAGAGGATGAAGAGGAATTTACCGTTGGCATAGATTGAAATGATGGGGATGGTGACCGTAGGGGAGGCAAACAGCGGGTGGAGCGTGGTCCAGCAGTAATGGAGGGTCGTGAACGGTGGCTGAGTTGTTTTAGGGATGGGTGAGAAGAAGAACAAAGTGGTGTTTGGGGTAGGTCACGTGAAAAAAAGGGAAAAGAAGATAGGTTTTATTTTTTTAATTGCCAAACTATAATGATAGGTTTGACCTGGGAAAAAATGGAAATGTTGGCGTTAAGGGGGTAGAAATTTTTCAAAGGGATTTTACTAATCGTGCGCCGGCCTACTTGGGGTGTGCTAATGTGCGCCGTTTAATGAAACGGTGCACTCCACTACCCAATTTCCAAAATTCAAATTGTGCTGTTGTGAGAGGTCTGAAATGCGATTGAGACACTATTCTGGAACTGATAATATCCTTAAAAAATATCGGGGGAGTTAGAAAAATTAAAGCAAAAATTAATCTAAACAAACTAAAAATTAAAAGAAAGAAAATCAAAATTAAAGAAAAGGAAACGAATGGGTTGCCTCCCATTTAGCGCTTTGTTTAACGTCGTTAAGCTCGACAATTTTTTTTTTCGTTCAGATTTTTTGCTCTTCCAAACCGATTTCCTCAATTTGTTAGATTGGTGTGTTCTTGAAGAAAGGCTTTAGCCGCTGCCCATTTACTTTAAATCGTGCACCCGAGCCATCTTCAATTTCTACGGCTCCATGAGAAAAAGTGTTGACTACGGTAAATGGTCCGCTCCACTTAGACTTAAGTTTTCCTGCAAAAATTTTTAAATTTGAGTTAAATAGGAGAAGTTTTTGTCCAACTAAAAAAGATTTAAATGAAATGTGCTTGTCATGAAACGCTTTTGTTTGCTCTTTATAATGTTGAGTGCTATCGTAAGCGTTTCAACGAATCTCTTCAAGCTCTTGAATATGAAGTTTACGCGCTTCGCCAACTGCATTCATCTCCATATTACACTATTTTACTGCCCAAAATGCTCTATGCTCAAGCTCGACAGGTAGATGGCAAGGTTTACCGAAAACAAGCCGGTAAGGTGACATGCCGATAGGTCCTTTGTAGGCCGTCTGATATGCCCAAAACGCATCAACTAATTTCAAACTCCAATCCTTTCGATTTGGTTTAACGATCTTCTCTAGGATTGACTTGATTTCTCGATTTGAAACCTCCGCTTGTTCGTTTGTTTGCGGATGATAGGCTGTTGATATCCACTGAGTTACTACATATTTCTTCATTAAAGTTTCGACGACTCGGGTAACAAAATGTGTTCCTCTGTCGCAACTGATTGCCCTCGGAGTTCCAAATCTGGAAAAAATAAAGTCACGCAAAAAATTAGTTGTGGTTTTCGCGTCATTTTCTCGGGTGGCTTTCGCCTCTACCCATTTCGAAACGTAATCAACAGCCAAAATAATATATAAATTTCCATATGATGAAGTAAAAGGGCCTATATAATCAAGCCCCCACACATCGAAAATTTCACATATGTGTATCGGATTTAATGGCATCTCACTCCTTCGGCTTAGATTTCCAACACTTTGGCACATGTCACATGTTTTGCAAAAGTTGTAACTATTTGAACAAGGTTGGCCAAAAAAATCCGCACTCAAGAATTTTGTGTGCGGTACGTTTAAGGCCGTAATGTCCACCACAAGCGTAGGAATGACAAAACTCAAGTATGGATTTTACCTCGCCGTTACTTACGCATCGTCAGATGATTTGATCTGAGCAATTTTTCCATAAATATGGATCATCCCAAATATAATACTGAGACTCTCTTTTAATGCGTTTACTCTCGAATCGGGATAGGTTGTTAGGAAGTTTACCAATAGCTAGAAAATTCGCCAAATCGGCAAACAATGGGAATGATGAGTGTCCTCCATCAAGGCTTCGTCCGAAAATTGCTCTCGTAAGGGAGGTTCGACCGGTGATGTAGGCAAACAGTTTAGATGGTCAGCCACCAAGTTCTCACTTCCTTTTTTGTCTTTGATTTCGAGATCGAACTCCTGCAATAAGAGAATCCATCGTATCAACCTTGGCTTCGTGTCCTTTTTGTTTATAAGGTATTTTAGCGCTGCATGATCAGAAAAAAAAATTTTAGTGCCTAATAAATAAAAACAAAATTTTTCTAACGCAAAAATAACAGCAAATAGCTTCTTTTCCGTTTTCGAATAATTGCGTTGAGCCGAGTCGAGGGTCCTAGAGGCATAAGCTATCACGTGTGGTCCTTCTTTACTTCTTTGGCCGAGGACTGCGCCCACGCTAAGATCATATGCATCGTACATAATTTTGAAAGGCAAGGTCCAATCCAGAGGTTGTACGATTGGTGCGAATATAAGCCTCTCCTTAAGCTCATCGAATGAATCTTTGCAAGCTTGGTCCACAACAAAATTCGCATCTTTTTGTAACAATCGGCAAAGAGGTTGTGCTTACTTGTAGAAGTTCTTTATGAAGCGTCGGTAGAAACCTGCATGGCCTAGAAAACTACGAATTTCCCTCACCGAAGTGGGGTATGGGAGTGAGCGAATTACATCGACCTTTGCCTTATCAACGACAATTCCTTGAGCAGAAACCACATGACCAAGTACTAATCCTTTACTTACCATGAAATGGCATTTCTCATAGTTTAGGACTAAATTAAATTCAATGCATCGATTAAAGAACATAAGAAAGATTGGAAAGACATTGGGAGAGTGAATCACCGTAAAAGGTAAAATCATCCATAAATACCTCAATTCCTCGCTCGATGTGATCGGAGAAAATGCTTAACATGCAGCGTTGGAACGTGGATGGCGCATTGCAAAGCCCGAAGGGCATTCTCCTGCAGGAAAAAGTTCTGAAAGGACAAGTGAACGTCGTTTTTTCTTGGTCTTCGGGTGCCACCGGAACCTGAAAAAATCCAGAAAATCCATCAAGACAGCAATGATGTGATTTTCTAGCAAGTATTTCGATCATTTTATCTATAAACAGTAAAGGAAAATTGTCCTTTCGGGTTTGAGAGTTGAGTTTCCTATAATCGATACACATTCTCCACCCATTTTTTACTCTCTTTGGAATCATTTCACCATCGGCATTTTCGACAATTGTGACTCTAGTCTTCTTTGGCACAACATGGACTGGACTCACCCATTTGCTATCAGAAATAGCGTAGATTATATCGGCGTCAAGTAAATTTTGTATTTCTTCCTTCACAACGTCCATCATGGGCGGGTTTAAATTTTGTTGCCCTTCTCTTGTAGGTTTCGCGCCTTCCTCCATTTTAATTTTATGCATGCAAGTGGATGGACTTAAGCCTTTGATATCGACTAATGTCCATCCGGTTGCCTTTTTATGAGTGCGCAAAATGACAACTAATTCCTTTTCTTCTTGCTGTGATAACTCGCTCGAAATAATGATTGGCAAGGTTTGGCTGTCGCCCAAAAATGCATATATGAGATGCGAGGGGAGTTTCTTCAACTCCAATTGTGGTGCCTGCAAAATTGAGGGAAGAGGTTTAGATCGAGATGGAGTTAATCACAAATCAGAAATTGAAGAAAGAGTAGAAATGATTTCGCCTATATTTTCATCGTCGAGATCCGCCAATTCTCTACAAAAGTAAGAAAACAAATTAGTTTCGATAAAGTCATCGGCTAATGGATCTATAATGTCAATGAAATTCAAACTTGTGACCGAATCAGGATACTTCATAGCTTTATACACATCGAACTTGTAACACCCGTGTTTTGGGGTCGGGAGAAATAAATAAATAAAATAATATCTCGGTTTTGTTTTGCAAAATAAAATTTAAAAGTGTTGGACCAAAATTTTGATGTTAAGCCCAATAGCCATTTTAATGGCATTTTTGTAAATAGTTGGACTTCCAAATTTAAAACCCCTTTTTAAATTAAAACAAAAAGCTTGTCATCTTCATCTCTCCTCAACTCCCCATTTCCACGACAATGGAGGACTCTTTCTCCATCTCCCCATTTCATCTCATTTCTCCTTCAATCTTGGAGCTTTTTGAAAGGTAAATATATTTTTGACTTGGTCTTGTCTTTCTCTTCATGTTGGTACCAATATTTCTCATTATTATTCATGATTTTTGAATTTGAAAGTTTTAGGGTTTTGTTTAAAAATGAGAGCTTTATGGTCTTTAACTTAAGCCATTGATTTATTATTGTTAGCTAAGTTGTTTGCAACTCCTAAGGTCCAACATAAGTGAATTTTAAAGTGTTTTATCATGATTCCCGAAATTGGATAAAAATGGGTTTTTAGGAGGGTTTTTAGTTGAGTTTTGGGTGTGGTTTGTGTTGGAAATTGAGGTTTGATGTTAGGGTAATGGTTAGGGGTTGATTTGGGATTGTTTGTGGGTGCTATGGATGTTGGAAACATGGTTTTTGGACATGGTTTAGGGGCTGCCCGAAATTGCAAAGTGTGGGGTTTGGTCATGGCTTGCAACGTTGTAAATTTGATTTGAATTGTTTTCCGGGTTGGTATTTTGATGTTGGGCTGATTTGGAATTGTTTGAAATGTGTTCGAGGTTGTTTAGAAGCGGGAATTTGTGTTGGGGAAGCTTCGGGAAGAAATCCGGAAATTTGAGGGAGGTTGCTTGCTTGGCTTGGAGCTTGGAAGCTTAGGTGAGTGGTTAAATGTTTTTGAATTGGTTTTGAGTATTTGGTTCAAGCATGTGAACCTAGGATGGGCTTGGTAAACCCACCTAGAGTTGGGATTAGAGTGGTAGCCTAATCCCAAGCTTTGATTAGAGACTTTGGTTGCACTCTTTAATGGTTGTATATGCCTCGTGTTAAATCGTGATGGTGTTGGTTATATATATATGTTGTATACATGTATGTTGAGGCATGTTGGATGCATTGTTGTATGTATGTTGATGATAGATATGATATGGTTATTCACGTGTGCAAAATATGATGTGATATGGTTGTTAATGATGTACATGTGTGTTGTCATGTGAAATGAGATTATGAGGTGATTGCTTGATCCGAGGATCATGGTGAGTACATGCTAGGCATGGAAATGTGGTTTGTGCATGATAGTAAGTCATGGTGAGTACGTGCTAAGCACGGAAGTTGTTAATAAATGGTATTGTGGAATGTATTAGTATTGGCACTAGTATGCTTGGGTACAAATGATCGATCATTAGGATGTTAGTGTGTACACATGAGTCAAAAGTCGCACGTGGCCTTGGTGGCGTTGAGTCACCAAGGAGGAGTACGGGTACGCCCGGAAATTGTATTTACATTAGTCGGTGATAAGTGGAATCCCATCGACGGGCGTGAGGATGAGTGGAATCCCCTCCGCGTGAGATGAGGCGTGAGGATGAGTGGAATCCCCTCCGCGTGAACGGTGATGAGTGGAATCCCACCGTCAGGTAATGGTTGTGTTGTTGGATGAGAGTTCCAACGGTTATCCGCGTATTCGAGTCATAGCTAGGTGCCAATACGGATTGTAGTTTATGTTGCCATTATGTGGTTAATTGTGAGCCAATGTGATTTGGGATGTGTTGCTAGCATGGTTTAATATATGTGATTTCATGTATTGTGGTTTTGAACATGTTGAGCATGACATGATATTGATTATATGTTCGTGCATCATTTAGAATCATGGCTCGTGTGGACCGGAGGTAAGAATATGCATTTTATCTTGGTCGTAGCTCGTGCTTGGACCCTGCATTGTCGAGGTTTGTTTTTGAAGAGCTTACCCTCACTAAGCTTTTATGCTTACGCTCTCTTTTGTTCGACAATGCAGATAAATAGCTTGTGGGTGGCAAAGGCAAGGGAAGGTCTCCAAGTGTTGCTTTTGGTGAGCTCAATGTATGGATTTTAAGTAATAGAGTGTAATAGTTAAGCAATGGGATAGGAATTGTTGATTCGAGTCTTGATGTATGTCTATGGTTGACTTGATTTGTAAGCATGTTATATCTTGCCAAATGCTAGTACGATGGATGTCTTATGAGTGCCTAGGTTGCTTGAATGGCATGTGGACTCACTTGTTATGTGTGATGCTTATTGGTTCTTTTTAAATGTCTTCAAGCATGCTTGATGATAAAGGCTCTTAATGTGTAATTTGCCATGTTAGAAAGATTATCCAAATCCATGCTTGTATGTGTCTGAGTATGTTAAATCTAGGATGTATGCCTCTAGACCTTGTTTGATGGTTTTGTGTGCCTTTAGGGGTCCTATGGGACCTTTAGACTTGTCAAAACACCCCTAAATCTGTATTTCAAAGGTTACAGACTGCCGGCGTTTCGAAACGGGAGGGATCGTTTCGGAACGGGTAGGCTTCAGGGACCCCGTATCGGAACGCGTTTCGATACGGTATGGCCTTTGGAACCCCTGTTCCGAAACGCGTATCGGAACGTTTTGGCTACTGGAATTCTGAGAAATTCACGAGATGAAGGTGTTTCGAAACGGGTGTAAAGGTTTCGAAACGGTCAAAATCTCGTTGACCACGAGATATTGACCGTCGTGGGCGTTTCGAAACGGTTGACCCCCGTTTCGATACGGCCCCTTGTAAAGGCTCTGGGTCAGTTGACCTGGTCAAGGCGTTTCGATACGCCTCAAGGGCATTTCGAAACGGCCTGTTTAAAAGATTAAAAGTGGGCTGTTTAATTGCTGTTTTGGGTTCGAATGTTTGCCTCTTGTATTCTTGTTCCGCAGTTTGACCACATAGGGTTTAATATCCATTTAGATAAGATTTTAAAATGAAATAAAAATAGGGTTGCTAACCGAGGGGGAACTTTAACGGGTTTCGCTTCGGTTTTCCCCGTGTGGCCCACTCGGACCGGTCAACCGGCCAGACCGGGACGAGGGGGTTACATTTGTTGGTATCAGAGCCTAAGGTTGCCGAGACCTTGGGCAGGTAAGTGAGGTAAGTTTAAGTTTTGAATTAATGTGCACGGTGTTTGCTTGCTTCGTAAGTATGATTGCTTGTATGACAAGTATGTTGATTGCTTGTTTAAGAGCATGTTGTTTGTTATCCGTGTATGTCGTGATGTGTGATTGTTTGATTGAGAATGTATGTTGTTTGATCGTACGCATGTGTTGCTTGTTTAGCAAGTATGCCTTGTTATATGCTTGGTTAAGCATGTATGTGTGCTGATTTGCTTGAAACATGTTGAGTAGAGTCCCATTGCTTCTATTACATCGGAAAAAGGATTTTAAGTGAGGGAAATCATACTTGAGCCACTTGGACCTTTCCTTTGCTAACCCAACTTGTATGTTAAATTGTTGATTGATTTATTGCTTTTAGTAAGTTTGGGGCCAGTGTGTGGGCCGTAAATCGGTGAGTGGAAGTTGTGGTTTTAAAAATGTGGATGATGTGGAGGAAGTTCCTTGCTATAGTTGGGGGAGTATGGTTGTACCCTAGTTGAGGTACGATTTGTTTGCTCGAGTCAGCATGTGTGTGAGTTGGTTCTTGTTGGTGAGGGACGATGAGACCGATTTTGGTATTAGTTGGTGAAAAGAAGCGAAGACCTTTGAGTGGGAGTCAAAGTGATGTCTATGTTATAGTGGATAAGCCCTTGGTACAGTTTTGAGTTTGTCTCTTCTGATTGGTTCTGAGTCCGTACTTTCGTATGTTGTTAACAAGCATGCAAGTTTGAATGTGCCCGATGAGGTGTTAGAGGTAGGTATGAGCACCTTAGTTCTTTGAGCGAGATCAGGGTAAGGGTCTCGTGTGAGTAAGCTGAAGTTTAGAAGTGTTAGTTGGTGACCGTTGGGGTTCAGTCTATGATTTCGGTGCAAGACAGCCGATCAGTATCCGTGAATGGGAACTGATTTGTGTGTTTGGGGCCAGTGTGCGTCTGGGCGGTTTTCCTGCATGGTTGTCTGTGTGTGCTTAGAACTGCGTTTTTGAAGTTTTGAAATGCTCTACGAATAGTCTAGAGGAGTTAGATTTTGTTGAAGAATCAGTCTGAAAACAAGAGGACCGAAGACTATCAGTTGTGTACTTGTGAAGTTGCCATCTCTGCGGATTCGTCTATTTGTGTGAGCATGTAAGGAATTAGATATCGTTGTTGAGACCTTAGATGTATCGACGCATGTGACTAGCCTTTAGGGAGATGGTAGTGATTAGAAAGATGTACAGAAGATGTTTGTTGGTGGTTCAGAGTTACTAGTTTCTAATAGACGTGAAGTGATTGTCTTCCTACAGTTTCAATGTGCCTTTTGACAAGGCTCGGCTTGAAGAGCAAGGAGTTAGTGTACGTTGAGACAAAGCAAGAGTTGACTTGAAGTTGCGGACTTATGTGTGACGATAGTGGTAGGTGGGGAGGTGAACTTCTTGTTGAATGTTGATCCAGTTTTAGAGATCAAAGATTGATTGAGTTTAGTTGACAGGCTTGCTTAGCAATTGTGATGAATTTGATTTTTGAATGAAGATTAGACCGCAAAGTGTTAGGATAGTTTGTGTTTTCTTCTCCTATAAGTATTTGGAAGAATTGCCGGTTTACCTCTTGTTAAAGGAGAAGAGTTTGTTATTGAGACCGTTTTCGAGGTTGCTTTCGTTTTGTTGCTCTGTAACTTGTGAATCCCGGAAGAATTGAGAATGTCGAAGAATTAACTTTGAGATTTGTTAGACCTTAGACTCATTAGGCCTAGTGCATCATCTCAGAGTTCTACAGTGCAATTTGTGAAGAAGAAAGAGTGACATTACGAGAATGTGTTCAGATTGCATACAGTCGAAACAAGTGACAGTGGATGATTAGTATCCGTTTCCGAGTGTCAGTGATTTGTTGGTCAGTTAGTGTGTGCTTCAGTCTATTTGAAGATTAGTTTGAGATCCGTTTACCACCAGTTGGAAGTGAGAAAAGTTGAAGTACAGAAGACATCTTTAGGGGCAAGATGTGATCACCTTGAGCTCTAAGTTATGTTGTTTTGTTTGACTAGTGTATTAGTTACCTTAATAGAGATGTTGAACAGAATATTTTCCTGAGTTTCTTGATCAGTTGTAGTAGCTCTTCTAGATGTCACGTGAGTATATTCAAGTACCGAGAAAGATCATGGCAAGTTTTGAAGTTAGTGTGGTAGATTCTATTAGAGAATCAGTGGTATGCCAAGTTGAGCCAACGTGAACTCCGAGTTAATGAAGATGTTCTCCTAGGACATGTAGATCAGCCGAGTGCATTAGAGTAAATCCTAAGTAGGCAGAAGAAGATGTGAGTTGGAAGGAGCTGAAGACTGTGATAGGTATCTATAGTTCCTAGGTCTAGCATTGTTACTATCGGAGAGTTGTGAATAGTCTTTCGAAGATAGCTACTCCTTTGACAGATTGCTACATAAGAATGGCCAGTTGTGTGGCCAGATGCGAGACAACGAGCCCTTGAGAAACCGAAAGAAACTCTGAAGAGAGCTTCGACCTTGAATCAGACTATATCAGAAAAAAAAAGTTTGCGAACCATAGTGATGTGTTGCATGTAGAGATAGGTTGCGTGCTTATGCAAGACAGAAGATTGTGGCTTGTTCATCAAGCTAGTTGGAAGATTGTGAGAAGAGTTATCCGATATGATACATAGAGTTAATTACAGTTGTATTTGCTTCGAAGACTTAGAGACAAAACTTGTATAGCAAGAATGCACAGTGAGTATGTACGAATCATCAGAACTTGAAATATTTGAAGACTTAGGAAGGGTGAAAACTTGAACAGCATGAAGTGTTTGAACCGCTTGAAGACTGTAATATCAAGATTGAGTACCATCCGAAGATAGCCTCCGTAGTGACCGATGTTCCGAGTTGTAATTGTTGTTAGATTAGTAGTTGGGTTGCGAGTTGTATTTGCCGAATGCCATTATTCTTGTGGCCGCGTTTCATGTTGAGCTTACGCTGAGTCAGAATGTTTGAAGAGAAACAGTTGCAAGACAGATTCTTGGCACCTCACGTGCGAGGTATAGTAGAAGGAAGACCTTCAGAATACAGTTTCAGAGATGATAGAGTTTTGTATTTCAGAGACAGAATAGTTGTACAGATTGACATAGTGTTTTGAGACATATTGATTTGACCGAAGCACACAGTAGTTCATTTGTATTACATCTGAGTAGTATGAAGACGTATTGTGGGTTGAAGATGAGTACTTCCAGATTGAGTGGGTGGATAATGTGGTTCAGCATGAGAGTAAGTATGTAAATTTCCAGCGTGTCAAGACCGAGTTCAGTTTCTTCTAGTTTGCTACATCTGTGGAAGATTCGTAATGAAGGTGGATAATAGAGATCCGAAATTTCTGCTAGATTGTTTTGAAGACGTTTGCATAGTGTCCGGATTATCCGTTGAAGGCAGATGTTCAGTTAGTGAAGGTTATGATCCAAGTGTTCATACAGTGCTGCCTGAGATTGTGAGTCAGACTAGTTCCGTTGTTCGTTTGTCACGGTTACCACCAGAGTTAGGAAGAGGTTGGTGAGGTGGTTTATGTATCTATGATTCAGAAGTGTGAGTTGGATTTGTTCCATGCCATGTTGTAGAAGAGATTGAGTTGAGTTTGAAATTTGCGTGCAACGAAGAATCAGTTGAGAATTGGTGCTAGATAGCTGTTGTTGCGTGATAAGTCTATGAGTTGGCTAGTATGTTGTGGTGAGAAGGAAGTGTGGAGAGACAGCTTCTGTGATTCTTCCTGTCCGATAAATTTCGGGGACGAAATTTTCTTAAGTGGGGGAGAGTTGTAACACCCGTGTTTTGGGGTCGGGAGAAATAAATAAATAAAATAATATCTCGGTTTTGTTTTGCAAAATAAAATTTAAAAGTGTTGGACCAAAATTTTGATGTTAAGCCCAATAGCCATTTTAATGGCATTTTTGTAAATAGTTGGACTTCCAAATTTAAAACCCCTTTTTAAATTAAAACAAAAAGCTTGTCATCTTCATCTCTCCTCAACTCCCCATTTCCACGACAATGGAGGACTCTTTCTCCATCTCCCCATTTCATCTCATTTCTCCTTCAATCTTGGAGCTTTTTGAAAGGTAAATATATTTTTGACTTGGTCTTGTCTTTCTCTTCATGTTGGTACCAATATTTCTCATTATTATTCATGATTTTTGAATTTGAAAGTTTTAGGGTTTTGTTTAAAAATGAGAGCTTTATGGTCTTTAACTTAAGCCATTGATTTATTATTGTTAGCTAAGTTGTTTGCAACTCCTAAGGTCCAACATAAGTGAATTTTAAAGTGTTTTATCATGATTCCCGAAATTGGATAAAAATGGGTTTTTAGGAGGGTTTTTAGTTGAGTTTTGGGTGTGGTTTGTGTTGGAAATTGAGGTTTGATGTTAGGGTAATGGTTAGGGGTTGATTTGGGATTGTTTGTGGGTGCTATGGATGTTGGAAACATGGTTTTTGGACATGGTTTAGGGGCTGCCCGAAATTGCAAAGTGTGGGGTTTGGTCATGGCTTGCAACGTTGTAAATTTGATTTGAATTGTTTTCCGGGTTGGTATTTTGATGTTGGGCTGATTTGGAATTGTTTGAAATGTGTTCGAGGTTGTTTAGAAGCGGGAATTTGTGTTGGGGAAGCTTCGGGAAGAAATCCGGAAATTTGAGGGAGGTTGCTTGCTTGGCTTGGAGCTTGGAAGCTTAGGTGAGTGGTTAAATGTTTTTGAATTGGTTTTGAGTATTTGGTTCAAGCATGTGAACCTAGGATGGGCTTGGTAAACCAACCTAGAGTTGGGATTATAGTGGTAGCCTAATCCCAAGCTTTGATTAGAGACTTTGGTTGCACTCTTTAATGGTTGTATATGCCTCGTGTTAAATCGTGATGGTGTTGGTTATATATATATGTTGTATACATGTATGTTGAGGCATGTTGGATGCATTGTTGTATGTATGTTGATGATAGATATGATATGGTTATTCACGTGTGCAAAATATGATGTGATATGGTTGTTAATGATGTACATGTGTGTTGTCATGTGAAATGAGATTATGAGGTGATTGCTTGATCCGAGGATCATGGTGAGTACATGCTAGGCATGGAAATGTGGTTTGTGCATGATAGTAAGTCATGGTGAGTACGTGCTAAGCACGGAAGTTGTTAATAAATGGTATTGTGGAATGTATTAGTATTGGCACTAGTATGCTTGGGTACAAATGATCGATCATTAGGATGTTAGTGTGTACACATGAGTCAAAAGTCGCGCGTGGCCTTGGTGGCGTTGAGTCACCAAGGAGGAGTACGGGTACGCCCGGAAATTGTATTTACATTAGTCGGTGATGAGTGGAATCCTATCGACGGGCGTGAGGATGAGTGGAATCCCCTCCGCGTGAGATGAGGCGTGAGGATGAGTGGAATCCCCTCCGCGTGAACGGTGATGAGTGGAATCCCACCGTCAGGTAATGGTTGTGTTGTTGGATGAGAGTTCCAACGGTTATCCGCGTATTCGAGTCATAGCTAGGTGCCAATACGGATTGTAGTTTATGTTGCCATTATGTGGTTAATTGTGAGCCAATGTGATTTGGGATGTGTTGCTAGCATGGTTTAATATATGTGATTTCATGTATTGTGGTTTTGAACATGTTGAGCATGACATGATATTGATTATATGTTCGTGCATCATTTAGAATCATGGCTCGTGTGGACCGGAGGTAAGAACATGCATTTTATCTTGGTCGTAGCTCGTGCTTGGACCCTGCATTGTCGAGGTTTGTTTTTGAAGAGCTTACCCTCACTAAGCTTTTATGCTTACGCTCTCTTTTGTTCGACAATGCAGATAAATAGCTTGTGGGTGGCAAAGGCAAGGGAAGGTCTCCAAGTGTTGCTTTTGGTGAGCTCAATGTATGGATTTTAAGTAATAGAGTGTAATAGTTAAGCAATGGGATAGGAATTGTTGATTCGAGTCTTGATGTATGTCTATGGTTGACTTGATTTGTAAGCATGTTATATCTTGCCAAATGCTAGTACGATGGATGTCTTATGAGTGCCTAGGTTGCTTGAATGGCATGTGGACTCACTTGTTATGTGTGATGCTTATTGGTTCTTTTTAAATGTCTTCAAGCATGCTTGTATGAAAGGCTCTTAATGTGTAATTTGCCATGTTAGAAAGATTATCCAAATCCATGCTTGTATGTGTCTGAGTATGTTAAATCTAGGATGTATGCCTCTAGACCTTGTTTGATGGTTTTGTGTGCCTTTAGGGGTCCTATGGGACCTTTAGACTTGTCAAAACACCCCTAAATCTGTATTTCAAAGGTTACAGACTGCCGGCGTTTCGAAACGGGTAGGCTTTAGGGACCCCGTATCGGAACGCGTTTCGATATGGTATGGCCTTTGGAACCCCTGTTCCGAAACGCGTATCGGAACGTTTTGGCTACTGGAATTCTGAGAAATTCACGAGATGAAGGTGTTTCGAAACGGGTGTAAAGGTTTCGAAACGGTCAAAATCTCGTTGACCACGAGATATTGACCGTCGTGGGCGTTTCGAAACGGTTGACCCCCGTTTCGATACGGCCCCTTGTAAAGGCTCTGGGTCAGTTGACCTGGTCAAGGCGTTTCGATACGCCTCAAGGGCGTTTCGAAACGGCCTGTTTAAAAGATTAAAAGTGGGCTGTTTAATTGCTGTTTTGGGTTCGAATGTTTGTCTCTTGTATTCTTGTTCCGCTGTTTGACCACATAGGGTTTAATATCCATTTAGACAAGATTTTAAAATGAAATAAAAATAGGGTTGCTAACCGAGGGGGAACTTTAACGGGTTTCGCTTCGGTTTTCCCCGTGTGGCCCACTCGGACCGGTCAACCGGCCAGACCGGGACGAGGGGGTTACAGAACTTAACTACTTCCCCATCAAATTACATTGTTAAGATACTGTTACAGGCATCGATTTTGGTATGTGATATTGACAAGAAAGGGCGGCCAAGCAAGATTTCTGATTCGTTGTTGCTGCGGTCATTTTCCATGTCAATAATGTAAAAATCATCAGGAAAAATAAGATCGTATACCTTTACCAACACGTTTTCTAGTACCCCTTCGGGGTAGATAACTGACTGATTAGCTAATTGAACCGTCACTCGCGTTTCTTTCAATGGTTCAATCGAAATTTTGTTGTAGACGCTTAATGGCATGACATTAATAGATGCGCCTAGATCGCACATTTCCCTCTTTATTCCGACATTTCTGATCTTGTAAGGAATCGTGAACAACTCTTGGTCCTTATATTTTGGTGGTAGGCGTCTTTGAAAAATGGTCGAAATGTTCTCGCTGAGGTTAACTCTTTCATTCCCGGATAGTCGCCTACGATTTGTGCATAGATCCTTTAAAAACTTTGCGTATTTCGGCACCTTTCGAATGACATCAAGAAGTGGAATATTGATTTCCACCTTCTTGAATATATCCAAAATTTTCTTCTCCTCTTCCTTTTTGTCACGTCTTGCTAGTCGACCTGGAAAAGGAGGAGCAGGCTCGTAAGTAGAAAAGGATGGATTGGGAATGATGTTACCTGAGGTTGGTGAAGATTTTCTTTCTTGGTCCTTCGAGGAAGCGCCTTGTTTGTCATTGTCGGATTTTTTCTCGGGCCCATTTGGCGGTTCCGGTGAAATTACGGTACCATTGCGCAAAGTAATCGCACTTACATTTTCCCTCGGATTTGTTTCGGTTTGAGAGGGCAATCGTCCTTGAGACTCTAAGCGGCCAATGGTTTGAGCTAGGTGGCTTATTTGTTTATCAATTTCTTAGAGATGGGATTGTGTTTGGGTTTGGAATTTCTCTTGTGAAACAGCTAACCTTTCGAAAATGGTCTCAAGTGAGGTTTTTTGTGGCGCTTGATTTGGGAAGGGAGGTTGTCTTGGTTGGTAATTTTGATTCTTATTACCATAGCTCATATTTTGGTGATCTCTTCAACCGGGATTGAAAGTGTTACCGTAGGGATTATACGGCCTTTGGGGAGGTCTTGGGAAATTATTTATGGCATTGACTTGGGCGCCCAACTCATCTTGTAGTAGTGGACATGAATCGGTCGGGTGATCCGGCATAGTGCAGACTCCGCATACCTTCACGACTCCTAACTTACCTGTAACAAGAGAATTGACAATATCAATCAATTTGTCTATTTTATTTTCCAAAGAAACGGTACTTACTTCGTGAACCCGTCGGGTAGGAATAGGATCACTTAAGGAGCCAAACTGTTACGAGTTTGTGGCCATAGTGGAAATCAGAGTTCTTGCATTTTCTGGCGTCTTGTTGACGAGTGCGCCGCCACTTGCAGCATCCACAATATTTTTGTCCATTGGGAGCATCCCTTTGTAGAGATACTGAAGAAGGGCCTATTCGGATAGGCCATGCTGCGGGCAACTTGCGCATAACTTTTTGAATCTCTCCCAATAATCGTAGAGAGATTCATCGCTCCTTTGTTGGATTCCCAAGATGCTTCGCCTAAGCTTGCTCGTCTTTGCCGCGGGAAAATACCTATCAAGAAAAACACAAGAGAGTTCAACCCATGTGGTAATTGAGTTAGGCGGAAGATAAAATAACCATTCTTTAGCCGATCCGGCTAAGGAAAAAGGAAATGCCCATAGTTTGATTTGGTCTTATGATACCCCTTGCGGCTTCATGCTACTGCACACCATATGGAATTCGAAGAGATGTTTATGTGGATTTTCGATAGGGAGACCGTTGAATGTAGGGATGAGATGAATTAACCCCGTTTTTAGTTGAAAATGAGTCTCGCCATTAGGAAAAGCGATGCAGAGTGGTTGTTGCACAACAAGTGTTGCGGTTAGTTCTCGAATCGTTTGATCTGCCATCGATTTTGGTTCGGGTATAGAATATGCAACTAGGGTAGTTTCAGAAGTGGATTCCAGATCTGATTGTTGTCTGCTTTGTTCTCGTTGTTGTTTCTTTCGCCGAAGCATTTCACCGTTAGTTCTACGAGCTCTTGCTTCGATCTCCAGGTCAAGTTTAACTAGATCTCCCGAATTGCTCCTCGTCATAACAATCAAACAAAACAATCAGTGATTGCCGAAAGATAAAACTCCTTGGAAACGACGCCAATTTTGACAATCTTCGTTTTACTCGCCAAAATAAATTGAAATAAACATCTTCAAACAAATAATAAGATAAAGAAATTAAAGTAGAATAGAGGAAGAGGGTCGATCCACAAGGAGTTCTGTTGGAATTGCTGACTAAACCTTATCGTTACTTAGATCCTAGAAGTAGCTGAAAATAAATAAAAAAGGGGGTGGTTTGGCGTGATTGAAGTAACGAGAAAATAGTAAACAATTAAAGAAAAATGCAGTAAATAAATTGAGGAATGAAGTAGAAAAATCACAAATATGAAAGAAGCCTCGAGCTAGCTTCATCAATTCCCACGATCATTGAAAATAGATTTTTACTCTGGGAATCATGTCGGTTACAGTCTACGAGGCCCAACCCATCGTAACTTGCTTTTCTCTCATGTAACCGATCTTCCCAAGTCTATCTCTGAAAGTCGATTCTTAAATAATTCAACCACGTCTATCGTCATTAAAATACTTAGTTTAAAAATAGGAAAAGCCCGACTCAGAAGTTGTCTCATTAAGAATCATTTCTGAATTCATCTTTCATTAGCGGACCGCCGCTAGGAGTGTTCACAAGAAGTCAAAGTGCCACAGGCCGATCCTTCCTCCCAACTTTATAATTAAACGATTACAGACCAACAGATCCTTTTTTATTTGAAAAACGTTTAAAAGTTTTAGAAAGTCGATTGCCAAACTATCTAAACAGAAAGATGAAAATGTATCCCGAAGGGATTTAAGCAATATTCAATTCTCACGCATGGAATTGATTTGTACTAGCTCTCGGCTTTGGGAAAATTAGCCAAGCATGATATTGATTATCATACTTAACATGTTTTTGACAAAGTGTTTAAAAAGCATAAAATGAATATGAAGCAAAGATGAAACAAAGAAAAACTTCTATTAAAATGAAAGCAAGTAGCAACAAGAACTAAAACAAGAGATGACGATCTTAAGCCTTACCCATGGTAGGTATTTATAGGCTTAGATTTACAAAAGATAACAAAAAGATAGCATAATTCAAAATGTTAGGTTTAAACTTTTAAAACTAAAATCCTAAGTTCGGATTATGCTGACTAGATCTTCTAGAAACTGCCACGTCAGACGCGTCATGCCCAACGTCGTGCCCATGATGCCAGCCACGTCCAGAAAAAACTGCAGAAATGCACCATTCTGCTGCCAATTCAAGAACTGAGTCCCCTGCACAAAAAATGAAATAAACGCAACCAATTAAGTAGTTAAAAGTCCTCAAGGCAAAGAAAATAGCAAGCAAAAAGTGTCATTTATAAGAGCTTATCAATCACTCCCCCTACCCATAAAGTTCTATCCCTCTTAGCCGTTGAAACCCAACACTTATCTCTAAGGTGGATTAGAGCTATGCTTCTCAGCATCCAACTCCATTGTCTATGCAGGTTAAAGAAATCTCTCTAGACCACTAACCTCAACTCACACCTGAGGAAATGCCAACTCTCGAAGGCTCTTACAACCCCAAGCATTTAACAACATACACAAAACGTAGATACAGGCAAGAGATAAATAAACATTCATAAAAGAAACTAAAACATAGTTCATCTAAATAGCCCTAGCCACCTAAATCAGTTCATGGCTGGGCAAATATCATCCGAAGTATCTTCGTTCATACAACCCATTTTCTAGATATAAAATAAATGCTAAAGCAACAGAAAGGGGAGAGGAAAGTCCCAATCCGCGATGGACTTGCAGCGACACGAACCGCCCTAGGCTTGCCGCCTCTCTCAAGGTCAGCAAGGTTAGACCCTTTGAGCTTCAACGATTGAGGACACCAAGTGGAGGAAGAAGAAAAGAAAAGAGCCGCCTTTGCTTTCTCTCCCTAGCCTTTTTGTCAACTTTTCACGCTCTCCCTTAAATGAGGGTCTTGTGTCCTTTATATAGTGGAGGCTCCTAGGGTTTTGTGCCCTAATAATTCTCTGGCGTCCAAGGAATATTCCCTATTCATGTGGGGCACAATTAGACAAAAGGGGGTTCGCACATGTGGGCGATCAGCTGTGCGTGTTACTTTTTCTTTTTCTGCGCCTAGAATTGCTGTCCAATTTGCTATAGCATTTTCCTTCCTTGCCCTGCTTCACATCAGCTTCAACCTGCACAACACCACACCAGCAAATACCCTTCAAGCAGCATCTATTCTTATGAAATAAAGCCAAACCACCAACAAGTAAAGATACATGCAACTATATGCTCTAAATGCACCTACATGCTATGAGATGACCTCGAGAACAAACAAATACTTAAGCAAAAAGGTGTAAAATATAAGCATTTTGGCAAGTCAGGAGGGCTTTAATCCCTACGAGTACCGAAACGACTATGTAAGTTGTGCGACCTACAAAAAACTAGAAATATGAATCGTTAAATCAAAAATATTATATTCATCTACTATAGGATGCGATACTCATTGATGAATTCTAATATTATATGAATCGATATCCATGACCCAATATCGATATTATTTAGATTATTGAAAACATCGAGTGATTTTTCAATATCAAAACCTAAGAGCAAGTATCGATGTTGTTTTATTAAAACATCGAGAACTAAATTGGTATCGATACTCAGGATCAATATCAATACTCAAGAGTGGATACCAATATTGACTAAAATATTAGAACATCGATTGCCGCCAGCTTTATTTTCCAGTTCACAAGTATTAATCGTGGAAATTAAATCCTGGACAATCTATGTGGAGACGATAATCAAATCACTACTTTAGTACCTGCTGACCGTGCATACTTGCACGTAAAAGACATATCCTTGGCATTATTTCCTGAATTGACAGACATAATACTTAATCTTTTGACATGCGATACTTCGTCGACAATCAACATTTCACTTCCAGAGTACATACCTTAGATCTTGAGTTGGGCTATGTATTCATATGACCTTACATTTTGTATTGTTCGTGTCTATAACTCTACTATTTAATATTTTGAGATATACAATATTTTATATTTTGAAGCTACTATTTTGTTTAAACATCTTACTCTGTTAAATAAAATGTATTTAAATCACGTTATTGTTTTAAATCTTGATGGATGATTTGGCTAAACTTGAATTGAAATTTTGGTCGATCACTTTGGTTGTCTAATGTGATATCCTGGACCCTACAGATTTATCAGGTTGTGTTTAAGATGTTACAGATCTGATATCCGAAAATGCAGTCCGCTACTTATAAGTAGATGTTAATTAGGGGTTAAATAACATAGATATCGAGTGAGGTTTGATCTAATGAACTTTTATGCTATATAAATTTAAATATTATAAAAATATAATTCGATGAGTGATTCTTATAAAAAAGGGAATGATATTTATTTTTGGGGTTCAAGCAATTTTATGTTTAAAGTGTGTGAGTTTTATTAAGGACTAAAACAGAATGCACACTACCATAAGATCATATTAAGATTGCAAAAATAATTTAGTCGGTTTTAAATTTTTAATTTAAAAAATATAAAAATATAACTTTTCTATAAAAAAAACTAAACCCTAAGTCCCCTCAAACGGTTAAAGATTCGAGCAGTGATGTAGGTTATACGTCGATAAAACTAATGGAATGGTTGGGCGATTAATCAACGGGGGTCTGACAACAAAAGTGATGAGAGGCGGTGGATGATTTGACAAATATAATCATTTTTTTATTAGAACCTGTTGACTAGCACCGAAATTCTAACCGATGAAACACACTCCCAAATTCCCATTGGACGTAGTCGTATGCTATTGAGAAATCTAGTTTGAAAATCAAGCTACCAGAACCACCCCTTAACAAAAGCACATTGTGTTTCACTCACAATTCCTCCCAACCCTTTTGGATAGCACCTTTGCTATTATTTTATGCAAAGAAACTACAAGACTAATGGGGCGAAAACCAGAAATATCAAAGCATTGAACGATGAGTTAACACTTAGCTCAAACTTCGTTATGATAGAATTCATCCCAAAAATGTATGCAGTTCACTCAACTAAAGATTCTTTCTAAAAATTATTCGAACACAACAAGTGAAGGAAATAAATTACAAATGATGAAACTGTTAACACCTTATATAAATGATGAAACTGCATTCATTTGATTGATCCAATTGACCAAGGCTTAAACCGAAAATGTTACTAATCTACCTAATAAATTGCAATTTTACAAAGTGATATGATACGCCTACTGCCTGCCATTGAAACTTTCCCCTGCTGTTTGAACAAACTGTTGCACTTGTCCTGAGTTTTGAATCGACGGTTGAATTTGGTTATCGTCTTCAAGTTCCACTACATCCTTGATGAAATATTCGTTATCCTTCATGAAATTGATCATGTCGTCAATATCTTCTTCTGTTAATGCTCCTCTAAAATTGGTATCCGAGTGGGACGATGTGAATGCTGTAGGATAGGGCACTGTAGGTGAAGCTGAAGGAGAGGACAGAATGGGTGAAACATGGTCTTCTTCAACTATGCTGCTAAACCTCGCCCTCTTTCGTGGTGACTCATCGTCATCATCCATGATTCCGTTTTTATTTCTGATGACATATTCGTTACCCCTTCGTAAAATTGAGCATGTTGTCAATATCTTCAGTCGTAAATGCTTCTCCAAAATCAGAAACCGGGTGGGGCGCTGTGGGTGCTGCATGAGAGAGCGGTGTGGGTGAAACATGGTTTTCTTCAACTAAACTGCTAATCCTCTCCCTTTTTTTTGTGGTGGCTCATCAACGTTGATTCTGTTTTTGTTGTAGATGGCACACAATACATAATCACTCTGCAATATTCAAAACAAAAGCTATTAGTTTTGCTGCACAATAACATAGTTTATATGAATATTTATTGGTTTAGGGTTTAATATTTTATAAAAAAATAAAGTATACATCCAACATATTATACATGGAAAGAAAGAACATGTATTGAGGAAAGTGAATAAGGAACTTACATGATCATCATGGCGAAGTGAAAACTCATGCATCAGCCAATGTCCCTTTCCACTATTGTTGGAACCTTTAACCGTGAAAACGAAAAGTTTTTTAAACCCTATAAGATTGTTCTTAGAATCTTTAACATCATCGGTTCTCTGCCCCTTCCACGTGCTGCAACCCGTTGTCCTATCGATTCTACGACCCTTACCCTTCTTCTTCAGCTTGCTGAAGATGTAAAACGTTTTAGATGATGTCTCGCCGAAAATATTTCAGGGATCTTTGTCTTCACCACCGTAGATTTCGCAGTCGCATATGACATCGCAGGGTAATGGTTCGCCTTTCACCTCCTTCGTTAAGTAGCATTCAATCAGCTCAACTTTGGTTGGATTGAACCGGAAACCTAGGGGAATGTTGGTCATCCAGGAAGCCATAATCTTTTTGGTGGCGATGGAGTAAGGAAAAGGCTGTGGTTTATTCAAGTTAAGGAAACCTAATAGCTAAGTGCAAAGTGTTTTTACATTTTTATTTTTCACACATCCATTTATATGAGGGACGGATGCACATTACTTGCGTGAGTAGCAACTTTGGTGGATTAATTGCATTATAAACCATTGATAGTTCTAAAACTATTATAAATAAGTCATTGTCCTTCCCAAAATATTGCAACTAAATCATTGTCCCTCCCATTTTTTTGGTTTAATTGATTTTTAGGATCTTGTTAGTTTTAAAATTAATGAAATTAAGTCTCGACTCAATATTTTATTTTTATTACTTTTTAGTCCTTTAATTTCAAAATTAAAAAAATTAAAACCCTATCTTCCTTAATTTTATAGTTTAATTACTTTTTAAAACCCTACTTATTTCAAAGTTAAGCAATTTGGCCCCTCATGAGTGAATCATGTCTCCATCGCTGATTTATATACATATAGGTAGGGGTTACAATTAATTGGTTCACAAGAAAATAAAAAATATGTCACGATATCTTGAATTCGATATATTTTTTAATATTAAGTATTACATTTCATAATTAATATTACATATTTTTTTAATATATTTTTATTATATTCGAGACACACGTATGTATGTGAGTCAAGGGGGATTGGGCCCATGTTATAAATATTACATATTTTATAATTTTCGTTAAATAATAATTTGGTCCCTATAAAAAATAAGTATTTAAATTAAACATGCAAGAGCTAATTAAATATTTAATAAATAGAGGTTGAAGTAAGGAAGGATGGGCATGTGCCCCTCAATTTTCGGTCTAATATCAATTTAGGTCTTTATATGTTTAAATAAAGGGTAAACTATTGCAGGGGTCACTTTCGTTTCCCGTTTGTACAGATTTAGTCACCACTTTTGAAAAGTGCCAATAAGTGGTCATCTACGTTTTCGATGTGTAAAGACTTGGTCACTCCGACGTTATAGTCTGTTAATCCCCTAACGGATTGCTGATGTGGTAGAATTAATTAAATGGCAATATCCACGTGCATTCCCACGTGGATAATAACGTGGAACGTCAGTTTGAATTTCGAAAGACGACGTTTGGGTTAATAACTATTAACCCTAATAGACGTTCTATTTGAAAACACTTTGCTTATCATCTAGGGTTCTGTAACACCCCAAAATTTCCCTAATTAGAAAATCTAAATTTTGAAACCCTAATTTGATTAAGGGATTAAATTGATCAGAATCAGAACTTTATGGATTAATTTAGAAATTTTGGGGTTATTTTGTAAAGTTGGGGAAATTTTGATGTTATTTCGTAAACCCTAAAAAGCTTGGTGACCACATATATGATTTACCCATTTTTAGGGTAATTTAAACCCATTAACCTATTCAGATTCATTTTGGGAAGTTGGACAGCCACTCTCCCTCACCCTCTCTCTCGACGTCTTCCTTTCCTCTCCCTCACCATCTTCGGCGAAGCCCCGACCAAGCCTTCACCGCCGTGCGTGGCTTGCACGGCCACTAGCGATGAGACTGTCTTGGACCCGCGAACAAACCCCACCCACCAAACCAGTCTAATCGGCCGTCGTTTGCTCGGTAACGGTAGGAAACCGTTCGAATTCCTTTGCGCCACCGCCGTCATCGATCTACTTCCGTCGTCGCCCTCGGTGTCCTCGAGTATCTGTCGTTGCTGCGTTGTCGTACCGCCGCGAAGTCGAACTGCGCTGCCGTCGTTTTCTGTTGTGTTTTTGTGCCGCCGACGTTAAGCCATCTGAGATCTTTGTCGCCATCGCGTCGATCTGCTACCGCCGCCGTGATGTCGAGCCACCACCGTTCGTGCACCAGTCACGCCGTTAGTTGCGTTTGGTAACCCTTTCGTCGTCTTGCAGTTGCGTCTGTGCCGCCTCCGTTCGTTTGTTATAGCCATCGTCCTTGCCGTTTGGTTCCGTCGTCGTCATATTTGCCGCTGTCGTCAGATTGTTGTTTTGCTGCCGTCAGATTGTTGTTTTGCTGTCGTCGGTGAGGGTCTTCAACCCTAGTTGCAGATTGCAAGATGAGATGAGTTTGGGTTGTGTGTTTTGTTCAAGCCCAAATCACCAAGCCTAGCTCAGTGTGAGCCATGTTTGTGAGTAAACTGGACCCATGATCAAATCGGACTACGTGACCAAACCAGTATTGAACCGAACCAGTGAACCAATTGTAAATTGAACCGGATGAATTGGACCGAACCGATAGAATTGTCTTTGACCCGTTTGACCGACCCGATAGTTGACTGGAGTTGACTTGTTGACTTTTGACTTTTGACCGAGCTTTGACTTTTATCAAGTTGACCGTTGACCTTGGACTGATAGAGTTGACTTTGACTTTGACCAGAGTTGACCAAGAGTTGACTTTTTCGAGAAACATTCCTCTTGACCTTTTTCGACGTCCTGAGTCCGTATTCGTTGCCCGTTTTGTCTAATTCGAACCCGAAAGTTCCGTTTTGCTAATTTCAATTAGTTAGTACTTAAAATCTATTAAGTTGTGGATTTCAGAATCTGATTCAGAATATTCCTGTGTTCAGGTGATAACGTCTTCGAGGCCGACGAGTTACCTCCAGTTGTACAGACCGACCGTACACGTTCTTTGAGATCTTCACGTGAGTATATCTTCGGTTTAGTTCTTAATGTTTTAGTCGGTGGCTTAGTGTTAGTAATAAATATTAATATAGTATTCATACCTTCGTAGGTCCTGATTCAGCTAGATCTGAGCATGAGATGCGCTTTACTCGGCATTAGAGCTTCTGTTGCTTAAAGGTGTGTCTCTTTCTGTTTTATAAACTTGTGTGCTTCTTTCTGTGCTATAAATTTTAGGGAAAACTACATTGGTGGTCCCCAAACTATTACCACTTTCCTATTTTGGTCCCCAAACTATGTTTTTCGGCAAAATCGTCCCTTTTGTTACATAGTTCTCCTGTTTTGGTCCCTGGCGTTAAATAGCTAACGGTTTTGCTGACGTGTCATTTTTTAAGAGGGGAGAGAAATGATTAAAAAATATTTAAAAAATGTCACGTCAGCAAAACCGTTAGCTATTTAACGTCGGGGGACCAAAACAGGAGAACTATGTAACAGAAGGGACGGTTTTGCCGAAAAACATAGTTTAAGGACCAAAATAGGAAAACGGTAATAGTTTGGGGACCACCGGTGTAGTTTTCCCTAAATTTTATGGGCTTTTCTGGATTAATATAAGTAAATGTTTTGTACATTTTGTATGCATACTCTGTTGTGATTGGGTGAATGTTTTCAAACATCATGCATAACATATCATACTGTGATTTAAGTGAAATATCGGATTTTCGGAATCGTAAAACATCAGATTTTCAGAATTGTAAAACATCGGATTTATAGTATTGTGCAACTTGAATTTTCATAATTCAAGTTTCGGATCAGACTCGGATTTTTAAATCTGCATCATATCATTGTGGGTATATGGTTTGAGATTTGTTCGGGGAAGTTCAGTGGTTTCACCCTTCGGGCTGAATTCCGCTTCGGATCAGTGGTTCCACCCTTTGGGTTGAGTTCCACTTCGGATGGTGACGATGGAGAAAGTAGGTTCTGGGGAACCTTACTTTTCGGTGTATCAGAGATGGGTACTATGATTCATGTGCATCAGACATCATATCATCATGATTCAGTTTTGTTGTGTTTTCAGAAAAGTCTTTATCAGAAAATAAAATACTGTTTTGTTTTGTTTTGTTTTCGGTTGCACTTTAGAGACACACTAAGCTCTTTAGCTTACACCCATTAGTTTTACTTTTCAGATATCTCAGATTTATTAGGCGACTCGGTACTTGGAGCATCTCTTATTTATTCAGATAAATTATCATTCAGTATGAACCCTTTTGACTACCTTGGATTTATGTTTTAACTTTGTTTGGGATATTTTTGTAATATGGACATTGGGACTGTTTTTTTAATTTGGGTTTTATTAAATGCATGCATCTATGAAGTTACTTTCAGATTTTTAATTAATTATCGGAACATCGTTCAAAAGATTGAGTTTTATTTTAATCGGAATATTTGTTGAGTTTTACTTATTTAATCGATTCTTTTGAATTACAAAATATTTTAACTTAAATTGTTTCTTGAGGGACAAGTTTCTAATCGATACTTCCTAAATCCGACCCATTTCTTCTGGGCTGGGTTTAGGGGATTACATTTAGTGGTATCAGAGCCCGGTTCAACCCTCGGACCGTGAGACTCACAAAAGTTGTTTTCAAATGCTTTCGACTTTTGCATGCATCTGAAATATTTTGGGATAAATGGGAATTTTTTGAAGAAAAAAAATACTACGGTATTCTGTGATTTTGACGTCAACGTTTTCAATGTGTTTTAAATATGAGACTCCAGTACCGATCTGACTCTAGGTTATTACCTTTTGGTAGATAGTTCATTATGCCACCACGTAGGAGTCTTAATCTATCGTTTGTTCGAGATCGTGGCCGAGGCCGTACTGGTACTTCTGGTAGTGATCACCCGCCTTCTGTCGGGCAAGCAGAAATTCAGAATAAGTTACATGTTGATGAGAACCATTTGTTAGGAGGATATCAGATCGGAAGAGATAACTCACTTTATATGGAGAACACCGATCGATATAGCGAAGTGTTAAGATTACTTTATGAATTTGAAACAGAATAACAAGTCAGTAAATGATTATGAGATAGAATTTCGAAGGTTGGTCAAGTATGCTCTTGAGTTAGTTGTGAATGAGAAAGATAAGTGTGACATTTTTTAAGGAACTTCGACTACCGATTCAAAGAGATGTTGCAACACATATGATAATGAATTCAGCGATATGGTTGATCGAGCTAAAACTTCTAAGAGGATAAATTTCACAAATGGAAAAAGAGGAACTTCAGAATTTGATCAAGTCGGGAAGCAACCAGACACATTGTACAACCAAATTTTGTCAGCTCGTTTAGAAAGAGACCTAGGGATGAGTTTATTCCTCATAGTTATCAGAATGTAAGACCTGGAGTATCGATAGTTCCGTCTGGCAGCCGGGGTAGTTCAAAAGTTCGTTGGCCTATTTCTGTATGTGGCTTTTGCAACAAAAAGCATAACGGAGAGTGCATATTGATGATCTAGATGTGTTTTAGATGTGGTTCTCAAGATCACTACTTAAAGAATTGTCCATGTTCAACTATTGATTCATCCTTTCAGATTCAGAGTCAGGCATCAGTTCAGACACCTCACCGAGGTAGAGGGCAGTTTAGGTCAGTTGCTTCTGGTACTGCTAGTAGAGATAGATATGCTCCGGGTGGTGGATCAGCTAGATCCGAGATTAGACATCCAAGTTCAGTACATCCAATCGGAGCTCGTGTTGGATTCGGTGGTATACATGATGACATGGAAGGTACATCTTAATATGTTTTGGTTCCATTTTCAGTTCTATGTTTCAGTAATTTCGGTTATGATATATCATGAATTCAGAATGGGAAAGTTATGAATGTTCAGTTGGTTTTAGGATCTTTTGTTAAGTCTGGAATTTCGAGGACGAAATTTCTTATAAGGGAGGGAGAGTTGTAACACCCCAAAATTTCCCTAATTCCAAAATCTAAATTTTGAAAACCCTAATTCGGAAACCCTAAAATTTGGGAATTTTAATTTTGAAACCCTAATTTGATTAAGGGATTAAATTGATCAGAATCAGAACTTTAGGGATTAGTTTAGAAATTTTGGGGTTATTTTGTAAAGTTGGGGAAATTTTAATGTTATTTCGTAAACCCTTAAAAGCTTGGTGACCACATATATGATTTACCCATTTTTAGGGTAATTTAAACCCATTAACCTATTCAGATTCATTTTGGGAAGTTGGACAGCCACTCTCCCTCACCCTCTCTCTCGACGTCTTCCTTTCCTCTCCCTCACCATCTCCGGCGAAGCCCCGACCAAGCCTTCACCGCCGTTCATGGCTTGCACGGCCACTAGCGATGAGACTGTCTTGGACCCGCGAACAAACCCCACCCACCAAACCAGCCTAATCGGCCGCCGTTTGCTCGGTAACGGTAGGAAACCGTTCGACTTCCTTTGCGCCACCGCCGTCGTCGATCTGCGTCCGTCGTCGCCCTCGGTGTCCTCGAGTATCTGTCGTTGTTGCGTTGTCGTACCGCCGCGAAGTCGAACCGCGCTGCCGTCGTTTTCTGTTGTGTTTTTGTACCGCCGGCGTTAAGCCATCTGAGATCTTTGTCGCCATCGCGTCGATCTGCTACAGCCGCCGTGATGTCGAGCCACCACCGTTCGTGCACCAGTCACGCCGTTAGTTGCGTTTGGTAACCCTTTCGTCGTCTTTCAGTTGCGTCTGTGCCGCCTCCGTTCGTTTGTTATAGCCATCGTCCTTGCCGTTTGGTTTCGTCGTTGTCATATTTGCCGCTGTCGTCAGATTGTTGTTTTGCTGCCGTCAGATTGTTGTTTTGCTGTCGTCGGTGAGGGTCTTCAACCCTAGTTGCAGATTGCAAGATGAGAAGAGTTTGGGTTGTGTGTTTTGTTCAAGCCCAAATCACCAAGCCCAGCTCAGTGTGAGCCATGTTTGTGAGTAAACTGGACCCATGATCAAATCGGACTACGTGACCAAACCAGTATTGAACCGAACCAGTGAACCAATTGTAAACTGAACCGGATGAATTGGACCAAACCGATAGAATTGTCTTTGACCCGTTTGACCGACCCGATAGTTGACTGGAGTTGACTTGTTGACTTTTGACTTTTGACCGAGCTTTGACTTTTATCAAGTTGACCGTTGACCTTGGACATTTCACTTTGACTGATAGAGTTGACTTTGACTTTGACCAGAGTTGACCAAGAGTTGACTTTTTCGAGAAACATTCCTCTTGACCTTTTTCGACGTCCTGAGTCCGTATTCGTTGCCCGTTTTGTCTAATTCGAACCCGAAAGTTCCGTTTTGCTAATTTCAATTAGTTAGTACTTAAAATCTATTAAGTTGTGGATTTCAGAATCTGATTCAGAATATTCCTGTGTTCAGGTGATAACGTCTTTGAGGCCGACGAGTTACCTCCAGTTGTACAGACCGACCGTACACGTTCTTTGAGATCTTCACGTGAGTATATCTTCGGTTTAGTTCTTAATGTTTTAGTCGGTGGCTTAGTGTTAGTAATAAATATTAATATAGTATTCATACCTTCGTAGGTCCTGATTCAGCTAGATCTGAGCATGAGATGCGCTTTTCTCGGCATTAGAGCTTCTGTTGCTTAAAGGTGTGTCTCTTTCTGTTTTATAAACTTGTGTGCTTCTTTCTGTGCTATAAATTTTATGGGCTTTTCTCGATTAATATAAGTAAATGTTTTGTACATTTTGTATGCATACTCTGTTGTGATTGGGTGAATGTTTTCAAACATCATGCATAACATATCATACTGTGATTTAAGTGAAATATCGGATTTTCGGAATCGTAAAACATCAGATTTTCAGAATCATAAAACATCGGATTTATAGTATTGTGCAACTTGAATTTTCATAATTCAAGTTTCGGATCAGACTCGGATTTTTAAATCTGCATCATATCATTGTGGGTATATGGTTTGAGATTTGTTCGGGGAAGTTCAGTGGTTTCACCCTTCGGGCTGAATTCCGCTTCGGATCAGTGGTTCCACCCTTCGGGCTGAGTTCCACTTCGGATGGTGACGATGGAGAAAGTAGGTTCTGGGGAACCTTACTTTTCGGTGTATCGGAGATGGGTACTATGATTCATGTGCATCAGACATCATATCATCATGATTCAGTTTTGTTGTGTTTTCAGAAAAGTCTTTATCAGAAAATAAAATATTGTTTTGTTTTGTTTTGTCTTCGGTTGCACTTTAGAGACACACTAAGCTCTTTAGCTTACACCCATTAGTTTTACTTTTCAGATATCTCAGATTTATTAGGCGACTCGGTACTTGGAGCATCTCTTATTTATTCAGATAAATTATCATTCAGTATGAACCCTTTTGACTACCTTGGATTTATGTTTTAACTTTGTTTGGGATATTTTTGTAATATGGACATTGGGACTGTTTTTTTAATTTGGGTTTTATTAAATGCATGCATCTATGAAGTTACTTTTGGATTTTTAATTAATTATCGGAACATCGTTCAAAAGATTGAGTTTTATTTTAATCGGAATATTTGTTGAGTTTTACTTATTTAATCGATTCTTTTGAATTACAAAATATTTTAACTTAAATTGTTTCTTGAGGGACAAGTTTCTAATCGATACTTCCTAAATCCGACCCATTTCTTCTGGGCTGGGTTTAGGGGGTTACAGGTTCTCTCTAGGGAAAAAATCAAATCGATTTGGAGGAAATCAAATCCGTTCAATTTCTGATGTGTTAGGGTTGTTATTTTAGGGGAAATCGAATTAGGAAAGGGTTGGATACTTCGTTTCCGACCGTGTTTACGTTGCTGAGATTGTTGAGAATCGTTTCTGAGAAGAAGCAAAGGGTAAGTTTGTGTTTTTATTTAATTTTTTATTGCTTATTGAGAAACGAAATGAAGATTTGAAGATGTTAATTCTTTTTTTAAATCATTTTTTCTGACAAGAATCGAAAGATTTGAATATTTGTGGTATTTTTATTTTTAGGGTTTATATTTGTTGTTGATTGGTTGTTGTTTTTGTTTTAAGATTTGAAGATTTGAATATTTTTAGGGTTTATGGTTGTTATTTATAAGCTTGTGTTTTCGGTTCTGATATTTGTTTTCTTATTTTCGTAGGTGTAACAGTAAAGATGATTGGAGGGAAGCTCCGCCGGGAGGGAGATTTGGCAGTGCAGTATGGTATGTATTGCTGACTTGAGTTTAGGGTTAGGAAAATGTCTATTCGTATGCTTTTGGTTGCATGTTCTGAATATTGCTGCATGAAATTTGGAATGTTTGTTTTGTATGTTTATGCTTGTTGTTTGTCATATTCATTAAAATAGTGGTAATGTGGTCCAAGATTTAGATTTTGTCTGTTGAAATGGGTACAAACAAGAAATAGGCACAATAAAAAACAAAAAAAAATTATGAATACAAACAAAAAATTGTAGTGTACAAACTTTAGAATAGAAAGCAGAAATAAGATCAATAATTTAATACATTAAATAAGCAGAATAAAAAACAAAAACTTTTAGAATACAGATAAAAACTTTAGAATACAGACATTAGAGTACATACTTTAGGGTGT
Organism: Hibiscus trionum; assembly: GCA_030270665.1. Taxonomy (NCBI): domain Eukaryota; kingdom Viridiplantae; phylum Streptophyta; class Magnoliopsida; order Malvales; family Malvaceae; genus Hibiscus; species Hibiscus trionum. Next base: position 39,578,091 of record BSYR01000017.1, on the reverse strand, counting down.
AGGCCAGAAATAGAATCAATAATATAGTAATGTTACCTTATAACATAATAATGTTAAAGAAACATTAAAATAGTAATGTTAAAAACAGTAATGTTACATTACAAAACATTAAAATAACAATGTTAGAAAACATTAAAATAGTAATGTTAAAACAGTAATGTAACTTTAAAAAACATTAAAATAGCAATGTTAAAAAACATTAAAATAGTAATGTTACCTTAAAAACGGTAATGTAACTTTAAAAAACATTAAAATAGCAATGTTAAAAAACATTAAAATAGTAATGTTACCTTATAAAGCAGTAATGTTACATTACAAAACATTAAAATAGCAATGTTAAAAAACATTAAAATAGCAATGTTAAAAAACATTAAAATAGTAATGTTACCTTAAAAAACAGTAATGCTACATTACAAAGCATTAAAATAGCTATGTTAAAAACATTAAAATAGTAATGTTAAAAAACATTAAAACAGTAATGTAAGAATAATATGAACCAAAGCTAATGAGGTTTATTTTTCTACTTTACAGCTCCTGATTCAGAAATGTTCACTTGTGTAATGCAGTACAGCTCTGTTGTTTTTGCATATTTTGACAATGTTGATTGTGATAGTTTCTCAATGTTTGAAGTATGTGGCATGGTTGAAAGGTTACAGTTAATGGGTGCATACAGGTTGTACTAGAGAGTACCAGAGTCTGATTTATCTATGGCATCTGTTTTTCCTTTGAAAACTGACTTTGATTGCATGGCATTAGTGAATAGCTTACCTAAGAATAGATACATCCATGTATATCTTGAGGAAAAGTCAGATATTGTTGTGAATGAAGTAGAATTTGAGGATGAAGTAGAGTTTGAGGATGAAGTAGCTGATGAAGTAGAGGATGATGTAGATGATGAAGTAGCAGTAGAGGGAAATGTAGAAGAATTTGAAGTCAGTGATACTGAATATGGGTTTGATGATGGACTGCAGCAGGAAAATATAGGAATTAGAGTTCAAAGACAAATGGATGGTTTTGGACCTGATGGAGTTAGGGTTAATCCTGATTTTGATTCTGACACTAACAAATCTGATGAACTTCATAATGATAAAGAATCTGATTCAGATGACCCTAGGTTTAGTGAGTTTAATGTTGAAACTGATATGGTAAACCCTAAATTTGTTAAGGGTTTAATCTTCTCTGATAGATTGAAAGAGGCAATTAAGCACTATGGGAGGGTCAATAGGGTCCAAGTTAGGCTTCAAAAAAATGATAACAAGAGAATTCAAGTTGTGTGTCAGGGTAGTTGTCCTTTCAAGTTGTGGGCTGCACCAAAGAATCCCAAAGACAAGTCAGATACCACTTGGCAGATAAAGACATTAGTGGCATCCCATAAGTGTAACAAGGTCACCAAAAATAGGAACAATAGGGCACCTTGGATTCCAAAATATTACATAGGCAAATTCATGGTAGTTATTAATTACCCTGTAAAATCCCTTCGAAATGATGTCTATCAGGAATTTGTTTCTTGGGTGTCACGTGTTTCTTGTTCTAAGGCAAGGGATTTGGCAATTGAGATGATTGAAGGGAATTATAAAGGGCAGTATGGTAGGATTTATGAATACTTACTTGAGTTAAGGACTACAAACCCTGGAACTACTACAATTTGCCATCTAGATTGTAGATTATTCCAAAGGATGTATATGTGTTTGAAAGCTTCAAAAAATGGTTTCGGGGCAGGATGTAGGAAGATTATATGTGTGGATGGGTGCTACTTAAAAGGTTATTTTCAGGGGTACTTGTTGGCTGCAGTAACCATAGATGCAAATGATCAGATTTACCCTTTAGCATATGTAGCAGTTGAGAGTGAAAATTATTCTTCTTGGACTTGGTTTTTCGACATACTCAAAACCGACTTGGACATTAATGACTCCTGCAATGTCTGTTTTATGAATGATAAATAGAAGGTACACAACCCTAAACTAACTTTGACTTTTAGCTTCTAGCTTACAATAACCTTAGGGACTTACTTATGTTACCGAGGTGCACCCTAGGGCCCAATCTGCCGCACACCTAGGGGCCATTTCCAGCACCCATGGGGCCTCAATCCGTTCAGCCCACTCTGCCGCACACATGGGGCCACAAACCAGCCGAGCCGTCCGCCCAAGGGGCCTTGCCAAGCACCCTGGGCCTGTCCACGCAGCCCTGTCCGCGCGCACCCGAGGGCCTGTCCGCGCAGCACCCAAGGGCCTGACCGAGCAGCACCGAGCAGCCCGGCCTTCAGCACCCATAGGCCTGTCCGAGCAGCACCAAGCAGCCCGTCCAGCCACCCCTATGGGCCCATCCGAATTTTCACCATCCATGGCCATTCAAGCCCATTCCTTGGGGAATATCTACCCCTTTGACCATGGCATACAAGGCAAGAAACAAGCATCCATCCATCCCTCGATTCATGGAGAATCAAATCCCTTTCACAAGGAAAGAAGATCAACCAAGATGGAAGGAATCCTTAATAGTAAACTCTTGCCTTTATTAGATAGCTTAGGCCAATCTTGGCCATCGATTGTAATCGATAGGGACCGTTAGATCGGGAGGTGCTAGGCTATAAAAAGGGCCTCACCCCCTCACTTGTAATCATCCTGAATTCCCATTGTTCTCTACTTTCTTTCATTAATAAAAGCTTAGCAACGTCGAGTACTCTTTTCCCCCTAACTAGGCTTAGAGGGGGTTTTTAACGAGGCTCTTCGTTTTGCAATTACTCGAGCCATCTCCATTCTTTCTTTCTTCGCAACGCTTCCGCAACTCTAGCCAAGCCAAGACTTAGCTTTAAGGCTTACTTGGTCCCTTTCAAAGTTCATTTCCCGACCAAGTGCCGCACGAGCTAGCCATATAAGCCTAGCCCCGTGACAAGTGGCATCAGAGCCAACGTTTTAGCGAAGAATTGTTCGAGATGACGAATCCAAGTGATGTTCCCGCCGACGGCACTTCAAAGCCAATGGAAACTCGTGGTGGAAAAGCCAAGAGGGGTAGTTCGAGAGATGCCATCTCAACCTTGCAAGACAAAGTTACCCGTTTGGAAGACAACACAAATGAGTCCAGAGAGAGGCTCGATCGTGTCGAGGACAGACTAGCAAAGTTGGAATCTCGGGGTGATGGTTGCAAGGATGATTCCCAAGACCTCGCAACTAAGGTCGATGACGTGGAGATTGAGAATAGATATCTCAAAGAGGGGCTAACCGAAATAGAAAAGGCGATGGATGTGCTAAGGGCCGAACTAAACATCTATAAGTCCGCCGTAGCCAACGGAGTGGTTTCAAGTCCGAGTAGAGTGCTAGCCGATGTACCGAAACCAAAGGGATTCAAAGGATCAAGAGATGCTCAAGAAACCGACACTTTCTTGTGGAGCATGAACCAATATTTCCGCAACACCAACACCGTGGATGAATCCACTAAGGTAAATATTGCTTCAAGTTATTTTATTGACAATGCTCTTTTATGGTGGAGATGCAGGTGTGCCGACTACGATGGAGACGTTCCCGTAGAAACTTGGGAAGAGCTTCAAAGCGAGATCCGTGAGTCGTTCTATCCCAAGAATGCTCAAAGAGAGTTGCGCTCAAAGTTACGCCAACTCAAGCACGAAAACAACATCCATGATTATGTGAAGAAATTCATCGAGTTAAAGCTCCAAATCACCAACTTAGGAGAAGATGAAGGCTTCTCAATTTTCATGGATGGGTTGAACCGATGGGCTAACATGGAGTTGGAAAGACGTGGTGTCAAAGATCTTTCACATGCTCTTGATGAAGCCGAGGCAATAGCCAAGTTCGAGAAGCGAGACTCGCCCAAATCAAAACCGAAATCTAAGAATTGGGGAGACAAGAATGCCAAAGCCGGAGGTGATCGATTTAACCACGAAAAGAATTTCAACAACAATAACCGACAAGGCCGATCAAATAAGCCATGGGAGAGACGAGGATGTTTGCAATGCAAAGGACCTCATCATATTCGAGATTGTCCACAAAAGACAAATCTTTCTACCGTCAAAGCCAATGACGAACCCGCCGCCCAGCTTGGAGCAATTGTAAGTAATCTCCAAGTAAATTCTTTATCTAACAAGCCCAAAAGTGGTCTTATGTTTGTAGAAGTCACGATTGCCGGAAAGCAATTGCGTGCACTCGTGGACACCGGAGCATCCGAGTTGTTCATTTCCGAAGGAGCCGCCCAAAAACTCAAACTCAACGTGTTGAAGACGAGTGGGTGGATTAAGACGGTCAACTCGAAAGAAGCGCCCATTGCCGGAGTTGCAAAGAGGGTCGAGATCCAACTTGGTAGTTGGAAACGCCGCGAGGATATTAAGGTAATTCCTCTTGACGATTATGATCTTGTGGTTGGATTATCTTTTTTGGACAAGATTAATGCACTTCTCTTGCCCTTTGCCGATGTATTGGTTGTGCTCGATCGCGCCCAACAATGTTTGGTCCCCGTGAGTCGAGATGTATGTATCCAATCCAAGATGTTGTCTTCCATCCAATTCCGCAATGGTGTGCGAAAGGAGGAAGAGTCTTTCCTTGCCGTGCTCAAGGAAGACGAGGCGATAGAAGCCGAAGAAGTTCCCGAAGAAGTGGAACGTGTGCTCGTAGAGTTCGAGGACACCATGCCTTCTGAATTGCCGAAGGCCTTACCACCCAAGCGGGAGGTGGATCATCGCATCGAGTTGGTGCCAAATGCCGAGCCGCCAAGCAAGGCACCTTACCGAATGGCGCCACCGGAGTTAGAAGAACTCCGAAAGCAACTTAGAGAGCTCTTGGATGCCGGGTACATTCGCCCATCCAAGGGTCCGTTTGGAGCACCCATCCTATTTCAAAGGAAGAAAGACGGTAGCTTGCGCATGTGTGTCGACTACCGCGCTCTAAACAAACTCACGGTAAAGAATAAATACCCTATTCCTTTAATTACCGATTTATTTGATCAACTTGGAAGTGCTAGATTCTTCACAAAGTTAGATCTACGTTCGGGGTATTACCAAGTTCGCATAGCCGAAGGTGACGAGCCCAAAACCGTGTGCATCACAAGGTATGGATCTTTTGAGTTTCTTGTAATGCCATTTGGCCTTACAAACGCTCCCGCAACATTTTGCACTTTAATGAATAAGGTACTTTAACCTTTTCTTGATCGATTTGTTGTCGTCTACTTAGATGACATTGTCATCTATAGTGAGACTTTCCATGAACATTTAATGCACTTGAGGAAGGTTTTGCAGGTTCTTCGTGAGAACGAGCTCTACATCAAACGCGAAAAATGTAGTTTCGCTCAACAAGAGGTTCCGTTCTTAGGCCACATCATTGGAGGTGGTAAGATCCGAATGGATCCAAGCAAAGTTCGAGCCATCGACGATTGGGAACCGCCGACTAAGGTAATCGAACTTCGTTCTTTTCTTGGTTTAGCTAACTATTATCGTAAGTTTGTGCAAGGTTACTCCGCCATAGCTACGCCTTTGACCGAACTCTTGAAGAAGGACAAACCTTGGGAATGGAGTCCAAGTTGTCAACAAGCGTTTGAAAGGCTTAAGCAAGCCATGGTAAGTGAGCCCGTTCTTGCCTTGCCCGACCATTCCAAACAATTTGTCATCCACACCGATGCATCCGACTATGCCATTGGTGGAGTTTTGATGCAAGAAGGCCATCCCATTGCCTTCGAAAGCCGAAAGTTGAACGACACCGAAAGGCGTTACACCGTTCAAGAGAAGGAGATGACCGCCGTCATCCATTGCCTTCGCAGATGGCGACACTACATCTTGGGTTCCAGGTTTGTCGTCTTTACCGATAATTCCGCAATTTCTTATTTTCTAACCCAAAAGAAATTGTCTCCTAAGCAAGCTAGGTGGCAAGATTTCTTGGCGGAATTCGATTTTACATTGGAGCACAAGCCCGGAAAAACCAACACCGTGGCCGATGCGCTTAGCCGAAAAGCCATCTTTGCTTCCATTAGCCAACCAAATGGTGAGTTACTTGATTCCATCAAGGAAGGCTTGACGCATGATCCCACCGCAAAGAACTTAATCATCTTTGCCAAAGAGGGTAAGTCGCGCCGATTTTGGGTCGAAGATGACCTTCTCTTCACAAGAGGCCAACGCATTTTCGTCCCCTACTTCAACAATTTGAGAAAGACATTGATGAAGGAATGTCACGATTCGAAGTGGGCCGGACACCCAGGTATGCATCGCACCTTAGCTTTACTTAATGAGCGTTATTATTGGCCTCGTATGAATGAAGATGTAGAAGCATACGTGAAGACTTGTCTTATTTGCCAACAAGACAAGATCGAAGCAAACAAGCCGATGGGACTACTCCAACCTTTGCCAATACCGGAAAGACCATGGGAAAGTATTTCTCTTGACTTTATTATTGGTTTCCCTTGTGTTAATAATTTTTCGAATATTATGGTTGTAGTAGACAGATTTTCGAAGTATGCTACCTTCATTCCCGCCAACAAGACATGCCCCGCCGACGAAGCCGCTCGTCTTTTCATGAAGCATGTCGTGAAGTTTTGGGGAATCCCAAAATCTATAGTAAGTGATCGGGACGCTCGGTTCACGGGTAAGTTTTGGACCGAGTTGTTCAAGTTGTTGGGTTCCTCCTTGAACCTTTCAACAAGTTTCCACCCACAATCCGATGGGCAAACCGAGAGGGCCAACGCGTTATTGGAGATCTATTTGCGACACTTTGTTAGCGCATCTCAAAGTAATTGGCCTGATTTGCTAGACGTGGCCCAATTCTCCTAGAACTTGCATAGGAGTGAAGCCACGAACCAAAGTCCGTTCGAGATAGTGATGGGCCAACAACCGCTCACACCGGATGCCATCGTGACCAAGTACCAAGGTCCAAATCCAGCCGCCTTCTATGTAGTGAAGGACTTGCAAGAGCAACGAGACCTAGCCAACGCTTGCCTCCACAAAGCAAGCAAGCGAATGAAGAAGTGGGCCGACAAGAAGCGACGCGACGTCGAATTTCAGGTAAATGATTTAGTTTTGGCTAAACTTAATCTAACACTTCGAAATGCTTCTGTTCACAGGGCTCTTGTGAGGAAGTATGAAGGCCCATTTCGTGTATTAAAGAGAATAGGCAAGGTGGCCTACAAGCTAGAATTGCCATCCGACATCCTAGTCCATCCCGTCTTCCATGTGAGTGTCCTTAAGCCTTATCACGAGGACGAGGAAGATCCGGAAAGAAACATCTCCAAGCGAGCACCCGTTGGAGTTAGGACTTCGTTCGAGAGAGAAGTCGAAGAAATCCAATCCTATCGAGTCGTTCGACGCAAAGGCTACCAACCGAGGCACGAATACTTTGTGCTTTGGAAGGGTCTAAACGAAGCCGAGGGTAGTTGGGAGTTAGACAAAGACTTGTGGCAGTTTGAAGACAAGATTGCCGCATTTAAAGCCCAACAAGCGACGAGGGCGTCGCTCAATTCGGTGGAGGAGAATGTTACCGAGGTGCACCCTAGGGCCCAATCTGCCGCACACCTAGGGGCCATTTCCAGCACCCATGGGGCCTCAATCCGTTCAGCCCACTCTGCCGCACACATGGGGCCACAAACCAGCCGAGCCGTCCGCCCAAGGGGCCTTGCCAAGCACCCTGGGCCTGTCCACGCAGCCCTGTCCGCGCGCACCCGAGGGCCTGTCCGCGCAGCACCCAAGGGCCTGACCGAGCAGCACCGAGCAGCCCGGCCTTCAGCACCCATAGGCCTGTCCGAGCAGCACCAAGCAGCCCGTCCAGCCACCCCTATGGGCACATCCGAATTTTCACCATCCATGGCCATTCAAGCCCATTCCTTGGGGAATATCTACCCCTTTGACCATGGCATACAAGGCAAGAAACAAGCATCCATCCATCCCTCGATTCATGGAGAATCAAATCCCTTTCACAAGGAAAGAAGATCAACCAAGATGGAAGGAATCCTTAATAGTAAACTCTTGCCTTTATTAGATAGCTTAGGCCAATCTTGGCCATCGATTGTAATCGATAGGGACCGTTAGATCGGGAGGTGCTAGGCTATAAAAAGGGCCTCACCCCCTCACTTGTAATCATCCTGAATTCCCATTGTTCTCTACTTTCTTTCATTAATAAAAGCTTAGCAACGTCGAGTACTCTTTTCCCCCTAACTAGGCTTAGAGGGGGTTTTTAACGAGGCTCTTCGTTTTGCAATTACTCGAGCCATCTCCATTCTTTCTTTCTTCGTAACGCTTCCGCAACTCTAGCCAAGCCAAGACTTAGCTTTAAGGCTTACTTGGTCCCTTTCAAAGTTCATTTCCCGACCAAGTGCCGCACGAGCTAGCCATATAAGCCTAGCCCCGTGACACTTAGTTACTCTAACCTGACTTGGACATTAGGGACTTGTGGAAGCTATGGATAACCTTTTCCCTAATGCAAATGTAAGAAACTGTGTGCGTCATATATATAACAATTTCAAGGAGCTTTACAAAGGGAAAGCTCTTAAAGATGTTGTTTGGAAGGCTGCTCGAGCAACTTACAACCGAGAGTTTGAAGATGCAATGGAGCACTTGAAGGCACTTTCTGCCCCTGCTTATGCTTGGATGCAGACGTTGAATCCTGCACAATGGTCCAGGTCACATTTTGATACCAGGACCAAGTGTGATATGCTCCTCAATAACTTGTGTGAATCTTTCAACAAGGTCAACTTTTTTACTTTAATGTATTTATCCTTAAAGAGTTTACTTTATTTATTAATTTCCTAATATCATCTTTTAATTTGCCTTATGTAGTCAATTTTGGAGGCTCGAGATAAGCCAATCTTGACAATGATGGAGGTTATTAGAACCAAAATCATGAAAACAATTGTTAGCAAAAGGGAGGAGGCAGAAAAGTGGCTAGGGCCATTGTGTTCAAAAATTCAGAAAAAATTGGACATCATTATCCAACAAGCACACAGGTTTCATTTATTGGCTGCATACTTACTTTTGTGTTGACTGTTTAATGCAACTATTTATTACTGATTGTGTTCAAAAATTTAGATATATACTTTTGTGTTGACTATTTTATGCAACTGATTTAGTGCAACTGTTTAGGGTACTGTTAAATGTAACTGTTTAATGTAACTGTTTTATGAAAAAGTTAGATATATACTTTTGTGTTGAATATTTCATTTAGGGTACTGTTTAATGTAACTGTTTTATGCAAATGATTATGTAACTGTTTTATGAAATTGAGTATGTAACTGTTTTCTGAAATTGAGTATGTAACTGTTTAGGTGCTGGGCCACACGTGCTGGTGGACAAAAGTATCAAGTGGATGCTGGTCTTGGGCACCAGCATGTTGTGGATCTTCTGCAGCATACATGTTCCTGCAGAAAGTGGGACCTCATTGGCATTCCTTGTATCCATGTTGTGTCAGCCATTCAAGAAAGCAATGGATGCATTGAAAGCTATGTAAATGAGTGCTACAAGAAAAGCACACAACTTGCCATTTACTCCAACATGGTTTCACCTGTGAAAGGTTATTTCTTCCACTAACTCATTCATTTCTTTTCTTATTTCAATTCTGATTTGTTTACTTTCTTTTAGCAGGTCCTGAACAGTGAACTCTGGTACCTGACATGGAACCAATATTGCCACCAACAATAAGAAGGCCACCAGGAAGGCCAAGTAAAAAAGGAAAAAGGAAGCTGATGAAGTTACCAATCCGAAACTGAGCAAGAAGGGCCAACAAGGCAACTGTACCAAGTGTGGTAAGACTGGTCACAACAAGAGGACATGTAGAGGTGAGGTTGGTGCAAACCAGCCTATACGAAGACCCAATCCATCCAACCAGCAACAACCTGGAAGCCAACCCTCATCATCCCACCACCAGCAGTCCAGAAGACATCCACTACCATCACACAACAATCAACAACCTCGAAGGCCAAAATTACCCACAAGAAGACCTTCGACTCCACCACCAACTGTTAGATGGATGCCTAATTTGCCTTCAAGTCAGCAATCAACAATTTCCAACCCTCCAAATCAAGAATCACAAGCTTCAACTATGGACTGAAGCTGCAGAACTGAATATCACTCCTTTTGTGAATGATCTTATTTCATTTTGTGATGTCCATACCATAGGCATTTCTTTTGTAGCTGAATTGTTAGGAATGCTTTCTTTTTGTAAAGTCCATGGAAAACTACTTACTTCCTGAATTGTTCATATAGATCATTCTTTTTGAAGCTGATTTTATATCTTTATCAGTTTACAAACATTACATGTTTACTCATTGACTCTTTAGTAATGGAAAACAAAGCATTGCCTTCTTATTTACTTTACATGTTCACTATGGCTTTTTTCAATATCAATTAAATTGAACAAAACAATAATGTAATGATAAATGCTTCATTTTCATTAAAGAACCATAAATAAGAAGACAACATAACCACCCTCTATCAACACTAACAACACTTCACCATTACATAACTTCAACAACCATTAAATAACACCAACAACCATTTCACCATTACAGTTCCCCAAAAGCAGACAACAATTTTACAAACAAATTCACAAAACCACCATCCAAGCATTAGATTACCCCATCCAAAGATGACATGACCCCATCCAAGCATTACTTCATAAACCACACAATCATAAAACACATCATCAGTGCACAACACCACCATAGCCATTCATGGAACCTCCCCCTCTCAATTTTCTTCACTTTCTTTAATAGCCCACAAATTATCATTTTTGCGCGAGGGTTGACAGGGGCATCGTACCAAAGAAAAAACCCACAGCTCCTCCCACTGCCATAATTTTTACACCCAAAAAATCTCCTACCTGAGTTCTCTTCCGTCCAAGCCGTGACCAGATTAGCCGGTATTCCACAACGACAATTAGGTACTTGACATTCCACTTCTATCTTCTTCTTCTTCTTCTTCTTCTTCTTCTTCTTCTTCTTCTTCTTCTTCTTCTTCTTCTTCTTCTTCTTCTTCTTCTTCTTCTTCTTCTTCTTCTTCTTCTTCTTCTTCTTCTTCTTCTTCTTCTTCTTCTTCTAATTTTACAGAGAAAATTTTAGGGTTGAAGAAAGTGGGGATTCTATAATGTTAGTCCTTTAAGTAGCAACCTTCCAACGTTATTATCCATGTGGGAATACACATGGATATTGTCATTTAATTAATTCCGCCACATCAGCAATCCGTTAGGGGATTAATGGACTATAACGTCGGAGTGACCAAGTCTTTACACATCGAAAACGTAGATGACCACTTATTAATACTTTTCAAAAGCGGTGACTAAATCTGTACAAACGAGAAACGAAAATGACCCTTGCAGTAGTTTACCCTTAAATAAAAGAAAAATCAAATATTGTCCATCTTAATTTTTGAGTATAAATAATTAATAATCCCTTGTATTTTTTTTTGTAAATTCAATATTTTGACCCTTCTCAATGTTTGACCGTGGCTTCGTCCATGTGTGAGCCATACTTAACTTATAAGACAATATTTTATTTTTATAATTAATACAAATGTCATACTTGTGAGTCGTTATACTCAAACTTTTGATAAATTGTCGTATCTAATGAAATAAAACTTATAGTTATATTAAAAAATTTAGAAATAAATATATTGAAAAAATCACATAAATTTATTTACAATATTAATTACTATGTAGAAAAACATATTGGAATAATTGATGATTTAATTTTTGTATTCATTATAAATATCCACATTTTTGCTTAGTTACAATATTTATCAAATATCTAGATTTTACTTCGATGTTATATTTTATTACATGACAACCGTAAAATATAATAAAATTTTAAACATATTTATTTTAATGAGGAATCAATTAAATGATGCGATAGGTATGGTTTAGTGATCGGCGTCGAGTGTGGACATTATTTGTGGATTTGCGCTTTGGATTTGTGTGAATGGGGTCCGAAAGCTACGCGAGAAGGGTGATTGACAGATTAAATGATGCGAAAGGTATGGTTTAGTGATGATTTTTTGTTTGTTTATGTCCCTTGGAATGGAAAAATTATTAGATGAACCTTGTTCACCACGTCATTCGTGGTCCCAGCCAATAAGATTCATTCATATCATTTTTGAGCCAGCATCATATGCCCCATGTATTGTCGAAACTCAAGTGGTAGTGTGGGATTCCATGCATACATTTTTGAGCCAGCATCATATGCCGTGGTTTGAATTGAGTATTCATTGTATGCCTAGAGAAAGCAATTCTTTGGCAGATAGCTTGGTAAAGAAAGGCATATTGAGAAAGGAAGACTTAGTTTTTTCACGCCATTGTAGTTTGTGTCTTTGTTTGCTCGTTTCAGGTTATGTCGGATTGATATGTAACAAATAACTTGGATACACTACACTCTTTTTCCTCCAATATAGGTTTAAGAAGATTTTTTAATGAGGCACGTATCTAAGTATCATCTTTTGTATGATCGGCATATATTAATCATACAACTATATTTCAAAAAAAAAACTTCGGCTAATTAGATTATGTCTCGTCAAAGAATTTAACAGACAACATCAATGAACTTAACATCAATTAGTGTGATCAACAATAATATAATTAGAGAGACTCAATTGATTGCAAGTTTTCAAGTAAGTATCCAATTGATTCATAATTGGAAGCCAGAGTTTATTTAATTTATGGTGCAATATTCATAATTGGAAGTCTTTATTTAATGATTTTGCTATTGATAGGCTGTTAATAAAAAGTATATAGATTCTTATAATTAATGTTTATTTTTTAATAGAATCTAGTATGATGTAATTAATTACATTCTTAAAAAGTTGTGTTTAATTCATTTAGGGTGTTTAATGTAATTAATACTCACCTAAAAGAGTTTATTGTTAGGCTTGATAGGCTCGATTTACTTCAACCGATTTACGTAGCCAAGTAGTGGAGAAGTTTAATTTTTGGGTGATTTTGTGGGAGGTAAAAATTAGACAATAAACACAAGGATTTATAGTGGTTCGACCTTCTAACAAGCACCTACATCCACTACTTTAGCTTCCCACTAAGGATTCACCAAATCCACTCTTGAATTTCTTCTCCTTTTCTAAGCTAAGGAGGCAACCTTTACACACTCAAAGCTTTCTAACCCAAAGCTTGAGTAAACCCTCAATACAAGAGAAATTAGAGCAAACTTGAAATCCCTCACTAGGTAGATAGTTTGCACTCTTAAGCTCACTCACCCAATCCTAAACACTTGAGCAAATTTTACAATTTTGGCTCACAAGTGTTGTCTATGCTAGAAATATACAATTTAAGCTCTAAGACAATATCTTCATCATAATGTTGTTAACAAATGAAGCATTGACCTTTCCTTGATGCTTGGAGGTCCCTTTTATACTCCCAATTGAGTTTGTAGCCGTTGAGGACCGTTGGGATTGAATTGGAGCCGTCAAAGACTTTATTTCCCACCATAAATATAGTTCTGGTGATGTCTGTTTCGATACACGCGTAGCTGTATCGAAACGTCTTCCTTCAGAACTAGCCGTTGGAGTCTGATGCAGTATGTCGTCTCGAAATGCTTTGGGCCGTATTGAAACGCCTAGTGTCGTATCGAAACAACCTGCAATTCAAATAGCCGTTGGGGGTTTTAACCTTTGGGATGAATGCCACGTAGGCGTATCGAAACACCAAAGGGTGTTTCGAAACCATACCTATCCGTATCGAAACAGGTAAGCCCTATATCGAAACGGGTTTTGGCAGTTTCAAAAACATATTTGTTGAGTGGATCGATCAAATGGAAAGTGCCAAGAGGGGGTGAATTGGAATTTTAAGAGTTGTGGGATGAAATTGGAAAATTGAAAAATTAAGACCAGAGGATTTATAGTGGTTCAAGCTTAGAACAAGCTCTACATCCACCACCTTAGTCACCACTAAGGATTTTCAACCAATTTCACAATGAATTCTTCCCCTTTTCTAGGCTTAGGAGGAAACCTTTTACAAAGACCAATCTTTCTACCCAAAGATTGATCTTGAGACCCTCACAAGAACAAAGATTTACAAAGGCAATAAAATGTATCTCTCAATAGACAAATATGCCCAAAATACACTCAACCACACACGCAATTTGAGAATTAATGGTTTACAATAAAAGGATTACAAATTGGGGTACAAGATAGGAAATTTGAGCACAAGGGTTTGGATTAATTGCTTGGATGTTGCTTTGATGATCAATAGTTGTTGTTGGTGCTTAAAATGTTTCCTTTTATACATTCTCATTGATTTCTAGCCGTTTGGGTGGTTGACATCATAAATATAACCATTGAGACTTCATCTTCCCACCATAAATGCAGTTCTGCAATTGCCCGTAACGAAACGGTACCTACCTATTTCGAAACACGAATAAAAAGAAAGAGTCGTTATGTGCATTAAAGGGGCGTATCGAAACGATCGAAAGCATTTCGAAACAGTTGATCTCATAAAATTCCAGTAGCAAAACGTTTCGAGACCAAGCTAGGCCGTATCGAAACGAGTACTTTACTTTGAAAATTTTGGTTCTGACAAGCAACAGTCGAAAACATTAAATGTCCAATTTTAAAAAAATATTTAACCCCCGTATCGAAACGGATAACTGTCGTTTCGAAACAAAGTCAAAGTTTGACTTGTCCAGATGAAGGTCGTATCGAAACGGGCTGAGGTCGTTTCGAGACCTATTCGATATGAAAAATTCCAGTAGAAAAACGTTTCGAAACAAGCCTAAGCCTTATCGAAACGCCTGAGCAAAATTTACCGATTTAGCTTGAAAACACTTAGAAAATTTTATGGGGATTAGTTTTAAACCTTAAAACATTTTGAGTTAAACTTTTACTTGTCAATTTTGAGCTTTTTGAGAACTTAAAATTTTATTTACTTTCCAAAGTAGTCCTTAAAATATTTGTTATATCAAAATCAAGTTAGATCAAATTAAGGGTTTTACAATCTTTCCATTTTTGATATAACAAAACCAAAGTAAAAATTTTAAGTGAGCTCCCCCTTAGTTTAAGCTAGGTTTTGAAAACTTTATTGAAACCCCCCTAAACCCGCCTATGCATTACCACGAATCCTAGGGAGTCACATTAGGGTCACAAGAGCGACCCAAAATAAAAATCCACATAAAAACATTTTTCCTTTAAACATTTAATGAAACCACAACATTGACTATTGTTTTAAAATAGACTTCCAGAAAATCATTTAAACATATAACAATAATTTCAGAAAACATTTTACGGACACTGTCATAAAATAATACATGACATGCATGCCCACTAACTATACAATACCGTACTCCAAAGCGACGCCGAGAGAACTCTGAACACTAATGTCAAATATTATACCATGATATATTCTTTTAACCTGCGAAGGTAAAAACAACGTGAGCTTGGGAAAGCTTGGTGATACAAAACCATCAATGGATGTTATGAGCACATACAGGTATATGGCAAGCATAACACTATAATGATATTTCGGGCAATAACAAGTTCTGAATTACGGTTCATTATTTGATTACTGAGTATCAGGCGAGAAGCCTATAAACTGGAGAATTAGAAGAGTGAATGATTAAACTAGACTAAGGAATTAGTGTGTCCCAATAGTGCTAAACTATATTAATGTGGTAAACATTTTATTTCACGGGCACATGATTCAAACGGCAGTAAGGTTCGTTGTTAATTCTTATCTACCCTTCAACTGTACGCAATATGCAATTCTAAGTTGCGTCTATAAAGGCCTTAACCCAAGCCCCTTGGGCGTGAGTACCATCTTAAAGGATTACCTTAAGTTTGGAGAAATTACCCTAGCCGAAGTATAGGAACATGATACGAGCGAAACTACCATCACCGAAGTAGAGGAACCGAATACGGGCGGAATTACCCTCACCGAAGTGAAGGAACCGAATACGTGCGAGATTACCCTCACCGAAGTGGAGGAACCGAATACGGGGGAGATTACCCTCACCGAAGTGTAGGAACTGAATACGGGCGAGATTACCCTCACCGCACCAAAGTTGAGGAACCGAATACGGGCAGAATTACCCTCACCGAATTGAAGGAACCGAATACGGGCGAGATTACCCTCACTGAAGTGGAGGAACCGAATACGGGCGAGATTACCCTCACCGAAGTGAAGGAACCGAATACGGGCGGGATTACCCTCACCGAAGTTGAGGAACCGAATACGGGCGGGATTACCCTCACTGAACTGGAGGAACCGAATACGGGCGGGATTACCCTCACTGAAGTGGAGGAATTGAATACGGGCGTGATTACCCTCACCGAAGTGGAAGAACCGAATACGGGCGGGATTACCCTCACTGAAGTGGAGGAACCGAATATGGGCAGGATTACCCTCACCAAAGTGGAGGAACCGAATACGGGCGGAATTACCTTCACCAAAGTGGAGGAACTGAATACGGGCGGGATTACCCTCATCACATTGGAATCATGTCCACAAGCATGATTGCAGGCACCAATCGAATAGGGGTCATTCGTCATGTTTTAATTTCTTACCACATCATCAACATCGTCATACAATTTGTCAGACATCAGATTCACTTTTGAATCAAATCCCTTAAATAAATATATATATATATATATATATATATATTTATATATATATGGTTTTGTTAATTGAGGTTTTTAACAAGTATTCAGAGATTCATACGTGTCATATAATTATTAATTATGTCACAAAGGTCATTCAGTATTCTTATATTATATTATGCTTCATTGATATTTCGTGCATAAACTATTAATTAACATATTCGTTATAGTACACAAGAAGTTGTGGGTATTACCTCGACTCCGGGCTACAACAGTTGGCCCTCGACGATCCTCTCGTACACGAATTTGGCCACCATTAACATTTCAAACACATGACAATACGTATCACGTCAGAAATGAGACTTAATAGTGATAACCAAAAGAAACAATAAGATAAAATAATAGAATACAACTCACTGGGTTTGAAATTCCCAAAACAGGCCTCAAAATCAGACTCAGAATGTCGAAAATACAAAAACAAGCTTTTTCGGGAAAAGTTGACTTTTTGCCAAAGTCAACGATGACGTCAAAGTCAACGCTGACTTCAACAGTCAAAGTCAACACTGGCGTCAACCATTAAAGTCAACGCTGATATCGTATGTCAAGGTAACGCTGACGTCACTATCGGGCAAGTTGACTCGCTGGGTTGACTCGGGCAAGTAGACTCGCTGGGTTGACTCGGGCGAGTTGACTCGCTGGGTTGACTCAAACGAGTAAACTCGGGTGAGTTGACTCGGTTAACGGGCTGACCAATTCGGGTCTGGTATGGGTCAAACGGGTCAGGTTCGGGTCTATCCGGGTTGGGTCAAGATTGGGTCGGGTCGAGCAGGTTGGGTTATATCTCATAAGTTATTAGGCCCATAACAGGCCAGCCTGCCGGGTTATTGAACCAAGCTGGTTCGGTTCATCGGCCAGACTGGTCCAAGACCGATCCAGCTGATTCATTTCACAGACTACCGTCCCAGGCAGTCGGGAATCGTCGATGACGGCGCGTGACCCTCACGCGTTGCTCAGACGGTCGAAAAATACTCCGAGTAAATAGAAAATGACAACAAACTCCAAAATTTCTCAGCCATTACCCCAAATTAATTCAGAATCCTTACCCACTTACCATAAACGAAAGAAACGAGGTTGAAAATGAAGTAGCTCCGGTGACGTTTAAAACGTCAGAGAACGGAAGATCCAAGGGCAGGTTTTGTTCTTTTTGACGTAAGGAGTTCGGATCTAGTGGGCGTGTCTCACACGGACAACGGAGGCGGTCGGAACTAACGACGGCAAGAGTCGCGGCCTATGGGCTTCTCGGTGAACCTTCAGCTCACTCTCCATGGCAAACAACATCGGCTCTCCGCGAGTGGTCACCTGAGCTTGGGTCGGAGCGAGACGAGGATGCCGACAATAGTGGCGGTGCAGGCCACGGATCGGCAGTGGCCAAAATCGGGCCGGTGAATGGTGAGGTTAGGTGAGGAGTTGGTGAGAGAGAAAGATGAATGGTTAAAAACTCAGATTTGGTGCCTTTTTTGTTTAGGAGTTGATTCAAAAAAAATTTGATATAGCAACAAAACCACAGCTTAACAATAAACTTGTGTAGGTTTCAACTGAATGAGATTCTTAGCCTAAATGGTTAAGGCTTGGATTCACCAAATATGGGTTGTGGGTTCAAATCTCCCCAACTGTTCTCTTTTTCTTTTTTCATCATTTCATTCACTAATTATTATTAAAGGTGTTACATTTAAAAATTTGCTTAAACACTTTTCTCCCCCTCTTTGTTAGATCAAAATCATACCAAGCATAATTCAATGAGAAATAAAAATATAGGCAACATTAAACCAAACAACATAAATCATAATTCATAAAGCATAAGTTCCAAATGCAAAATAACATCAATCCAAACTTAAATCCTAAAAAGCATAATCCAAAACAATAAACTAAAGCATAGGTCCAAAAACATAAAAGGTGCATAATAATAAAGTCCTAGATGATATGAGATGAATGTAAGATAGATTAAGGCTCATCATCGTCTTCATCTTCATCTATGTCATCTTCATCTTTCTCTTGACTCATTTTAAAGTGTTGCCATTCACTATAGAAGGCAATGAAGGAGAGATCCGATGAAGATTGTTGATTCTCGATAGCGGCAATGCGATTTTCCATACCATCAAAGCGTTCCTCAAAGGCTTTGAAACGATTGTCCATGTGTAGAACTCGTATTTTGTTCGGGTGTATGCATATAAATATATATATATTAAATAAGGTCAAAGATAATAAATAAATAAAACTGGCCCAATAAACATGTTATAATGTCCAAAGGTTCATTACAAAATTTGCCTCTTTATCACAAGTAGAGCCCAAATCAGTTACAAGCCCAAATCAAATATCAGACCCTTTACAGTTGTTTACAACCCATTAAAAGCTAATTCCCAACCCAAACAAACACAAAAGCCTACTAGCCCGGGTGTGTTTCTTTTTCCCGCCTAAACTAATCCACGTGGCGAACTTCTATTGCCCGACTTCCCATTCGCGCGGATTGCTTCCAGCTGGGGACAGTTGTCTTCGCCAGCAATGAAGGCTAACGTCACCACCTGGTCAACTATAAATACCTGCAAAAGAGAGAAAAAGTCAGTTAATCATTAATGTAATAATTAATGAAACATTAATTGAAGAGAAAGTTAGAGAGACTTACCATAAGTGAGAGAGACGCTCGGAGAAGACGAACCAGATCGCCAACCTTTGTCGGAAGCTCACTGGAATTGCATAATCACCAAACAAAGGTAACCTCTACCTCTAAACTCATCATTTGTTTAGTAAACCTAATGAAAAACATATCTAAAGTCATAAATCCTTAAAACCAATGTTCAAATCATCAAAAATCCTAGATCTCAGAGCCTAAATTTTTATATAAGATCGATTTCCAAGATCTAAAACAAAATCCGCAAATAAATAATACACAACCTAGATCTAAATAGAAATTAAAACCAGTTCTAACCCTAATAAGCAGTTTACGGTTCGAACAATAATAAAAATAAAAAATAAATGAGATCTGAGGGAATAAGGAACTTATCTCGCCGTCGTCGTTGTTATAAGTGTCATCGGAGTCGAGATCTGAGTGATAGATCATCGGTCAGAGTCGAAAATCATAGTGGTGAGGCTACTGGTTTTGGGTAGGTAGTTTAGGAAAGGGAGAAGAGGGTCGTTTCTGATGAAACAGGGGCTAGATCTAGGTTTAGGATAAAAAAAATTGAGTGTTTTGGGTAGATTTAGGGTTCTAGCGACGGTGGCGACGGCGGCCAAAAGTTGCAGACGATGGTCGGAAAGTTCAGGTTGGTCGGAGAAGATGACCGGAGGAGTTCTGGTCATCAGAGAAAGGTTGAAGAAGATCGGAGTTTGGTCAAAGGTCGATCAAAAAATACAGAAGGCTGAAGAAGATGACCGAAAGGATTTCGGTCATTGGAAGGAGGAAGGTGATGATCAGAGATGATGACCGGTGACCGGTATCATCTCGACGGTTGAAAAAACACGTCGGAAGGGTTTTGAGTATGGGTTAAAGATCAAAGTTGAGTTTTTGGAAAAGTTTTGAAGTGTTCTAGGGAATTTCATGGGTTTGATCTTTGAAAATAGGTTTTGAGAGGGGATTTAGGGTTTGTGAGGATTAAACCGAGGAAAATGGATGAATTGAGGAAGAACAAAGGCGAAAAAAGAAGTTTTGATCGAGAAAGAGTTGGTGATTTCGGGATTTTGGTGTTTAAGCTCAGAGAATTGAGAGAGAGAGAGAGAAGAATGAGGTGAGGGAGAGAGGTGCAAATGACCGTTCCAACTCGGAAATGGTCCTTTTATACCGAATTGGGAACGGTGTCGTTTAGTGAGCCGGGTCGCAATAAGATATGGGTGTTTTTGCGCGGGTATAGATACGGGTTTGTAACCTGGTCGAGCAAAATGGGCTGGGTTTGGGCCTAAAGTGAAGAGGTTAAGGGTATTGGGCTTTGGTTTAATGGGTCTGGGCCTTTTTCTTTTAGGAATTTAGGTTTGGGCTCCATAATTCATTTTCCTTACAAATTAGCCATTGTTTCCTTTGTAATTTCATCCTTTAATTCCAAATTAATTCAATTCAGTCCTTCCTCAGTATTAATTATCTTGCTTAATTGCTTTTATTTAATTGTTTAAATTAAATTGTATGCTTGCATGTTTTAAGCACCATGTAATATATTGTTTAAAGATTTAAATCACACATTTAAAATATGATTAGAGCCTTAGTATAGTTTACTTAATCACATAACTAAATAGAAAAGAGCCATTGTAGTAAATAAGTGAATATTTGAAACAATGTTAGAATGTTCAATATTGGTTAGTGTCACATTGAAGATTGATGTTAACCAATGAATATTCCGATGAAAGTTTCAATGTTTCATTTTAACTTAGAAGATGGAAATAAATCACAATTAGATTAATTAAAATTAAAACAGGGCTAATGGTTAGAATCACCTTAATTATGAATATTATTACTTTTGGGCTCATTAAAGATAATATCCAATATTATTTTGGATGTTATCATTTATGTCTAAAAATTAATAATATTCTTAGAACTTTAAATTAATTAAATTGATGGAGCCTAATTATGGTTTACTTAAAAGTGACAAGACAATAATTGGTCATGCATTAAACCTTATGTGTTGAGATACATTTTTAATATAAATTGAAGTGTCCTAATGTAAATGGACGTTTCATAATTATATCCGTCCAAAATGTATTTTCTTACAAAAGGATACCTCTATTCGGAATAAAATTCATTTTACAATTAAAAGAATTAATTAAATTCAGATTAATGTTCGAAATGCCAAAATGCCACGTGTAATTAATGAGGTACCAATAACGGGTGTTTGTAGGGGTGCTAACCCTTCCCTACATGTAACTGACTCCCAAACCCGAACTTTTCAAGAAAGAATCTTTTGTAAATTTTATGGTGTGCAGCCTACCAAAGTAGTCGATGGCGACTCCAAAACGATTTTTAAGCAAATAAAAGAGATTTTGATTAAAAATGAAAAATTAACTAATCAAAAGATAAAATTGGTCAAGACCCAGATTTTTGAATTTTAATCGTCAGGCTGTTTTATTCCAAACTTAAAAATCGGGTTTTCAAAAAACGGTTGCGACACCATGCGAGTACACAAGCCTATGAATTGCTCGGTGAGGAAAGCTGTAGAGAGTTTTAGTGTTCTCTAAATATGAGCGCAAGTGTACACTCATGTCAAGTAATATTATAAAAGATATCGTCTCCCACAAGGATTGGACAACTTGATTCGAATCGTAGTTCATGCACAAAGAAAATTAAATGCACAATTAAGTTGGTTTGTTTGAGAGGAAAAGTAAATAAAAACACAAGTAAATAAAAGGTAAGAGATCAGATTGATAGAATGGGGCGGTTTATGTTGCTAATTAGTGTGAAACTACGTTGAATAGGACAAGTTGCTTTGCGCTGCCAGACTCTACTGCCTCAGCAGGGGATGGCAATTAGGTTGATGAGACGCTCTCGCTGCCTCAGTAGGGGAATGGACTTGTGTCTCGGTGGCAAACTCGACAGAACTACAAGGCTCGATAGAACGCTTTGAAAGTGATCCTTCTTATGTCTACGTCAGAATGTTGTTGATGCTCGCTGCAGATAATACCGGTTGCGGCGTGAATCGTCCAAAGACAACAATGTTTGATTCATCCTATTTTAGCCGCCTTAAACCCTAACCTATGTCTAGGCTGGATTGATCAACATCGTCTATAGATGAGATCGTGCTTACTCCTTTCGTGAGTTCGACTCTCTCGATACCGAACAAATGGATAGCAATCAACTAATCTTTCTCCTTAATTGAAAACTATGAAGAACATGGAATAAGCAAACCTTGAAGCTTTATTGAAAAAACAAACTTAAAATCCTAAACAACCGTTCTCACACTAATTACAACATAACCCAAACCCAAAGAGAATTTTAGAACATAATGGCGGCAAGAAAACCTAAACTATGCCTAAGGGAAAACCTAAGTTGTTTTGAAGTAAAAGTACAATGGGTATATATAGGCATTAGCTAGGTCTAATCCTTCTTGAAGTAGAAGTCTTTAAAGTAGCTTTTGCATTAAATGCAACTTTAAATGCTGACTTCTTTGAGTAGAATGTGGACTTTATCACGTTGCCTTGCTCCGCAAGTAATCTCGAGCTCTTCCTTCGGTGGCTCTGCCTACTGCTACAATCATCAGAAAATTGAGTGGAAAGCATCGATAGAATCGGGATTTCCCGCTCTAAAGATCGCACTCCAATTCTCCAATTTCTCAATTTGCTGTCTTGGGCGGTAGGTATGGTGGCGGCAGTTGTTGTCTCTGTCTGATGGAGAAACGATCGAACATCTTTGTGATGTCTTCATCCGGTTCCATCTTGAAGTTCTTATACTCGAGGTTGAGGAGTCTGATCTTGGTCTCATTTACTTCACTTGTTCCCTCATATGTGACTTCAAGCTTGACCCATACTTCCTTGGTATCTTCGCAAGAGGACATCTTCTCATAGATGTTGGGGCTAAATGCACAAAAGAGGATGTGCAAAGCTTTTCAATTAAGCTTCATCTTCTTGCGATCATCTGCATTTCATTCCGCCTTTACTATTTGTGGCACATAATGACCCTCTTCAACAAAATCTCAAAGCTTGTAGTCTTTGAATTTGACGAAGAACTTCATTCTAATCATCCAATGAGTGTAGTTGGTCCCGTCAAAGAATGGTGGCTTGTCGATGGATTGCGCCATTTGACGGTTGATTGAATTGTTGTATCGAGCTTCCCGGATCGCCTCAATAGGATGTTAATCCCCTTCGATTGAGTCTCGCTCTGATACCAATTGTTAGGCTTGATAGGCTCGATTTACTTCAACCGATTTAGGTAGCCAACTGGTGGAGAATGTGGATTTTTTAGTCATTTTGTGGGAGGTAAAAATTAGACAATGGACACAAGGATTTATAGTGGTTCGGTCTTCTAACAAGCACCTACATTGTAAAACCTATGTTTGATTTTGATATAACAATGTATGTTAAGGATTAAATTGAAAACTTGAAATATATTTTTAAGTCCCTCAAATGATTTTAAATCAACAAGGCTTTAATCTAATTTGAAAAACACAAACTCCAAAGTGTTCCAAGGCCAAACTATTGAAAAACGTCTAGGCGTATCGATACGCTTCCAGCCGTATCGATACCTTTTTTACAAAGTTGGCTACTAGAGAAACGCGTTTCGATACGCCCCTCACCGTATCGAAACAACGTATCGAAACAGATTGCTTCTGTATCATTACACTCTCTCTGTAAAACTGAAGGAGTTTGAATGGCGTATCGATACGGTGTCACCCGTATCGATACAATTTTAATGGAATTTTAAATTTGAAAGCCTTTAATGTTTTTGACCGTTGGTGTCAGT
Organism: Hibiscus trionum; assembly: GCA_030270665.1. Classification (NCBI taxonomy): domain Eukaryota; kingdom Viridiplantae; phylum Streptophyta; class Magnoliopsida; order Malvales; family Malvaceae; genus Hibiscus; species Hibiscus trionum. The sequence goes on along the minus strand of BSYR01000017.1, from coordinate 39,554,155 downwards.
TGTTAGGTAACTGAAATTTAAAGTGGTGGTTGTCTCGTACCGATACGCTCTTTGCCGTATCAATACAGAAACTTCCAGTGAGCTCTGTTGAATTAATTACATCGATACGGATGTTCCCCGTATCAAAACGGTCCTTGTCTCGTACCGATATGCTTACACGCGTATCGATACGCCCCTCTTGTTATTGTGCAACGACTCTTTCTGTTTTGAGACAGGTATCGATACGAGTCCTCGTTTATCGATACGGTAAGATGTAGAAGTGCATTTATAGTGGAAAGAGAGGGTCCCAACGGCTATATTCAATACCCTACCCACCCAAACGGATAGAATTAATGGAGAAGGTATAAAATGAAGCCATTTGAAGACTAGCAACAACTATTGCATCAAAAAGAAACATCCTTACAAAAATCCAAGCTCAAAGTGCTTTATTTCTTATCCTTTGTAAAATCCCAAATTTTGTTATGTTCAATTCTGATCTTGTAATCAAATTTGGGTTGAGTGATTGTACTTAAAGGGGAAATCTTGTATTGAAAGATATCTTTCTTTCCTTAATTTCTTTTTTTTTTACTCTTGTGGGGGTTTGGTCAAATTTTGGGTAGAAAATTTGACCGGTTTTGTAAAGGTTACCTCCTAAACCTTAAAAAATGGAAGAGCAATTAGTGGATTGTTGGAAAATCCTTAGTGGTAGCTAAGGTAGTGGATGTAGAGTTCATTTGAAACTTGAACCACTCTAAAATTCATTGTTTTTCATTTTTAGCCATTCTACTTTCCACAACAATTTTTAAAAACCCAATTCACCCCCTCTTGGCTTTGATCAATCCATTGATCCACTCAAAAATTGGTATCAGAGCCTACCTCTTTGAAGGATTAACAACCACAAGAGGAGTTCCTAGGAAGAGTGTGATCAACCACAAAGCAAGCCATGGCATCTACCTCCGGGTCAAGCATGTACGAGTCTCAATCAACTACCAATCCACCTTTATTCAACGGTGATAACTACCCTTTTTGGAAGAACTAGATGCGTCTCTTCATTAAATCCAACAATTATCTAGTTTGGGATGCCATTGAAGATGGTCCCTCTATTCCAATGAAGAGAGACGACGAAGGAAGACTTATGCCAAAGAAGAAAAATGAGATGAGTGAAGAAGAGAGAAAGAAGATTCAAATCAATGATAAAGCTCTTCACATGTTGTTTTGCTCTTTTGGTCCCGACATCTACTCCAAAGTTTCCTCCATCGAAAGCGCTAAGGAAGTGTGGGATACACTTGAGACTACATATGAAGGAAAAAGTGATGTGAAGGAGACAAAGATTGGAATTCTCAATCTTAGCTATGAGAATTTCAAAATGGAGCCCGATGAAACCGTGTCAAAGATGTTCGATCGTTTCTCAACAATCGTCAATGGGCTAAAGGGTTTTGGAGAGATAATCCCGAAAGACAAACTAGTCTGGAAGCTACTCTACTCACTTCCCGAGTCTTGGGATGGGAAGAGAAATGCCATTATTAAGGCCAAAAATTTGAAGACACTCAAGCTTGATGAGCTAGTTGGTTCTCTCCTAACTCATGAGATAATGAAGCAAGGAAGGGAAGATGAAAGGAAGAAGGAAGAAAGAAGAGTGGAGAAGCTTGAGGTAGATAAAAAGAAGAAGAAGCTAGGAGTGGCTTTCAAAGCTTCTCTACATGAGGAGAGAACTTCTAGTAAGGAGGAAGACCTAGAAGAATTGGCTATGATTGCCAAAAGGTTCTCAGGGTTTATGAGGTCTAACCGAGGTAGAAAGATTCAAAGAAAAATGGACTTCAAGACCAAAAACAAAGAAGAAGAGATGGATCAAATCATTTGCTTTGAGTGCAAAAAACTGGGTCATATTCGTTCCGAGTGCCCTCAACTCAAGAAGAAGGGCTTTGAGAAGAAGAAGAAGCTCAAAGCCAAGCTTGCTAGTTGGAGTGATGAGGAGTCATCCAAGGATGAGGAACACGAAGTGGCCAACCTTTGCCTCATGGCTCTTGAAGAGGATTCCTCCATGGTAACCTCTAACTCATCTTCATTTGATTTTACATTTGATGAATTGCATAATGCTTATGATAAGTTACAAGAGGTTTATGATGAGTTAGTTGAGAAGTATAAGGAGTCGGTTCTAAAAAATAGAAAGATCATTTCGGAACTAATTGCTAAAAATGACTCACTTTCTCAAGCTAACTTAAAATTTGAGAAAAAGATCTTAGGTTTACAAGTTGAACTTAAATTCTTTCAAGAAAAAATGTAAACTTAAACAATCTTATATCTCAATGCAATAGTGAACACCAAAAGGTGTTAAATGAGCTTAAGAAGTCTTTCAATAGTGTTGGTAATGTGAAAAATGAAATAGGTGAATCATCTAGATCAAACCAACCTAAAAGAAAGAACAATAACTAAAAACAAAGTGGCTTCCATAGGCATAATAGGACTAAAAGAATTAGAAGTGTATGGGTTCCTAAGGAACTTGTCAAGTCTAGTAATATTGATGTCATGTCACCTTGGATTCCTAAGGGAACCAAGCTTTTGGGAGCTAACACTCGTGGACCCAAAATGATTTGGGTACCAAAAATCAAAGCTTAATATCTTTGTTTGTAGGGGTCATTGCTACAAGGCCAAAGCACAAAGCCAAAACTCATGGTACCTTGATAGTGGATGCTCGAGGCACATGACCGGAGACAAGAGTCGATTCATGAACTTAAAGCCAAAAAGTGGAGGAGTAGTGACATTTGGTGACAACTCCAAATGCCACATTAAAGGTATTGGATCCATAGGTAATCACTCTACTATTCTCATTGAAAATGTTTTATATGTCGATGGTCTAAAACACAATTTATTGAGCATTAGTCAATTATGTGATAAAGGCTTTAATGTCTTATTTGATAAAAATGGGTGCAAAATTGTTGACATTAAATCAAATAATATAATGCTCATTGGTCATCGCATAGGTAATATATAAATGGTGCATTTAGATGACATTCATACATCTCATGCATGTTTTGTTGCACAAAATGAAAATGATGCATGGCTATGGCATAGGAAACTAGGACATGCTAGCATTAGTGTTTTAGAAAAATTAGTTTCCCTAAATCTAGTTATCGGTTTACCCAAGATCAAATTTTCAAATGACAAAATATGTGATGCATGCTCTAAGGGTAAAAAAACATAGATCATCCTTTAAATCCATTAATGATGTTTCTACAAGTAGGTGTTTACAACTAATTCACATGGATTTATTTGGGTCTATTAGAACTATGAACTTGGGTGGTAAATCGTATGCATTTGTACTTGTTTGTGACTATTCTAGATTTACTTGGGTTCTATTCTTAAGTACTAAAGATGAGGCTTTAGAAAAATTCATCACATTTTCAAAATTAACTCAAAATGATCTTGAACTTAAAATTCTCATATTAGAAGTGATCATGGAACCGAATTTCAAAATCTAGGTTTTGAAGAGTTTTTAAATGAAAATGGTATTAGCCACAATTTTTCGGCTCCTCAAACTCCTCAACAAAATGGGGTAGTTGAGAGGAAAAATAGGACCTTACAAGAAATGGCTAGAAATGTGCTTTGTGAAAACAATTTGCCTAAATATTTTTGGGCGGAAGCCACAAACACTGCTTGCTACATTGTAAATCGAGTAATGATTAGGCCACTTTTAAAGAAAACACCATATGAGATTTTAAAATCTAAAAAGCCTAACATTAGCTATTTTCATCCATTTGGTTGCAAGTGTTTTGTTTTAAATAATAGAAAAGACAACTTAGGTAAATTTGATGCTAAAAGTGTTGAAGTTATTTCCTTAGGGTATTCTTTAACCTCTTCTTGTGATGATGATGATGTAGGAATCCTTGATGCCTTTGATGGAGGACAAACTTCAGAGGAGGATGAGATTCCAACTAAAGATGAGGATACACAAGATCCATCTCTTGAAGCCTTGAAGGACTTGGCTCTTGAGGAAAAGGAAGTGAGCTACCCAAGGGAGTACAACTATGTCAAAGGTGGTGAAATCTTGGGTGATCCATCCAAGGGGGTAACTATTAGATCTTCTCTTAAACTCATGAATCATGTTGTTTTTTTCTCATGCATAGAGCCTGAGAACATTAAAGAAGCATTAAATGATGATTTTTGGATTATGGTTATGCAAGAAGAGTTAAATCAGTTTGAGAGAAGTAATGTATGTACATTAGTTGAAAGGCCTAGTAATCAATCTACTATAGGAACTAAATGGGTATTTAGGAATAAACTAGATGAGAGTGGTAACATGGTGAGAAATAAAGCTAGATTAGTTGCTCAAGGTTACACTCAAGAAGAGGGAATAGATTTTGATGAAACCTATGCACCCGTAGCTAGAATAGGAGCTATTACGATATTGCTTGCATATGCATGTTATCATAATTTCAAGCTATTTCAAATGGATGTGAAAAGTGCATTTTTAAATGGTTTTATAAATGAGGAAGTGTATGTGGAACAACCACCGAGTTTTGAAGATTCAAAATTTCCAAATCATGTTTTCAAACTAACCAAAGCACTTTATGGTTTAAAACAGCTCCTAGAGATTAGTATGAAAGGCTTTCAAACTTTTTGATTGAAAAAAGGTTTTGAAAAAAGTAAGGTGGACACTACACTTTTCATAAAAATGTATAAAAATGACATCTTAGTAGTACAAATATATGTTGATGATATTATTTTTGGATCTACTAATGAGTGTCATTGCAAGGAGTTTGCTAAGTTAATGCAAGGTGAATTCGAGATGAGCATGATGGGGGAGCTCTCATTCTTTTTGGGACTCCAAATCAAGTAAAAGAAGGATGACACCTTCATAAATCAAGCAAAGTACGTGAAAGATATGCTCAAGAAGTTTGGATTGGAGCAAGAAAAGCCTCAAGCTACACCAATGAGCTCATCTACAAAGCTTGAAAAAGATGAAGGAGGTAAGTGTGTTGACTCTAAGCTTTATCGCTCTATGATTGGATCTTTGCTTTACCTTACCGCAAGTAGACCATATATATTGTTTAGTGTTTGCTTGTGTGCTAGGTTTCAAGCTAGTCCTAGAGAGTCTCACCTTATAGCCGTTAAGAGAATCTTTAGGTACCTTAGAGATACCCCTTGTCTAGGTCTTTGGTACCCTAGAGACTCAACCTTCAACCTTCATGCTTATTCGGATGCAGATTATGGGGGGTGTAAAATCAATAGGAATAGTACTTCAGGGACATGTCAATTCTTAGGCAGTATGCCCATATCTTGGTTCTCTAAGAAACAAAATAGTGTAGCTCTATCTACCACCGAAGCCGAGTACATATCCTTAGGGAGTTGTTGTGCTCAAGTCCTTTGGATGAAGCAACAACTCTTAGATTATGGTATTAAAGTTGAAACCATACCCCTTAAGTGTGACAACACTAGTGCCATATGCTTAACTAAAAATCCTATCCAACACTCTAGAACCAAACATATAGAAATAAGGCATCATTTCATTAGAGATCACGTCCTTAAGGAAGATATTGTTATAGAGTACGTTGGCACCTTGAACCAACTAGCGGACATTTTTACTAAACCTCTAGACAAATAGCGTTTTTGGTCCCTTAGGAGAGAGTTAGGTCTAACTAGCCTTCCTTAACCCTTTATGACTCTTTTTGAGGTTAAAATTGCTTGAATTTGTGAAATTGCATGTTTATGTGTTGTTGATCTTGAACCAACTTCTTTATGGCATTTAAAGAGTTTCACTTTTACCAAAATTGCAATTTTAAAACCCTAGTTGTTTTCTCTCTATAAAAAACCTCTCAATCCCTCATGTTTTCACACCACAACTCAAAATCTCTTGAGGGTTTTCAACATCAAGCCAAGCTTTTCATCAATTTGGTGCAAAGTTCTTCTCCCTTTCCTCTCTATCAATATCAAGGTACATATCTCCTTTTTTCTTTTTATTTTATTTGATTTTCGTTTTAAATTTTTCTTTTCTTTTGTTTTGTTTTCTCAAAAACAAACTTTTTCAAACTTTTTGTTTTTGTTTTGTTTCTCAATTTTTTTAAACAAAAACCTTGATTATTGATTATCAATGGGTTGAATGAGAAAGTTAATGCATACATTATTTTTGATCTATTTCTCTAGTCAATGGAACCCAAAAAGAGAGCACGTACTAGTGAAGTCGGTGAAGGTTCCAATGCCGGAGATGGTACTCGCCCGAACCTCACTCTTATCTATCAATAGTTCTTCAAGACCATCGAAGATCTCACCTATTTCCGACAATTTCAAAACTACAAGATCCGTCCAGAGAGGGTAATTCTCGTTCCTTTGCTCAACTCGGAGCGCTTCAAGTTTGTTTACTTACCTTTGCTCCAAGAATGGAAATTTATGGATTTTATTCAAATTCCCACCTTTTTCTATCGCAATTTGGTTTTGATTTTCTATGCTAATGCCAAGTGTGTTGCCAATCAAGCGGGTGTTGTTACGGCTGTTAACTCTTATCTCTTGGGTAAAAAGATCACCATCAATGTTCAATCTATTTGTGATGTGTTCAAGTTAGAGGATGAGGGTCTTGATGATGAGAATTCTCTTGGCCATTTCTTGGGAGGTTTCGTGACGGCTCTTAATGCTCAAGATCGAATCTTTCACTTAATGGTTTCTTGGTGGTTTAGGCCTTCGGGAGGCAAGTATTCCACTATCCGCCAAGTTGACTACTTTTGGATTCGGTGCTTCCGTGAAAGAAAATAATCAAACCTTGCTCGGATTATGTTTGCAGAGATTGTCTATCTCGTGCAACATCGCCGCACTACTCTTGTCATTTCATTCACTTATGGAACGACCTTGAGTTATTTCTTCACCCAAAAGGAGATAGATTGTTCTCACAACTACTCGACTCCCCTCACCGATCCTATTGATGAAAGATCTCTTTCAAGGGGAAAGTTCATGTACTTCAATGGTAGTTGGCTTCGTCTCTATGAGCTCCCTAGCGATGCTATTCTGGAAGAAATTGCTAATCCTCAAGCTCCTTCTCCACCTTCCATGGATGCCCTCATGACCTTTCTCAACGAGCAATTCACGGGCTTGCGCATGGGAATTGCTTCAGTGGGTCAAGTGATGAATTCAGAGTTTGTTGTTATAGACACACGTTTTACAAGCCTTGAAGATTGGGTGAAGAATGTGGAGACGTGTCTCAGTTCTCTTGAAGGCGGTCATAACTCGATGAACATATCTCTTACCGCTTTTCATGACGAGTGGCGTCGATCTCGGAGGAATGATGATGCACATGATGAGGACGATGAAGATGATGAAGATGACGATAGAGAAGCGTAGTAGTTCATCTTTGCATATCATTCATGTCATTTAGGATATCTATTTATGCACTTTGGATTATGTTTTTAGGACTAAGTTTGTATTTTAAAACCTATGCTTTGATTATTGCTATTTGGATTTTATGTTGATATTTTCTTTATTTTGAACTTCATGTTTATCTATAATATGTTGCTTGGTTATTATTTATGCCTTTTGCCTATGTTTATCAATGTCTCTATTTTTTATCTAACAAAAAGGGGCAGAGGGAACAAGCTCACACTTAAAATTTTGATTTTCAACTTAAATTTTACCTAGCTAATATTAAGAGGGAGTTATTATTGCTAAGTTTTTTAAAAGTGTCAAAAATTTCAAGTTTTGGTTTCGTTATATCAAAAAGGGGGAGATTGTAAAACCTATGTTTGATTTTGATATAACAATGTATGTTAAGGATTAAATTGAAAACTTGAAATAGATTTTTAAGTCTCTCAAATGATTTTAAATCAACAAGGCTTTAATCTAATTTGAAAAACACAAACTCCAAATATTTTCTAAGTGTTCCAAGGCCAAACTATTGAAAAACGTACAGGCGTGTCGATACCTTTTTGCAAAGTTGGCTACTGGAGAAATGCGTTTCGATACACCCCTCACTGTATCGAAACAGCGTATCGAAATAGATTGCTTCTGTATCGATACACTCACTCTGTAAAACTGAAGGAGTTTGAATGGCGTACTGATACGATGTCACCCATATCAATATGGTTTTAATGGAATTTTAAATTCGAAAGTGTAGAACTAATGTTTTGATATAATAATTGAAAAATGTTTTGGACTAATTTGAAAAGAATTTAAAACTTTTTTTTAAGTCCAAACAACTTGAAATTATGTTTGAGGTATTTTAAGAGGTTTTTGACAAAGATTTTTCATGTTTTAATAAGCCAAACTCGTGATTTCAAAGCACCAGTATCGATACGGTTGTACCAGTATCGATACCTTTTTGCCCAAGTTTGGCCACTGTCAAAACCCGTATCGATACGAGGGTTTAGTGTATCGATACGGAGGGGGTCGTTTCGATACGCCACGTCAGCGTACCGATCCCAATTTAACTACCCCAACGGCTATTTCCCAACGGCCATTTAAATGTCAAAGGGTACTGATACGCCCTCAAGCGTATCGATACGCCCAGGCTGGCAAGAGCCCAACGGCTAGTTCAGATGAAGGCCGTATCGATACCGTTCCACGCGTATCGATACCGTTAGCTGCAGAACAGCATTTATGAAGGGAAATAAAGTCCTCAACGGCTCCAATTCATCCCCAACGGCTAGTAACGGCTACAAACTCATTTGGGAGTATAAAAGGGACCTCCAAGCATCAAGAGAAGACTAATGCTTATATTGTAAAACATCAAATGATCAAGAAATTGTCTTAGTGCTTAATTTGTCATTTCTTGTATAGACAAACACTAGTGAGCCAAAATTGTCAAATTTGCTCAAGTGTTTTAGGTTTTGGGTGAGTGCTTCATTGTGCAAACAAACACCTATTAGAGGGTTTAAGTTTGCTTTATTTATCTCTTTGTAAAGAGGGTTTTGATCAAGGCTTTGGGTAGAAGCTTGATCGGTTGTAAGGGTTTCCTCCTTGTCCTAGAAAAGGGGACGAATCAATTAGTGGATTGATTGAGAAATCCTTAGAGGGAAGCTAAGGTAGTGGATGTAGGTGCTTGTTAGAAGGCCGAACCACTATAAATCATTGTGTCCTTATTCTTTCTAGCTTCCTAAACCCTTCCACCCAAATATCCACCTCTCCACCACTTGGTGAGCATAATTGGTTGATCGAATCGAGCTCCACAAAACCCAACAGAAAGCCTTTAATGTTTTTTACCGTTGGTCTAAGTTGTTAGGTAACTAAAATTTAAAGTGGTGGTTGTCCTGTACCAATACGCTCTTAGTGTATAAGGTTCCCTTTTCAACAGCTAGTTTTAAAATCATTTTTTCACCGCACTTTTTAAAAGAAACCGCAAACTAAGCCTTAGTGTATAAGGTTCCCATTTTTTGTTTTGAACCTTTCTAATAGTGCAGTGGTAATTTAAGGTATGATCATCTTTTCACCTACCCAAATCAAATGCCCAAAATTTCCCTCTTTCGAGAACGATCTCTCCAAATGCCCTTACCATTTCCGTCCGGCCACCCTTGAAATTTCAGTCACCGCCGCACTATGAGCTTCACCGCCGGTGTCACCATCTTCCTCTCGTCAGCCTGAGCTCGTCCCCGTTAGTCACTCGCTCACCCCCCCCCCCGCCGCCATCATCGAGATTTGAGCATTGAAGGTTCGATGAACCCTTACCCTTTTTCCGTCAAATTTTTGTTCGTCGATTCTGTCGTCGTCGGCCGTCCGTTCGGTGCGCTGCTGCCACCATCGTGTTCCTCACATCGTGTCGTGTCCAACCGACGCCGGTGAAGCCTCCATCGGAGCTACGTAAGTTCTGGCGACCTTTTGTTTTTTTCGCAAAGATTTTTGGTTGATTTTCGGCGATTTTTGGGATTGTGTGGGTTGGTTCAAGTGAATAATTGAATCTGTCATTTTTTCAGGCGAAAACGTGCCATTCCGAGCCTCCGGCGACATTCCGATCACCGTCTGGCGACGCTCGTTATTCCAAGGGTAAGAACCGTTCTGAACTAGCCGGCCCAAGTAGCCCAAACCGAACTAGTCCAAACTGAACAGGTCCAACCTGACCCGAGTCTAACCCGACCCGGCTCTGACCCGAACCAGGCCCGTCTCTAACCCGAACCGACACGAGACTATGTCAACTCGCTGAGTCAACTCAGTTGACCTCCTGTTGGATGCTGACGTCATCATGATGTCAGCGTTGACTCTGACTTCGTTAACCTGCTGACGTCAACGTTGACTTTGACCAAAAAGTCAAAATTTCCGAAAAAGCCCTATTTTATGTTTTTCGATGTCCTGAGTCTGATTTTAAAGCCCGTTTTTTTTGAAATTCCAACCCGAAGACCTCCAAATCTGACCTTAAACCCAAATCATGCATATGTACTTAATTATTTAATTTAGATAATCGTAAAATGAATAAGTGACTAAAATAGTGTATTAATTGTGTAAAGGTACTCGAGACGCGTGTGACCACTCTTCAGCTCAGCCTAGCTCCTCTAGATTCGCTCACCCTCACTCTTCAGTGAATATCAGTATGAATTTAAACTATGTGTATAAGATCAAGCTTAACTCTTATTTCACATATTGACGGTTACTCTTTCATGAACTAGGATCTGACCTTGTATCCGAGCGTACTGAGGTAGGTGTTCGTTAGACCCTTCTTCAACTATCTTTTAAGGTGTGTTCCATGTGTGCTACATTTAGTTGTATGTGTTGTATGATTATTAGACGTTAATAAACAATCTAATGATTTAATCATGAACGATGATATGCTTGATGAAATGATGAACTGGATAGATGGTATCATACTATGGCTAATCGTGGTATGTCCGCTCGATCTACATACATGATATGTAATTGTGCTATGTGGTTGCTTGATCTTTGATAATATTGTCTGTCTGTCTAATATAATCGGTAGTGTAATCTATTAGCTTGATTTATGATGGTACACTATGTTTGCATGATGAATGATAATATTGTCTACTCTGCTCAATGGTATGCCTATTTATTTGTCAAAAGCATGAATCTTCTGTTTCTTATACTCTGAATAGAATATTTCTGTCATCTGTATTCTGTTACTCATGTCTGGAATCTGAATATCGATTGTTATCTGGGTATACTGTTGGGTTATACTATGAAGTCTTTGTCGGTACAGCCCTAACCCAGCTGGTAAATCCTTATGGACTCAAGGTCTCCCCTTGGGTAGGTTTCGATGCTTTAACACGGGTAAATCCTTATAGACCTAAGGCAGCCCCTTAGGTGGCATCTATGCCCATCGGGCCTAGGGTAAGTCCTTATGGATACAGTTATGGGGTGTTGGATATTGGTGTAAGGTTGGAGGGTAGTTACTAGTAAACCCTTTGTATGCACTCGAGCACTTGTATTGAACTGTTATGTGTTCTTATTATATATGATTGATATTTATTCATGCTTGTTTGATTTGCACTTATTGGAACACACTGAGCTCCCTAGCTCATGCCCTTCTCTTCTCCCCTTTCAAATACTTGTGATAGGCTACCCTTTTGGACCCGGCAACTCGAGGATCGGCACATTTAGCATTTAGTTTGTTGTAATGTTTTTATCTTCTGAACTGTTTGTATTTGGGTGACTTATTATATTTTGATACGATAAATCTTTTGGTTTTTTCCGGATGTTTGCTTTACTTTATAACTAAACACTTTATGCTTTCATATCACCTATTTTGTAACCATATGTTACTAAACTATTACTTACTATTTTGGGATGGATTTGAAAGCAATACTAATAGATTTTATAATCGTTCTGAGAATAGTATTTGATATATCTTCGTTAACAGGTTTTTAAGGTACAAATCGTAAATCTTCTGTATGGGGAACTATATTAGTTTTGATATTTTGACTGATATATTTCATAGGAAGTTTGATTATAGGTTGTGACTGCCCGGTGTAAGGTGAAACGCGTAAGTGGGTCTGGATGGTTACATTTAGTGGTATCAGAGCTTTTGGTTTTAAAAACCTTGGACTGTGTATTTGTCCATTTGATGCAATATTTGAAAAGTTTTACAAAAAGGTGTTTTGAAATGAGCTAAGTCACCCAATTTTGTCTTCTTAATTGTATTCGATTCTCCATTACTATGAATTGACCCTAAGCTTATTCCTTGTAGAGATCCTCTACTATGAGTGTTGTAAGAGGACATCGACCTATTCGGAGACGCGGTAGACCTATCTGGTTTTCCGACACTATTAATGATCTGGTGGTTGAGCCACCTACTTCAGCTCCTATCCCTGGTCCTATCGAGCCTTCTGTACCATCTGGCCCTACTGTAGTGAATGCTCCTTAGTCTGCCTCTGGGATTGATGTGTCTACTCCGGTTAGAGGAGCACCGTCTTCTTCTGAGCCTCCCACATCTGTTACTGACGAAGCCCTTAGTAGGTAGTTTCTGCATTTGATTACTGGTGCGGTTAGAGCAGCTGGAATTGTCCTTGAGGTTCCCATCTCTTAGACTTTGATCACGAATGTGGCGAGAACTTTTGATGGCCCTACTGGTGGAGCCCCGACCGAGGCAGAGGAATGGCTCCACGATTTGGAGAGGCGTATGGATTCTTTGGGTCTTGAGTCACCCAAGAGATATTTGGGAGCCGTCTCTATGTTGTATGGGAATGCCCGCACTTGGTGGGAATCTATGGTTAGTACTGTTCCTGCGGCCCGTTTGACTTGGGACTTCTTCAAGGAGCGCTTCAAGAGTCGCTTTGTTAGCGAGAGCTACATGAGGTAGATGCAAGAACGATTCAGGACTTTGACTCAAGGAGATATGTCCGTATCCGAGTATGAGACAGAATTCTTGGGCTTGCTCAGATTTGGGGCTATTTTAGTGCCTACCAAGAGGGAAAAGTGTCGTAAATTTGTGATGGGGCTGAGATATGAGCTATGTGTACATGTTGTTGGTCATCTGGATAAGGACTTCGATACTATAGTTGAGAAAGTTAAAGGCCTGGAAGAAGTTGAGCTAGCAGCCACTTGTGGAGGTAGAGTTGACCGAGATCGGTCTAAGAGGCCTCATATTCCTGAGCCTTCCTTGCGTTCTGGTAAGAGGAATCGCACTTCTAGTCATCAGAGAGGTAATTTTGGATCCAGGCCTGATGCTTATTCGACCCCAGCTGCTAGTAGAGGTGATTCGTCTGGTTTCACCCCTATACCCCTTTGCGTGCACTGTGACAAGCCACATGGGGCGAGTGTAGAAGAAAGACCGGTACATGTTTTCGATGTGGGTCCGGAGACCATTTTCTGAAGAATTGCCATGTTCTATCTTCTGCACATCGGGCATCCTCCCAGACCCCTGCACGCTCACAGACTTCTGTACAGACTCCAGCCAGGGGTCGTAGTCAGAGTAGGCGTTCTACATCAACTGCTAGGACAGACTCTAGAGCACGGCTTTATCAGAGTGGGGGACCAGTTTTGTCTGAGGCTAGGCAGCCAGCACTTGTTTATGCCACCAGGCGACGTGATGATAGAGAGGAGCCGAATGTTATGGCAGGTACATTTACCATCTTCTCTGTCTCATACTTTGCATTGCTAGATAATGGTTCTACCCACTCCTACATATCAAGATTTGTTTCCCGAGACCTTCCATTTCCGGTACAAGCCACATAGAATGTTGTTACAGTTATAATCCATGTGGTCCAGTCAGTGACTGTGGATAAGGTGTTTAGGCGTTGTCCTCTTGAGGTTCAAGGGGAAATCTTTCTAGTTGATCTTATGGAGCTTCCAATGGAGGAGTTCAATCTAATCTTGGGTATGGATTGGTTGACCAAGCACTGGTTAACATTGATTGTGAATTGAAAAGGGAAACCCTGAAGACTTTTGATGGTCAATCAGTGGTTCTAATCGCTAAACGTCGAGGTTATTTGTCTAATGTTGTATCTGCACTGATCGTCGACAGAGTGATTCAGAAAGGATACGAGACCTTCATCGCTTGTCTCCTGAATACGAAGGATTCTCTATCCAAGATTGAAGAAATTCGCACTGTCAGCGAATTTCCTGATGTTTTTCCCGAAGAGTTTCCCGGGTTACCTCCTGATAAGGATGTTGAGTTTGAGATTAAGACTTATCTGGGGTCTTCACATGTATCCATGAATCCCTATCGTATGGCCCCTAAGAAGCTTAGGGAGTTGAAAATTCAGTTGCAGGAGTTGTTTGAACGAGGTTTCATTCGACCGAGCTCCTCTCCTTGGGGAGCTCCAGTCCTCTTCGTTAAGAAGAAAGATGGTTCACTCTAATTATGCATTGAATATCGGAAGTTGAACAAACTGACAATTAAGAACAAATACTCGTTACCCAGGATCGACGATTTGTTTGATCAATTTCGGGGAGCCACAGTTTTCTCAAAGATTGATCTTCGGTCTGGATACCATCAACTGAAAATAAAGGGATCTGATGTTTCGAAGACGGCTATCCGCACTAGATATGGGCACTATGAGTTTCTTGTGATGCCTTTTGGTTTGACCAATGCACCTGCGGCCTTTATGGACATGATGAACCGTGTGTTCTGACCCTATATAGACCAGTTTGTTGTGGTGTTTATTGATGATATCTTGGTTTATTCTCGGACAGAATCTGAGCATGTTAAGCATTTGAAGATTGTTCTGCAAACTTTGAGAGAGCATCGTATGTATGCTAAGCTAAGCAAGTGTGAATTTTGGCTCATAGAAGTGACATTTCTAGGGCATGTTGTATCAGCTCGAGGTATCCAGGTTGATCCTAGTAAGATCGAGGCTATCACCAGTTGGAAGCAACCCAAGAATGTCTCTGAGATCCGTAGCTTTCTGGGTTTAGCTGGTTACTACTGTCGCTTTGTCGAGGGTTTCTCCATCATTGCTGCCTCTTTGACGAAGCTTTTGAAGAAGAATGTTCCTTTTGCTTGTTCGGATGCCCAGCAAGCTAGTTTTGAGAAACTGAAGGCAGTTTTGACTCAAGCCCCGGTTCTTACACAACCTGAGTCTGGGAAGGACTTCTCAGTGTATAGTGATGCTTCACACTCCGAGCTTGGCTGTGTACTAATGCAAGATGGAAAGGTTATCGCTTATGCATCACGTCAGTTATGACCGCATGAGTGTAACTATCCGACCCATGACCTCAAGTTAGCTGCGGTGGTCTTTGCTCTGAAAATCTGGAGGCGCTATCTCTACGGAGAGAAGTGTTATATCCTCACTCAGAGTGATTTAAATATGAGTCAACATCGTTGGGTTGAGCTTCTTAAGGACTATGATTGCGTGACTGAGTACCACCCGGGAAAAGACAATGTTGTTACCGATGCCTTGAGTCGTAAGACCATATCCGACCTGAGATCCCTATTTGCCAGGATGAGCATTTATAGTGATGGTAGTTTGCTAGCGGAGTTGCAAGTTAAACCAACTTTAGCCGAGGAGATTAAAGCCAAGCAACTCTTAGATAATTCCTTACTTCCAGTCATGCAGCATGTTGAGCAGGGATCCACATATGTTTATGCCTCCGATCAGGATGGCGTTCTGTGCTTCAAGGGTCGTTATTGTGTCCCTGATGATGCTGACCTGAAGCGAGCCATACTTAGTGAGGCTTATAGCAGCCCTTATGCTATGCATCCTGGTGGAGACAAGATGTACCAGAATCTGAAGCAAAGGTACCATTGGGAGGGTATGAAGAAGGATATATCAGATTATGTATCGAAGTGTATGGCTTGTCAGCAAGTCAAAGCGGAACATCGGCATCCTTCTGGTTTATTACAACCCATTAAGATTCCCGAGTGGAAATGAGAGCGTATCATGATGGATTTCGTTACCGGGTTGCCTCTGACTCCTTGTAAAAAGGATTCTGTCTGGGTTATTGTTGATCGACTCACCAAGTCAGCTCACTTTATTCATGTACGAGTTACTTATTCTCTGGAGAAGCTGGCTAGGCTGTATATCTCAAAGATCGTCAGATTGCATGGTGTACCCTTATCTATCATATCTGATCGAGATCCGAGGTTCACATCTTATTTCTGGTCGGCCTTGCATAATGCTTTGGGTACACATTTGAATTTCAGTACATCCTTCCATCCTCAGACCGATGGTCAGTTTGAGAGAGTAATTCAGATTCTAGAAGATATGTTAAGGGATGCGTGCTAGACTTCCGCGGTAGTTGGGAAGATTTCTTATAATAACAGTTACCAGGCCAGTATCCGTATGGCACCTTATGAAGATTTGTATGGTCGCAAGTGCTGAACTCCTATCTGTTGGACCGAGTTGTACGATAAGAAGACTTTGGGCCCGGAGTTGATCCTAGAGACTGAAAAGACCGTCATATTAATCTGTGATCGTCTGAAAGAGGCCTTTGACATATAGAAATCTTATGCTGATCAGAGAAGAAATGGTATTGAGTTTGAGGTCGGTGATCAAGTCTGTCTAAAAGTATCCTCATAGAAGAAAGTTCTGAGATTTGGGCGCAAGGGTAAGCTGAGTCCGAGATTCATTAGGCCGTATCGTAACGTGAAGAGAGTTGGGCCAGTTACCTATTAGCTTGAGTTACCTCCTCAGCTTAGTCGTATCTATAATGTCTTTCATGTGTCCATGTTGAGGCAATACCATCCAGATCCTAGTCATGTCATTCAGGTTCAGGATGTAGAGTTGAGGCCATACTTGTCCTATGAAAAGGAACCAATACAGATTCTAGATTCGGACGAGAGAGTTCTGAGGAACAGACGTATCCCAATGGTCAAAGTTCAGTGGAGAAATCGTAGCCCTGTGGAGGCTACTTGGGAGATCGAAGTATCCATGAGAAAGCAGTTTCCGCATCTGTTATTATAAGCAAACATATGCGGAAAGTGCTTTCTCATGGATCCTTCGATCTCTCAAGTAGCCTCCGCAGAGCTACGATTTTTCCATTGAACTTTGACCATTGGGATACGTCTGTTCCTCAGAACTCTCTCGTCCGAATCTAGAATTTGTATTGGTTCCTCGGGAGAAATGAAGGTGAGGGTGTGGAGGCTCGAACCTGCGACCTCACCCCTCTTTTTTAGCGTTCCAGCCATCTGAGCTAATAACTTTTAGTGTATAAGGTTCCCTTTTTTTGTTTTGAACCTTTCTAATAGTGCATCGGTAATTTAAGGTCTGATCAGCTTTTCACCTACTCAAATCAAATGCCCAAAATTTTCCCTCTTTCGAGAATGATCTCTCCAAATGCCCTTACCATTTTCGTCCGGCCACCCTCGAAATTTCAGTCACCACTGCGTCGTGAGCTTCACCGCCACTGTCACCGTCTTCCTCTCGTCGACCTAAGCTCGTCCCCGTTAGTCACTCGCTCACCCTCGCCGCTATCGTCGAGATTTGAGGGGTGAAGGTTCGACGAACACTTACCCTTTTTTCTATCAAATATTTTTTCGTCGATTCTGTCGCCTTCGGCTGTTCGTCCTGTGCGCTGCTGCCACCATTGTGTTCCTCGCGTCGTGCCGTGCAAAACCCTTAAAGTTTTGTGTCCAACCGACGCCGGCGAAGCCTCCATCGGAGCTACGTAAGTTCCGACGACCTTTTGTTTTTTTCACAAGGATTTCCGGTTGATTTCTGTCGATTTTCGGGTTTGTGTGGGTTGGTTCAAGTGAATAATTGAATATGTCATTTTTTTCAGGAAAAAACGTGCCATTCTGAGGCTCTGACGACATTCCGATCACCGTCCGACGACGCTCGTTATTCCAAGGGTAAAAACCGGTCTGAACCGGCCAGCCCAAGTAGTTCGAACCAAACCGGTCCAACCCGACTCGAGTATGACCCGACCCGTCTCTAACCCGAACCCGACCCGAGACTGTGTCAACTCGTTGAGTCACCTCACTGAGTTAACTTGCCCGAGTTGACTCAATCAGTTAACTCACCGAGTCAACTCAGTTGACCTCCTGTGGGCTGCTGATGTCATCATGACGTTAGCGTTGACTCTAACTCCGTTGACATGCTAACGTCAGCGTTGACTTTGACCAAAAAGTCAAAATTTTCGAAAAAGCCGTATTTTATGTTTTCGACGTCATGAGTCCGATTGTAACCCCCTTAGCCCGGCCTAGACGGTTGACTCGAACTACGAAGATTACACGGGGAAAACCAAAGTAAACCCGAAAGTCAACCTTGATTAACGACCCTTTTTTTCTTTTTAACCTTGTCTAAATGCACGTTAATCCTAAGTGTGCACTCGAGATTCGTATACGAGTAAAACACAGCGATCGGATTTCAGAAAGGGACTCAATTGCACAATATACAACTTTTAGGGACCAAAATGTAAATTCTGAAAATTTGAAGGTCATAATTGATTTTAAAGTTACCGATATGAAATTGGTCATATTACATGATTCCCTATCAAATTTCACCTTAATTGGACATCTCGAACTCATACAATTGCAAACACAACATTCGGGACTAAATCGTAAAGCTAGCAAACCTCAACACCATTCAAATCAGTGCCCAACGGTCACCTGTTTCGAAATGACATTGACCGTTCCGAAACACGGGTTGGTTCTGAGACTGGTTCCGAAACACGGCCTTCCAGTAGCCAAACCATTTCGAAACAGCCTCCAGCCGTTTCGAAACGCCAGTGGGTGTTCCGATATGGTTTGCCCAGAAGCTGCAGATTTTGCTGGTTTTCCATACATAAAACCAATCAAACACCTCCTAACGACTTCCTAATCATACCAACAAGTCATCATACATATATAGAGCATGTTTGCAACTCCTAATCACGTTCATGGCATCAAACATGAAACTTCACATGTCTATAGGCATGCATCCTAATATTCAAAACCAAGCAATCATCCAAACTCCAAAACAAGCATTAAGAGGCCATTTACAAATTCAAACATCATAAGCATCATGCCAAAAACTAGGGAGTTCTACACATCTCCCAAAACACATCTTAGGTTCCCATTGCCAAATTACCAAAACTAATAATGTGTGAAAACATCACCATACATGAGCTTGGTTTCCCTTGGACACTCTAGCCTCCTTGTTGCCCTTGAACACTTCAATTATCAGCATTATTGGTACAAGAGATAGAGCGTAAGAACAATTGCTTAGTGAGGCATGCTCTAAAGATAACAACACAATAATGCATTTTAGAAAACACTTTCATCAAAGCTTTTAAACACATGCTCATCTCTTTTCATGCAACCTTGCATACTTTACAAGCATCTCATGCTTCATTACATTCAACTCATCATATTGGCTTTCAAGTGATAATTCATAACCATTTACAACACAAAACACAATCGGATACGCGGATTACAAGCGTTGTCCCATACGCTTCATACACACTACCGAACAACATAAGGTGGAGTTTATCGGTACAATCACAGCCCCTCAACACCCGTGATGGAGTTTAACGGTACAATCACAACCCCTCCACATCACTCATCGGTAGTTGTATAATTCCACTAACGAGTGCAAGGGACACATAACAAAAGATCCACACACGGACTTTTAACCACCGTTGTGATCTTACCTCACTCGTTAGGGTACTTGGATGGAGTTTACGGTACAATCACAACCCCTCAACATCCAAGGCGACTTCATTCACGGTGCACCCAATCCTATAGCCGGCTAACTATATCCGATTCAAGTACTTTAAAACCATTACATCACTTGCCAATATACATTATTTACCATCAACAATTCAATGTTTTAAAGCATTAATCAAAGCCATTTAACATCATGCATCACTATGCATCAAAACCATATTAACAATATGTCAAACCAAGGATCTCTTACCTTGAGCATCCTTCAATACATGGCTTTCAAAACCAGCATTAACCATGCTAAAACATGATTTCAAAACAGAATTTAAACATGCAAATTATAACCAATGCATCAAACCACTTCATGGCTCATCCAAGGGAGTTTTTTCGAAAACTTACTCTTGAGCATAGCTAAGTTGTTTAGACTTAAACTAAGCTCCCAAAACCTTCAAATAATTGTTTCAAAGCTGGAAACCCAACTCCACTCACCAATTACGTTTCGCACGCTTGCCGAAACGCCAATCAAGCCTCCAGATCAACTCCAAAAGTGTCTGAAGATGTCTCCCCTGTTTTAAACACGTCAAAGCAGAGGATTAATGCATCATCATGCATTGAAATCTTCAGCCAACACACCTAAACTCGCTGCTCTTCCCAAAACCAACATTTCGGCTACCAAACACAACCGAAAACACCTCCAAACTCTTCCAAAACTTAACCCAACCAAGATCCATCACTTCTAACCATTTCTAAACATCAATTAACATCCAAAATGAACCTAAACTCGTCCTTATACCTCCAGCTATAACAGAACACCAAGATCACCTCAAAAACCACCATTTTCATAAGCAAAAACTTAGGAAATACAACTTATTCGGGATTGCATTGATAAAACCTCATTTCCACATCATTAGACATCCAAAATACATTAAAGAATCATCTCAAAACAGAGCCCAAACAATCATAACGAAATTCTTCAAGATTTCTTCCAATTCTTGAGCTTTAAGCCAAAATCAAGTTTCTATCATTAAAACCATTTATAAAAGTTAAATTAAGGATTGAAAACTTGAGAATTTCAGTAAAGAACTAAGTATTTAGAGAAGAAGAACAATCTTACCTCTAAATGGTGATTTCTCCTTGATTTGAGTCAATTTCCTTGAAAATTCAAAGAGGAAATCCAAAGGATTTAATGCAAGATTGATTAGGAATTAATTGATGATAGAAATCTCATCAATTGAAGTGAAGATCAATGCAAAATTTGCTGGAGAAAAAGTGTTTGGATGATGGAATTTTGAGAGAAAAAGAAAAGAGAAAAATCTAGAAAAAGGTAGTTATGGAATTCCAAAAAGTAGTTTCCCTTTTCCTTTAATTAATTAAAACATTAATTAAACCACTCAAATTAAGGAAAAATCTGGAGAAATCATTTTTGGGTTAATTAGCTCCTTAAAGATTCAAAGTTTCAATCCTTACAAAATAGTCACCACTAAACTTTTCAAAAATCGCATTTTAGTCACTACACCGAAATGTAGTACTTCCAAACCTTATTTTGTAAAATTGATTTCATCACTCTCTTATATATATTAAAAGAGGATTTTTAGATATTTTTCCATATTTTTAAAGCAACCCGAACTAGGCTTTCCCTAAAACCTCCTTTTATATTCGAACCGAAAATCAGACCGGTCCGGTTCAGACCCTAAACTTCTAAGCCCAAAATTAGGGTGTTACACCAATTTTGAAGCCCGTTTTGCGAAATTCCAACCCGAATCTGACCTTAAACCCAAATCATGCATATGTACTTAATTATTTAATTTAGATAATAGTAAAACGAATAAGTGACTAAAATAGAGTATTAATTGTGTAAAGGTACTCGAGACGCGTGTGACCACTCTTCAGCTCAGCCTAGCTCCTCTCGATCCGCTCACCCTCACGCTTCAGTGAATATCAGTATGAATTTAAACTCTGTGTATAAGATCAGGCTTAACTCTTATTTCACATATTGACCGTTACTCTTTCATGAACTAGGATCCGACCTTGTATCCGAGCGTACTGAGGCAGGTGATCGTTAGACCCTTCTCCAACCAGCTGTTGAGGTGTGTTCCATGTGTGCTACATTCAGTTGTATGTGTTGTATGATTATTACACATTAATAAACAATCTAATGATTTAATCATGAACGACGATATTCTTGATGAAATGATGAACTAGATAGATGATATCATACTCTGCCTACTCGTGGTATGTCCGCTCGATCTACATACATGATATGTAATTGTGCTATGTGGTTGCTTGATCTTTGATAATATTGTCTGTCTGTCTGATATAATCGGTAGTGTAATCTATTAGCTTGATTTATGATGGTACACTATGTTTGCATGATGAATGATGATATTGTCTACTCTGTTCAATGGTATGCATATTTATTTTTCAAAAGCATGAATCTTCTATTTCTGATACTCTGAATAGAATATGTCTGACATCTGTATTCTGTTACTCATGTCTGGAATCTGAATACCGATTGTTATCTGGGGTATATTGTTGGGTTATATTATGAAGTCTCTATCGGTACAGCCCTGATCCAGCTCGTAAATATGTACTCAAGGTCTCCCCTTGGGTAGGTTCCGATGCTTTAACACGGGTAAATCCTTATAGACCTAAGACAGTCCCTTAGGTGGCACTTATGCCCATCGGGCCTAGAGTAAGTCCTTATGGATGCAGTTCTGGGGTACTGCATATTGATGTAAGGTTGGAGGGTAGTTACTAGTAAACCCTTTGTATGCACTCGAGCACTTGTATTGAACTGTTATGTGTTCTTATGATATGATTGATATATATCCATGCTTGTTTGATCTGTACTTATTGGAACACACTGAGCTCCCTAGCTCATGCCCTTCTCTTCTCCCCTTTCAGATACTTGTGATAGGCTACCCTTTTGGACTCGGCAACTGGAGATTCGACACATTTATCATTTAGTCTGTTGTAATGTTCTTATCTTTCGAATTGTCTGTATTTGAGTGACTTATTATATTTTGATACGACATATCTTTTGGTTTTTGCCGGATGTTGGCTTTAGTTTATAACTAAACACTTTATGCTTTCATATCACCTATTTTGTAACCGCATGTTACTAAACTATTACTTACTATTTTGGGATGGATTTGAAAGCAATATTGATAGATTTTATAATCGTTCTGAAAATAGTATTTGATATATCTTCGTTAACAGGTTTTTAAGGTACGGATCGTAAATCTCCCGTAGGGGAAACTATATTAGTTTTGATATTTTGACTGAGATATTTCACAGGAAGTTTGATTATAGGTTGTGACCGCCCGGAGTTAGGTGAAACACGTAAGCGGGTTCGAGTGGTTTACATTGGAGGTCCCTTTTATACTCCCAATTGAGTTTGTAGCCGTTGAGGACCGTTGGGATTGAATTGGAGCCATTGGAAACTTTATTTTCCACCATAAATGCAGTTCAAGTGATGTCTGTTTTGATACACTCGTAGTTGTATCGAAACGCCCTTCTTCAGAACTAGTTGTTGAAGTCTGATGCAGTGTGCCGTCTCGAAACGCTTTAAGCCGTATCGAAACGCCTAGTGTCGTATCGAAACAACCTGCAATTCAAATAGCTATTGGGAAATAACCGTTGGAGGTTTTAGCCGTTGGGATGAATGTCACGTAGGCGTATCGAAACACCAAAGGGTGTTTCAAAACCATACCTATCTGTATCAAAACAGGTAAGCCCTGTACCGAAATGGGTTTTGGCAGTTTCAAAACGTATCGATGCAAATTGTGCCTGTATCGAAACGGGTACATTAAAAGCACGAGTTTGACTACTTAAAAATGTTTCAAGCATTACCAAAACTTTTTTAAACATCCTCAAACTTATTTTCAAGTTGTTTTGAACTTAGAGAATATTTTAAATTCTTTTCAATTAAGTCCAAAACATTTTTTAATTATTATATCAAAACATATATTTCTACATATATGGTTTATGGTTTTAGGAGTTTTGTGTTTAGAGTTTAGGGTTTATGTTTAGGGTTTAAGGTTTTGGATTTTAGGTTTAAGGCTTGTTTATGGTTTTGGGTTTTATGTTTAGGGTTTTAGATTTTAAGTTTAAAGTTTTTTAGAGTTTATTGTTTAGGATTTAAAATTTAATGTTTAGGGTTTTAATGTTTAATTATATAAAAAGCTAAATTAATGGAATACAAATTTTAAAAAATATAATTAATTACATTCTACTAGATTCTATTAAAAAGTAAAATAAATATTTAAAGTCCGTGAATAGCATAACCCTTTATTTAAAGATTTACAAAAGCATGAAAAAGACAATAACACCTTACAATAATATATTTTGTACTTTTTAAATAAAGATAATCTTGTAAATTTCCAACTAAGTTCATAGTCAATCGAATACATCAAACTCAATTACAAAAATATATATTATTATAAATACATTAAAACTAAAAATTTATTTTACATAAATAATTTCATTTGTAAATATAAATTATTTTTTTGAATATGTTGGTGTGATTACAATGTTCAAATTTTTTAGTCTTTTAAAAATACACATATCGTGCATATATGGTGCTCGAATTTAAATTACCTAAATAAAATATAATATTTTTTACCATTGAGACCACTCCACGAATTCGTAAAATAAATTATTAAATGATAACAGGCGGAACAATACTAGATTTATAAATTTGTGAAAAAGATAATATATATTCTTAAGATTATATTTGTTACATTTTATAAATAAAATTAATATTATATTTGTCAAACTCAGTTGGTGACTGATTAACCGATCAATAGTATAGATAAGGCTTAAATAAAAGAAAATAAGTGTCTAATGTATAATTTTTTGAACTTTAGGCGCTTAAAGTATTTTTTTTTGTTAGAAATAGGTGTCTCAAATTTATATCATTGTAATTTTAGGTGTCTGACCGTTAATGGGTGTTAAATATATTTTGTTAACCAATCAATGTTTGACATGACACTAATTTATTTTTTCAAAAAAATTGAAGAAAAAACCTAAAATTTTCAATTTTCAGAAAATCCCAAAAAGTTTCATTTTCTGCAAAACAGTCCCCAAATCCCTAAAATTTTCCAAACCCAAACCACCGCCGCTTCTACTGCCGATCGCCGCCCCTGAACACACTCGGTCAGTTTTCTCAACACGGTGTTGCCGTAAGCGTCGAACAGTGTTCCAATCGAATGTCGATTTTACGTTCGACATTCGGCTGATACAACATTTGGCGTTTTTGGCGACGTCGTGGTAAGAGAAATGACTGCTTAGGCCCGAAAACCAAAGTGATGTGCCCAGGACGGAGAACGGAGGCAGAAATATCGACGACTTAAGAAATTTAAAGATTTGGGGTCTGTTTGTAAAAATTGAAAATTTTGAGATTTTTTAAAAATTTAATTACTATTTTTTGTAAAAAAAATGTTTTAAATTGTTAATTTTGAAAGAAATAAACATGCCATGTTTTGATTGGTTAATAATTTTTTTAAAGATAATTAATTACCGGAAACCTAAAATTGTAAAGCATAAATTTTAAAAACTTATTTTTAACAAAATAAAAATACTTTAGACAACTAAAGTTTAAAAAATATATACTTTGTTTTCATTTAAGCCTATAAATAAATATATTTATGTTTTGATCAGGCATTTTCTGAACACGTGTTGACCCCTGCACTTGGTATCACACAAACAAAATTGAACCTCCTGGTAGCTTTATCAGAATCCTCATTAACAGTCAAAAGTCTGTTTGGAATTTGAAATCTCGACCCTCTTAAAAGAGACGTTGTAGGCCTTTTTTAATTGCACTCCATTTTTAATAACAATATGATTAAATTATTTTTAAAATTTAAACAGAAAACAGTTTTATTAAATTTAAAAAAAAAAACAGAGAAAATTCCCATCTTATTTACAGTGTCTCCATTTATTGCTTTGAACTACAAACACATTCTCTCCTTCTCTGTCTCTCTGTCATTTTCTCACACTCAAAGCAGGAGCCTTTCGTTTTTGTTTCTCCCAAAAATCTCAAATTTAAGCTTAACCCCATAGCAGTGTTCAGTCTTTTTCTCTATATTTAAGCTGAACCCAGAAAGTTTTAGCTGCATTTAAGCTGATCTCATTCATTGGTTTTCACTGTAAGCCTTCTTTCTTCAATTTAAAGTTCTGGGTTTTTGTTTTTGAGGTTTTGCTATTGATTTTTCTTTCAAAGTTGCTGTTTTTTGATGATCGTGTTGTTTATGTGTTGGTTAGCATAGAACTGATTTATGGGCGTTTTTTTTAAAGGAACGTGCCTTCAAATATACAAATGTAGTGTTCTTGAATGTAAAGAAATTGAATTGCTTGGTATATTATAGGGAGGCAACCTTTAATTTACAGAATGGGTTAGAATTGGGACCTGAGGTGTTTGGTTTGGAAAAATGGGTCTATGCAATTAGATTCTACAAGTTTTTTCTTAATCCCCCTTTCTACCATAGAAACTTGACACTTCAGCTGTTGAAGCTAAGCTCAAATGGTATGATATTGTAGGGATATTATATAGATCTAAGATGGGTTATGGTAGCAGGAGAATGTTGCTTTTTTTGTTGTTGTTTAAAGTCATTGGCAAGAAAAGTTTGTGCAATTTCTAGTTTAAATGGGATGTGCAATTTCTAGTTTAAATGGGATGGGAAGAATCTAGTTCATCTCCATTAACAGGGTTCTAATTTCCCTTTGTAGGGGATCCAGATAGCCCTCAGCTGTTTCATTATGGTCTTTAGAAAATGATTGTAAGAATTCGATTCACTCCGTATTGAACTGTTTGTTGTGTCTAATAAAAATTGCAGATGGATTTGGTTGGTGGAATGGAGCTTCTGTGTCTTTTGTATCATTTACTTATATAAGTTAAGCAGTCCTGAATCCAGCTTTTATACAATGGGGGTTGACAAAGAAAGTTCGAGAAATGGAGGTTATGTAGGTGGATTTTTTCAGCTGTTTGACTGGACTGCGAAATCTCGGAAAAAATTGTTCTTAAGCAAGTCAGATTTTCCAGGTTATAATTGTCCTCCCTTTGCAGATGAGCATGCAGCATGTTTCTCGGCATGCATATGCAATTGCAAATTATATTGTTGTTCATTAATAGTTTATATATTTTTGTGGTTGCTAATGAGTTCTATTTATCAAATTTTTAGAGCGGTCGAAACAGGGCAAAAGAAGTGATGGGAACTTGCCGATGACACGACTCAATCTGGTGAGAACTGGCCAATCCCAGATGACCTTAGAGTTGATCTTTTTTTTTTGTTAAACACTCTTGACTGCCTATTTAATCTGCGATTCCTTTACAAATGTTGCTGTGATTATTGCAGACTGATGAGGATGAAATTCGAGTCGGGACAAGTATCAAAGGAAGTAGTGATTATAGTTGCGCTTCCTCAGTCACGGATGATGATATTTATGGAGCTAGGGCGCCTAGTGTGGTTGCCAGGCTTATGGGATTAGATTCCTTACCCACATATACTGAGCCATACTCCACCCCTTTGTTCGACACTCAATCTCTTCGAGATGCTCATTTTCGAAATAGAAACTTTAGTTATCATCATGACCAACAAGTAATTTATCCCGAAGATCTGTTCAATAAGATTGAGGGCCCTGCAAGGAACTTTGTGGAGTCAAAGCCTCATAAGACCGTCAGCAAGCCTATAGAGAAATTCCAAATCGAAAGTTTGCCCCCAAGGGCAGCTAAAACAATTCCCATTACCCACCATAAACTTTTATCTCCTATCAAGAGTCCTGGTTTTATTCCGTCTAAGAATGCGGCTCACATAATGGAAACTGCTGCAAGAATCATTCAGCCTAGCCCACAATCTATAAGTAAATCCAAAATGCCTCTGGTTGGTTCATCCTCAGTGCCGGTGAACATTCGTGATTTCAAAGAAAGAATGGAGGCTGTGCAGAAAAAGCCTCCGGTTGGATCTTCTTCCGTGTCCATGAAAGCTCGAGACTTGAAAGAGAAAGCAGAAGCAACACATAAAACATCGAGACTCATTGAAAGGACTAGAAGGCCAGTTGAATCAAATGCAGCCAAGTATCTTAAAGGACAATCTTTGAACAAGAGCTGGAATGGATCAACAGAGACAACATCACCCCGGACTTCTGATACTGAAGAAATTTCTTCAGTTTTCAAGAGTAAAGGGAAGTCAATTTCACTTGCAATCCAAGCTAAGGTCAATGTGCAGAAAAGAGAAGGATTGGTTTCTAGCAGCAGCCGAAGTTTGTTAGGGCCGAAAGACCAGAGTGAGGTTAAGTGTAGTCAACCCTTCAAGAGCCAACCAAGTACTCAAAAGAGTTTGCATAAGAAACCTTCAATGCACAATTCTTCTGGTGTACTCAGGCAGAACAATCAGAAGCAAAACTCTATAGCCGATAAGGACAAATTACCTTCAAAGCATGCAGGTTCCAACTCGCAAAGTAGAAAAGTGCACTCTGAGGATTCTGCTTTCGGGCAACGCAAAATGTCAGGAAAAACTGCTGGGAACTCCAAAACTGGCTCGAGGAAGTTGGGGTTAGGTACAACGGATGGGGAAAAAGGAGGTCCGTATTCCGGTACAAAGAATCCAAGGAAGAAAATATCGATAAATAGGGATATCCATTTTGAGAAAAATCAGGTTGTTGATAGTGTGTTGATTGAAAAAAACCAGAAGGAAGATCGTGCTATTACTGAAAGGAACTTCAGCTGGGTTGAAGATAGCAAGAAGAAAGGCATGGATGTTGTCTCATTCACATTCACAGCCCCACTTACCCGTTCAATCGAAGCATCTGCTCAGGTTGCTCAGAAAAATAGCAGCTTTTGCATGGATAATCGGGGTAAGAGATTGTTGCTCGACACCGACAGTATGAATTCGTCTTCACCAGGATATAATGTAATAGGGGAAGATGCTTTAAGTATGCTTCTGGAACAAAAGATAAGGGAATTAACTAATGCAGTTGAATCATCCAGCCAAAAATCTCTCAATTCAGGATCGGCTTCTAGTTCTATGTCGTTTTCACAAGAGTTGGGGCACAACACTCCTAATGCTTTTAGTAGCTTGCCCAGGTTACATGATAAACTGGGTAGTTGTTACGGTTCCAACCTTTCCTCTGCTGATTGTCAACTGCTTCGATGGAAACAAAAGCTTCAGGTAAAAGAGTTAGCATTTCAATTTTCTAAGAAAAAAAACTATTCTTTTTTATTGTGCTTTTAGGTATACTAGTAAGTAATCTGCAGTTTGATTGTATCACTTTTGATTATTCTCATCTCAA
Source organism: Hibiscus trionum (assembly GCA_030270665.1). Classification (NCBI taxonomy): domain Eukaryota; kingdom Viridiplantae; phylum Streptophyta; class Magnoliopsida; order Malvales; family Malvaceae; genus Hibiscus; species Hibiscus trionum. The sequence continues at coordinate 39,525,444 of BSYR01000017.1, read as the reverse complement.
GCATGCGTAAGTGTTACTATGAAGTGCATCAAAACTATTTCTACAAATGATGTTTAACAGTAATATGGTGTACATTCAGGGAGGAGTTGACGAATGCAGTAGTGATGCGTGGCAACCTAGTCCCGTTTCTATCCTCGAGCCTTCCTTTTCAACTGAAAGCTGCAACTCTTCGGATAGCACAAATAGTTTCAGAATTGAAGGTAATGCTTGTGGCTCTCTTTATGTTCAATATTAAATCGACACTCAAGTTTTTTCTTTCGGTATGCTAATAATGTGCATCTTGGATATAATATCAGGAAGCAAGCAGTGTTCGTCTGTTCAAGCCCAGGAAGTTCTCGGACTAAGTTCTTTAATGAAAAAACGCTCACTAGAATCTGATACAGAGTTATCAGATTCAGCTTCTTCCATGTATTCAAGAACAGTGGCTAAAAGTAATGAAAGTGTTGTTATGTCAGAATCCATGAAGTCAGTCAACTGGGAACTTGAATATGTGAAGCTAATACTATGTAACGTGGAGTTGATGTTCAAGGACTTCGCCTTGGGGCGTGCTCGTGAAACCATAAATCCTCATCTTTTTGATCAGTTGGAAAGCCGAAGAGGTGGATTCGTATGTGATGGTGGGGAGTCGAGGCTAGACAGAAAGGTACTCTTTGATTCAGTCAGTGAATGCATAGACTTGAGATGCAGACAGTACGTGAGCGGAGGATACAAAATGTGGATGAGAGGTATGACAATCCTGAGAAGAAACGAGTGGCTAGCCAAAGAAGTGTACAAGGAGATATGTGGGTGGAGAGGCATGGGAGATTGCATGGTGGATGAGCTTGTGGACAAAGACATGAGCAGCCAGCATGGAAAATGGCTGGACTTTGAAGTCGATGCATTCGAACTCGGAGCCGACATCGAGAGTCAGATACTGAATGCTTTGGTTGATGAGGCGATTATTGAATTCTTGCCGTTTTAAAAGCTGTTGTCAGTGATGTCCGGTCGATGAGCTTGCGGACATGCATATAGAAAACGGGTCGGCTTCTTTAATGTTGGCGATGCAGCATGGTGTACATGGGGGGCCAAATATTGAAAGCTTTATTGGTGGCTGAATTTGATCATCAATGCAATATTTGAAGCATTTAGTTATGTTTTGTCACTGCAAAATTTCCAATGTATGTTGTGTTATAATCCCAGGGGGGTCTTATTCTTGTATCATGAAAGACTCTTTAAAGTTAATTCTTCAAATTATTTTGAATCAACATTTCTTCTCTTTTCAGTTAATCACAACTAAAACAATTTTATTGTGAAAAATATCATAGATAAATAATAATATCCCCAATAAATTATCATCAAATGCCCTAATGAATCGAACAGTTGCGGTAAGAAATCTGAACTTATTGAATGGTTTTAGTAATAAAAGATGACGTTCTTTTTAAGTGATCTCGGTTCGAGCAGTGTAATCTGTAGGTGCGCGAGTTTTACTCAAATTTAAAATGAATTAAAATACTACCTTGTGATTGAATTAAAATACTAAAAGAATAAACTTTAATGGCTGAAGATGTATATACAAAATACATGTGTATATATATAGGTATCCAATTCAGCTTGCAACTAGGATTGAACAAAAAAATATTGATAAACTGATTTGTTTCATAATGTTGGGTTCAATTTTATTTCGAATTTGATTCGATAATAATTAATTGTATTTAGTTGGATGCAATTTTCGGTTCATAAGTTAAAAAGATAAAATTTGAATGCCAAGTTTTATTTTTATTTGTTTTTAATATAATTTTAATTAATTTATCTTAAAGGATTTTTTTTCTTAATTTGAGAAAACAGATGGAACGAATCAATTCAAGCTAGTTAAATTCAGTTTCGTTCAATTTAATTATATATGCAATCCAATTTGATTCGGTTCAATTAAAATATCAAAATATTATTCGTTAACCGTGCTTTATTTAAAAAAGTTTTAATCGCACCAATAGACCTTAAAGTATACGTTTTTTACCGAGTTGGCCTATAAAGAATTTTGTGAGACGTAAATATCAAAATATTATTCGTTAACCGTGCTTTATTTAAAAAACTTTAAATCGTAACCTTAGTTGCCCCTACTATTAACTCCCGTTAAAAAAATTATGGATCAATCAGAAGCGCCGTGTGTCACTTTAGTAATAAAAAGAATCAATTGACTTTAATAAAAGAGGTAAATTGTACGTTAAGTCAGTCAAATTTTTATTTTTATTCAGTTCTAAAAATATTTATTTAACCAGAATTTGACCCAAATTTCTTTCTAATATTTATAATTTAGTCCAATGATTTAAATATAATCATATTTTTATTTAAATTAGTCCAATTTTTTTTGTTTAACCCGAAATTAACCCAATTTCTTTTTAATTTTTATATTGTAGTCCAATATTTTGAATATAATTATACTTTTGTTCATTTTGGTCCTAAAAATCTTTATTTAACATGAAATTAACACTAATTCATGTCTAATCTTTATAATTTAGTCCAATATTTTAATTATAAATATATATTTTTATGATAATAGTCCTAAAAATATATATTTAACACAAAATTAACCCCAATTTCTTGCAAAATTGTTTTAGTGACTGTTTTGTAAAATGATTGGAACTTTGAATCTTTAAGGAGATAATTTACCTAATTGTTTTTATCAAATTTCACTCTTAATTTGGTACGTTTTAAAAGGGTTTTTATTAAAGATTAAAGGTTTAATAAAGGAGAATTGACTTTTTCATTAAAACTTATTTTACGTCATTTTCTCTCATTCTATTTTCTCTCCAAGATTTCTTTCAGCCAAACACTCTCCATTTTTCAAAAACTTGACATAATGCTCTTGATTTGCCAAGTTTATGGTTTCAAAAGGATTCTTCAATCTTGATTTACAAATCCTTATAATTTTCCTTTGATTTTTCAAGAAAATCACATCCAATTGAGAGAGATTTCACCCATTAGAGGTAAGGTTCGTTCTCCTCCTCTAATGATCAGTTATTTACTGAAATTTCCAAGTTATCAATTCTTTACATATGTTTTCTAAGTTGTTTTGATGGATTAATCATGGAAATTTGGTTAAATTGAAGTTTAATGTTGAGATTTTGTGATTTTCGTAATGCTATTGTTTTCGTTGATTTAAGGATGTTACTAATCAAGATTTGGACGTTAAATAATTTTAAAATAAAGGTTTTATCATAATAATCCCGAATTGGTTTGGATCTCTAGTTGTAGATGGCTAGATTTGGGATTTTTGGTGAAGTTTTGAGGTTCTGGTGTTGTTGAAGGTTTATGGATGGGATTAGGTTGTTTTTAAATGTTAATTGATGATTAAAAGTGGTTAGAAGTTTTAGATTTTGGTTGGGTAAAGTTGGAGGGTAACCGAAGGTATTTTCGGTTGTTTTGGATAGTCGTTTTGGACAGAGCAACGAGGTAGCTTAGCTTGTTGGTGATTTTAATGCATAGAGATGCATTAATACTCTGTTCTTGTGTGTTATAAATAGGGTCGAATACATCGGACGAGATTGGTGAAGTTCCGGGAGCTTGATTACGCTTCGACAAAGCGAGAGTGGCGTTGTCGGTGAGTGGAATTGGTTTTAAAAGTCTTTCAAAGACTTGAAAGCAAGGTTTTGGGGTTTAGGTTGAGTTTGAAACACTAACCTAAATCTGGAAGTAAGTATGAGAATTGGTTTTATGATCATGCTCTTGTTTTGAAGATAGATTTATGCATACTATTTTGTGCATGTTTTGAGAAATGAAATGATGATTTTATTGATCCCATAAGATAGAATTGATACTTCAATGAGATAAAACTATTTGAGAAAATGCTATGCATTGTATATGCTTGTGAAATGGTATGAGAATGTTTTAGATTGATGCATTGACAAATAGCAGGTAATAATGTTAAAAATGAATATATTGACATGAGATGAGATTATTGTTATCAGATATAATTGGTCAATCAATAGGATGAGAAGTGCACTATAATATATATAATTCGTACGTGCTCTTTGGTTCGGGCAATGAGGGTAGTGTCATCTCGTTCTAAAGTGAGAGTGTGGTGATGAGAGATTCCACCATGGTAGGTCTTGGTGAAACACCTAAGCTTTAGGGAGATGAGATATGCCACCATGATAGTCCGGTGATGTGAGATTCCACCGGGGTAGGACTTGACATTTAGTCATGCTATCTGCATATCCGAGTAATGTTGTAAAAATGCCAATATATGAGATTGATTTTGAGATTCACATGTACCTTGATTATAAATGATTTTATGCATATGAGAATATGAATTGCGAAACACTTTATGAGATTTAAGCATGTGAGGCTTTGCCTTGAGACTATGCAATTGTTGAATGCATGAGATAGATGGTACATATGATTTAAATGATGTGGTTTTGATTTGAACATGATTTCAAGCATGAGATAGAATGAGCATGATAAGATAGAGATTTTTAAATGAGAAATGATTTGCATTGTTGTGTTGGTTTGTTTTGAGCATCCCTCACTAAGCAATTGTACTTACGCTCTCTTTTTCCAACAACGCATAGAATTAGCTTACTTGGGCAGCAAAGAGGCAAGAAGAATTCCGAGAAGTGTGGTTAAGCTCAAGTATGGTTTTACATTTGCTTATTATTAATAATAGTTGGTAATGGGAGGATACCATGTTGTTTGAGAGATGTGTTTTGAAACTTTCTGGTTTGTAGCAAGTTTTGAATGCCCTTAATGACTTGTAAATGGCCTTTAATGTTTGGTTTATGCCTTGATTTTTGTTTTGACTTCTAAGTGGCTATTTTTGCATAGGTGGCATGCATATAGATTCCCTTGATGCCTATGGACTTGCTATGATGTTGTTTTTTCCATGTATGTTGTGATTTGATGTTCTAAATATGTTGTATGCATGTTGGAATGGTTTAGTTTGGATTAAAGTGTGAAAAACCAGCAAAAAGAGTCATTACAGGCCTATGTGTTTCGGTACACTTGAGCCTGTACCGAAACAGTGAGCCTGAAATGGCCTAAGGGTTTCGAAACATGGAGGTCTGTTCCAGTACATTTTGCCACTGGAAACCTCTGTTTCGAAACACCTCAAAGGGTGTTTCAATACGGCCCGTGTTCTAAGCCATGAGAACCTATTTTGGTATGCCACTTTCGATACAGGGTAGCCTGTACCGAAACAACAAGTTTTTATGTTAGTTGTTGGAATATTTTGAAATTTTGATTCCTTACGTTTTAGTCCCTATATGTTGTGTATGCAATTAAATGAGCATGAATTATTATTTTGAGTTGAGTTTTGGCAGAGAAGTATAAAATATGTTTAATTAAAGGTTGGTAACTATAAAACTAGATAAGTCTCTGTATTATGTTAAAATTACAAAATGGTCCCTAAAATGTATTTGAATGCAATTGAGTTTCAATTCATTGTTTGATCGAGTTGCAAATTGTTCCGTTGTGATGTTAAACACTTAGGATTCTAATGAGCATCTAGACAAGATAACATGAAAAAATAGGGTTGTTTATTGAGGTAAACCTTCTGGTTTACTTCAATATTCCAGTGTAATCCATTTGATTCGGTCTTTTGCCCAGACCATGTTGAGGGGTTACATTTGATGGTATCAGAGTCATATTTTGAAAGAATTGGGAGGTAAGGTTGATGTGATATCGTTGTTTGTTGAATCCTTGATGAATGTTATGCACGATGATTGATTATGCAATGTTTTGATCATTGTTTGACTTTTGTGAGATGCACGATGTTTGATAACATGAATTGTGATTGTTATATGCTGTTGGGGAAGAAATTACGGGTACCCATTGCCATATTATTACTAATGTAAGGAGAACTTTGGTTTTGAAAAGTAAAACTTGAGCACCTTAGATTCTTGCTTTGGCTAGCCTGATTGTTTTTATTGTTGCATTCTTTTTAGCTATATTGTTTTGATAATGGGACCGAGACGAGAGCTTAGAGGCAATGTGCATAACGTGGCTGAGAATGAGATAGATGAGAACGTTGAGAGTTTACCGCCTCCTCCTCCTTCAAGTGGTGAAGGAGCTAGAGCGGGAGCTGGTGTAGAAGGTGTTGGACCTCAAACAGCGCAAGGGTAAGCTGATGCTGATATGACACCGTTGATTCATTCTATAGCTGGGGCTTTTCAGGCAGCGATAGCGGGTGGAACGTTTGGAACGTTTGGAACGTTTGGAACGTTTGGAACGTTTGCGCAGTTTGGGTGGAACTGAGTTTAGAGGCCTATCTCTTGAGAGTTCTGAGGCTTGGTTTGAGAGTACCAAAAGGATTATGGGTCAGATGAGTTGCAATGATGTGCATAAGTTGGGTTGTGTTGTCTCCTTGCTTCACAGAGATGCTTATACGTGGTGGATGACCATCACTGCGGGTATGGAACCTGCCGAAGTTACTTAGGCATTCTTTGTAAATGCTTTCAAGAAGAAGTATTTAGGTGTTCGTTATCTAGATGAGAAGAAGAGAGAATTTATGTCCTTGTTGCAAGGAAACATAATTGTTTTTGGGTACGAAGTTCAGTTTGTTCGGATGAGAAGAGAAGTACAATAGAAGATAGAGAAAGGCACGACACGTAGATCGTATTTATAAAAACCAAAACTATAAAGGCTATGGGCTATAACCATGCAAAACAATTACCGTGCAATCTAACACGCATTTCAAACATCGTGCGAACAAAGTAACGACGTGTTTACGGAGTTTTAAACTGATTATCCCTATGTTGCAGTTAATGGGCCAAAGAAGGATCACGAGGTTTCATAAACCATTTGCGTTAACGAACAAATGCACCAAGTAGGTCAACATGAAAGAGAGGTGGCGCACTAGGCACACTTAAGTACCAGGTCTTTGATGATGCCAATCCTAGACATGCATTTTTCATAACCTCTAACCATAACTCTTATGGATTCACCGTGAATGATAGTTTGATAACTTTGATCAAATTAGAAGCCCTTTTAGAGATTTCATAAATCTATGAAACTACGAACAACTACTTGTTCTCTAGACTAACTATTAGTCTCAACATGTTAACATTTAACATTGAAGCAACCTAACATAGTTATGATTAACTCTTAATCATTCAGTGACAATCGAAATAAGTCTTTATTAGGTGTGATACGATAAATATCTAAATCGAATCAAACAACATACATCTCATACATAAACATCACCCAAGAATTTAAGTCCAAATTCATATGATACAAGTGGCGCTGATACCACTGTTGGGTCACGTCGGCACGCCCCGTGGCGCAACGGAAAAATTAATCCGACATAATCCAGCCAGGATCCATGTACAGGAACGAATCCGGGGTGAAAAGATGAAGAGTTACCTTTTAAAATTCTGGAAACTGGAAAACCGACGGTATGTCGGAATAACCATGTCAAGTAAAAATCGGAATCGTCACAGGTTCGCAACGACCTCTACGGAGTCCACCCAAACAAAACGAACAAATTTTTTGCCTCCCTAACACTTACAGATAAATTTGGACAGGTTTGAACACCTTTCAGGGAGAAGTCGAAATCCCTCCAGGAATTCCTAAGGGAGTCTGAAATCGACCAGGGGATCTACCAGGACTTGGATTCGAACTAGGAAATCGCCAGGAATTTGCCAGGGGGCAAGAGGAACACCAGAAAAATATCGAACAGCTTCTCAGAAGAAATCTGGGACTTGTCGAAAGTTCCAGAGGGGAATTCCCAAGGATATGTCGAGATTTGCAAGGAGGAATAAGGATGATTTGGTTGCTAGCCCTTGTCCCTTTAAATAGTATTCAGAGACTTAATTCTAGTTGAATTCCTTAAATTCAAGTTCAACCAAAATTCATAGAATCTAATTCTACTTGAAATTGGTTTATATTAAATATACATTATATTTAATAATATTAAATGAAATATATATATATATTTAATTATGTAGAATCTTATTCTACATAAAACATGGATTTAAATATACATTATATTTAATCTAAATATATATATTTTTATTATATAGAATATCATTCTATCTTTACTTGGATTTAAATATATTTAAATATATATTTTTAATTATGTAGAATCTAATTCTACATAAACTTGGAATTAAATATACATTATATAAATTCCAAATATATATTTAAATTTCTAGAATTTTATTCTATAATATTTAAGTCTCTAAATATTTTCCATACTCTAAATAATATCTGATAAATACATTATTTATCGAATATTATCCCTTTTTAAGGGAGTTGCCGATTTCCCCTATCCCATAGGGAATTTTCGGTAACCTCCCTAAAATAGGGAGTATGGTTTCCATTTTTGTTCGTTTCATTCGAAGGGTGTGACCCTTGTAGGTTCATGCAACGTTAGCAGCAAAATTAGAACTGTTCTAATTTTACAAACAATGAGTGGCATCTAACAATACATCATTGCTACCTAAGTTGCATGAAGTCATGGTTTGACTTTCCTAATTCCTGAATAAACTTTCTTTATGTATTTTATCCTTTTGTCCTTTATATCTTATATGAGCACAAGTCATGGGTTAGTCACACTTGCGTTGTCCATCTAGTGTTTCTTGATGTCTTGAGTAGATTATTATAAACGAATCTCTATGATATCTCATATCATACTATTCGAGCATGACCATGCATTTTCTAATCTCACTCAATCAAGTGGCCGAAGATATTTCTCTCATTATGTAGGAGGGACAAATCCTTTCTTGATCAATCATATTTCACTACATAGGTCATCACGTATCCAATCATCAGTCTTTATAATGTAGTCAGTTACGACACACGTTTGACTATGTCAAAATACGTAAATCTTTATGTTGAAATCATGTTGATCTCAAGTCTGAGGATCATACATATGTTTATCATGAGCAATGTTGTGACTGTCACATAATTACCCAAGAAACATGCTCATAGCGGGTCAATCCAGTATGTTGTTCTCTAACAAATACTTATGTGTTGATTTTGACATCTCTATGTCAATTACAACACTTGTTATCAATCAACCACATATTAGTCTTTATATATTATCATTGTCCATACCCTAAATAATATTCGACTAAGGATTCTATTTAACAATAATCGTATTATTGTATGGACATTATTATCCAATGGTTAGTTTGATGCACAGAAACATACTAAATGATAATAACGGTAATGCCATTACTTGATAAATCTAGTAAAATAGTATGTCTATTCAATCATCATATGATTGGTCTTTGGGCATACTCTAACACCTTGGTCAAGTGGTGTCGGTCGAAGGGATTAGATTTGATCCTCAAAAAGTTGAAGCGGTGATGAATTGGAAGTCACCTAAGTCAGTTCATGAGGTGCGTAGTTTCCTTGGTTTGGCGGGATACTACCTTAGGTTCGTGGATGGTTTTTCAAAGATGTTTTCTCCTTTGACAAATTTTTTACAAAAGGATGTTAGGTTTGAGTGGACGAAGGTTCAACAACAAGCTTTCGAGAAGTTGAAGGAAGCGTTGACGCAAGCTCCTATCTTGATTCAACCTGAATCAGGAAAAGAGTTTGTGGTTTATAGTGATGCATCCTATGTTGGTTTGGGATGTGTGTTGATGCAAGGAGGTAGGTGGTAGCTTATGCATTTCGACAGTTGAAGGTGCATGAGTGTAATTATCCTACACATGACATCGAGTTGGTTGCGGTGGTGTTTGCCTTGAAAATCTGGAGGCATTACCTTTATGGTGAAAAATGTACGGTGTATACGAACCACAAAAGTTTGAAGTACTTGATGTCCCAAAAAGAGTTGAATCTTAGGCCACGAAGGTGGCTTGAGTTGCTTAAAGATTATGACTTGACGATCGATTACCATCCAGGGAAAGCTAATGTTGTAGCCGATGCCTTGAGTAGGAAGGTGGTTGTAGAGTTAAGGGCGATGTTTTCTCAGTTGAGTATATCGCGAGATGGTGGTTTAGTGGCTGAATTGCAAGTGAAACCCTCGTTGGTGGAGTTGATTAAGGAGAAATAGTTGTTAGATGATTCGTTGGTACTGCTTGTTCAGGACATTGCGGAAGGAAATCCAATTGACTTTTGTTTCAATGATGATGGTGTTTTGTGTTTTAAAAGTCAAATAGTTGTGCTGGAGGATGTTGTGCTAAGGTGCACTATTCTGATTGAGGCTCATAGTAGTCATTTTGCTATGCATCCTAGTAGTACAAAGATGTATCATGGGTTGAAGGATGAGTACTATTGGGTTGGTTTGAAGAGAGACGTTGCTGATTTTGTTGGTAAGTGCATGGTTTGTCAACGAGTAAAAGTTGATCATCAATTTTCATTCTGGATTGTTGCAACCTTTGAAGATTCCATAGTGGAATGAGAGAGAATCACCATGGATTTCGTGATGGGTTTGCCTTTGACACCATCCAAGAAGAATTCCATTTGGGTGATTGTTGATCGTTTTACGAAGTGTGCACATTTCTTGGCGGTACATACTACGTATATGTTAGACAAGTTGGCAGATTTGTACATCTCTGAGATTGTGAGGTCGCATGGAATGCCTAAGTCCATTGTTTCGGATCAAGATCTGTGTTTCACAACAAGGTTTTGAAAGTGTCTTCATCAAGCGTTAGGCACGCATTTGAATTTCAATACATCGTATCATCCTCAGACAGATGGTCAGTCAGAACGAGTTATCCAGGTGTTGGAGGATATGTTGAGATGTTGCATCATTGATTTCCAAGGTTCTTGGGGAAAATAGTTGCCTTTGGTGGAGTTTGCTTACAATAACAGTTATCAAGCGAGTATTCAAATAGCTCCTTATGAGGCCTTGTATGGAAGGAAGTGTAGAACGCCTCTTTGTTGGGTGGAAGCAGAACAAAAGTTGGTTTCTTTGCCTAATGTGCTTAAGGGAACTATAGAAAAATTGAAGCTTATTAGTGAGAGGTTGAAAGCGGCTTCGGATCGACAAAAGTCTTACACGGATTTGAAGCGTAAGGAGATTGAGTATGATGTAGGAGATAAGGTGTTTCTGAAGGTTTCACCTTGGAAAAAGGTGATGAGATTTGGCCAGAAAGGCAAGTTGAATCCAAGATTTATTGGACCGTATGAGGTGCTAGAATGTGTTGGTCTTGTTGCTTATAGGTTGAGGTTGCCTTCCGAGTAAGAGAACATACATGATATTTTCCATGTATCCATGCTTCGTAAAATATAGATAGGATCCATCTCATGTTATGCATGTTGAAGAGATTGAGTTGAATCCGGATTTGTCATATGATGAAGAACAAGTTGAGATCTTGGATTCGGACAGCAAGGTTCTTCGTGATAAGACCATAGAGTTGGTCAAGATGTTGTGGCGACATCGTGGTGTTGAAGAAGCCACATGGGAAAGAAAGGATGACATGAAGAAGCACATTCCTCATCTTTTTCCTCTAGGTAAAAATTTTGAGGATGAAATTTCCTAAGTGGGGGAGAGTTGTAATGCCCCGATTTTGGGCCTAGAAGAATTCGAGGTCAATTCGAGGTTCGTAGAGCGTAGACAGAAATCCAAATTTTCGGGAGTGGTTCAAGGAAATCAAGGTTCGGGTTAAGATAAAAATATGAGAAAATGTTTAAAAATCATTATTAATTATATAAATAATTTTGGTAAAATCAATTTTATGAAAAATATTTTGGAAGTACGACATTTTGAGTTAGTGACCAAAATGCAATTTTTGCAAATTTGTTTCAGTGATTGTTTTGTAAAAGGATTGGAACTTTGAATCTTTAAGGAGCTAATTTGCCTAATTGTTTTTATCATATTTCTCTCTTAATTTGGTACATTTTAAAAGGGTTTTTATAAAAAGATTAAAAGGTTTAATAAAGGAGAATTGATCTTTTCATTAAAACCTATTTTACGTCATTTTCTCTCATTCTATTTTCTCTTGAAAATTTCCTTCAGCCAAACACTCTCCATTTTCAAGAAACTTGAGGTAATGCTCTTGATTTTCTGAGTTTATAATTTCAAAAGGATTCTTCACTCTTGATTTACAAATCCTTATAATTTTCATTTGATTTTTCAAGAAAATCACATCCAATTGAGAGATATTTCACCCATTAGAGGTAAGGTTCGTTCTCCTCCTATAATGATCAGTTCTTTAATGAAATTCTCAAGTTATCAATCCTTTACATATGTTTTCTAAGTTGTTTTGATGGATTAATCATGGAAATTTGGTTAAATTGAAGTTTAATGTTGAGGCTTTGATATTTTCGTAATTCTACTATTTTCCTTGGTTTAAGGCTATTATTAATCAAGATTTGGATGTTAAATTATATTGAATAAAGGTTTTATCATAATAATCCTAAATTGGTTTGGATCTCTAGTTGTAGATGGCTAAATTTGGGGGTTTTGGTGAAGTTTTGAGGTTGTGGTATTGCTGGAGGTTTATGGATGGGATTAGGTTGTTTTTAAATGTTAATTGATGCTTAAAAGTGGTTATAAGTTTTACATTTTGGCTAGATAAAGTTTGGAGAGTAATCGAAGGTGTTTTCGAGTTTTTCAGATAGTCGTTTTGGTGTTTTTGGATAGAGCAACGAGGTAGCTTAGCTTGTTGGTGATTTTAATGCATAGAGGTGCATTAATCATCTGTTCTTGTGTGTTATAAATAGGGGATAATACATCGGACGAGATTGGTGAAGTTCCAGGATCTCCAGAAGTTTGATTACGCTTCGACAAAGCGAGCGTGGCATTGTCGATGAGTGGAATTGGTTTTAAAAGTCTTTCAAAGACTTGAAAGCAAGGTTTGGGGGTTTAGGTTGAGTTTGAAACACTAACCTAAATCTGAAAGTAAGTATAAGATGTTTCGCTCTCTTTTCTCGGTTATTGTCCCATTGGTTTTATGATTATGCTCTTGTTTTTAAGATAGATTTATACCTACTATTTTTTCCATGTTTTGAGAAATGGAAATGATGATTTTAATGATCCCATGAGATAGAATTGATATTTCAATGAGATAGAAATATTTGAGAAAATGCTATGCATTGTACATGCTTGTGAAATGGGATGAGAATGTCGTTGCTTGCGTGTAGTGTACTATATATGATACGCAAATATGGTGCAAGTATACACGTCGAACGAATAATAAAGTGAGTGAGTGAGTATTGTGTCCACAGGGATTGGAGGTATTCATGGTTTGCTGTAACAATATTTATTAAACTTTTTGTAGATGACAATGCTATAGTAAAAGAGATGATGTAAAATAATGCTGAAGCAAAACAAAGCAAAGAAAGATGAGATAACAATATGATGAACAGGTCCCCTTTCGTATGCGAAACTCACTACGGAATGACTGGCTGGGAATGATGGACAACCTAACTTAAGCTTCTTAAAGACACTAAGGCTCTTTAGCTATCTTCTATGCTAGGCGGGATTTGCTAAAAGTGCTCCTAAACTATCTCTAGCCAGGAAACTGGGAGTCAGAAATGCTACAGCAATACCTCTCGGCGTAAACTCTTAACACTCCCCTACCCTTCACGATCTATCCTTTTTAGCCCTTGAAACCTATCACTTATCTCTAAGGTAGGTTAGAGTCTGCCTCTCGACAGTCACTCAATTGCTTATGGGGGTTCTAAGGCTAGCTCTCTCGATTACTAACCTCAACACACACTTAAAGAACGACCAACTCTCGAGGGCTCTTACAACTTTAAGGAAATGAAAACGCATAAGCAAAGCATAGAACATGATAAACACTGAAAAGGCTATAGCATATATTAAAAAGAAATTAAAATAAAATTGTCCATCAAACCCAAGCCACCTAAAACAGTTCGTGGCTGGGCAATATCATCCAACGTATCATTGCGATAACATCACCAAAGATAAAGATATGAAAAGGAATTGCTAAAGCGATAGAAAGAAAGGTGAACTCCTTCTCTGCCATGGACTGCCCGACTGTCTTAGGTCCACCGCCTCTCTCGAGGCCGGCGAGGCCACTCCTTGGAGCTTCAACGATGGAGGACACCAAGTGGAGAAGATGAAGATGAACACTTCTTTCTCCTTTTCTCTCTCTAAGCTCTCTTCCGCCTCTCTTTCACGTCACACTTTCTCCAAGCTTCTCTCCCTCTTTATATAGTTGAGGCTCCTAGGGTTTTGTGCCCTAAAGATTCCTTGATAATCCCAAGGAATATCCACCGACAAGCTCTGCCACGAGGGGACAAGTAAGAAAGTCTACAGGTGGGTACCGGCTACTGCACATGTCAGGTCGTCCTTTTCTGCATGTTCACGTGCTTCTGCAGCTCACGTTCTTCTCACTGTAATGACGTTTTTGAAAAACTAAAATTTTAGGTGTTTTGCTTTTAGAGAAAGATTTGTGAAAAGGGGGGTTTTCTTTAAAAATTCACGTTTTGGTAGGTCGGACACCACAAAACTAGAGATCCAATTTGAAAAGGGTTCGGGAGTTGGTTACGTGTGGGGAAGGGTTAGCACCCCCATCACGCCTGGAAATCAGTACCAAATTACTTGTTGCCTTTAATCGATAGAAATTATTTAAAACGTAAAGTGAATTTAATGAAGCGTTATTAAATGAAAATTTGACTTAAATACAGCGGGGTTTATCAATTTGTGACTTTAGAATTAATTAAGCATTTAATTAAATAGGATGACGGTACACCGGACCATAGACTAAACCGACATCATATAAGACTGATTGTCGTGTTAGTTTAGGGTTCGGATCCCGTATGTCACCTTTATGCATGATGCAAGCAAGTAAAGGATGATGTCATGATATTTCCATTTTTATATTACCGCTTACCTAGAGACGGTGAAAATTAACCCAAATATTTGGTCGACATCCATTAAGCCTGGACTGTTTTGACACGAATACCAGAGTTAATTGATACCTCTCCTTTGTATACTTTAAATTCAATTAACATGCTAAATTATTAGTGATCTCGTGAATGACAAGTATAAGATACATGTCATAGAAGAGCTTGGGAACAAGCATACAAAATCCCACCCAAGGCCCTAACTTAAAGGCTCGAATTATGGAAGCTCGATTAGTAATCTAATTATTTGTTATATGATTCTAATATTAAACCCTAAATTATTTAAATGCTAAATGACTAGAAGACTCTAGTAAATTATGAATTATATCGTTTTATCCCGTCTAAATGTGATGTTATTTTTATCTTAAGAAAGGTAAGAATGGCTTAACCGGTCTAACGGGCTTAATATCCATCCTAATAAGACAAAGATGAATTCAAGCTAATTAAACCGGTTAAAGCCCTAAACTTAATTAAAGCTCTAAACCTAAACCGACTTAATTGTACAAACCGTGCCCCAATGAGGCGGGCACACGATTCGGAACAAATAAATCGATTAAGTTAAACACTAAAAAACTAATTTAACTAGCCCAAGCCCACCTAAGCTAAGCAAGCCCAAAAAAAACCTAACTCTAGCCATCCAAAGCCCTAAGGCCCAAAAACCCACATTAGAAGATATTAAGACCAAGTTACATTAACAAAGCCAAATTAACACCACTTATAACATACATACATCTTATTAAACATGTCGTCGTTTTTACCACATTTTTCATAAACGAGCTCTCAAACGATTCTATACGACAAATTAGAAAACACCACTAACAAATTAAATTATGTTAAGAATTTTAAAAGTCACATTTATCCATATTTCATTTTAAACCTTAAATCACATATCACAAGTCAAACAATCCTTACATTATAAAACTTACAAAACCCACCACAACATACGATTAATAAGAAAACAAAATCATGGTCACATACAACATACATATTTCATACATACCATCATACAATTTAGAAAGCAAGCAAAATACATTAAAATCACAAAAAAACATGTATTTAGCATATATCACAAGAGTAAAGGCAAATATAGGGTTAAATTGAAGAAAATTAAAAAAATAGTGACCAAATCGAAAGATGCATGAATATATACAAAACTGTAAAAAAGGACCAAATTGAAACGGAAGAAAAATTCTAGGGAGGGGATGGACAAATAGACCACTGGAGACCAGAGTCGGAGTGAGATTGCAAGGTGGAACCAAACCTTAGGGACCTAAAGTGCTATTTAGAAAACCGGAAACCCCAAATATGCGAAAGACTCGACACAGAGGGACCAGACGCGAATTTACCCCTAACTTAAGACCTAAAATCTCTATAAAAACCTAACCTAAACGAACCCGAGCCCCCTTTTTCCCTCTCTGAAACCCTAGACACCAAAAAAAAAAACTCTGCCCTAACACCTCAGACACCGGCCGACGCTAATCGTCGTCCGGTGACCTCGAGACAACACAGAAAGATCCCCCTTTTTGTATTTCCAAACCCGAAACAACATCAAAAACAAAAAACGACCCCCCAAAACAAACCCTTTTGTTTTTTGGAAAAGAGGAACCCGAAACCATTTTTTTAGAATCAAAAAATGAAATGAAACGAAGAAGACGAGACTCTTCACGTCTCCCTCAGCTGAGTCACCATTCAAGGCCACATACGTGCTAGGCTTATCCTCGACGAAAGAGTGATTATAGTCTCAAAAGGAGAAGACGAAGAGATAAAGAAATGCTTTCTGTTTTTCCTTTTTTTATTCATGCAATATTGAGACTGAGATTACCTAAGAGTGCTTTTGCTTGTATTGCTCTTCGTGTTTTTGGGAGATCACGAATCCCTTTACATGTTGGTTTGCCTTTGGCTTTATAGCCGAATATTCAGTATTTTTTTACATTTATTTTGGAATGGAAATTATCCATTGGATCATACAATTTTGGCCAGATTCATGTGCGGCTCTGCTCTGATTCTTGCCATCCTTCTGCCATTTCCGTTTTTTTGCTTTTCATTTCGTGCATTTTTTTCTTCTTTGCCGGTTCTGACACTTTGTCTTTTGTGTGTGTGGCTCGTACGGCGGGGATGCGGAGCGATCGTGGACGCTGAGTCGGCATCGAACGTGGCCGTCGTCGTACTGGAACGGGGACGTGGCAACAGGCCACTGGTCTTAGGAGAAACCGAAAGGGCAGAGGGGTGCATCACACGTGCGCGTGGGGTACTACAAACGTCGCGCGTGGATGCGTTGGGGAGTGGAGAGGTCGCGCGTGGAGCCTTTTTTGCATACGGGTTGTTTGATCATGTCTCGATATAACGGTTTAGATCTGGGCGGCACGATATCTTCAGACGGCCGTTAGGGTTACCAATTGAGAGGTGATCTAGGCTGTTGAAGCCTTCTCGATCTAACGGCTACAATCTGTGCGGCGCAGAACCCATCAAGGCCCCTCTAGGGTTTCCTCTCCGTGCCTTCATCTGGGCCGTCAAATCTGATCCAGATCTGACGGTAGAAAATTGCCTGCGCAAGCAAAGGGCTAAGTTAGGGCTAGGATTTTCATATTGTATATCTCTTGGGCCCAACGGGCCATGTAATTTGTTTTGCTTTGTAAATGGACTTTACCAAATTAAACTGGGCTTTAATTTATTAATTGGGCTGTTATTTGGGTATTTTTATTTAAACCGTCTTCTTTCTTTTTTTAGTTTAGTATAATAATAATAATAATAATAATAATAATAATAATAATAATAATAATAATAATAATAATAATAATAATAATAATAATGGTAACAATATGTAAGCCCTAATATAAATGACAATGATAACAATAATAATAACGATAAGGTTAATAATAATAGTATTAATAATAATAATGTTAAAAACAACATATGATAGCACATAGTAACAAAGCAAAGTAATATTTAGGGGTTAAATAACACACACACACACACACACACACATATATATATATATATCACTTTATAATAGTATTGTATTTAAGCAAAGCCCACTTCACATATGTACCATATAACAAAAAGGCCCTTATTTATATAAAAATAAAACAAACTCATCCCGGACAAAATTAGTGATTACACTCACGTGCTGGCCAATATTCACTTCCATTATGCTATAGCAATTCCTGGCGTACGTGATGAATCCTGGTATGAAGGACATGCGGGTGCAAGACATACGAACCGTATGTGAGTTTCCGGGTGTTTTCCAGAAGAGTTGCCTGGGTTGCCACCAAACTGAGAGGTTGAGTTTGGTATCGAGTTGTATGAGAATACGACTCCGGTGTCCATTGCTCCTTATCGCATGGCACCTAAGGAGTTGAAGGAGTTGAAGACGCAACTATAGGAATTGCTTGACCGAGGATTTATAAGGCCGAGTATTTCACCCTGGGGTGCGCCGGTATTGTTTGTGAAGAAGAAGGATGGTACGATGTGGATCTGCATAGATTATCGGCAGCTGAACAAGTTGACGATTAGGAACAAGTACCATCTGCTGAGGATCGATGATTTGTTTGACCAATTTCGTGGTGCTTCGGTGTTTTCAAAGATAGATTTGAGGTCTGGGAACTATCAGCTAAAGGTTAAGGATGTGGATGTGCCTAAGATAGCTTTTCGAACTAGGTATGGCCATTATGAGTTCTTGGTAATGCCGTTTGGATTGACAAATGCACATGTTGTATTCATGGATATGATGAATAGGGTGTTCCATGAGTTTCTGGATCAGTTCGTTGTAGTGTTTATCGATGATATTCTCATGTACTCACGTACCGAGGAGGATCATGATAGGCACTTGAGAATTGTGTTACAGGTGCTGTTGGAGAATCAGCTTTACGCTAAGCTGAGCAAGTGTGAGTTTTGGCTCAAGGAAGTGGTGTTTCTTGTACATGTAGTGTCAGCCGAAGGTATTCGGGTTGATCCACACAAGGTTGAAGTGGTGATGAGTTGGAAGACTCCTAAATCAGTGCCGGAAGTGTAAAGTTTCCTTGGGTTGGCTGGATATTACTGAAGTTTTGTCGAGGGTTTTTCTAAGATTGCTGCACCTCTGACCAAGTTGTTGCAAAAGAATGTTCATTTTGAGTGGACGAATGTTAGGCAACAAGCTTTCGAGAAGTTGAAGAAGGCTTTGACGCAAGCTCCAGTCTTGATTCAACTAGAGTCGGGTAAGGAGTTTGTAGTCTATAGTGATGCATCATATGTTAGTTTGGGTTGCGTATTGGTGCAAGATGGAAAGGTTGTGGCTTATGCGTCTAGGCAGTTGAAGGTGTATGAGCGCAACTACCTTAAGCGTGATCTAGATCTCGCTACAGTGGTGTTTGCTTTGAAGATTTGGAGACACTACATTTATGGTAAAAAGTGTGTGGATTACACCGATCATAAGAATTTGAAGTATCTTATGTCGTAGATGTAGTTGAATCTTAGGCAGCGAAGATGGTTGTTGTTGCTTAAGGATTATGATCTGACCATTGAGTATCATCCCGAAAAGGCCAATGTTATGGCCGATGCTTTGAGTAGGAAGGTAGTCGTTGAGCTGAGGGCGATGTTTGCTGGGTTGAGTATATTGCGTGATGGTGGCTTGATAGCCAAGTTGCAAGTGAAACCTTCCTTGATTCAGTTGATCAAGGAGAAGCAGTTGTTGGATGATTCGTTGTTGCCTCACGTTCAGGATATAGCTGAGGGTAGAATAACAGACTTTTGTTTAAATGATGATGGGGTTCTCTGTTTCAAAAGTCAAATAGTTGTGTCGGAAGATGTTGAATTGAGGCACACTATTTTGACTGAAGCTCATAGCAGTCCTTTTGCTATGCACCCTGGTAGTACTAAGATGCATCGTGGCTTGAAGGATGAGTACTATTGGGTGGGGTTGAAAAGGGATGTTGCTGATTTTGTAAGCAAGTGTATGGTTTGCCAGCGTGTGAAGGCAGAGCATCAGTTTCCTTCTGCTTTGTTACAGCCTTTGAGAATACCGGAGTGGAAATGGGAAAGGATTACGGTGGATTTTGTGTTCGGTCTGCCTTTGACACCATCTAAGAAGAACTCTGTATGGGTTATTATGGATCGACTTACGAAGTGTGCACATTTCTTGGTTGTGCATACTATGTATATGTTCGATAAGTTAACTGAGTTGTATATTGCTGAGATTGTGCGGTTGCATGGTGTGCCCAAGTCCATAGTTTCGGTGTAACACCCCAATATTGGGCTTGGATGTTTTGGCGAGTCGGGTTGGACCGGTAGAACCGGTGATGGTTGTTTAGACCATTTTAAAGGTGGTTTAGGGAGATCGGAGTTCGGGATAGGATAAAAATGTGATAAAATTTCTAAAATCCTCTAAAATGATGTTTAAGAGGTTGGCCAAATCAATTTTACAAAACGGGTTTTCGAAAGTATACATTTTGGGTAGTGACCAAAATGTAAAGATTTAAAAGTTGAAAAATGGTTTTTCAAGAAGAGTCAAAATCTTAGAATCGTTAGGGAGTTACTTGGCAATTATGCCTTTTCCCTAACTTGGCATGTGTTTTAAATGCTATTTAAAATTAAAAGGCTTTTTAATTTGGTTAAATAATGAAGGTAGTTAAACGGTTAAGGAAAAGATTTCACGAGCTTTCATTTTCTCACTTTTGCTTCAACTAAACACCCTTCTTTTCTCTCAATTTTCCAGAAATCTTTTGCTCTCAAATCCTCTTTTTGATCCTTATCATTCTCCATTGATTTCTTCCATTTTTCATCAAGTTTCTTCAAGCAAAACTTGCCAAATTAAAGGAGAAGCAAGGATTTTAGGTAATTTTCGTGCTATCCCACTAATCTAAGTTCTTTAATGAAATTCCAAAGATATTTGACTCTTTAATACTGATTTTGATTGAGGCTTTGTTGTTAGAATATTAAACTCTTGAAATCTTGATGAAAAATTGGTTTAAAATGTGATTTTCGGACTTTAATTGATTTGGATGTTTTGAGATTGTTTCTAAATGAGTTTTGAAAGGTTTTTGGTGTTGAAGTGGAGTCTTAATCATATAGATCCCGAATTCCTTGAGATCCCTAGTTTTGGAAGTGTTTTTGGTTGAGTTTTTGAGGTGTTCTTAAGGAATTCGAGTTGTTGGAGGTATAAGGTTGGTTTTAGGTTGATTTTGGATGTTGATTAATGCTTAGAATGTGTTGGATGAGTTGGGTAAGGGATGGGCTGAGGTTTGAGGTCAATTGATTGAGTTTTTGGTTGTTTCGAATGGGTGTTTTATTGCTTTAGTGCAGGGCTGCGGGATTTCTTGTGTGTGCTGGGGTTTTGGATGCATTTTAATGCATATAACCTCTGTTTTGATGTGTTGAAAATAGAGGATAGTGATCCGGAAGCGAACGAAGTGCTTTTGGAGGTTCGGGAAGATTGATAATTGCGTCGGCAAGCGTGGTATCGCGAGTCGGTGAGTGAAATTGGTTTTCCAGCGTGGGAATGTTTTAGAAAAGGTTTTGGGAACTTAATAAGAGCTTGAAACGCATTATTAAGTTCGGAAGTACGTAAATTGAAATTTCTCCCTCGGTTGTGCTAGTTATGAGCCTTTGGTTGCACTTGATTTTAAATGCATGCATCTACTGTTTTAAAGCATGATTTGAGTATATGAATGGTGTATGATGATGCCATGTGGTTTAAGGATGCACTAGGTAAGTGATCCTTGTATGCATGTCATGATGCATGGGTTTAATGCTTGTGTATGGCTTATCATGAATGCTTTCTAAAAACTGTAAGGAATGCGTGAGATTTGGATTATATTGGCAAGTGATGTGAAATAATGTGTTTTATAAATGAAGTTGGATATACTTATCCAGCTATAGGATTGAGTGCACTATAAACAAGTCGCCTTGGATGTTAAGGGGTTGTGATAGTACCGAATACTCCATCCAAGTACCCTAACGATTGAGAATGGTTTAAGGTTACAACGGTTGAGGGTAGCTCCCGGGTGCGAACCTTGTGTGTGTCTCGTCTCTCGTTAGTGGGTTATACATTTACCAATGAGTGGTGTTGAGGGGTTGTGATTGTACCGAATACTCCTCCACGGGTGTCACAACGATGGAGGGTCACTCTTGTGTGTGAGCCTTGTTATGCCGGTAAAGTGTATGAAGGGTGTGGGACAACCCTTGGTAATCCGTGTATCCGATACTTTGATTTTGAGTTTGTTGTTATCACTTGTGAGCCAATGTAATGGATTTGTGTATTGTGGGAAATGTTGCTAATGCATGGTTTGAAAGATGCATGTTATGGTTTAAGCTTAGCATAATGGTGTTTATGCTTGGAAGGCTTGGTAAATGGAAAGCAATGGTTTAATTGCTGAATTTAATTGGATCATTTAGCATGATGTTTAAGACAATGATTTTGATGTTAAGGTGCATGGTTTGCTAAGAAAGGCATAATGGTTTTGAAAAGAGTGAAAACAGTTTTGTGCATTGATGATGTTTGTGATTTGAGCAATCCTCACTAAGCTTGTATGCTTACGCTCTCTTTGTTTCATCAATGCAGATAATTAGACTTTTGGAGGCAGCATCTTCGAGGAATCACACCAAGACATTCTGCTAAAAGTATGTCGAGCTTTTGAACTAGTGTAATAAGGGCAATGGGGGTGTCTGATGTATTTAATGTTATTGATTTCTTGATTTCTGGTTTTGAGCAAGTTTATGATGCATATTTGGATTTGTAAATGGCCATTGAGTATTTGTTTGTTCTTGTAATTGATTTTTATCCTTGTTGGTGTTTTTGACATCTAGAAAGCATGCCTTTAGTTCCATAGCTTGCAAGAATGATGCTATGATGTAACTTGTGCTTCGTGTTGGTGGTTATTGATATATATTCATGTTGTATGTATGTTGGGGCATGTGTCGGGATGGTTCCGGGGGGTAAAAGTTGATTTAAACCAACATTTTGGAAAGTTGTAGGCCCAGGCGTTTCGGAACGCCCTTACCTGTTTTGGAACGGTGGCCTGTAATGGCCATGGTGTTTCAGAATAGTGAGGCTCGTTCCGGAACAATTTGCCTCTGTGAACCAATGTACCGAAACGTATCTCTTGGAGTTTCAAAACAAACCCGCGTATCGAAACGGTCAACCTTGTTTCTAAAAGGTTGTTCCAATACAAGGTCCTCTGTTCCGAAACACTTGACCGTTGGATCTATATTTGAATTGTCCGAGTTTTGTTTTCTTGCATTTTTTTGTCCCTATTTTCCTTATTTGCAATTGAATGAGTTCCTAATTTCATTTTGAGCCGAGATTTCACCTTTGAGCGTGTAACGAACTTAATTGAAGGTTGGTAACTTGATTTTGGCAAAAGCCCTTATAATTTACCAAATTTACAAAATGATCCCTAAATCTTAATTGGCTTAAATCGAAAAATGATTGTATTGATTTTGTATCCGCTGCTTGTGTAAGTACACATATGAACCTAAGTTGCATCTAGACAAGATAAAAAGAATAAATAGGGTCGTTCATTGAGGTAAACTTTCTCAGTTTATTTCAATAATCCTCGTATGATCCGTTCGGTTCGGTCTATCAGGGGTTACATTTGGTGGTATCAGAGACAGGTTACGAAAAGTTGGGATGATGGTAAGTTGTGGGTAAGTGATTTGCAATGTGGATATGTGTTTTGTTGATATTTGATTGTTTGGTGAATGTTTAAACATGCTTATGATGGACTGTGTGATAGTGATGTTGTAATTGATGAGTGAATGTATATGTGAAATGTTCCATGATGATGATTGAGTTGGATCTTGATGCTTGAGTTATATGATGCTGAAGTATGCATGTAACATGTTTTGTGCTATGTTGGGGGAAAATTGGAATGCCCATTGCCTTATTACCTAGTGAAGTGTTTTAAATTGGTTCTGAAAGTCTTGGGATCCTTGTTAAGAGCTGGCCTGATTATTTGTTTGTTTTATGTTCATGTTTTAATGATAACTAGCACAATGGGACCGAGACGCGAGTTGCATTCTAGAGCGACAGCTCCTGCTGAGGTACAGCGTGAGCGGGAAAATGAGGTTCCACCTGGTGGAAATCTACCTCCTCCTCCGCCATCACCACCTAGGGGTGATGAGCAGGGCCAACACGGACAGGCTGGTTCGGTGTTAGGAGACCTAGCGCCTTTGGTACAGGCGATGACAGGGGCATTCCAGGCTGCTGTTGCCAGAGTGCACATACAAGCTTCTGCTGCTAGGCAAGTAAGATTGCCGCTGGAGCAATTGAGGAGTTTAGGAGGAGTAGAGTTTCGAGGATTATCTCCCGAGGCAACTGAGGCATGGCTGGCCAGTACAATACGGATACTGGACAAGATAGAGTGCGGTGATGCACGAAAATTGGGTTGCGCAGTATCATTGTTGCATGGTGATGCATACACCTGGTGGACTACTGAGACCGCGGCCTTGGAACCGGAAGAGGTAGATTGGACGTTATTACAGTCTGCGTTTAAGAGAAAGTACCTCAGAGTTAGGTACCTTTATGATAAGAAGAGAGAATTTATGTCTCTAGTTCAAGGGAGTATGATTGTAGCTGAGTACGAGGTCCAGTTTGTACGGTTGAGTCAGTATGCTCCAGAGCTGATGTCGAGTGATAGGCATCAGTGTGATCATTTTCGGTACGGTCTGGTACAGGAGGTGAAGATGTATATGCTTGCGATAGACTATACGGATTTTGATGTGCTCGTGACTCGAGCCAAAGATATAGAACAGAGCTTGGGTCTGACATTGCGTGGGAATGGTTCTGGTTTGGGTAAGAGAGCCGATGACGCTGGCCCTAGTGGTGGGCAGAGCAAGAGGAACCGGGATCGTAGATATCAGCATGCGGCTAGGCGTGGCAACTTTGGGCGTGGTACTCTGGTTCATGGCAACAGGCAGATGGCTGAACAGAACACGTGCTGGATGTGTGGTTCGCGGGAGCACTTGAGGAGGGACTACCCTCGTGCGACTCGTGAGGTTCAGGCTCCTGTGGTTGGAGCTAATTCATGTTGGAACTGTGGATCTGCTAACCATATGAGACGAGAGTGTCCCCTATTAGCGGGAGGTGGTCAGGGAAGTGCACCTGCAAATGCACAGCAGAAAGGTCGTGGGCGCGGCCGAGGCAACTTCCAGAGGAGAGAGAATGGCCAGAGAGGTATGGCCCATGTCGTTGCGGTTCAACCAGATGGAGGTGGTCCTGCGAGGGTGTACACACATTGCGAGGGGCGCAACGACACCGATGTGATTGCAGGTACCTTCACATTGCAATCCCTATCCTTGTTAGCATTGATTGATTCTGGATCTACGAATTCATACATCTTGAGTGAGCATTCGCCTTTACTTGATATTCCTGTTGAGATGCTAGATGTAGGAATACAAGTAACAAATTATTTTGGTGAGACTGTTGTTACAAGGAAATTGTATAGGAGATGTCTGTTGTCTATTCAAGGTCATGAATTTTCTGTTGATTTGATGGAATTACTTTTTTATGGTTTTGACGTGATTCTTGGAATGGACTGGTTGGTTGAGCATCGAGCTGTGGTGGATTTTGATGTTAAGCGTGTTACCTTGAAGCTTGCGGATGATTATGAGGTAGTAATCGTGGGTGAGAATGTGAGATTCTTATCTAACGCAATTTCGGCTTTGGAAGTGAGTCGAATGATGGAGTTGGGATGTAAAGCTTTATTGGCATATGTGATGAATCATGGCACGAAGGAAGTGCGTGTGCAAGACATACGAACTGTATGTGAGTTTCCAGGTGTCTTTCCGGAGGAGTTGCCAGGGTTGCCACCCAACCGGGAAGTTGAGTTTGGTATAGAGTTGTATGAGAATACGACTCTGGTGTCCACTGCTCCTTATCGCATGGCACCTAAGGAGTTGAAGGAGTTGAAGATGCAACTCCAGGAGTTGCTTGACCGAGGGTTCATAAGGCCGAGTATTTCACCTTGGGGTGCACCGGTTTTGTTTGTGAAGAAGAAGGATGGTACCATGCGTATGTGCATTGATTATCGGCAACTGAACAAGTTGACGATTAAGAACAAGTACCCTTTGCCGAGGATCGATGATTTGTTCGATCAGTTTCATGGTGCTTCGGTGTTTTCGAAGATAGATTTGAGGTCTGGTACTACCAGCTTAAGGTTAAGGATGTGGATGTACCTAAGACAGCTTTTCGGACTAGGTACGGCAATTATGAGTTTCTAGTGATGCCATTTTGGTTGACCAATGCACCAGCTGCATTCATGGACATGATGAATAGGGTGTTCCATGAGTATTTGGACCAATTTGTGGTGGTGTTTATCGATGATATTCTCGTGTACTCTCGTACCGAGAAGGATCATGATAGACACTTGAGAATTGTGTTGCAAGTGCTTTTGGAGAATCAGCTCTATGTTAAGCTGAGCAAGTGTGAGTTTTGGCTCAGGGAAGTGGTTTTTCTTGGACATGTGGTGTCGGCTGAAGGTATCCGGGTTGATCCACATAAGATTGAGGCAATGATGAGTTGGAAGACGCCTAAGTCAGTGACGGAGGTGCGTAGTTTCCTTGGCTTGGCGGGTTATTACCGAAGGTTTGTCGAGGGTTTCTCTAAGATTGCTACCCCTTTGACCAAGTTGTTGCAAAAGAATGTTCGCTTCGAGTGGACAGATGTTAGACAGCAAGCTTTTGAGAGGTTGAAGGAAGCTTTGACACAAGCTCCTGTTTTGATTCAACCAGAATCGGGTAAGGAGTTTGTAGTTTATAGTGATGCATCATATGTTGGTTTTGGTTGTGTATTGATGCAAGGTGGGAAGGTTGTAGCTTATGCGTCTAGACAGTTGAAAGTGCATGAGCGCAACTGTCCTACGCATGATCTTGAGCTCGCGGCGGTGGTGTTTGCTCTGAAGATTTGGAGACACTACCTTTATGGTGAAAGGTGTGTGGTTTACACCGACCATAAGAGTTTGAAATACCTTATGTCTCAGAAGGAGTTGAACCTTAGGCAACGAAGATGGGTGGAGTTGCTTAAGGATTATGATCTGACCATTGAGTATCATCCGGGAAATGCCAATGTTATGGCTGATGCTTTGAGTAGGAAGGTGGTTGTTGAGCTGAGAGCTATGTTTTCTCGTTTAAGTATATCACGTGATGGTGGTTTGATAGCCGAGTTACAAGTGAAACCTTCTCTAATTCATTTGATTAAGGAGAAACAATTGATGGATGATTCGTTGGTGCCTCATGTTCAGGATATAGTTGATGGTAAGGCTACGGATTTCTGTTTTAATGATAATAGGGTTCTATGTTTTAAAAGTCAGATAGTGGTGCCAGAAGATGTTGAGTTGAGACGCACCATCTTGAATGAGGCTCATAGAAGTCATTTTGCTATGCACCCTGGTAGTACCAAGATGTATCGTGGTTTAAAGGATGAGTACTACTGGTGGGGTTGAAAAAGAATGTGGTGGATTTTGTTAGCAGGTGTATGGTTTGCCAGCGGGTGAAGGCTGAGCATCAGTTTCTTTCCGGTTTGTTACAGTCTTTGAGGATACCATAGTGGAAATGGGAAAGGATTATGATGGAATTCGTATCCGGTTTACCCTTGACACCATCGAAGAAGAACTCAGTGTGGGTGATTGTGGATCGCCTTACGAAGTGTGCACATTTCTTGGTTGTGCATAGTATGTATACATTGGACAAGCTAGATGAGCTATATATTGCTGAGATTTTTCATTTTCACGGTGTGCCCAAGTCTATAGTGTCTGATAGAGATCCGAGGTTTACAGCGAGATTTTGGGAATGTTTGCATCAGGCGTTGTGTACGCGGTTGAATTTCAGCACTTCATACCATCCTCAGTGGGACTGGCAGTCGGAACGCGATATCCAAGTGCTTGGGGATATAATGCGATGTTGTGTAATTGATTTCGAGGGTTTTTGGGAGAAGCATTTGTCGTTGGTTGAGTTTGCCTATAATAACAGCTTTCAGGCAAGTATTCAAATGGTACCGTATGAGGCCTTGTATGGGAGAAAGTGTAAAACGCCTCTTTGTTGGGTTGAGGCAAGGCAAAAGTTGCTATCCTTGCTGAATATGCTCAAGGGAACAACAGAGAAGGTGAAGCTCATCTGTGAGTGGTTGAAGGCTGCATCGGATCGCCAGAAGTCTTACGCGGATTTAAAGCATATAGAGGTTGAGTTCGCGGTTGGAGATCGCGTGTTCCTTAAGGTATCGCCCTAGAAGAAGGTGATGAGGTTCGAACGTAAGGGAAAGCTTAGTCTGAGATTTATTGGACCCTATGATGTTGTAGAGCGAGTTGGTCTTGTGGCATATCGGTTGAGGTTGCCTCCCGAGTTGAAAAAGATCCATGATGTGTTTCATGTATCTATGTTGCGGAGATATAAATCGGATCCTTCGCGTGTGATGCCAGTTGAGGAAATTGAGTTAAATCCAGATTTATCCTATGATGAGGAACCGGTGAGAATTTTGGATTCAAGTAGCAAAGTTCTACGTGGCAAGACAATTGAGCTTGTGAAGGTGTTGTGGCGACACCAAGGAGTTGATGAGGCCACGTGGGAAAGCAAGGCGGATATGCTGAGGCAGTTCCTGCATCTTTTTCCTTCAGGTAAAAATTTTAAGGACGAAATTTCCTAAGTGGGGGAGTGTTGTAACGCCCCGATTTTGGGCTTATATGTTTTGGCGAGTCGGGTTGGACAGGTAGAATCGGTGATGGTTGTTCGGACCGTTTTAAAGGTGGTTTAGGGAGATCAGAGTTTTGGATAGGATAAAAATGTGATAAAAATTTCTAAAATCCTCTAAAACGATATTTAAGAGGTTGGCCAAATCAATTTTACAAAACGAGTTTTCGAAAGTATACATTTTGGGTAGTGACCAAAATGTAAAGATTTAAAAGTTGAAAAATGGTTTTTCAAGAAGAGTCAAAATCTTAGAATCTTCAGGGAGCTACTTGGAAATTATGCCTTTTCCCTAATTTGGCATGTGTTTTAAATGCTATTTAAAATTAAAAGGCTTTTTAATTCGGTTAATTAATGAAGGTAGTTAAACGGTTAAGGAAAAGATTTCACGAGCTTTCATTTTCTCCCTTTTGCTTCAGCCAAACACCCTTCTCTTCTCTCAATTTTCCAGAAATCTTTTGCTCTCAAATCCTCTTTTTGATCCTTATCATTCTCTATTGATTTCTTCCATTTTTCTTCAAGTTTCTTCAAGCAAAACTTGTCAAATTAAAGGAGAAGCAAGGATTGGAGGTAGTTTTCGTGATATCCCTCTAATCTAAGTTCTTTAATGAAATTCCAAAGATATTTGACTCTTTCATACTGATTTTGACGAGGTTTTGTTGTTAGAATATTAAACTCTTGAAATCTTGATGAAAAATTGGTTTGAAATGTGATTTTCGAACTTTAATTGATTTGGCTGTTTTGAGATTGTTTCTAAATGAGTTTTGAAAGGTTTTTGGTGTAGAAGTGGAGTCTTAATCATATAGATCACGAAATCCTTGAGATCCTTAGTTTTGGAAGTGTTTTTGGTTGAGTTTTTGAGGTGTTCTTGAGGAATTCGAGTTGTTGGAGGTATAAGGTTGTTTTTGGATGTTGATTAATGCTTAGAATGTGATGGATGAGTTGGGTAATTGTTGGTTGAGCATCGAGCTGTGGTAGATTTTGATGTTAAGAGAGTTACCCTGAAGCTTGCAGATGATTACGGAGTAGTAATCGTAGGCGAGAACGTGAAGTTCTTGTCTAATGCAATTTCAGCTCTTGAAGTGAGTCGGATGATGGGGTGGGGTTGCGAAGCTTTCTTGGCGTACGTGATGAATCCTGGTATGAAGGACATGCGGGTACAAGACATACGAACCGTATGTGAGTTTTCGGGTGTTTTTCCGGAAGAGTTGCCTGGGTTGCCACCAAACTGAGAGGTTGAGTTTGGTATCGAGTTGTATGAGAATACGACTCCGGTGTCCATTGCTCCTTATCGCATGGCACCTGAGGAGTTGAAGGAGTTGAAGACGCAACTATAGGAGTTGCTTGACCGAGGATTTATAAGGCCGAGTATTTCACCCTGGGGTGCGCCGATATTGTTTGTGAAGAAGAAGGATGGTACGATGTGGATATGCATAGATTATCGGTAGTTGAACAAGTTGACGATTAGGAACAAGTACCATATGTTGAAGATCGATAATTTGTGGTGCTTCGGTGTTTCCAAAAATAGATTTGAGGTATGGGTACTATCAGCTAAAGGTTAAGGATGTGGATGTGCCTAAGACAGCTTTTCGGACTAGGTATGGCCATTATGAGTTCTTGGTGAAGCCGTTTGGATTGACAAATGAACATGCTGCATTCATGGATATGATGAATAGGATGTTCCATGAGTTTCTAGATCAGTTCGTGGTAGTGTTTATCGATGATATTCTCGTGTACTCACGTACCGAAGAGGATCATGATAGGCACTTGAGAATTGTGTTACAGGCGATGTTGGAGAATCAGCTTTACGCTAAGCTGAGCAAGTGTGAGTTTTGGCTCAAGGAAGTGGTGTTTCTTGCACATGTGGTGTTAGGCGAAGGTATTCGGGTTGATCCACACAAGGTTGAAGCGGTGATGAGTTGGAAGACGCCTAAATCAGTGACGGAAGTGCGAAGTCTCCTTGGGTTGGCTGGATATTACTGAAGGTTTGTTGAGGGTTTTTCTAAGATTGCTGCATCTCTGACCATGTTGTTGCAAAAGAATGTTCGCTTTGAGTGGACGGATGTTAGGCAACAAGCTTTTGAGAAGTTGAATGAGGCTTTGACGCAAGCTCCAGTCTTGATTCAACCAGAATCGGGTAAGGAGTTTGTAGTCTATAGTGATGCATCATATGTTACTTTGGGTTGCGTATTGATGCAAGGTGGAAAGGTTGTGGCTTTGCGTCTAGGCAGTTGAAGGTCCATGAGCGGAAGTACCTTTCGCATGATCTAGAGCTCGCTACAGTGGTGTTTGCTTTGAAGATTTGGAGACACTACATTTATGGTGAAAAGTGTGGGGATTACACCGATCATAAGAATTTGAAGTATCTTATGTCGCAGAAGTAGTTGAATCTTAGGCATCGAAGATGGTTGGAGTTCCATAAGAATTATGATCTGACCATTGAGTATCTTCTCGGAAAGGCCAATGTTGTAGATGATGCTTTGAGTAGGAAGGTAGTCGTTGAGCTAAGGGCGATGTTTGCTCGGTTGAGTATATCGCGTGATGGTGGCTTGATAGCCAAGTTGCAAGTGAAACCTTCCTTGATTCAGCTCATCAAGGAGAAGCAGTTGTTGGATGATTCGTTGTTGCCTCACGTTCAGGATATAGCTGAGGGTAGTATAATGGACTTTTGTTTTAATGATGATGGGGTTCTCTGTTCCAAAAGTCGAATAGTTGTGCCGGAAGATGCTGAATTAAGGTGCACTATTTTGACTGAAGCTCATAGCAGTCGATTTGTTATGCACCCTGGTAGTACTAAAATGCATCGTGGTTTGAAGGATGGGTACTATTGGGTGGGGTTGAAGAAGGATGTTGCTGATTTTGTAAGCAAGTGTATGGTTTGCCAGCATGTGAAGGCAGAGCATCAGTTTCCTTCTGATTTGTTACAGCCTTTGAGGATAACGGAGTGGAAATCGGAAAGGATTACGATGGATTCTGTGTCCGGTCTGCCTTTGACACCATCTAAGAAGAAATCTGTATGGGTTATTGTGGATCAACTTATGAAGTGTGCACATTTCTTGGTTGTTCATACTACGCATATGTTAGATAAGTTAATTGAGTTTTATATTGCTGAGATTGTGCGGATGCATGGTGTGCCCAAGTCCATAGTTTCGGTGTAACGCCCCAATATTGGGCTTAGATGTTTTAGCGAGTCGGGTTGGACCGGTAGAACCGGTGATGGTTGTTTAGACTGTTTTAAAGGTGGTTTAGGGAGATCGGAGTTCGAGATAGGATAAAAATGTGATAAAATTTTCTAAAATCCTTTAAAATGATTTTTAAGAGGTTGGCCAAATCAATTTTACAAAATGGGTTTTCGAAAGTATACATTTTGGGTAGTGACCAAAATGTAAAGATTTAAAAGTTGAAAAAATGGTTTTTCAAGAAGAGTCAAAATCTTAGAATTTGTAGGGAGCTACTAGGCAATTATGCATTTTTCCCTAATTTAGCATGTGTTTTAAATGCTATTTAAAATTAAAAGGCTTTTTAATTTGGTTAATTAATGAAGGTAGTTAAACGGTTAAGGAAAAGATTTCACGAGCTTTCATTTTTCTCACTTTTCCTTCAGCCAAACACCCTTATTTTCTCTCAATTTTCCAGAAATCTTTTGCTCTCAAATCCTCTTTTTGATCCTTATCATTCTCCATTGATTTTTACATTTTTCTTCAAGTTTCTTCAAGCAAAACTTGCCAAATGAAAGGTGAAGCAATGATTAGAGATGATTTTTGTGCTATCCCTCTAATTTAAGTTATTTAATAAAATTCCAAAGATATTTAACTCTTTAATACTGATTTTGATTGAGGTTTTGTTGTTAGAATATTAAACTCTTTAAATCTTGATGAAAAAATGGTTTAAAATGTGATTTTCGGACTTTAATTTATTTGGATGTTTTGAGATTGTTTCTAAATGAGTTTTGAAAGGTTTTTGGTGTTGAATGGAGTCTTAATCATATAGATCCCGAAATCCTTGAGATCCTTAGTTTTGGAAGTTTTTTTGGTTGAGTTTTTTAGGTGTTCTTGAGCAATTCGAGTTGCTGGAGGTATAAGGTTGGTTTTAGGTTGTTTTTAGATGTTGATTAATGCTTAGAATGTGTTGGATGAGTTGGGTAATGGCTGGGGTGGGTTTGAGGTCAGTCGATTGAGTTTTTGGTTGTTTTGGATGGGTGTTTTGTTGCTTTAGAGCAGGGCTGCGGGATTTCTTGTGTGTACTGGGGTTTTGGATGCATTTTAATGTATTGAACCTCTTTTTTGATGTGTTGAAAATAGGAGATAGTGATCCAGAAGCGAACGAAGTGCTTTTGGAGGTTTCGGAAAATTGGTAATTGCGTCGGCAAGCGTGGTATCGCAATTCGGTGAGTGGAACTTGGTTTTCCAACGTGTGAACGTTTTAGAAAAGGTTTTGGGAACTTAATAAGAGCTTGAAATGCTTTATTAAGTTCGAAAGTAAGTAAATCGAAATTTCTCCCTCGGTTGTGCTAGTTATGAGCCTTTGGTTGCACTTGATTTTAAATGCATGTACCTATTGTTTTAAAGCATGATTTGAGTATATAAATGGTGTTGATGATGTCATGTGGTTTAAGGATACACTATGTAAGTGATCCTTGTATGCATGTCTTGATGTATGCGGTTTTAAGCATGGTTTAATGCTTGTGTATGGCTTATCATGAATGCTTTGTAAAAACAGTGAGGAATGCATGGGATTTGGATTATATTGGCAAGTGATGTGAAATAATGTGTTTTATAGATGAAATCGTATATAGTTAGCCGGCTATAGGATTGAGTGCACTATAAACAAATCGTCTTCGATGTTGAGGGGTTGTGATAGTATCAAATACTCCATCCAAGTACCCTAACGATTGAGAATGGTTTAAGGTTGCAACGGTTGAGGGTAGCTCCCTGGTGCGAACCTTGTGTGTGTCTCGTCTCTCATTTGTGGGTTATACATTTACTTATGAGTGGTGTTGAGGGGTTGTGATTGTACCGAATACTCCACCATGGGTATCACAACAATGGAGGGTCGCTCTCGTGTGTGAGCCTTGTTATGTCAGTAAAGTGTATGAAGGGTGTGGGACAACCCTTGGTAATTCGTGTATCCGATACTTTGATTTTGAGTTTGTTGTTATCACTTGTGAGCCAATATAATGGATTTGTGTAATGTGGGAAATGTTGCTAATGCATGTTATGGTTTAAGCTTAGCATAATGGTGTTTATGCTTGGAAGGCTTGGTAAATGGAAAGAAATGGTTTGATTGCTTAATTTAATTGGATCATGTAGCATGATGTTTATCACAATGATTTTGATGTTAAGGTGCATGGTTTGCTAAGAAAGGCATGATGTTTTTGAAAAGAGAGAAAAATGGTTTTGTGCATTAATGATGTTTGTGGTTTTAGCAATCCTCACTAAGCTTGTATGCTTATGCTCTCTTTGTTTCATCAATGCAGATAATTAGACTTTTGGAGGCAGCATCTTCGAAGAATCACACCAAGACATTTCTGGTTTTGAGCAAGTTTATGATGCATATTTGGATTTGTAAATGGACATTGAGTATTGGTTTGTGCTTGTAATTGGTTTTTAGCCTTTTTGGTGTTTTTGACATCTAGAAAGCATGCCTTTAGTTCCATAGCTTGCAAGAATGATGCTATGATGTAACTTGTGCTTCGTGTTGGTGGTCATTGATGTATATTCGTGTTGTATGTATGTTGGGGCATGTGTCGGGGTGGTTTCGGAGGGTCAAAGTTGATTTAGACCAGCATTTTGGAAAGTTGCAGGCCCAGGCATTTCGGAACGCCCTTACCTGTTTCTGAACGGTGGCCTGTAATGGCCACGGTGTTTCAGAACAGTAAGGTTTGTTCCGAAACAATTTGCCTATGTGAACTAATGTACCAAAATGTGTCTCTTGGGGTTTCGAAATGAACCCGCATATTGAAACGGTCAACCTTGTTTCAAAACGGCCGTTCCGATACAGGGTCCTCTGTTCTAAAGCAGTTGACCGTTGGATCTATATTTGAATTGTCATGAGTTCTGTTTTCTTGCATTTTGGTCCATGTTTTCCTTATTTGCAATTGAATGAGTTCCTAATGTCATTTTGAGCCGAGCTTTCACCTTTGAGCGTGTAACGAACTTAATTGAATGATGGTAACTTGATTTTGGCAAAAGCCCATATAATTTACCAAATTTACAAAATGATCTCTAAATCTTAATTGGCTTAAATCAAAAAGCGATTGTATTGATTTTGTATCTGCTGCTGTGTAAGTACACATAGGAACCTAAGTTGCATCTAGACAAGATAAAAAGAAAAAATAGGGTCGTTTATTGAGGTAAACTTTCTCAGTTTATTTCAATAATCCCCGTGTGATTCGTTCGGTTCGGTCTATCGGCCAGGCCGGGTCGAGGGGGTTACAGTCGGATAGAGATATGAGGTTTATAGTGAGGTTTTGGGAATGTTTACATCAAGCGTTGGGTACACGGTTGAATTTCAGCACTTTATATCATCCTCAAACGGATGGACAGTCAGAGCATGTTATCCAAGTGCTGGAGGACATGTTGTGATGCTGTGTGATTGATTTTCAGGGTTCTTAGGAAAAGCATCTGCCTTTAATTGAGTTTGACTATAATAATAGTTTTCAGGCAAGTATACAAATGGCTCTGTATGAGGCCTTGTATGAGAGGAAGTGTAGAATGCCTCTTTGTTAGGCTGAGGCGAGGCAAAAGTTGCTTTCCTTGCTGGATATGCTCAAGGGAACAACTGAGAAAGTAAAGCTCATATGTGAGCGGTTGAAGGCTGCATCGGATCGTCAGAAATCTTATGCGGATTTAAAGCGTAAAGAGATTGAATTTGCGGTTGGAGGTCGCGTGTTCCTTAAGGTATCGCCTTGGAAGAAGGTGATGAGGTTCGGGCGTAAGGGATAGCTCAGTCCGAGGTTTATTGGACCTTATGAGGTTGTGGAGCGAGTTGGTCTTGTGGCTTATCGGTTGAGGTTGCCTCCCGAGTTGGAAAAGATTCATGATGTGTTTCATGTTTCTATGTTGCGAAGGTATAGATCGGATCCTTCGCATGTGATGCCAGTTGAGGAAATTGAGTTAAATCCGGATTTATCCTATGATGAGGAACCGGTGAGGATTCTGGATTCGAGTAGCAAAGTGCTTCGTGGAAAAGAGATTGAGCTTGTGAAGGTGTTGTGGCGACACCGAGGAGTTGAGGAAGCCACGTGGGAAAGCAAGGCGGACATGCTGAGGCAATTTTTGCACCTTTTTCCTCCAGGTAAAATTTCGAGGACGAAATTTCCTAAGTGGGGGAGAGTTCTAACGCCCCAGTTTTGGGCCTAGGTGTTTTGCGAGTCGGGTTGGATCGGTGGAACCGGTATCGGTTGTTCGAACCATTAAAAGGTGGTTTAGGGAAAATCATGGTTCAGGATGTGATAAAAATTTGATAAAATTCCTAAAATCCTCTAGGATTATATTTAAGAGGTTGGTTAAATCAATTTTGCAAAACAAGCTTTGGAAAGCATGCATTTTGGGTAGTGACCAAAATGTAAAGTTTAAAACTGTGGAAAATTGTGTTTTTCAAAAAGAGTCAAAATCTTAGAATCATTAGGGAGCTTAATGGCAATTAATATTTTTCTCTAATTTAGCACGTGTTTTAAATGTTTTATTAAAAATTAAAAAGGGCTTTTAATTGATTTAATTAGAAAGGGAGTTAATTAGTTAACAAAAAATTGACGATCTTTTCATTCTGTCTTTTTCACTTCAGCCAAACACTCTCCATTTTCTCTCAAATTCAAGATTTTCTTCATTCTCAAATTCTCTTTTGATTTCCAACTTTTCCTTGGTGGTTTCTCTCATTTTCCTTCAAGTTCTTTCAATCTAAGTTTGCCAAATTAGAAGAGAAGCAAGGCTTGCTTGAGATGATTTCTAAATGAGTTTTGAAAGGTTTTTGGTGTTGGAATAGAGTCTTAATCATAGAGGTCTCGAAATCCTTGAGATCCTTGGTTTTTGAAGTGTTTTTGGTAAGGTTTTGGGGTGAAAAGTGGAATCCGAGTTGCTGGAGGTGTAAGGATGGTTTTAGGATATTTTGGATGTTGATTGATGCTTAAAATGTGTTGGATGTGTTGGGTAATAGCTGGGCTGAGGTTAGAGGTCAATCGATTGAGTTTTCAGTTGTTTCGGATGGGTGATTTGATGCTTTAGAGCAGGGTTGCGGGTTTTCTTTTGAGTGCTGGTGTTTAGGATGCATTTTAATGCATTGACCTCTATTTTAATCTGTTGAAAACAGGGGGTAGTAATCCGGAATCAAACGAAGTGATTTTGGAGTCTTCGGACGATCGATAGCTGCTTCGGCAAGTGCGGTTTCGCAAGTCGGTGAGTGGAACTTGGTTTTCCGGTATGGAAACTTTTTAGAAAAGGTTTTGGGAACTTAGTAAGAGCTTGAAACACTTTACTAAGTTCGGAAGTAAGTAAAGCGAATTTTTCTCCTGGTTTGTGCTAGTTGAGCCTTTGGTTGCACTTTATTTTAATTACGTTTACCTACTGTTTTAAAGCATGTTTTGAGTATATAAAATGTGTATGATGATGCCATCTGGTTTAAGGATGCACTAGGTGAGTGATCCTTGTATGCATGTGTTGATGCGTGAGGTTTGAAGCATGGTTTAATGCTTGAGTTATGGCTTATCATGAATGCTTTGTAAAAACAATGAGGTATGCATGAAATGTGGATTATATTAGCAAGTGATGTTGTATAAAGTGCTTTGTAAATGAAATCGGATATAGTTAGCCGGCTATAGGATTAAGTGCACTATAAAAAGTCGCCTTGGATGTTGAGGGGTTGTGATTGTACCGAAAACTCCATCCAAGTACCCTAACGATTGAGGATTGTTTAAGGTTGCAACGGTTGAAGGAAGCTCCCAGGTGCGAACCTTGTGTGTGTCCCGTCTCTCGTTAGTGGGTTATACATCTACCGATGAGTGGTGTTGAGGGGTTGTTATTGTACCGAATACTCGACCACGGGTGTCACAACGGTGGAGGGTTTCTCCCGTGTGTAAGCCTTGAGATGTCGGTAGAGTGTATGAAAGGTGTGGGACAACCCTTGGTAATTCGTGTATCCGATACATTTTGAGAATGTTGTTTATCACTTGTGAGCCAATATAATGAAATGAAATGTTATGGAAAATGTTGTTGACACCTATTGTGAAAAATGCATGTTTTGTCTTAAGCTTAGCATAAAGGTGTTTATTCTTGGAAGGCTTGGAATTTGAGTAGCAATGGTTTAATTGCTGAAATTTTATGGATCATGTTGCATGATGTTGAATACAATGATTTTGATGATAAAGTGCATGGTTTGTCAAAGGAGGCATGATGGTTTTGAAAAGGGTGGAAAATGGTTTTGTGCATTGATGATGTTTTTGGTTTGAGCAATCCTCGCTAAGCTTGTATGCTTATGCTCTCTTTGTTCATCAATGCAGTTAATTTAAGCTTTGGAGGCAGCACTTGCAAGGGATCGGTGTAAGACTTTGATTGAAGGTAAGTTTTGGTTTTTGGACTAGTGTAATAAAGGCAATGGGGGTATCCAATGCTATGAATGTTGTTGGTATGGTATTTTCTGATTTGGTGCAAGTTTATTATGCATATTTGGTTGTGTACTTGGCCTTTAAGTTTTGGTTTATGCTAGGAATTTCAACTTAACCTTTTGGTGCATATTTCTCCTAGAAAGCATGCCTTTAGTCTCTTTGTTATTGATAATGATGCTTTGAGGATGCCTATGCTACGTATGTTTGGTCATCGATGTATATTTGAGTGGCAAACATGTTTGGGCATGTAACGGGATTATTTCGGATGCTTTAAATTAATTTAAACCAATATTTTCAAACATTGCAGGCCCAGGTGTTTCGAAACACCCTTACATGTTTTGAAACGGGGGCTTGATATTGCCTTGGGGTTTCGAAACGGTGAGATCTGTTTCGAAACATTTTGCCTCTGTGAAACCCTGTTCCGAAACGGGTCTTTATTGGTTTCGAAACGAACCCGCATTTCGAAACATTCAGCTAAGTTTCGATACGACTGTTCCAATACAGGGCTCACCGTTCCGAAACGTTTGGTAGTTAAAACAGTTTTTGGAATATTCTGAGTTTCTGTTTTCTTACATTTTGGTCCCTCTTGATCATGTATGTAATTAAATGAGTTCTAGAGGTCGTATTGAGCTGAGATTTCATAGAGAAGTTTGTAAAGAATTGAATTAAAGGTTGGTAGTCCGAATTTGGTAATAACCCTTACAATTAGGCAAATTTACAAAATGGTCCCTAAAACCGAATTTGACTATAATCAGTAAGCGTTTGTGATGTTGTCTTATCCGCTGCTTGTGTACACACATAAGAACCTAAGTTACATCTAGACAAGATAAAAAGAAAAAAAATTAGGGTCGTTTATTGGGGTAAACCTTCCCGGTTTACTTCAATATTCCCCGTGTGATTCGTTCGGTACGGTCTATCGGTCAGGTCAGGTCGAGGGGGTTACAAACACAATTTGATTAATCTGATGTTTAATTAAATCAAACATCACGTATGAATACATGGAAAATTCATCATGCCACATCACAGGTAAAAATATATGTACGATATAAAACAATGTCACACGGTAAAAATCATTATTATATAGCACAGTAAGAAAACACACCTCAAGCAACAATAGCTCTAACGTCGAGAAGAACGCCTCTCACGTTCAGGTCTAGCACTGGCCCTAACTGAATCAGAACATACGATGTAAACCTTATATTAATTAATATCTATCACTATGCCACCAACTAAAAACACTAATACTAATCTAAAAGAATACTCACGTGTAGTCCTCGTGGTATGTGTACGATTAGATCGAATAGGCAAATGAGGTGGTAATTCGTCTTCCTCAAAGTCGATGTCGTCTAAAACACATATGTAAACTACATCAGATCTCATATCCAAATCCTTCAAAAATTAAGGTTGTGCGATGCTAGAAATTCACCAAAATTCGATCGAAATAAGAAGCATAAAAAAGATGTCGGGAGAGGGGACGTGCGGCTGCCAGTGTTGAATGTAATTAGTTTTAGGGATGATGGGGTTTAAATAACCAATTTAATGGGTAAATCACAACGTTAGCCACTAAACTTAATGAGGGTTTACAACCTAGCACCTAAGTTTTTCATGTTTTGCAAATTGTACCCTAAATTTCTATATTAAGCCTTATAAATCTAATTTTTTTTTAATTTAATCTTTAAACTCAATTAGGGTTTCTTAATTAAATTCCCAAATCATTAGGGTTTCAAGAATTAGGGATTTCAAAATTAGGTTTCTAAATTAGGGATTTTTGCAAAACTAGGGTTTACAATTTGTGGGTAATTTTTTGGGTGTTACAACTCTCCCACCCTTAAAAGAAATTTCGTCCTCGAAATTTTCAGACTTAGTTATAGATCCCAAAAATTAAATGACACAACTTAAAATTTTTCGTTTTGAATTCCTCATCCTTCAACATAAAAGTAAAAACTAAATCATCATAAATGTACCTACTATGTCCTCTAGCTCATCATAGTAACAACTCATGATCTTTGGTTGCATAAACCAAGCTCGGCCGTCCAGCCTCAGATCTAATTGATCTATTACTCTAAACATGTCTACCTTTATTAGTTGTACCCGAAGAAGAATGTCTACAATGTCTTTTATCCCCACTAGGTGTCTTTTGTGCACACGACAAATGAAAAAGAAAATCAAACAAGCAAGAACACAAGAGATTAAACGAGGTTTAGCAGTGTGATTACGTCCTCGGGGAGCAAAGAGCGGTTGTTTTCTTATATTCAATCAATAATGCCTAACAAAAACAAGGCTTAAAGCCTAAAAAGAACAATTGATGAAGTGCCTAATGAGGTGGGGGTAAGCCTCTTTATATAGCCCCCTACATCCAAGTCCTATTCTAACTAGGATAACTACTATTCAATCCAACTTTAACTAGGATTACAATTGTTCTAATCCTTTATGGAGTAGTATTCCTTATCTTCCAAGGATTTGTACTCCTTAACCTCCAAGGATCCCTCAAGTCGGTTGGTTATTAAGCCCATATGTCCTTTTATAGTATATGAGTCATACTTAACAAATCTCCACCTTGGCGGATATCATGCCCCTTAAGAGATAAATCTAGAGTCTCTCACACATCAAAGTGGGTTGGGCTACCATGCTTCTCTAGCATTTGCAAAATTTCAACAAGTCCAAACAATGCTTGAACTTGTCTGTAGTAACAAGCTTGGTCAACATATCAGCTGGATTGTCTGCAATATGCACCTTTTGTAACAATATCTCACCAGATGCAATCAACTCTCTAATCTAGTGAAACATCACATCAATATGTTTAGTTCTAGCATGATACACCTGATTCTTAGCCAAATGAATAGCACTTTGGCTATCACAATGCAATTGAACTCCACCTTGCCGAATACCCAATTCCTTCACTAGCCCGATAAGTCATAAGGCTTCTTTTGTAGCTTCAGCTACTGCCATGTACTCAGCTTTAGTTGTTGATAATGCCACAACAGACAAAATAGTTGACTTCCAACATATAGGCCCTCCACCAAGGGTGAAAACATACCCAGTTGTAGACCTTCTATCATCCAAATCCCCTGCATAGTCTGAAAATCCACTTGACTGCTTCCCAATGTGATCTTCCTGGTTTAGACATGTATTTACAGACTTGACCAACAGCTGAGCTAAACCAGGACGAGTACATACCATCGCATACATCGGGTAGCCGACAGCACTGGGATAAGGGACCTTTTCCATCTCTTCAATTTCCTTGTCTGTCTTCGGGCACTTTTCTGTAGAAAGCTTAAAGTGGTTCGCCAATAGAGTGCTCAGGCTTTGCTTTGCTCATCCCAAACATGTCTAACACTTTCTCAACATAGCCTTGCTGAGATAACCACAATTTCCTTGAGCCTCTATCTCTGTGAATCTCCATTCTAAGAATTTTCTTTGCAGCTCCTAAGTCTTTCATATCAAAATCCTGACTCAATAAAGCTTTCAAACCGACAACATCATGCATATACTTTGCAGCCAGCAACATATCATCAACATACAGTAGCAGAAAATTAAAATAACCATCGTCAAGGATTTTAACATAGACACAACAATCATACTCACATCGCTTGTAGCCAATCTGAATCATGTAGGAGTCGAATCGCTTGTACCATTGTCGTGGAGACTGCTTCAACCCGTACAAGGATTTTTTTTAACCTGCAAACCAGATGTTCATCTCCGGATTGAATGAACCCTTCTAGCTACTGCATATAAATCTGCTCCTCTAGATCATTGTAGAGCGTTTAGGTGTTCTCTAAATATGAGCGTAAGTGCACACTCATGTCAAGTTATAGTATAAAAGATAACGTCTCCCACGAGGATTGGACAGCTTAACTCGAATCGTAATTCCTGCACAAGGGAAAATTAAATGCACAAATAAGTTTGGTTTATTTAAGAGGAAAATTAAATAAAACAAAAGTAATAAGAAGAGATCAGATTGATAGAATGGGTCGGGTTATGATGTTGGGTAGTGTGAAACTACGTTGAATATGATAAGTTGTTTTGCGCTGCTAGAGATTGTTGCCTCGGCGGGGGATGGCAGATTGGCTGCTGAGACACTCTCGCTTCCTCGATAGTGGAATAGGCGTGTGGCTCGGCGGCAAACTCGGCAGTACTTCAAGGCTCGACAGTATGCTTCGATGTTGATCCTACTTATGTCTAAGTCAGAATGTTGTTGATGCCCACTGCAAATAATACCAATCGCGGTGTGAATCGTGCAAAGATAGCAAAGTTTGGTTCGTTCTCTTTTAGCCGCCTTAAACCCTAACCTATGCCTAGGCTAGATTGATCAACACTTGATTAAGGTGAGGACCGTACTTACTCCTTTCGTGAGTTCGAATCTCTCGATACCGAACAAATGGATAGTAATCAACTAATCTTTTGCCTTAATAGAAAACTATGAAGAACATGGAATAAGCAAACCTTGAATTTTATTGCAAAAACAAACTTAAAATCCTAAACAACCGTTCTCATACTAGTTTACAACATAACCCAAACCCAAAGAGAATTTTAGAACATAATGACGACAAGAAAACCTAAACTATGCCTAGGGGAAAACCTCAGTCATTTTGAAGTAAAAATACATTGAATATATATAGGCATTAGCTAGGTCAAGTCCTCCTTGAGTAGAAGTCTTAAAAGTAGATTTTGCATTAAATGCAACCTTTAATTATGACTTCTTTGAGTTGAATGTGAAATTCTTCATGTTGCCTTGCTCCGTAAGTTATCTCAAACTCCTCCTTCGGTGGCTCTGCCCGCTGCTACAGGCATAGGAAAATTGAGTGGATAGCATCGTTAGAATCAGGATTTTCTGCTCTACAGATCGCACTCCAGTTCTCCAATTCCTCATCTTGCTGCCCTGGGCGGCGGGTACAGCGACAGCAGCTACTCGGCAACTGATGTCTATGTCTGGAACTGCATCAGTACAGCTCCTTGATCTGCTGGCTCATCATCATGTCCTTAGCTCATTTCTCCTTCTACCATCCTCTAGTACCTAAAACTAAAACTAAACTAAAATAGTACCTTTTCCTTACCAAATAATAAATAATCAATAAAAAGCATGGCAAAGTAAATAATACTGTAGAATGCAATGCATGATCCTAATTATGCCTAAAATGTACTTAAAACAACAATAATATGAGATGGAGTGTGCACAAAATATAGAACTTATGGATACTTTACAATCACCATGCAAAAAAGTAGCTTTAACATCCATCTGCTCTAAATACAAATCCGAACTAGTTACAAGTGCAAGAATTGCCCTGATTGAAGTATGCCTAACCACAAGAGAAAAGATTTCATCATAATCAACTTCTTTTTGCTGTGAAAAACCCTTTGCTACCAATCGAGCCTTGAACTTTTCCCTCTCTTTTACTGATACTGCCGGTTTCCTTTTATACACCCATTTGCAACCAATAGCCTTCTTTCCCTCAAGAAGCCTAGCTAGCTCCCACGTATGATTTTTTCTGCAAAGATTCCATCTCCTCAACCATTACAGCCATCCATTTGCTTTTCTCCGAACTAGAGATAGCCCCTTGAAAAGTATCCAGATCTTCACTACAAATGTGAAGTGCAAAAGACACCATATCTTCAAAACCTAATCTACATGAAGCCTTTTTATTGGTGTGTCTCTCTCTATCTCTAGCTAAATTATAATTCTGCAACGGAATTGTATTAGAGTCACCATAAGCTGAATTCGAACTTTCACCTTTCTCAGTTGTTACTTCTTTCTCAACTACTCTTGGATACTTTTTGAAATCCACCAGCACCTTGTCTCGGTTCTACTGCAACGTGAATTGCTCGTCAAAAATTGCATCTCTACTAATCATTGTTTTCCTTGCAACTGGATCCCAAAACTTGTATCTTTTAACACCTTTCTTGTAGCACAGAAAGATGCACTTCTTCGATTTTGCATCAAGTTTTGATCTCTTATCACCAGGTACATGCACATAAGCAGGACAACCAAAAATCCGTAAGTGTGAAAAATCAACTACATTGCCTGTCCATACCTCTCCTGCAACTTTTCCACCCAAAGATGCCAGTGGTGACCTTTTGATGAGATAACATGCCATACTCACAACCTCTTCCCAAAAGTTTTTAGGAAGCTCTGCATTCAGTCTCAAGCACCGAGCCCGCTCAGCTAATAACATGTTCATCCTTTTAGCAACATTATTTTGTTATAGTATCTTTCGCACTGAAAAATGTCTCTAAATCCCATGCTCCTCACAAAACTTCAGAAACTGCGAATATGTGTACTTTGTGCCATTACCAGACCTTAAATACTTGATCTTTCTACCCATTTGGTTCTCCACCTCAGCTTTCCACACCTTGAATTTGGAAAAAAAAGACTTCAGATTTCTGTTTCAAGAAATACACCCAAACTTTCTTAGAAAAATCGTCAATAAAAGTAACATAATACACAGATCCACCTAATGATGATTCTCTTGTAGGCCCTCATACATCATAATGCACATAATCAAGAATCCCTTCAGTTTTGTTCTTTCCAGTCGTGAAACTGACTTTAGTCTATTTAAAAGAACACAAAATTAACAAAAATCGAGCTTGCAAC
Source organism: Hibiscus trionum (assembly GCA_030270665.1). Taxonomy (NCBI): domain Eukaryota; kingdom Viridiplantae; phylum Streptophyta; class Magnoliopsida; order Malvales; family Malvaceae; genus Hibiscus; species Hibiscus trionum. The sequence goes on along the minus strand of BSYR01000017.1, from coordinate 39,480,862 downwards.
TTTTGACACCATGCAACAAATTTATTTTATGCAATTCAACCATTCCACGTTCACTAAGATGACCAAGACGCATATGCCACAATTTTGTATTATCATCATATGACTCAACAAAATGAGCTCCACTTACAACCGTACTCCCTAACAGTTTATAGATATTCCCTGCAGTTATCTTTCCTTTCATCACAGTCAATGCACCTTTAACAATCCTAATGGTTTCTCTATCCTCATCAGCTTTAGGAATTAAACCATTCTTATGCAAAGTGCCCAAAGAAATTAGATTCATTTTCAAACCCGGTATATGCCTAACATCACATAATGTTCTAACAGTGCCATCATACATCTTAATTCTGACTTCACTAATACCGACAATATTGCAACATCTATTATCACCTAAATAGACAGAACCAGAATTAACAGACATATAGGTAGAAAACCACTTCTTGTTAGGCGTTATATGATAAGAGCATCCTGAATCAAGAATCCAAGCATCCGTGAACTGAGTTGTTGAAATAGAAAGTATATCACCATCACTGCAATCTGAATTCTCATTTTGTACCACATTCACAGTTTGGGATGATGCATCATGTTTATCATCTGACTCATTTTTCCACTTTGGACAGTCTCGCTTCATATGTCCTGGATCTTTGCACTTGTAGCAACAAAACGTCTTCTTGCCTCTAGACTTTGATCTAGAATTTTGTCTTCCAAAACCCTCCTTCTTTGACTTCCTTCCACGGCCGTGATTACTCTTAACATATAAACCATCAGCGTGAGAGCTTTCGCCTGTATTCTGCCTTCACTGGTTGTGGGCCAACAAGGCTGCAGTAATCTCTTCAACTTTGATTGTTTCTTTCCCATATGTAAGAGTAGTCATCATGTGTTCATAAGAAGAAGGCAACGAACACAACAAAATAATTGCTTTCTCTTCATCTTCAATCTTCACATCAAGTTGAGTTAAATCGGTGATTATTTGATTGAAGATATCCACGTGATATGCCAAATCCTAACCTTCCTGCGTCTTCAGCCCATACAATTTCTGCTTTAGATACAATTTATTTGTCAGAGACTTGGACATAAATTGAATTTCCAACTTGCTCCATATCTCTCCTGGAGACGTCATATCCATAACGTGATACATAATCTCATCTGCCAAACATAACCATATGGTTCCAGTCGCTCGTTGCTGCAGTTCTTCCCAATCGTCGTCCTCCATCGACGTTGGTTTTGTAGATCGTAAAGCCTTTAAAATACCTTGTTGCACTAACAGATCCTTTACCCTCTTCTGCCACAATCCGAAATTACCGTCACCATTGAACTTGACCACTTCAAATTTCGCACCGGACATAGCCATCGCAACCAGGCTCTTGATACCAGTTGTTGGGCACACGACAAACGAAAAAGAAAATCAAACAAGCAAGAACACAAGAGATTTAATGAGATTCAGCAGTGTGCTTACGTCCTCGAGGAGCAAAGAGCGGTTGTTTTCTTATATTCAATCGATAATGCCCGACAAAAACAAGGCCTAAAGCCTAAAAAGAACAATTGATGAAGTGCCTAATGAGGTGGGGTAAGCCTCTTTATATAGCCCCCTACATAAAAGTCCTATTCTAACTAGGATAACTACTACTCAATCCTACTTTAACTATGATTACAATTGTTCTAATCCTTCGGGGAGTAGTATTTCTTATCCTCCAAAGATTCGTACTCCTTAACCTCCAAGGATCCCTCAAGTCAGTTGGTTATTAAGCCCATCTGTCCTTTTACAGTATATGAGCCATACTTAACAGTGTCTAAACTGATTTCTGAGACTGACGTTGCACAAATGAAGCTGTATCTGGACTTGGACAATCACTGAAGAAATGATCAAAGGAACCACCTTTGAAACATGCCCCTGCCTTTTTTTCTACATTCTCCATTATGTTCCCTATTGCAATAAGAAAAAATACATAAAGAGCAAGAACCAGTTGAACCACCAACACTACCAGTCGGAATTGTCAATATTGCGAGTCCCACACTTTGATGATTCTGATAATCAAACTCTTCCCTAGCCCTCTTCCTAGACTGATCCCACTAACTATGCTGAACTGATGTGGTCGGTTGCTTCCTAGCTCGATCGGTACCCTGAGATTCATGTTGCTTCATATCTGCCTCATTCCGCTCAGCAGTCCTAACTCGTTGAGTAATCTCATTATACTCCTTGTCCATATGTAAAGCCACACCCGTCTTAATCAATGGACACAGCCCCTTTGGGAAATAGTCACATTTTTCTTTCTTTGTGGTCACTAAAGCTGGGACATATTGAATCAGCCTCATGAACTCTATCTCATAATCATTCACGGACATGTCATTCTGCTTCAAATTCATGAAATCATCACGGTACTTTGCCAAATACTCTATCCCAACGTAACGGCCACGGAATGCCGGTCGAAAATGGTCCCAAGAGATTTGACTGGCTGGAATAACATGTTCCTCGGTCTCCCACCAATTTTGGGCTTCACCCTGCAACACTGATACCGCAGCCCTAAGCTTCATGTCGGTAGGATAATCCATCTCAACAAACAACCTTTGAAGCTTCTTCAGCCAGTACTCAGCATCAGTCAGATTCGTGCTCGTCTTCCCGTCAATCATAGTCATCCCGGCAGCCAAAAATTTAGTGGATATGGGTTTCTTGACACCTTCAGACTGAGAAAGGTAACGAAGCAACTCCCTATGCACGGTGGCTGTGAAACATATGTTTTAATTTTGATATAACTAAAAACCTAAGGACTAAAATGAAAATATCAAAACAAATTTTAAAGTCCTTAAAATTTCCTATATCTTGTTAAAGGCCACTTCATAGCTAAAACCAAAGACTTACAAAAAATTTTTAAGTATTTCAAAGTCAAAACAGGGATTTTTCAAGCCCCGTTTCGAAACGGCCCAAGGCGTTTCGAAACACTTTCAGTTCGATGTGCACCTGTTCCGAAACGAGTATCGGAACGGGTCAAGGCGTTTCGAAACGGTATGACTCGTTTCGAAACTGGTCTTCATTTAAACGAACAAGGGCAACGGCTATAAACTGAAATTTGAAAATAAACAGGGCGTTCCGAAACGGGATTAGGCCGTTTCGAAACACCCCTTTGACAGTGGCATATCTGTTCCGAAACGGGAAAGGACGTTTCGAAACACCCCTTTGGCAGTGGCATAACCGTTCCGAAACGGCCCCTAGGTGTTTCGAAACGGGCTCTCGTAGACGCTCCAACGGCTATATTATTTGAAATCCGTTCCGAAACAGGTGACCCCGTTCCGAAACGGTAGGCGTCTGGAAGCTGAAAAGTTATGAGAAAAACACCCCAACGGCTCTAATTTTCAACCCATCACCCACAACGGTTGGAAATCTACTAGAGGCTATAAAAAGACCCCAAGAAGCTCCAGCAATCAACAATTAAGCTACAAGCATACATCCTTTCATCAAATACAAGCATTTGTGTTGAAATCCCATTGTTATCTAGAAACCCCAATTGTATCCTTCATTTATATTTTGTTCAATTGGGTTGAGTGCTTGATATCGGGCTATCATTTGTATTGAGAGATACCTTATTAGCCACCAAATTTCTTTGTTCTTTTGTGTGAGGATTGGGTTAATTTTTGGGTAGAAAAATTAACCGAAATTGTAAAGGTTGCCTCCTTGTCCTGGAAAAAGGGGACGAACAATTTAGTGGAAATTGTTGGAAATCCTTGGTGAGACTAAGGTAGTGGATGTAGAGTTCGGTTGGTGAACTTGAACCACTCTAAATTCCCGTGTCAATATTTTTAAGTTGCAATTTCCGTTACAACATCGTTAAAATTCCAATTCACCCCCCCTCTTGGTTATTATCATTCGTGTGATCCACTCAACAATTGGTATCAGAGCTTAACTCTTTGAGGATTAACAACCACAAGAGGAGATCCTTGGAAGAAGTGTGATCATCATCAAAATATCAAGAGATGGCATCAACCTCCGCTCCCGGCATGTACGACTCACAATCCACCACAAAGCCTCCTTTCTTCAATGGTGAGAACTACTCATTTTGGAAAAATAAAATGCGTCTATTTATTAAATCAAGTGACTACCTTGTGTGGGATGTCATTGAGGATGGACCATATATTCCATTGAAGCAAGATGTTGATGGCAAGATGGTGCTTAAAAGAAGAACGGAAATGAGTGAAGAGGAAAGGAAAAAGATCCAAGTAAATGATAAAGCTCTTCACATGCTATTTTGTGCTTTCGGTCCGGATATCTACTCAAAGGTCTCATCAATTGAAAGTGCCAAAGAAGTGTGGGATACTCTTGAAACCACCTATGAAGGCACCAACGATGTCAAAGAAACTAAGATTGGAATTCTCAATCTTAGTTATGAAAATTTCAAAATGGAATTTGATGAGACGGTGTCAAAGATGTTTGATCGATTCTCCACAATTGTAAATGGTCTAAAGGGCTATGGAGAAGTTATACCGGAAGACAAGCTTGTCCGAAAGCTACTCTATTCACTTCCCGAATCTTGGGATGGGAAGAGAACCGCAATCATCGAAGCAAAGAATTTAAAAACTCTAAAGCTTGATGAACTTGTAGGCTCTCTCCTTACTCACGAGATCATGAAGCAAGGAAGAGAAGATGAAAGAAAGAAAGAAGAAAAAAGAATGGAGAAGCTTGAAGGGGAGAAAAAGAAAAAAATGGGAATAGCTCTCAAGGCTAAAACATCCCAACTTGATGAAAGTTCATCTAGTGATGAGGATGAGCTTGAAGAATTGGCTATGATAGCTAAACGATTCTCACGCCTTATGAGGTCCAACCGAGGAAGAAAAATCCAAAGGAAAATGGACTTTAAAAACAAGAACAAAGAAGAAGGAAGGGATCCAATCACTTGCTTCGAGTGCGGACAACCCGGCCACATACGTTCGGAGTGCCCTCAACTCAAGAAGAAGGGCTTTGAGAAGAAGAAAAAGCTCAAAGCCAAGCTTGCTACTTGGAGTGATGAGGAGTCATCGGAGGATGACGAACAAGAAGTGGCGAACCTCTGCCTCATGGCACTTGAGGAAGATTCCTCCTTGGTAACCTCTAACTCATCTACTTTAGATTTTTCATATGAAGAATTAAATGATGCTTATGATGAGTTACAAGAGGTATATGATGAATTAGTTGAGAAGTATAGGGAATCGGTTATTAGGAATAGAAAAATTATTATAGAATTAAAAGAGAAAAATGACTCACTTACTCAAACTAATTCTAAAATTGAGAAAAAGATATTAGGATTAGAAGATGAACTTAAATTCTTTCAAAAAGAAAATATTGATCTTAATAATCTTTTATCTCAAAATAATTGTGAACACCAAAAGGTGTTAAGTGAGCTAAATGAGCTCAAAAAGTCTTTAAAAAATAATGGTAGTGTTAAACATGACATAGGAGAATCCTCTAGAACACACCAATATAAGAAAAAGACTAACTACTACAAACAAAATAACTATCCTAGACATAGTAAAGTTAAAAGAATTAGAAATGTATGGGTTCCTAAGGAACTTGTTAAATCTAATGATATTATTGCTATGTCACCTTGGATTCCTAAGGGAACCAAAGTTTTAGGAACTAACACACATGGACCCAAAATGATTTGGGTACCAAAAACAAAAGTTTAAATATCTTTGTTTGTAGGGGGAGCATTGCTACAAGGCCAAAGCACAAAGTCAAAACTCATGGTACCTTGATAGTGGATGCTCGAGACACATGACCGGAGACAAGAGTCGACTCATGGATCTAAAGCCAAAAAGTGGAGGAGTAGTAACATTTGGTGACAACTCCAAAGGCCACATTGAAGGTATTGGCTCCATTGGTAATCACTCTACTACTCTCATTGAAAATGTTTTATATGTCAATGGTCTTAAACATAATTTATTGAGCATAAGTCAACTATGTGATAAAGGTTTTAATGTTATATTTGATAAAACCGGTTGTAAAATTGTAGACATTAAAACTAATAATATTATGCTCATAGGTCATCGCATAGGGAATATATACATGGTGCATCTAGATGACATACATACATCTCATGCATGCTTAGTTGCTCAAAACGAAAATGATGCATGGTTGTGGCATAGGAAGCTAGGACATGCTAGCACAAGTGTTTTAGAAAAACTAGTCTCTCTAAACCTAGTTAAAGGTTTACCCAAGATAAAATTTTCGAACGATAAAATTTGTGATGCATGCTCAAAGGGTAAACAACATAGATCTTCCTTTAAATCCATTAATGACATTTCTACTAGTAGATGTTTACAACTAATCCACATGGATTTATTTGGGCCAATTAGGACTATGAGTTTGGGTGGCAAATCATATGCTTTTGTATTAGTTGATGATTTTTCTAGATTCACTTGGGTTTTCTTTTTAAGTACTAAGGATGAGGCTTTGGAAAAATTCATCACATTTTCAAAATTAATTCAAAATGATCTTGAACTTAAAATTTCACATATTAGAAGTGATCATGGAACCGAATTTCAAAATTTAGGATTTGAAGATTTTTCAAATGAAAATGGTATTAGCCATAATTTTTCAGCTCCTCGAACTCCTCAACAAAATGGGGTAGTTGAAAGGAAAAATAGAACTTTACAAGAAATGGCTAGAACTATGCTTTGCGAAAATAATTTACCAAAATATTTTTGGGCGGAAGCAACAAACACGGCTTGTTATATTATAAATCGTGTAACCATTAGGCCGATTTTAAAGAAAACACCTTATGAGATTTTAAAATCTAAAAAGCCTAATATTAGCTACTTCCACCCTTTTGGATGTAAATGCTTTGTTTTAAATAATGGAAAAGATAATTTAGGTAAATTTGATGCAAAAAGTGATGAAGCTATTTTTATAGGTTACTCTTTAACCTCTAAAGCCTATCGAGTATTTAACAAAAGAACTTTAGTTGTAGAAGAATCTATTCATGTTGTATTCGATGATAATCCCCTTCCTAGGAAGGATTCTTGTGATGATGATAATGTAGGAATCATAAATACCTTTGATGGAGGTCAAACTTCAAAGAAGGATGAGATTCAACCAAAAGAAGAAGACACACAAGATCCACCTCTTGAAGCCTTGAAGGACTTGGCTATTGAGGAAAAGGAAGTTAGCTATCCAAGGGAGTTGAACTATGTCAAAGATGGTGAAATCTTGGGTGATCCATCCAAGGGGGTAACCACTCGTTCTTCTCTTAGATTAATGAATCATATTGCATTTATCTCATGCATAGAGCCTAAAAATATCAAAGAAGCATTGAAAGATGATTTTTGGATTATGGCTATGCAAGAAGAGTTAAATCAATTTGAGAGAAGTAATGTTTGGACATTAGTTGACAGGCCTAGTAATCAATCTACAATAGGAACTAAATGGGTATTTAGGAACAAACTAGATGAGAGTGGTAACATTGTGAGAAATAAAGCTAGACTTGTAGCACAAGGTTACACTCAAGAGGAGGGAATAGATTTTGATGAAACCTATGCACCCGTAGCTAGAATGGAAGCCATTAGGATGTTGCTTGCATATGCATGTTATCATAATTTCAAGCTTTTTCAAATGGACGTTAAAAGTGCATTTTTAAATGGTTTTATAAATGAAGAAGTGTATGTAGAACAACCACCGGGTTTTGAAGACTCAAAATTTCCAAATCATGTTTTCAAACTTACAAAAGCACTTTATGGTTTAAAACAAGCTCCGAGAGCTTGGTATGAAAGGCTTTCAAATTTTTTGATTGAAAAAGGATTTGAAAAAGGTAAGGTGGACACTACACTCTTTATAAAAATGTATAAAAATGACATTTTAGTAGTTCAAATTTATGTTGATGATATTATATTTGGATCTACTAATGAATGTTATTGTCAAGAGTTTGCTAAGTTAATGCAAGGTGAATTTGAGATGAGCATGATGGGGGAGCTCTCATTCTTTTTGGGACTCCAAATAAAACAAATGAAGGATGGCACCTTCATAAATCAAGCAAAATACATAAAGGATATGCTCAACAAGTTTGGCTTGGAGAACACAAAGCCTCAAGCCACTCCTATGAGCTCATCTACAAAGCTTGACAAAGATGAAGAAGGTAAGTGTGTTGACTCTAAGCTTTATCGTTCTATGATTGGATCTTTGCTTTACCTTACCGCAAGTAGACCGGATATACTGTTTAGTGTTTGCTTGTGTGCTAGGTTTCAAGCTAGTCCTAGAGATTCTCACCTTATAGCCGTTAAGAGAATCTTTAGATACCTTAGAGACACTCCTTGTTTAGGCCTTTGGTATCCTAGAGTCTCTACCTTCAACCTACATGCTTACTCGGATGCGGATTATGGGGGTTGCAAAATCGATAGGAAAAGTACTTCGGGAACTTGTCAATTCCTAGGTAGTATGCTCATATCTTGGTTCTCTAAGAAACAAAATAGTGTAGCCTTATCTACCACCGAAGCCGAGTACATATCCTTAGGGAGTTGTTGTGCTCAAGTCCTTTGGATGAAGCAACAACTCTTAGATTATGGTGTAAAAATAGAAACCATACCCCTTAAATGTGATAATACAAGTGCAATATGTTTAACGAAAAATCCCATCCAACACTCTAGAACCAAACATATAGAAATAAGGCATCATTTCATTAGAGATCATGTCCTTAAGAAAGATGTGGCTATAGAGTATGTAGACACCTTAAATCAATTAGCGGACATTTTCACAAAACCATTAGATAAAGAGCGTTTTTGGTCCCTTAGGAGAGAATTGGGCCTAACTAGCCTATCTTGACCTTTAGGACCTCTTTTCAAACTTAAATATGCTTGATTTTGTGAAATATCATGTTTATATGTTTAGACTCCCAATTTCTTCCATGCATATAGTTAGGGGGAGTATGTTTATGCCTAAATATGTTTTGCCTGCTCATTCATATCATATATGCATGTTTGGCCTCTTAGAGAATCATTTTTTCTGCATTTTAGAGCCTCATCTGCACTTCCAGGCCCAGGTGTATCGAAACGGGTTAACCCGTTCCGATACGGGTGCCTTAAATTTTATCCTAAGAGAAGGGCGTTTCGAAACGGCCCCAGGCGTTTCGAAACGTTTTCGGTTCGATGTAAGGGTGTATCGGAACGCGTACCGATACGGGTCAAACGTGTTTCGAAACGGTCATCCCCGTTTCGAAACGATCTGTCAAAGGTTTTAAGAAGGGTCAAACCCTAGCCGCCCCGTTCCGAAACGGTCGTGACCGTTCCGAAACGGACTCGCGGACAGCCCTATTTAGGGCTTCTAAAAGTTCAAAATTCTAATATTTATCAAACTCTTAAAACCCTAAAAGCCCTAACCGACCCCCTTCTATAAATACCCTCTCAAACCCTTTGTTTTTCACAAAATTGTGAGGGGTTTTGCTCTAAAACATATATCTAAGCAAGCTTCATCAATCTTGTGCAAAGATTTCACTCAAATCAACCAAAATCCCAAACTAAGGTAATTTTTCTTATTTTTCTTCTTTTTCAAATTATGTTCGAATCATAGGATAGAAAAATTTATTTTTGTATACATTGTATGTTTTTAATTGTGGGTTATTCGAATCTTGTAAAAAAATTTTCAAAATCTCAAAATTTTTGATTCGAATATAAAATTTTTTAACCGTATTTTTTTTATTTTTAATTTTGTTTTTCAAAAACCTAAGTGGGATTTCCTATTGGATTGATTTTAATTATCAATGCATACACTCAATTTTAAAACTCTTGCTTAATATTCTTAGATGGCGGATCAATCGAACAAAAAGTGCAAAGCCGTTCAATCCGGTGAATCGAGCATTTGTCCAAATATCACTCAGCTCTTTCAAAAATCTCTTAGAACTCCAGACCAGCGTGCTCGTTTTGCTTATGTCAAGGACTTTGCAGTTCGTAAGGAAAGAGTTATTGATGTCGAATTCCTTAATTCCGAGCGATTCCTCTTTCGGTATCTTGGTCGTTTGGATGAGTGGGATCTTCTTTTCTTCTTGAGCATCGAAGATATTTGCTACAAAAACATGGTACTCCTTTTCTACTCTAATGCTCGTTTTCTTTACGATGAAACCAAAACCGAGATAGTAGGAATTGAGTCATCTTTATTGGGAAAGAAGTTTGTTATCAATATTGCTCTTTTGGAGTCTGCCCTTAAACTCAAAAATGAGGGTCTTGAAGATGAACGCCATTTTGGCACTTTTACCGGGAAAGCTCTAAATTTAGATGTGCATGATCGTGTGCTTCATCTCATTGTTTCTTGGTTTATTCGACCATCCGGGGGTAAATACTCCCACATTCGAGAAAAAGATCACTTTTGGCTAGAGTGTTTCCGTAGGGGTGAGCGCCCAAATGTCCCTAAAATTATTTTTGCCGAGATTGTCAATAACATTAAGCTTATTGACACGAATGAGTTAATTTCGTTCACCTATGGGATTGTTTTGAGTTTCCTCTTCCATCATCTCAATATTGACTGTACCTATGACTTCCCGGAACCTCGCAAGACCAAGATTGGAGAGTCCTCTCTTCGCAAGTCAGGATTCACTTATGTGAATGGTATTTGGGAAAGAGTTGATAGGGAAGCGGTTCCTCCTCCTGTTGCTCCTCCGCCTCAAGATCAAGTGGGAAACACTGATGCTCTCACTACTCTCCTTACCCAGTGATTCAATGCCTTAGATTCTAGACTTGATACTATGGACACTCGCATTACTTCGAGTTTTGAATCTATGGGAAATCGGTTGAAGAACGTTGAAGATGGTCTTCATACTCTTTCGACTTCGCATGCCAACCTTGATCTTTCCTTCTCTACACTTTATGGGCAATGGACGAAGTTTCATCGTTCGCAAGCCAAGGATGATGATGATGATTCGGATGACGAGGCTTAGGAAGTTTTATCATACTAGTTATGCATTTAGGATTAAGTTTGCATCTTTATTTTAGAACCTATGCTTATGATCTTTTATTTTGGGATTTGATTATGAACTTATTGTTTATGCTTTAGATATTTTGATGATATTAATTATGATTGCTTATTATTGCTTATTGGTACTAATCATCTTTATGAGCTTGTTTCTTTTTGATCTAACAAAAAGGGGGAGAAGATATTTAAGAGAATTTTGCCATGCCATGCCACCAAAATTCTCTTCAAACTTTTAGAATTTTCAAATTTTTAAATTTGTCTTAAGGTTTTGATCCTTGATTTCAAAAGCTCTTAAGGTTTTGATCCTTGATTTCAAAAGCCACAAGTTTTAAATTTCAAAATCTATCTTAAATTAAAGGGAAGTTAGAATATCTTCAAACTTTCAAAATTCTTAAAAAATTCTAACTTTGGTTTTGTTATATCAAAAAGGGGGAGATTGTGAAACATATGTTTTAATTTTGATATAACTAAAAACCTAAGGACTAAAATGAAAATATCAAAACAAATTTTAAAGTCCTTAAAATTTCCTATATCTTGTTAAAGGCCACTTCATAGCTAAAACCAAAGACTTACAAAAAATTTTTAAGTATTTCAAAGTCAAAACAGGGATTTTTCAAGCCCCGTTTCGAAACGGCCCAAGGCGTTTCGAAACACTTTCAGTTCGATGTGCACCTGTTCCGAAACGAGTATCGGAACGGGTCAAGGCGTTTCGAAACGGTATGACTCGTTTCGAAACTGGTCTTCATTTAAACGAACAAGGGCAACGGCTATAAACTGAAATTTGAAAATAAACAGGGCGTTCCGAAACGGGATTAGGCCGTTTCGAAACACCCCTTTGACAGTGGCATATCTGTTCCGAAACGGGAAAGGACGTTTCGAAACACCCCTTTGGCAGTGGCATAACCGTTCCGAAACGGCCCCTAGGCGTTTCGAAACGGGCTCTCGTAGACGCTCCAACGGCTATATTATTTGAAATCCGTTCCGAAACAGGTGACCCCGTTCCGAAACGGTAGGCGTCTGGAAGCTGAAAAGTTATGAGAAAAACACCCCAACGGCTCTAATTTTCAGCCCATCACCCACAACGGTTGGAAATCTACTAGAGGCTATAAAAAGACCCCAAGAAGCTCCAGCAATCAACAATTAAGCTACAAGCATACATCCTTTCATCAAATACAAGCATTTGTGTTGAAATCCCATTGTTATCTAGAAACCCCAATTGTATCCTTCATTTATATTTTGTTCAATTGGGTTGAGTGCTTGATATCGGGTTATCATTTGTATTGAGAGATACCTTATTAGCCACCAAATTTCTTTGTTCTTTTGTGTGAGGATTGGGTTAATTTTTGGGTAGAAAAATTAACCGAAATTGTAAAGGTTGCCTCCTTGTCCTGGAAAAAGGGGACGAACAATTTAGTGGAAATTGTTGGAAATCCTTGGTGAGACTAAGGTAGTGGATGTAGAGTTCGGTTGGTGAACTTGAACCACTCTAAATTCCCGTGTCAATATTTTTAAGTTGCAATTTCCGTTACAACATCGTTAAAATTCCAATTCACCCCCCCTCTTGGTTATTATCATTCGTGTGATCCACTCAACAGTGGCACTATCCACGCCCACAGTCTCACTATCTCCGGAATCATGCGGTCCTCCACTCTGAGTCTGTTGAACATGTGGATTCCTATTACTAGTTTGTTGAGCTCTAGTCTGCTGAGCTACTGTCTGCTGGACTCCAGTCTGATCCACAGGTTGTTTTTCCACATTAGTAACATGAATATCATTCTAATTCAGTAGCAATTCCTTAGATTGCGAAGCACCGCTCTCTACTGCTACGGTACGACTTCGACTGCGACTGCGACCACGGCCTCAACTGGCCGTTAATCTAGAACTCTTACGTGGTGGCATAATAGTCTATCTACAAAAGGAATTAATCATAATATTAGAGTTGGTACTTGGAGTCTCTATTCAAAGCATATCTTTAATTCTTTAAAATAATAAATTTATCAGAAAATCTCATTTTGCCCAAAAATATTTAATATGCATGCATAAAATCATTTTCGGCTTAAAATTTTATGTGAGCTTCACAGTCCGAGGGTTAAACTTAGCTCTGACACCACTAAATGTAACCTCCTAAACCCGGCCTAGAAGAAAAGACCAAATTTAGGAAGATGTGATTGAAAACTTAACCCTCAAGAAAACCAATTTTGAAATTACACTTTAATTTAAAAAGAATATGCGTAACGATAATTTAGTAAATATCTTATAATAAATAAAAGATAAATGTCATGATCAAAGTCTGAATGTTTGATAAAAATCTTTGAATAAAACCACAATAAATGAATGCTAAAAACAATCTCAAAACATAAACAGTCTCAAAGTATGAAATTACATCAATATCCCAAAATAATAAATAATAATCTGAGTAACTAAAAATAGTTTCGTACTGAATAATAAAATAATTAGATAAAATTGATATCCTCCAAGTACCACGTCGCTTAAAGTCCAAAGATATATCTGTAAGGGGAAACTATGGGGGAGTAAGCTAGAGAGCTTAGTGTGTCTCTAAGGTGAAAGAAAAATCTCAATCTCAATCTCAAAATCATATATATATATATATATATATATATATATATATATATATCGATAAAATCTTTAAATTCACAAATGACGATGCACAATACAAAAGCTTTAACTTATAAAAACAATTCAATGAATCTCAACTACAGCACCGTTCGAAGAGTAAAGTTTCCCAGAACCACTCTCTACATCCACCGATCGATGTGTGGTAAAAACCATCGCTTCCACCGTACAATCCCAACATATGCAGACAATGATGTAAAATCTCATTTGTAATAGTCTCAAAACATAGTCTGATAAATCTGATATTTTATAGTTCGATAAATTCGATGAACACAATTCGATAAATCTGATGTTTAGTTAAATCAAAAATAAAGTATGAATGCATGGAAAATTCATCATGTCACATCACATGTAAAAATATGCATACGATATAAAACAATGTCACACGGTAAAAATCATTATTATATAGCACAGTATGAAAACACACCTCAAGCAGCAATAGCTCTAACGTCGAGAAGAATGTCTCTCACGTTCATGTCTAGCACTAGCCCTAGCTGAATTAGAACCTACGATATAAACCTTATATTAATTAATATCTATCACTATGCCACCAACTAAAAACACTAGTACTAATCTAAAAGAATACTCACGTGTAGTCCTCGTGGTACGTGTACGGTTAGATCAAATAGGCGAAGGAGGTGGTAATTCGTCTTCCTCAAAGTCGATGTCGTCTAAAACACATATGTAAACTGCATCAGATCTCCTATCCAAATCCTTCAAAATTAAGGTTGTGTGATGCTAGAGACTCACCAAAGTTCGACCGAAATAAGAAGCATAAAAAAAATGTCGAGAGAGGGAGAGGGGACGTACGGCTGTCAGTGTTGATTGTAATCGGTTTTAGGAATGATGCAGTTTAAATAACCAATTTAATGGGTAAATCACAACGTTAGCCACTGAACTTAATGAGGGTTTACAACCTAGAACCTAAGTTTTTCATGTTTTGCAAATTGTACCCTAAATTTCTATATTAAGCCTTATAAGTCTGATTTTTTTTTAATTTAACCTTTAAACTCAATTAGGGTTTCTTAATTAAATTCCCAAATCATTAGGGTTTCAAGAATTAGGGATGTTAAAATTAGGGTTCTAAATTAGGAATTTTTGCGAATCTAGGGTTTACAATTTGGGCGTAATATTTGGGGTGTTACAATCAACGATCATTCTTAGCAGCGAAGATCGGTGGTCTGTGATGCTTATGATCCTCCTTTGTGATTTTGCCAATATGCCAAGAACTAGAAGGGGAAAGATTTGCTTTCTTTATAGAGCGCTCTGTTCAAAGTAGTTATTTGTCGGATTTCATTTAGAAGACTTATGTACAAGTTTTCTGGAAAGCGAGGAGTTTTGATTTTTTATGTCTTTCACACTCTTTAAAATTTATTGTTTTATGTAATTCACATTGAATTTTCAATGTTTGGGTGTAATTTTTTTATAAACTCTCTTACTTTAAATATAATCCCGCATTCTTTTCTTATTAAAAAAAATCTCATAATCCCACGATCATTTGGTCGGAATCCTAATAATTGGTAACGTATCAGTTTTAGGTGTTTTTGTCTAATTTTAGGTTTAGAATTTTGTTTTCTAACTCTTAGAAAGATGTCTAGAAACAATTAAGAAATAGAAGACACAATTTTAGATCGTTTGGAGAGGGAAAATTATAATAAGATGAGAAATTAAGCTAATTCAAATCCATTTTAGTCTATTATACTATCCTATCATGATGCAATTCTTCTAAAATTCCAGCAGGTTACTATTTTTTCAATCAAATGAAAAATAAAATATCGTATATGAACCATGAAAATTTATGAGTTTAAGCTTTGTCTCACCTCAATTTTTATGAAATCGCAACCCCTTAAACTTATTGGTTTTGTTCATCTACTATCAGCTACAAATGAAAGGACAAATTTTAATTATTTTCTTATATTTTTTTTCTCTCTATTACCCTTTCATGTATCTCAAATTCTCATGATACTAAAGATGACTATTTCTCGAATTAAGTATTTAAATCTAGAAATTGGGCGGAAAATATCTTATTTAATTTAAACAAAAAATGACCTAAAATGTTATTATATTAAAAAGTTTTTGAGGGACAACAACCCCTCCCACCTTATGAGTGGCTACATTACTGGTAACAATAGTACCAAGACTCAATCGACAACAACTGCACTTTTTATTTAGTCTGAGACATTTGAGAATTCAAAAGAAATTTCAATATCAATATAAATATATAGTGGATGTCGTGTAAATATCAATCCACTATTAATAACTAAGAAAACAACCCATTCTTATTACTCAACTGCTAAAAACAATATATATATATATATATATATATATATATATATATATATATATATATTTGAATTCGAACTTAAAAATAAATAATTGAAGTGCAAAATAATAATTAAATTTTAAGCCCCTTTTCGGTGCCCCTACTTATGCCCAACACTAAAAAACACTACAAAATTTAATTTTAAGCCTTGACCCTAAATTCTAAATCGTAAATCTTATACCTTAAAAAATACACCTTACCTTAAATTTCTTAAACCCTAACCTTACCCTAAGTTCAATTTCATGTACTTAAATGACATAAATATTCAACTTATATTCATGGAAAATTCTCTTATGTGAATATGGATAATAATTTGTTCATGGAAAACGAAACGGTAACCTCGAAACTCCATTGAAGGAAAAGCAACTTGGAACTCAAATGTATTACTCCACTATTAATAACTAAGAATTCAATCCATTCTTATTACTCAACTGCTAAAAACAAATATATATATATATATATATATTCGAATTCGAACTTAAAAATAAATAATTCAAGGGCGCCAACAATAATTAAAAAAAATGAAATGAACTTAAATTTGGAGTAGTATCATTTAGTATGAGTGCCAATTGCCGAAAGCATCATTAATGTCACATTAATTTGGTGTTTTTCCAATTTCGTCCCCACCATTTCCATCATCCCACAACCAACAAAGCACCTTATCGGAATCATCCCACAATGATTCCCATTGTTCATCATCTTCACAGCACCCTAAATCACCATTCGAATCAAACCCTGAATTCCCCGCCGACAAAGACGAGTTACAAATCCGCCGTTCACCGCCATGGTGATCGGTAACCTCCGACGACGAGCTCCAAATGCCATCGTTTTCAGCATCTTTTAGAACCCCACCGTCCCCACTTGGATCCACGCCTTGACCACTTCGCTGTAGAACGCTGCTGAGGCGCTTTATTTCGTTGTCGAGCCACTCGTATGGTCCCACAGCTTCATTTTCCCTCCCACCGCCTGAACTTTCTCCGCCATAATTGCCTTCGGCCCGCCTTGCATTGTTGTGCATGCAGCAGCCATGCTTTTCTTCTAGGGTTTCTTCTTCTCCCCGGCTGTTCTCTTCGATTGTCTTTTCATCTGGGGTAACAGTAGTTTTAGGTACATTATTACCAAGAGACATCAAAGCTAGCTTTTGTCTTTTCATGGCGGACCGGCTGGTACGGCCGGGTTTTCGCTTCCGTTGTTGATGATCCGCGGCTGTGGTTATAGCATGGAGATCGACCGGCTTCGTTTCTTTGATGGTCTTGCTGAAACTGTAGATTTTTCGGCTCAAATGAGAGTTCCAGTAATTCTTGATCTCGTTGTCAGTTCGGCCGGGTAATTGTGCTGCAATTAAAGACCACCTAACACAGACCGAAAACTGTTAAACATAAATAATCGTCTGGGTTTATCATGAAAGTTACTGCCGCATTTTCAGTGGCTATGTTATTGCGGTTAATACAGACCACCATTTTTCACAACAACAGCTTCAGACCGGCCGCTATTATAATAGCGGACCACTATTTGAATCCTTGCAACCAGCTTAAACTAGTGCATAGTGTGGAAGCCAGAATTTTCATAAAATTTGAGATTAAAAATACAATCAAAAGGAAAATGTACCTATTCCCCAAAGCACTGTGTAACTTAACAATGGTTTCTTCCTCATGGGGAGTGATGTTCCCTCTCTTCAAATCAGCCCTCAAATAATTTATCCATCTCAACCTGCAACTCTTACCGCACCTCAACAAACCTTTGAAATTCGAACCCGAAACAATGTTTGAATCAACTGAATTAAATTATTAGATAAAAAATCGTCATTTAATCATGAGTATAAACAAATGTACCTGCATTTTTGGGCAATGATCTCCAGGATCCTTCACCATTAGCTTTAATGTAACTTGTTAATATTTCATCTTCCTCGGCGGTCCATCTCCCCTTCTTCAACCCCACTTTCTCACAACATGGAGATCTCCCCATTTGATCTCTCTTTGCTGCTCAGTTCCCACAAGATTTAATATAGATTGCCTAAATAGGTAGAGTTTGAAAGGAGAGAGTTTAAAATAAAGGGATTGAAAGAGAGACGATGATGGTGATAGAACTAGTTTTTGCCAAGAGAAAACATAGAATTTTTTCTTAAACATGTAGTTTAAATATTTTTAACTGATGAGCTATGGTTATGGAGTACTATGTTGGGTAGGGATGGACGGCCGGGACAGAAATCGTCTGTCTCTAACTATGCCTCCTTTGGTGTCCTACTTTAAAATAATGGGTTTAGGAGTTATGGTTTAAGGTTAGAGTTTAAGGAATTAGGGGTGTGGTGTATTTTGTAGGGTTTAGGGTTTTGTAAGTGAAAATTAGGATTAGGGTTTAAAATTTAATTTTTAAGTGTATTTTAGTGTGGGACATAGAAGGGAGCATGCTTACATGGCAGGATTTTTGTTCGATGGACTGAGCGGGTGCTCCTAAAAATTTTAAACTCCTAGCTCCACCGCTGCATTGGTGGAACATATAAAGGACACAAAAAAGACAAGACGAAATCTATTCCTAATAGTTCACACTCCTTACATAAAATCTTACGTCGTTGTTGGGTATATATGAAAGGTAAAAAACCAATTTTTTTATATAAACACAGATATCGGTCCATTAGTTTACTACTATTTTTTGTCTCAAATCAGTTTATTTCATTTACAGCGTCGGAATTTGATTAGTTTACTACTATTTTTTGGACTCAAATCAATTTATTTCATTTACAGCGTCAGAATTTGATTAGTTTACTAATATTTTTCGGTCTCAAAACAGTTTATTTCATTCATAATGTCAAATTTTGATTAGTTTACTAATATTTGTTGTGTCTCAAACTTGTTTATTTTATTTATAATGACAGAATTTGAATAATCGGTTGTACTTAAAAGATCTATTACCTCGTCCCGTTAGACCGGTTGATAGTTTGTTTGCATAGTGTGTGGAATACCGGAAAGTGGGAAAAAGGAAATGAAGTTGACAGGTGATGGAAGCTTGAATGATGCAGGGAGTTCCACGAATCTAATTCCTTTTCCATTTCATGTGAAAAGCTAGTTAAACTGAAGGTTTGAAGCTGATGAAAACAGCCAGAGACAAAAAGAAAAAGGAAACCTTAATTAAACAGTTGGTAAAGGATGAGTGAAATAGCAGCAAATTGTGGTTTCTGGTAGAAAAAAATGACGTCCAACTACTGTTCGTTTCAGACATTGAAACCGAGGACGGCTTGGTGGCTGTCCTGCAATGAAGCTATGCTAAAATGTTGAGTGTCCGGGGACTAGGGGTTGTCTGCTTTTTACGTCCTGCTTAGACATTGGAGGAGATAACTAGGTATTAACATAAATTTAATTCTAATTATATAGGTTAAACTATTTTATCAGACAAAAATCATCTACTCATTTTTTGTGTCCCTTTCTATGCCTCAAGCCCTTAATACTAAAAAAATTAAATTTTAAGTCATAACCTTAAACATTAAATCTCAAATTTAAAAAATACATCTTACCCCAAATTTCCTAAATTCTAACCTCATTTTATATGGGTTTGAATTTCAGTATTTGTCTCAAGAATGTAATATCTTTCTACTCAATAAAAAATTTATGATCTAAATAAAATAAAAAGGAAATTTATATAAAGGCAACTAGTTTTTTTTTAAAGTAGAAATGAAAAATATTAAATAATTAACTAAAAATATAATTAATAGAAAAATATAATAATAATAATAATAATAAATAAAATACGATTAAATAAATTAAAATTTGAAATCAATAAAAAATATATTCAAACACGGGTTAAATAAAATTAAAATTAAAAAATCTTTGTTTTCTTTTTTTTCACTTTTCTAAAACATTTTCTAATTTTATAATTAAACACATTTTCTTCAAAATTTAATATTTTACAAGAAAATAAAAAAATAAAAACGGCCTATATTTTCTATAACCAAATCCAATTTCTAAAAAAATCAAAATAATCTTTAAAAGTTATTAAAAAAGTTTCCAAATTTTTTATAGCCTTGGCCCCCTGATTAAAGGTAAACTTTTTATGATAATCCCTTCAAAGTTAATTAGTTCAATTCAATCCTTATTAACCCTTTAATTAATGATAAAAATTCCATTTTCCTCTCTTAAGAATAGACTTGGTAAACTTAACCCGGGACCCAAGGCTCGAACCGACTTATCCGACCCGAGCAGGGATAGACCGAGGGGGTGCTGGTGGTGGCAACTGCCCCCCTAAAATTTTGAAAATCATATATGATTTAAAAAAAATTTAAAATTTTTCTATGTATTTTCTATTAAAAATCTATTTTCGCCCCCCCTAAAAATTTATAGGTTCGCCCCTCCTAACCTAAAGTCATAGGTCCGTCCCTGGACCCGAGGCCTGATATCGACCCAAACATGATGACCCGAATTTGATTTGAAACCCGAAATAAACCGTATTGAAGCCGAAGCTTACCCGAATTTGAGTTGAACCAAAATGGACCCGAACCGAATGGACTCAAACTGATTTCACCCGAATCAAAGGCAACCCAATAAAAAAGAAAAGTTCATAAAAACAAATAAAGAAATGTGTGATGTGAACTACCACACAACTCACCAAAAAGTCATATATAGAGGTGTAAAAAAACTGACTCGGCCTGAAAACCCGACTAATCTAAAGGTTAACCTGAATAAAAAAAATCGACTGATCTCCTATTGACCTGATATTGACTCGAATTGAAATCAATCAACACGAAAATCAACCGACCAGATATGACTAGAATCACCATAGACCTAAACTAAAACTGAACCAGACCCAAACCAAAACCGAATATAATCAGACACAAAATAACTCGAACCAAAATGACCTAAATCGAACTCGACCCAAACGACTTGTTTACCACCTCTACCTAAGAATGAATAAGTCCATATAAGACATTTTAATATAAAATGTTAACTTTACCCCCTTTTTCATTTATTATTTTGTTCCCAAACATAAATTTATGACTTCGTTTTATATTTTCATATAAATATATTTTCACAACCTTAGATGGAATACATTTTTTTTATTCCATGTGTACTTTTTACCACCAATATTTTTTTCTTTTTTTCATATATACTAAGTTTTTGCACCTTAAAAGTAAATATGTTCTTCATTTTGAGATTTAGAGCTAGATTTAGATATCCAAATCCGTAACCTGCATCCGCAAAGGCTATGTAGATTATGAATCTGTGAGTGTGTATATTTGTATCCACTTTGAATTCATAGCGGATATAAATTTTAGAAAAAATGATAAAATATACCTTCAACGTTTGCATGTTTTATCATTTGGTCCCCTATTTTTTTGGGTCCAAATATGTCCCATTCGTTTGCTTGTTTTGTCATTTGGCCCTCTATTCTTTTTTTTTTGGTCCAAATATGCCCCCAACGTTTCATTCATAGTCCAAATATGTCCTGTTGGATGTAAACTGTCAATCAACTGACGGTCAACGACTTATAAAAAAATTTGACGTTGCATCAGCAGATCGTAATACGTGGCAATTCCAATCAGCATCAGCTGTTGAACGTCAGTTGACTGACAGTTTCCATCTAACGGGGATATTTGGACCAAACTGAAACGTTGGGGGCATATTTGAACTGCGAATAAACCGTTGGGAGCATATTTAGACCAAAAGAAAGAATATGGGACCAAATGACAAAACAAGCAAACGTTGGAGGCATATTTAAACCCAAAAAATAAAGGGCTAAATGACAAAACATGTAAACGTTGAGGGCATCTTTTATCATTTTGCCTAAATTTTAACATCCAAACTTAAAAAATGGATAGGATATCCGCAAATATTTGAATCCTCACTCTGAATTTGACATCCATGTCAATTTGACCAAACAATTTTTTTTGATCGGCAAATATATGATACCGAACAAATTTTAAGAGTCGGTTTGGTTTTTTTTTTAAAAAAAAAAAACTTGTTAAGTTTAAGTGCCAATTTAATACAAATTGTCAAATTCAAGAGAGAATTTGTGTGTTAAACCAAAACAAAGATCCCAAAGTCTGGGCAAATACGGGCAACTTTGACAAGGACAAGACAACCCCAAATTAAATTTTGATAATTACAGTGCTTCTGTTTTAAATTAAGAGAAGAGAATGTACTACCCACATCCTACTGCTTTAAGTAAGTCTTAATTGTTGCTTAAAATATGTGGATTCCATTCCATGTAGTGCCACCTTGAAATGTAG
Organism: Hibiscus trionum; assembly: GCA_030270665.1. Taxonomy (NCBI): domain Eukaryota; kingdom Viridiplantae; phylum Streptophyta; class Magnoliopsida; order Malvales; family Malvaceae; genus Hibiscus; species Hibiscus trionum. The sequence goes on along the minus strand of BSYR01000017.1, from coordinate 39,458,770 downwards.
ATAAAAACTTACTTATTCAGAAGTTAAAAAAAAAAAACAAATTATCACTGTCAACAAAATAAATGATTAAGTGGTTGAAATTGTAATCCAATGGATAGAAAATAAAAAATAAAAGGCTTAATACAACTTTTTCCCCTAAAGTATACCCGATTTCCTAACTTGTCCCCTAAACTTCATTTTGCCCACTTTTTTCCCTTAAACAATTCGCCGTTACCCATTTTGCCCCATTCCGTTAAAAAAAATTCGGCCAATAACATACTGCCACGTCATCAACGGATTGACTAAGTCAATCCGTCTGGTTTTATTTAAAGGGTAAATGACATGTCAAGTCTGTCAGATTTGTTTTTTTTGTTCAATTTAGTTACTAAAAAGTTTATTTTTACCTTAAATTGACTCCTATTTGTTTCTAATTTTTATAATTTAGTCCATTATTTGTTATTATTAATAATATTATTTTATTAAAATGTTAATATTTAATAAAAATAAATAAAAATAAATATTTTAATACTAAATTAGTAATTTTTTAGATTCGAATTCCAATTAAATTCTAATTATTAATTCTAATTTCAGTATATTTGAATTATAGTTTTTGAGTAAAATTCAAATTATATTCGAATCATGTTCGTATTATATTCGAATCATATTCAAATTATATTTGAATCAGCTTCTAATTATATTCGAATTATTAATTCGAATTTTTCTATATTCGAAATATATTTCTTTAGCAAAATTCAAATTATATTAGAATTATATTTGAACCATGTCTATATTATATTCAAATCATATTAAAATTATTTTCGAAATATAATTTGAATATGATATTTCGAATGTAATTTGAATATGATTCGAATATAATATGAACATGATTCGAATATAATTCTAATATAATTACATGTTTTTTCAACTATTATATTCAAATTATATTCGAATCATGTTTAACAGGTAATTATATTCATATCATGTTTAACAGGTAATTATATTCGTATCATGTTCATATTATCTGTTAAACATGATATGAATATAATTACCTGTTAAACATGATATGAATATAATTACCTGTTAAACATGATTCGAATATAATTACCTGTCAAACATGATTCGAATATAATAGTTCAAAAAACATGTAATTATATTAGAATTATATTCGAATCATGTTCATATTATATTCGAATCATATTCAAATTACATTCAAAATATCATATTCAAATTATATTTCGAAAATAATTTTAATATGATTCGAATATAATTACCTGTTAAACATGATTTGAATATAATTACATGTTAAACATGATTCGAATATAATAGTTGAAAAAACATGTAATTATATTAGAATTATATTCGAATCATGTTCATATTATATTCGAATCATATTCGAATTACATTCGAAATATCATATTCAAATTATATTTCGAAAATAATTTGAATATGATTGGAATATAATATAGACATGGTTCAAATATAATTCTAATATAATTTGAATTTTGCTCAAAAAAATATATTTCGAATATAGCAAAATTCGAATTAATAATTCAAATATAATTAGAAGATGATTCAAATATAATTTGAATATGATTCGAATATAATACGAACATGATCGAATATAATTTAAATTTTACTCAAAAACTATAATTCAAATATAGTGAAATTAGAATTTAATTGAAATTCGAATCTAAAAAAATTACTAATTTAGTATTAAAATATTTGTTTTTATTTATTTTTATTAAATATTAACATTTTAATAAAATAATATTATTAATAATAACAAATAATGGACTAAATTATAAAAATTAGAAACAAATAGGGGTCAATTTAAGGTAAAAATAGACTTTTCAGTGACTAAATTGAACAAAAAAACAAACCTGACAGACTTGACATGTAATTTACCCTTTAAATAAAACCAGACGGATTGACTTAGTCAATCCGTTGATGACGTGGCAGGATGTTATTGGCCGAAATTTTTTTTAACGGAAAAGGGTAACGAAATGGGGCAAAATGGGTAACGGCGAATTGTTTAAGGGGAAAAAGTGTGTAAAATAAAGTTTAGAGGGTAAATTGAGAAATCGGATATACTTTAGGGGAAAAGTTGTATTAAGCCAAAATAAAAATAAAAATTTTGGAATAGGTCTGTAAGTTAGAATTGGAGAAACTTGGAATCTACGTGTGGATGTAATTAAGTGATTGTTAGAAGTAAAATATTGAATCGGATCACATGCTGGGTTTGACGAAGGCCTAACCCTCAGAAATGGGGTTTCGGTTCTGAAATTGATGCAATTGCAACCCATTCACACCAATTAGCTCGTTTTCTATTAAAAGTGTCACCTCCAAAGCCATAAATATCCGCACAACTATTCCACTTATAGTCTTTTAAGTTTTAATGGTAAACTTTACCTTTAAAATTCATCTAATTTATGCCATAAACTAAGCCCAAAATTTAACATTAAATTTAACTCGTGGAGTAGACTCGGTAATAAAAAATGACGTGTTATATCCAGGTGATATAGGTTCAAGCACTACATGATGTGTGTACGTTATCAAAGAGCTACGAAACTGGATAAATATGATCATATATTCACATTAGCATATTAAAAACATTAAATTATAAGACCACTTGTATCTAATTAATCCTCCCAATCCAATTACTCCATTCCAATGTCAAAACTCGAACTTATGACCTTACTTATATAACTAGGGATGTAAAAACAGGTAATTAGATGGGTTTCAGGTCGGGTTCTGTCAGGTCGAGTCAAATCGGATACATGTCGTTTTTCTATTTTGACTTGATTCGGGTCGGGTGCGGGTCAATTTCAGGTCGGGTTCATTTCAGGTCGGGTCAAAACGGTTAATTGACGGGTTAATTCGGGTTCGGGTAGACTTCAAGTCGGGTTCGTTTCATTCAGATTTTGAATTCGTATTAAGTTTGAATTTGGTACAAATAGTCAATAGACTTTGGGTTGGTCATCAAGTTCGAGCTAATTATTCAACGCCTTTCACGAACACAAATCAAATTAAAAATAAATATTAGACAATAGAACGAACAAAAATATCATCAAATGATTCATTTCTAAAATATTAGAGTTAATTAAAAAATTATAAATTAAAAAGAGTCAATTTTTGTGAAAAATAAAATTTTAGCGACTAACATGAATGAAAATATCATCATATTAAAAACACTTGACTAAATTACAAAAAAAAATATAGGTGTCGATTTGGAATAAAAATAATGTTTTAGGGACTATAATGAACAAAGATATTAAATTAAAATTACAGACATTGAACTAAATTACAAACAAAAAATAAGGGTTGATTTGGAATAAAAATAAAGTTTTAGGGACTACAATGAACAAAGATATTAAATTAAAATTATAAACATTGAACTAAATTACAAACAAAAAAATAATATGAGTCAATTTAGAATAAAAATAAAATTTTAAAGACTATAATAAAAAAAACTTTAATTATTTAATATTTACTAAGTATATATTGAAATTTTACTTAGCATTAACTTAATTGATTGTAATATATATATATATATATATATATATATATATATATATATATATATAATCTCAATTTTTACTAAGCATCTACTATTTAATGTCAAAAGAGTACTTAAGTAATAGTTTACATTTATCAACACTTAACATTTTACATTTATCAAAACTTTGAACTCGTCAAATCATAGACTTCTTAAAATGTTAGAAAAATATTATTATCAACTATTATGCCAGGTCAATATCAGTTCAGGTCAACAATATGTCGTGTTAAATATAAGTTGGGTTCAAAATAGGTCGAATAATATCGGTTATCTGTCAGGTTGGTCTCGAGTTCGAGTTCGTTTCAGTCATGTGCAAGTGAGTTCATAGTAACCGGTCCAATTCGGGTTCAGATCTTTTTCACTCGGGTTCGGTTTCTACAGTAACAAGTTCAACTTGAGTTCGGGTCAACAACAATCGGTTACAAATCGGATTCGGGTCATCTAATCCTCAGGTCAAATAAAGTTCTGACTCGAGCAGATTTCAATCGAATTTTCAAACTCAAATCAGCTTTTTACATACCTATATATAACCACGTATAAAGGCTTGTTTTAAAAAATGATATCGTTTTCTTATTGTTGCCACTTGCAGAATGGCAGCAGGAAAGAACAGGAATGTTAATGAGTAATAAACGCCGTGGGTGACAAAATGTTCCTTTTGTCTGCTAAACAACACTCTAGAGAGAGAGAGAGAGATGGTGGTCCAAATACACTAGATGTGGGTCAATTAAACGTGATCACGTAAAGTTCATAGCCTGCCTGCCTGTGTTCTTATCTCCTTAAAGCCTCTATTTATTAGCTCAACAACCAGCAACCCAGTTGCAGACATGGCTTTTCTGCCATGAATATTGCACATCGGACACTTACCTTCACCTTTCAGAAACTGTGATTTCAAGATAAATCATAGCTCCATAAATGCTTCCTTCCATCAGACCCCATACCCTTTTTCCCAGGCTTCGAAACGATATGTCCTGAAATGGTGCATCACTATAACTAGCAAATTTGACCCGAGACCTAAATCGAATTATCTGAACCGAGACTCAATTTTGACCCGAACATGATGATCTGAAGTTGACCCAAAACCTGAAATAAATCGAACCGAACTGAAACTGACTCGAAATTTTTGTTGAACCGAAATAGACCCGAACCGAATATCGACCCAATTTTAACCCGAAAATTAAGGTAAAATAAATGAATAATTTATTTTTAATATTATCTATTTTTAATAATATAATAAATAGTATAATAGTGTATGTTTTTATTATCTTTTTGTATTATACTATGGGAGAGACCGTTGCTTTTCTCAAAATTGTAGTATAATAATATTTTATGTCATTCTAAGTTTAAATATTAATTAAATAAGGCTTTTGTCCCTACTAATTTTTAAATTTAAAAATTTAATAGACTCTTTTCTCTCCTAATATTTGATTTTAACTTCATTCTAAACTACACCATAAACCCTTAAACCATTAAAACTAAGCCTTAAAAATCCTAAACCATAAATCTTAAGCTATAGAAATTAATCTCATAAACCAATAATCCTAAACTACAACATAATCCTTAAACCATTAGCACTTAGAGGAGGCAATCGGGTCATTCGGATCGGTTTCAGTTCGGGTCACTTCGGGTCTATTTGGAATCGATTTAGATTCAGTTCAGGTCGATGATAAGCCGAGTCCGGTTCGGGTAACAATTCGGGTCAAAATCGGATCAGTTGTTTTCGGTTCGGGTCAATATCGTATCGGGCATTTTCGGTTTGGGTCAAAATCGGGTCGTTCGGGTCGGGTCAAACTTTGAATTTTCGGTTTGAGTTGGGTTATGATTCACAGTGACTTCGCTGATGTAGAAGATTGTATGTAAGTGGAGGATAAATAAGATTGTGTCAATTCGGTTTGAGTTGGGTATTTCTATTATCTAATGTTTATATTTGAGTTGGTTTATGAGATTAATTATGATTTTTATGGTTTATAATTTATGGTTTAATATTAACAGTTTAATTTAGTGTTATTGATTTATGAGATTAATTTTGATTCCTTAAAGTTTATGGTTTAGTTTAGGGTTATTGGTTTATGACATTAGTTTCGATTCCTTAAAATATAGAGCCATTTTTCACAATTTACCATAAAATATAGACTAAACTCGAAATTAGGGACCAATTTAAAATTTTCAAAGTGGAGAAATTTGAGAGCCCAATGATCAATTTCACCATAGAAATAAATAGAGGTCAAATTCGGCTAAAAATTAAATCTTAAGTACTTAAATAAACAAAAATACCAATATATTAAAATTATTAGACTAAATTATAAAAAATAAAAATAAATAAGTGTCAATTTCAACTAAAAGTAAATTTTTAGAGACTAAATATCACTGCATGGAGGGGATTGTTATATTTCGAAGTCTAAACTGTGAGGATACTTTATACTTGTGACTAAATTGAATTAAAATAAAACTTAAAACTGTATATTAAAATTAAAATGTAATATTTTAAACGTAGCAAGACTTAAAGATGAATCAACCCCTAACCTAAAAAAGTTGGGCGGTTTCAGGCCAACATTATGCGGTTTCATCTCTTTTTCTCATAATTAATCTCATAAAGTAATAACCCCAAATTAAACCATAAACCTTAAGAAATCGAAACTACTGTCATAAACCAAGAACCCTAAACTAAATCATAAATCTTAAAGAATCAGAATTAATCTCATAAATCAATAACACTAAACTAAATCATAAAGTGTTAATATTAAACCATAAATTATAAACCTTAAAAAATCATAATTAATCTCATAAACCAACTCAAATATAGACATTGATAATAGAAATACCCAACTCAAACTGAATTGACACAATCTTATCCATCCTCCACTGACATACAATCTTCTACATCAACGAAATCTCTGTAAATCATAACCCAACTCAAACCGAATCGACCCAGAAATTCAAAGTTTGACTCGACCCAAAACCGACCTAAACGACCCGGTTTTGACAAGAGCCGAAAATAACCGATCCAATTTTGACCCGATTTGTTCCAAACTGGACCCGACTTATCATAGACCCGAAACGAACCAAATCTAAACCGGTTCCAAACTGACCCGAAGTGACCCAAACCGAAACCGTATAACCCGGTTGCCACCTCTACCCATCAGCATGAAAATGCATCCAATCATCTTTAACTAATATGAATTCAACGTGTTATCACAGGACGGTTTTCAATTTAAATATGCTAATGACATTATGAAAATAGAGGGGTCAAAGTGAAAGAACTAAAAATCCCAGATTTCAGTGTAATAGACCTGTTTAGAATAGTTAATGTCCCAAGGAAAACAAGTTGGGTAGCAACACGGTTATTAATATTACAGTACAAAGTGGGAAAAGAAATGAGGAAAGGTAATTCTTCCAATATGTTTGAAGAAAAAAATGAATGTCCTCTATTTGCGAGACGATTCTCTTCAGTTGAATTTACAAGATGGGATGTCAACAAAATAGTAATTTAGCATGCATGCCTAATTCCTTTTTCACAGAAAATTTTACCCAGGGTGTGTATCTCACCGGAGATCAATAACATCAAACTTTATCTTGGGGTTCATAAAAACATGGGAGCAATGCTCGTAGATTGACGTTCCATCTGAAGGCTCCTCATGGGGATGGAATCCTCGTTGCTGACAATTACGAATAACGGACACACCACCCGGATCAGACAGATGAAAGATGCCATGCGGGCTGCAATTGAATACAACAATTGTTAACTTGTAAAATAAATTTGCCTATAACAGGGACTGTCTTTTTTATCTAAGATGTTCCTACAAACATTGTTAGTACTCAAGTGATAAGATTTAAGTACCTTCCTACTTATTAATTCAACAACCTTATCTGAGCAGATAAATCAGTTGTTTAAGACATGGGAATAATCCTATTCTTCACCAATTCAGTCACTAAACAAAATGAAAATCTACAGACAGAATTTGCTTCTGCATACACAGCAAGGTAAAACAACTCTTGCACAGAAAAATATATCTTATTTTCATTTGCATTTGGCACATGCAATCCTTTCTATCATCAGTTTACTGTAAATGTTGCTTAAAACATGACCATAAAAAATATGAAAGCTTGAACACTAGTACCAGATTGCCAACTAAAAGTTAACCGGACGTGGAATGATAGGAAACAATTGTCTGACCATGATAGATTTGCATTTAGCAATATAAACTATGAAGTTAGCGATATTCCATAGCTTTCAATGCCATGGTTATTGGGAGGAAAATGAGAATATACCTGGACGTGTCAGTTGGGGCCATAACAATAGCAATTGCTTCTGGCAGCATAATCTAAACATATCCACCAGAAAAGAAAATTTTAAAAAAATGTGTCAGATGAATGAATAATATGTAATTCATATGTTGGAGGCGGCGGTGGAAAAGAATGATACATACAGCAAGACTGAATCATATTATAAGCTGAGATATATAGCAAGTACTTATTCTTTTACCTGATATGAGTAATGTGTGTGAAGATCAACTGATGACATGAAACAAGTCTGAGTTGGGTGTGTCTGAAAATCAAAAATTGCACAGCAACATGTAAGTTTCTAGTTAAAAACATAGGTTAAACATAAATCTGTGCTTCATGAAGGAGATCAACTGAAGCAAGGCATGTTACAGCGCCACATAAGAGACTAACTAGATGAAGAAGAATGAAATATTAGATGAGATTGAATAGAAAGATTATAAGTGAAACAAATGACCCCAAAGAAGTATGATGAACTATACCAAATTACAAGTAAAATCAAAACGCTACTAAAAAGATACCACCCTACATCAGCACAAAGCCCAACAAAAGGATAAAACAGTTTCTTTTAGATATAAATTTCTAACATACTTCAAGGCAATCCACCAATTATATTCTAACCCTTCTTATACCTAGAAGTGTATGTTACCCATGAGCTCAAGCAACCAAGGGAAGCTTTATAAACCACACAAATTCCCACTTAACTTCAAATATAACATATTTATTGTGTGTTTGCATGTGCATAATACCTACTGTACTAGAGCAATAATAATAACATTCTGAAATGGAATACATAATAGAGATATGTGATCTTTTACCCACCTCATACCCAGATGTATTCATTGACAAAAGAGCATATGGAGGAAAAGAAAAAGCAATCACACAATACATTGGAAATTCAATGGTTGTAAACTTACATGAATCCATCCCAGAGGAAAAAGAGATAATTTATCCTGAACTTCAAAAATCTCTTCTTCATTTAGTGTCGAACACTGTATTAAAAAAATGTATCAGTGAGATAGAACTAAAGCACACGGATAAAAGTATTGCCGGAATAAATCTTGAAGTTGTTAACACTTTCTGCACAAAAGAATTAGATTAAAAGGAATAAAATAGCATACCGAATCTGAAGTTGACTCCTGCTTTGGAATTATAAGAGTAGTGATGTGGAAAACCCTGTTTTTCTACAGCCACAAAATATAAAAGTATAAATAACCTCCTGCAGCAACTTGAATCCCCTACTTCCTAATTATCTTAAACAAAAAAAAAACTCATCAACTTAAAAAAATAGTTTTCTCACCAATGATCCAGCTAAAACACCACATGTTTCCAAATTCTTTTTTGTATTTGCCCGAGCCAATCGCAAGAAATCCTCCATCATTTGTACTGGCTGCATAATAAGTCAACAAAATTGGAACATTAATCAACATAGAAGGCCCAATCTGATAATTCCACCTAGTAAAAGGGAAGAAGAATGATTGATATAGGAGACATACAACATGTAAATGTTGATATGAACTAGAGTTTGGCAATCCATCTTGAGAAGACTTTGCAGGACCAGGTCTTGGATCAGCAACTTTCGATGGATGAATTGGTGCAAATTCTGGCTGTACTTGAGCAAGCACAGGAGGAGGAGAAGGTTGTTTCATACCAACAAACTTGAAAGGATCCTCTGTTGCTTCAATAGTCAAAGAAGGACAGGACTCTTCACCGGGAGGTAACCACTGACCATCATCTAACGAGAGTACCGAGTCCATAGCAGAACCAACCCCTCCTGGTTCACCATCTTTTACAACCAAAGGTCCATGTTGTCCAGCCTGATTCAGGCTGTAAAAAATTGTAACACAAAATAGAAAAATGTTAAAGCAGCTACATTTTAGCAACACAAACTAGAACTCTCAGCAGATATTTCAATCTTTTAATATTTACAGAATATCTAAGGTGAAAGGATATGATAAGGGTAGACAACATGTAAGCTTAAAGAAGAATGATTAGGCAATTTGGAAGTCCTACCCTGAATTTTCAGCAGGTGCCAAGTCCTTATGGCTTGGATATTGAACCTGCATTATAAAGCAGAACCAATTATTTGATGCAGATCTTGCATGCAAAAAGAGATTATGTACAAGTACATAAAGAAGATCGGAGGGAGACAAAGCAGATAGAGATTAACCTTTATCTCTGCACGTGGTCCAAGCCACTGACCACGAAGGCCGTTAGGGCCTAGAAATGAGTGTCTAGACAGAGTTTCTTTATTTGGAAGAGGTATATTAAGAGACCTGAAACAACCCAGGAAGATTGATACATGCCATGTCAGCCTCAAAGAAAATGTTTTTAACTAATTCTTATTAATACAACCTTCTAATAAGGGCCTAGATGGACAAACGCAAACAAATATGACAATGAGCTGAGCAAAGCAAAGGAAAAAAGAAATCAGGGTGATGCTCTAAAGCAGAAGTAACACAATCGAATTTTATGCATGACCATGCTTTGACATCAATTAATTCCGTTCCTTAGAGACCGGATAACGGTACAGAGTTGAATTTTAGTGGATCCCACCAATACAACTGTGGATTTTTACTGAATTTTAACAGATCCCACCAATATAACAGCATATTTCACATTGGAAGGACGAGACATGGAGGTTTCAAGATCCAAATCATAAATGTACCATTAACCAGAACAAAAGAAACTCACAACTTCTGAAACTGCCTGTCAATCTGATTATGATTATTGTTATACTTCCAGGAAGATTGAACGGCCATGTTGGCAGGCTGCATCCATATAAAAAGGAAAAACTGAGCAAAAATATTGGATATTCTATTAAAACGCAAGCAGACAATAAGGAAAAATTAGACAACGATAGATATAGAAACGGGGAAGAGAGGTTAATATTGAATCACATTGCACCCACCGATTATAAATTTAAATGGTTCTGTACCTGCTTAATATCCGAGTTCATATTAGACCCTTTATTTACAGGAGTCCAATCCAAAGAAGACGGCGTATCTGAGCCATAGAAAGAGCCTTCCTGGTCATCAAGGTCAACCAATCGAGCTCCTGACCGAGCTTTATTTATTTCTTCAACTCTCTTTTGAACCTCCGGTTTCAAAGATTCAAGCTCATCAAGTACAGCTAAAAGTCTCTGCAAATGATAAACAATAGAACCAAAACACCATCAAATACCACATGAATGGAATCACATCAGAGCACCCAGAAAAACAATTAAACCTCACCTTCCTATACACAGCCTTTTCTTTGGGAAGCAAAACCTGGTAATCTCGATGGTATGGTATTGTTTCTGACACCAAACTGATCAAAATGTAAGTTCATAAATAAGCTTACGCAGACTAATTTAGTATAAGGAATTCAATCAGTAGTAAGCTTCCCTCACCTTGAATATCTAAGTAGAATTATGTACAGATCCACTATATTTTTTTCCTCTCTATAAATGTCTGCCTGAAAAATTTTATAAAAAAATACATTAAGCACCTGTAATCATACCTAAATTTCTAACTCAGAAAGATTAGCTTCGGACATAAGTTACTAACATCTTTTAAATATTATAATAATTTAATTTAGGTTAAATGAACTAATTTAAGTACTAAAACAATAAAGTCATTAGCAGCTACTAGCTTAACAGAAATAGACTAAGAATTCGCAAACAATGCTACAAATGAAGCTAATTAAACTTAAACTCCTAATATTTCCAAATAGAACGACAATTAATTGGGATGAATAGCAAATTAAAGTATTAAAACTATGGAACCATTAGCAATTAAAACTTAGAGAGAAAAAAATAAAAGAATGATTAAAACTAAGATTAAGCTAAAATCAAACCCTAAACGAATCATAACATCGTAATTATTAAGAAGAGAGTGCGATTAGGCAAAGAATTGGCATAGAGAACCTGTTTGAGGAGACTATCGGCGATTCGATAATAATAACGGAGAGGAATTCGATTATCAACTTCGACTCTACGAGCCATCGCATTCACGTCGATCTTCATCTTCTTCATCTATTTCTTCCCCGATTTACAATAATTATTTTCTCTTCGCCGATGAATTGCGCTTTATTGTTCTCAGTCCGATCGGAGATCGAATAGTTTGAACGTGCGAGCTAAGGAATTGAAAAACGAAGGAAACTCTGTCGTTTTCGGAAGAAGGGAGCTTTCTTTGATTTTATCTCGACATGGTAAAGCTTTTATTCTATGCGCCCGTTACTAAGACTAGAGGTTTTCCTATCCAAGGAAAGCCAATCAATTGAGGAAATTTCATGCTATATTACGCCATGTTTTACTAGTTATTAATTAGTTTTGGTATAATCTTGATTTTAGTCTCTCTACTATGCTAAAATATAGATTTAATCCCTGTTCTTTAGTTTTGTATAATTTAGTGCTCTATTTATACAAGGATAATATATGCTTTCTTAACTGAATTGGGCCTCAAGGTACAATTTGGTGCCATTTTTTTTTTTGCAATTAGGTCTTTAGATTTGACCTTAAAGTTTAATTTGGAACCTAAACATCTTTTTGGTCCAATTAGGTATATGAACTTGATTTTTTTAGTTCAAATTGGTACCTGAACTTTCTTCATGATTTAAATTGGTTCAAATAATTTATTCACGATGTGTATCGATTTGGACCCAAAAAAGTCAATTTTAGGTGTTAATTGAACCAAGAAGTCAAGTTTAAGTGCCCAATTGGACAAAAAATGTTAGATACCAAATTGAACCGTAAATTCAAATCCAGATGCAAATATATATTTGTACTTTTATAATGTTATTAGTAGTCTAAATTGATAACACTATAAACAATTGCCATTAAAAAGTTGTTTATAGATAGATTCGCTAATGGATGCTCATGTTGCCTCATCTAATATGAGTTTAAATCCTGATATTTATTTTGAGAAGTTAAATAACTCTTCATTTTATCGAAAAAAAATTGTGACTAGTTATTAAAAATGATTTGAAACTATTCAGCCGAAAATATGTGAATATAAGCATAGACCAAGACCAAAAAGACCATAATCAAAACTTGTAAACAATCATTTCAGTGGTTGATTAATTGTTGAGATGATGATAGTCAACAATTTGAAAATAAAGTTCTGAATGCATCACAATAAAATAATGAATTAACAAAATTTGATCTATGAAATGCCAAAATGTTGGACTTTTGGTAATGTTTTTTTGGACCAAAAGCATATAGCATTGCTTGTACAACAATCTCTATGAATGCAATTTCATTACAAAACATGTAGTCCAATGGTTCGACTCCGGTGTACACACACAAGGAAAAGCAACTACATTACAACTCCAGACTATGAGAACTGAGAAAGGAATGATGTTAATGCTTCTTATTTTTGTAACTCATGTCCTGATATTAGCAGTGCAGCATAGAGAAGTTCATTCCAAAAGTCTGGAACACCAGGGAGGCACCAATGACTGCAATCCTGGAACATGCCAGGAGTCCTCGGGATCTCTAGCGGCCGATAAATCGAAGGGTGGCCGTCTTTTCTGTAAGCCGTCATCTTGGTGATGTTGAGATAGAATACCGGTGTTTTCATTTCCGATATTACGGATTCCAGGATGCTCATCATCCATGGATATGCTGCAAGGCTTGTCTCATTCGATATCGGCTCTGTTTCACCATGACAGTTCCCACCAGTATCCCACTGCCCTTTCCTGAAAATAACAAGCAACATATAAAAAATATACCCGTATCGACACTCACGTCTAAGTCCGAGTTAACATAGTTTCGAACTATGGCCTTTTTTACCTGAAATGCGAAGAGGAGTACCCTGCAAAGAAGACCCTGGTGTGTTTTCTATCAATGTTGGAATCAACCCATTGTGCCCATGTTTTCATTGCCTTTGTAAATGCTTCTTTCACTTCCAATCTGTCATAGACATGGCTGCCCTCCTGGAAGTAATTTTTGCTGCAAATTTAAGACACAATTTCAGAAACCAATGGAAAACAAGTAGAAAAATGGCGGCAGAATCTTTACCCTTTGCCAGTTTTTTGGTGAGTCCACCAATGGCCAGTGTTGAAGACAATTATATCAGCATCACTGTACTTGGAACCCTGAATCATGTCAAGCCTCAGTGTTTCTCTGCTGATCTCACTGTTATCTGAGATTTTCCATTCTTGGACTAGGAATGGTGATTTGATGAAGTCTATTGTACACTGGTAATCCTATAAATCATTTATATCTAGACATGTTACTCGGATTCGAATGTAAGTATCGGATATCTAAAATGTTCATAAAATCTGGAGGGAAAAAAACAAACAGTTTGGTGAACATTATACTCACTGCGAATCTGAGAGAAAAGAACCCCTGAGTCCTGAACTCGTTCCTGCTGGAAACTTCAAAGAGTCGTCTCTTATCTCTCAACGATTCCCTCAACGAGCAGACCAGTGATTCCCACATGTTCCGATTCAAAGAATCTCCGACGAAAACCAGCCTCTTCCCCCTCAACATCTCCAGCATTTTCCTGCCATTAAACCTACACACGCATTTCAACAACCATGTAAAAGACGAAGTAAACGACGCGGTGAAACGATTTTTCAAGTTCCAACTGCTTTTTTTTAATAAAACCCTGACCTTGGAATCTGACAATCGAAAGGCTTCCACCGGTATCTGACGTAACTGAAATCGACCCGGCCGTTCTTGAAGCAGTTAAAGGAGTCGTCGACGTAAGGGCAAGAACCGGGAATGTAAGCAGGGGTGGAACTGGAATCGTCCAAGACCCAGTTTCCATTAAAGATGTCGCAAGAACTAAGGTCTTTGATCACGTTGTTGGTTCTTTCGACGGCGGTGACCGATGAGAGCGTGCAGTTGGCTCTGACGTCGGAGACGATGCAGGTGTTGGAAGAGGAAATGGAGGTGAATGAGGCGAGGTAGTTGGCAGCAAACCGAAGGCGAGTTGCCAGGGCCAAGGCTAACGGGGAACGCTGGTTGAAGGAAGTTGAGAGGAAGAAGAGGGAGAGGAGGAGCAAGAAGATGTAGAAAATGTGGGTTCTGGACCGCCATAGAAGACATGGGGTGGTTCTTGAGAAGTGCGTTGAAATGGAGATCATGGTCTTGAAAGACGCCATTAAAGGGTGGGGGTTGAAGAGAAGAGATTTATTAATGGAGAAAAACAAAGTTTTAATAGCCCTAGACTACATTTCTTAGAATCTCAAGCATCAAATGTTTTTCATGTTGATTTCAGAATCATTTCAATTTTCAGGTTTGCTTGCCACAGATTCCAGCTTTATTGTTCACGCCAAGGGTCATGATAATAGTTATAAGGAAAAAAGGTCTAACTATGATTTTAGTCCTTTTATTATGTTGAAATTTGATATTCAGTCCATCTATTTTAATTTACAGTTAGGTTAGGGGTGTGCAAAGCTCCACTCGACTGAAAAAAAACTTAATTATTCGATTTGATGCCATAATACTCGATTCGACTAAAAAAAATTTAAATAAAATTTGAGTTTTTTTAGCAAAGCATAAAGTTTGAGTTTAAAATAAAAATTAGAAAAAGTCAATTTTTTTTTAGTAATTAGTGGATCAATTTTCAAGTTCGAGTCGAATATCTCAATTCTGCTCGTTATATATATATATATATGTGTGTGTGTGTGTGTGAGAGAAAATATATGAAGAAATATATATGCATTGTATAAGATTATAGAAAATCGTTTAAATTAGAACTAATTAGGATCATAACATTATAAATGTTTACAATTAAATCTGAATAGAAGCTCGAACAACTCAACTCGAATTTCATAATCTCGACTCGATTCAAAAAAAATTTAATAAAATTTGAGTTATAAAATATGACTCTTCAACTCGACTCGACTCGATCGAATGCCCACCCATGTGTGTAGTTCTTTACTTTTATATTGTTATTAACATGTTTGAATTGATAATAACATTAGTTATTGTTATTAATGGGAGGGATAAAATAAGGATTGTTATCATATACATCAGTGGTGGAAAAAAGTTTTCACAAGTAGTATTTTTTAGGGTTTAGGATTTAATGTTAAAATTTAGAGTTTAAATTTAGAATTTTAAGGCTTTAGTGTCAAATATTCACCCTTAAATAATTAGCCTTAAACTTGACGATTTATTTTTTCAATTTGCTCTTTAAATTTTTTGTCCGGTTACTGAGTTGTTTTTAATTACTTTTATGATATATTAGTTTAAGAATGTATCATGTGTCACAATATCATAACATTATCATCGGAAGAAATTAATGTAAATAAAAGAAATTTAAGGACCTAAGTTAAAAAAGTTAACAAATTCAAACATTAAAATTCGCTTTAAGCATGATGTAAATTAATTACTGATATTCGATTATAAAGTGTATCAAGCCTTAAACCAACAAGTGTTTGGTGCAATGATAAGGCACATTGCACTTATATAACCCAAATTCGAATCTTGAATACAACTTTATCAAAAGGAAGAACTACAAATCCTGAACATATACCATAAAATAGTCATTAACTAAAGAAAAGTGTATCAAGACTTACAACATTGGATTTTAGAGTGAAAACATAAAACAAACATATATATACATATACACACATATATGAGAATAATGCTCAGCAAAAACTACTGTTATTGTCTCACTCTAAAACAGAGTAATTCAAAGTAAGATAATGATGTCAAAGTAATGGGGCGAGGCCTATAATCATCGACCCAATTCCAAACAAAATGCTTTTAGCTGCCCTCTTTGAACCGTTCTCCTCAGCTTCAATGTGCTCTTCAACGTCGAAATGACCTACATAATAAACACATACAAACTTAGATTCTTCATGGAACATTGTTTTCAACAAAACTGGGAATTCAAAAATCAACCTCTTTCAGGACCATAGCTGCATCCTGCCTGGATTGTGTCTCTGATGTCCTGAACCGTTGCCCTATTATAGAACAGAAAGTGTTTCATCACGTTCTCTATACAGTTGAGAACAAGGTGTGTCTCCGAAAGGCAAGGTCCGGCGCAATATTCGTCCGCGTACTCGAGCGGGACGTCTACATTTCCGCTTGCTTTCAATCTGTAAGATTCTTCACAGCTGCTGTAAATCTGGAGGGAGAATAATCCGAATACGAACGGACAATAAATCCACGACTTCGAGATTTGAACTTACTAATAACATTATAACAATTCCTTGAATAGATTTTCGGGATATGAAAATCTTACATATTTGTCATTGAAACATAGCAATGCCTTGGTGACAATTTGAGCTGGATCATCACCAACTACAGTGCCAGTGCCTGTGTCTGTTTGAGGCAAATCTTCGTATTCATCGGCTTTACCTAGGTCGAACCAGAAAACAGACATGCAGACGATCGTTACGGTTAAAACCCATGATTTGATTGCAATCAAGGACGCCATTGTTGAAGCTTCAAGATCAATTTGATTGCAATTGGAGCTTACTTATATAGTTAATATTGTCCAAGGTTAATTATCAGCAGCAGCTACCACGTCACGTAAAAGAGACGATGTCGTTTTATGCACTGTCCAAGTTCCAGCATGACGAGTTTGGTAAATTTGATAGGAAAAGAATGGAAACCGTTTTGTTTTTGTGTTTTTCCATTGATTTCAGTAAAGGTTTCGAAGAAGGCTAAAGACTTTATAGGAATGGAGCAGATGTGCAAGCCACCAACTTTTACTAATTCCAAAAATCAAACCTAAAAATCAAGTCTAGGTTTCTTTTTGTTACTGAACATTATTTTTATTATTTTCATGTCTATTTTATAATTTATATTCTGAAATTACAATTGTTTTTTCTAAGACTATCATCTTTTATATTCAAATCTATATATTGTCTTAAAAATGTAATGCGTTTTACGAATGTATCTACCACTTATAAAGTCGGCATTCAACTAATATTTCATTCATCTAAAATAGAACAAGATAATCCTTGCTATAAAATATCAATCATATTTGTACATAACCATAAGCTAATATAATTAACTCAATATCGAATCCTTATATGCATAAAAATTGAAAAACAAAATTACAGTTCAATAGATTATTATAAATATATAACAATTTTTTACTAGCATAAAAACATCTTGAATTCTTCTTGGAGAATGCCCATACAATCTTACATTCATCTCTCATTAAACATGTAACAACATTCAAATGCATTACACGCGTTGACGTATGAAAAAATATATTTGAAATAATAGTATGCTATTTTTCTAAAATTTATATATTTATTATATTTTCATCAAGTTTGTGGTATATTCACATAAAACATCGCATTAATCTTGGTTGACATCAATTTTTAGTAGCAGAGCCAGGATCTTTATATAGTGAAGTCAAAACGAGGTATAGTGTATAGAAAATTTTTATACGATTACAATAAGTACTATTGACCACGTATCTCAATAAATTAAGTGGGGTCAATTTTAATGTTTCCTACGAAAATTTTTATACAATTATAATATTTTTACATAGTTGATACTTTTAAGTGGAGTCAATTGCACCCTAATCTTTCCAAATATCTTTGCCCATGTTAATTTCTTTATTCCCGTAAAACAATTATTTAAAAGAAAAATATTATAAATCAAATTGAATTAGTATTGAAATTTGGGTGAATTATTTATTTTTTATTTTTTTGAAACTGAATTATATTTAATAGTGAAAGGATTACAAAGGAATCATACCTTAAACATTGGAAGTTCAGTGCAAAAAAAAATGTAGTAAAATCTAAGGGCGTGCGAGACGTTAAAATATCAAATCTAACACCTTTAAAAGAACTTGAAAAAGCTCTTGAATTTAAATCCAGAAAACTATCACTTTGCCTTGAGTGCTCTTTGAAAAAAATAAATTTTTTTCGCTATTTGTTCTTGACATATCAGCACAGCCACAAAAAAAAAGAATCATAACATGTACAGCTCAGCTTCCTTCGTTGATAAAAAAGTTCGATAATACTCGTCACCCGAACTCTAAACTATCAAAAAAAATTGAGTTCAACCAAAACTAACTTTATGATTTATTATTTTTTTGTCTTCTTTTAATCCTTAAATATATTAAAAATAAACGATAAAAAATACATATAGCTTTGAATTGCAATTAATCTCGATCCAATTTTTTACCGAGAGGATTGAGCCTGTCCTATTTTCTATTGTCTATATATATTTTTTATAAATGTATTTACCTCTAAATATACAAGATCTATATAAAAATAAAAGATTAAACACAACTCAAAATTTTTCTTAGGTCTATAATTAATTTTATGTATGTGTACGGATTCTTAAGATTGGTGTATTTTTCTATCCTATACCCTACGGTTTTAGATCATGAATCGAGTCAAACATCATAACTTCTTCTATCCATTTATTAGTGGAGTTTTGGACATGCGCAACATGACTTCCAAGAAAAGATAACCCAAATTGAATTGAATTGAATTAAATGTTTATAGAGGAAATAAAAAATTTTGGTTTGATAAATTACAAGAAAAAACTTTAAAGAGGGGCCCATAATATATTTTTTATTAAGATAAAAATATTTTTTATAAAAAAATTATATATTTTTGGGATTATAAATTAAAGGATCTCGCTTTAATAAACTGCATAGGACGTCGTAAACCTTTGAACTGCCCTTGCATCATGTGTGTTGTCCTTTTGGAATAAAATATTCCGGTGTGATTACATAGTAATATTTGTTCTTTATTCTTAATCTTTTGAAGGCACATACACCTTACAGATTACACTGCTCGAACCAAAATTACCTAAAAAGAACAACGACATCCTTAACCACCGGAAACACATAATGTGTTCAACAACATTTAACTTTTGAATTTTAAACTTTCTTGATCTCCCAACTTTTCTTTCGTCTTCATCAATCTTTGTACTTGACCGGTTTTTCACTACTTGATTCCTTTGTTAGTCTAGCACTTGATTTTTTTTTTTCAAAATTGATTCATAATTTTAGATTTTTATTATACATTTTAATCTTCCACGGAACTCAAATTCAAAGATCAATATAGTAAGAAAAAGATTCAGACCAAATAAAAATTAAGTTTAATAACTAATATTGATAAAAAGTTCAGAATGCAATTTGAGGAAAAAAATGCAAACAAAAGCTTAAAAGTATCCAAACTTCATCTCAACAATTTTTTTTGAAAATACTTCATCTCAACAATAAATTAGAGAATTAAACTAATGTCACTTAAACCCACATCATTTTTTTTTATTTTAACCACCAATTTTTTAATTTTGTCAATCAAACCACTTACCGTTTAAATAATATCAATCAAGTCACTAACCATCAAAAGTTATCAGAAATGAAGGCGTAGCAGTTGAACAAATACATATAATTATATATTTGTTCCTCATTACTTATACATTATATCAATTTAGTCCTAATTTTAATTTAATTTTATAAATTTAATCATTCAATCATAATTAATTTAGGACTAAATATATAATTATATACTCCCTCCGTCCCACAATTTTTGTCCCTTATTAACTTTTTTTGGTCAATTTTTTTCAACTTTGACTCATAATTATTTAAAATGTATCATTAATAAAAATATGAAAAAATATATTTTAAAAACCTCTAATCGAGTATTTTACAAATATATATTTTATAAAAATTAATTATTTAAAATATTTAATACAATAATAGTCAAAGTTTAAAAATTTTGACTTTCAAAAAGTCAATAAGGGACATTTTTTATGGGACGGAGGGAGTAACTTTTTAACTGTTAAATCAGTGTTTTCTTTAACTTTTAGTGGTTAGGTGCTTGATTGATATCATTTAAATAAGTGATTTGTTTGACAAATTTGAAGATCTCGAGTATAACCTTTTGAATTCTCGGTAAATAAAGAAAGTTTTTAAAAGTTAAACCCCAAAGATTTTATGTGTAAATTACTTAGTATGCCACTTAAATTTTCTAGAGTTTTCAACTAGCATTCAAACTTTTTGAAACATATTTTTTAAGGTAGCCACTAAAAAATTATAAAATAAATTAACAAGCTCCTCGTGAAGTTTTCGAGTCGAGTTGAGTCTTGCTTGACTCGACTCGACTCATTAAGAACTCGAGTATATCTTGGGTTCGAGTCAAGCATTAACCGAATTTTAACTGGGTCAAACTCGAGCTACTTGCGAGCTGCTCAACTCAATTAGCGGTCCCCTAGTAGTCACTTAATTATAAAATAAATTTTATTTTGACCATTGATCTTTCAATTTGTCAATCAGACCACTTAACTATTTATTGATACCAATCAAGCCATTAACAATTAAAAGTTAATAGAAATGTTGATGTGACATTTAAAAAGTATGTATACTTACACATTTGGTAATCATTACTTACACATTATATCAATTTAGTCTTAATTTTAATTTAATTCAATAAATTTAATCATCCAGTCATAATTAATTTAGGACTAAATTGATAGAACATGTAAACATTGAGGAGCAAACATATAATTATATAAATTATTTTAACTTTCAAATCAGTGTTTGTAAAACCAAAGAATTGATTTTGATATAACAAAGGATTTAAGGACTAAATTAAAAATGGAAAATAAATTTTTAAGTCCTCAAAACTTCCCAAAACTTTTAAACAAAGTGGTCAACTCAAAACCAAACGTTTATACAAAATTTTCTAAGTGTTTTCCAAGTCAAAACAGTGATTTTCGAGTCACCGTTTCGAAACAACCCTTGGGTGTTTCGAAACGTTTTGGAACTTTTAACATGTGTTTCGGAACAAGACTTCCCGTTTCGATACGGTAGTATCGAAACAGGACCCTATATTTCGAAACAGATGAAAAACAACGGAACATGTAGATCTGTTTCGATATAGCAGTATCGAAACGACCTCAAACGTTTCGAAACGATATTTAAACTTGGATTCAAAAATATGATCGTTGTAATTTTATAACTGATTTTCAGAAAATGGTTAAGGTGTATCGAAACGAGTTAAACATGTTTCGATACGGGTTTTGATAGTGTCAAAATGTTTCGAAACTACATCAAGCACGTTTCGGAACGAGCTCTTAGCAGTATCGAAACGATTGGAGCCGTTTCGATACGATCTCTTAATTACACCCCAACGACTATTTCTATTTTGGTCTAATTCGAAACAGGTACAGGTGTTTCGAAATGGGTAGTTGCAGAAGTGCATTTATGATGGGAAGATTGCATCCCAACGACTATATTTTTTATGGCAACAACCCTAACGACTAGAATTGAATGAGAAGGTATAAAAGGGAGTCCAAAAACAACCAGCAACAACAATTGATCCTAATAGAAACATTCCAACATCAAATCCAAGCTGAAGTGATTAATTTTTATATCTTTGTAAAACCCCAATTGTCATTCTTTGTAATTTCCTATCTTTCATATTCAATTGGGTTGAGTGCTTGTATTTTGGCCAACATTTGTATTGAGAGATACTTTGTATTTTCCAAATTCTTCTTTGTAACCTTGTGAAAGGGTTTGGTCAATTTTGGGTAGAAAATTGACATTTGTGTAAAGGTTTCCTCCTAAGCCTAGAAAGGGGGAAGATCAACTAGTGGAGTTGTTTGAAAATCCTTAGTGGGAGCTAAGGTAGTGGATGTAGAGTTCATTTGGAACTTGAACCACTATAAGTGCCTTTTTCTTCAACTTTTATTTTACCACTTCATTACCAAACATTTTAAAAATTTAATTCACCCCATCTTGCCATTTATCGATTCAACGATCCACTCAATAATTGGTATCAGAGTCTCGTCTCCATCAAAGGACTAACACCCGGGAGTAAAAATCTTTCGCTCGAAGTCCAACTGTTTAAGATTATGGTAAGATTTGAAGATGGTCGCTCTATCTCGTGTCCCCCGCTCTTCGAAGGAGAAGCATACTTCCAATGGGCAAATATCATGAAATTCTTCATCAAGTCTCAAGACTATGAGGTTTGGGACATCATTGAAGACGGGTACTTGGAAGCTCCAAAAAAGAAGAAAAAGTAAAGGAGTGCCAACGAGACGAAGACAAAGCTAAACACCAAGGCGATGCACATTCTCTATTGTGGCCTTAACGAAGAAGTTTCCAAGAGGATCTCCACATGCAAAAGTGCCAAAGAATTTTGGGAGAAACTTGAGAAGCTTTATAGCGACAAGAAGGGAGAAAAGAAAGATGATGATCAATCATGTGCAAACCTTTGCCTCGTGGCTCTTGAGGAGGATTCTATGGTAACCTTTAACTCATCTTGCTTTGATTTTATATTTGATGAATTGCATGATGCATATGATGAGTTATAAGAGGTATATGATGAGTTCGTAGAGAAATATAAGGAGTCCGTTTTGAAAAACAAAAAGGCCATTTCGAATTTGAAAGCTTAAAACGATTTACTCTCTAAAACTAACTCGAATTTTGAGAAAAAGGTTTTAAGCTTGCAAGATGATTTAAAGTTCTTTGAACAAGAAAATATTGATTTAAACAACCTTATTTCTCAATGTAATGATGAACACCAAAAGTTGGTGAATAAGCTCAAAAATTCTTTCAAAAATGTTGGTTTTTCAAAGCTTGAAAATGGTGAATCTTCAAAAACCAACTTTACAAAAAGAAAGAATTTTAACTACAAACAAAGTGACTCCTATAGGAATTCTAGAACTAAAAAGATTAGAAGTGTATGAGTTTCTAAGGAACTTGTAAAATCTAATAATATTAATGCCATGTCACCTTTGATTCCTAAGGGAACCAAGCTTTTGGGAGCTAATACTCATGAACCCAAAATGGTTTGGGGTACCAAAAATCAAAGTTTAAATTCTTTGTTTGTAGGGGAAGCATTGCTACAAGGCCAAAGCACAAAGTCAAAATTCATGGTACCTTGATAGTGGATGCTCGAGACATATGACCGGAGACAAGAGTCGATTCATGGAATTAAAGCCAAAAAGTGGAGGAGTAGTAACTTTTGGTGACAACTCCAAAGGCCACATTGAAGGTATTGGCTCCATAGGTAATCACTCTTCCATACCTATTGAAAATGTATTGTATGTCAATAGTCTAGAACACAATTTATTGAGCATTAGTCAACTATGCGATAAAGGGTTTAATGTCATGTTTGATGTAAATAGGTGTAGAATAGTAGACATTAAATCTAACAAAACAATGCTCATTGGCCATCGCATAAGCAATATTTTTATAGTGCATCTAGATGACATTCATACATCTCATGCATGCTTTGTTGCTCAAAAGGAAAATGATGCATGGTTATGACATAGGAAACTTGGACATGCTAGCATTAGCGTTTTAGAAAAATTAGTTTCCTTTAATCTAGTTAGAGGCCTACTTAAGCTCAAGTTCTCATTAGATAAAATTTGTGATGCATGTGCTAAAGGTAAATAACATAGAGCCTTTTTCAAGTCCATTAATGATGTTTCTACAAGTAGATGTTTACAATTGATCCATATGGATCTCTTTGGGGCAATTAGAACTACTAGCTTGGTGGAAAATCATATGCATTTGTGCTTGTTGATGATTACTCTAGGTATACTTGGGTTCTCTTTTTAAGCACCAAGGATAGGGCTTTAGAAAACTTCATCACATTTTAAAAAATAACCCAAAATGATCTTGAACTAAAAATTTCACATATTAGAAGTGATCATGGAACCAAATTTCAAAATATGGGTTTTGATGATTTTTGTAATGAAAATAGGATTAGCCATAATTTTTCGGCTCCTCGCACTCCTCAACAAAATGGGGTAGTTAAAAGGAAAAATAGAACTTTAGAAGAAATGGCTAAGATTATGCTTTGTGAAAATAATTTACCTAAGTATTTTTGGGCGGAAGCCACTAACACCGCTTGCTATATCATAAACCGAGTAATGATTATGCCTATTTTGAAGGAAACTCCTTATGAGATTTTAAAATCTAAAAAGCCTAACATTAGCAATTTTCATCCTTTTCGTTGCAAGTGTTTTGTTTTAAACAATGGAAAAGAAAATTTAGGTAAATTTGATGCAAAGAGTGATGAAGCTATTTTTCTAGGTTACTCTTTAAACTCTAAAGCTTATTGTATGTTTAACAAAAGAAATTTAGTTGTAGAGGAATCTATTCATGTGGTTTTCGATGATAACTTTCTTCCGAGGAAGGATTCTTGTGATGATGATGATGTAAGGATCATTGAAGCCAATGATGGTGGAGAATCATCAAAGGTGAATGAGATTCCAACCAAGGAGGAAGAAGCACAAGAACCGCCTCTAGAAGCATTGCAAGACATGTCTCTTGAGGAAAAAGGAAGCGAGCTACCCAAGGGAGTACAACTATGTCAAGAGTGGTGAGATCTTGGGTGATCCATCCAAGGGGGTAACTACTCGTTCTTCTCTTAAAATGCTTAAAAAAGTTGCCTTTATCTCAAGCATTGAGCCTACGAATGTTAAAGAAGCATTAAAAATTGACTTTTGGATTATGGCCATGCAAGATGAGTTAAACCAATTTGAGAGAAGTAAAGTATGAACATTAGTTGATAGGCCTAGAAACAAATCTACTATAGGAACTAAATGAGTCTTTAGAAACAAACTAGATGAGAGTGGTAACATAGTGAGAAACAAGGCTAGGCTTGTTGCTCAAGGTTACACTCAAGAAGAGTGAATTGATTTTGATGAAACCTATGCACCCGTAGCTAGAATGGGAGCAATTAGGATGTTACTTGCATTTGCATGTTATCATGATTTCAAGCCTTTTCAAATGGATGTCAAAAGTGCGTTTTTAAATAGTTTTATAAACGAAGAAGTGTATGTGGAACAACCACCGGGTTTTGAAGATCTTATTTTTCCAAACCATGTTTTCAAATTGTCAAAAGCTTTATATGGTTTAAAACAAGCTCCTAGAGATTGGTATGAAAGATTATCAAGTTTTCTAGTTGGAAAAGGTTTTGAAAAAGGAAAGGTGGACACAACACTATTTATTAAAAACAATGGCAAAGATATCTTAGTAGTTCAAATTTATGTTGATGATATTATTTTTGGTTCTACTAATGAGTTGCTTTGTCAAGATTTTTCTAAGTTGATGCAAGGTGAATTTGAAATGAGCATGATGGGGGAGCTCTCATTTTTCTTGGGACTCCAAATCAAACAAATGAAGGATGACATCTTCATCAATCAAGCTAAGTACATCAAATATATTCTCAAGAAGTTTGGCTTGGAGCAAGCAAAGCCTCAAGCTACACCAATGAGCTCATCCATAAAACTTGACAAAGATGAGGAGGTAAGTGTGTTGACTCTAAGATTTATCGTTCTATGATTGGATATTTGCTTTACCTTACCGCAAGTAGACCATATATATTGTTTAGTGGTTGCTTGTGTGCTAGGTTCCAAGCTAGTCTTAGAAAGTCACACCTTATAGCCGTTAAAAGGATCTTTAGGTACCTTAGAGATACTCATTGTTTAGGCCTTTGGTATCCTAGAGACTCAACCTTTAACCTTCATGCTTATTCGGATGCGAATTACGGGGGTTGTAAGATAGATAGGAAAAGTAATTCCGACACTTGTCAATTCTTAGGTAGTATGGTCATATCTTGGTTCTCTAAGAAACAAAATAGTGTAGCTTTATCTACCACCGAAGTGGAGTACATATCCTTAGGGAGTTGTTGTGCTCAAGTCCTTTGGATGAAACAACAACTCTTAGAATATGAAATTGAGGTAGACACCATACCCCCTTAAGTGTGATAACACTAGTGCCATATGTCTTACCAAAAATCCCATCTAACACTCTAGAACCAAACACATAGAGATAATGCATCATTTCATTAGAGATCATGTCCTTAACGAAGATGTTGTTTTAGAGTATGTAGACACCTTAAATCAATTAGCGAAAATCTTTACCAAACCTTTAGATAAAGTGCGTTTTTGGTCCCTTAGGAGAGAGTTAGGTCTAACTAGCTTATCTTGACCTTTTAGGACCTTTTGTGCTTAAAATTGCTTGAATTCTAATTAAATTCCATGCTTATGTATATTTGATCCTAATTACATACTTGCTTATAGTTAGGGGGAGTATGTTTATGTTTTGATATGTTAATCTTGCTCATACATCTCATTAATGCATCTAGGATCAATTAAAGTTCGAATTTTCTGCATTTTAGAGCCTTATCTACACTTTCAGGGTTATTGGTATTGAAACGAGTCACCCTGTTTCGATACGGGCTGCCTCTTAAGAACACAAATGGACCAAGCTATTTCGAAACTCCCTAAAGGATTTCGAAACATTTTGGTTCTGTTAAACCATGTATCGAAACGACCCCTATGCGTTTCGATACGGGCAAACTCTTGGGCTTCGATACAGTCAAACCTGTATTGAAACTGTCATAATGTTTCAAAACGTTCGTAGACGTTTCGGTATGCCTGTTTCGAAACAATTTCTTCTGTTTTGAAATGCGTATCCAAAAAGCCTAATTTAAAGGAATTTAAATGCTAAAAAGACTCTTTTACTTAAAACACCAAAACCCTCAAAACCCTAAATCGAATTCTTCTATAAAAACCCTCCAAATCTCCTTGTTTTTCATCAAAACTTGAGGGCTTTTCCTCCTAAACGTAAATCTAAGCAAGCTTCATCAATTTGGTGCAATTTCATCCACCAGTTCCTCCAAAATCCCATATTTGAGGTATTTTCAATCTTTTTCTTTTTCTTTTGATTTCGTTCGAATACTATGTTAATAAATTATAGTTTTGTATAGTATACTTGTTTTATATTATGGTTTTTCCAAATCTTGTAAAAAAAATTCAAAATCTCAAATTTTTGGTTCGAATATATTTTATTTTAATCGTATTTTTAACACTGTTTTCAAATTTGTTTTCATCAAAAATTTTGTTTTTATGTATATACTTTCAAAGTATTTTTAAAACCTTAATGAGATTCTTATTGGATCGAATTAGGATTTAATGCATACACTTAAATTTTCTTGCTTGCTTTGTTTTTAGGTGTTTTTAATGGATTCTAAGAAAAGAAAGATTGAAGGGGTGAAGGTTCGAACCAAGGTGACAATATTCGTCCAAACCTTACCCTTCTCTATTCCAAGAGTCTTAAAAATCAAGATGCTAAGAATTGTTTTAAGATTCTCCAAGATGCCGTTGTTCGCCGAGAGCGTGTTGTAGATATGGCATTCCTCGATTCTGAGCGTTTTCTCTTCAAATACCTACCTCTTTTTGACACAATGGAGTTTTCTAAGCTTTATGAACATTCCCGACATCGTCTACAAAAATATGGTTTTGCTTTTTTACTCCAATGCCATTCTTATAAACAATGAGGATCTTTCTGAACTCATTGAGATTGAGTCTTACATATTGGGCAAGAAGTTTCGGATTGATCCATCCACCTTAGTGAACATCCTTGGGCTTGTTGATGAGGGAATTGAGGATGAAAATCACTTTGGATCTCATACCGGATCGGTTCTTACTTTGGATGCCCATGATCGTTTCTTGCACTTGATCATCTCATGATTCTTTCGCCCATCCGGAGGAAAATTTGCCCACATCTGCCAAGTTGATTCTTTTTGGCTCGAGTCTTTTCGCCAAGCACAATAACCTAATTTGGTGAAGATCATGTTTGCCGAGATGGTCCATCAAGTAAGGAATCGTCTATCCGACTCCTTCACCTATGGGACAATTTTGAGCTACATCTTTGTTCGCATTGATCTTGATGTCTCCTATGATTTTCTGGAACCACAAAAGCAAAAGCTTGGTGAGTCTTCTCTTGTAAGATCCGAATTTCGTTACACACTTGGTGGATGGATTCGAGTCGATCGTAGAGCTCAAGCACCTCAAGTTGAGCCTCAACCACAAGTTCAAGCTCCCATTGTGGCTCCTAACAATGATGCTCTCATGATCTTCCTCACCGAAAGGTTCAACATGATGGACACAAACATGGCTTCGGGGTTTGCTTCTATCAACACTCGTTTACAATCCTTGGAGGATCGTGTTCTTGGCAATGAGAATTGTCTTACCGCCCTTGGAACCCAACAATCATCCATGGATCTCTCCGTCTCCAACTTCTATGGTGATTGGAGGTGTTTTCGCAATGATCAAGCGAAGGAAAAGGATGATTTCTTGGATGACATTGGAGACGCTGATGGCGATGAGGCACCCTAGGCTTATTGCATATCATATCATTTTGTCATATTAGAATTGTTTATGCACCTATCTATGTTTTTGTTTTTAAGACCTATGCTTCGATTTTATGTTCTTAGGATTGAGTTTGATTTAATGTTTGATGTTGTTTCATGAACTTAACGCTCTCTCTAATATTATGTTGTTTGGTTTATGCTTTATGCCTCTTTTATTCTCATTTAGCCTTGATTATATATTTTGATCTAACAAAAAGGGGGAGAAATAATTCCTAAGAGCCTAAGTGTTTTTAAATTTGTTTTAAAGTTTCGAGTGCTTTAAATTTCAATTTTACAAAACTTTAAAATCTATCTTAAATTGAGGATGAGTTAAAAGTTTTTCAAAGATTTCAAAACACTTAAAAATTTATACTTGGTTTTGTTATATCAAAAAGGGGGAGATTGTAAAACCAAAGAATTGATTTTGATATAACAAAGGATTTAAGGACTAAATTAAAATAGAAAATAAATTTTTAAGTCCTCAAAACTTCCCAAAAATTTTAAACAAAGTGGTCAAGTCAAATCCAAATGTTTATACAAAATTTTCCAAGTGTTTTCTAAGTCAAAATAGTGGTTTTCGAGTCACTGTTTCGAAACAACCATAGGGTGTTTCGAAACGTTTTGAAACTGTTAACATGTGTTTCAGAACAAGCCTTCTCGTTTCGATACGGTAGTATCAAAATAGGAACCTATGTTTCGAAACGGATGAAGAACAATGGAACGGGCAGATCCATTTCGATACAGCAGTATCGAAACGACCTCAAACGTTTCGAAACGATATTTAAACTTGGATTCAAAAATACAATCGTTGCAATTTTATAACTAATTTTCAGAAAAAGAATAAAGTGTATCGAAACGAGTTAAGCACGTTTCGATATGGGTTTTGACAATGTCAAAATGTTTCGAAACGAGTTAAGCACGTTTCGATATGGGTTTTGACAATGTCAAAATGTTTCGAAACGACATCAAGTACGTTTCGGAACGGGCTCTTAGCAATATCGAAACGATCGGAGCCGCTTCGATATGGTCTCTTAATTACACCCCAACGACTATTTCTATTTTGAGCTGTTTCGAAAAAAGTACATGTGTTTTGAAACGGGTAGTTGCAGAAGTGCATTTATGATGGGAAGATTGCATCCCAACGACTATATTTATGATGGCAACAACCCCAACGGCTAGAATTGAATGAGAAGGTATAAAAGGGAGTCCAAAAACAACCAACAACAATAATTTATCCTAAGAGAAACATTCCAGCATCAAATCCAAGCTCAAATGCTTAATTTTCATATCTTTGTAAAACCCTAATTGTCATTCTTTGTAATTTCCTATCTTTCAGATTCAATTGGGTTGAGTGCTTGTATTTTGGGCAACATTTGTATTGAGAGATACTTTGTATTTGCCAATTTCTTCTTTGTAATCTTGTGAGAGGGTTTGGTCAATTTTGGGTAGAAAATTAATCATTTGTGTAAAGGTTTCTGTTGAGTTGAGAGGGGCTCGATTCGATCAACCGTTCTTGCTCGCCAAGTGTGGAGAAGTTGAATAATTGGGTGTTTTAGTGGGAGATGAAAAATTGGCAATTTGACACAAGGATTTATAGTGGTTCAACCTTCTAACCAAGGTCTACATCCACTACCTTAGCTCCTCACTAAGGATTTCCAAACAAATTCACTAAGAATTTCGTCCCTTTTTCTCGGCTTAGGAGGAAACCGTTACAACGATCAAGCTTTCTACCCAAAGCTTGGTCAACCACTCTCTTACAAGAGAAAGACTTAGCAAACTAGAAATCCCTCTAATAGGTATGTGTTTGCAATACTAAGCTCTCACCCAAAACCTAAACACTTGAGCAAATTTAACAATGTTTAGCTCACAAGTGTTGTCTAAGCAAGAAATAAACAATTTAAGCTCTAGACAAAATTTGACATCATAATGTTGTAACAATTGAAGCATTAACCATTACAAGATGCTTGGAGGTCCCTTTTATACTCCTTGATGAGTTTGTAGCCGTTGGGATTGAATTGGAGCCGTTGGAGCCTTTATTTCCCACCATAAATGCAGTTCTGCAGCTGAGCGTATCGATACTCGTCAAACCGTATCGATACGGTCTCAATGAGGAATTAGTCGATGGGCTTCTTCAGCTGATGCGTATCGATACGCTTACCTAGCGTATCGGTACGGTCTTGCAATTAAAAGACCGTTGGGAAAATAACCGTTGGGGAAGTTAGGCGTATCGGTACGCGATACACCTGTATCGGTACGCGACTAGCCGTTGGGCTATTTCAAAACACACCGTATCGATACAGCTAAGCGTATCGGTACGGGTTTTGGCTACTGGAAAAATCAGGTAGTTGAAACCCTAAGGCGTATCGGTACGGTCCAAGACCGTATCGGTACAGGCACTTGAAAAGGCTGGTTTTGACTACTTTAAATGTACTTTAAAATCATTCCAAAGCCTTTAAAAACCTTTAAACATATTTTCAAGTTGTTTTTTACTAAAAACATATTTTAAATTCTTTTCAATTTAGTCCAAAACATTTTTCAAATATTATATCAAAACATTAGTTCTACAATCTCCCCGTTTTTGATATAATAAAGCCAACTTGAAAAATTGTTTGGGATTCTCCCCCTTTAACTTTAAAATTGTGAATAAGAGATTAAAGATATGAAATCAAATAAAGCTCCCCCTTATTCATTTGAAAATTCAATTTTTCAAACCATTTTCCCCCTTTTTGTTATATCAAAAAGAATTTAAAATGACATTGAGCTCAAAATAACTTAGGAGGTAAAAGGAAAATTGACACACTTAAAAATTTGGTTTAAAAATTGGCTCCCCCTTACTCAAAGCATCATAAGAATGTTAGTTCAACATATATGATTATCTAGTTGACATAAATGAAAATAAATCAAATAAGAACAAAGCAACTAGATTTTACCACACTTGAACCCAAGGGAGGATGTGAAGCCTTCCTTCTTCAAGTGTTCTTCTTTTGTGTGCATGGAACTCCCCCTCAATTTTTGAATTGTCGATCACTCTCCATCACACCTAGCAAAAGACAATCAAGTAATTTTTGGTATCCAAATTGCTTTGGATCCATAGACATTAGTAGCACAAATTTTAGTCCCCTTAGGAATCCATTTTTCAATTTCATCATTTTTAGTTGAAGTGGTTAGTCCTTTTGGGACCCAAACACTTCTAAAACATTTGGCATTCACAAATCTAGGGGCACTAGATTGTCTTACATAAAAATTTGATTTTCCAAAACTATTTTTCTTTTCAAGTTCATTGGAAATCAAATCTTTTTCTTTTTGAACTTTAAGAAGCAAATTTTGTAAATCAAAACATTTTTGTTCAAAATCTTTCAATTTTGCTTCAAGTTCAAGATTTGTTTTGGAAAGCAAATCATTTTCAATTTTTATTTTTGAAATCAACTTTTTGTTCTTGGAAAATGATGCCTTGAATTCCAAAAGCAAATCATCATAGGCATCTTGTAACTCATCAAATGTATAAGAATTTGAAATAGATGAGTTAGAAGTTACCTCCCCCTCATTGAGGGCCATCAAGCATATGTGGGTTACTTCATCATCGGTGGAGTCTTCATCACTCCATGTGGCCACATATGCTTGTTTTGAAGATGATCCCTTCTTTTTGGATTTGTGGGAGTCCTTCATCTTCTTCCTCGATTCATGCTTGGATTTATCCATTTCGCTCTTCATGAACCGGGTGAATTTGTTGAAGAGATAGGCCATCTCTTCATCTTCACTTTCCTCCTCACTTGAATCTACATGATGACATGTGGAGGATTTGAGAGGACCGGCACTTGCATTGATGCCTAGCTCCATGATCTTCTTCTTTCCCATCGCTCTAATCTCTTCCTTCTTCTTCTCATCTTCTTTGTTTTTCTTTATTATTTGGTGAGTGAGAAGTGACCCCATGAGTTCATCAAGCTTCAAGGTTTTGAGATTCTTGGCTTCGATAATGGTGGTCCTTTTTGAGTCCCATGACTCGGGAAGGGAGTAGATGAGCTTTCGAACAAGCTTCTCTTCCGGAATGGCTTCTCCATAGCCCTTGAGACCATTGGTGATAGTGGAGAACCTATCAAACATCTTCTCGATGTTCTCTTCCGGATCCATCTTGAAGTTCTCATACTCTAAGGTGAGGAGCCCAATCTTGGTCTCCTTGACTTCATCGGTTCCCTCGTATGTGACTTCAAGCTTGTCCCATACCTCCTTGGCACTCTCACAAGAAGACATCTTCTCATAGATGGTTGGGCCAAATGCACAAAAAAGCATGTGCAAGGCTTTGCAATTAAGCTCCATCTTCTTGCGATCGTCGGCACTCCATTCCGCTTTGCTTCCTTGAGGCACGAACGAACCATCTTCAACTATGTCCCATAGCTTGTAGTCTCTTGACTTCAAGAAGAATTTCATCTTTGTCTTTCAATGGGCATAGTGATTTTCGTCGAAGAATGGCTGTTTGTCGATTGATTGTGCCATTGAGCCAGTTGAGTAAAATGTTGATCGAGCTTGCTGGATCTTCTCAATAGGATGTGAATCCTCTTTGATTGAGCCAAGCTCTGATACCAATTGTTGAGTTGAGAGGGGCTCGATTCAATCAACCGTTCTTGCTTGCCAAGTGTGGAGAAGTTGGATAATTGGGTGTTTTAGTGGGAGATGAAAAATTGGCAATTTGCACAAGGGTTTATAGTGGTTCAACCTTCTAACCAAGGTCTACATCCACTACCTTAGCTCCCCACTAAGGATTTCCAAACAAATTCACTAAGAATTTCGTCCCCTTTTCTCGGCTTAGGAGGAAACCGTTACAACGATCAAGCTTTCTACCCAAAGCTTGATCAACCACTCTATTACAAGAGAAAGACTTAGCAAACTAGAAATCCCTCTAATAGGTATGTGTTTGCAATACTAAGCTCTCACCCAAAACATAAACACTTGAGCAAATTTAACAATGTTTAGCTAACAAGTGTTGTCTAAGCAAGAAATAAACAATTTAAGCTCTAGACAAAATTTGACATCATAATGTTGTAACAATTGAAGCATTAACCATTACAAGATGCTTGGAGGTCCCTTTTATACTCCTTGATGAGTTTGTAGCCGTTACTAGCCGTTGGGATTGAATTGGAGTCGTTGGAGCCTTTATTTCCCACCATAAATGCAGTTCTGTAGCTGGGCGTATTGATACTCGTCAAACCGTATCGATACGGTCTCAATGAGGAATTAGCCGTTGGGCTTCTTCAGCTGATGCGTATCGATATGCTTACCTAGCGTATCGGTACGGTTCTGCAATTAAAAGACCGTTGGGAAAATGACTGTTGGGGAAGTTAGGCGTATCGGTACGCGATACACCCGTATCGGTACGCGACTAACCGTTGGGCTATTTCAAAACACACCGTATCGATACGGCTAAGCGTATCGGTACGGGTTTTGGCTATTGGAAAAATCAGGTAGTAGAAACCCTAAGGCGTATCGGTACGGTCCAAGACCGTATCGGTACAAGCACTTGAAAAGGCTGGTTTTGACTACTTTAAATGTACTTTAAAATCATTCCAAAGCCTTTAAAAACCCTTAAACATATTTTCAAGTTGTTTTTGACTAAAAACATATTTTAAATTCTTTTCAATTTAGTCCAAAACATTTTTCAAATATTATATCAAAACATTAGTTCTACAATCTCCCCCTTTTTGATATAATAAAACCAACTTGAAAAATTGTTTGGGATTCTCCCCCTTTAACTTTAAAATTGTGAATAAGAGATTAAAGATATGAAATCAAATAAAGCTCCCCCTTATTCATTTGAAAATTCAATTTTTCAAACCATTTCTCCTCTTTTTTGTTATATCAAAAAGAATTTAAAATGACATTGAGCTCAAAATAACTTAGGAGGTAAAAGGAAAATTGACACACTTAAAAATTTGGTTTAAAAATTGGCTCCCCCTTACTCAAAGTATCATAAGAATGTTAGTTCAACATATATGATTATCTAGTTGACATAAATGAAAATAAATCAAATAAGAACAAAAGCAACTAGATTTTACCACACTTGAACCCAAGGGAGGATGTGAAGCCTTCCTTCTTCAAGTGTTCTTCCTTTGTGTGCATGGAGCTCCCCCTCAATTTTTGACTTGTCGATCACACTCCATCACACCTATCAAAAGACAATCAAGTAATTTTTGGTATCCAAATTGGTTTGGATCCATAGACATTAGTAGCACAAATTTTAGTCCCCTTAGGAATCCATTTTTCAATTTCATCCTTTTTAGTTGAAGTGGTTAGTCCTTTTGGGACCCAAACACTTCTAAAACATTTTCCATTCACAAATCTAGGGGCACTAGATTGTCTTACATAAAAATTTGATTTTCCAAAACTATTTTTCTTTTCAAGTTCATTGGAAATAAAATCTTTTTCTTTTTGAACTTTAAGAAGCAAATTTTGTAAATCAAAACATTTTTGTTCAAAATCTTTTAATTTTGCTTCAAGTTCAAGATTTGTTTTGGAAAGCAAATCATTTTCAATTTTTATTTTTGAAATCAACTTTTTGTTCTTGGAAAATGATGCCTTGAATTCCAAAAGCAAATCATCATAGGCATCTTGTAACTCATCAAATGTATAAGAATTTGAAATATATGAGTTAGAAGTTACCTCCCCCTCATTGAGGGCCATCAAGCATAGGTGGGCTACTTCATCATCGGTGGAGTCTTCATCACTCCATGTGGCCACATATGCTTGTTTTGAAGATGATCCCTTCTTTTTGGATTTGTGGGAGTCCTTCATCTTCTTCCTCGATTCATGCTTGGATTTATCCATTTCTGTTGAGTTGTGTGGTGCTCGATTCGTTCAACCGATTATGCTCACCAAGTGGTGGAGAGGTGGATATTTGGGTGTTAGGGTTTAGGAAGCTAGAAAGGAAATAGACACAATGATTTTAGAGTGGTTCGGTCTTCTAACAAGCACCTACATCCACTACCTTAGCTCCCCACTAAGGATTTCACAATCAATCCACTAATTGATTCGTCCTCTTTTCTAGGCTTAGGAGGAAACCCTTACAACCAATCAAGCTTTCTACCCAAAGCCTTGATTGAAACCCTCTTTACAAGAGATAAACAAAGCAAACTTGTAATTCTCTAATAGGAGTTTGTTTGCACAATTAAGCACTCACCCAAACCTAAAACACTTGAGCAAATTTGACAATTTTGGCTCACTAGTGTTTGTCTATACAAGAATTGACAATTTAAGTGCTAAGACAATTTCTTGATCATTTGATGTTTGACAATATTAGCATTTTCCTTCTCTTGATGCTTGGAGGTCCCTTTTATACTCCCAATTGAGTTTGTAGCCGTTACTAGCCGTTGGGATCAAATTGGAGCCGTTGAGGACTTTAATTCCCACCATAAATGCATTCTGCAGCTCCTCGTTTCGAAACGCTCGATGCCGTTTCGAAACACTCTCAATGTAGAAAGAGTCGTTGCAGTCTGTCAGGGCATCCGTTTCGGAACGCCTCCTGGCCGTTTCGGAACGCCTCATGTACGTTTCGGAACGCCTCCTGGCCGTTTCGAAACTCGTATCGAAACGCTATAGTCCCGTATCGAAACGCTTGCATTTAAAAGTTGGTTGGGAAAATAGCCGTTGGGGTTTATGACCGTTGGGGTCATTGCCACGTGGGCGTATAGAAACGGCCTAGCCCGTTTCGAAACGCTGGGCAAAAATCAAGTCCAGGGAAAGCCCGTTTCGAAACACGTTTCGAAACGAATATGCTACTGGAATCCCCTGTTTCGAAACGCCCTTAGGTGTTTCGAAACACCTGGACAGGTTTGAGAAATTTGGCTTTGAAACACATATTAAACCCATTTAAGAAACATCCCTAAACATATATTTGGACTTGGGAAATGTTTTAAATAATTTTTAAACAGTCCAAAACATTTTTCAATTATTATATCAAAACATTAGTTCTACAATCTCCCCCTTTTTGATATAATAAAACTCTCTTGAAAAATTGTTTGGGATTCTCCCCCTTTAACTTTAAAAATGTGAATAAGAGACTAAAGATATGAAATCAAATAAAGCTCCCCCTTATTCATTTGAAAATTCAATTTTTCAAACCATTTCTCCTCCTTTTTGTTATATCAAAAAGAATTTAAAACATTAAGTTCAAAAATAACAATAGAGGTAAAAGTTTGACAAAAGTAAGAATTTGGTTTTAAAATGGCTCCCCCTTACTCAAAGCATCATCCAAATGTTAGTCACAACATATATGATCATCTAGTTGAATTTAAACAAAGATAAACAAATAAAATCAAAACAACTAGAATTTTACCACACTTGAACTCAAGGTAGGATGTGAAGCCTTCCTTCTTCAAGTGTTCTTCCTTGTGTGCATGGAGCTCCCCCTCAATGTTTGACTTGTTGAACATCTCCATCACACCTAGCAAAAGACAATCAAGTAACTTTTGGTATCCAAATTGCTTTGGATCCATGAACGTTAGTAGCACAAATTTTTGACCCCTTTGGAATCCATTTTTCAATGTCATCCTTTTTAATTGAAGTGGTTAGTCCTTTTGGGACCCAAACACTTCTAAAACATTTACCATTTTTAAATCTAGGGGCACTAGATTGTCTAACATAAAAATTTGATTTTCCAAAATTGTTTTTCTTTTCAAGCTCTTTGGAAATCAAATCTTTTTCTTCTTGAACATTTTGAAGCAATTTTTGTAAATCAAAACATTTTAATTCAAACTCTTCAAATTTTGCTTCAAGTTCAAGTTTGGTTTTAGAAAGCAAATCATTTTGAATTTTTAACTTTGAAACCAATTTTTTGTTTTTCAAAATGTTGCTTTTAAAATCTAAAACCAAATCATCATAGGCATCTTGTAATTCATCAAAGGAATAAGAATATGAAGTAGATGAATTAGAAGTTACCCTTGAATCTTCTTCGATGGCCATAAGGCAAAGGTTGGCTTGTTCATCGTCGGTGGAGTCTTCATCACTCCAAGTAGCCAAATGTGCCTTCTTCTTATGGCTTGAAGTGCTTGCCCTCTCCTTTCTCTTAGGTTCTCGTTCAAGCTCTCTCAAGGCTTTCTTCATGAACGGGGCACACTTCTTGAAGAGATGAACTATCTCTTCATCTTCATCCTCCTCTTCACTTGAGTAGACATGATGGCAAGTGGAGGATTTGAGAGCCATGGCACTAGCATTGATGCCAAGCCCTTTGATTTTCTTCTCTCCCATCGCTCTAATTTCTTCCCTTTTCTTCTCCTCTTCCTTGTTCTTCTTTATGATTTTGTGAGTGAGAAGAGACCCCATAAGTTCATCAAGCTTCAAAGTCTTCAAATTTTTGGCTTCGATGATGGCGGTCCTCTTTGAGTCCCAAGACTCGGGAAGTGAGTAGATGAGCTTTCGAACAAGCTTTTCTTTCGGAATGGGTTCTCCATACCCTTTGAGACCATTGGTGATGGTGGAGAATCTATCGAACATTTTCTCAATGTTCTCTTCCGGATCCATTTTGAAGTTCTCATACTCCAAGGTTAGGAGCCCAATCTTGGTCTCCTTGACTTCATCGGTCCCCTCGTATGTGACTTCAAGCTTGTCCCATACCTCCTTGACACTCTCACAAGAAGACATCTTTTCGTAGATGGATGGGCCAAAAGCACAAAACAAGATGTGCAAGGCCTTGCAATTGAGCTCCATCTTCTTGCGATCGTCGGCACTCCACTCCGCTTTGCTTCGTTGAGGCACGAACGGACCATCTTCAACTATGTCCCATAACTTGTAATCTCTAGACTTGATGAAGAACTTCATCTTTATCTTCCAATGGGCATAGAATGTTCCGTCGAAGAAAGGCGGTTTGTCTATGGATTGCGCCATTTTGAGCCGGTTGATGAACTAGTGATCGAGCTTGCTGGATCTCCTCAATAGGATGTTAATCCTCTTCGATTGAGCCAAGCTCTGATACCAATTGTTGAGTTGTGTGGTGCTCGATTCGTTCAACCGATTATGCTCACCAAGTGGTGGAGAGGTGGATATTTGGGTGTTAGGGTTTAGGAAGCTAGAAAGGAAATAGACACAATGATTTTAGAGTGGTTCGATCTTCTAACAAGCACCTACATCCACTACCTTAGCTCCCCACTAAGGATTTCACAATCAATCCACTAATTGATTCGTCCCTTTTTCTAGGCTTAGGAGGAAACCCTTACAACCAATCAAGCTTTCTACCCAAAGCCTTGATTGAAACCCTCTTTACAAGAGATAAACAAAACAAACTTGTAATCCTCTAATAGGAGTTTGTTTGCACAATTAAGCACTCACCCAAACCTAAAACACTTGAGCAAATTTGACAATTTTGGCTCACTAGTGTTTGTCTATACAAGAATTGACAATTTAAGTGCTAAGACAATTTCTTGATCATTTGATGTTTGACAATATTAGCATTTTCCTTCTCTTGATGCTTGGAGGTCCCTTTTATACTCCCAATTGAGTTTGTAGCCGTTACTAGCCGTTGGGATCAAATTGGAGCCGTTGAGGACTTTAATTCCCACCATAAATGCATTCTGCAGCTTCCCGTTTCGAAACGCTCGATGCCGTTTCAAAACACTCTCAATGTAGAAAGAGCCGTTGCAGTCTGTCAGGGCATCCGTTTCGGAACGCCTCCTGGCCGTTTCGAAACTCGTATCGAAACGCTATAGTCCCGTATCGAAACGCCTGCATTTAAAAGTTGGTTGGGAAAATAGCCGTTGGGGTTTATGACCGTTGGGGTCATTGCCACGTGGGCGTATCGAAACGGCCTAGCCCGTTTCGAAACGCTGGGCAAAAATCAAGTCCAGGGAAAGCCCGTTTCGAAACGAATATGCTACTGGAATCCCCTGTTTCGAAACACCCTTAGGTGTTTCGAAACACCTGGACAGGTTTGAGAAATTTGGCTTTGAAACACATATTAAACCCATTTAAGAAACATCCCTAAACATATATTTGGACTTGGGAAATGTTTTAAATAATTTTTAAACAGTCCAAAACATTTTTCAATTATTATATCAAAACATTAGTTCTACAATTTCGCTCTTCATGAACCGGGTGAATTTGTTGAAGAGATAGGCCATCTCCTCATATTCACTTTCCTCCTCACTTGAATCTACATGATGACATGTGGAGGATTTGAGAGCAACGACACTTGCATTGATGCCTAGCTCCATGATCTTCTTCTTCCCCATCGCTCTAATCTCTTCCTTCTTCTTCTCCTCTTCTTTGTTTTTTTTCATTATTTGGTGAGTGAGAAGTGACCCCATGAGTTCATCAAGCTTCAAGGTTTTGAGATTCTTGGCTTCGATGATGGCGGTCCTCTTTGAGTCCCATGACTCGGGAAGGGAGTAGATGAGCTTTCGGACAAGCTTCTCTTCCGGAATGGCTTCTTCATAGCCCTTGAGACCATTGGTGATAGTGGAGAACCTATCAAATATCTTCTCGATGTTCTCTTCCGGATCTATCTTGAAGTTCTCATACTCTAAGGTGAGGAGCTCAATCTTGGTCTCCTTGACTTCATCGGTTCCCTCGTATGTGACTTCAAGCTTGTCACATACCTCCTTGGCACTCTCACAAGAAGACATCTTCTCATAGATGGTTAGGCCAAATGCACAAAAAAGCATGTGCAAGGCTTTGCAATTAAGCTCCATCTTCTTGCGATCGTCGGCACTCCATTCCGCTTTGCTTCCTTGAGGCACGAACGGACCATCTTCAACTATGTCCCATAGCTTGTAGTCTCTCGACTTCAAGAAGAATTTCATCTTTGTCTTTCAATAGGCATAGTGATTTCCGTCGAAGAATGGCAGTTTGTCGATTGATTGTGCCATTGAGCCAGTTGAGTAAAATGTTGATCGAGCTTTCCGGATCTTCTCAATAGGATGTGAATCCTCTTCGATTGAGCCAAGCTCTGATACCAATTGTTGAGTTGAGAGGGGCTCGATTTGATCAACCGTTCTTACTCGCCAAGTGTGGAGAAGTTGGATAATTGGGTGTTTTAGTGGGAGATGAAAAATTGGCAATTTGACACAAGGATTTATAGTGGTTCAACCTTCTAACCAAGGTCTACATCCACTACCTTAGCTCCCCACTAAGGATTTTCAAACAAATTCACTAAGAATTTCGTCCCATTTTCTCGGCTTAGGAGGAAACCGTTACAACGATCAAGCTTTCTACCCAAAGCTTGATCAACCACTCTCTTACAAGAGAAAGACTTAGCAAACTAGAAGTCCCTCTAATAGGTATGTGTTTGCAATACTAAGCTTTCACCCAAAACCTAAACACTTGAGCAAATTTAACAATGTTTAGCTCACAAGTGTTGTCTAAGCAAGAAATAAACAATTTAAGCTCTAGACAAATTTTGACATCATAATGTTGTAACAATTGAAGCATTAACCATTACAAGAGGCTTGGAGGTCCCTTTTATACTCCTTGATGAGTTTGTAGCCGTTACTAGCCGTTGGGATTGAATTGGAGCCGTTGGAGCCTTTATTTCCCACCATAAATGCAGTTCTGCAGCTGGGCGTATCGATACTCGTCAAACCGTATCGATACGGTCTCAATGAGGAATTAGCCGTTGGGCTTCTTCAGCTGATGCATATCGATACACTTACCTAGCGTATCGGTACGATCCTGCAATTAAAAGACCGTTGGGAAAATGACCGTTGGGGAAGTTAGGCGTATCGGTACGCGATACACCCGTATCGGTACGCGACTAGCCGTTGGGCTATTTCAAAACACATCGTATCGATACGGCTAAGCGTATCGGTACAGGTTTTGGCTACTGAAAAATCTGGTAGTTGAAACCCTAAGGCGTATCGGTACGGTCAAAGACCGTATCGGTACGGGCACTTGAAAAGGCTGGTTTTGACTACTTTAAATGTACTTTAAAATCATTCCAAAGCCTTTAAAAACCCTTAAACATATTTTCAAGTTGTTTTTGACTAAAAACATATTTTAAATTCTTTTCAATTTAGTCCAAAACATTTTTCAAATATTATATCAAAACATTAGTTCTACAGTTTCCTCCTAAGCCTAGAAAAGGGGACGATCAACTAGTGGAGTTGTTTGAAAATCCTTAGTGAGAGCTAAGGTAGTGGATGTAGAGTTCATTTGGAACTTGAACCACTATAAGTGCCTTTGTCTTCAACTTTTATTTTACCACTTCACTACCAAACATTTTAAAAATACAATTCACCCCCTCTTGCCATTTATCGATTCAACGATCCACTCAACAGTGTTTTCATTAACTTTTAACAATTAATTGTTTGATTGATATCATTTAAATAATTAAGTTGATTGGTTCACAAAATTGAAAGATGAGTAGTCAAAATAGAAGTTATCCTATAGTTAAGTGACTATACAGGTAGTTTACCCAAACAAAAAAGAACGTTTTTTTAATGTAAAACCCTAAAATATTCATCTTCTCTATGTCGGTATTTTGGCGTCTGAACACTGAATTGAACAAAAAAAAAGGGAAAATAACAGCCAGATTAAATCTACTCCCGCAACTATAATTACATCAAGGCAAGTAATTTCTTGATGAGATTTGTTTTTAAAGTTCTTAAAGTTTTATTTTTATCTAAGGTATATGTTTTTGGTTTAATTTTCTGGTATTCAGGATTGTTCTTCGATTCGTGGTGCATCGATAAGTTAGGAATAGATGGAGGACTGGGGTATTTTTTCCCTCAATTTTGATTACTTATCTATTGTTCCAGCGAGGCTTTGATTCATAACCAATGTTCAGTTTCTTTTGTATGTAAGAACTTGCATGAGGTTTTTAAAATAATTTTGGGTTTTTATTTGTTTTTCCCTCGTTTTTAAAATAATTTGAGGTTTTTCAGAGCTGAATGCTTTGAGTAAGGGTTTTTATTTGTGGAAGGATTGGATTACAGAGAAAACTGAGTGGACTTTCTTTATTCTTTTTGAAAAAGAAAAAATCTTTTTTAAGGGAAGGTTATTGATTCTGGCTGGGAAGCTAAACAAGGCTTCAATTTTAGGGATTCACTAGTGCTTGTGCTCAAATTTAGCTCGAGCTATTGGCTGATGGTTGCCCCCATTCTTATCTAGGAGGTTTGAAGTGTAAAGGGTTCAAAATTACCTTTAAACAGCTTCAATTCATTGTGCTTTTTGTCTGCCAGTTGTTACTTGGTAGTATAACTGTGATATGTTTTAGTAATTTCAGATCCTTCATTGAAGAACCTATCTTGCTATGTCCCCTTTTTTATCTGCTGCTTGTCCTCTTTTAATTTTTTCCCTCACTCATGAATGCGATTGTTGCAGAGGATGAGATTCCACCTATCTCCACAAAGGTGCTGCCGAAAAGCAAATGGGATGATGAAGATGTTGATGATACTGATATCAAGGATTCATGGGAGGATGAAGATGAACCTCCCCAGCCGCAGGTACGAGGACTTCCTTATTACTTGGTATTAGTTCAGTTTAATAGTATTTTACCACCAAGGCCTTTTTCTTGATATCGTTAGTTATGTTGTCTTAAAATCTATACAATAAAATATGTGCAAAATGACAATAACTGTAACAAGTTTCTACCCTAAACTTAAGTTGGAACATCTGGTTACAACTTACAAGTGTCAATTGTTGGTGTATTGGTCTGCTAGTGTAATTTTGAAGGCTCTTCACGATTACAAGTTATATTCTAAATTTGGTTTTCATGAATGGATAAATATTAGGCTCATTTCTATTGTAGTATCTGGCCTTGAATTACAAATCAAATTTGAATATTGGATTTGAAAATTTTACTAAGATGAACATCATTTCTTGATCTCGAGAGTTTCTTTTCGTGGCTCATTATTGTCTTGCCTGCATCAGTTAAGTCTGATTGATGATTTAGAGTGATGGGACTAATCACATTGTGAACTTGGATCCTTGAATTTCTTGATGACGTTTCTGTTTCATTCCGTAGGTAATCCTTGTTATCGTGTTGACTTGTGTTTATGCTCTAGCTAGCCTAGCTAGAGGCATATATAGATTGAAAGAATTACATAAATAAAGTTTAAATCCTTCGCATATAGGAAACACCC
The DNA here is from genome assembly GCA_030270665.1 of Hibiscus trionum. Lineage (NCBI taxonomy): Eukaryota > Viridiplantae > Streptophyta > Magnoliopsida > Malvales > Malvaceae > Hibiscus > Hibiscus trionum. Next base: position 39,414,823 of record BSYR01000017.1, on the reverse strand, counting down.
AGGCCTTGATCAATGTATAGGAATCTTTCTGCGACGACAGTGAGCTTATGATAAAAAGAAGTTGTTTAGGATTCTTGGAATAGAAGTTGTGTTTGATAGGACTTTATTTAATTACTGTAATCTCTATTTTAAGGGACTTAGGGAATAATAAAACCCAAGAAGTATTTACATAAAAAATCCTAAGAGATCTGGGTCTCTTTCTAATGAGTCCTAAATCTACTTTTGACGAGCTGAGCAATCAGTCATTATAGGTTGTTCCACGAACCGAGATAAAGGGAAGGCAATTGATTTTGACTTCCCCGTGAAGGTGTGAATCACCCCAGTGACACTATTCATGTAGAGCTTACTGTTATAATCTATCTTCGCTTGGTCTCTGATCTGTCAAGTATATCATCAATCATGCAGAAAATCATTTAGTCTATCAATCTTTAGAGAAATTGTTGCTCCAGCCAGTTGAATATTCAAGTTGTGTGTAAGTCATGTTTGTGTTTTGGTGGGCACTGAGAATACAAGTAGTTCTGACAACACAGCTCTTGGTGCACACAATCTGCTCAATTGACAGAGGGTGATGGTCGTCAAATTTCAATTTTATTTCTTGCCGATTTCACCGATAAAAAATATCTTTTATCATTCAGATTCGGTAAGAAAGGAAGGGTATTTCTTGATTCACCTGGAAACAGTAAAATAAAAAGGAAAAATTCGGAGCAAAAGGATACTGCCCACAATGCTTACAATTTGGAGCTAGCATAAAGTAGATAAGAGAGTTTCCTAGGGCTGTTAGTCTGCTGAACACCTATACTTTTGAGCACTTGCATATAAATTTCTGGAGACTAATTTTGAATTTCACCTTCGAGGAGGTTATCACCTTTCCCACTGAATAAACTAACTGTGTTAAAGTATGAACTGCATTATCATGAACATAGACGGTACAGTCGCGTTCTCGTGGAAGACTTTTGTTTTCATTAGCAAAATTTTGTTACTATGTACCAAAGTGGTTACATATCTCTTTTCCATGGTCATTCCATGCGAAGAATGTTATTGGAGACAAGTTATTTGTGTTATATATCTGATAATAGAGAAAAAAAACTGTTTGCTTGTGTTGATGTGTTGTTTCCTTAATTGTTATCAGCAACCTGTAGCAAAAGCTCCCGAAGAGAAGCCTCCCAAGAAACCTGCAGCGAAAGCTACTGAGAAGAAAGGGAAAACTGTTGAAGTCACAAAACAAGAACCCCTTGTTCCTGTTGCTGAGAAACTTCACCAACAAAGGTACTTGGTATATTTAGCATCTAGAGTGATGGCTCTAAGAATCTTCCTCGATTATTTAAAGTGGGTGTTACTGCATTTACACTTGCTAGAACTAAGCTCATCTAAGATGAGAACTAATACTTTGTAGCTCCTCTAAGCAACATTTTTTTCTTCTTGCCCATCTACATACTTGAATATCAGAATTTTTTAAGCTTTCTTTTCTTTTACATGTCTCCAAAATTGACATGTTTCTAATATTTGATGATTTATTTGGGCATTTGCTGTGTCACAGGCTTGTTGAAGAAGCTGATTACAAATCCACCACTGAACTTTTTGTCAAGAAAGGTGATGACAAGACTCTTGATAATTTTATTCCCAAATCTGAAAGTGACTTTTTGGAATACGCGGAGCTTATTTCTCATAAGCTACGCCCACATGAGGTGAGTTTAATCATCTTTCTTTTCGAGTATTGGTTCTATATTGAGATAGTTCTTAAGTTGCCCAAATTCATTCTTTGATGCAGAAAAGTTACCATTATATTGCACTACTCAAGGCACTGATAAGACTATCAGTGACTTCCTTGAAAGCAGCCGATACTAAAGATATAGCATCTTCAATCACAACAATTGCAAATGAAAAGTTAAAAGCAGAGAAAGAAGCCACAAGTAAAAAGAAGACAGGTAAAATACATGCAGTTCTTTTTTTTTTTCATTCTTGTTTAACATTGTATATACGTCAGCCAGAAAGGAAAACATATATATCTACGGGATCAAATTTCCTCTTTATTTACAATTTTAAATCAATTGTGGGAAGAGAAAGACATAATTTTTAATACAATTTATTATGTTGTTGAAGTCCCTCTGAATGATGCCAATAACCCCCTTTGGCAGACATAGATCTTCAAGAAATTCATAGTCTTTACTCTTTAAAGCTGTATTCCTTTGACTTCACGTATGGTGGTTCCTCATATTAACCTTGTTTTACAGTGGTTTTTGTTGCAACATGCGGACTTTAAATAAGTTGAAGATTAATAACATAGAGATTTCATCTTTAGTTTTTACTGCTGTTTCAGCATTTTACTTGGTGGTCACTGGTCAGCCAACCTTTCTTACTCTTAACTGCAATTCTCTACCTGCTTTTTGGACGTTTTTTAGGTGGCAAGAAAAAGCAGCTCCATGTTGATAAACCAGATGATGATTTGGTTGTTAACACTTATGATGATATAGACGAGTACGACTTTATGTGATTCATTTGGGGCGTATACCACCATGTTCTAGTGTTTGCATAGTAATCTTTACTGCAGCAGCAATGTAGAGGATGATCGGACGGCTCTTTCTTTTGGGTTTCCGATTCTTGGAGAAATTTTCTCGTCTTACAAACACATCCATAACGTGAAGATATTAGAACCACTAGATTAAAACTTAAGAAGGAAAGTCTTGTCTATGGTTTTGGGCATTTTTGGTGTTTTATTACCTTAAAATTTATATGATGTTTTTGCAGAAGGCTATTGTAAGAATAATATACAATAATACTATTTGTTTGTGCATTATGAGAACTAAATGTTTCACACGATTGCAATACTGAGGGGCAGCTCTGGGTTCCTTTCACTGCTTAAAAATAGTATACAAAATTGTATGAAAAATGTTGAATCCAATAAGCAGAATACAAATGCCATTGAATAACCAAGCTGAAAATATCAGGGAATGTTGAAATCCCCAAATGTGTTTGAATGAAGCAGACAAAGTATTACAAAAAAAAGCAGACAAAGTATTGTCTAAGTATAATTGTTTTGGATCATTGATTCTTCATTTTAGCATTTTGCATTTGTAGCAAATGAATGGATAATGAAGCAGATATCCATAATTTTGTTCTTTGCATTTTGTAATAACATAATTTCTTGATGCTTTAGTTCATTCACAATCTCATGTCCTTGGAAACTCCACCTTAAAAATGACTAAAAAAACAATTTCAAGGCTAAAGCATCATTGAACTTCAACCTATATAAACAACCCCTGCTTGAACAAGAGCCAATCACCTATTAAACAGAGCCTTAGCCATCTCCATTTTTCTGATACATATATAAACAATGGGTGTCACCAGTTACAGTGATGAATACACTTCCACAATCCCTCCTGCCAGGCTTTTCAAAGCCTTGATCGTCGACTCGCACAATCTCATCCCAAAACTCATGCCGTTGGCCATTAAAAGCATCGAAATTACGGGTGATGGAGGAGCCGGCAGCACCAGGCAGATCAACTTTGCTGAAGGTGAAATAAACTAACTAAACTTACTGTCCATATTCGTTCGACAATTTCGGGTTTGTTCAATCAATGTCTGTATACACTGATTAAGGATAATTATGCAGGCAACCAAGTCAAGTACATGAAGAACCGTGTCGATGAGCTCGATGAGAAGAATTTTTCATTCAAGTATAGTATGATTGAAGGTAACGGAACGATGGACAAGCTTGAAAAAATCACATACGAGGTTAAGTTCGAGACCACACCAGATGGTGGAAGCAAAAGCAAGATGACAAGCACTTACTACACCAAGGGTGATTTTGAGCTAACCGAAGAGGAGGTTAAGGCTGGCAAAGAGAAGGCCTTGGCAATGTACAAAGCTGTGGAAGGCTATCTTCTTCAGAATCCGGAGGCTTACATTTCTTAAATGAACATATGTTGTTGCAGATGATCGATATATCGGTCGGGTCGAGGCGAGAGTCATCAAGAATTTATCTCTGGTTTCATGTTTCTTCGGTGTGTCAAAAGACACTGTAGCTTTAAGCATGGGTGTGACTATCATTTCCATAATAAGGATTGGAATCCAATCCACTAGTTTGTAATGTGTTTTCTTCATTTAATGTATGATCTCATATGGTCTTCATGGAAATTACTTGCTTAAGTCTTTGGTATTAGAACTTGAAAAAGGCTTCCGGTACATTTATTTAAGTATGCCGATATATATTACAAAAATTAGTACTTATTTTACTTTACAATAGAATTTATAAAAAAAAACTTATATTTCATCATTTTATGGTGTTCCTTTCAAAAAAAATTCATTTATGGTGTTTAATGTAATTAAGCCCTAAAACCCTAAAATTTTAAAACCCTAAACTTCAAAAAATAAAATATAAACCCTAAAACACTAAATTATATAAACCCTAAAACATTAAAACACTAAACAATAACCCCTAAACAATAAAATCCCAAACCCCAAACATTAAATCTTGAATTCTAGACCTTTTTAAATTAATATTAATTACATTAAACCCCTAAATTAATGGAATACAACTTATAGAAATATAATATATTCCACTAGATTTTATCAAAAAGTATAATAATAATAATAATAATAATAATATTGACAAGCCTAAAAACTGTTAATAGCAAAACCCAAAAAATAATACCAGAGAAATAGCAAACCATTAATGATAAATGCTACACAACCTCCCCAATTGTTGTTTTTGTCTATAAAAACGCTTATTCTTCTCCTTTCTCATTCACATCCTCTCCTTTCCATCTCATAAAACAAAACCCACCTTCAAAGGCTTTTCTTTTCCCACACTGCCTTGCTTTTGCTGCCTTTGTTTCTGGAGTGCCTTGTGCATTCTGAACCACTACCACTCCATCCTTCAACATAACCCGAGACGACCTTTTTAATTATCCTAGTTCGGAGAATTTCACCACCAATTTTCCGGCTGTCTACGTTTTCGGAGACTCATTAGTAGATCCCGGGAACAACAACTATATCAATACAACTCCCAGAGCCAACAATGCTGCTGATTTTGTTGGTAAAACAAGCAGTGTTCTGTCTCATTCATATTATTACTACTACCAGTGTTTTGTTTCGTACTAAATTCATTACTTCATATCTATAAAACCTGCAGTTGGTGGCTGGAATCATTTATGTCGGCGAAAAGTTGGCTCCGGCGGTTGTGTCGAGATAGTTATCGCTTCCGGCATCTATGAATGAGTCTCCAAAGGCATAGACAGCAGGATGATTGGTGGTGAAATTCTCCGAACCCAGATAATTAACAAGGTCGGCTTGGGTTATGTTGAAGGCTGGTTTAGTAATGGTTTAGAATGGACAAGACACTACAAAAACAAAGGCCACCGAGGGCAAGGCAGTGGAGGAAAAGAAAAGCCATTGAAGGTGGGTTCTGTTTTGTGAGATTCAGGGAGGGATGCTAAAATGTAAATCTAGATTTTATTTGTTCCATAAAAAAAGTTATTATTGTAAATTGATCCCTATGTAATAAGAAAATTATCGGTTTAGTACCTGAATAATTTTTTGGGTCAATTTACTACACAAGCTTAGTAGTTAGTTAGTATGTTGTGTTTGAACTTATGTACTTCGAGTTAGGCATGGCAAGAGCTAAATACCCCATTTAACACAGAGATAATAAATTTTTTGAAACTCGACTATGCTGGATAGATTATATATCTTTTTAATGATATGATGTTTACGCTCTTGTTAAAAAAAATACTACTGTTAATTTTACGGGACATGAAAAATTAAATTTAAAATTTTAATTGAAGCATTTTGAATATTGAAGAAGACAAATAAATCAAACACATTTTAAATTCATATTAGGTTGACCAGGCTTGTTTTAACTCTTCTAATGTCTACAACTACTGAGTGATCATTTTAGTTATGAAGATCATCAAAAAAATATTGAGAAATAAGGTATAAGATAAATTTCTTGCAAATAAGTTAGTTATTAATATTAAAAGAGAGATTGTTGAGACATTTACTTTAAATATTAATTTTTGAAAATTTCATTTCCTGAAAAGAATATCGTTCACAATTCTAAATTATATTAATATCGGTATATTTTGTTTCTTTGAATTTTTGTGAACTGATGGATTTTAAGGAATTAAAAACTTTTATTTAATTAGTCTAATATTTGAATATATAATTTACATGCCAGAAGTACGTATATGGTGTAAGGGTTTTTAGTGTATATGGTGTAAGGTTTAGGATTTAAAATTTAGGATTAAGGCTTAGAATTTAATTTTATTGTATTTTTTATTGTTGAGACATAACTAGGGGCACCAAAAAGAGGCTGATAATTTTTATGTATAGTTTAAGTTAAATAATTTAGTTCGAATTTGAAATTTACTATTCACGTTTTTTTTGAATAATTTTAAAATTTTAAATAGTTAATACAATTGCACCTTATCTTTTTTATATATTTTTTTAAATTTGGATTATATTCAACGTTAAAATACCAGACCTAACACTGTCTGAAAAAATCTTCTGAAATAAAAGTTCAGAAAAACTATAACTTTGCCTTGAGTGCTCTATGAATATAGCAAAAATTCTTCCGCTATTTGTTCTTGGCATGTCGGCACAACCACAAAAGGAAATCATAACATGTATAGAACGACCTCCTTCGTTGAAAAGCACTCGTTGATACTCGTCATTCGAACGCGTAACTGTCAAAAGACAGACTACTGTCATGAAGACAGACAAAAACTGTTAAAAACAGACGAAAGAACTGCCACCAAGTAGACAAAAGAACTGTCATAAAAGCGGATTTGAATAAAAATTCGACAAAGTAGAAGAAAAACAAGAAACAAACTTGAAAAACGAAATATTCATCGAAAAAGATGAATTTTATTTATGTACAGAACTAGCAGAACGGCCAAAGGCTGCTATCGGTAAGAAAAAATGATGATGAAGAAAAAGAACATCAAAAAATTTTATAACCGCTTCAAAGAAAATGAAGAAGTAAAAAAGTGAAGAAGTTTTTTATTCTATTTTTTTTTTATATTTTTGATCAAATCAACAATAGAAAGATAATCTATTATACAATCGAGCTTACTTATTTACAATAACTAAAAGTCATACTCCATATACTAATATTTGACCGATTGGATTAGTCTAACCTGTATAGTTTTTTTTTAAATTAGTATAGCTTTTCAATCTATATCCCAACAAAAAAACCTTATTCTTTGATAAATTTATGACTTGTTATATTATTTTGGGTAAACAATACCATTAGTCACTAAATTATTTTTACTTTCCTGTTTTGGTCACTAAATTGTTATATTGACAAAAGCATCACTAACGCTAGGGGTGTGCATTTTCGGATATCGGATCCGATCTGATCTGAAAAACCGGATATCCAAAATTTTAGATCGGTAAAATTGCGATCTGTATCCAATTCAAAAAAATCAGATAATTGGATTTTCAGATATTAAATTTTCGGATTAGATATTCAGATATTTGAATAAAATTTGGTTTAAGTATATTTTCGAATTTGGCAGCTGTATTTATAAAAAAATTTGGATTTTCAAATATAACAAGCAACTAATTGTCAAATATAACAAGATGAACATCTATTAAAATTTCATTTTTTTACCAACGAGGGTTGGTCCAAGTGGTAAGCAGCTTGGTATCGCTTAAGCAGGTCTCGGGTTCGAGGCGTTGTGTATGCAGAAAATCCTCGCTGGGAGACTCACCCACCAAAGCCAAGTGTGCGACGCGGGTCGGTCTGGATTAGTCAGGGCCAGGCCCTGGAAACCAGAGGGCAACAAAAAAAATCAATTTTTTTGAATTTTCGGATATAACAAGCATCAAATTACTAAAAATAACAAGATTCTTATCCATAAAAATTGATATTTCAGATTTTTAGATAATTCGAAACTTGAAATATTGTGATTCATATACCATCCGAAAAATAAAAAATCGGATCAGATATCTGATCCGAAAATAAAATTTGGATCGTATATATAAAATTTTGGATGAGATCAACGGATAATCGGATCGTAGGGATGGCAACGGGACGGGGCGAGTTTTTGGCCGCCCCAAACCCGCCCCGATCTATAAACCCCTAAACCTAACCCCACCCCGCTCGAACTAAAATATTAATTTACCCGCCCCGCCCTGATACATCACCTCAAAACCCTGACCCGACCCAAAAATTTAAAAAATATTAATCTTCGTTAACGATAAATGTTAGATTCGACCAAACCACCATCACAATTACAAAATATAGGTTTCAAGAGACTTTAAACCTATATATAAAAATAAAACTCAATTAAATTATTCACATGAAAAAATACATATTTAAAAGAATAAATTTTAATAATTGACTGTCAGAATCAAATATTTTAAAACTCGAACAACATCTAACAAAAATTTACGATAAACACAAACTAAAAAAATAGCTTAAAACCCCTAAAAGTGTTTATATATAATGGTATTTTTATTCATATATATATATATATATATATATATATATATATATATATAATTTAAAGTATACCGAGGCGAGGCGAGGAATTTTTACCTCATACCCAAACCCGCCCTGCCCCGACTCAATACATTTAATACCCGCCCGGTCCCCGAAATTCAGTAGGAAAAATCCGATCGGGTTGGGTCGGGGTCATGTAATTTGGCCATCCCTATCGGATCGGATCATATATTTTCACACACCCCTAACTAATGCTACATTTTTTTTTATTTTGGTCACTAACACTACTTTTTTTCTGTTTTGGTCACCAATCTATTGCATCTTTCCTAAAACGGGGTAAAACCCTCTAACCTAAAACGGGGTAAAAAGTACAATATGCGGATATATAAAAGCACACAAAACCAAACAATCACGCCATCTCACACAACCATGAAGATCGATCGACACCTTCCTTCGCCAGAATATCTGCCATACTATTCGCCTCTCGAAGCACTTGTGGAAGCAAATACAATATAAACGACGACGCACTTCATCAATCCGATGAAACATACTCCATAACCTCCACGGTCGATGCGCTTGATGCAACACCTAGGACACGACAACGGTGGAATCCGATTAAATAATAATCACCGTTCCCACACCCTATTGAGAATCCACCTATTGGAGTATGCCCAAAGACCAATCATGAGATGATTGTAAAAGACATACTTATTTTGCCTTATTTATTAATAAAGCCATTATTATTATTTCAGTCTTATTCCGTGCATCTATAAATAAACTGAATTACAATAAAGTCCTTAGAATAATATGATTATTCTTGAATGTCCTTAGTCGAGAATTATTGTGGGCGTGGACAACAATAATATATTAAGACTAATATGTAGTTGATTGATAACAAAGTGTTGTTGTTGACATAGAGATGTCAAAATCAATACATAAGTATGTGTTAGAGAACGACATACTGAACTGACTCGCTATGAGCATGTTTCTTGGATTATTATGTGACAGTCACAACATTGCTCATGGTGATAACTAAGTGTACGATCCTCAAACTTGAGATCATCATTATTTCAATATCGAGAGTGACATATTTTGATGCAGTCAAGTGTGTGTTATAACAGACTACACTATAAAGACTGATATTAGATATGTCACACTCTATATAGCGAAATATGGCTGATAAAGATAGGATTTGTCCATCCTACATAATAGGAGTAATATCGTAGGCCACTTGATTAAGTGAGACTAGAAAATGCATGGCCATGCTCGAATAAATTGATGTGAGATATCATAGTTATTCGTTTATCATAGTCTACTCAAGATATCAAGAAATATTAGATGGACTATACAAGTGTGACAAATCCATGACTTGTGTTCGATCTAGATATAAGGACAAAATGATGTAATACATAAAAGAAGTTAATCATAGAAAAAAGGTAAAGTCGAACCACGCCTTCATGTAACTTAGGTAGCAATGATGTATTGCTAGATGCCACTCATTGCCTGTAATATTTGAATTGTTCTAGATATTACTACTAACGTTACATGAACCTACAAGGGTCACACCATCGAAATGAACAAATATTGACTAGATAACATGTGTACAAAGTTATTGTATACGTAATAATTATTAAAGACAAAATTATTATAATTATTGTAATTATAGATAATCTTGTTTATATATATTTTAATAATTAGATAATTATTTTAATTATCAAACACTATTAATATATATATATATCCCTAAAGGAACCTAATTAAAGTAGAATCAGATTCTACATATTTAATTGTATTCGGTTAAATATATTGTATATTTAATGAATTTGAATTAAAGTAGAATTAGATTCTATACATTTAATTATATTCAGTTAAATATATTGTATATTTAATGAATCCGAATTTAATCAAAATTAGGTTTTTGAATGCTATATAAAGGCATAAGGTCTAGCAGCCAAAGTATGTTTTTTCGGAAAACCTCTCTAACAGTTACAGAAGAGAAAATATTGTTCGTTTCGTTTGGGTAGATTGCGTAGTTGTCGGAGCGCTATTGTGACAACTCAGATTCAATTTAGTTTATCTTAACTCCCTAAGGATATCAAGATACTAGATTTATTAAGGTAATATTTCATCCCTACTCACCCCGAATTCATCCCTTGTACATGGATCACTGGCGGAATTCGTCGGATAATTTTTCGTTGCGCCATGAAGTGTACTGGCGTTTCCTAACAGTGGTATCAGAGCCACTTGTACGATACGAATTTCGGACTTAAATACTTGGATGATGCTTTTGTATGAGATGCATGTTATTAGATTAAGGTTTATTCGATTTTTGACAAATATATGATATTTTCACACATTAGATCATCTTACGCCTAATTTGAATAAATTAAATTGATTGTTCCAAGTGATTAAAGAGTTAATCACATATATGTTAGGGTTTTCAGATGTTAAGAGTTAACATATATGGGTAACAATTATATTCAGACTAATGGTTAGTCTATAGATAACGTGCGGGGAAAGTAACAAAGAGTTGTTCAAGTAAAAATGTCGTGGATTTTGAAATCCTGAAAAAGGCGATAATGTTGATAAAAGTTATCAAACTGTGAAGTTTTTACACAGTTATATTCAAACTAATGGTTAGTCTATAGATAACGTGCCGCCGGACCCCCGCAAAGGGCTTCGCCCCTTGACCATTGTGTATGTACAATCTGTCAAGACCTCAATAATAAATCGCTCGATGTTATGTTTGATATGCACGGTGTTTGAAATGCATGGTTATAACCCAATAGCCCTTTGTTTTGGTTTTAAATAAATACGGCCTGTGTGTCGTGTCATGTCTTTCTTTCTTCTATTGTAATTCTCTTCTCATCTTACTCCCTCGTATGAAAAACGAGTTTCTGAAAAAATTGTAATATTTGCGAAGAAAGCGTGGACCAAAGGAGCAGAATGATGGGCCGATCAAAGGTTGATTAGGTTCTTGAGAAGAAAGTTCTATCTTTAGTAATTTTGGTTCTCCCATTGGCTTGGGATGAGCCACCTTAGCTTTAAGGGCTATAACCATTGCATTTATATTTACTGCTTTACATGTATGTGATACAATGTATTTTTTTAGCATGATGGTAATTGGTAACTGCTTAAATCATAATAGAATGGTGAGATTAATATAACAAAAACCCTTCATATTTAATAAAATTAGTCATCCAATATTAACCATCGTTAAAACCTCAATCGGTACTATGTAGGTTTTGCCAAAGCAAAATACTTACATCTATCTTGGTTAAACGCGAAGAATAAGCAATTGATTTTCAATGGTAGTAATATTGGTTAAACCAGGTTGTTCTAATAAGATTAGAAACCTAAAGACTAATGATTATTCAAGGACTTTGGTAATTGAAATACAATACGAAAATGCATGTGTAGGATTGGTTCTTTGAAAGACTTGGTATTTAAGCGTGCCCAGTACACCACCTCTCTTCTCATAAGTTACCTACCTGGTGCATTGTTCATTATTGTGCTTTCTATTCGACCATATGAACTTTTGTTTTGCACAAATAGTTGTTCATCAAATATAGGAATTACATGAGATGTAATTTGCAAGTGTTGCTTACCTAAATAATTGGATTCTAAGAGTAAAGCCAAAGCTGACTTGGAATAAAATGAAATATGGAACCCTACCACTAGAAATACTTTTAGTAAGTTTTTCGATTTTGAGGGTTTTTAATAGTGAGAATGTAAATTCTTTATAAACATGATAAAATGTACTTATAAATCATATTTTATCATTGTAGATTTTATGGCAATCTCAAACACATTATAATTGCGATCTGTCCTTGAGAAGGACAAATTGAATGGCTTGAACTTCCTTGATTGGTTCCATAACTTAAAGATTATTCTTAAGCAAGAACAGAAACTGCAAATCATCGAAGAACCCGCCCCTAAAAAGCCAGCAGATGATGCCTCCAAAGATGAAAGGGAAGCCTTTGAGAAATACTCAAATAACATGGTAGATGTTGGATGCTTGATGCTTGTGACCATGACCCCTGAGCTTTAGAAGCAACATGAGGACATGGTTCCCTATGAGATGGTTAAAAATCTCAAAGAATTATATGAGGGGCAAGCTCGTCAAGAGAGGTATGAGACCTCTAAGGCTTTGTTTCGATGCAAAATATTGGATGGAACTCCAGTGGGAACTCATGTTCTCAAAATGATAGGGTATAATCAGACCCTTGAAAAATTGGGCTTCCCTCTAAGTGTTGAATTGGCTACTGATGTTATCCTGCAATCGTTGTTGGGTAGTTTTAATTAGTTTGTTCTTAATTTCAATATGAATGAAATTAACAAATCGTTGCCCCAGTTGCTTGGTCTGTTAAGAACATCAGAAAACAACATGAAAAATGTTGGTTGTAAACCTATTCTGATGGTCCGAAAGGATAACAGAAAAGGAAAGCCCAACACCAAGGCAAAGCCAAATCCCAACAAAGGAAAAGCTGCATTAAACCCAAAGGAGGAGTTGCAAAAGAAGGAAAATGTTTCCATTGCAACAATGCTGGACATTGGAAGAGAAACTGTCCTGTCTATCTTGAGGACATCAAGAAGGCAAGAGAAAATGGACAGCCCGGATCAGGTATTTATGTTATTGATATTAATATATCAATATCTACTTCTTGGTATTAGATACCGATTGTGGTTCACACATTTGTTTTTTTTGTACAAGGACTAAAAAGGAGTAGAAAATTGGCAAAAGGAGATGCGGACCTACGAGTGGGAAATGGAGCAAGAGTTGCCGCGTTAGCTATAGGAACATATACTTTGTCATTACCTAGTGGACTTGTTTTAGATTTAGAGTATTGTTATTTCGTACCTAGTTTGACTAAAGACATTATTTCAATTTCTTGTTTGGACAAGATTTGTAACACCCACAAAATAATAAAGCAAAAAAAAAAAGAGAGAATGAGAGTTCTACCTGGGAGTGTTGAACCCGTGACCTTCAGAGTGGTGTGCAAGAGCCTTAGCTAGCTGAGCTAAGGCAATCCTTGCTTTTGGATTGCATCATTTTTATGATAAACTATGCTTTGTTTTTGACCCGATAATTAATAGAGGTCTGACTCCCCACCTACCCATTTTGTTGCCTTAGAATCTGAAGAGACCCTCTTGATATCCCAAAAGTCACTCCCTCTCACCAAACCCGCACCGTTCACCGACCGTTGCCGCCGATCTTAGCCACTGCCGTGACGTGGCGTGCACAATCGACATCCCTGTGACCGCTTCACCCTCTCGACCACCACCGTACCAACCACTCGCCCATCGGAGCAGCCGTTTGCCGTGGGCAACAATTTGAAAGTTTTGTTTTTCCCCTATCGCGCCTCTATTTCTTGCGTTTTTCGGCCCCGTCTACCGTCCGTTTGTGACACAGCCACCGAATCCGAGCTCCTAACAAAGTGGCGAGCAAAACCTAACCGTCCGATCATTTGTCTGACGCCGAGAAGGGCTTCCTTGGAGCTTCGTCGATTCTGGCCTTCTCGGTTCTGTTTAAGGTAATTTCCAGCTTGTTTTGTGATTCTGGTGAGTAGGTTGAATAGTCGATTTGATCAGCTCTTTTTTTTGCAGGATCGGTGCAAAAAGGGCCTCCGACGACTGTTCCGATAACCGCCCGGTAGTTCGTATCACTAGGTAAGTGAATCGATCTGAACCGGTTAAATCGGTCTGAACCCAACCAACCGAACCACCCTAAACTAAATCGGCCTGGCCCTTTGGTAACCCAAGCCCAAACCCAAAACGACCAGACCCGAGGTTGACATGGTCTAACTCGTGTCTGACTCAACCCCAACCCGTATCTAACCCGTACCCGACCCGTTGACCGAGTTAACTCAGTGAGTCAACTCGTCCGACTCAAATCAGTGAGTCATCTCGCCTGAGTTGACTTAGCCAAGTCAACCCAGTTGACCCGTGACGTCAGCATGACGTCAGTGTTGCCAGTTGACCGTTGACTTTGACCAAAAAGTTAAAATTTCCGAAAACTCATATTTTATGTTTTTTGACGTCATGAGTCTGATTTTGAAGCCCGTTTCACAAAATTTTGACCCGAAGACCTCTGAATCTGACCTTGAACCTGAGAGTGCTTATGTATTTAATTAATTGGTTAAGAGCTTTGTGAATAAGGTCTGATCTTGGGATTTGTGTAATTGAAGGTACTCATAGTTCTTGGAATATGAATTGTTGAGGGATGTCAAATCTGGGTTCAAGGGTGTTCGAATGTTGTTCACAGATTGATCGTTGTAGCTCGGACCTAAGGTAATACATTACTACCTTCTGCATGCTTCCAAAACTTGTTGGTATTCAGTTAATGCTTGCACGACCATGATTGAACACGTGATTAATTCTGCTAACGTCAATCAATTAAGAAATAAGAATATTAATGGCCAAGACAAACATTCGAATAAGAGGTTTGATAAATCGAAAGGACTTCTGAGTTCAGTAAATGATTAATAAAAACAGTTGATCTCTAGGTCTAATTATTTTGGCTAATGAATTACGAAAATGCCCTTGATGTATGTAAATGACTAAAATACCCCTATTAAAGAAAGTGGTCTGAGAATCTACACCAGACCCGGTAAAACAACTGATCCTTCTAAAAATCTTGAAATTTGCTTGGGAAGTGGTAGTAGCGAGGCTTCACCTTTGAGACTGTAAATTGCTCGGATTCTTTTTTTGAGATTGAATAATCTCTAAAGACATTTGCAAGAAAATAATTGTATGTTTGGATTTTTCAGTCGCGTAAATTGCTGAATTGATCAAAATAACTAAAATGTTTGGAAAGACTGATAAGGCTGAATCGATCGGAATATTCATAATGACCAAAAAGAGAATAATCTATCCTCGACACCAATTGCCAAATTAATCAAAATGATGGATTTACCCTCGAGAACTTTAATGGATGAGTAGTTGGAAGAATCGAAACGCTCAGAATAATTGAAACATTTTTTAGCATCATAATGTCAGAAATACTCCCGAATACTAGAATGTCGGACAATACTTCTAAGACATGGAATTAGAAATCCCAAATATGATAAACAAATGTAATGGATTCAAAAGTGGTAAAATACGACCGTGTCAGTTGGTCGATTCAAATACTATGATAATAGTGGGAGAATACCATGTGAATGCACGTACAATTTATTTGGAGGAAGTATATAGTTAATAGTGAGAGGGATATGTTCTCCTAAGGTACATTCGATGTTTTGGAATGAGTTTAGGTACAATGCACATGTTTGAATACTTGGAAAATACCGCTCGAATTTATACTTGATTTCTGGTAATAAGTTCAGTGGACGATAGGTGAAGGCGAACTATTGTTGTTATGCTCTGTAGTAAGTTCTGAGAAATGAATGTTGAAGTGTACCTATCCGGTGAGATACTAAACATTGTGTTAATGGGTTTCGATTAGTTTAAAGGGACTCAGAAACTTGATGAACAACTAGAATTCCTAAATTCTGTACATCACCGTTTATACCTTGTTGGATCAAATTACCAGATTACCCCAAAGGTTAAAATGATCTTAATACCCTCGTAGGCTGTAACATTTAATTTTGCTCGCGATATATCTGAAATCCCAATGATTCTGATGCATCAACTTCCAATGTTGATTCAATCCGTCTTATCGAACTCCCTTATTCGTAGGGACCTCGTTATGAAATCAGTCCAAAATTGTCAAATGTCCTCTTTCTGATATCTATCAAGTACCTCTGAGAAATGAATTGGGTCATAAAGCGCGTACCATGTATCTGTAAATACTCTCTTTTCTAAACCAAGACCATATGCTTAAAATATAAAAGTATGACACTGTAATACGAAAGGAAAGCAGCTCCCTATTTCTAAGCCTCTGATATGAAAAATATATGTGATATATGACATTGATTACAAAATAATAATAAAATAAATTTGACATCTTTCTTCTGGTGTAAAAATAGATATGATATCTATTTTCTGTAATACTGTCTTCTAAATATAAACTGAAATCATCTAGGGAATATTATCTGGGATATGAATGAAGATCTGCAGGCTCAGTGCTGGTAAGCCCTTCTAGACCTAAGCTCCTACGCCCGACGGGCCTAGGGTAAGTCTTTCTGGATACTATTCTGGGTTTCTGTATATTGGCGTATGGTTGGAGGGTAGTTAAGTAAATTAATAAAACTTTCCGAAATCTTCTGAAACATACCCTACTAAATTAATGTATCAAAGTTGAAATCTCAGTAAAACTACTATTTGCGCTTAATAAACCACTCTGAACTCCTTGATTCAACTTTTGGAATCTGAATCTCTTCCGAATCTTCAGCTTTAGACTCGTCTCTTATGATTCGAGTGACCAAATAAAGAACAACTCTGTTACCTTCTAATATAATGTTTCCCTGAATTATTACTGAGCTTTCCGAAGCTCACATTGTTTTTACCATCACATGTTCAAAGATCGACCATGTTACAGCTATCAACGTCGGTATGAGAGTTTCTTCGGCTTTACTTGCGAAGTACGACACTTGTGTAATTAGGGGACATGTATGTCACGTTTTGATTTATATTCGAGTATGAATCTTGTATTAACAACTTTTATCACAGTTTTGTTTCATTGTCTGAATGTTTTCTGAAATTGCATTTTAATTCAAAACTTGATTTATGATTTTAAATGGTTTAGCAATTTGTTTATTGAAATTTTAACATGGGTCGCTCCGGTGACCCTAATGTGACTTCCTAGGATCCGTATTGACGCATAGGCGGGTCTAGGGGGTTACATTTTATGGTATCAAAGCTTAGAGTTGCGTCATTCTAGGTAGATCCACCGATCGTCTGTCATATGGTGTCTGGTCTGTGGATGCTCCTAGCATAACCGTACTCTTCCGAGCCGAAACTCCAATGTCGAATCCCTTTTTCTAATTTAAGTGAATCTAAGCATTCTACCTTCTATAGATCAATCTGTACTAGCAAGAAATGTCTATATCGTTCGTCTGTGTTCTGGATTAAATTGATGGATGAGAATCTGGATAAAGAATCTAAGATGGTTCATGTAGGTGAAGTTGAGGAATCAAAAACTGATTGAGAATAAATGTTTGACCATGTGAGGAAACAAATATAAGATTCATGTAATGCTATCCGGTGATGAAGATTATGTTTGAGAATATCTTGATGGAAATATGATAAAAGCAGTATTAATTTAAAAGAAAGGTGTTTGTGAATGTGGCGAAAGTGTAAGTTCTATGGTGACTCTGTAATACACGAAGGAAGCAATTTTCTCAAAATTTCGTTGAAGGTAAGTGATATTCGTATAAAACCTTGGTTATGCTTCGACTTGAAGAATGACCTCTTATATGAAAATTTGGCATGGTGTATCGTTATATCATCCTTGACTGAAATTTGGTGTTACATCCTGATTCTGGAAGGCACTATGGAAGGCCTTCGGTACTTGTTTGAATTTTAGTTATAGTTCTTCATTCTTAAACTGATTGTAAACCGGGAAGAATAATTAGGATTTTGGATGACATACCTTTAGGTTGTATAATTAACTTCTGTGGTAGTTGGGAAGTTTCATATCCATGATAGATACCGTTTATAATAAAAGTTATGAGACAAGTGTTTGCTTGGCATCGTATAAGGCTCTGTATGGTTGCAAATATCGTATTCTGATTGGTCGGTCCGTGATGTATGATGACACGACTCTAGGTCCAAATATAGTTCAAGTGACTGAAGACATTACACTATAGACCTGTGGCAATCTGAGAGTCCCGAGAAACAAAGATTTCCTAACGGATAAGTTTCAGTACAATAATAGATGGAATAACAGTTTGTGCATTTCTCGGATTCTAGTAAATTTCGAGGATGGAATTTCTTTTAAGGGGGAGAGAGTTGAAACACCCACAAAATAATAAAGCAAAAAAAAAGAAAAAGAAAAAAAAGAGAGGGAGAGTGCTACCTGGGAGTGTTGAACCCGTGACCTTCAGAGTGTTGTGCAAGAGCCTTAGCCAGCTGAGCTAAGGCAATCTTGCTTTTGGACCGCATCGTTTTATGATAAACTATGCTTTGTTTTTCACCCGATAATTAATAGAGGTCTGACTCCCCACCTACCCATTTTGTTGCCTTGGAATCTGAAGAGACCCTCGTGATATCCCAAAAGTCACTCCCTCTCACCAAACCCGCACCGTTCACCGTCCGTTGCCGCCGATCTTAGCCACCGCCGTGATGTGGCGTGTACGACCCCATCCCCTTGACCGCCTCACTGTCTCGACCACCACCGTATCAACCACTTGCGCATCAGAGCAACCGTTTGCCGTGGGCAACGATTTGAAAGTTTCGTTTTCCCCCATCGCGCCTTTGTTTCTTGCGTTTTCCGGCCCCGTTTACCGCCCGTTCATGACACAACCACCGGATCTGAGCTCATGACGAAGTGGCGACAAAACCCAACTGGCCGATCATTTGTCCGACGTCGGGAAAGGCTTCATTGGAGCTTCGTCGATTCTGGCCTTCTCGGTTCTGTTGAAGGTAATTTACGGCTCGATTCCGACTTGTTTCGTGATTCTGGTGAGTGGGTTGAATAGTCATGTTGATCAGCTCTTTTTTTTGGCGGGATCGGTGAAAATAGGGCCTCCGGCGATCGTTTCAATGACCGTCCGGTAGTTCGGTATCACTGGGCAAGTGAATCGATCTGAACCAGTTAAACTAGTCTGAACCCAACCTAACCGAACCACTCTAGACTAAATCGGCCTGGCCCTTTGGTAACCTAAGCTGAAACCCAAACCGACCAGGCCCGAGGTTGACCCGGTCCAACCCGTGTCTGACTCGACCCAAACCCGTATCCAACCCGACCCATTGACCTGTACCCGACCCGTTGATCGAGTTAACTCAGTGAGTCAACTCACCCAAGTCAACCCAGTTGACATGTGACGTCAGCATGACATCAACGTTGACCGTTGACTTTGACCAAAAAGTTAAAATTTTCGAAAACTCCTATTTTATGTTTTTTGACGTCCTAATGCCGATTTTGAAGCCCGTTTCGCAAAATTATGACCCGAAGGCCTCCGAATCTAACCTTGAACCCGAGAGTGCTTATGTATTTAATTAATTGGTCAAGAGCTTTGTGAATAAGGTTTGATCTTAGGATTTGTGTAATTGAAGGTACTCATAGTTCCTGGAATATGAATTGTTGAGGGATGTCAAATCCGGGTTCAAGGGTGTTCGAATGTCGTTCACAGATCGATCGTTGTAGCTCGGAGCCAAGGTAATATATTACTACCTTCTGTATGCTTCCAAAACTTGTTGGTATTCGGTTAATGCTTGCACGACCATGATTGATCATGTGATTAATTCTACTAACGTCAATCAATTAAGAAATAATAATATTAATGGCCAAGACAAACATTCGAATAAGAGGTTTGATAAATTGAAAGGACTTCCAAGTTCAGTAAACGATTAATAAAAACGGTTGATCTCAAGGTTTGATTATTTTGGCTAATGAATTACGAAAATGCCCTTGATGTATATATTGACTAAAATACCCTTATTAAAGAAAGTGGTCTGAGAATTTACACCAGACCCGGTAAAACAGCTGATCCTTTTGAAAATCTTTAAATTTACTTGGGAAGTGGTAGTAGCGAGGCTTCACCTTTGAGACTGTAAATTGCTCGGATTCTTTTTTTGAGATTGAATAATCTCTGAAGACATTTGCGAGAAAATAATTGTATGTTCGGATTAGTCAAAGTCACATAAATTGCTGAATTGATCGAAATGACTAAAATGTTTGGAAATACTGATAAGGCTGAATTGATCAGAATGTCCATAATGACCAAAAAGAGAATAATCTATCCTTGGCACCAATTGCCAAATTAATCAAAATGATGGATTTACCCTTGAGAACTTTAATGGGTGAGTAGTTGGAATAATCGAAAGGCTCAGAATAATTGAAACATTTTTTAGCATCGTAATGTCAGAAATACCCCCGAATACTAGAATGTCGGAGAATACTTCTAAGACATGGAATTAGAAATTCCAAATAAGATAAACAAATGTAATGGATTCAAAAGTGGTAAAATACGACCCGTGTTAGTTGGTCGATTCAGATACCATGATAATAGTGGGAGAATACCGTGTGAATGCACGTACAATTTATTTGGAGGAAGTACATAATTAATAGTGAGAGGGATCTGTTCTCCTAAGGTACATTCGATGTTTTGGAATTAGTTCAGGTACAATGCACATGTTTGAATACTTGGAAAATACCACCCGAATTTATGCTTGATTTTTGGTAATAAGTTCAGTGGACGATAGGTGAAGGCGAACTATTGTTGTTATGCTCTTTAGTAAGTTATGAGAAATGAATGTTGAAGTGTACCTATCTAGTGAGATACTAAACATTGTGTTAATGGGTTTCGATTAGTTCAAAGGGACTCAGAAACTTGATGAACAACTAGAATTCCTAAATTCTGTACATCACCGTTTATACCTTGTTGGTTCAAATTACCAGATTACCCCGAAGGTCAAAAAGACCTTAATACTTTTGTAGGTTGTAACATTTAATTTTGCTCGCGATATATCTAAAATCCCAATGATTCTGATACATCAACTTCCGATGTTGATTCGATCCGTCTTATCGATCTCCCTTATTCATAGGGACCTCGTTATGAAATCATTCCAAAATTGTCAAATGTCGTCTTTCTAATATCTATCAAGTACCTCTTTGAAATGAACTGGGTCATAAAGCGCGTACCATGTATCTATAAATACTCTATTTTCTAAACCAAGACCATATGCTTGAAATTTAAAAGTATGACACTGTAATACGAAAGGAAAGCAACTCCCTGTTTCTAAGCCTCTGATATGAAAAATATATCTGATATATGACATTGATTAAAAAATAACAATAAAATAAATTTGACATCTGTCTTCTAGTATAAAAATAGATCTGATATCTATTTTCTGTAATACTATCTTCTAAATATAAACTGAAATCATCTAGGGCATATTATCTGGGATTTGAATGAAGATCTGCAGGCTCAGTGCTGGTAAGCCCTTCTGGACCTAAGCTCCTACGCCCGACGGGCCTAGGGTAAGTCTTTCTGGATATTATTCTGGGTTTTTGTATATTGGCGTATGGTTGGAGGGTAGTTAAGTAAATTAATAAAACTTTCTGAAATCTTCTGAAACATACCTTACTAAATTAATGTATCAAAGTTGAAATCTCAGTAAAACTACAATTTGCGCTTACTGAACCACTCTGAACTCCTTGATTCAACTTTTGGAATCTGAATCTCTTCCAAATCTTCAGCTTTAGACTCATCTCCTAAGATTTGAGTGACCAAATAAAGAACATCTCTGTTACCTTTTAATATAATGTTTCACTGAATTATCAAATCGAAATTTAAGCTTACCGTTGCCCAGTTCTTCACGACAATGTAAAGCTTGACATATACCTACTTGTGCCTTTAGCATATCTGGTAGTTTGTTTTATTGAGCTTTCCGAAGTTCATGTTGTTTTTGCCATCATAGGTTAAAAGATCGACCATGGTACAACTATCAACGTTGGTATGAGAGTTTTCGGCTTTGCTTTCGGAGTATGACACCTGTGTAATTAGAGGGCATGTATGTCATGTTTTGATTTATATTCGAGTATGAAACTTGTATTAACAACTTTTATCACAATTTTGTTTCTTGTCTGAATGTTTTCTGAAATTGCATTTTGATCTAAAACTTGATTTATGATTTTAAATGGTTTAGCAATTTGTTTATTGAAATTTTAACGAGGGTCGCTCCGGTGACCCTAATGTGACTTCCTAGGATCCGTATTAACGCATAGGTGGGTCTAGGGGGTTACAAGATTGGTTTTGAGATTATCATTAAGAATAATAGTTGTTTTTTCCCCTCAATAATGTTTTTATGGTATGGCTCAATTAATCAATGACCTCTATATCTTAGATCAAGACAACTCCATGTATAACATAAATACGAAAAAATCAAAAACAAATGACTCTAATCAAACTTATCTCTGGCATTGTCGCTTGGGTCATATAAGTGAGAAACACATATCAAAACTTCATAAATATGGATTTTTGGATTCTTTTGTTTTCGAATTATTAGATATATGTGAACCTTGCTTAATGGAAAAAATGACCAAATCACCATTTGACGGTAAAAATGAGCGAGCAAGTGATTTATTAGGTCTAATACATAGTGATGTATGTGGACCTATGAATACACAATCCAGATGAGGTTTTCAATACTTCATTACTTTCACTAACAACTTCAGTAGATATGGGTATGTTTACCTAATGCATCTTAAATCTGAAGCCCTTGAAAAGTTCATGGAATTTAAGAATGAAGTACAAAATCGGTTAGGAAAGAGTATCAAAGCTCTTCGATCAGATCAAGGAGGAGAATACTTAAGCCTAGAGTTTGATGAACTCCTTAAAGGATGTGGGATTGTCTCACAACTTACACCTCTTGGTACTCCACAACACAATAGAGTCTCTGAAAGGAGAAATCGAACATTGTTAGTCATGGTTCGGTCAATGATGAGTCATGCTGATCTTTCATCTAAATCAGTTTAAAAAACACCATATGAGACGTGGATTGGGAAGCTCCCTAGCATATCTTTTATGAAAATTTGAGGATGCGAAGTTTATGTTAAACATCAGATGTCTACAAAACTCGAACCCAAATCTCATAAATGTAATTTTTTAGGGTATCCTAAAGAAACTAAAGGATACTATTTCTTCAATCCATTTGAGAACAAAGTGTTTGTTGCTCAAATAGGAGTCTTCCTCGAAAGAGAATTTATTCTCGAAAAGGGAAGTGAGAGAAATATTGAACTTGAAGAAATTCAAGATCAACCACATATCACTGAACCAGAGATTGAACAACCACAAGTTCCACAAATATTTGAGGAACATCCAACCGTTCTTAAAACATAACCACTGTGGAGATCTATGAGAAAACGCAATGCGCCTAAGAGATATGGATTTCTCGTCACATTGCATGGAGACATTCTTCTCATAGACTAAGATGAACCTAAGACTTATCAGGAAGAAGTGGTGAGCCCAGACTATGAGAAATGGCTAGAAGCCATGAAATCCGAGATGGATTCCATGTCAGAAAACCAAGTATGGACTTTGGTCGACCCACCCGAAGGGGTTAAACCCATAGGGTGCGAATTGGTTTTCAAAAAGGAAACCGACATTGGCAATGTACAAACATACAAAGGGCGATTGGTCGCTAAAGGATTTCGTCAAATTCATGGTATAGACTATGATGAAACTTTTCCCCTGTTGCTATGTTTAAATCTATTCGGATATTGCTTGCAATAGTTGCATATTACGATTATGAAATCTAACAAATGGATGTCAAAATCACTTTCCTTAATGGAAAATTAGATGATGATGTGTACATGACATAGCTTGAGGGTTTTGTCGATCCAAAAGATGCCCTAAAAGTATGCAACCTACAAGGATCCATTTATGGGTTGAAGCAAGCTTCTCGAAGTTGGAATCTTTGTTTTAATGAGGCAATCAAAGAGTTTGGTTTCATTAAAAATGAAGACGGGCCACTTGTTTTCAAGAAAACTAGTGGGAGCACTGTTACATTCTTGGTATTGTATGTGGATGACATACTAATAATAGGAAATGACATACCTACCTTACAGTCTGTAAACACTTGGTTAGGAAAATGTTTTTCTATGAAAGACTTGGGTGAATCAACATACATATTAGGAGTCAAGATTTATCTAGGACTAAGTCAAAATACATGCATAGACAAAGTACTAAAAAGATTCAGTATGTGAGAATCTAAAAGAGGATTCTTACCTATGAGACATGGTATTTCGCTCTCGAAGGAAATGGTTCCTTCAACGTCTCAAGAGAGAGAACACATGAGTAAGATTCCATATGCTTCGACCATTGGTTCTATCATGCATGCCATGCTATGTACACGTCCGGATGTATCATATGCACTAAGTATGACAATTCGATACCAAGTAGATCCTGGTGAAGGTCATTGGGTTGCAGTCAAAATCATCCTTAAGTACTTAAGAAGAACTAAGGATACATTCCTTATGTATGAAGGTGAGGAAGAACTAAGTATAAAATGTTATACTGACGCAAGCTTCCAAACCGATGAGGATGATTCTCGATCGCAATCGGGTTTTGTGTTTTGTCTTAATGGAGGTGTTGTAAGCTGAAAAAGTTCAAAGCAAGATACAATAGCAAGTTCTACAACAGAAGCCGAGTATATTGCAGCAAGCGATGCTGCAAAAGAGGCTGTTTGGATCAAAAAGTTCATATCTAAACTAGGGGTCGTGCCTAGCATATCAAATGCTATAGATCTACGTTGTGACAACAACATAGCCATCGCACAAGCAAAAGAACCCATATCTCACCAGCGATCCAAACACATACTTAGGTGTTACCATCTTATTCATGAAATCATTGATCAAGGAGATGTAGAAATATGCAGAGTACCAACAGATGACAATGTCGCCGATCCACTAACAAAGCCTCTGACATAGCAGAAGCATGAACATCACACTAAGTCTCTTGGTGTTAGATACATGGGTGATTGGTCTTAGTGCTAGTGGGAGATTGTTGGAGTATGCCCAAAGACCAATCATGAGTTGATTGTAAACGACATACTTATTTTATCTTGTTTATTAATAAAGCCATTATTATTATTTTAGTCTTATTCTGTGCATTTATAAATAAACTGTATTATAATAAAGTCCTTAGAATAATATAGTTATTCTTGAATGTCCTTAGTTGAGAATTATTGTGAGCGTGGACAACAATAATATATTAAGACTAATATGAAGTTGATTGATAACAAAGTGTTGTTATTGACATAGAGATGTCAAAATCAATATATAAGTATTTGTTAGAGAACAACATACTGAGCTGACCCGCTATGAACATGTTTCTTGGATTATTATGTGACAATCACAACATTGCTCATGGTGATAACTAAGTGTATGATCCTCATACTTGAGATCATCATTATTTCAATATCGAGAGTGACATATTTTGATGCAGTTGTTGCGTGTAAATAAGACTATCGCAAATAGTGCAAGTGTACACGACGCAAGTAGTAAAGTGATGCTAGAGTATCAGATATCGTCTCCACAGGGACTGGAAATAACTCTATCCTTGAATTGCTGCACAAGAAGAAGAAATAGTTTAAATGATTGTTCAGAGAATAGCTAAAATAAAGAATAAGGAAATCATATTGAGAGAATAGGCCGTATTGAATTGATCAGTAGTGCAGGTGTTGCACTGTTCGGAGGAACTTCTGTTGTTCTGTCGTTGTTCTTGTCGCGGCAGCACCTGTCGCGACAGAGGTCCGTTGATGTCGCGGCAATGACCAACAATTTTGTACTTCAACCTTGGCAAGAATCCCTGTTATGACTTGTCCTATCCCTAGGTCCAAGTTCTGTTGATGAACACATCTTGGATGATACCTCCCGGCGTGAATCAAAGGGTGAACACCAATGTTTGTGAATTCTTCTTTAGCCACTTAACCTTGTACTTATCTCTAAGCCAAGATGGTTTAACCATAAACTAGAAAACATGTATTTACTCCCTTCGTATGCTTAACTCTCTCGATATCAAGCAAATGGATAACCTCACAATGCTCTCCCGATGCTCTTATGAGATATTGAAAACCAGAGTAAATAAACTTGAAGTTTTATTACTTGAACAGAAAAATCCTAAGAATAATATAATCCTTACAACTACTTTACAAGATCAACCCTTAGCCCTTGGGGAAGCTTAGAACATGGAAGAGAGAGAGAAACGACTAGGGTTTTTGGGGGGAAACGGCTAAGAGTGAGATATCCTTCCCTAGGTCGAATTACATGCCTTTATATAGGCCTTGAGTCCAAGTTTTCTAATATGGCAAGAATACAAGTTTAAATTAAAGTACAACTCTATTAAAGACTAAATCTTCTGAGTAGATGCCTTTAATTCGTCCTCTTTTCTTGCTTTGATTTTCTTCCTTGAACTTTGGGTCTGACCTTCCTTCTACTTCAGGGCTTAGAAAAATATGAGTGATCCATGACAGACCGGCTTGAAATCCTCTATCTGTCGAGCTCCACTTAACTTTTCCACCTCAGTGTCTCTCTGGCGTCATAGCTGCCACGACAAATGTCACGAAAGACGATGCTCTTTGTCCTTCAACTCCAGCTCCACAACTTGCTTATGCTCCTTTGCTGCCCTGGATTGTTGATGCGGTAGATACCTGCAAAAGTGACCAATTTCAGCAGCATCTGTGCAGTTTTATCTAATTGTGATGTGTATGAAAAAATCTATCCCAAATGCAATTAATCATGCTTGAGTGCAACAAAAATATGGGTAAATGAGGGGTAAAATATAGAACTTTTATGCACTCAACAACGATCAAACGTGTGTTGTAACAGACTACACTATAAAGACTGATATTAGATATGTCACACTCTATATAGCGAAATATGGTTGATCAAGATAGGATTTGTCCTCTTACAAAATAGGAGTAATATCGTAGGCCACTTGATTGAGTGAGACTAGAAAATCCATGACCATGCTCGAATAAATTGATATGAGATATTATAGTTATTCGTTTATCATAGTCTACTCAAGATATCAAGAAATATTAGATGGACTATACAAGTGTGACTAATTTATGACTTGTGTTCGATCTAGATATAAGGACAAAATGATTTAATACATAAAAGAAGTTAATCACGAAAAAAGATAAAGTCGAACCACGACTTCATGTAACTTAGGTAGCAATGATGTATTGCTAGATGTCACTCATTGCTTGTAATATTAGAATTGTTCTAGATATTACTACTAACGTTACATGAACCTACAAGGGTCACACCCTATGATTGAAATGAACAAATATTGACTAGATAAAATGTGTACAAAATTGTTGTATACGTAATAGTTATTAAAGACAAAATTATTATAATTATAGATAATCTTGTTTATATATTTTTTAATAATTACATAATTATTGTAATCATCAAACACTATTAATATATATATATATATCCCTAAACAAACCCAATTAAAGTAGAATCAGATTCTACATATTGAATTTTATTTGGTTAAATATATTGTATATTTAATGAATTCGAATTAAAGTAGAATTAGATTCTACATATTTAATTATATTCAATTAAATATATTATATATTTAATGAATCCGAATTTAATTAGAATTAGGTATACGCGTGGAAATACGACACATAATGGTTCCGAAGAGCACCATAAATCGTGCCAAAAGAGAACTCTCGATCCCTCGCCCACTTGCCAACAAAAGGATTTAGTCTCCATAAACCATCCAACACACTCATCATCTTGCACTTCCACGTTTTGATTCTACACAACGGACATCTTACGTTTCCCAACCAAATTGAAGTGCACCAAATACGATGTTCACCATACTTGGCGACTATAAGTGATCTCCAAAACGAATCCATATCCGTCGTATATCGCCATGCCCATTTTGCCAACAACACCAAATTTTGGAGCCTCAAATCCACAACTCCCAATCCCCAAAAGCTTTCAACCGACACACTGTCCTTCAACTGACACGGCTCATCTTTCATTTCAAATCCGAGTCACCCTAAAGAAACGCTCTGCTAATCCGATCGATTTTTGCAATAATCCCCTTTGAAACAACATATACACCCATATAAAAAAGAGGTAATGAGGACAACACTGAATTGATTATAGTCAACCTTGCCACGAAGGATAAAGATATGCGCTTCCAACCCGCTAGACGAGACCTAACACGCTGCACTACCGGCTCCCAAACCTCCAAACATCTCGACTTCATTCTGACCTTCATATCAAGGTACATAAATGACAGCTCTCCCATTTCACATCCCATAACCGAAGCCATTTCAGATGCACTTCCCTGGTCCATTTCGACACCATACATACACGACTTAGCATAATTAATTTGTAAACCCGAACAATAGTCAAAGCAAGTGAGGATTCTCTTTAGATTTCTCACCCCATCCACGTCACCGTTAAGAAAAATTATAGTTTCATCCGCAAATTGCAAATGTGAGATTGATAATCCCGCAGCCACACTCACCCCTTTAATCAGTCCCTGAGCCTCGGCCATTACAAGATATTGATGAAGCACCTCAACCACCACCACAAACAATAATGGCGATAAGGGGCACCTTGCCGAAGCCCGCACCGCATCGCGAATTCCCTCGTAGCCGGACCATTCAACAAGATAGCTAAACGTGCCGATCGAACACACTCACGCATCCAATTCCTCCATCGAACTCCACAACCCATCGTCTCCAACACCCGATCCAAAAATGCCCAATTTATGCAATCATAGGCCTTCGCGAAGTCTAATTTCAAGATGATACCTCATTCGCCCCCATATTTATGTTTCAAAGAGTGTATAATCTTATTAGTGAGTAAAATCCCATCCACAATTTGCCAATTTTGAACAAAGGCCGATTGAATATGTAAAACCTATGTTTGATTTTGATATAACAAATTATTCTAAGGATTTATTTGCAATTTAAATAAATTTTTAAGTACCTTAAGTCTCACAATTAACTCAAAATTGACAAGTAATTTTAAGCCCAAATTGTTTTCCAAAGTCAAAACTTAAAACCTATAAAATTTTCTAAGTATTTTCAAGCCAAACAATACAAAAACGTACAAGCGTTTCGATACACCCAAGGGTGTTTTGATACGGCCAAACCTTATTTGGCTACTGGAAGAAATTGTTTCAATATGACCTTCTTGAGGGTTTAAGAATTTTAGGCATTTCGTATCGATACACTTTCAACTATTTCGATACGGTCTAAAAGATCTGTAAAATCTTGGCATTTATTATTTTCGAATGTTACTTGTCAGTTATTGGGAACAAACAAATTTTAAAATACCGTTGACCCGTATTGGTACACCTTAGGGGCGTTTCGATACAGAAAGTAGTAGTAGCTCAAGTGAGAAAAATTGTATCGGTACGACCAAAGTCGTTTCGATACGACTCCTTATATAGTTTCGATACACGTTCTCGTGTTTCGATACGCCCCTCTTTATTACCTGCAATGACTCTTTCTGTTTTGAGACATGGATCAATACAGGGCCACGTGTTCTGATACGAATAGTTGTAGAACTTCATTTATGGAGGGAAGAGAGAGCCCCAACGGCTCTATTGATTATCTCAACCACCCAAACGGCTAGAAATCAATGAGAAGGTATAAAAGCAAGCCTCAAAAGCATCGGAAACAACTATTGAACCTCAAAGCAACATCCAAGCAATCAAATCCAAACCCTAGCACTTATTGTTAAATTCTTGTACCCAACTCTTTGAGTTCTCAGTGTAAATCAATTTTGAGAGTTTGGGGAGCGTTTGTAAATCATTTGGGCTATATTTATCTAGTGAGAGATCAATTGTAATAGCCAACACTTCTTTGTAAAGTGAGATTCTTGTGGTTCAATCTTTGGGTAGAAAGATTGAACGTTTGGAAAGGTTGCCTCCATAGCCTAGAAAAGGGGAAGAAAAAATTAGTGGAGAGTTTGTTAAAAATCCTTAGTGTGAGCTAAGATAGTGGATGTACATCTTGCTTAGAAGCTTGAACCACTATAAGTGTCTTGTCTATCATTTTTTGTTCCTTTTGTTCCCTTCAATTTTTAAAGTGCCAATTCACCCCCTCTTGGCCATATCAATTAATTTGATCCACTCAACAGAGTGTCACTAATGAGCACCCCTAAAACAAATTGGAATCGAACTGACAACACCTTTGCTACAATCTTATAGGCAGAATTAATTAAACAAATCGGCCTAAAGTCTCCAATTTCCATCGACTGAATCTTCTTCGGAATGGGAGCCACAAACGCTGAATTCAACCCCTTCAGCAAGCAAGCTATTCGATAGAACACATCAAACAAATCCATCACCTCATTTTTTCACAAATTCCCATCATTTTTTATAGAACTCGAATGTGAAACCATCCGGCCTTGGAGCTTTCGCCCCATCAAATCCCCAAATCGCTGCCCGGATCTCATCTTCGAAAAACTAAATTTCCAACGATTGTTGTTGCTTCATGTTCAAACATCTCAACGACACATCCACCTATAAAGAGCCTGCCACCCTTGTTTGAGCTAAATGGCTACAAAACACACCACAAACTTTCCTTTTAAGATGGTCCGGCTCCGAGATCCATTACCCATTAAAACGCAGCCCCTTAGTACTGTTTTGCATACCTCGTATCTTCGTTGCCCGCTGAAAGAATTGGGTGTTTTGATCCCCTTTCTTTAACCAAAGTGAACAAGATTTTTGTCGCCATATGGATTCCCTAAAACGATAAAGCCTCCACAACTCAGCTTGCAGCTGTCGTCGCTCAACTTCTCTTTCACCTAAACCCTCCTCATTGCACGCCTAAGCATCCAAAATTTCTATCAAATTCACCGTTGCCGAGATCCTATCATCCACACTACCAAATTCAATCTCATTCCACCATCATAGGAAACTCCGCAATCCGCATAGTTTAGTTAGTAAAGGTACCCCCTTTGTCCCTCATTAACATTGATATGCTTTCACTCATCCGCCATTCTATTAATATATTCTTTCCTTAATAACCAAGCATTCATAAACCGAAACGGCCTCGACCCCCAATCACCTACATCGCTCACAAGTTTCAAAGGTGTATGGTCCGATAACCCCCATGGAAGCACAAACTGAGTTAAGCGATTAAACTTATCCAACTACTCACAAGAGACCAAGAATCTATCTAAACGACTGCACTTGTTTACCATCTCAAACCATGTGAATTTTTACCCAAACTGGCACCTTAATCAAACCACTACGAGAGGTGAAATTCGAGAATTCAGCCATGCCCTGGACATTACCCACTGAGCGATTTCTCTCCTCCAGAGACCTTACAACATTAAAGTCGCCACCAAGACACCAAGGTATCTCATACTTGTTAATAACAGAATGTAGCCTATTCCAGAAATCAATTTGCTCAACCAACAAACAAGGCACATACATGCTAATAAAAACACAAACCCAATATTCATATACCCATGATCCTCTCATCATCACAAAACTGCGCTCAATCATAACCTCCTCCAATATAAATGTGATACTTCCCAAACAATTAAAATCCCTCTCGATCTTCCCAAATAAGGTCAAAACACAAATTCAAAGTCATCAGAATGCCAGATTCTACGTACCTGCTGTAATGAAATTGATTTCAACTTTGTTTCTCCCTCGTTCCCTATCGTCTTCACCCCAATTAACATGCCCAATTCCACCATTTCTTGCGCCTCACGCAAATAAGCTTTCTGACTATTCACTGTTGATTGCCGAGTTGTGCTCTCAGTGCGAGCAGTTTTATTTTTCTTCTTTTGACCCTGCCCCCTTTTACCCCTTTTACTCTTGCTATCTCCAACCAATTCACATTCTTCCTTATATTGAGGTTTTTGAAACCCATTCCGATACAAATACTTCAGTTGAAACATTCTTATCCCCACCAGTAATTTGGGATACACGTGAACCCATAATCGATGTCCCTGTTTCTGTACCCGACAAAGTCGTATCAATCGCAAAAACTACCGGGCAATCCACCAATGTTTTCTCTCTTTTACTTATACTCACGTCCAAACCTTGGTGTATCACTTCCATACATTGAAAAAATCCAGCCCCTTCCTCCATTGAACTCCTTGGTAATTCCCTCGCCAATGTGTTGCGCAACTCGTCACGACGCGTATCTGTCTCGATCATCGGTTCGTGTCCCTCCATGTGTTGCAGGTTCCTATCCACCTCCCTCTTCTCACCATCCTTCCCCTCTATGCGTTGTGATCCAGAACCCCCAAGCAAAACCCTTACATCAACCTCTCCCATCTCATTCTCGCTCTAATCAACATTGTCCCTTAGTGGATCTCTAATATCAAACTGCGACATCAAATTCAGATAAGCTCCATCACTAGTCGATCCCTGTCCATCGGAACCCATAGAGATGTTGTCATCTCCACTTGCAAATCTCTCACATTGTTCCATGCTCACTTCCATTTTGCATACCCGAATCTGGAATGTATGTTCCTCCACTTTACAATAAACTGTCTCATCAATTCTTGTCATTTGTTTTGTCTCAATCAGAATTCGACCCCGTTTAAAACAATTTTGCCCCAAAGTCTCACAACGAATTAGATTTCCCCATTCATTCGCAATGTTTGCGAAGGTTTTCCTTGACCAGGCATGCACCGGTAATCTGCTAATCGCTAACCAGACTCGTCGATTATCCATATGAATGTCCGATGACCATTACACCACTTTTTCAAACCATCTACCCATTTCCTTTCTAGCAAGCATCTCCCGACGCATCTTGTCATCTGTAAACATCAACAAAATACCCGATCCTGTAATACGCTTAATTGAAAAACCAACCAATTTTGCCTCATGCAATTCCCATGCTAAATCAGCCATCCCTATTGATCACCGACACCATCCCACATCATAGAATTTCAAAATTGAAGCCTTATCTTCATCCACAAACCCCTGTATCACCTTCCTCGTAGATACGATTATGCCCTTATCTAGTATGTGATTACACACTTTGGCTAAATCCCCCTAGTTTCCTCCTCCAAAATGCATCTCGTGCCCCATTTCTAGAAAACTCAATCTGCACTCGCGATCCATACAACAAACGACCGCGTAAATGATCTCTAACACATCGTGCTTCCTCTTCCGTATTCATCCGCACAAAACCAATTTGAGAACCATCCATCGCTCACTTTTTTGGAATGAAAACATCCATGACCTTTCTATGCCGATCAAATACCTGCTAAAGCCTCTTCCAATGTAATTGTTCAGCCACGTTCGCCACAAAAAGCGTCCAACACCGTCGGCCGCCATTTCTCTCCTGTTGATCACCGTCAGCCGCCATTAATGCTCTCTTGTTGAGATGACAAGCACTTACTACATCAAGGTGGTTTTGAGCTAACCGGAGAGGAAATTAAGGCTGGCAAAGAGAAGGCCTTGGCAATGTATAAAGTTGTGGAAGGCTATCTTCTTCAGAATCCTGACGCTTGTGTTGAATATTGAGCTTCTTTGATTTGTGAATCGGAAGAGAAGACAAAGAGTTGTAAAATAGGGAAAGCCAATGGTTCAATCGAATAGAGAAAAGGGGAATTTTATTATTAATGAAGAAAACTGTTCAGATACAAAATAATTAAAATAGACTATATATACTAATAAATAAAAGAATAAAGAACCGTTCCAATTATCCTAAACTATGCAACTAACCTAACTAACTAAGCTTTAACAGATTCCTAATAGCCTCCCTTTAAGTTGGAGCATTGTAACACCCAATTCTTTTTTTTTTTTTAAAAGAAGAAGGAAAAAGGGAGGTGAGGGAGAAGAGGCTCGAACCTGAGACCTCAGCCCTCACCACCCAACCCCTAACCATTGAGCCAAGTGCTCTCTTTTGTCAAGTTTTACCAACATTAATATTTGTTTGTTAACATATGAGTCAGATTGAGTTAGCCTTAATTTAACTCTGACTCCTCACCTACCGAATTTATTGTTGTATCGAACACACCCCGTCTCTCTCTCCTTCATCTCGTTTTCACTGCCGCCCCTGATCTCCGTCCTTTTCCGGCACCGCCGCGCCGTGAGCTTCACCGCCGGTGCCAAGGCATTCCCCGTCGAGCCCCGGCCAGAACCCCCATCACCACGCGCCGTCTGCCGTCCCCGATCACCGTGAAGCACCATTGAAAGCTTCGTAGTAGCCCTAACGCCGTCGCCTCTGTTTTGCTCTTTTTCCGACCGTCCTCGACGTCCGTTCGAGGAACGGCCGTCGGATCTGTGCTCCCCGCGTCGAGTCAAGTAAAACCCAACCAACCCTTCGTCCGTTCGTCGCCGGCGAAGCCTCCACCGGAGCTACGTAAGTTCCGACGACCCTTCGGTTTTTCGCAGCGATTTCAGTTTAAATCCGATGATTTTTCAGGCTTGTGTGGGTTGGGTTAGGTTAATAATCGATTCTGCAATTTTTTTCAGGCGAAATCGAGCCGTTACGAGCTCTCCGGCGAGTCTCCGGTGGCCGTCCGACATTGTTTCCGTTGGGGTAAGTAAGCCGGCCTGAACCGGCTGGATCGGTCGGCCCATCATCCAAACCCGAGCCCATCGCCCGAGTCCGGCCCGACCTATCTCTGACCCGAACCGACCCGTGTCTGAGTCAACTCGTTGAGTCAACTCAGTGAGTCAACTCGCCTGAGTTGACTCAGTGAGTTAACTCACCGAGTCAACACAGTTGACCATGATGGTTGCTGACGTCATCATGACGTCATCGGTTGACCTGACCCAGTTGACTTTGACCTGCTGACGTCAGCGTTGACTTGTTGACGTTAGCGTTGACTTTGACCAAAAAGTCAAATTTTTCAAAAAGACCCTATCTTATGTTTTTCGACGTCCTGAGTCCGTTTTTGAAGCCCGTTTTGCGAAATTCCGACTCTAAGACCCCCGAATCTGACCTTAAACCCAAATAATGCATATGTACTTAATTATTCCATTCATATATCAGTAAATCGAATAAGTGTCTAAACTAGTGTTTTAATTGTGTAAAGGTACCCGAGACCCGTATGACCACTCACCAGCTCAGCCTAGCTCCTCTCGACCCGCTCATCCTCACGCTTCAGTGAATATCAGTATGAATTCAAACCCTATGTATAAGAATAAGTTTAACTCTTATTTCACTTTATGACCATTACTCTTTCTTGATCTAGGATCCGACCCCGTATCTGAGCGTACCAAGGCAGGTGTCCGTTAGACCCTTCTCCGACCAGCTTTGAGGTGTGTTCCATGTGTGCTATATTCTGTTGAATGATTTGCTTAATGATTTAATCATAAACAATACTATGCTGTTTAATATCTTAATTGTTGTTGAAATTGCATCACTATTTAGAATGAGATGAAATGATGAACTGGTTATATGATGATATTCTCTGCCGACATGATGTATGTTTGCTCAATTCGTATACTTGTAATATGATTTCTTGATTTGTGATGGAATTGCCTGATTGTCTGATAAACTTGAAAGTATGACATATTAGCTTGACTTGAGATGTTATAATCTGTTTGTATGTTGAATGATGAGAATGTCTGCTTTGCTCAATAGGTATGCCCAATTATCTGTCAAAAGTATAAATCTTCTGTTTCTGATATTATGAATAGAATGCCTGCCACATGTACTCTGTTATTCATATCTGAGATCTGGGCACTGATTACTATCTGGGGTATACTATTGGGTTATGTTGTGAAGTCTCTGTTGGTACAGCCCTGATCAAGCTGGTAAATCCTTATGGACTCAAGGTCTCCCCTTGAGTGGCACCTATGCCCATCGGGCCTAGGGTAAGTCCTTATGGACTCAAGGTCTCCCCTTGAGTGGCACCTATGCCCATCGGGCCTAGGGTAAGTCCTTATGGACCTAAGGCATCCCCTTAGGTGGCACCTATGCCCATCAGGCCTAGGGTAAGTCCTTATGGATGCAGTTTTGGGGGACTGCATTTGGTGTATGGTTGGAGGGTAGTCACTAGTAAACTCATGCATGCATCCGAGTATTTGCATTGATCTGCTATGTGTTATTATGATCTGATTGTTATGTATTCATTGCTTGTTTGATCTGCACTTATTGGAACACACTGAGCTCCCTAGCTCATGCCTTCTTCTTCTCCCCTTTCAGATACTTGTGATAGGCTACCCCTTTTGGACCCGGCAACTGGAGGATCGGCACATTTAGCTCTAGACTGTTGTAATGTTCTTATCTTCCAAACTGTCTGTATTTGGGTGACTTATGCCTATATTTTGATACGACTTATCTTTTGGTTTTGCCGGGTGTTGGCTCTTGATATAACTGAACACTTTATGCTTTCATATCATCTATTTTGTAATCACATGATACTAAACTTTTGCTTACTACTTTTGGATGAATTTGAAAGCGTTACTAGTAGATTTTATAATCGTTCTGAGAATAGTATTGATATGTATTTGATAACAGGTTTTATGATATGATTCGTAAATCTCCCGAAAGGGGGAGACTATGTCAGTTTTGATATTTTGACTATGATATTTCACAAGGGTTTGATTATAGGTTGTGACTGCCTGGAGTTGGGTTAAACGCATAAGCGGGTCCAGGTGGTTACATTTAGTGGTATCAGAGCTTTTGGTTTTAAAAACCTCGGACTGTGTATGAGTCCATTTTACGCAATGTTTGAAAAAGTTTTACAAAAAGGTGTTTTGAAATGAGCTAAGTCACCCAATTTTGTCTGCTTAATTGTGTTCGATTCTCCATTGCTATAAACTGACCCTAAGCTTATTCCTTGTAGAGGTCTTCTGCTATGAGTACTGCAAGAGGACGTCGACCTATTCGGAGACGCGGTAGACCTGTTCGGTTTGCCGACGCGATGAATGATCCGGTGGTCGAGCCACCTACTTCAACTCCTGTCCCTGGTCCTACTGAGCCTTCCGTACCATCTGACCCTACTGTAGTGACCGCTCCTCAGTCTGCCCCTGGGATTGATGTGTCTACTCCGGTTAGAGGAGCACCGTCTTCTTCAGAGCCTCCCACATCTGTTACTGACGAAGCCCTTAGTAGGCAGTTTTTGCAGTTGATTACTGGTGCGGTTAGAGCAGCTGGTATTGTCCCTGAGGTTCCCATCTCTCAGACCTTGATCACGAATGGGGCGAGAACTTTTGATGGCCCTACCCCGACCGAGGCAGAGGAATGGCTCCACGATCTGGAGAGGCGTATGGATTCTTTGGGTCTTGAGCCACCAAAGAGATATTTGGGAGCCGTCTCTATGTTGTATGGGAATGCTCGTACTTGGTGGGAATCTGTGGTTAGTAGTGTTCCTGCGGCCCGTTTGACTTGGGACTTTTTCAAGGAGCGCTTCAAGAGCCGCTTTGTTGGTGAGCGTTACATGAGGCAGATGCAAGAACGATTCAGGACATTGACTCAGGGAGATATGTCTGTATCCGAGTATGAGACAGAATTCTTGGGCTTGCTCAGATTTGGGGCTAGTTTAGTGCCCACCGAAAGGGAAAAATGTCGTAAATTTGTGATGGGGCTGAGATATGAGTTATGTGTACATGTTGTTGGTCATCTGGATAAGGACTTCGATACTTTAGTTGAGAAAGCTAAAGACCTGGAAGAAGTTGAGCTAGCAGCCACTGATGGAGGTAGAGCTGACCGAGAGCGGTCTAAGAGGCCTCCTAATCCCGAGCCTTCCTCACGTCATGGAAAGAGGATTCACACTTCTGGTCGTTAGAGAGGTAATTTTGGATCCAAACCTGATGCTTCTTCGACCCCGGCTGCTAGTAGAGGTGATTCGTCTGATTTCACCCCTATGCCCCTTTGTGTGCATTGTGACAAGCGACATGGGGGCGAGTGCAGAAGGAAGACCGGTGCATGTTTCCGATGTGGGTCCGAAGACCATTTTCTGAAGAATTGCCCTGTCCCATCTTCTACACCTCGGGCATCCTCCCAGACCCCTGCACGTTCACAGACTTCCGTACAGACTCCGGCCAGGGATCGTAGTCAGAGTAGACCTTCTGCATCTGCTGCTAGGACAGACTCTAGAGCACGGTCCCATCAGAGTGGGGGACCAGTTTTGTCTGAGGCTAGGCAGCCAGCACTTGTTTATGCTACCAGGCGACGTGATGATAGAGATGAGCCGGATGTTATAGCAGGTACATTTACCATTTTCTCTGTTCCATACTTTGCATTGCTCGATAATGGTTCTACCCACTCCTACATTTCAAGATCTGTTTCCCGAGACCTTCCATTTCCGATAGAAGCCACAAAAAATTTTGTTACAGTTATGAGCCCAGTAGGTCAGTCGGTGACCGTGAATAAGGTATTTAGGCGTTGTCCTCTTGAGGTTCAAGGGGAAATCTTTCTGGTTGATCTTATGGAGCTTCCAATGGAGGAGTTTGATCTGATCTTGGGTATGGATTGGTTGACTGAGCATCGGGTTAACCTTGATTGTGAATTGAAAAGGGCAGCCTTAAGGACTTCTGATGGTCAGTCAGTGGTTCTAATCGGTGAACGTCGAGGTTATTTGTCTAATGTAGTATCTGCTCTGACCGTCGATAGAATGATTCGGAAGGGATATGAGACCTTCATTGCTTCTCTCCTAAATACGAAGGGTTCTCTATCCAAGATTGAAGAAATTCGCACTGTCAGCGAATTTCCTGATGTCTTTCCCGAAGAGTTGCCCGGGTTACCTTCGGATAGGGATGTTGAGTTTGAGATTGAGACTTATCCGGGGTCTGCACCTGTATCTATGAATCCCTATCGTATGGCCCCTAAAGAGCTTAAGGAGTTGAAAATTCAGTTGCAGGAGCTGCTTGACCGAGGTTTCATTCGACCTAGCTCTTCACCTTGGGGAGCTCCAGTCCTCTTCGTAAAGAAGAAAGATGGTTCACTCCGATTATGTATTGATTATCGGAAGTTGAACAAGCTGACAGTTAAGAAAAAATACCTGTTACCCAGGATCGACGATTTGTTTGATCAATTTCGGGGAGCCACAGTTTTCTCAAAGATTGATCTTCGGTCTGGATACTATCAACTGAAGATAAAGGGATCTGATGTTGCAAAGACAACTATCCGCACTAGATATGGGCACTATGAGTTTCTTGTGATGCCTTTTGGTCTTACCAATGCACCAGCTGCTTTCATGGACATGATGAACCGTGTGTTCCGACCCTATATAGACCAGTTTGTCGTGGTGTTTATTGATGATATCTTGGTTTATTCTCGGACAGAATCTGAGCATGTTGAACATTTGAAGATTGTTCTGCAAACCTTGAGAGAGCATCGTTTGTATGCTAAGCTGAGCAAGTGTGAATTTTGGCTCAGAGAAGTGACATTTCTGGGGCATGTTGTATCAGCTCAAGGTATCCAGGTTGATCCTAGTAAGATCGAGGCTATCACCAGTTGGAAGCCACCCAAGAATGTCTCTGAAATCCGTAGCTTTCTGGGTTTAGCTGGTTACTACCGCCGCTTTGTCGAGGGTTTCTCCATCATTGCTGCCCCTTTGACGAAGCTTTTGAGGAAGAATGTTCCTTTTGCTTGGTCTGATGCCCAGCAAGCTAGTTTTGAGAAACTGAAGGCGGCTTTGACTCAAGCCTCGGTCCTTTCACAACCCGAGTCTGGGAAGGACTTCTCAGTGTATAGTGATGCCTCACTCTCCGGGCTTGGTTGTGTACTGATGCAAGATAGGAAGGTAATCGCTTATGCATCACGTCAGTTACGACCACATGAGTGTAACTATCCGACCCATGACCTTGAGTTAGCTGCGGTGGTCTTTGCTTTGAAAATCTGGAGGCACTATCTCTACGGAGAGAAGTGCTATATCTTTACTGATCACAAGAGCTTGAAGTATATCCTCACTCAGAGGGATTTAAATATGAGGCAACGTCGTTGGGTTGAGCTGTTAAAGGACTATGATTGCGTGATTGAGTACCACCCAGGAAAGGCCAATGTTGTTGCCGATGCCTTGAGTCGTAAGACTATATCCGACCTGAGATCCTTGTTTGCCAGGATGAGTATTTATAGTGATGGCAGTTTGCTAGCGGAGTTGCAAGTTAAACCAACTTTGGCTGAAGAGATTAAGGCCAAGCAACTCTTAGACAGTTCCTTACTCCCAGTCATGCAGCAAGTTGAGCAGGGATCCACATCTGTTTATGCCTTCGATCAGGATGGCGTTTTGTGCTTTAAGGGTCGTTATTGTGTCCCCGATTATGCCGAACTGAAGCGAGCCATACTTAGTGAGGCTCATAGCAGCCCTTATGCTATGCATCCTGGTGGAGACAAGATGTACCAGAATCTGAAACAAAGGTACCGCTGGGAGGGTATGAAGAAGGATATATCAGATTATGTATCGAAGTGTATGACCTGCCAGCAAGTCAAAGCAGAACATCAGCATCCTTCTGGTTTGTTACAACCCATTAAGATTCCTGAGTGGAAATGGGAGCGTATCACGATGGATTTCGTTACCGGGTTGCCTCTAACTCCTTCTAAAAAGGATTCTGTCTGGGTTATTGTTGATCGACTCACCAAGTCAGCTCATTTTATTCCTGTGCGAGTTACTTATTCTCTGGAGAAGCTGGCTAGGCTGTATATCTCAGAGATCGTCAGATTGCATGGGGTACCCTTATCTATCATATCTGATCGAGATCCGAGGTTCACTTCTCACTTCTGGTCGGCCTTGCATAATGCTTTGGGTACGCGTTTAAATTTCAGTACATCCTTCCATCCTCAGACTGATGGTCAGTCTGAGAGAGTAATTCAGGTTCTTGAAGATATGTTGAGAGGATGCGTGATAGACTTCCGCGGTAGTTGGGAAGATTTCTTGCCCTTGGCCGAGTTTGCTTATAATAATAGCTATCAGGCTAGTATTCGCATGACCCCTTATGAAGCTCTGTATGGTCGTAAATGCCGAACTCCTATCTGTTGGACCGAGCTGTATGATAAGAAGACTTTGGGTCCGAAATTGGTCCAAGAAACTGAAGAGACTGTCAGATTAATCCGTGAACGCCTGAAAGAGGCCTTTGACAGACAGAAATCTTATGCTGATCGAAGAAGAAAGGATATTGAGTTTGAGGTCGGTGATCAAGTCTTTCTGAAAGTATTTCTATGGAAGAAAGTTTTGAGATTTGGAAAAAGGGGTAAGCTGAGTCCGAGATTCATTGGGCCGTACCGTATCATGAAGAGAGTTGGGCCAGTTGCCTATCAGCTTGAGTTACCTCCTCAGCTCAGTCGTATCCATAATGTCTTCCATGTGTCCATGTTGAGGCAATACCATCCAGATCCTAGTCATGTCATTCAGGTTCAGGATGTAGAGTTGAGGCCAGACTTGTCCTATGAGGAGGAACCAATCCAGATCTTAGATTTTGATGAGAGAGTTTTGAGGAACCGGCGCATTCCGATGGTAAAGGTACAGTGGAGAAATCGAAGTACTAGTGAGGCTACATGGGAGATCGAGGGATCCCTGAGGAAGCAGTTTCCACA
The DNA here is from genome assembly GCA_030270665.1 of Hibiscus trionum. Taxonomy (NCBI): domain Eukaryota; kingdom Viridiplantae; phylum Streptophyta; class Magnoliopsida; order Malvales; family Malvaceae; genus Hibiscus; species Hibiscus trionum. Next base: position 39,373,326 of record BSYR01000017.1, on the reverse strand, counting down.
TCTGTTTGATTCAGGTAAATTTCGAGGACGAAATTTTTCTTAAGGAGGGGAGAGTTGTAACACCCGATTCTTTTTTTTTAAAAAAAAGAAGAAGGAAAAAGGGAGGTGAGGGAGTGGAGGCTCGAACTTGAGACCTCAGCCCTCACCACCCAACCCCTAACCGTTGAGCCAAGTGCTCTCTTTTGTCAAGTTTTACCAACATTAATATTTGTTTGTTAACATAGGAGTCAGATTGAGTTAGCCTTAATTTAACTCTAACTCCTCACCTACCGAATTTATTGTTGTATCGAACACACCCCATCTCTCTCTCCTTCATCTCGTTTTCACTGCCGCCCCTGATCTCCGTCCTTTTCCGGCACCGCCGCGCCGTGAGCTTCACCGCCGGTGCCAAGGCATTCCCCGTCGAGCCCCGGCCAGAACCCCCATCACCACGCGCCGTCTGCCGTCCCCGATCACCGTGAAGCACCATTGAAAGCTTCGTAGTAGCCCTAACGCCGTCGCCTCTGTTTTGCTCTTTTTCCGACCGTCCTCGACGTCCGTTCGAGGAACGGCCGTCGGATCTGTGCTCCCCGCGTCGAGTCAAGTAAAACCCAACCCAACCAACCGCAGCGATTTCAGTTTAAATCCGATGATTTTTCAGGCTTGTGTGGGTTGGGTTAGGTTAATAATCGATTCTGCAATTTTTTTCAGGCGAAATCGAACCGTTACGAGCTCTCCGGCGAGTCTCCGGTGGCCGTCCGACATTGTTTCCGTTGGGGTAAGTAAGCCGGCCTGAACCGGCTGGATCGGTCGGCCCATCATCCAAACCCGAGCCCATCGCCCGAGTCCGGCCCGACCTATCTCTGACCCGAACCGACCCGTGTCTGAGTCAACTCGTTGAGTCAACTCGCCCGACTTGACTCAGTGAGTTAACTCACCGAGTCAACACAGTTGACCCTGATGGTTGCTGACGTCATCGGTTGACCTGACCCAGTTGACTTTGACCTGCTGACGTCAGCGTTGACTTGCTGACGTTAGCGTTGACTTTGACCAAAAAGTCAAATTTTTCAAAAAGACTCTATCTTATGTTTTTCGACGTCCTGAGTCCGTTTTTGAAGCTCGTTTTGCGAAATTCCGACTCTAAGACCCCCGAATCTGACCTTAAACCCAAATAATGCATATGTACTTAATTATTCCATTCAGATATCAGTAAATCGAATAAGTGTCTAAACTAGTGTTTTAATTGTGTAAAGGTACCCGAGACTCGCGTGACCACTCACCAGCTCAGCCTAGCTCCTCTTGACCCGCTCATCCTCACGCTTCAGTGAATATCAGTATGAATTCAAACCCTATGTATAAGAATAAGTTTAACTCTTATTTCACTTTATGACCATTACTCTTTCTTGATCTAGGATCCGACCCCGTATCTGAGCGTACCGAGGCAGGTGTCCGTTAGACCCTTCTCCGACCAGCTTTGAGGTGTGTTCCATGTGTGCTATATTCTGTTGAATGATTTGCTTAATGATTTAATCATAAACAATACTATGCTGTTTAATATCTTAATTGTTGTTGAAATTGCATCACTATTTAGAATGAGATGAAATGATGAACTGGTTATATGATGATATTCTCTGCCGACATGATGTATGTTTGCTCAATTCGTATACTTGTAATATGATTTCTTGATTTGTGATGGAATTGCCTGATTGTCTGATAAACTTGAAAGTATGACATATTAGCTTGACTTGAGATGTTATAATCTGTTTGTATGTTGAATGATGAGAATGTCTGCTTTGCTCAATAGGTATGCCCAATTATCTGTCAAAAGTATAAATCTTCTGTTTCTGATATTATGAATAGAATGCCTGCCACATGTACTCTGTTATTCATATCTGAGATCTGGACACTGATTACTATCTGGGGTATACTATTGGGTTATGTTGTGAAGTCTCTGTTGGTACAGCCCTGATCAAGCTGGTAAATCCTTATGGACTCAAGGTCTCCCCTTGAGTGGCACCTATGCCCATCGGGCCTAGGGTAAGTCCTTATGGACTCAAGGTCTCCCCTTGAGTGGCACCTATGCCCATCGGGCCTAGGGTAAGTCCTTATGGACCTAAGGCATCCCCTTAGGTGGCACCTATGCCCATCAGGCCTAGGGTAAGTCCTTATGGATGCAGTTCTGGGGGACTGCATTTGGTGTATGGTTGGAGGGTAGTCACTAGTAAACTCATGCATGCATCCGAGTATTTGCATTGATCTGCTATGTTTTATTATGATCTGATTGTTATGTATTCATTGCTTGTTTGATCTGCACTTATTGGAACACACTGAGCTCCCTAGCTCATGCTTTCTTCTTCTCCCCTTTCAGATACTTGTGATAGGCTACCCCTTTTGGACCCGGCAACTGGAGGATCGGCACATTTAGCTCTAGACTGTTGTAATGTTCTTATCTTCCAAACTGTCTGTATTTGGGTGACTTATGCCTATATTTTGATACGACTTATCTTTTGGTTTTGCCGGGTGTTGGCTTTTGATATAACTGAACACTTTATGCTTTCATATCATCTATTTTGTAATCACATGATACTAAACTTTTGCTTACTACTTTTGGATGGATTTGAAAGCGTTACTAGTAGATTTTATAATCGTTCTGAGAATAGTATTGATATGTATTTGATAACAGGTTTTATGATATGATTCGTAAATCTCCCGAAAGGGGGAGACTATGTCAGTTTTGATATTTCGACTATGATATTTCACAAGGGTTTGATTATAGGTTGTGACTGTCTGGAGTTGGGTTAAACGCATAAGTGGGTCCAGGTGGTTACAAGCATACAAGTTTTGTATGCCCAACTTGAAAATGAAGTCCCTGAACAATGTTGAATGCAAAGCTTTAGTAAAGCAATCAGCCACTTGATGATGTGTAGTGTAACACCCCAATTTTGAGCTTAGAAGTTTTGGGTTTGGACCGGACCGGTCGGGTTGCGGTTCGAATATAAAAGGGTGAATTTAGGAAAGTCTAGTTCGGGTTGCATTAAAAATATCGAAAAATGTCTTAAAATCCTCTTTTATTATATATAAGAGAAAGGTGAAATCAATTTTACAAAATGAGGTTTGGAAGAGTGACATTTTGGGTTAGTGACCAAAATGTAATTTTTGAAAACTGGGTGACTGTTTTAAAAAGGATTGAAACTTTGAATCTTTAAGGAGCTATTTACCCAAAGGAGTTTCTCCAGATTTTTCTTAATATTAATCAATTTAATTAATGGTTTTAATTAAAGGAAAAAGGAGGGAAGAAGATATTTTGTCATTTTAACTAACTTTCTCAAATTTTCCATTTTCTTTTCCCTCAACTTTTCTCTCAACCCAAACACTTTTCTCCAGCAAATTTCCCTCTGATTTTGTCAACAAAAGATGAGATTTCAATCCTCATTTGATCTCTAATCATTTCTACAACAAAACCTTAGCATTTGCTTATTGAATTTTCAAGAATCTTGGTTCCAAAAAGGGAGAAACTCAAGTTTAGAGGTATGAACGTCCTTCTCCTCTAAATTCTCAGTTCTTTACTGAAATTCCCAAGTTCTCAATCCTTGAATTATGTTTTATTAAAGGTTTTGCAATTGAGTTCTTGATCTTGGCTTTAAAATGCAAGATTTGCTTTAATTTTGATGAAATTCGTATGATCTGATTGGGCATTGTTTTAAGATGTGTTTTTGATGTAAAATGGATGTATAATTGATGAGAAATTGAGGTTTAATCAATGCAATCCCGAATAGGTTGATTTTCCTAAGTTTTGTTTAAGTTTTTGGTGGTTTTTGGAGTGATCTTGATGTTCTGCTATAGCTGGAGGTATAAGGACGTGATGAGATCCATTTTGGATGTTAATTGAGGTTTATAGATGTTTGGAATTGATGGATCTTGGCTGGGTAGTGTTGAGGAGATGTTTGGATGTGATTTCGGTTGTGTTTGGTAGCCAAAATGTGAGTGTTGTTGTGAGCAGCGAGTTTAGATGTCTTGGTTGAGGATATTAATGCATGATGGTGCATTAATCTACTGTTTTGATGTGTTTAAAACATGGGAGACATCTTCGGATCCTCGTGGTGTTGATCCGGAAGCTTGAGTGGTGTTTCGGCAAGTGGCGAAACGGAATCGGTGAGTGGATTTTGGTTTTCAGCTTTGAAACCATTGTTTTGAAGGTTTGGGAGCTTAGTTTAAGTCTAAACAACTTTGCTAAGCTCAAGAGTAAGTTTTCGGAAAAACTCTCTTGTTGATGAACCATGTGTTGGTTGTGTGCAAGGTGATTGTTTGCATGTTTTATATTATGTTTTGAAAGCACATATAGCATGCTTATTTGCTGGTTTTATAAGCCATGTGTTGAAGGATTCTCAAGGTAAGAGATCCTTGTTTTGAACATTTGATAAAATATGGTTTTGATGCATAAGGATGCATGATGATTGATGGCTTTGTTAAATGCTTTAAAACAGTGGATGATTGTTGTTAAATGATGCATATTGGCAAGTGATGTTTCGTGAAAGGTTAAGAACACTATGGTGGTTAAAAGTCCATAGGCGGTTCTTGTGTTAAGAACAACATGGTGGTTAAAAGTCCATGATTGGTTCTTGTGCTAAGGTCACAAAGGTGGTTAAAAGTCCTTGTGTGAGCCTTGTGTATTGTAAGGTCACAAAGGTGGTTAAAAGTCCTTGTGTGAGCCTTGTGTATTTTAAGAACACCATGGTGGTTAAAAGTCCATGGGTGATTCTTGTGTTAAGGTCACAAAGGTGGTTAAAAGTCCTTGTGTGAGCCTTGGGTATTTTAAGAACACCATGGTGGTTAAAAGTCCATGGGTGATTCTTGTGCTAAAGACACAATGGTGGTTAAAAGTCCATGTGTGGTCCTTGTGAATTGTAAGATCACAATGGTGTTTAAAAGTCCATATGTGAGTCTTTTGTTGATTGTACTATGAAATGGAAAGATTATGATTATCACTTGTGGCCAATATGACATGTTAATAATTTGAAGCATGTATGCTTGTTTTAAATGTTTTTGTGCATGGTTAAAGATTGTTTTGAATTGAGATTTATAAAAGTGTTTATAAATGCATTATTGTGTTGTTTTAAATGAGCATTCCTCACTAAGCTATGTGCTTACGCTCTCTCTTTTCTTAAACCAATAATGCAGAGCATTGAAGTGCATATAAGGACAGCAAGAGGTCAAGAATCCAAGTGAAGAACTAAGCTCATGTATGGTGAATATTTTCATAACTTGATTAGCTTTTGGCATTTGGCAATGGGGAACCTATGTTGTTGTTTTGGGAGATGTTTTGGACTCCCTAAGATGGTTTTATGTTGTTGTTGATGATGGAACTTGTAAATGGCCTTTATGAGGATTGTTTGGTGATTTGGTGTTTGAATGGTTTTCAATATAGGATGCATGCCTATAGAATTGGGGCTTTTCTTGTTTGATGCCATGTTTATGAATTGTTGATGCCATTATGTTCCTTATGCATGTAATGTGTTGCTGGTATAATTTGGTTGCCTTTGGAGCATGTTTGATGGGTCAATTGTGTGAAAATCTAGCTAAATTTCTGCAATCTGGGCAGCCTGTTTCGGAATAGGTGCTGCCGTTTCGGAACAGAGGGCCTGAAATGGCCTAGGCATTTCGAAACGGGCAGAGCCGTTCCGAAACAGTTTGGCCACTGCCAGGCCCTGTTGTGCAACGCGTTTCAGAACGGTCCCGCGTTTCGGAATGGATCATCCCTGTTCCGAAACACCCGACCGTTGGGCACTGAAATTGTTGGTTATATGTTTTGAAACCTTTGCCTTTTGGTCCTGAATCTTGTTTATGCAATTGAATGAGTTTGAGATGTCCGTTTGAGTTGAAATTTGACAGAGAAGCCTGAAATATGACTAATTTCATAATGGTAACTTAAAAGTGGGTTAAGTCCTTCTAATTTCCAGAATTTACATTTTGGTCCCTAAACTTGTATGTTGTGCAATCAAGTCCCTAAATGTTTTCCGAATGCGCTGATCTTTGAGTATGCTGTTGTTATGAACATATCTAGGGTTAATATGCATTTAGATAAGATTAAAAAGAAAAAAAGGGTCGTTAATCAAGGTTGACTTTCGGGTTGACTTTGGTTTTCCCCGTGTAAACTTCTTAATTCGGGTCAACCGTCTAGGCCGGGTTAAGGGGGTTACATTTGGTGGTATCAGAGCTGAGTTCTCGAATAATTGGGAATGATTATGTGGGTGATTAATGTATGTATGCTTTGTATGCTTGTTGAATGAAAGCATGTTGTGTGAATTGTAAGTATGTTACAATTGTGATGTATGCTAAGGTGAAGCATGTTAGGGAGACCCATTGCCAAATCAAGCTAATGAAATGATGTTGTTTTTAATTGGAAATGAGCTTGAGTACTTGGATTGCTTACCTTGCTGGGCCTGACTATGTTTATTGCATTGTGATTGCATTGTTTAGTGAATGGCACCTCGTAGAGAATTGAGGGTTAATACGCGAGCTATGGCTCAAAATGAGAATGAGGAGAATGCTGAAAATATGGTGGATTTACCTCCTCCACCTGGTGGTGGTGGTGCTGGGGGTGAAGGAGCTGCTGCTGGTGTTGATGCTGGGGTCGCTGGACCTGAAGCTGGTCAGGGACAAGCTATTCCTGACATGACAATGCTGGTTCAAGCCATTGCTGGAGCTTTTCGAGCAGCGGTAGCTGGAGTTCAAGGAGCTGGGCATCAGGGAGATGCTGGTGTTAGACTACCTTTGGAGCGTTTGTGAAGTCTGGGAGGGACTGAGTTCAGGGGTTTGTCTGCTGAGGGTTCTGAGTCTTGGCTGGAAAGTACCAAGAGGATCTTGGGGCAAATGAATTGTTCTGATGTGCAGAAGCTGGGCTGTGTAGTATCATTGTTGCAAGACGATGCTTATACTTGGTGGACAACCTTTATCTCTGGAATGGAGGAGGCTGATGTAACTTGGACGTTCTTTCAGAACGCGTTCAAGAGGAGATATCTGGGTGTGAGGTACCTAGATGAGAAGAAGAGAGAATTCATGTCTCTTACCCAAGGGAGCATGTCTGTAGCTGAGTACGAGGTTCAGTTTGTCCGACTCAGTCAATACGCACCTGAGCTTGTTCCTGATGAGCGGGAGAGGTGTGAAAGGTTCCGTTATGGTTTGGTGACGGAAGTAAAGACGTATATGCTAGCTGCTGAGTATAATGATTTTGATGTGCTGGTTGGGAGAGCAAAGGACATTGAGACGAATTTGGGTTTATCATCTAAAGGTGCTGGTTCTGGTGCTGATAAGCGAGTTTCGTTGAAGCTTGCGGATGATTATGAGGTGGTTGTGGTTGGTGAGAATGTGAAGTTTCTTGCCAATGTGGTGTCTACGTTGGAGGCGAGCCGGATGCTGAGGTAAGGTTGTGAAGCTTACCTAGACTTTGTGATGAATCCTAGCTCTAAGGAGTTGCGTGTGCAGGATATCAGGACTGTGCGAGAGTTTCCTGGTGTGTTTCCGGAGGAGTTGCCTGGATTGCCTCCTAATCGTGAGGTGGAGTTTGGGATTGAGCTGTATGAAAACACAACTCCAGTGTCCATTACTCCTTATCGAATGGCACCTAAAGAGTTGATAGAGCTGAAGACGCAGTTGCAAGAGTTGCTTGACCGTGGTTTCATTCGGCCGAGTGTGTCACCTTGGGGTGCGCCGGTCTTGTTTGTGAAGAAGAAGGATGGCACTATGAGAATGTGCATTGATTACCGTCAGCTTAACAAGTTGACTATCAAGAATCGATATCCATTGCCGAGAATTGATGATCTTTTTGATCAATTTCGGGGAGCAGCTGTGTTCTCTAAGATTGACTTAAGGTCAGGGTATTACCAGTTGAAGGTGAAGGATGTGGATGTGCCAAAGACAGCTTTCAGGACGAGGTATGAGCATTATGAGTTCCTTGTGATGTCGTTTGGTTTGACAAATGCTCCTGCAACTTTCATGGACATGATGAATCGTGTATTTCATGAATACCTGGATAAGTTTGTTGTGGTGTTCATTGATGATATCCTCGTGTACTCACGTACTGAGGAGGAGCATGAAGGGCATCTGAGAATTGTGCTGCAAGCTTTGTTGGAGAATCAGCTTTATGCCAAGCTGAGCAAGTGTGAGTTCTGGCTTAGAGAAGTGGTGTTTCTTGGTCATGTGGTTTCTACTGAAGGGATTCGTGTTGATCCTCAGAAGATTGAGGCGGTGATGAATTGGAAGGTTCCTAAGTCTGTTCATGAAGTTCGTAGTTTCCTTGGTTTGGCAGGATACTACCGAAGGTTTGTGGATGGGTTTTCGAAGATTGCTGCACCTTTGACAAAGTTGTTGCAGAAGGATGTTAAGTATGAGTGGACGGAAGCGAGACAGCAGGCTTTTGAGAAGCTTAAGGCAGCTTTGACACAAGCTCCTATCTTGGTTCAACCTGAATCAGGGAAAGAGTTTGTGGTGTATAGTGATGCGTCCTATGTTGGTTTGGGATGTGTGTTGATGCAGGAGGGTAAGGTGGTGGCTTATGCATCACGGCAGTTGAAGGTGCATGAGCACAATTATCCTATGCATGACATCGAGTTGGCTGCGGTGGTTTTTGCTTTGAAGATCTGGAGACATTATCTGTATGGTGAGAAGTGTACTGTGTACACGGATCACAAGAGTTTGAAGTATCTGATGTCTCAGAAGGAGTTGAATCTTAGATAGCGACGCTGGGTGGAGTTGCTCAAGGATTATGATTTGATGATTGAGTATCACCCTGGGAAAGCTAATGTTGTAGCGGATGCCTTGAGTAGGAAGGTAGCTGTTGAGTTGAGGGCTATGTTTGCCAGTTTGAGTATTTCGCGTGATGGTGGTCTTGTGGCTGAATTGCAAGTGAAACCATCTTTGGTTCAGTTGATCAAGGAAAAGCAGTTGTTGGATGATTCCTTGGTACCGCATGTTCAGGGTATCGCGGAGGGTAGGCCTTCGGATTTCTGTTTTAGTGATGATGGAGTGTTGTGTTTTGGGAGTCGGATAGTAGTGCCCAATGATGTTGATTTGAGGCGTGCTATTCTGACTGAAGGTCATAGTAGTCCTTTTGCTATGCACCCTGGTAGTACTAAGATGTATCGTGATCTTCGTGATGAGTACTATTGGGTGGGTCTAAAGAAGGATGTTGCTGAGTTTGTAAGCAAGTGCATGGTGTGTCAGCGAGTTAAGGCTGAGCATCAGTTTCCGTCAGGTTTGTTACAACCGTTGAGAATTCCTGAGTGGAAGTGGGAAAGGATTACCATGGATTTTGTATCTGGTTTACCTTTGTCGCCATCGAAGAAGAATTCGGTGTGGGTGATTGTGGATCGCTTGACAAAGTGTGCGCATTTCTTGCCTGTGCATACTACGTATTCTTTGGATAAGCTTGCGGAGCTGTACATTGCTGAGATTGTGCGGCTGCATGGTGTGCCTAAGTCGATTGTGTCGGATAGGGATCCGAGGTTTACATCGCGTTTCTGGCAGTGTTTGCATCAGGCTTTGGGTACACGGTTGAATTTCAGTACATCTTATCATCCTCAGTCGGATGGTCAGTCCGAGCGTGTTATCCAGGTTTTGGAGGATATGTTGAGGTGCTGCGTGATTGAGTTTCAGGGCTCATGGGAGAAACATTTGCCTTTGGTGGAGTTTGCCTATAACAATAGTTATCAGGCGAGCATTCAAATGGCACCTTATGAGGCTTTGTACGGGAGGAAGTGTAGGACTCCTCTGTGTTGGGCTGAAACGGGCCAGAAGTTGGTTTCGATGCCAGCTTTGTTGAAGGGAACCACCGAGAAGGTGAAGCTCATTTGTGAGCGCTTGAAGGCAGCTTCTGATCGACAAAAGTCTTACGCGGATTTGAAGCGTAAGGAGATTGAGTATGCGGTGGGTAACCGTGTGTTTTTGAAGGTTTCGCCTTGGAAAAATGTGATGAGGTTTGGCCAAAAGGGTAAGTTGAGCCCTAGGTACATTGGACCATACGAAGTGGTTGAGCGTGTGGGTCCTGTTGCGTATAAGTTGAGGTTACCGCAAGAGTTGGAGAAGATCCATGATGTGTTTCATGTTTCTATGCTTCTGAAGTATAGATTGGATCCTTCACATGTGATGCCTGTGGAAGAAGTGGAATTGAATCCGGATTTGACCTATGATGAGGAACCGGTGAGGATTCTGGATTCGGATAGTAAGGTTCTTCGTGGCAAGACCATCGAGTTGGTAAAGGTGTTGTGGAAACATCGTGGGGTTGAAGAAGCCACGTGGGAACGGAAGGATGACATGTTGAAGCAGTTTCCGTACCTCTTTCCTTCAGGTAAATTTCGAGGACGAAATTTCTTAAGGGGGGAAGAGTTGTAACACCCCAATTTTGGGCTTAGAAGTTTTGGGTTTGGACCGGACCGGTCGGGTTGCGGTTCGAATATAAAAGGGTGAATTTAGGAAAGTCTAGTTCGGGTTGCATTAAAAATATGGAAAAATGTCTTAAAATCCTCTTTTATTATATATAAGAGAAAGGTAAAATCAATTTTACAAAATGAGGTTTGGAAGAGTGACATTTTGGGTTAGTGACCAAAATGTAATTTTTGAAAACTGGGTGACTGTTTTAAAAAGGATTGAAACTTTGAATCTTTAAGGAGCTATTTACCCAAAGGAGTTTCTCCAGATTTTTCTTAATATTAATCAATTTAATTAATGGTTTTAATTAAAGGAAAAAGGAGGGAAGAAGATATTTTATCATTTTAACTAACTTTCTCAAATTTTCCATTTTCTTTTCTCTCAACTTTTCTCTCAACCCAAACACTTTTCTCCAGCAAATTTCCCTCTGATTTTGTCAACAAAAGATGAGATTTCAATCCTCATTTGATCTCTAATCATTTCTACAACAAAACCTTAGCATTTGCTTATTGGATTTTCAAGAATCTTGGTTCCAAAAAGGGAGAAACTCAAGTTTAGAGGTATGAACGTCCTTCTCCTCTAAATTCTCAGTTCTTTACTGAAATTCCCAAGTTCTCAATCCTTGAATTATGTTTTATTAAAGGTTTTGCAATTGAGTTCTTGATCTTGGCTTTAAAATGCAAGATTTGCTTTAATTTTGATGAAATTCGTATGATCTGATTGGGCATTGTTTTGAGATGTGTTTTTGATGTAAAATGGATGTATAATTGATGAGAAATTGAGGTTTAATCAATGCAATCCCGAATAGGTTGATTTTCCTAAGTTTTGTTTAAGTTTTTGGTGGTTTTTGGAGTGATCTTGATGTTCTGCTATAGCTGGAGGTATAAGGACGTGATGAGATCCATTTTGGATGTTAATTGAGGTTTATAGATGTTTGGAATTAATGGATCTTGGCTGGGTAGTGTTGAGGAGATGTTTGGATGTGATTTCGGTTGTGTTTGGTAGCCGAAATGTGAGTGTTGTTGTGAGCAGCGAGTTTAGATGTCTTGGTTGAGGATATTAATGCATGATGGTACATTAATCTATTGTTTTGATGTGTTTAAAACAGGGGAGACATCTTCGGATCCTCGTGGTGTTGATCCAGAAGCTTGATTGGTGTTTCGGCAAGTGGCGAAACGGAATCGGTGAGTGGATTTTGGTTTTCAGCTTTGAAACCATTGTTTTGAAGGTTTGGGAGCTTAGTTTAAGTCTAAACAACTTTGCTAAGCTCAAGAGTAAGTTTTCGGAAAAACTCTCTTGTTGATGAACCATGTGTTGGTTGTGTGCAAGGTGATTGTTTGCATGTTTTATATTCTGTTTTGAAAGCACATATAGCATGTTTATTTGCTGGTTTTATAAGCCATGTGTTGAAGGATTCTCAAGGTAAGAGATCCTTGTTTTGAACATTTGATAAAATGTGGTTTTGATGCATAAGGATGCATGATGATTAATGGCTTTGTTAAATGCTTTAAAACAGTGGATGATTGTTGTTAAATGATGCATATTGGCAAGTGATGTTTCGTGAAAGGTTAAGAACACTATGGTGGTTAAAATTCCATAGGCGGTTCTTGTGTTAAGAACAACATGGTGGTTAAAAGTCCATGATTGGTTCTTGTGCTAAGGTCACAAAGGTGGTTAAAAGTCCTTGTGTGAGCCTTGTGTATTGTAAGGTCACAAAGGTGGTTAAAAGTCCTTGTGTGAGCCTTGTGTATTTTAAGAACACCATGGTGGTTAAAAGTCCATGGGTGATTCTTGTGTTAAGGTCACAAAGGTGGTTAAAAGTCCTTGTGTGAGCCTTGGGTATTTTAAGAACACCATGGTGGTTAAAAGTCCATGGGTGATTCTTGTGCTAAGGACACAATGGTGGTTAAAAGTCCATGTGTGGTCCTTGTGAATTGTAAGATCACAATGGTGTTTAAAAGTCCATATGTGAGTCTTTTGTTGATTGTACTAAGAAATGGAAAGATTATGATTATCACTTGTGGCCAATATGACATGTTAATAATTTGAAGCATGTATGCTTGTTTTAAATGTTTTTGTGCATGGTTAAAGATTGTTTTGAATTGAGATTTATAAAAGTGTTTATAAATGCATTATTGTGTTGTTTTAAATGAGCATTCCTCACTAAGCTATGTGCTTACGCTCTCTCTTTTCTTAAACCAATAATGCAGATCATTGAAGTGCATATAAGGACAGCAAGAGGTCAAGAATCCAAGTGAAGAACTAAGCTCATGTATGGTGAATATTTTCATAACTTGATTAGCTTTTGGCATTTGGCAATGGGGAACCTATGTTGTTGTTTTGGGAGATGTTTTGGACTCCCTAAGATGGTTTTATGTTGTTGTTGATGATGGAACTTGTAAATGGCCTTTATGAGGATTGTTTGGTGATTTGGTGTTTGAATGGTTTTCAATATAGGATGCATGCCTATAGAATTGGGGCTTTTCTTGTTTGATGCCATGTTTATGAATTGTTGATGCCATTATGTTCCTTATGCATGTAATGTGTTGCTGGTATAATTTGGTTGCCTTTGGAGCATGTTTGATGGGTCAATTGTGTGAAAATCTAGCTAAATTTCTGCAATCTGGGCAGCCTGTTTCAGAACAGGTGCTGCCGTTTCGGAACAGAGGGCCTGAAATGGCCTAGGTGTTTCGAAACGGGCAGAGCCGTTCCGAAACAGTTTGGCCACTGCCAGGCCCTGTTGCGCAACGCGTTTCGGAACGGTCCCGCGTTTCGGAACGGATCATCCCTGTTCCGAAACACCTGACCGTTGGGCACTAAAATTGTTGGTTATATGTTTTGAAACCTTTGCGTTTTGGTCATGAATCTTGTTTATGCAATTGAATGAGTTTGAGATGTCCGTTTGAGTTGAAATTTGACAGAGAAGCCTGAAATATGACTAATTTCATAATGGTAACTTAAAAGTGGGTTAAGTCCTTCTAATTTCCAGAATTTACATTTTGGTCCCTAAACTTGTATGTTGTGCAATCAAGTCCCTAAATGTTTTCCGAATGCGCTGATCTTTGAGTATGCTGTTGTTATGAACATATCTAGGGTTAATATGCATTTAGATAAGATTAAAAAGAAAAAAAGGGTCGTTAATCAAGGTTGACTTTCGGGTTGACTTTGGTTTTCCCCGTGTAAACTTCTTAATTCGGGTCAACCGTCTAGGCCGGGTTAAGGGGGTTACATGTAGAAACAGGCATAAGAGTAATCGTGCCATTCTGAACTTTCTCTCGAATCAAGTGACAATCGATCTCAATGTCTTTGTTCTCTCATGTTGGATGGGTTTTTCTGCAAGTTTAATAGCAGACAAGTTGTCACAATACAAGTTTGTAGAAGAATGAACAGTTTGTAAATCAGAAAGAAGGTAATTCAGCCACTAAATTTCACAAGTGACAGTTGCCATAGCCTTATACTCAGCCTCATTAGAGGATCTGAAAATTGTTTGTTGCTTCTTGGATTTCCAAGAGACCAAAGCTGTCCCTAAAAATACACAGAACCCTGTTATAGAACGCCTAGAATCAGGACATGTAGCCCAGTCAGAGTATGAAAAAGCATTGAGTTTTAAGTTGTTATCAGCTGGGAAAAACAAACCCTGGCCTGGAGAGCCTTTTAGATATCTTAAAACTCTGTGTGTTGCAGTCATGTGTATGTCAGTAGGAGCAGCAAGATATTGAGAGAGTTGTTGAACAGCAAATGTAATGTATGATCTAGTATTGGTTATGTAGAGAAGTTTCCCTGCAAGCCTACGATAAGGTGTTATGTCATATAAATGTTTGCCTTCAGATCTAGATAGTTTTCTCTTAGTTAGTATAAGAGTAGGCATATGTTTAGAGTCTATAAAACCAGTTTCCTCAAGCAACTTAAGAGTATATTTCCTTTGACATAAGTTTATTCCTTTCTTCGAATGAGTAACTTCAAGGCCCAAAAAATTTCAGATCACCTAGATCTTTTATTTTAAAAGTGTTATGTAAATTTTTTTAATACTGGTTATTTCATGAGAATTAGGACTAGCAAGTATGATATCATCAACATAGACAACTAAGACAATAAATTTGGTACCCGAGCCTTTAACAAAAACAAAAGTATCATAGGTAGCTTGCTTAAAACCTTGAGATAATAAAGAAACCCTTAATCTATCATTCCATTGTCTTCTGGCTTGTTTCAAGCCATACAAACTCTTATTCAATTTACAGACTAAATCAGATTCTTTAGGCACAAAACTAGGAGGCGGTTGCATATAAACTTCTTCACTTAAGAAACCATGTAAAAACGCATTTTTGACATCTAATTGTTGCAAAGCCCAACCTTTAGCAGTAGCCACATCTATGATGGTCCTAATAGTAGTCAATTTAGCAACGAGACTAAAAGTATGTAAAAAATCTATGCCAGGCTGTTGAGTATAACCTTTAGCTACTAACCTAGCTTTGTATCTATCTAAGGTACCATCAGATTTTAACTTAGTCCTATAGACCCATTTACAACCAATAGCATGTTTATTAGGAGGAAGAGGTATTAAATCCCATGTATTATTGTTTTGTAAAGCAAGAATTTCTTCATTCATAGCTTTTCTCTAGCAATCAGGGAGAACATCTTGTTTATAAGATTTAAGCTCACTCAAAATAGCAGCATTATGAACATAAGACTGATAAGTAGCAGATAGAGAATCATAAGATATCACCTGTGCAATGTTATGAGGTGAAGTTCCAGAACCATGCAGAGAAACTTGAAAATCCTTGTATTTCTGTAGAAGATGAGAAGTTCTGGAAGGTCTTGTGGAAGGTAATGAAGAACTTAACTGCTGAATAGATGTGGAATGTCTAAAAAACTTAGAGGAAATAGGTAAAGAATGTTGTAAAGAGTCTGAAGATGAAGATCCTACAACAAGATCACTATAAGAGGTGCCATGTATAAAGGAGCCAAAATTAGATATATTTTCAGCTTGTGAAGTATTTTGTTGAACAAGAACATCATCAAACAGGGTATTTTTATGTAGAGGTAAAATAATTTGAGAAGAATCAGAATTTGTCTTTTCAAAATTAGAAAAAGGAAAACAATTATATGAAAAGGAAACATCTCGAGAAACAAAAATTTCTTTTGTTTCCAGATTATATAACCTATAACCCTTAACATTCTTAGGATAACCAAGAAAGACACACTTTGTAACACCCCGAATTTTCCCCAATTAGGGAAATTCTGGATTTTGAAATTCCTAGATTCAAAAGCCTAAGATTTGGGAATTCCTAGTTTGAAACCCTAATTTTAATTTAAAAAATTAATGAGCATAAATTAGATTTCAGTGACCATTTTGTATTATGGGTTAAGATATAGGGCCTTTAACCCTTAATCAATTCGATGGCTTTGTGTGCGAATTACCCTTTAGTAATTGTATTTAAGCTTCTCTTTTAGCCCTAAAGGCTTTTCGTCTACCATTTATGTTAGCAGCCGCACCCTTTTATTTTTTTTTCCTATCCTCTCAACCTATCGGTCCGACGAAGCTTTGATCAGCCACCCTCTGCTGTCCATTTCACGAGCGGTCACTACAATTCGATTCCTCTTCATCTCACGAACAAAACCCACCCAGCCATCTTCTTCCGTCACCGGTCGTTTGCTCGGAAATGGTATAAAACCGTTTGACCTTCTCCCTTGTTCACCCTCACCGACGAGTAGTTGCTCAAAAACGGTCTAAACCTGTTTAGCTCTCTTTGCGCCATTGTCGCCGTTATCCTCATCCGTTGTAGTGGTTGGGTAAGCATCGGATTCTAGTTTGTTATTAATCGATGGGTTTGAGTTGCGGATCATGATTTGTGAATCTTTTGTGTTTTCGAGTTGTAAATTGTGTTTGATTTCAGATTCTACTTAAGTTGTGGCAGTGAATGACCATTGCAACCACTTTTGTATGTTTTTAGTGAGCCGCTGCCGTTGTTGCGCTGTCGAATTATTGCCGCCACCGTCAAGGTTCTAAAAACCCTAGTTTTGGATCTGATGAAAGGGGGATAATGGTGTTGGGCTGTGAGTGTGTTGTTTGGGCTTGTAGGTTAGCCCGTGAGTAGTGTGTGTATGTGTGGGTTGTGGGTTGTGTGAGTGTGAGTGTGGGTTAAGGGAGTTGGGCTAAGTATGTAGAATTTGGTTAGACCTAAACCATGAGGCCCAGTTGTGTGTGTGTGTTGAACCCAAGTTGATCTTAATGAGGGCATGTTTCAGTGAGCCCAAATTGATGTAAATCAGACCAATTGAGTGAACCGCACATCTTGAACTGAACCGACAATTGGACCAAAACAAATTTTTTATCAGACCGAACCAGTTTTGGACCGTTGACCAACCCAATAGTTGACCTTGAACATTTGAACTTTGACGGAATCTTGACCGTTGACCAAACAAGATCTGGACTGTTGACCTTTTGACTAGAGTTGCCCGTTGACCGAACCTAAACTATTTAACCGTTGACTTTAGACCTGGACCAGTTTGACCAGAGTGGACTGTTGACCCGTTTGACCATAATTGACATTTGACCAGTTTGACTTTGACTTTGGCCGTTGACCAAGAGTTGACTTTTTCGGACATCCTTCCTCTTAACCTTTCTCGACGTCTTGAATCCGAATCTTCTACCCGTTTTGTCAAATTAGATTCCGAAAGCTTCGTTTTCTCATTTTAAGTAATTGTTATTAGAATTTGATAAGTTATGGATTTGAGGATCTAATTCAGAATATTCTTGTGTTCAGGTGATAAAGTCTTCGAGGCCGATGAGTTACCTTCAGTTATTTTGACCGACTGTGCATATTCTTCCAGATCTTCACGTGAGTATATCTTTAGTTCAGTTCTTAGTGTTTTAGTCGGTGGCTTGGTGTTAGTAATAAATGCTAATATAGAATTCATATCTCGTAGGTCCTGATCCAGTGAGATCCGAACGTGAGGCTCACCCTTCTCGAGATTAGAACTTCTGTTGCTTAAAGGTGTGTCTCTTCCTTTGTTATAAACTTGTGTGTTTCTTTTATGCTATAAGCTTGTATGATTTATTATGTGTTGTGATTTGTGAAAGTTTTCGGATATCATGCATAGCATATCAGACTATGTTTTAACTAAAATCAGATTTATCAAATTGTGAAATATCAGATTTTCAAAATCATAAAACATCGGATTTATAGTAATGTGCAACTTGAATTTTTATAATTCAAGTTTCAGATGAAACTCGGATTTTAAAATCTGCATCATATCATTGTGGGTATATGGTTTGGGATTTGTTCGGGGAAGATCAGTGGTTTCACCCTTCGGGCTGAATTTCGCTTCGGATCAGTGGTTCCACCCTTCGGGCTGAGTTCCACTTCGGATGGTGACGATGGAGAAAGTAGGTTCTGGGGAACCTTACTTTTCGGTGTATCGGAGATGGGTACTATGAGTCATGAGCATAAAAAATCATATCATCATGATCCAGTTTTGTTGTGTTTTCAGAAAAGTATTTATCATAAAATAAAATATTGTTGTGTTTTGTTTTTTTTTCGTTTGCACTTTAGAGACACACTAAGCTCTTTAGCTTACACCCCTTAGTTTTTACTTTTCAGATATCTCAGACTTTTTAGGCGATCAGTACTTGGAGCATCTCTTGTTTATTCAGTACGAACTTTTCTATTAACTAAGAATTATTATTTTAATATTGCTTGGGATATTTTTGTAGTATGAACTTTGGAACTGTTTTTAAATTGAGTTTTATTAAATGCATGCATCTATGAAGTTACTTTCAGATTTTTAATCAAGTTGTCTTAACAATAATATATGAGTACATTTTATACTGAATGAAATTATTGAGTTTATTATTTATTTTCGAGAATAATTTATACTTTTAAGTATTTAACTTTAAGATTTATAACTTGTGGAACTAGTTTTCAATCGTGACTTCCTAGATTCGGCTCATTCCTTTTGGGCCGGGTTTAGGGGGTTACATTTAATTGTATCAGAGCCAGGTTCAACCCACGGACTGTGATGCCCACAATAATTATTTTTAAATGTTTTTGACTTCTTCATGCATCCAAAATATTTTGAGAGAAATGGGAATTTTCTGAAAAATATACTATGTATTCTGTGATCTTGACTTCAATGTGTTTTAAAATCCGAGACTCCAATACTAATTCTGACTCTAGGTTATTATCTTTTGTAGATAGTTGCTATGTCACCGTATAGGAGTTCTAGCTCTATGATAGGTCGAGGTCGTGGTCGAGGCCGTAATGTTGTTTTTGGTGGTGATCATCTGCCTTCTGTTGGGCAAACAAAAAATCGGAATGAGATATCGGGTAATGAGGACGGGTCATTGGGAGGACCTCAAATCGGAAGTGATGACTCACATGATTTTGATGACACAGAGACAGTTCAGTCGGATAGTGCCATGGTGCATTGAGAGTTGTTGTGTTATCTTCGCCAGTCGGAGGGTTCGAGGAAACCCATATCTACAGAATTTATAGCTGCTGGGATGAAATTGTTTGAGGATAAAACCGTTACACATCCAGCAAATGCAGAGTATTGGCTAAAGAAGTTACAACGATTGTTTGTCGAGATGGATTACCCTGCCAATCTGAAATTGAGGGCTGTTGTATCACTGTTAGAGGGTGAAGCACCAAATTGGTGGGAGTCTGTGATAGATACTATTCCATCTAGTCAGGTTACATGGGAATTTTTCTGACAGGCT
The DNA here is from genome assembly GCA_030270665.1 of Hibiscus trionum. Taxonomy (NCBI): domain Eukaryota; kingdom Viridiplantae; phylum Streptophyta; class Magnoliopsida; order Malvales; family Malvaceae; genus Hibiscus; species Hibiscus trionum. The sequence goes on along the minus strand of BSYR01000017.1, from coordinate 39,354,206 downwards.
TTTCAGGATCGATATGTTGGAGCTGAGTTTTTAGCGAAGCGTGGTGATGATTTTATGAATCTAAAGCAAAACAGTATGTCAGTGAATGACTATGAGATTGAGTTTCGGAGGTTAGCAAAGTATGCTCTTGGATTAGTTGCGACTGAGAAAGACAAGTGTGACTGGTTTCTGAAGGGACTTCAGCTACCAATTCAGAGAGATGTTGCAACACACCATGATAAAGTGTTCAGTGAGATGGTTGATCGGGCTAAAACTGCAGAGAGGATTCTTGCACTAATGGAAAAGGATGAACTTCAGAATTCTGATCAATTCGTGAAGCAACCGAACACGTCTGTACAACCGAGTTTTGTAACTCATCTGGAAAGAGGCCTAGAGATGAGTCTGTTTCCCATAGTTATCGGAAGGTAAGACCTGTAGTATCGATAGTTTCGTTTGGCAACCAGGGTAGTTCAAAAATTCATCGGCCTATTGCTATATGTGGTTTTTGTAATAAAAAGCATAACGAAGAGTGAAGATTGATGAATAGAACGTGTTTCAGATGTGGTTCTCATGATCACTACTTAAAGAATTGTCCACGTTCACCTACCAATTCATCTGTGCAGAGTCAGAGACATGCTTCAGTTCAGGGACCTCACAGAGGAAGAGGGCATATTAGGTTAGTTGCTTCTGGTACTGCTAGTAGAGGTAGACATGCTCCGAGTGGTGGATCAACTAGATCCAAGATTAGACGTCTAGGTTCAGTACATCCAACCGGAGCTCGTGTTGGATATGATGATATAATTGATGACATGGAAGGTATATTTTAATATGTTTTAGTTCTATTTCCAGTTCTATGTTTCAGTATTTTCGGTTATGATAGATCATGAATTCAGAATGGGAAAGTATATGCGTGTTTTAGTTGTTATGAGATCTGTTGTTAAGTCTGGAAATTTCGAGGACAAAATTTCTTTTAAGGGAGGGAGAGTTGTAACACCCCGAATTTTCCCCAATTTGGGAAATTCTGAATTTTGAAATCCCTAGATTCAAAACCCTTAGATTTGGGAATTCCTAGATTGAAACCCTAATTTTAATTTCAAAAATTAATGAGCATAAATTAGATTTTAGTGACCATTTTGTATTATGGGTTAAGATTTAGGGCCTTTATAAGAACCCTAAATCAATTCGGTGGCTTTGTGTGCGAATTACCCTTTAGTAATTGTATTTATGCTTCTCTTTTAGCCCTAAAGGCTTTTCGTCTACCATTTATGTTAGCAGCCGCACCCCTTTATTTTTTCCCTCTCCTCTCAACCTCTCGGTCCGACGAAGCTCCGATCAGCCACCCTCTGTCGTCCATTTCACAAGCGGTTACCACCGTTCGATTCCTCTTCATCTCGCGAACAAAACCCACCCAACCATTCCGTCACCGGTTGTTTGCTCGGAAACGGTATAAAACCGTTCGGCCTTCCACCTTGTTCACCCTCATCGACGAGTAGTTGCTTGAAAACGGTCTAAACCTGTTCAGCTCTCTTTGCACCACCATCGTCGTTATCCTCCTCCGTTGTAGTGGTTGGGTAAGCATCGAATTCTAGTTTGTTATTAATTGATGGGTTTGAGTTGCGGATCATGATTTGCGAATCTTTTGTGTTTCCGAGTTGTAAATTGTGTTTGATTTCGGATTCCATTTGAGTTGTGGCCGTGAATGACCATTGCGGTCACTTTTGTATGTTTTCAGTGGGCCGCTGCCGTTCTTGACGTTGTTGCACCGTCACTGTCGTCGGATTATTGTCGCCGCCGTGAAGGTTCTGGAAACCTGAGTTTTGGATCTGGTGAAAGGGGGATAATGGTGTTGGGCTGTGATTGTGTTGTTCTGGCTTGGAGGTTAGCCCGTGAGTAGTGTGTGTATGTGTGGGTTGTGAGTTGTGTGAGTGTGAGTTTGGGTTAAGGGAGTTGGGCTAAGTATGTAGAATTTGGTTAGACCTAAACCATGAGGCCTAGTTGTGTGTGTGTTGAACCCAAGTTGATCTTAATGAGGGCATGTTTCGGTGAACCCAAATCGATGTAAATTAGACCAATTGAGTGAACCGCCCATCTTGAACTGAACCAGCAATTGGACCAAACCAAATATGTTATCAGACCAAACTAGTTTTGGACCGTTGACCAACCCAATAGTTGACCTTGAACATTTGAACTTTGACGGAATCTTGACTGTTGACTGAATCTTGACCGTTGACCAAACAAGATCTGGACTGTTGACCTTTTTACTAGAGTTGACCATTGACCGAACCTTGACTGTTTGACCGTTGACTTTGGACATGGACCAGTTTTACTAGAGTTGACTTTTGACCCATTTGACCATAGTTGACCTTTGACCAGTTTGACTTTGACCGTTGACCAAGAGTTGACTTTTATGGACATCCTTCCTCTTAACCTTTCTCGACGTCCTGAATCCGAATCTTCTGCCCATTATTTTCAAATTAGATCCCGAAAGCTTCATTTTGCTCATTTTAAGTAATTGTTATTGGAATTTGATAAGTTATGGATTTCAGGATCTAATTCGGAATATTCCTGTGTTCAGGTGATAAAGTCTTCAAGGCCGACGAGTTACCTTCAGTTATTTTAACCGACCGTGCACGTTCTTCAAGATCTTCATGTGAGTATATCTTCAGTTCATTTCTTAGTGTTTTAGTCGGTGGCTTGGTGTTAGTAATAAATGCTAATATAGAATTCATATCTCATAGGTCCTGATCCAGTGAGATCCGAACGTAAGGCTCGCCCTTCTCGAGATTAGAGCTTCTGTTGCTTAAAGGTTTGTCTCTTCCTATGTTATAAACGTGTGTGTTTCTTTTATACTACAAGTGTGTGTGATTTATTCTGTGTTGTGATTTGTGAAAGTTTTCGTATATCATGCATAACATATCAAACTATGTTTTAACTAAAAATTAGATTTATCAAATTGTGAAATATCAGATTTTCGGAATCGTAAAACATCGGATTTATAGTCATGTGCAACTTGAATTTTCATAATTCAAGTTTCGGATAAGACTCAGATTTTAAAATCTGCATCATATCATTGTGGTTATATGGTTTGGGATTTGTTCAGGGAAGATCAGTGGTTTCACCTTTTTGGATGAATTCCGCTTTGGATCAGTAGTTCCACCCTTCGGGCTGAGTTCCACTTTGGATGGCGACGACGGAGAAAGTAGGTTCTGGGGAACCTTACTTTTCGGTGTATCGGAGATGGGTACTATGATTCATGTGCATAAAAAATCACATCATCATGATCTGGTTTTGTTGTGTTTTCAGAAAAGTCTTTATCATAAAATAAAATACTGTTGTGTTTTGTTTTATTTTCGTTTTCACTTTAGAGACACACTAAGATCTTTAGCTTACACCCCCTTAGTTTTTACTTTTCAGATATCTCAGACTTTTTAGGCGATCAGTACTTGGAGCATCTATTGTTTATTCAGATAAATTATTATTCAGTACGAACTTTTCTGTTACCTCAGAATTATTATTTTAATATTGCTTGGGATATTTTTGTAGTATGAACTTTGGAACTGTTTTTAATTTGGGTTTTATTAAATGCATGCATCTATGAAGTTACTTTCAGATTTTTAATCAAGTTTTCTGAACAATGATATATGAGTACGTTTTATACTGAATGAAATTATTGAGTTTATTATTTATTTTCGAGAATAATTTATATTTTTAAGTTTTTAACTTTAAGATTTATAACTTGTGGAACTAGTTTTCAATCGTAACTTTCTAGATTCGACTCATTCCTTCTGGGTCGGGTTTAAGGGGCTACACACTTAATAGCTTTAGGGTGCAATTTTGTTTGTGGTTTAGGCAAGGCAGAAGCATAAGCAAGGCAGCCAAAAACTTTCAAGTGAGTGAGCTGAGGTTTTTTAGCAAACAAAATTTCAAAAGGTGTTTTGTTGTGCAAAACAGGAGTTGGTGTTACATTTATCAAACATGCAGCATGCAGGACACAATCAAGCCAAAACATTAATGGAAGATGAGACTGAATTTTAAGAGATCGTGCAACAGCAAGTAAATGTTGATGTTTACGTTCAACTATACTATTTTGCTGAGGAGTATGAGTGCAAGAAGTTTGATGAATGATGCCTTTCGGTTAAAAAAATCTTACATTCCAAATTCCCTAGCATTATCAGTTCTAACACACTTGATTTTTTTGTGAAAACTGAGTCTCAATCATTTGATAAAATTGAACTATTACATTTCTAACTTCAGACTTGAATTTCATAGGATAGATCCAAGTATACCTATTTTTATCATCTACTATAGTTAAAAAAAATATGTAAATCCATGAACACTTTTAACTGGGAAAGGACCCCAAACATCCATATGAATTAGATCAAATATATATTCACTAACAGAAACACTAATAGGGAATGGAAGTCTTTTCTGCTTAGCAAGATGGCAAATATCACAGTCAAAGTTAGAAGAGATACTAAAAGAAGGAATGTTTTTATTCAACTCAGTAAAACATTTCATCCTTTGAAAAAAAGGATGCCCTACTCTACTATGCCAAAGCTTAAAAACAGCAGAGTTGCAAGCAACAGAATCAACAAAATCAAAAATATCAGAACTGGAATTGCAAACAGTAGGGAAGGACATGTCTAACTGATATAAGCCATTATGCTCCTTAGCTGAACCAATCATCTTTCAAGTTGCTACATCATGTATGTAACAGACAATAGCATTAAAAATTACGCAAATTGACTTATCTTTTGTTAATTATGAAACTGATCCTAAATTAAAAGCAAAATCAGGTATGTAAAAGACATCTTTCAATATTAAGGAAGATGTAATTCTAACAGAACCTATATGAGTAACTTGTACTAATTGATTATTGGGCAACTTCACAAATTTGTTAGGAATAGAATGATAATGAGTAAAAAAATTCTAAAGAACTAACTATATGATCAGTTGCACCAGAATCTAAAATCCAAGGATTATGCAAATGCCTAGGAGCTAAACAAGTAAAAACCATACCTGCCTCCTGAGCTGGAGCATCAAAAACAGAAGAAAGAACATTAACCTTGGAATCTTAAGCAGAAGCCTGATTCCTTTCTTGTAAAAGATTCAACAAATCCTCATACTGATCTTTAGTGAACAAAGTGGGAGGAATGCTATCCTTAACAACAGGATCAGAATGTAAAGAAAATTCTCCAGAATAAGAAACTTGATTAGCCTTAGAAACCGAGGCCCTACTCTTGTAACTAGGGGGAAACCCATGCTTCCTATAACATCTATCAACAGTGTGCCCATACAAGCCACAAAAAACACATAGAGGTCTTTTACTATTACTAGTATTAATAGAGAATTTTCTTGAACCAGAATTCCTATTTTCATATCGAACATTCGAATCACTAGGCTTGACATCAAATTTACCAGCCATAAAGATATTGGATTCAATACAGTAGTACTAAGAGAACGTTCGTGTTGAACAACAATAGCAAAGGCTTCATTTATATATAGCACATGTTTCATCATAAGCAACTGAGATTTAGGGACTGTAAAACTATCATTTAAACCCTAAGAAAATGAATGAGAAAATCTTGTTTTCTGTATTTTTGCGCAGAACAATCACAACTAATAAGAGGTCGAAGACTTGAAATCTCATCCCAAATAACTTTTAACTGGATGTAATAGACGGTAACAGAAAGGTTACCTTCATTCAAAGCATATAATTCTTGAAGAAGATCATAAACCCTAACCAAATCGCCTTGATTGAAGCGATCAAACAAATCTGACCATAACTCGAACGCCGTATCACTCCAAAGCACGCTCTGTGCAATATCTGGACTCAAAGCTCGCTGCAACCAAGAAAGAACAAGGTTGTTGCACTTCACCCATGCGTTGAAACGCGGATCGACTTCATCAGGTTCCTTGATCGAGCCGTCAACAAAGCGAAATTTGTTTTTAGAGATCAGCGACATCTTCATCGACCTTACCCAACTGTGGTAATTACTTCCGTTGAGGAGAGACGAAGTGAGCACCAACGCCGGATTCTCGTTCAGATGGATGTAATATTCACCGGCGGAATCATCGTTCTTGAAAGAACGGCTAGAATTAGAGGAATGAGAGGTTGAAAATTCTTCTACTAATACCATGTTGAATATTGAGCTTCTTTGATTTGTGAATCGGAAGAGAAGACAAAGAGTTGTAAAATGGGGAAAGCCAATGGTTCAATCGAATAGAGAAAAAGGGAATTTTATTATTAATGAAGAAAACTGTTCAGATACAAAATAATTAAAATAGACTGTATATACTAATAAAGAAAAAATAAAGAATCGTTCCAATTGTCTTAAACTATGCAACTAACCTAACTAACTAAGCTTTAACATATTCCTAATATGGTATCTTATTAAATTTCTAAACAATTACTTTGAGTTACTGTTATTATGCTTTATAATTAAAAATAGAATTATTATCCTATATACTAGTGGTGGAAAATAAAGTTATCATAAATAAGGTTATTTAGGGGTTTAGGGTTTAGATGATATGAGTTTAGGTTTTAAGGTTTAGAATTTAAGATTCATGGTTAGAATTTAGGGATTAGGTTTTGGGTTAGAGTTGTAGGGTTTAGAGTTAGAAATTTAGATTTTATATTTTAGCTTGAAAATAGGCATGCTTGCTTAAAAAAATTTTACACCAACTGTGTATCAAATATTCACCATTAAAAATTTCTTGTTCCACTAATTTTATAATTTAAATAATATTTTTGAAATAATATTTTTTATAAATGAAATATTAAAATTTTATTAACACGCATATATTTTTAAAAGATCATATAATTAGGAAATAGTTTTTAGTCCACCTTCCTTATAATTGTTAAATTGAAAAACATTGGAAAAAGTGTAAAATACAATTAAATGCTCAAATGCTAGAAGAAAATAAATAAACGACTATGATACTAGGGCTGTTTTAGGGTACCAAACAAAGCCTAGGCATTAGGTGTTGAACAAATATAGTTTGAGAACGACATTTTACCTACAAAAACTTGCTACTTTTCCCAAACCTTAATATATAAACAAGTATATGAATTTTTTTTTAAATTTTCTTAATTTAATAATTAATTTTTTGAACTATTTTGAAATATGAACCTAAAAAAAAACTTCAAATTGCCAACACGTGGTGCTAATCTAGCATTTCAATAATTAATTAAGTTGTTGACATATTACATGTCACAATTTAATTGGTTGTTGATACTACACCAACATCAGTTGGGGAGCAATCAATTTTTTCGGTCTCTTTAATTATTTTTTTAACCAAATCTACTTCATCAACTTCAAACAACGAAAATTAAACCAACTAAATTTCATATCTTAAACCGACATAATAGAACCAAACTAATGCCAGTTGGTTAACCGGGTTCGAGCACCAATGTTGCCATGCTGTGTGTGCTTTCTTAAAAAAAGACTAAGAAAGTTTGAACATATGCTACCCTTGCATTACACAAACATATTCAAATTTTTTTTTATTATATTTATTTTTGGTTTTCTCCGTCGGGCCAGTTTTGAAAATAAAAAAACAACTAAACGAATTAACTGACAAAACCAAACCTACTGAAAAGACGACTATACCGCCCAAAACCAAACTGAATTTAACCCTGGTTGATTTTTCGATTTAAAATGATAAATGCTCGCCTATAAACACCATGTACTGATATGATAATTTTTTTCATGTTACCAAATTGATAAAAAAGACTTTAAATACTAAATTGAAAAAGTTACCAAACTGAAGTATTACTCACTCTATATATAATAAAAACAACAATAATAAACCTTTTTCTAATAGTATATGGGCATCCATGGCGGTGCCACACACATAATTGGGATATCTATTGATATCCAAATCTTTTCGAAAATTGTATTTTTTTATAAAATTTGTATATAAAAAATTAAAAAGACACTTATTTATAAATAAAATGACACTATTTTATAAATAACGAACTCTTCTTAAATATCGTTAAAAAAAATAATATTCTTTAGATAAATTTCTAACTTTGTCCATGTGAGCATCTATTTTTTTTAATGAAAATATGGTCATCCAATTGAATGCATCGGTACGTGAATATTGTATTGGAAATGATAGTTAGGTCACTTAACTTCGGTTTGAGTATGCCTATGGCATTTCAAGCTTTAGGTATACATAGATTAAGCAAATTGTTGAATAGGGTAAAAGATGTCAACATTCTTCCTTTAAAACGTCCATAATTTTCTTTCTAAACAGCAACCATCAATCAATAGGGGTTGAGAATTAAAAAAAAGTAATGTTACCAAAGTTCTTATAAAAAAAACCTTTCTTTTGGAGAAATTATTGTATGTTGTAAATTATATCATGAGTCTTTTTGGGAGGTAATTTATAGTTTCAACTAATAAAAATACTTATTTTATTAAAAAAAATCATGTTATTTTTTATAGGTGAAAAAACTATTATTCTAAATTTGATTTCACTTGGTAAAAAGATTACATGAAAAAAATTCATGAAGTGAATGATTTTTATTGGTTGAGATCATGAATGACGTGATTAGGGGACTATGATATAATTTCTCTTTTTTTCACCACATCATTCATAGTCGTAACTAATAATATAATATCACCAACAATCAGTTGGTCTAGCGGGATTAGGCGTTAGGTCCCTTAAGCAAGGTCAAAGGTTTAAATCTTGACATTGTGAATGGAGATAACTGAATTGATAGGGTCGTCTTTATATTGGACCTATACAAAATTTGATCTAAATTAGTCGGCAAATAAGTCGAAGAAGGTTACATAGAATAGAGACTAATGATGAATTGGAGAAAAGAAATTAATGACACATATTCTTAATTGACATTATATAATTAATTAAGATTATCAATGACGAGGTGTGGGAAAAAAGATCATGAACTAATTTCTCGTTTAACCAATCTTTTCTGGTGGAGAAGAAGCCAGATTTTTGTTTTTTTTTTTATAAATAGAAGAAGCCACATTAAGAATTCAAACTAACCACTATTACATGAATGCATTATTACATGATGGGGTCAGGGTTACAAGGTTTTGTATTTTTTAAAAATATAAAAACATATTTTAAACATTTTCTTAAAGTTTTTCAAATTTAATATATATATCACATGGTATGTTCCCAGAGTATCATATGTCACAATCAAGAATCAAACTTCCTTCTCAAGGGAAATAAGAAAGGAAAATAAATGAAGTAGGTGTTGCTGGAAATAAACAAGGAATCCTAATGCGGAAGAAGATGAAAAAGAAGAAGTCACACGTCATTGGATTAATTTTTAGAATTTCTGTTAACTCAAGGGACAAAAACTGTAACAAAAGTAAATGTTAAGAGGAGTGAAAAAAATATTAAAGAGTAAAGTTTAAAAAATGGTATACTTTAAAAGACAGACGGCATATTAGACTTAAATTTAGTTGTCAAGGTTAAAAAATTATGTTACTTAAAATTTGGCATAATTTTTTTCCTCCTCCGTTTGTACTAAATAATCAATTTAATTCCTTTACAAAAAAAAACACATCCAATTTGGTCGGTGAACTCGCGAATTGAATCAATTTAACTTTTTGACTAACTTTGATCGTTAGTGCGATGACATGGCAGCTCACATGGGAATTTTATCATGGTAGAGGGGAGTTATTTGATTTTTTAGGAAGTTCAAGGTAAAATTGATTTTTTTAGGGAGTTCGAGGACTTGATTGATTTTTATGCCATATTATAAAAATAAGATATTAAAAAATAAAAATATTATTAAATTTATTAAAAGTTAACTGAAGTTTTAACATTTTTTTAAATATCAAAACCTATAAAATGATAACTTTGTTATGAATATTTATCTATGTTGATGTCTATCATGATGATAACTTTATCTAAGAAGATTGATTTACTTTATCATTAGGAATATTATCTCCATTAATTGGAGTTCAATGTAATATGTACTTCTAATGCCTATAAATAGATGATCTGATTAAGGCATTCGATACTCATGTCAATTGTAACACCCCTCACCTAGGTTAGGAGTAACCCGACCAAGGAGTGTTAAAACAAGCAAACAAGCAAGCACACAAGAATGCACAAGAATTCAAGCCACTTAAAATTTTCGAACTCATCCTTAATAGATGAGTTGCGACTAGCAAGTAAGCATAACAAGCAACATGATCAAGCTTCTCAACATTATGGGTTTCAATTTGGTTAATTCACTAGCAAGTTACATTCAAGATTGCTTACTTCCCATTCATGTGATCACAAGTAGCATTCGGAAACACACCTAAGCAAGAATCACTATTAAGTTCATTTCAAGGTTGGTTACTTTCTATTTAAGTAATCATACATAACATTCGATACATACTTAAACATGATCACCTCCAATACAATTCCATTACATGTAGTGCAGCTTTGATACAATTCAAGGCAAAGATCAATCATGATTACAAGATCATACTTATGTCTAGTTGACTAAGCATGACTTTCCAACATTTTACAATCAAGACATGAAACATATCATGTTGGTTAAACTAGTCAAGTTACTAGGTGTATACAATCAAACCATATCTCATATATGCATAATATCAAGCAAGTTTAACGTCACATAGTAACCAAGGCTAGATAATAAAATCATGCTATTCGAACAAGGGCAAGCAACCATACTCAAGATCATTTCGAATAGGCATTAATCAAGTACTCAAGCATATATGGTCCATTTCTCATGTACATTAGATTATAACTAGATCAAGTAAACCAAGTGCCATTTCACATTTAACAATACATGATTATATCATGCATAGCATTCGATATCATGGGCCTTAAACATTGCCAACCAAGTCTTTACAAGCCTTTTAGATCAAGTCATATACATATAAATTTTGCAAACAAGCAATATGCATGATCTAGCTTAACTATGTACATATATAGGTGTCACCAACTAGGAGAGTTACAAAATAGATTCAAATTAATACTTCTAGCACTGCTTGTGTCTTGCTTCGGGCTCAAGGAAGATAGTTTTAAGATCTCTTTAGACATGTGGTTTGGGAAGAATGGAAAACAAGAGTGATAAGTACATAATGTACTTAGTGAGGTAGCAACTAAGGCTAACAAGTTATCAAGTTTAGTAGTCTTTAAGTCAAGTATAACCTAGCTAAGGTTTGTAGCATGTAAGTCAAGTCTAGCTTAAGGTTTCAAGTATTTCAAGTCAAGCAGGAAGTCAAGTAGTCATGTATAGTCATTTCCGTTTATGCAAATCATCACAAGCACAAGAACATATAACAAGGTCTTAATCTTAAGTAACATGCATCATGTCATGCTTCAAGATCATTCGAATGGCATGTTAGGAAGGAGATTGTTTTGGTTTTAAGATTTATCAAGTATCAAGTCAAGACAAGAATCATGCTCAAGTATAATAATTCAAGTGATCATTCGAGTATCATGTAACAAGCCAATTCAAGATATCAAGTCAAGTATCATTTAAGCTTTAAGCCATGATTTTCTTTCTTGCTTATTACTTTAGATTAGGCCTTGGTACATAGTTATGTCTAGGTTACCGAGTCACCAACCAAAATGTCGCCAAAACAAGCAACTGGTCATATCCCTCCTACTGTCGCTAGTGACCATAACACACATCCCTCATACTGTCGCCAAATAGGGGCCTTGGTCCTAGACTGTAGTCCACCCAAAACAAATGAGCTCTAGACTCTATGGCATGCCATCCTACCTAAGACCAACTAGCAACCAAGGCTTTGCTTGATTTACTTATCAATTATTCAAGCTTCAAGATTTCAAGTCAAGGCAAGGCAAGTACACATAACAAGATCAAGGCAAGTTAATAACTTATTTAAGTATCTCTTTCAAGTGTTTACTTATCAAGATCAAGATAGCCCTTAGGCCATTCGAGCCTTAGCTTATTTTATCAAGATTTTGTTTTCTCAACATTGAGTTGGTTTAAACAAATGCTTAAAACTGAAACTAAAAATTGAGTTTTGGAAATTCAGTTTACAAACAAAAACTCAAGGATAGATCCTTGTAGTAATTTCACCTACATGATTTCCGAAGTTAAAAATCTTTACCAAGGAACCGAGTAGAACAAGTCAACGCGAAAGCCCGAGGCTGAAAATCTCTATATTTGCTTTCAAACCTTTTAAAGTCTTTCTTTACTCTCTTAAACAATTAAATTTCATTGCAAACAAACCCCCCACCTAAATCACATCAACATAGCTCCATCAACAACTCTTGGTTCAGAAACTACAAAAGCGCGACAAGGAAAGTTCTAAGTCCCTGTGGGTTTGTAACACTAAAAAAAATAAAAATAGCTGGTTGTGGGAATCGAACCTACGACATAAGGTAGCCAAGTCCATGACCCAGCCGCTGTGCTAGACAGCTCTTAGTGTCTAAGGTCCCCAATTATTTTCTTGAACCTTTTTTTGCGCATGTGATAATTAAATCCTTATCTGACTTTTCACCTACCTAAATTAAATGCCCATTTTTTTCCCGTTTCGAGAACCATCTCCTTCCCAAACATCCCTACCATTCTTTCGTCCGACCACCCTCAGATTTCAGTCACCGTCGCGCCGTGAGCTTTACCGATAGTGTCTTTGTCACCCTCTCGTCGGCCTGAGCTCATCCCCGTTAGTCACTCGCTCACCCCTTGCCGCCATTGTCGAGATTTGAAGGTTGAAGGTTCGACGAACCCTTACCCCATTTTCCGTCGATTTTTGCTCGTCGATTAAGTCTCCGTCGGCCGCCCGTCCAGTGTGCTGCTGCCACCACCGTGCTCGTCGCTTCAAGCCGAACAAAACCCAACCGTTTAGCCGTCCGTTCGCCTTCGGGAAGACGTTCGTCGGAGCTACGTAAGTTTCGATGATCTTTTGGTTTTTCGCAAGGATTCCGGTTATTTTCCGATGATTTTTGGGCTATATGGGTTGAGTTAAGTGAATAACTGAATCTGCCATTTTTTCAGGTAGAATCGTGCCATTCTAAGCCTCCGACGACATTCCGGTCACCGTTCGGCGACGCTCAGTTTTCCAAGGGTAAGAATCGGTCTGAATCGGTCGGCCCAAGTAGCCCAAACCGAACCAGTCCTAACCCGAGTCTGACCCGAACTCGACCCGAGACTGTGTCAACTCGCCGAGTCAACTCAGGGAGTCAACTCAGTTGACCTCCTGTTGGCTGCTGACGTCAGCGTAGACTGGCTCCTTTGACCGTTGACTTGCTGACGTCAGTGTTGACTTTGACCAAAAAGTCAAAATTTTCGAAAAAGCCCTATTTTATGTTTTTCGACATCCTGAGTCCGTTTTTGAAGCCCGTTTTGCAAAATTCCGACTCTTAGACCCCCGAATATGACCATAAACCCAAATATGCATATGTACTTAATTATTTAATTCAGATAATAGTAAAACGAATAAGTGACTAAAATAGTGTATTATTTGTGGAAAGGTACTCGAGACTCGTGTGACCACTCTCTAGCTTAGCCTAGCTCCTCTCGATCAGCTCACCCTCACGCTTCAGTGAATATCAGTATGGATCTAAACTCTGTGTATAAGAACAAGTTTAACACTTATTTCACATTATGACCGTTACTCTTTCATGATCTAGGATCTGACCCTGTATCCGAGCGTATTGAGGCAGGTGTCTGTTAGACCCATCTCCGACCAGCTTTTTGAGGTGTGTTCCATGTGTGCTATATTCTATTGAATGGATTGTATAATGATCACATATTAGTAAACAATCTAACGATTTAATCATGAACAATGCTATGTTTGATGAATATTTCAATTGTTATTGAGATTGCATCACTACGTTAGAAAATGAGATGAAATGATGAACTGGATATATGATGACATTCACTGCCTACATGATGTATGTCTGCTCAATTTGTATACTTGGTATGTGATTGTTTGATCTGTGATGGTACTGCCTGACTGTTTGATGAATTTGATAGTATGATCTGTTAGCTTGACTTATGATGGTACAATCTGTTTGCGTGATGAATGATGAAAATGTCTGCTCTGCTCAATGGTCTGTCCATTTATCTGTCAAAAGCATGAATCTTCTGTTTCTGATACTCTAAATAGAATGTGTCTGTCATCTGTATTCTGTTACTCATGTCTGGAATCTGAATACCGATTGTTATCTAGGGTATACTATTGGGTTATATTATGAAGTCTCTGTCGATACAGCCCTGATCTAACTAGGTAAATCCTTATGGACTCAAAGGTCTCCCCTTGAGTAGGTTCCGATGCTTTAGCACGGGTAAATCCTTATAGACCTAAGACAGCCCCTTAGGTGGCACCTATGCCCATCGGGCCTAGGGTAAGTCCCTATGGATGCAGTTCTGAGGGGGGGCTGCATATTGGTGTAAGGTTGGAGGGTAGTTACTAGTAAACCCTATGTATGCACTCAAGAATTTGTCTTGAATTGTTATGTGTTCTTATGTTATGATTGATATGTATTCATGCTTGTTTGATCTGCACTTATTGGAACACAATGAGCTCCCTAGCTCATGCCCTCCTCTTCTCCCCTTTCAGATACTTGAGATAGGCTACCCTTTTGGACCAGGCAACTGGAGGATCGACACATTTAGCATTTAGTCTGTTGTAATGTTCTTATCTTCCAAATTGTCTGTATTTGGGTGACTTATGCCTATATTTTGATACGACTTATCTTTTGGTTTTTGCCGGATGTTGGCTTTAGTTTATAACTAAACACTTTATGCTTTCATATCACCTATTTTGTAACCACATGTTACCAAACTATTACTTGCTATTTTGAGATGGATTTAAAAGCAATACTGATAGATTTTATAATCGTTCTGAGAATAGTATTGATATATCTTCGTTAACAGGTTTTAAGGTATGGATCGTAAATCTCCTGTAGGGGGACTATATTAGTTTTGATATTTTGACTGAGATATTTTATAGGAAGTTTGATTATAGGATGTGACCGCCCGGAGTTAGGTGAAACGCATAAGCGGGTCCGGGTGGTTACATTTAGTGGTATCAGAGCTTTTGGTTTTAAAAACCTCGGACTGTGTATGAATCCATTTTACGCAATGTTTGAAAAGTTTTACAAAAAGGTATTTTGAAATGAGCTAATTTACCCAATTTTGTCTGTTTAATTGTGTTCGATTCTCCATTGCTATGAACTGACCCTAAGCTTATTCCTTGTTGAGATCATCTGCTATGAGTGCTATAAGAGGACGTCGACCTATTCGGAGACGCAGTAGACTTGTTCGGTTTGTCAACGCTATGAATGATCTGGTGGTTGAGCCACCTACTTCAACTCTTGTCCCTGGTCCTACCGAGCCTTCCGTACCATCTAGCCCTACTGTAGTGACTGCTCCTCAGTTTGCCTCTGGGATCGATGTGTCTACTCCGGTTAGAGGAGCACTGTCTTCTTCTGGGCCTCCCACATTTGTTACTGACGAAGCCCTTAGTAGGCAGTTTTTGTAGTTGATTACTGGTGCGGTTAGAGCAGCTGGTATTGTCTCTTAGGTTTCCATCTCTCAGACTTTGATCACGAATGAGGCGAGAACTTTTGATGGCCCTACTGGTGGAGCCCCGACCAAGGCAGAGGAATGGCTCCACGATCTGGAGAGACGTATGGATTCTTTGGGTCTTGAGTCATCCAAGAGATATTTGGGAGCCGTCTCTATGTTGTATGAGAATGCCCGTACTTGGTGGGAATCTGTGGTTAGTAGTGTTCCTGCGGCCCGTTTGACTTGGGACTTCTTCGAGGAGCGCTTCAAGAGCTGCTTTGTTGGTGAGCGCTACATGAGGCAGATGCAAGAACGATTCAAGAGCTTGACTTAGGGAGATATGTCTGTATCCAAGTATGAGACAAAATTTTTGGGCTTGCTCAGATTTGGGGCTAGTTTAGTACCTATCGAGAGAGAAAAGTGTCGTAAATTTGTAATGGGGCTGAGATATGAGCTATGTGTACATGTTGTTGGTCATCTGGATAAGGACTTCGATACTATAGTTGAGAAAGCTAAAGACTTGGAAGAAGTTGAGCTAGCAGCCACTGGTAGAGGTAGAGTTGACCGAGAGCTGTCTAAGAGGCCTCCTATTCCTGAGCCTTCCTCGCGTTCTGGTAAGAGGAATCACACTTATGGTCATCAGAGAGGTAATTTTGGATCCAGGCCTGATGCTTCTTCGACCCCAACTGCTAGTAGAGGTGATTCGTCTGGTTCCACCCCTATACCCCTTTGTGGGCACTGTGACAAGCGACATGGGGGCGAGTGTAGAAGGAAGACCGGTACATGTTTTCGATGTGGGTTCGGAGACCATTTTCTGAAGAATTGCCTTGTTCCATCTTCTGTACCTCGGGCATCCTCCCAGACCCCTGCACGCTCTCAGACTTCCGTACAGACTTCGGTTAGGGGTCGTAGTCAGAGTAGGCCCTTTACATCTGCTGCTAGGATAGACTTTAGAGCACGGTTCTATCAGAGTGGAGGACCAGTCTTGTTTGAGGCTTGGCAGCCAGCACTTGTATATGCCACCAGGCGACGTGATGATAGAGATGAGTCGGATGTTATAGCAGGTACATTTACCATCTTCTCTGTCCCATACTTTGCATTTCTCGATAATGGTTCTACCCACTCCTACATTTCAAGATATGTTTCTCGAGACCTTCCATTTCTGATAGAAGCCACAAAGAATGTTGTTACAGTTATGAGCCCAGTGGGTCAGTCAGTGACTGTAGATAAGGTGTTTAGGCGTTGTCCTCTTGAGGTTCAAGGGGAAATCTTTCTGGTTGATCTTATGGAGCTTCCAATAGAGGAGTTCGGTCTGATCTTGGGTATGGATTGGTTGACTGAGCACCAGGTTAACCTTGATTGTGAATTGAAAAGGGCAACACTGAAGACTTCTTATGGTCAATTAGTGGTTTTAATCGGTGAACGTCGAGGTTATCTGTCTAATGTAGTGTCTGCACTGACCGTCGACAGAATGATTCAGAAAGGATATGAGACCTTCATTGCTTGTCTCCTAAATACAAAAGGTTCTCTATCCAAGATTAAAGAAATTCGCACTATCAACGAATTTCCTGATGTCTTTCCCGAAGAGTTGCCCGGGTTACCTCCGGATAGAGATGTTGAGTTTGAGATTGAGACTTATCCGGGGTCTACACCTGTATCCATGAATCCCTATCGTATGCCCCTTAAGGAACTTAAGGAGTTGAAAATTCAGTTGCAAGAGCTGCTTGATCGAGGTTTCATTCGACCTAGCTCTTCACCTTGGGGAGCTCCAGTCCTCTTCGTTAAGAAGAAAGATGGTTTACTCCGATTATGCATTGATTATCTGAAGTTGAACAAACTGACAATTAAGAACAAATACCCGTTACCCAGGATCGACAATTTGTTTGATCAATTTTGGGGAGCCACAGTTTTCACAAAGATTGATCTTCGATCTGGATACTATCAACTGAAAATAAAGGGATCTGATGTTGCGAATACGGCTATCCGCACTAGATATGGGCACTATGAGTTTCTTGTGATGCCTTTTGGTCTTACCAATGCTCCAACTGCCTTCATGGACATGATGAACCGTGTGTTCCGACCCTATATAGACCAGTTTGTTGTGGTGTTTATTGATGATATCTTGGTTTATTCTCGGAGCATGTTAAGCATTTGAAGATTGTTCTGCAAACTTTGAAAGAGCATCGTCTGTATGCTAAGTTGAGCCAGTGTGAATTTTGGCTTAAAGAAGTGACATTTCTGGGGCATGTTGTGTCAGCTTAAGGTATCCAGGTTGATCCAAGTAAGATCGAGGTTATCACCAGTTGGAAGCAACCTAAGAATGTCTCTGAGATCCGTAGCTTTCTGGGTTTAGCGGGTTACTACCGCCGCTTTGTCGAGGGTTTCTCCATTATTGCTGCCCCATCGACAAAGCTTTTGAGGAAGAATGTTCCTTTTTCTTGGTCCGATGCCCTGTAACACCCTAATAAATTGGTAAAACAAAAAAAAATGAATTATCGTTGTGGGGTTTTGAACCTGAGCCCTTTGGTAAAGTTGATGAGTGTCTTAGCCATCAGGGCTAAGACTATTCTTTGTATCAAGTCTATCTCGGGTTAGTTGTAACACCCCAAGTTTTGAAAAAAAAGGGAAAAGAAAAGAAGAAATGTGCTATCAAGAAAGTTCGAACCCTTGTCCTATAAAGTGGTAAGCCAAAGCCTTAACCACTTGATCTAAGGAAATTTTTGGTTATGATCTACCGTAGATTTCTTTTGAACTACTTGATTCGATTATACCATAGTATATTAGAAGTCAAACTCTTCCGCTGCTCCATTTTGGAAAAAAAGGGAACAACCACAAATCTGAGATCTGGAATTTTCCCCTAGAGACTCTTCAGCTTCGCCGCTTCCATCTCCGGCACCGCTCAGCCGTGACTGACACCGCTATCGCCGACGTGTTCGCCATTGCACCACAAGCTTAGCTTCCGCCGCCACTCGCCTTGGATCCCTGTCGTGCGTCGCAGAGAGAAGCCCAAAGGTTTGGTTGCGACCAAGCTTCCGCCGCCTCTATTTTTCCACGATCTCGGTGCCGATTGAAGTCTGTTCGTTGTGCCGCCGCTACGAGCAAGCTCCTCATCCCGAGCCGAGTGAAACCCAGTTATCCGATCATCCGTCCGACGCCGGTAAGGCCATCGTCGGAGCCTCGTCAGTTCCGGCAGTTTTGAGTCCGTTTAGGTAAAATCCGACGAATTCTCAGCTTGTTTCATGTTGGTAACTTGTGGGTTGAAATCTTGGCCTAACCATCTATGTTTTTCCGGCAGAATCGCGGTGTTTAGGCATCTCTGACGACTTTTCCGGCGGTCGTCCGGTGACAAGAATAATTAGGTGAGTGAACCGGCCTGAACCCGTTAGACCGGATGAACCGGTCGTCCCAACAGCCCAAGCCCAAGTCTGATCTGACCCGAACCCGTGCCCGAACCCGAGTCTGTACCCGACCCATTTCTGTTTGACCCAACCCGACCCGTATCCGAGCCAAACCCGTCTAGCGAGTCAACTCAGCCCGAGTTAGCTTAGTGACTCAGCGAGTCAGCACAGTGAATCAGTCGAGTCAACTCAGTTGACCTCAGCCCGTTGACCTGCTGACGTCAGCGTTGACCTGTTGACGTCAGCGTTGACTTTGACCGTTGACCTACCGACGTCAGCGTTGACATGTTGACGTCAGCGTTGACTTTGATTGTTGACCTGCTGACGTCAGCGTTGACCTGTTGACGTCAGCGTTGACTTTGACCGTTGACCTACTGACGTCAGCGTTGACCTGTTGACGTCAGCGTTGACTTTGACCATTGACCTGCTGATGCCAGCGTTGACATGCTGACGTCAGCGTTGACCTGTTGACGTCAGCGTTGACTTTGACCATTGACCTGCTGATGCTAGCGTTGACATGCTGACGTCAGCGTTGACCTGTTGACGTCATCGTTGACTTTGACCGTTGACCAAAAAGTTAACTTTTCCGAAAACTCTTAATTTATGTTTTTCGACGTCCTGAGTCCGTTTTTGAAGCCCGTTTCGCAAAATTTTGACCTGAAAGCCTCTGAATCTGATCTTGAACCCAAAAATGCTTATGCGTTTCTTGTTCAGTTTAAAGGTAGTGTGATTAAGTATTAACTTCGAATTTTGTTTAATTGAAGGCATCCGCATATCTTCATATCCGCGTGGTTGTGGGATGTTGAATCCGAGTTCAAGTGTGTTCGAATGTTGTCCACGAACTGACCAGTGTAACTCGGAGTTAAGGTAATACAATACTACCCCTGGTATGCTTTATGAACATGTCGATATCTGGTTAACGCATGCATGCTTATGATGAAGTGTTTTGTAAACTCTGCTTAAGCCGAATCAGATACGAGAAATAAGTATGAAAATTATTAAAACCAAAATATTTGAATAAGAATACTAATAGATCAGAAGTATCGAAAGTTTTAATAATAGTAAATAATACAGTTAAATCCGCAACTCAATCAATAGTGTCTAAGATTCAATGCCCATAATATGGAGTAAGGGATATTGGATATGAGATTACAAAAATGCCCCTGAGGTATAAGAATGACTAAACTGCCCGTAATAAAGGAAGTGGCCCAAAATCTGCATTCGACCTGATTGGAAAATTTTCCCTACCTAAGATGTATGTTCTTTTGGAAAAGACTTCGGCATCATTATTCGAACGCGTGTGAAACTAAAAGAAACTTGGATTTTCCCCTGAGCTCTGTATAACACATGAAGGTTAATTTACTAGAAATATCGTTGTATTCTTGAGCTGATCCTTACGACAGTAATGAATGAATTAATTGGAACGATCATAATGACCAAAAAGACTGTAGTGCCTTCAAGCACCGAAATTCTTAATTAATCAGAATGACAATTATACCCTTAAGTTCTAAATGAGTAAACCGTCTATAAGGGCCGAAAGGATTAGAACGACTTAATTTCTACCGAGTACGTAAACGATGGAGGTGCTAAATAGTAAAATTGAAAAAAAATGGTGGATATCCCGAGCTTCAAGATGACTGCAAATACCCCTTGACTGGAAGTAAATTGCCTTTGATAAAATTCTTGAAATGTCAGTAAAGCTAAAAATGACTAAAATGCCCCCAAAGGTTGAAGAATGACTCATGTGTATGTCAATCACTCCTGATATTAATGTAAGGATGGAAGTTTTTCCGCACAGAATATAAGTTTGACTACTCCGTGACGAGTCTTGTGGTAAAATATGCAAACAACCGTTCAAATGTACGATACAACTGGATACACTAGTAGGGTTGGTTAGTACTACAAGGTTGAGATACGTTAGTTTGAATGGTTTTGGAGCCTCGAAAAATGTCTGGAAATCTTAAATATTGTAAATCGCCATTTTATCGTTTTTGGGCTAAATTATAAAATCACCCTTGATAGTTAAAAGACTAAAATGCCCTCGTTGGCCAAAGTAATTAAAATAGCCTTGAATGTATCCGGTATCGTAAAAGATCTTGACATAGAAATCTCCGAATGCCTGGTTGAAAGTCTGATGAGCATATAGACTTTCCTGAGCGACTGTTCATGCCCCGTTGGTATGAATTACCAAAACGCACATGTATGATAAAATGACCATAATGCTCTTGTAGGCTTAAATGACTGAATCACTCATGATATATTTGAACTTTCTAAGATCTTGATGTATCAATTCTTGAATACATGGTATGAATCGTTTTACGAACCCTTTCTAATAGGGATCTCATTCTTGAAATTCGTCCAAATTGTTAAAAGTTCAATGTGTCCCCTTCCGTAAGTACCAAGTATCTTTAAGAAATAAAATGTTCTATCTAGTGTGTTCCATGTGTGCTATATTCTGTTGAATGGATTGTATAATGATTTAATCATGAATAATATTATGTTTGATCAATATTTCAACTGTTATTGAGATTGCATCACTATGTTGGAAAATGAGATGAAATGATCAATTGGATATATGATCACATTCTCTGCGTACCTGATGTATGTTTGTTCAATATGTATACTTGTTATGTGATTGCTTGATCTGTGATGGTATTGCCTGGCTGTCTGATGAACTTGATAGTATGATCTGTTAGCTTGACCTATAATGTTACAATCTGTTTGCATGATGAATGGTGAGAATGTCTGCTCTGCTCAATGGTATGCCCATTTATCTGTCAAAAGCATGAATCTTCCATTTCTGATACTCTAAATAGAATATGTCTGTCACATGTATTCTGTTACTCATGTCTGAAATCTGAACACTAATTACTATCTGGGTATACTGTTGGGTTATGTTATGAAGTTTTTTGTAGGTACAGCCCTGATCCAGCTGGTAAATCCTTATGGACTCAAGGTCTCCCCTTGAGTAGGTACCGATGCTTTAGCACGGGTAAATCCTTATGGACCTAAGGCAGCCCCTTAGGTGGCACCTATGCCCATTGGGCCTAGGGTAAGTCCCTATGGATGCAATTCTGGGGGACTGCATTTGGTGTAAGGTTGGAGGGTAGACACTAGTAAACCCTTGCATGCACTCGAGTATTTGTATTGAACTGTTATGTGTTCTTATGATATGATTGATATGTTTTTATGCATGTTTGATCTGCACTTATTGGAACACACCTAATGCTAAACTCTTCGTTCCATCTTCATAATATATCAGCATGTATAATTCTTGTTTGTTACTCAACGTTTGAATAAAGAACAAGTACTGTTATTCTCAAGTAACGTTATCCTAAAATAGCGAAAGGGAAATGAAGACTGTTACTACCTGAAACATCATAAAAATGTTATGCCTACCATATATCTGCATGAGCTTATAGCATCTTTTGGTAGTTTTGTATTACTGAGCTTTTCCAAGCTCACGTTGTTTTTACCATCGCAGGTTAAAAGAATATATCATGGTATAACGTGTGACATCAGTGTTCGGGGTTCTCTCGGCGTTGCTTTTGGAGTACGGTGATGTCTAGTTAGTGGGCATGTATGTCATGTATTGTTTTATGATAGCGTCTGTAAAGCACTTTTTGAAATTTCTGTCATGTGTTTAAATGATTTCTTGGAATGATATTTTAAACAGAAGTTGATTTTACAGTTTAATAAATGTTTTGAGAAAGAAAATGTTTTTATGTGTATTTTTTACTATGGGTCGCTCTTGTGACCCTAATGTGACTTCCTAGGATCCGTAGTAACGCATAGGCGGGTCTAGGGGGTTACATGCCCAACAAGGTAGTTTTGAGAAACTGAAGGCAATTTTGACTCAAGCCCTGGTTCTTACACAACCCGAGTCTGGGAAGGACTTCTCAGTGTATAGTGATGCTTCACACTCCGGGCTTGGCTGTGTACTGATGCAAGATGGGAAGGTTATCGCTTATGCATCATGTCAGTTACGACTACATGAGTGTAACTATCCGACCCATGACCTCGAGTTAGCTGTGGTTATCTTTGCTCTGAAAATCTGGAGGCAATATCTCTACGGAGAGAAGTGTTATATCTTTACTGATCACAAAAGCTTGAAGTATATCCTCACTCAGAGTGATTTAAATATGAGGCAACGTCGTTGGGTTGAGCTTCTAAAGGATTATGATTGTGTGATTGAGTACCACCCAAGAAAAGTCAATGTTGTTGCCGATGCCTTGAGTCGTAAGACCATATCTGACCTGAGATCCCTGTTTTCCAGGATGAGCATTTATAGTGATGGCAGTTTGCTAGCGGAGTTGCAAATTAAATCAACCTTGGCCGAAGAGATTAAGGCCAAACAACTCTTAGATAGTTCCTTACTTCCAGTCATGCAGCAAGTTGAGCAGGGAACCACATCTGTTTATGCCTTCGATCATGATGGCGTTCTGTGCTTCAAGGGTCGTTATTGTGTCCCCAATGATGCCGACCTAAAGCGAGCCATACTTAGTGAGGCTCATAGCAGCCCTTATGCTATGCATCCTGGTGGAGACAAGATGTACCAGAATCTGAAGTAAAGGTACCGCTGAGAGGGTATGAAGAAGGATATATCAGATTATGTATCGAAGTGTATGACTTGTCAACAAGTCAAAGCGGAACATCGTCATCCTTCTGGTTTATTACAGCCCATTAAGATTCCTGAGTGGAAATGGGAGCGTATCACGATGGATTTCGATACCGGGCTACCTCTAACTTCTTCTAAAAAGGATCATGTCTCGGTTATTGTTGATCAACTCACCAAGTCAGCTCACTTTATTTCTGTACGAGTTACTTATTCTCTGGAGATGCTGGCTAGGCTGTATATCTTAGAGATCGTCAGGTTGCATGGTATACCCTTATCTATCATATCTGATCGAGATCTAAGGTTCACTTCTCATTTCTGGTCGGCCTTGCATAATGCTTTGGGTACACGTTTGAATTTCAGTACATCCTTCCATCCTCAGACTGATGGTTAGTCTGAGAGAGTAATTCAGGTTCTTGAAGATATGTTGAGGGGATGTGTGATAGACTTCCGCGGTAGTTGGGAAGATTTCTTGCCCTTGGCCGAGTTTGCTTATAATAACAGCTATCAGGCTAGTATTTGCATGGCCCCTTATGAAGCTTTGTATGGTCGTAAGTGTCGAACTCCTATATGTTGGACCGAGCTGTATGATAAGAAGACTTTGGGTCTGGAGTTGATCCAAGAGACTGAAGAGACTGTAAGATTAATCCGTGATCGTCTGAAAGAGGCATTTGACAGACAGAAATCCTATGTTGATCGGAGAAGAAAGGATATTAAGTTTGAGGTCGGTGATCAAGTCTTTCTGAAAGTATCCCTATGTAAGAAAGTCCTGAGATTTGGGCGCAAGGGTAAGTTGAGTCCGGGATTCATTGGGCCGTACCGTATCGTGAAGAGAGTTGGGCCAGTTGCCTATCAGCTTGAGTTACCTTCCCAGCTCAGTCGTATCCATAATGTCTTTCATGTGTCCATGTTGAGGCAATACCATCCAGATCCTAGTCACGTCATTCAGGTTCAGGCTGCAGAGTTGAGGTCAGACTTGTCATATGAGGAGGAACCAAATCAAATCTTAGATTTTGATGAGAGAGTTCTGAGGAACCGGCACATTCCGATGGTAAAGGTAAGTGGAGAAATCGTAGCCCTGCGGAGGCTACTTGGGAGATCGAAGGATCCATGAGAAAGCAGTTTCTGCATCTGTTTGTTTCAGGTAAATTTCGAGGCCGAAATTTCTTTTAAGAATTGGAGAGTTGTAACACTAAAAAAATGAAGGTAGTTGGTTGTGGGAATCGAACCCACGACATAAGGTAGCCAAGTCCATGACCCAGCCGCTGAGCTAGACAACTCTTAGTGTCTAAGGTCCCCAATTATTTTCTTGAACCTTTCTTTTTGCGCATGTGATAATTAAATCCTTATCTGACTTTTCACCTACCTAAATTAAATGCCCATTTTTCCCGTTTCGAGAACCATCTCCTCCCCAAACATCTCTACCATTCTTTCGTCCGGCCACCCTCAGATTTCAGTCACCGCCGCGCCGTGAGCTTCACCGCCGGTGTCTCTGTCACCCTCTTGTCGGCCTGAGCTCATCCCCGTTAGTCACTCGCTCACCCCCCGCTGCCATCGTCGAGATTTGAGGGTTGAAGGTTCGACGAGCCCTTACTCCGTTTTTCGTCGATTTTTGCTCGTCGATTCAGTCTCTGTCGGTCGTCCGTCTGGTGTGCTACTGCCACCACTGTGCTCCCCGCTTCAAGCCGAACAAAACCCAACCGTTTAGCCGTCGAGAAGACGTTCGTCAGAGCTACATAAGTTTCGGTGATCTTTTGGTTTTTCGCAAGGATTTCGGTTGTTTTCCGGCGATTTTTGAGTTGTGTGGGTTGGGTTAAGTGAATAATTGAATCTGTCATTTTTTTCAAATGGAATCGTGCCATTCCGAGCCTCTGGCGACATTCCGGTCACCATCCGACAACGCTTAGTTTTCCAAGGGTAAGAACCAATCTGAACCGGCCGGCCCAAGTAGCCCGAACTGAACGGGTCCAACCCGACCCGAGTCTGACCCGAACCCGACCCGAGTCTGTGTCAACTCACTGAGTTAACTCACCAAGTCAACTCAGTTGACCACCAGTTGGCTCTTGACGTCATCATGACTGGCTCCGTTGACCTGCTGACGTCAGCGTTGGCCAACTGACGTCAGCGTTGACTTTGACCAAAAAGTCAACATTTTCGTAAAAGCCCTATTTTATGTTTTTCGATGTCCTGAGTCCTTTTTTGAAGCCCATTTTGCAAAATTCCAACTCTAAGACCCCCAAATCTAACCTTAAACCCAAATCATGCATATGTACTTAATTATTTAATTCAGATAATAGTAAAACGAATAAGTGACTAAAATAGTGTATTATTTGTGGAAAGGTACTCGAGACTCGTGTGACCACTCTCCAGCTCAGCCTAGCTCCTCTCGATCCACTCACCCTCACGCTCCAGTGAATATCAGTATGAATATGAACTCTGTGTATAAGAACAAGTTTAACACTTATTTCACATTATGACTATTACTCTTTCATGATCTAGGATTTGACCTTGTATCCGAGCGTACTGAGGCAGGTGTCCGTTAGACCCATCTCCGACCAGCTTTATGAGGTGTGTTCCATGTGTTCTATATTATATTGAATGGATTGTATAATGATTACATATTAGTAAACAATCTAATGATTTAATCATAAACAATGCTATGTTTGATGAATATTCCAATTGTTATTGAGATTGCATCACTACGTTAGAAAATGAGATGAAATGATGAACTGGATATGTGATGACATTCTCTGCCTACCTGATGTATGCTTGCTCAATCTGTATACTTGGTATGTGATTGCTTGATCTGTGATGGTATTGTCTGACTATTTGATGAATTTGATAGTATGATCTGTTAGCTTGACCTATGATGGTACAATCTGTTTGCATGATGAATGATGAAAATGTCTGCTCTGCTCAATGGTATGCCCATTTATCTGTCAAAAGCATGAATCTTCCGTTTCTGATACTCTGAATAGAATATGTCTGTCATCTGTATTTTGTTACTCATGTCTGGAATCTGAATACCGATTGTTATCTGGGGTATACTGTTGGGTTATATTATGAAGTCTATGTCGGTACAACCCTGATCCAGCTGGTAAATCCTTATGGACTCAAGGTCTCCCCTTGAGTAGGTTTCGATGCTTTAGCACGGGTAAATCCTTATAGACCTAAGACATCCCCTTAGGTGGCACCTATGCCCATCGGGCCTAGGATAAGTCCCTATGGATGCAGTTCTGGGGGGGGGGGCTGCACCCTATGTATGCACTCGAGCATTTGTCTTGAACTGTTATATGTTCTTATGTTATGATTGATATGTATTCATGGTTGTTTGATATGCACTTATTGGAACACACTGAGCTCTCTAGCTTATGCCCTCCTCTTCTCCCCTTTCAGATACTTGTGATAGGCTACCCTTTTGGACCCGGCAACTGGAGGATCGGCACATTTAGCATTTAGCCCGTTGTAATGTTCTTATCTTCCAAACTGTCTGTATTTAGGTGACTTATGCCTATATTTTGATACGACTTATCTTTTGGTTTTTTCCGGATGTTGACTTTAGTTTATAACTGAACACTTTATGCTTTCATATCACCTATTTTATAACCACATGTTATCAAACTATTACTTGCTATTTTGAGATGGATTTAAAAGCAACACTGATAGATTTTATAATCGTTCTGAGAATAGTATTGATATATCTTCGTTAACAGGTTTTAAGGTATGGATCGTAAATCTCCCGTAGGGGGACTATATTAGTTTTAATATTTTGACTGAGATATTTTACAGGAAGTTTGATTATAGGTTGTGACCGCTTAGGTGAAACGCATAATCAGATCCTGATGGTTATAGGGTTCGACTCCTACTTCCCTATCTACATTTAAATTCTTTATTTATTTTATTATTCAGAAGAAAGAAATTATAATTCTTGACACGTAAACGACGTGTGTCAAGTGTAATAGAGTCATACAAAAGTGTAGAACTAATGTTTTGATATAATAATTGAAAAATGTTTTGGACTGATTTAAAAAGAATTTAAAACAAATTCAAAAGTCCAAATAACTTGAAACTATGTTTAGGGATATTTCATAAAGGGTTTTGCATGTTTTCAAAAGCCAAAATACACAAAACCTTCCAAGCGTTTCGAAACACCTTAGGGCGTTTCGATACGGTGCATTCCAGTAGCAAAATGTTTCGATACGGGTATCGAAACGGGTATTCCCTGGATGAGATTTTTGCCCAGCGTTTCGAAACGGGCTATGCCGTTTCGATATGCCTACGTGGCTTCGACCACAACGGTCATAAACCCCAACGGCTATTTCCCAACTAACATTTAAATGCAGGGCGTTTCGATACGGGTCTAGGCATTTCGATACGTGTTCCGAAACGGCCAGGGGCGTTCCGAAACGGGTGCCTTGTCAGACTACAACGACTCTTTCTACTTAAAGGGTGTTTCGAAACGGGTTCGAGTGTTTCGAAATGGTGAGCTGCAGAACTGCATTTATGGTGGGAATTAAAGTCCTCAACGGCTCCAATTCAATCCCAACCGCTAGTAACGACTACAAACTCATCAAGGAGTATAAAAGGGACCTCCAAGCATCAAGTAAAGGCTAATGCTCATATTGTCAATCAACAAATGATCAAGAATTGTCTTAGAGCTTAAATTGTCATTTATTGTATAGACAAACACTAGTGAGCCAAAATTGTCAAATTTGCTCAAGTGTTTTAGGTTTTGGATGAGTGCTAAATTGTGCAAACAAATACCTATTAGAGGGATTTAAGTTTGCTTATTGTTTCTCTTTGTAAAAGAGGGTTTTGATCGAGGCTTTGGGTAGAAAGCTTGATCGTGTATAAGGGTTTCCTTCTAAGCCTAGAAAAGGGGACGAATCAATAGTGGATTGATTTGAAATCCTTAGTGGGGAGCTAAGGTAGTGGATGTAGACCTTGGTTAGAAGGTTGAACCACTATAAATCATTGTGTCAATTATCTTTTTAGCTTCCATAACCCTTTCACCCAAAAATCCACCTCTCCACCACTTGGTGAGCCATATCGGTTGAACGAATCGAGCACCCTACAACTCAACAAAAAGTAATCCTAGGAGTAAGGATTTTAATGAAAGAGAAGAGGGTACGCCCATGTTTAGAAATTTTAGGGTTAATTTCTTCCTAACGAATAGTTTATAGGGTTCACATACTGACCCGACTCTGACCCGACCTATAAAAAAATAATTTTAGGGACCTAATTGTAAATAAATAATTTTAGGGGACTTAATTATAAAAAAATATAATTTGAAGGACTAAATTGTAAATAAAGATTCAATTTTAAGGACCTAATTATAAAAAATATATAAAGAATGGGTATTATCATAAATATTCCTAAAATATTTATGGAAAATTACACATTTTGTCTGGGTCTAGTCGAATATTTTCCACTCTAAACCCGAACCCAACCCGAACTCACTCTTAAAAACCCGACCCAACCCAACTTGAACCCGATTTTTTCATTAAAAAATCCTACCCAACCGGACCGGGTCGGAAACCGACCGAATCGAGTAAAATGTCCATCCCTATTTCCTACCATCCCCATAATTAATGGTCTCAAACAGTTTTTTTCCGAGCCTTTCTTTGCCCATCTCATTTGGATTGAAAATTTTCAATGATAGAAAAGGTTACAGTGAATTCCCAATTTCCCCCTGGGGATTGGTTCAATTTTTACCCTTCCTATTTGTTGTTATGTGTTTATTATTTACGGTTAACAATCATACTTAATGAACTATTAGAAACTTCACTAGATTTTAAAAGGATATATTATTCTACTAATCATTTTGTATCATTACGTTTGTAATTTGTTTAATGGTCATTTTACGCTTTCACCTCTCTGCCACTAATGTGATTGAACCCAAACACATATTTAACCACTAATGTTAATCTCACGGCTATAATAACTAACCTCATGATTACCGTTGTTTTTAATCTCACCACCCAAAAGAATTACAAATCAACTAATAATTTTAGAGAAAATTAATACACATGTCGTGTAAACTTTAGTTTATACGAGTTTTTTAGTTTTAGGGGTTAAGGTTTAAAATTTAAGATTTTAGGTTGCAGGGTTTAGAATTTAAAGTTAATGTTTAAAATTTAGGGTATATGGTTTAAGATTTATGGTTTTATTTTTAGGGTTGAGGTTATGATTTTAAAATTTAAATTTTATAGTATAAATATGCAAACTTGTGTATAGTTAGTTTCATACAGCATTTGTATCAAAATTTTACCCATAATTTATGTAACCTAATCTTTAAAACCAACATGGCCCCGAACAGCTTTCTCAGCCTTTGCCCATCCCAAATATATTTCTACTCCTATTTTTCTAGGCAGCTAGCCTTTTTCCAATATCATCAATTTATAGAAACGTTGAATTTATTTATATTGGAAGTTGTAGCGATGTACGTTAGGATTTAATTCCATTATTTTGACGGATGGAAATCTTCGGCTATTTTTCGGTGCCATTATTTATGCCCCACACTTAAAATTAGGTTTAGGGTTTATGGTTAGAGTTTATGAAATTTAAGGAATGGTGTATTTTTAGGGTGTAGGGTTTAGGATTTAGAATTTAAGGCTATGACTTGAAATTTAATTTTTTTAGTGTTGAGGCATATATAGGACACCGAAAAGGAGCAAACAATTTTTATCCTATTTTAATACATTTGTGTTGTTCTTCAAACGAATGCATATAATGAGACATACACCAATTCTCTTTTTTACAAAATTTGAATATCAAAATTAATCATTAACAAACTAAAGCTTTTTTTTCTTAAATAAAAATATATTACGCTCGTAAAATAAATGTCGGAATTTAAACTCATATAAGATGAATTCATCTTTAGCTATTCGGTCAATTAGTAGATGAATCTCAACAAATTAATTACTTTAAATTAAAATTAACATGTAAATAAACCAAAATTTCCTTTCGGATAGGAACTCTTGCTTAAGCTATTCTCTTTAAGAGGCATAAAGATCAATGATGCAAAACTCAAACTTTTACAAGTGTTATTTTGTGTTTGCCAATTTTTTCTCATTTTTCTGCTACGAAAAATCGATATAACACTCTAGGAGCATGTCACTACCCATGAAATTGTACCTCATTATCACTTTGGCACGTAGAGAATTTTCTTGTTCAGTTTGACACTTAAACTATACAACTGTAATTTACATTACCCAACTTATTTTTCTGTTAGGAAAAATTTATAAATTCATATGACACTCTAGGAACGCGTTATGTGGCTCATAATATATGTTAAATTTGAACGTTTCTCAGAAAAATCATAAAAAACTTTAAGAAAACATTTGGAAAAAATCTATTTAAAGAATTGAGAGATTTTTTATATTTTTTATTACAAATTTTCTTTATTTTTCTGAATTTAATATATATTATATAACATGTTTCTAGAGTGTTATATGATAATTTTTACAACAGAAAAATAACTAAAATAAAATATATGAATTAAGCTATGTGATGTGAATTTGAGATGTGAAATTGATAAATATGACCCCGGTTATCATGGTATTAGGATTGATTTTAGGGATGTAAAAAGTTGACCCGACTTGCAAAATTTTGGAACCGACTTGAGTCAGAATTGCTTGTGAACCGAGATGGTGGTGATCCGAAATCGATTTGAGTCTGAACTGGTGTTGACATTAATCCGAATTGGACCTGAAAATTTTGGATCTGAACCCAACCTGAACCAAAATTTTAAATATATCGAGGACTTGCCAACGAAAAATAATATTCTTTTGTGCTATGTGAACTAAACTCAACCTGAACCCGAACTCAACCTGATAATGTGATAATCGAACCCGTACCCGAACTCAACCTGATATGAACCCGAACCCGAGATTAATCAGGTCGGGTTTGGGTTCAGCTCGTTCTCTGGTAAACACCAGTTCGAGTTCAGGTCGAGTTAGACCTGAGAACGACATGAACCCGAACTCAACCTGATAATGTGATGACCGAACCCGACCTGCATCCAACCTGATATGAACTCGAACCCGAGATTAACCTGGTAAATAACTGATATTACCCGACCTGTTATCAATCTGGCCTATTATGAATCTAATCTGTAATTGACTCAACATGTAAATGATTTGACATGTTAATGAACTAATATGATATTTACCTGACTTGGTATTTATCTGACTTGTAATAACTAATAAGTTACAATTGATGAAGTTGTGAGATTATGAATTTATTATATTACAATGTGACAAAAATATATTTTCACAATTTAAGGTACATGATTAACTGTGATCATTAAATTAATATGTTTACTTTTTATATTTATAAATTATAGTATATATAAGTTTTATTAAATATCTAAATGCTGCCAACATGATTCCTTATGGTTTTTGATTTATGGTTTAGTTTAGTGTTATTGGTTTATGATAAGGTTTATGGTTTAGTTTAGTGTTTAGTTTAGGGTTATTGGTTTATGTGATTAATTTGGATTCCTTAAGGTTTAGAGTTTAGTATCAATGATTTATGGTTTAGCTTATGGTTATTGGTTTATGAGATTAATTTCGATTCCTTAAGATTTATGGTTTTGGGTTTAGTATATATTATTGGTTTATGGTTTAGCTTAGGGTTATTGATTTACGAGATTAATTACGTTTCAACTTGCTAATTTATGCATTTGAATTTGATTAAATATTTAAATCAAAGCTTCATGTGTATAATTGAACTAAATTACAGTTTCAACTTTCATGCGTACAATTACATGTTTACATCCAAATCAAAGCTTAGGGTTTAGGCCTTTGTGTTAATGGTTTAGGGTTTATGGTGTAGTTTAAAATTATTAGTTTATGAGATTAATTTCCATGGCTCAGGTTTATGGTTTAGGATTTAGCGTTTAGTATTAATGGTTTAGGGTTTATAGTGTAGTTTAGGATTACTGATTTATGGCATTAATTTGTATGGTTTAAGGTTTAGGGTTTGACTTAGTGTATGAGATTATTTTCAAGTGTTATAGAGTCTATAATCTATATATAATATATCATATATGTTTATATTATTATCAATTATTAATATAGTCTATAGTATATGCTTCTATGGTCTATAGACTATATTGATATGTGTAACGTGAATACGTCTCATACGTGTTACGTGATTATACTTTTTTAGGGGTTATAGCCTATAGGTTTGTGATTAGTTTAGGGCTTAGGGATGAAATTTAAGGTTTAGGAGTTTAGTGTTCAATTAATTCCCTACAAATATATATTTAAACTGAAATTGATCTTTATTTATTTTTAAATTGTGTAAATTAGTACAATATTTTTAATATGATGATATATTTTTCATTTAAGTCCCTTTAGGTCCTTACTTGTTTAAAATTTTTCATTTTAGTCTTAACATTTACTTTTAAATTTGAGTTTAATTCAATTTAGTCACAATTATATATATATATATATATATATATATATATATATATATATATATTAAATTGTAACATATTTCGGTATCCTAAGGGATATTTTGGTTCATATTAATCCCTAAAAAATTATTTTTATCCTAAATTTACCCACAATTACCATACTGAAGTCTATTTGTACACGGTAAGACCCGACTTGAACTTCAACCGAAACCGATATTATCCTACCTGAATTTTATCTGTCAACGACGTGACCCGACCTAAAGTCCATCCAAACTTGAATTAACCCGTTAATTAACTGATTCAGACCCGAATCATTTTGGCCTAATCCGAAACTTGCCCGACCTGAAATTAACTCGACCCGAACCCGAACTCAATCTAATTTGAAATCAACCTGAAAATGACCCGAATCTGAGTCGAACCAAACCCGAGCTAATCCGAATCGAACCATTAAATTAACTTGACATAACACGTATTTGATTTAACCTGGCATGACGTGACCTGAAACCCAAATGATTACCTGATTTTACATCCCTAATTGATTTAGCATTTATGATACGAGTTTATGTGTGCTACAAGTCTCTACCGCCGTAGGGTTGCGACGTCATCACTGCTGTTTGGGTTCTGTAAAACCTAAAATGGTAACATATGGATGAAACCCTAAAAGGGTAGTGGGTTGTGGAACTTTGGTATTATTTGTTGAGCCCAATTGGAAACCCTTGTCCAGATTTGTGTATGTTGTGTGTATGGTAGGGTTTGAACCCAATCCATGAGGCCCATATGTATGTGTTTAAGCGAATAGCCCAAAATCAAAGGACTCAATAAGATGAATCGGAAGCCTAAACCGAACCATGGGCTTATGAACCGAATCAAACTTGTTGACTTGGACTAGGGACCAGTTTTGACCTTGAATCGAACCGGACCCGTTTGACCTACTCGGATCGTTGACCCGAACCGATTTTGACCTTTGACCATTTGACTTTTGACCCTTTGACCAGTTTGACTTTGACTTTGACCAGTCAAGTCAATGTTGACCATTGACCTTGGACAATTGACTTTGACTTTGACTTTGAACGTTGACCAAAGTTGACTTTTTCGGAAATCCTTTCCTTTGACATTTCTCGACGTCCTGAGTCTGTATCCGCTGCTTTTTTGTCTAATTCGAACCCGAAAGCTCTGTTTTGCCAATTTTAATTAATTGTACTTAGTAGTTTTAGATAAATTGAATATAAGTTTGATCTGTGATATTCTCGTGTTCAGGAATCGAATTTGAGATCGACGAGTTACCTTATCCTGTTTAGACCAACCATGCATGTTTTTCGAGATCTCCACGTGAGTATATCTTCAGCTCAATTCTTAGTGTTTATTCGGTGGCTTAGTGATAGTAATAAATATTAATATATGGTTTTACCTCGTAGGTTCTGATTCAGTTAGATCTGAGCGTGAGACGCGCTTTTCTCGACATTAGAGCTACTGTTTCTAAGGTGTGTCTCTTCTTGTGCTATAAACTTGTGTTTTCTTTTGTGCTATAAATGAATGTCTGTTTACATTTTGTGTGCATTATTCTGTTGTGATTGGTGAAAGTTTTCAGGCATCATGCATAACATGTCATACTGTAATGTAATTGAAAAATCAGATTTATCGAACTATGAGATTTCAGATTTTTAAGACTATGAAACATCAGATTTATAGAATTATGCAACTTGAATTTTATCAATTCAAGTTTCGGACAAGAATTTGATTTTAAAACCAACATCATATCATTGTGTATACATGGATCAAGATTTGTTTTCGGGGAAATTCAGTGGTTTCACCTTCGGGCTGAATTCCACTTCGGATCAGTGGTTCTACCCTTCAGGCTTAGTTTCACTTCGGATGGTGACGATGGAGAGAGTAGGTTATGGGGAACCTTACTCTTCGGGAAGTGTATCAGAGTCTAGGTATTGAGTCTTCGTGAGCATCAGACATCATATCATTCTGATTTAGATTTAATGTGTTATCAAAAATATTTATCAAAAAAATAAAATTAATATTTTGCTTGTGATTGCTTGCACTTTAGAGACACACTAAGCTCTTTAGCTTACACCCCTTAATTTTTACTTTTCAGATATCTCATACTTTTTTAAGCGGTCGGTACTTAGAGCATCTCTTGTTTATTCAGATAAATTATTATTCAGTACGAACCTTTCTGTTACCTCAGAATTGTCATTTTAATATTGTTTGAGATATTTTTGTAGTATGAACTTTGGAACTGTTTTTAATTTGGGTTTTATTAAATGCATGCATCTATGAAGTTACTTTCGAATTTTTAATCAAGTTGTCTGAACAATGATATATGACTACGTTTTATACTGAATGAAATTATTGAGTTTATTATTTATTTTCGAGAATAATTTATACCTTTAAGCATTTAACTTTAAGATTTATAACTTGTGGGACTAGTTTTCAATCGTGACTTCCTAGATTCGGCCCATTCCTTCTGGGCCGGGTTTAGGGGGTTACATCTTAGGTTTATGATTTAGGATTTAGTGTTTAGTATTAATGATTTAGGGTTTACAGTGTAGTTTAGAGTTATTGATCTATGGCATTAATTTGTATGGATTAAGGTTTAGGGTTTAGCTTAGTGTATGTGATTATTTTCAAGTGTTATATAGTCTATAATTTGTATATAATATATCATATGTGATGATATTATTATCAATTATTAATATAGTCTATAGTATATGCCTCTATGGTCTATAGACTATATTGATATGTGTAACATGAATACGTCTCATACGTGTTACGTGATTATACTTTTTAGGGGTTATAGCCTATAGGTTTATGTGATTAGTTTAGGGCTTAGGGATGAAATTTAGGGTTTTGGAGTTTAGTGTTCAATAATTCCCTACAAATCTGTATTTAAATTGAAATTGATCTTTATTTATTTTTAAATTGTGTAAATTAGTCCAATATTTTTAATATGATGATATATTTTTCATTTATGTCCCTAAAAATGTACTTCTAGCTGAAATTGACCCATATTAATTTCTAATTTTTATAATTTAGTCTAATAAAGTAAAGATGGTGTTGTTTTTGTTCATTTTACTCCATAAAATTATATTTTTATCCAAAATTGAACAATATTTATTTCTAATTTTTGTAATTTATTCCAAACCCTATAATTTTGTAATTAATTCCAAACCATATAAATCATAAGTCTCTATAAGAATTCTAAAACTAAAGCTCGAATTTCAATTATAACCTAAATTGGGACTCAATTGAATTAAATTAAAAGCTAAAAGTAAAAATTCGGGACTTAAATAAAAAAAAACATATAAAGTTATGATGACCAAAAGATGAATTTCCCTTAACCTAAAAGAACAAGCGAGTTCTTTCCCTCCAAAATTCCAAATGGAATCATTTTTTAAATTTAATCCAATAATTAATTGCTCATTTGGCATTTGCCACCTAATTTTTTGTTTAATGATTAATTACCCTTTAGGTCCTCACTTGTTTAAAATTTTTCATTTTCGTTTAAACATTTACTTTTAAATTCGAGTTTAATTCAATTTAGTCACAGTTATATATATATATATATATATATTAAAATGTAACATATTTCGGTATCCTAAGGGATATTTTGGTTCATATTAATCCCTAAAATTTTATTTTTTTCCTAAATTTACCCACAATTATCATACTGAAGTCTATTTGTACACGGTAAGACTCGGCTTGAACTTCAACCGAAACTGATATTATCCTACCTGAATTTTATCTGTCAACGACGTGACCCGACCTAAAGTCCATCTAAACCTGAATTAACCCGTTAATTAACTGATTCTGACCCGAACCGTTTTGGCCTAAACCGAAACTTACCCAACCTGAACCCGAACTCAATCTAATTTTAAATTAACCTGAAAATGACCCGAATCTGAGTCGAACCAGACCCGAGCTAATTCGAATCGAACTATTAAATTAACTTGACATAACCCGTATCCAATTTGACCTGACATGTCGTGACCTGAAACCCAAACGATTTCCTGATTTTATATCCCTAATTGATTTTGCGCTTATGGTACAGGTTTATGTGTGCTACAAGTCCCTACGGGCGATGATGTGAAATTGTGCTTGGTGTTGCCTTTGGGCGTTGTGTGGCCAATGGCCAAATTTGTATGGCCCGATATCCGGTGTTGTGGATCTATTTATTCGTCTAAGTTTAGGTAACCACATGACGAACAAAATTAGATTATGTATGAACACTAATAATCATCTGAAAAGAAATGTGATTTGGATATTATAACTTGCATGATATATGAAGCATTGCAATGTGCTTGTATCTCTGGCATACTAAATTCAAAAAGTAATATTTGGATCACTCACATCATCAATTTATAATATTTTGGTCACTGAGATGTTACAAGTCATTAATTTAATGAAGTGACACATTAATAAAATATGTTATTTTTTAATTTGACCCATAAACTTTAGATAACATATTAATTTAAACCCTAAACTTTAAATAAAATGTCAATTTGACCCTTACTTTAGATAAATATCAATTTAACCCATGAGTTTTTAAGTAACTTAATGAAAGGATTATCTGTTAAAACTGAAGCTTGAAACATTTAACACTTAATGAAAGCATGTAACCTAAAGTTAAGTACAAAACTGCGAAACTAAGTAATCAAAACTGAAAGGGCCAATACTCTGTATAAATACTGATTAAGTTTTCACTTTTGGATTTAAAGAAACAACATGAATGCGATGAATTGCATTCTCAATTTGTTTCTGTTTCTTCAAATAGTTTCATTAGGCTCCGCGGATGTCGTTGCGGTACCGCCGTTTAACATTAGTAAAGAGTCTATTCTGAAATATTTGTCATTAGACAACATCACCTTTGATCTTCCAGCTTTGTATGTATTTGGAGACAATTTTGTTGATGCTGGGAATAATAACTATCTCCATATCCCTGAGATTCAAAGCAATTATTCTCCGTATGGGATAGATTTTGGCGAAAAACCCACCGGTCGCTACACCAATGGCAGAACTGTTGCGGACTTCATTGGTACGAAATCAATAACCCCTCAATAACACTCTCATGTCAAAATGTTAATACCTTTATTTTACTGTGCAGCCCAATTTGTCGGCTTGCCATTCCCACCTCCGGTGCTAAGCTTGTCTAAACAAGATAAGAGAGTTCCTCAAACCGGTTTAAATTATGCTTCCGGTTACACCGGCATCTATGAAATCTATGAAAATCAATACGTAAGACTAAGATGTCTTTGCTTAACTTGTTTACCTACATAATGTTAATGTGTCTTGGACATAATTGCATAATGTTAATGTTTATTTCGATTTATATTAGTTGTAATAAGAACTTGCATTCGCCAGGACCCAATGCTGGCCTTGAGAGCGCAAGTAGAAATGTTTAACAAGACAACAAAAAAGTTACAACGTCAATTTGGAAGCAAGCAAAGTTTTTCCAACTACATGTCTGAATCTTTGTTCTTTATTAACGCAATTTCCTTCGACTTGGATGAAGCGTGGGGGGGACTGGATTATGTCTATGGTGATTACTATTATTCTCAACTTATTCTAAAAGACTTCTCCACTCATCTACAGGTAATGAAGGGAAGAGAAATGCTAATGACTCCAAATTAAGAATCCATTAACCGTCTAATTGTTGTTTTATTTTGTAGACATTATATCGACTTGGTGCACGTAAAATTGTAGTGAATAATGCTCTTCCAATAGGATGTCAACCGCATCTAAACAAAGGTGGCGATTGCTACATAGGAGGCAATGAAAGGGCACTATTCTTTAACCCAATGTTATCTAATTTTACAAAAGACTTACGGTCCAAACTTCCAGGATTACAGCTTGTTCTTGTAGATCTATATAAAATTTTTGATGACGTATTTAAATCGCCTGCATCATATGGTCAGTATTATTTAATATTTAATATCATTTCAAAATTGATATCTTTTGTTTCTCAATTCACAATATTTATATTTGCAGGGTTTACAAATGTAAAGAGCCCTTGTTGTAGTACATCAGATCTAAATGACCAGTGTATTCCAAATGCGGAACTGTGCAATGATAGAAGCAGTTACGTTTTCTTTGATGCAATCAACCCTACTGAGAGTATGCATTTCCTATGGGCAAGACGTTTGTTAAAAGATTCATCAGTTTCTTATCCTATCAACTTGATTCAACTGATACAATCTTAAACATGTAATCGATGTTGTCTCAATTATAAAATAACATAGTAAATTCTTAGAAAGATATGCCCCTTCTTTTATTTTTCGAATTAAAAAGAAATGTTTTATTCAATAATAATAAATTGCATGTTGAATAACACAACCTTATGCTTGTGGGAAGGCTTATCTGTAACCCCTAGACCCGCCTATGCGTTACAACGGATCCTAGGAAGTCATATTAGGGTCACAAGAGCGACCCACAGTGAAAATACATATGAAAACATTTTTCTTTCTCAAAACACTTATTAAACTGTAAAATCAAATTCTGTTTCAAATACAATCTCAGAAAATCATTTAAACACATAACAAAAAATTTCAGAAAAGTATTTTACAGACACTGACATGAAACCATACATGACCTACATGCCCCCCCTAACTATACAGTACCGTACTCCAGAGGCAACGCCGAGGGAACTCCGAACACTGATGTCAACATTGTG
This sequence comes from Hibiscus trionum, assembly GCA_030270665.1. Taxonomy (NCBI): domain Eukaryota; kingdom Viridiplantae; phylum Streptophyta; class Magnoliopsida; order Malvales; family Malvaceae; genus Hibiscus; species Hibiscus trionum. The sequence goes on along the minus strand of BSYR01000017.1, from coordinate 39,314,621 downwards.
TCATGCTATATTCTTTTAACCTGCGATAGTAAAAATAACGTGAGCTTGGAAAAGCTCAGTAATACAGAACTACCAAAAGATGCTATAAGCTCATGCAGACATAGGGTAGGCATAACATTCTTATGATGTTCCAGGCAATACTTGTTTCCATTTATGTTTCGCTAATTTAGTGAAGCACTATTCTTGAGGACAACAAGGTTTGTTCTTTTTATGTTACTGAGTATTAAAAAAAAGAGCTTATTGTTCAGAGAATCAACAGAGTGGCGGGTTGGAGAAGTTAAACCACGAAGCCTAGTGTGTTTTAATAAGTTGCAAATCAAACATACATAAGTACTTAACATCATCTACAAAAAAAGTGACATATACCAACGGACACAAATTTGTCGGTAAAACACCAAAAATCCGTCGGTATATACCCTAAACACTTTTACCGACGGACAAAAGGGAAATTCCGACAGACAAAACGCCGTCGGTAATACGCTTGTCGGTATAAAGTTATACCGACGGACAAAACCGTTGGTATAGGTATTCTGAACCCATACCGACGGACACAGCCGTAGGTATAGGTGTGGACTACCCCGACAAATTAAGGTATATATTCCGACGCATTCGGTCCGTCGGTATAGGCTCAGAATACCTATACCAACGGTTTTGTCCGTCGGTATAGGGGTTATCTATAATGACGGTCTGTCCGTCGGTATAGGGGTATAGATCTATACCAACGGTTGTGTCCGTTGGTATAGCTGTTATCTATAATGACGGTTTGTCTGTCGGTATAGGGGTATAGATCTATACCAACGGTTGTGTCCGTTGGTATAGCTGTTATCTATAATGACGGTTTGTCTGTCGGTATAGCTTCTAGCGGTTATCTTTTACTGACAGTTTTGTCCGTCGGTATAGGTTTAATTGGTATTTTTTATTTTTTTAAATATTAAATAATTATTAATATATTCCATTTTTTTATTTAATATTTTTTTATTTTAAATATTAAAATTACTAAAACTACTATAACAAAAATAATTTCATTTTAAAGGGAAAATATTAGATTTAATGTTCGAATAAAAAAAGTATGTAATACATAATCAATAAAACAAGTACCTGCGAGTTTAGTACAAACAAAAGTAATATGCAAACAAGTACCTACGAGTTTAGTACCCACGAGTTTAGTACAAACAAAAGTAATATGCAAACAAGTACCTACGAGTTTAGTACAATCACCCTCTATTGTCTACCAGCATCATTTCCACTTGTATTTTGTTGATTTGTTGAAGGTAAGGATGGACTGATACAATTGACTGGTGTTGAAGCACTACCAGCATCAGGTGTTGCCTATTAAAAGTAATTAAAAAAATGAATTTAAATAAAAAATGAATGGGGTAATAAGAAAGAAAAATATTTTGAATACCTCTGTATCAACCATACGAAGCAAAGCATCCATATCGGGCACATGTAGATCTGGACGCTGTTGTTGAAAGTAGGGTAGAAAACAAGTTTCAAAAAGTTTTTCTAATTTCGCAACCTTAGATTTCAACCCTTCCACTTCTTCAGTATTTTGAGCTGATTGTGAAGGTCCAGATTCTTGAGAAGAACGGGTGTGAACCGCCCGTACACAACGAACACGTCCTCTTCTTTCCGGTCCCTTAACTTGAGCAAACACATCATTTGACCATGAAGTTTGTGATAAATTCTCAGAAGACGAGCTTTCATTTCTCTTCTCTTGAATGCGTTCCTAAAAATATAAGCAAGTTAAACATATAATATAATAACTATATTATATTTATACCGAACACATATACAAAACTTAATAATAATAATAAATTACCACAACAACTGCGGCCCTAGAATTCACGATGCTTCCATCTTTGCGTGTACGAGATCGAACATAGACATCAGCTCGTGTTGGTGGGATTCCATTAGATTCTGCAGTCTGACATTAAGAAAACATCGAGAGATATTAGAAACAAATTTTCAAATCAATGATAATAATAAAGAAAATTATACGCACCAAATCTTCAACAATCCTAGGGAAAGATCTTGTTCCTGTGCAATGTGGTTCACTTAGCTTTGACCTATTTGATCTATTTGTGGCACTTTGTTCCTATTCGAATTATAGGTAATAAATGTTAACAAAAGTTTAAATATTAAAGTTATAGAAATTATAAAACTGTAGTATTTTACCATCGCCTTTGAGGACAACCAATATTCAACAAGTGTCTTCAATTGGTCCAAATTCACTCGTGGATCCTTGCAATTTTCGACGATTTGCTCTACAGTTTGGTTCTCATCAAATATTTGAGATTTTAATTCATTTTTCCACTGCCTCCATTTGGTATTCATATCTGAGAGAACCCATTTCTTAACATGCTTTAATGTGGCTTCATCAACGCCTTCCTCCGAATCAAATAGTTGAAATTGAAATTTTAACTGCATTAACAAAATAAGAGGTATCACAATCCAAGAATAATTATTATTTAGATAAAGTTAGTGTTTTATTATCCAAAGGTAAACAAGCAAGATGCTCACAAATACAAAAAGTAACAGTCCTTCATACCTATAAATACTCAAAACAGTCCCTTAACAATTTCATAAGCAAGAACAAACCCAAAATTCATGCATATATATATGGGACAGCCTTAAACTTAACAATTCAATCCTTACGCATCTTAGAAACCATGAAAACAGTCCACTTAGATACTCACATATACAAAACAGGGCAGCCTAAAAATATTAATTGAAATAACTAATTGGAATGATTCATTTCCAATAGAAATAGATGTATAAAAAAATGTTTATTTGAGCCTACGAATTTTAAACAATGCAGTGATCCATAAGAAGATTGCTTTGCTTAAATGATTGATTTTTGAAGGCCTTTTAAGAACATGCTAATGGGAAATGTCTTTACCTTCCTTTCAGAGTATGATTCTTTATTTCCCTTTGCCCTGATGATTAGAATAAATCATGTGATACGTGTAGATAACTCAAGAGAAAGATAGTGGGAGAATAGAACTTGTATTCTCTGAATTATTCTCACTGTCGAATACAACATGATTAGGCCTATATTAAATAGGCAAATATACAACAGCAGTAGTTACCTACTGTAATTACACAAGTAGAGTCCTAATTACACAAGACTCTAATCTGATTTCTACTTAGATAGGTTATAGAGTACAAGATAAATAGGAATTAAAACTCTACTTAGCCTATACTTGCATAATCTACAATATGCTGGAATGTTCTTTTAATGGCCTATTCTAATAATCCCGGATATAGACATTTTTTTCCTTCTAAAAAACCGATGTAGACAATTCAGTTAGTTATGATGGTGTTGTAATTTTGAATCTAATAAGTGATACTTCAATGCCAGATGGGGTGGACCACTTCCAGAAAGTTGGTTTCATGAGCAATTAACTTTGCAAAAGAAAATTCTTGCTAGAATGTATGAACTTGGTATGACTCCAGGTATCAATTGCTATAGCCATCCATTTTCAATTTTCAGGAAGGAAAAAAGGTTACTTTTCATTACTGTTCATTTATTCTTTAATGTATTAAATTGGTTTGAAACCTCAATTTGTTGCTAGTACTCTAGAATACTTGAAAAAGTAAAACTTTCCTCTTAAGAACTGTCCCTTTTTTCCCTAAAAAATTATGATCATCTTTTCATTTTGAATGAACGAAGAAGTCTTGATTATTTTTGTGAACTGTTTCATGGAAAAGTAGCCACCCCTTGGAAAAGTAGAGTTGACATTTGAGCCTACGAATTTTAAACAATGCAGTGATCCATAACAATCCCCTATCTCATGTTAAACAATGCAATATTTAATTAGTGCACATACCTCGATCGTGGACCACATTTCTTCCTTCTTATTGTTCGGCATCTCATGCCAATTCAAATAACTAATTGGCGCAAACTCAGCCTTTCGCACCATCGTTCCAATAAAGCGACATAAGCAAGTCGATTCTTCACCCACAGGTTGATATAAATTGTTAATTTTGACATTAACGCGTTGTCCCTCTGGAAGCTCCCAAATATCTGGCATAAGTGTTGCTCCTCGAACTTTCTTATGATTAATGTCCTCTACATGAATATGAGTAAGTACAAATGAAACTCAAACAAATAATTGTATTTGAACCGTTGATTTGAGGTGAAAATATCATACCTGATGAAGGTTGTGATTGTTCTTCACGGGATTGTTGTCCAACTACTCCTTGAACTTCTTTAGATTGTTGTGATTGTTGTGCTTGAGATTGCTCTTGATGCTGCGCAGATGTGGCTCGTTGTTCTTCACTTTGAGCACGGGATTCAGAGTTTCTGATTGTTGAAACAATGTTAAGACGTTTTCGTTTCGCCATATTGTTCAAACTCCTGCAAAATTCAATATAAAATATGAGTAAACTTATATTGTAGCAACATCTTATTGTCAGCAAATTTAGTATTAAAAACTTATATTGCAATTGCAGGAAAAAACTAACAATAAAGTACCGCATTCACTTACTTAATCTAGTATTAAATAACACAAAAGTACCAATTTTAGATCATATTTCTTACTTAAATTAAATTTATAAAAAAATTAACAATAAAGTAACACATTCAATTACTAAGTTCTGATACTGTAATTGTAGAAAGGATCAATAAAAAATAACATCCAATCCATTAACCCATGACTACAATAAAACATGTACAAAAGATGACATATAACTCTAAAACATGTCTTCTCCATTTTCTTCATTAATTGGGTATTCCTCTATATTTTCATTTTCCATATCAGGAGTGACATCCAATCCATTAGCACCATCATTTCTGATCCAACTTGAGACACCAGTGTCGGTAGAATCATCTGAAATCAATTGTTCAAGTTCCTCATCTTTGTTAAAGCATGACGCATCACCCATATCGAACACATCTCTAAGCTTAGCATGTTTGACGATTTGCCAACCGGGTTGTCTTTCATCCTTAACAAAGTAAATTTTCTTAACTTGTGATGCTAACACAAATGGATCATCAATTAAATTGTTCCCTTTGTGCGCCAAATGCGAGAAATTCACAAGCGTGAAACCAAATTTATCTTTCTTGCAACCTCTATTGATATCAACCCAATCACATTTAAACAATACAACTTTAAATCGACCTGAATAATTCAATTCAATGATATCTTTCAAAGTCCCATAATAGTTAACTTCTCCTTCGACTGGTTGCTTGTCTCTTGTAGTTGCATAGCTCTACGTCTTACTTGTAACAACAACTCCACTATTCTGAGTTTTCAAGTTTTTATCTCTTCTTGTTGTATGAAATGTAAAGCCATTTATCATGTAACCACTGTATCTCTTAACAACTTCGGTTGGACCTCGAGCAAGCCATTTAACTACATCGACAACACTTGAATGTACTTGTTGATCCAAAAGTGCAACCTATGAAATAGTTGAAGTGTCAATACTAATTGTTTAAATAATATCATATAAGTTTCACATTTTAATTATTCTATACTTACATGATCACGAAACCATGTATGAAAAGTTTCACTTTGCAACTTCTGCATCTCAAATGGTGAAAATCGCTTCTTTCGGTTACGTCTCTTAATCTCTTGTTCTTGTTTCCTAAGTGAAAAAACAAAACAATTATAATTCGCGTGGAGTCATATCTATAAACAATTGAAGAAACTTACTTTATATATAGAGATACTTCATCTGAATTGAATAGTACATATCGATGAGCTTGCGCTAATCCTTGTTCATCAAGCACAAGTCTTGAAACCCTTTTACGCTTCTTGACATGAAAAGTTGATTGTTTCTTCCTTCCTAATGGTCTTCCAGATGTAGAAAAGATTGTAATTTCAGAACCAAGATAAGGATTTTGACCATCATCATTACGACCAAGTCGATTGAATATAGTCTCAACCCCCTCCAAATATCGAGAGCAAAAGGTCAAACACTCATGTGATAAGTAACCTTCCGCAATAGATCCTTCTGGATGAGCTCTATTGCGTACAAAAGACTTTAGTACCGACAGATACCTATTTCATTGGAAGAAAAAGATTATATTTTAGTAAACATCTTATTAAATATTTTTATAATTTCACTCCTAATAATATATTCTTAAATTGTACCTTTCCACTGGATACATCCACCGATAAGTAACAAGACCAGCAATTTTAGCTTCATTCGCTAAATGAATTAGCAAGTGCATCATGATTGTGAAAAATGATGGAGGAAAAATCTTTTCAAGATCACATAAAATTGATGCAGCTTTTAACTCAAGTCCATCAAGTTCACTTTCTTCAAGGACCTTAGAGCAAATATCTCTAAAAAAATTGCACACTTCAATAAGAACTATGCAAACTTTTTCAGGCAAATTTCCCCGAATGGCTATAGGAAGAATCTCTTGCATTAGGAGATGACAGTCATAACTTTTGAGCCCAAGTAGTTTCCGTTGTTTAAGATGCACACAACGTGAGACATTGGAAGAATATTCATCAGGAGTTTTCATTTCCTTGAGAACTTTCAAGAAAGAATTTTTCTCACTCAATGTCATTTGATAAGAAGCTTGAGGCAAGTACAAAGTGCTACGGCCAATTCGTGTTTGTGGATGAAGAACACTCCTTATACCCATCTCGACAAGGTCTAGTCGTGATTTATAGGTGTCCTTATTCTTCCCTTCTTGTCCAATCAATGTTCCAAGAATATTATCACAAATATTCTTCTCTATATGCATCACATCAAGATTGTGACGCAATAGTTGATGCTCCCAATATGGTAAAGAAAAGAAAATAGATTTTTTCTTCCAAGGGCCATTTTCGGTTCCATTTAAACCTTTCAATTGCCTCAATACATCGCTACCTGATGGTGGTGAAGGCGCACTTCTATGTTCTTCAGTGCCATCAAAAGAATGTTTGTCGGTTCGAAACTTGTGGTTAGGATCTAACCACCTACGATGACACATATAGCAAAACTTTCGACTATGCTTCAACCACTTAGAAGCAGTATTATACCCACAACAAGGACAAGCATACTCTCCTCTAGTACTCCATCCAGATAAGTTGGCATATGCTGGGAAGTCATTTATAGTCCACATCAAAGCTGCATGAAGTTGAAATGTTTGACTCGTTGCAGCATCAAAAGTTTCAACACCAACTTCCCAAAGCTCATGTAATTCTGCAACTAAAGGTTGCAAGTATACATCTATATTATTTCCTGGACCTTTTGGACCAGAAATGAGCAAAGAGAGTATAAAATTGGACTGCTTCATACATATCCACGGTGGCAAATTATAAGGTATCACGATAACAGGCCAAGTACTGTGCGTCACACTCAGAGTTCTAAATGGATTAAAACCATCAGAAGCCAATCCTAAACGGATGTTACGAGGATCTGAAGAAAATTCAGGATACCGAGAATTAAATGATTTCCAAGCCAAGGAATCTGCCGGATGCCTTACACGCCCATCGTTCTTACGACTGTCTTCATGCCAAGTCATCAAAGGAGCAACATTTGAAGACATAAATAGTCTTTGCAATCTTGGAATGAGGGGAAACCAACGCAAAATCTTTGCAGCTTGTTTCTTTTTTTGAAGAAGAAGTGTGAACATCCTCATCTTCGACACTATTGGAGGTTCCTTTCCATCGGGAGGCTCCACATTTCAAACAAATTTCTCTTTTTTCATTTTCCTTCCAAAACAACATGCAGTCATTTGGGCAAGCATGAATCTTTTCATATCCTAAACCCAATTCACGAATGATCTTTTTCAATTCATGATAAGACCTTGGCAGAGTATTACCATCCGGCAATGCAAGTTTTAACACCTCCAACAAGGAATTGAATGACTTATTTGTCCACCCATTAAAACATTTAATGTGGAACAAATAAATGATAAAGGACAACTTTGAAAAGTTTTTGCAATTTGGATAAAGTGGCACCTCTGCATCCTTGAGTAAATCAAAAAATTTGTCTCCTTGAAGTCTATGATTATGATCGCCAAGCCTTGTAGTTTCATCTACCGAATTATTGTTATGTTCATCATTATTCATAACTCGCTCTGCCATCATATCATTCAAGAGGTTATGAATGTCGTGTTCAAACTCTCTTTCTTCTACATTAGTTGAAATTGGTGGCGTAGATCCATCACATCGCTCCTCATGAAAAATCCAACGGACATAACCCTTAAGAAAGCCGTCACATATTAAGTGATCAAATGCATCTCTTCTAGATACTCTATAAGTGTTTACACAATTCACACAAGGACACCAAATTTTTCCATCTTCAGTTCTCTCAAAGGCGAAGTTTAAAAAACTAGTAACCCCTCTAATGTACTCTTCACTTGCCCTTGATGTGAGATTGATCCATGTCTTATACATCAATGATACCTGTATTACCAATGAACTAATGACATTTTAAATTTAATTTATTTTTGCAGTGATTTCAAACTAACTATTGTCCATCATGTGCAGTTCTTAGTCTTACAATAAATTATTTGAGGTACCTCTAATAGCTTAATCTAGTATATTAAAGTAAACGACAAAATGGGTCAAAACTCTAATAGCTTATGCATCCAACTCTAATAGCTTAAACTTAGATTAACATATGTTAATAATTTAAAATAAAATAAATAAATAAAATGATCTATTTACTCACCTTGTCGTCCCGTATCAGAAGAAGATGAGTCAGAACTCTAATAGCTTTTGCATCCAACAAGAGATGATAACTCAACAACGCACCTTTGAAAAATAATCAAGGACAAACAAACACCAGATTTCTAGTTAGCCTCCACAAAACCTGGAATAGGCGTCAAATAAGAAGGTTCAATTAGCAAATAACTTGTAGAAGACAAACAAACAAATAAGAAAATCAACTCAAAGCTAGTAGGACAGAAACATGCCAATAAAAACTAGAAATGTAACCTATTCACCGCAAAGAAACATTGAACTGTTAAACCAATAAAAAAGTATCAGTGATCATTTCATTGGAAGATGAAAGGTGACAACACATGAACTTAATAAATATCTGTGGAATTACAAGCAAACAGATGCAATGAATCCAATATAAATATGCTAGGCATTTCCTAAAAGATGAAAAGGGACAACACATGAACTTAATAAATATTATCAGTTCCTATTCCAGCTTCTATCTAACCCATTCAATAAGAATCAAACTTGTTTTCCATATGCATAATGTATGTATTCAAATTTACTATCAAATAATTCATTGAATAAAAGCTATCATAAGTCCAGGTTGACCCTGAAAGTTTATCCAACACATTTTTTCTAATATTGTTTTTGTATGCTCTCAATATCAATATCAAATCAAATCAGAAATAGTTATAGATTTCGAAATTGAAAGTGTAGAGAGGAAGGTTGAAAGGAATTGTGAAAGTTTTAACTTAAAAAGGAGACTAAAACAGAATGAAGTTATGTTCAAAGGTGGAGGTCTAAGTACAGAATCTTATTAACCTATAAAAAAATCAGATTTTTGTTTATAAAGGTTATTAAGCCAAATTAGGCAGGTTTGTATACTAAAAACAACTTACGGTTGAGTGGTGCAGGAGCTAGTAAGTGGCTGGTAAAGCTTTATTTGTAGATGCTTAGATTCTACTTAATGGTTACGCGTTGAAGCTGTCATCCTAACATAAGATAAGTGCAATCCTAGGAAGAAGCAGGGTATGAATGATGGTAAAAGTACTATCTGTGTTTATATGATTCTTCAATTTCATAACAAATTTACACAACCTAGCCATGGTAAAAGTACTATATGTGTTTATATGATTCTCCATGTAACAGCAAAAAGATTTTATGATCATCAGCTGGTCACACAATCACTTAATGTTTCAATTAAGGAAAAGTTTAAAAGACAATTTCCTATGTATATCATGACTACTGAACCTCCAATAAACCATCAAAGTGCACAAATTAGTCACTAAAAAATAAAATTAGAGTCTACAACTAGTTAAATCAGTCTTCAAGACAATGACCAGAATATCATGATATTGAGAGCATACAAAAACAATATTAGAAAAAATGTAAAAAAAGAAGAACCTATCAGTCTCCAAGATAAAAAAGTGCATTCATAAAGCATTTCCCATTTTGCCTTATTGGACTCGGTTTCATACTCCTCCCAAAGCAAATCCATCCCTCGAATAGTTTACATGCCAATGTTCTCTTCCACTCTTTTTCTCTCCTCGTCAACCCCAAATTCCCGACACTGGAATTGTAATTGGAATTATAATCCCCACCATTTTCAGTCAATATGTGGGAATTCATCATTCCACTCTTTTTCAACGAATAATTTATTAGAAAAGGTTTTGTAGCATACCTGGAATCAAACAGAGAGAGCAGAAGACGCGGGCTTGAAGCCAAGATGGCGTTCAAAGCCATGGCCGTCGACGAGCGCAAGAGAGAGCAGAAGACGTAGGCTTGGAGCCAAGACCGGCGTTCAAAGCCACGGCCGTCGACGAGCACGAGAGAGAGTAGAGTTATTTGGGTGAAATTTTAATTTAGGGATTTGGATTTTGGGGAATTCTATATCGTGAAAATAATTAAAATCTATAAAAAATTAACCTGCCTATACCGACGGTGGTAAATACCGTCGGTAAATATTTTATCTATACCGTCACACAAGTTTACTTATACCGACAAACTGGGTCACCTATACCGACGGTCACAATAACCGTCGGTATAAACTACACCTATACCGACGGTTTCAGTAAGTCTTCGGTATATATTAGATCTATACCGATGCATTCTTATTTTCCGTCGTTATATATTACATCTATACCGTCAAATTCTTTATCCGTCGGTATACATCCGAACTTTTACCGATGGTGTTATTTTCCGTCGGTATAGATTATCTATAGCGACGATATCTATCCGTCGGTATAACCGAGCGTCGGTATATGTACATTTTTTTGTAGTGTCATATCATATGAGCACATAACAGATTAAATGCAAATGTTCAATGTTCATACAGAAGTTTACAAGAACTACCCTCCAACCGAACACCAAAATGCAATCCCCCAGAACTGCATACAGAAGGTCTTACCCTAGGCCTGAGGCGTAGGAGCCTACCTAAGGGAATGCCTTAGGTCCAGAAAGACTTACCCTAGGCCCGTGGGCGTAGGAGCTTAACAGAACAGCTGGATCAGGGCTGTGACAGACACTTCAATCATATCCCGAGAATAATAAGATAAAAACGCAAATAAAAGAATTGAGTTATCAAGATAGAGAGAATGGGTTCGATCCCCGGCAACGGCGCCAAAAACTTGTTGCGTGTAAAAGTTTCTATCGCAATTGTAGTGCAAGTGTACACGACGCAAGTAGTAAAGTGATACGAAGTATCGGATATCGTCTCCACAGGGATTGGGCTAATAGCTTCACCTTGATTTACTGCACGAAAGTAAAAGAAATATTTGAGAGTTGTCACGAGAATAATAAGATAAAAACGCAAATAAAAGAATTGAGTTATCAAGATAGAGAGAATGGGCTGGTATTGAATTGCTCGGTAGTGCAGGTATTGGATTGCTTAGGAACTCCAGTTCTGTCGTCGCTCCCGTCGCCGACAGCACCTGTCGCGATGGCTATCCATTAGCTGTCGCGGCAGCAGACACACCAACTCTGTACTTCAAGTTTGGCAAGAATCCCAGATCTGCCTGGCCTATCCCTAGGTCCAAGTCTGTCGATGATCACGTCTTTGATGATACCTCCCGGCGTGAATCGAAGGATGAACACCGATGTGTATGAATTCTTCCTTAGCCACTTAACCTCGCCCTATCCCTAGGCACGAGATGGTTCAACTATAAACTAGAGAACGCGCTCTTATCTCTTTCGTATACTTAACTCTCCCGATGCTAAGTAAATGGATAACCTTACAATGCTCTCCCGATGCTCTTGCAAGATATTAAAACCAAGATAAAAGAACTTGAAGTTTATTTTATTGAACTTGGAAAATCCTAAAACAAAACAACCCGTAGCCCTAGGGGGAATTTAGAGCATGTCGGTGACGGGTGGACGGCAGGGGGTTTTTGGTTTCGGTTATGGGGTAATCGGTGGTATCTCCTAGGTTAAATCTATGCCCTTATATAAGCTTTGGGCTCAAGTCTTCTAAGGTAAAAAGGATTACAACTTTAATTAAAAGTAAGATTCTAATAAAGACTAATCTCTAAAGACTCCTACTTTCCAGCCGCATCCTTGCTTTTGGGAATTTCCTTTCCTTGAGCTTTGGCTTGACATATCTTTTGATCCGGGGCTTGGAAAAATATGTGGCTTTCACACGACAGACGAGCAGATTTTTCTCTATCTATCGAGGTCCACTTTGCTTTTCCTTTTCATAAGTCTGCTGTCACCATGCTGTCACGACAGGTCCATGGCAGCTTCGTCTTCTTCGTCTGCTTGTCCAGTTCAGCTCTTCTGCTTCTCTGCCCTGCGCCTGCCTTCAACGTCTACTATGGCAGATACCTGCAAAAATAGCCATCTTTTAGTAGAATCCGTGCCTTTTATATATTTGTGATGTTTTGCTGTAAACTGACCTAAATGCAATGAAATGATGCTTGAATGCGGCAGAAATATGGGTTAAAAAGGGTGTAAATAATAGTACTTTTACACACTTAACAAGTATCCCCTAATAGAACGATTCAGATCATTTCCCATTATTATCAGAATTCAGAAAACATAGCATATAACAATATCATTATACAGAAGTTCAGATATCATAAGTTCATAACGGACCAGGATATAATCTCAATCATATTGCGCATACAAGACTTTTTCAACAAATATAATCATGCTTCTCGAACAGAATCATTCATACTTTTAGATTTCACACCCTATCAGATAAACATGTTTTTCAACTCAAAGTGCATCATATATATACCCAACAGAATGCAACACACGTGGAACACACTAGACAGAACAAATTTTATTTCTCAGAGATACCTGATATTTACAGAATGAGACACATTCCCGAAATCTATTCAATTTCCACAAATCCGCTTGCAGCCTTCTCTTCTCTTCCAACTCCTTGTCCGATAGACCCCCTTTACCCATTTTAAAATCCAATTCCTCTATCAGTGTCGATGTAGCTTCAATTTTTTGCTCCACACTCCCAAATGAAGAGCGATTCCATACACGCAAAAATTTGCGCAACCCATCTAACTTCTCAAGCAAAGATAACGCTCGACCATTACAATTTGGAGTCGATAATTTCTCTCATTCATTTTCCATTACTTGTACATTCGCCTTTTTCTCCAACCAGCAATTGAGAAATCGAAATGGCCTAGGACCCCAATCCACTTCCCCACAAGCTAATTTTACCGCTTCATGATCCGACAAACCCTTTGGCAAGATAGTTTGCACTAGACCAGCAAAACGATCCACCCATTCCCCGCTAACTAGAAAGCGATCCAACCTACTACATTTATTACCCGAACCAAACCATGTAAAATTCTTCCCAGCAACTGTCACGTCAATGAAACCCATCGTTTCAATAAATGTACCGAATTCGATCATACCTCTATTCGATCCATGGCAGCAACGTCGTTCCTCCATAGATTTCACCACATTAAAATCACCCGCAATGTACAATGGCAACACCCTTTTTTGCACCTCGGCTTGTAAACAATCCCATAGCGCACGCTGTCCCTCCACCGTACAAGGTGCATACACATTTACCAAACCGCATCGCCAATCGTCCAATACCCATCGACCCCATAACGCCACAAAGTTTTGATTAACTTCTGCTGCCTCCAATTGAAAGCGAGACGATTCCCAAATCACCAATAAACCTCCTGAACGACCACTAGCCGCAGAAAATAAAAATTCAAAGGTATCCGAATGCCAAACCCGTTTCACCACTTGCTTGGTATTCACCTCCAATTTTGTTTCCTATATGAAAACCATCTCCCCATGATGTTGTCGCATTAGCGATTGGATTGCTCTACACTTCAAACTCGCGCGCAAACCCCGTATATTCCACGACAACACCCTCATTTTCGATTGCTATTACAGTTGTTCTTGCTGATGCAATAAATCGGCAATGTCCCTCACAATTCCCTCCTCATTCCTAATGGTGTCAGCCCCTATCAACTTGCATAAATGCACTGTAGACCGAGCCTCTTGTATATGATCTAATTGGCGCACTTCCTCCTCCGAATTACCCTTCTTCTCACTCACATTTGTGCATTTTTTCGTTACAATTTGTTTGCTTTATTATTTCCCTTATTCACCACATTCCTATTCTCACCCAATAACTTAGAGTCCAACCCACACCCCGCTACCTCCTCACACCGCATGTCACTTGAATTGTCTTCCGCAACCACTTCCACCACCAAGGGCTATGTTCGCGCTAGAGTCCCACCCGTCTTGGTATGCACTGGACATTCCACAAGACACGGGTCGTGTCCTCCAATTAAAATTCCCAAGCCCCTCCTAATACCATTGTCACGCATTATTAGCCCCACATCCTCGTCCGACATCCAACCTCTATAGTGCATAGGAAAACCTTTCGAATGATCCACCCCCAATGTATTCCGAGCCATAGTCTCCCACTCACATTAGCAGCATCACCCAAGTCGCACTCTTGTGCTTTACTGTCACCTCTAGTGTTCTCCCCATCTCGAATGTGAGCATCCTCAGCCCCATCATTTTTCGTTAACGTTATATCCTCCTTGCTCCCTTCGGATTCGGTCACCTCCATACAATGTCGACAACCTTTCTCATCCATCATCGGCTCAAATTCGATTACACGAACCTTATAAACATGTTGCCCCACTTTAAAATCCAGAATTCCCTTAATACACTCTATGTGGTCCGTCTCCACCATCATTTCACCTCTCTCAAAAGATGTAGGTTCCGCGATCGACTCCTCACATTTAATCAAACGCCCCCACCTCGCAACCACCCTCTCAAATGACCCTTTCGACCAAGCGTGAATTGGAATTCCTCGGATGGATAGCCACGCTCTCCGATTACCTATGTCTATTTTCGGCGACCATTCATTCATCGCACTAAACCATTTCAAAAACGTTCCAGAATTCAACATTTCAGATTTGTTCAATTCATCGGCAAAAATAAGTAAGACCCTAGATCCCGCTATGCGCATAATTGACAAATTCCTCAGCCCCTCCGCGTGCAATTCTTTTGCCAACGTAGCTAATCCCTTGGCTTGCCGACACCACCCCACAACGCAATTCCTTAACGTATCTAACTTATTTTCATCAATCTCTCCAATTACGCCTTCCTCCTGCTTCTCTCGACTCCCTTCAATCGATACATTTTTCGCTGCCTCCCTTCTTACCGATGAACTCCCCGTTGAATCCTTTCTCCCTCTAACTCAATTTCCATTCCGTTCAAACCAGCGTCCCGCTGTTTCTTGCGTGAACAAGATCGAAATCCGCGCCCCATATATCCATAATCCGTCTAGCCTATCCCTCACCCGCTGTGCCTCCACTCTCGATTTCATTCGCACAAAACCAAATCGCTCACCAAGCCGCGTTCTCTTATTCGGAATAAAAACATCTAATACCTGCCCATGTCGATCGAATTCTTGCCATAACCCTTTCCAATGTAATTGTGACGATAAATTTCTCACAAACAAAGTCCAACCTCTATTCTGAATATGCTCGATCGAAATCTTGTTTGCACCACTCTTCTCGCCGGCGCTAAACTCCCTTCCTTGAGCCATTCTCTAGACTAAAGATATTATACCGTTGTTTCTAATCTCACCACCCAAAAGAATTACAAATCAACTAATAATTTTAGAGAAAATTAATACACATGTCGTGTAAACTTTAGTTTATACGAGTTTTTTAGTTTTAGGGGTTAGGGTTTAAAATTTAAGATTTTAGGTTGTAGAGTTTAAAATTTAAAGTTAATGTTTAAAATTTAGGGCATATGGTTTAAGATTTAGGGTTTTGTTTTTAGGGTTAGGATTATGATTTTAAGATTTAGATTTTATAGTATAAATATACAAACTTGTGTATAATTAGTTTCACACAACATGTGTATCAAAATTTTACCTATAATTTATGTAACCTAATCTTTAAAACCAACATGGCCCCGAACAGCTTTCTCAGCCTTTGCCCATCCCAAATATATTTCTACTCCTATTTTTCTAGGCAGCTAGCCTTTTTCCAATATCATCAATTTATAGAAACTTTGAATTTATTTATATTGGATGTTGGAGCGGTGTACGTTAGGATTGGATGAAAATCTTCAACCCCTTTTCGATATCACTATTTATACTCCACACTTAAAATTAGGTTTAGGGTTTATGGTCAGGGTTTGATGTCACTACTTATATCCCACACTTAAAATTAGGTTTAGGGTTTATGGTTAGGGTTTAGGGAATTTAAGAATGTGTGTATTTTTAGGGTGTAGAGTTTAGGATTTAGAATTTAGAGTTATGACTTGAAATTTAATTTTTTAGTATTTTTTAGTGTTGAGGCATACATAGGGTACCGAAAAATAGCAAACAATTTTTATCCTATTTTAATACATTTGTGTTGTTCTTCAAACGAATGCATATAATGAGACATACACCAATTCTTTTTTTACAAAATTTGAATAATCAAAATTAATCATTAACAAACTAAAGCCTTTTTTTTCTTAAATAAAAATGTATTACGTTCGTAAAATAAATGTCGGAATTTAAACTCATATAAGATGAATTTATCTTTAACTATTCGGTCAATTAGTGGATGAATCTCAACAAACTAATTACTTTAAATTAAAATTAACATGTAAATAAACCAAAATTTCCTTTCGGATAGGAACTCTTGCTTAAGCTATTCTCTTTAAGAGGCATAAAGATCAATGATGCAAAAATCAAACTTTTACAAGTGTTATTTTGTGTTTGCCAATTTTTTCTCATTTTTCTGCTACAAAAAATCGATATAGCATTCTAGGAGCATGCCACTACCCATGAAATTGTACCTCATTATCACTTTGGCACGTAGAGAATTTTCTTGTTCAGTTTGACACTTAAACTATACAACTGTAATTTACATTACCCAACTTATTATTCTATTAGGAAAAATTTATAAATTTATATGACACTCTAGGAACACGATATGTGGCACATAATATATGTTAAATTTGAACGTTTTTGAGAAAAATCATAAAAAAAAAACTTTAAGAAAATATTTGGAAAAAATCTATTTTAAGAATTGAGAGTTTTTTTATATTTTTTATTACAAATTTTCTTTATTTTTCTGAATTTAATATATATTATATAACATGTTTCTAGAGTGTTATATGATAATTTTTACAACGGAAAATAACTAAAATAATATATATATATATATATATATATATATATATATATATATATATATATCAAGTTTGGAGGCCAAACTCTCACAACGTTAACGTTAAATTTTTACAACATATGAACTAAGTTATGTGATGTGAATTTGAGATGTGAAATTGATAAATATGATCCCGGTTATCATGGTATTAGGATTGATTTTAGGGATGTAAAAAGTTGACCCAACTTACAAAATTTTGGAATCGAATTGAGTCAGAACTGCTTGTGACTCGAAATGGTGGTGATCCGAAATCGATTTGAGTGCGAACTGGTGTTGACATTAACCCGAACTGGACCTAAAAATTTTGGATCTGAACCCAACCTGAACCAAAATTTCAAATATATCGGGGACTTGCCAACGAAAAATAATATTCTTTTGTGCTATGTGAACTAAACTCGACCTGAACCCGAACTCAACCTGATAATGTGATAACCGAACCCGAATTCAACCTGATATGAACCCGAACCCGAACCCGAGATTAATCAGGTCGGGTTTGGGTTCAGCTCGTTCTCAGGTAAACACCAGTTCGGGTTCAGGTCGAGTTAGACATGAGAACGACCTGAACCCAAACTCAACCTGATAATGTGATGACCGAACCCGACCTGCATCCGACCTGGTATGAACTCGAACCCGAGATTAACCTGGCAAATAACTGATATTACCCGACATGTTATCAACATGACCTATTATGAATCTAATCTGTAATTGACTCAACATGTAAATGATCTGACCTGTTATTGAACTAATATGATATTTACCCGACTTGGTATTTATCTGACTTGTAATAACTAATAAGTTACGATTGATGAAGTTGTAAGATTATGAATTTATTATATTACAGCGTGACAAAAATATATTTTCACAATTTAAGGTACATGATTAACTATGATCATTAAATTAATATGTTTACTTTTTATATTTATAAATTATAGTATATAAGTTTTATTAAATATCTAAATGCTGCCAACATGATTCCTTATGGTTTATGATGTATGGTTTATGGTTTAGTTTAGTGTTATTGGTTTATGATAAGGTTTATGGTTTAGTTTAATGTTTAGTTTAGGGTTATTGGTTTATGTGATTAATTTGGATTTCTTAAGGTTTAGGGTTTAGTATCAATGATTTATGGTTTAGCTTATGATTATTGGTTTATGAGATTAATTTCGATTCTTTAAGATTTATGGTTTTGGGTTTAGTATATATTAATGGTTTATGGTTTAGCTTAGGGTTATTGATTTACGAGATTAATTCCGTTTCAACTTGCTAATTTATGCATTTGAATTTGAGTAAATATTTAAATCAAAGCTTCATGTGTACAATTGAACTAAATTCCAGTTTCAACTTTCATGTGTACAATTACATGTTTACATCCAAATCAAAGCTTAGGGTTTAGGCCTTTGTGTTAATGATTTAGGGTTTATGGTGTAGTTTAAAATTATTGGTTTATGAGATTAATTTCCATGGCTTAGGTTTGTGGTTTAGGATTTAGTGTTTAGTATTAAGGGTTTAGGGTTTATAGTGTAGTTTAAGGTTATTGATTTATGGCATTAATTTGTATGGTTTAAGGTTTAGGGTTTGATTTAGTGTATGAGATTATTTTCTAGTGTTATAGAGTACTCTATAATCTATATATAATATATCATATGTGATGATATTTTATCAATTATTAATATAGTCTATAGTATATGCCTATATGGTCTATAGACTATATTGATATGTGTAACGTGAATACGTCTCATACCTGTTACGTGATTATACTTTTTAGGGGTTATAGCCTATAGGTTTATGTGATTAGTTTAGGGCTTAGGGATGAAATTTAGGGTTTAGGAGTTTAGTGTTCAATTAATTCCCTACAAATCTGTATTTAAACTGAAATGGATCTTTATTTATTTTTAAATTTTGTAAATTAGTCCAATATTTTTAATATGATGATATAGTTTTCATTTAAGTCCCTAAAAATGTACTTTTAATTGAAATTGACCCATATTAATTTCTAATTTTTATAATTTAGTCTAATAAAGTAAAGATGGTGTTGCTTTTGTTCATTTTACTCCATAAAATTATATTTTATCCAAAATTGAACCATATTTATTTCTAATTTTGTAATTTAGTCCAAACCCTATAATTTTGTAATTAATTCCAAACCATATAAATCATAAGTCCCTATAAGAATTTTAATACTAAAGCTCGAATTTCAATTATAACCTAAATTGGGACTCAATTGAATTAAATTAAAAGCTAAAAGTAAAAATTCGGGACTTAAATAAAAAAACATCTAAACTTATATTGACCAAAAG
This sequence comes from Hibiscus trionum, assembly GCA_030270665.1. Classification (NCBI taxonomy): domain Eukaryota; kingdom Viridiplantae; phylum Streptophyta; class Magnoliopsida; order Malvales; family Malvaceae; genus Hibiscus; species Hibiscus trionum. The sequence goes on along the minus strand of BSYR01000017.1, from coordinate 39,295,043 downwards.
ATGAATTTTCCCTAACCTAAAAGAACAAGTGGGTTCTTTCCCTCCAAAATTCCAAAATGGAATTATTTTTAAATTTGATCCAATAATTAATTGCTCATTTGGCATTTGCCACCTAATTTTTTGCTTAATGATTAATTACCCTTTAGGTCCTCACTTGTTTAATTTTTTTCATTTTCGTCTTAACATTTACTTTTAAATTTGAGTTTAATATATATATATACAATTATATATATATATATATATATATATATATATATTAAATTGTAACATATTTCGGTATCCTAAGGGATATTTTGGTTCATATTAATCCCTAAAAATTTGTTTTTATCCTAAATTTACCGACAATTACCATACCAAAGTCTATTTGTACACGGTAAGACCTGACTTGAACTTCAACCGAAACCGATATTATCCTACCTGAATTTTATCTGTCAACGACGTGACCCGACCTGAAGTCCATCCTAACCTGAATTAACTCGTTAATTAACTGATTTAGACCCGAACCGTTTTGGCCTAAACCGAAACTTATCCGACCTGAAATTAACTCGACCCGAACCTGAACTCAATCTAATTTGAAATCAACTTAAAAATGACCCCAATCTGAGTCGAACTAGACCCAAACTGGCCCAAGTGAATCATTAAATTAACTTGATATAACCTGTATCCGATTTGACCTGACATAACGTGACCTGAAACCCAAATGATTACTTGATTTTACACCCCTAATTGATTTTGCGCTTATGGTACGGGTTTATGTGTGCTACAAGTCCCTACGGGCGATGATGTGAAACTGAGCTTGGTGTTGCCTTTGGGCGTTGTGTGGCCAATGGCCAAATTTGTATGGCCCGATATCCGGTATTGTGGATCTATTTATTCGTCTAAGTTTAGGTAACCACATGACGAACAAAATTAGATTATGTATGAACACTAATAATCATCTGAAAAGAAATGTGATTTGGATATTATAACTTGCATGATATATGAAGCATTGCAATGTGCTTGTATCTCTGGCTTACTAAATTCAAAAAGTAATATTTGGACCACTCACATCATCAATTTATAATATTTTGGTCATCGAAATGTTACATGTCATTAATTTAATGAAGCTCTCAAAGGCACCCTAAAGGTAAAATGATTAGAAATGTATGAGTTCCTAAGGAACTAGTAGTTTATAATAATATTAATGCTGTTGCTTTTTGAATTTTTAAGAGAACCAATATTTTGGAACTAACTCACATGGACCCAAAATAATTTGGGTACCAAAAATCAAGAACTAATCTTTGTTTGTAGGGGACATTGCTACAGGGCCAAAGCTTTAAGTCAAAACAAAGCTAAGAGTTTGTTGTAGTCAAATAGAACAACTTATAACTGCGCGGTGTATTGCAAATGTGGAACTTTGCAAAGATAGAAATAGCTACGTTTTCTCTGATGCAATCAACCCTACTGAGAGTATGCATTTCTTATGGGTAAGACGTTTGTTAAAGGATTCAACAGTTTCTTATCCTATCAACTTGATTCAACTGATACAATCTTAAGTTTAAGCATGCAACTAATATTTTCTCCAAAATAAAATTGATTGTCAATGTATGACTTTATTGATAAAGAAATCGTACATGATCACGATAGGCCTCAATTATAAAATAACAGAATAAATTCTTAGTATGATATTCACATTCTTTTATTTTTCGAATTAAAAGAAAATGCTTTATTCAATAATAGAGACTCAGACTCTCTACAAACTGATTTCTCGTATAAAGCGATTTTGGATGTAACATTCTTAAAGTTTACATAATCTCAGCCTCAATTTGATTCGTATCAAAGAAACTACAATTTTAATGGATTCTTTCTTCCGTACCATATTAATGATTTAAACTACAGTTTTAATGTGATAGACTCATAGAAAAGTGAACCTAATTTTTATAAAAGAACGTAGAGTAGGTCATCCGTTTAGGTTTATTTTTTTTCCTAATATGACGAATAGTATATAGGGTTCATATTCTAGTTTTGGAATTGGGATTGGTTCACATCAACTTTCTTACAATTCCTCATAATTAATTGTCTCAAACAGCTTTTTTCGAGCCTTTGCCCATTGCACTGACAGTGCGTTGGAATCTTTTCAAAATTTTCCCATCTCATTAGGGCTCCAATAACATGCTTGTAACCCCTTGACTCGGTCTAACCAATTCACAGACTCGAACGAGTTACACGGGAAATATTGAAATAAATCGGTGAAAATTTACCTCAATAAACGATATTTTTTTAATCTTGTCTAGATGCTCTTAACGAACCTTAAGGTGATCATGCTCACAGCGGGTAAAGATACGACTCGAACGAGGTCAATTGAATATTCGATTAATTTGGATTCCTTAAGGTCTAGGTTTAGTATTAATGGTTTAGTTTAATGTTATTGGTTTATGATAAGGTTTATGGTTTAGTTTAGTGTTTAGTTTAAGGTTATTGGTTTATGTGATTAATTTGAATTCCTTAAGGTCTAAGGTTTAATATTAATGGTTTATGGTTTAGCTTATGATTATTGGTTTATGATATTAATTTTGATTCCTTAAGATTTATGGTTTTGGGTTTAGTATTAATAGTTTATGGTTTAGCTTAGGGTTATTAATTTACGAGGTTAATTCTGTTTCAACTTGCTAATTTATGCAATTGAATTTGATTAAATATTTAAATCAAAGTTTAATGTGTACAATTGAACTAAATTAAAGTTTCAACTTTCATGTGTTCACTTACATGTTTACATCCAAATAATAATAATAATAATAATAATAATAATAATAATAATAATAATAATAATAATAAATATCCGAATTGAATTAATTTATTAAACTTAGAATCTAATTGAGTTAAATTAAAATCTAGAAGCATAAATCACTAACATAATTAAAATAATTCTAAAACTAAATGTGAAATTTCAATTAAATTAATCTAAAATTAGATTCAATTGAATTAAATTAAAACCTAAAAGTAAAAATTTGCGATTTAAATGAAAAACATCTAAAGTCCGAAAAATAATTTCACCTAACCTAAAAAATCATGTGGGTTCTTTCCCTCCCAACTTTCATTTTAATTAAAAAAAGGAAATAGATAATTGGTAAAAAAAAGGAAAATGACAAAATTTTAGAGGGAAATAAGCTGAATATTATTTAGGTTAGAGATTAATTACCCTTTAGGTCCTGCTGTGTTTAAAATATTGCATTTTAGTCCTAATATTCACTTTTAAAATTTAGTTTAATTCAATTTAGTCACAAGTATCCCCACGGTTTGGACTTCAGATATAACAATCCCCTCCCCAGAGTGATATTTAGTCCTTAAAAATTTACTTTTAGCCGAAATTGACCCCTATTTATTTCTAGTTTTTGTAATTGTCTAATAATTTCAATATGTTGATATTTTTGTTCATTTTAGTTCCTAAGAATTAATTTTTAGCCGAAATTGAACCATATTTATTTCTATGGTAAAATTGTGAAATTGGTCACTAGACTCTCAAACTTTTCCACTTTCAAATTGTCAAATTAGTCCCTAATTTCGATTTTATGCTATATTTTATGGTAAAATTGTGAAATTGGTCATTTGACTCTCAATTTTCTCCACTTTCAAATTGTCAAATTGGTCCCTAATTTCGGTTTTAGGCTATATTTTTTATGGTGAAATCGATCCCTAACTTTGGTTTATGACATAGGGATTAGGCCTTTGTGTTAATGGTGTAGGGTTTATGGTGTAGTTTACGATTATTGGTTTATGAGATTAATTTTCATGGCTTAGGTTTATGGTTTAGGATTTAGTGTTTAGTATTAATGGTTTAGGGTTTATAGTGTAGTTTAGGGTTATTGATTTATGGCATTATTTTGAATGGTTTAAGGTTTAGGGTTTAGCTTAGTGTATGAGATTATTTTCAAGTGTTATATAGTCTATAATCTATATATAATATATCATATGTGATTATATTATTATCAATTATTACTATAGTTTATAGTATATGTCTTTATGGTCTATAGTCTATATTGATATGTGTAACGTGAATACGTCTCATACATGTTACGTGATTATACTTTTTAGGAGTTATAGCCTATAGGTTTATGTGATTAGTTTAGGGCTTAGGGATGAAATTTAGGGTTTAGGAGTTTAGTGTTCAATTAATTCCCTACAAATTTGTATTTAAACTAAAATTGATCTTTATTTATTTTTAAATTGTGTAAATTAGTCCAATATTTTTAATATGATGATATATCACCCGAGATTAACCTGGTAAATAACTGATATTACCCGACCTGTTATCAATCTGGCCTATTATGAATCTAATCTGTAATTGACTCAACATGTAAATGATTTGACATGTTAATGAACTAATATGATATTTACCTGACTTGGTATTTATCTGACTTGTAATAACTAATAAGTTACAATTGATGAAGTTGTGAGATTATGAATTTATTATATTACAATGTGACAAAAATATATTTTCACAATTTAAGGTACATGATTAACTATGATCATTAAATTAATATATTTACTTTTTATATTTATAAATTATAGTATATATAAGTTTTATTAAATATCTAAATGCTGCCAACATGATTCCTTATGGTTTATGATTTATGGTTTAGTTTAGTGTTATTGGTTTATGATAAGGTTTATGGTTTAGTTTAGTGTTTAGTTTAGGGTTATTGGTTTATGTGATTAATTTGGATTCCTTAAGGTTTAGAGTTTAGTATCAATGATTTATGGTTTAGCTTATGGTTATTGGTTTATGAGATTAATTTCGATTCCTTAAGATTTATGGTTTTGGGTTTAGTATATATTATTGGTTTATGGTTTAGCTTAGGGTTATTGATTTACGAGATTAATTACGTTTCAACTTGCTAATTTATGCATTTGAATTTGATTAAATATTTAAATCAAAGCTTCATGTGTATAATTGAACTAAATTACAGTTTCAACTTTCATGCGTACAATTACATGTTTACATCCAAATCAAAGCTTAGGGTTTAGGCCTTTGTGTTAATGGTTTAGGGTTTATGGTGTAGTTTAAAATTATTAGTTTATGAGATTAATTTCCATGGCTCAGGTTTATGGTTTAGGATTTAGCGTTTAGTATTACTGGTTTAGGGTTTATAGTGTAGTTTAGGATTACTGATTTATGGCATTAATTTGTATGGTTTAAGGTTTAGGGTTTGACTTAGTGTATGAGATTATTTTCAAGTGTTATAGAGTCTATAATCTATATATAATATATCATATATGTTTATATTATTATCAATTATTAATATAGTCTATAGTATATGCTTCTATGGTCTATAGACTATATTGATATGTGTAACGTGAATACGTCTCATACGTGTTACGTGATTATACTTTTTTAGGGGTTATAGCCTATAGGTTTGTGATTAGTTTAGGGCTTAGGGATGAAATTTAAGGTTTAGGAGTTTAGTGTTCAATTAATTCCCTACAAATCTATATTTAAACTGAAATTGATCTTTATTTATTTTTAAATTGTGTAAATTAGTACAATATTTTTAATATGATGATATATTTTTCATTTAAGTCCCTTTAGGTCCTCACTTGTTTAAAATTTTTCATTTTAGTCTTAACATTTACTTTTAAATTTGAGTTTAATTCAATTTAGTCACAATTATATATATATATATATATATATATATATATATATTAAATTGTAACATATTTCGGTATCCTAAGGGATATTTTGGTTCATATTAATCCCTAAAAAATTATTTTTATCCTAAATTTACCCACAATTACCATACTGAAGTCTATTTGTACACGGTAAGACCCGACTTGAGCTTCAACCGAAACCGATATTATCCTACCTGAACTTTATCTGTCAACGACGTGACCCGACCTAAAGTCCATCCAAACTTGAATTAACCCGTTAATTAACTGATTCAGACCCGAATCATTTTGGCCTAATCCGAAACTTGCCCGACCTGAAATTAACTCGACCCGAACCCGAACTCAATCTAATTTGAAATCAACCTGAAAATGACCCGAATCTGAGTCGAACCAAACCCGAGCTAATCCGAATCGAACCATTAAATTAACTTGACATAACACGTATTTGATTTAACCTGGCATGACGTGACCTGAAACCCAAATGATTACCTGATTTTACATCCCTAATTGATTTAGCATTTATGATACGAGTTTATGTGTGCTACAAGTCTCTACCGCCGTAGGGTTGCGACGTCATCACTGCTGTTTGGGTTCTGTAAAACCTAAAATGGTAACATATGGATGAAACCCTAAAAGGGTAGTGGGTTGTGGAAATTTGGTATTATTTGTTGAGCCCAATTGGAAACCCTTGTCCAGATTTGTGTATGTTGTGTGTATGGTAGGGTTTGAACCCAATCCATGAGGCCCATATGTATGTGTTTAAGTGAATAGCCCAAAATCAAAGGACTCAATAAGATGAATCGGAAGCCTAAACCGAACCATGGGCTTGTGAACCGAATCAAACTTGTTGACTTGGACTAGGGACCAGTTTTGACCTTGAATCGAACCGGACCCGTTTGACCTACTCGGATCGTTGACCCGAACCGATTTTGACCTTTGACCATTTGACTTTTGACCCTTTGACCAGTTTGACTTTGACTTTGACCAGTCAAGTCAATGTTGACCATTGACCTTGGACAATTGACTTTGACTTTGACTTTGAACGTTGACCAAAGTTGACTTTTTCGGAAATCCTTTCCTTTGACATTTCTCGACGTCCTGAGTCCGTATCCGCTGCTTTTTTGTCTAATTCGAACCCGAAAGCTCTGTTTTGCCAATTTTAATTAAGTGTACTTAGTAGTTTTAGATAAATTGAATATAAGTTTGATCTGTGATATTCTCGTGTTCAGGAATCGAATTTGAGATCGACGAGTTACCTTATCCTGTTCAGACCAACCGTGCATGTTTTTCGAGATCTCCACGTGAGTATATCTTCAGCTCAATTCTTAGTGTTTATTCGGTGGCTTAGTGATAGTAATAAATATTAATATAGGGTTTTACCTCGTAGGTTCTGATTCAGTTAGATCTGAGCGTGAGACGCGCTTTTCTCGACATTAGAGCTACTGTTGCTAAGGTGTGTCTCTTCTTGTGCTATAAACTTGTGTTTTCTTTTGTGCTATAAATGAATGTCTGTTTACATTTTGTGTGCATTATTCTGTTGTGATTGGTGAAAGTTTTCAGGCATCATGCATAACATGTCATACTGTAATGTAATTGAAAAATCAGATTTATCGAACTATGAGATTTCAGATTTTTAAGACTATGAAACATCAGATTTATAGAATTATGCAACTTGAATTTTATCAATTCAAGTTTCGGACAAGAATTTGATTTTAAAACCAACATCATATCATTGTGTATACATGGATCAAGATTTGTTTTCGGGGAAATTCAGTGGTTTCACCTTCGGGCTGAATTCCACTTCGGATCAGTGGTTCTACCCTTCAGGCTTAGTTTCACTTCGGATGGTGACGATGGAGAGAGTAGGTTATGGGGAACCTTACTCTTCGGGAAGTGTATCAGAGTCTAGGTATTGAGTCTTCGTGAGCATCAGACATCATATCATTCTGATTTAGATTTAATGTGTTATCAAAAATATTTATCAAAAAAATAAAATTAATATTTTGCTTGTGATTGCTTGCACTTTAGAGACTCACTAAGCTCTTTAGCTTACACCCCTTAATTTTTACTTTTCAGATATCTCATACTTTTTTAAGCGGTCGGTACTTAGAGCATCTCTTGTTTATTCAGATAAATTATTATTCAGTACGAACCTTTCTGTTACCTCAGAATTGTCATTTTAATATTGTTTGAGATATTTTTGTAGTATGAACTTTGGAACTGTTTTTAATTTGGGTTTTATTAAATGCATGCATCTATGAAGTTACTTTCGAATTTTTAATCAAGTTGTCTGAACAATGATATATGACTACGTTTTATAATGAATGAAATTATTGAGTTTATTATTTATTTTCGAGAATAATTTATACCTTTAAGCATTTAACTTTAAGATTTATAACTTGTGGGACTAGTTTTCAATCGTGACTTCCTAGATTCGGCCCATTCCTTCTGGGTCGGGTTTAGGGGGTTACATCTTAGGTTTATGATTTAGGATTTAGTGTTTAGTATTAATGATTTAGGGTTTACAGTGTAGTTTAGAGTTATTGATCTATGGCATTAATTTGTATGGATTAAGGTTTAGGGTTTAGCTTAGTGTATGTGATTATTTTCAAGTGTTATATAGTCTATAATTTGTATATAATATATCATATGTGATGATATTATTATCAATTATTAATATAGTCTATAGTATATGCCTCTATGGTCTATAGACTATATTGATATGTGTAACATGAATACGTCTCATACGTGTTACGTGATTATACTTTTTAGGGGTTATAGCCTATAGGTTTATGTGATTAGTTTAGGGCTTAGGGATGAAATTTAGGGTTTTGGAGTTTAGTGTTCAATAATTCCCTACAAATCTGTATTTAAATTGAAATTGATCTTTATTTATTTTTAAATTGTGTAAATTAGTCCAATATTTTTAATATGATGATATATTTTTCATTTATGTCCCTAAAAATGTACTTCTAGCTGAAATTGACCCATATTAATTTCTAATTTTTATAATTTAGTCTAATAAAGTAAAGATTGTGTTGTTTTTGTTCATTTTACTCCATAAAATTATATTTTTATCCAAAATTGAACAATATTTATTTCTAATTTTTGTAATTTAGTCCAAACCCTATAATTTTGTAATTAATTCCAAACCATATAAATCATAAGTCTCTATAAGAATTCTAAAACTAAAGCTCGAATTTCAATTATAACCTAAATTGAGACTCAATTGAATTAAATTAAAAGCTAAAAGTAAAAATTCGGGACTTAAATAAAAAAAACATCTAAAGTTATGATGACCAAAAGATGAATTTCCCTTAACCTAAAAGAACAAGCGAGTTCTTTCCCTCCAAAATTCCAAATGGAATCATTTTTTAAATTTAGGGTAAACTACCTGAAATACCACTCAACTTTAATGTGTGACTCTAATATGCCACTGAACTAAAATTCGATACTATAATACCATTGAACTTCACTGTGTGATTCAAAGTTAGCACTCCACCGTTACTTCCGTTACAGAATTCTGACGTGGACTCTAACTCCCATTACAGGGATGACGTGGTATAAGACTTAAAGAAAGAATAAAAGAAATACAACTTATACCGGTATAAGACTATAACCCTAAACCATTTCTCTTCCCAAACCTTGTCTCTTTAGCCCTCACACTAACCTTAAACTCCCCACTTCCTTCATTAGCCATCCCTTCTCTCAACTCTCTATCTTCCCCTCAAGCCCCTCCCACCACCACCCCTTTTACTGAATCCAAGTTCTTGCAGCTTGGACTTGAAGATGGGTTTGTCTTAAAAACCATACCTTTTTGTATCTCTTTACTTTTGTTTCAATTAAGCCAATGTATGTATGTATGTATGTATGTATGTATGTATGTATGTATGTATGTATGTATGTATGTATGTATGTATATATGTATGTATGTATGTATGTATGTATGTATGTATGTATGTATGTATGGTTAGTGTTTAGTTGTTTTTCTTGATGGTGATGAGTGTTGTGACAGGAAAATTAGGCCTTGCCCATCAACAAATCCGGGTTGTATTTCAACAAATGCAAAGTCATCATCTTTTGCTTTCCCATGGATTGTTCCTGAGAGTTCTAAAGAGAATGCAGTTCAGGTTTGACAAATTTGTTCTTTGAGCAATTTGCAGTTCAAGTTTGGTTTTTTTGAGAGCTTGTTTCATTGCAGGAACTACAAGAAGCAATTCTCAAAACTCAGAAGAATCCCAAGATTGTGCTTGTTGAAGATACCCCAAATGGTATGTAAAGACTAAACCAGCTGCATTGTTCTGTGTTTTCATATTTCTCGAATTGCTCTCGTTTTCGGATACGGTTTCGAATATATATGATGTTGCAAATTGGGGTTTAGGCCTTTTGATGTTTGAGATTTAATGATATGGGACTGAAACAAATCAGGGAAATATATGCAAGCTGAGGTGGATGGAAGGTTTGGTCCTGATGTGATGGAGTTTTTAGTGAAAGGGGATGCTGTTACTTACAGGTCCATGGCCATGAAAGTTACTTATACCATGAAGACAAACACGTGTAAAGTGACTTATAACAAATCAGGGAAATATATGATGTTGCAAATTGGGGTTTAGGCCTTTTGATGTTTGAGATTTAATGATATGGGACTGAAACAAATCAGGGAAATATATGCAAGCTGAGGTGGATGGAAGGTTTGGTCCTGATGTGATGGAGTTTTTAGTGAAAGGGGATGCTGTTACTTACAGGTCCATGGCCATGAAAGTTACTTATACCATGAAGACAAACACGTGTAAAGTGACTTATAACAAATCAGGGAAATATATGATGTTGCAAATTGGGGTTTAGGCCTTTTGATGTTTGAGATTTAATGATATGGGACTGAAACAAACCAGGGAAATATATGCAAGCTGAGGTGGATGGAAGGTTTGGTCCTGATGTGATGGAGTTTTTAGTGAAAGGGGATGCTATAGTCTTATACCGGTATAAGTTGTATTTCTTTTATTTTTTCTTTAAGTCTTATACCACGTCATCCCTGTAATGGGAGTTAGAGTCCACGTCAGAATTCTGTAACGGAAGTAACGGTGGAGTGCTAACTTTGAATCACACAGTGAAGTTCAATGGTATTATAGTATCGAATTTTAGTTCAGTGGCATATTAGAGTCACACATTAAAGTTGAGTGGTATTTCAGGTAGTTTACCCTTAAATTTAATCCAATAAATAATTGCTCATTTGGCATTTGCCACCTAATTTTTTGTTTAATGATTAATTACCCTTTAGGTCCTCACTTGTTTAAAATTTTTCATTTTCGTTTAAACATTTACTTTTAAATTCGAGTTTAATTCAATTTAGTCACAGTTATATATATATATATTAAAATGTAACATATTTCGGTATCCTAAGGGATATTTTGGTTCATATTAATCCCTAAAATTTTATTTTTTTCCTAAATTTACCCACAATTATCATACTGAAGTCTATTTGTACACGGTAAGACTCGGCTTGAACTTCAACCGAAACTGATATTATCCTACCTGAATTTTATCTGTCAACGACGTGACCCGACCTAAAGTCCATCTAAACCTGAATTAACCCGTTAATTAACTGATTCTGACCCGAACCGTTTTGGCCTAAACCGAAACTTACCCAACCTGAACCCGAACTCAATCTAATTTTAAATTAACCTGAAAATGACCCGAATCTGAGTCGAACCAGACCCGAGCTAATTCGAATCGAACTATTAAATTAACTTGACATAACCCGTATCCAATTTGACCTGACATGTCGTGACCTGAAACCCAAACGATTTCCTGATTTTATATCCCTAATTGATTTTGCGCTTATGGTACAGGTTTATGTGTGCTACAAGTCCCTACGGGCGATGATGTGAAATTGTGCTTGGTGTTGCCTTTGGGCGTTGTGTGGCCAATGGCCAAATTTGTATGGCCCGATATCCGGTGTTGTGGATCTATTTATTCGTCTAAGTTTAGGTAACCACATGACGAACAAAATTAGATTATGTATGAACACTAATAATCATCTGAAAAGAAATGTGATTTGGATATTATAACTTGCATGATATATGAAGCATTGCAATGTGCTTGTATCTCTGGCATACTAAATTCAAAAAGTAATATTTGGATCACTCACATCATCAATTTATAATATTTTGGTCACTGAGATGTTACAAGTCATTAATTTAATGAAGTGACACATTAATAAAATATGTTATTTTTTAATTTGACCCATAAACTTTAGATAACATATTAATTTAAACCCTAAACTTTAAATAAAATATCAATTTGACCCTTACTTTAGATAAATATCAATTTAACCCATGAGTTTTTAAGTAACTTAATGAAAGGATTATCTGTTAAAACTGAAGCTTGAAACATTTAACACTTAATGAAAGCATGTAACCTAAAGTTAAGTACAAAACTGCGAAACTAAGTAATCAAAACTGAAAGGGCCAATACTCTGTATAAATACTGATTAAGTTTTCACTTTTGGATTTAAAGAAACAACATGAATGCGATGAATTGCATTCTCAATTTGTTTCTGTTTCTTCAAATAGTTTCATTAGGCTCCGCGGATGTCGTTGCGGTACCGCCGTTTAACATTAGTAAAGAGTCTATTCTGAAATATTTGTCATTAGACAACATCACCTTTGATCTTCCAGCTTTGTATGTATTTGGAGACAATTTTGTTGATGCTGGGAATAATAACTATCTCCATATCCCTGAGATTCAAAGCAATTATTCTCCGTATGGGATAGATTTTGGCGAAAAACCCACCGGTCGCTACACCAATGGCAGAACTGTTGCGGACTTCATTGGTACGAAATCAATAACCCCTCAATAACACTCTCATGTCAAAATGTTAATACCTTTATTTTACTGTGCAGCCCAATTTGTCGGCTTGCCATTCCCACCTCCGGTGCTAAGCTTGTCTAAACAAGATAAGAGAGTTCCTCAAACCGGTTTAAATTATGCTTCCGGTTACACCGGCATCTATGAAATCTATGAAAATCAATACGTAAGACTAAGATGTCTTTGCTTAACTTGTTTACCTACATAATGTTAATGTGTCTTGGACATAATTGCATAATGTTAATGTTTATTTCGATTTATATTAGTTGTAATAAGAACTTGCATTCGCCAGGACCCAATGCTGGCCTTGAGAGCGCAAGTAGAAATGTTTAACAAGACAACAAAAAAGTTACAACGTCAATTTGGAAGCAAGCAAAGTTTTTCCAACTACATGTCTGAATCTTTGTTCTTTATTAACGCAATTTCCTTCGACTTGGATGAAGCGTGGGGGGGACTGGATTATGTCTATGGTGATTACTATTATTCTCAACTTATTCTAAAAGACTTCTCCACTCATCTACAGGTAATGAAGGGAAGAGAAATGCTAATGACTCCAAATTAAGAATCCATTAACCGTCTAATTGTTGTTTTATTTTGTAGACATTATATCGACTTGGTGCACGTAAAATTGTAGTGAATAATGCTCTTCCAATAGGATGTCAACCGCATCTAAACAAAGGTGGCGATTGCTACATAGGAGGCAATGAAAGGGCACTATTCTTTAACCCAATGTTATCTAATTTTACAAAAGACTTACGGTCCAAACTTCCAGGATTACAGCTTGTTCTTGTAGATCTATATAAAATTTTTGATGACGTATTTAAATCGCCTGCATCATATGGTCAGTATTATTTAATATTTAATATCATTTCAAAATTGATATCTTTTGTTTCTCAATTCACAATATTTATATTTGCAGGGTTTACAAATGTAAAGAGCCCTTGTTGTAGTACAGCAGATCTAAATGACCAGTGTATTCCAAATGCGGAACTGTGCAATGATAGAAGCAGTTACGTTTTCTTTGATGCAATCAACCCTACTGAGAGTATGCATTTCCTATGGGCAAGACGTTTGTTAAAAGATTCATCAGTTTCTTATCCTATCAACTTGATTCAACTGATACAATCTTAAACATGTAATCGATGTTGTCTCAATTATAAAATAACATAGTAAATTCTTAGAAAGATATGCCCCTTCTTTTATTTTTCGAATTAAAAAGAAATGTTTTATTCAATAATAATAAATTGCATGTTGAATAACACAACCTTATGCTTGTGGGAAGGCTTATCTGTAACCCCTAGACCCGCCTATGCGTTACAACGGATCCTAGGAAGTCATATTAGGGTCACAAGAGCGACCCACAGTGAAAATACATATGAAAACATTTTTCTTTCTTTCTCAAAACACTTATTAAACTGTAAAATCAAATTCTGTTTAAAATACAATCTCAGAAAATCATTTAAACACATAACAAAAAATTTCAGAAAAGTATTTTACAGACACTGACATGAAACCATACATGACCTACATGCCCCCCCTAATTATACAGTACCGTACTCCAGAGGCAACGCCGAGGGAACTCCGAACACTGATGTCAACATTGTGTCATGCTATATTCTTTTAACCTGCGATAGTAAAAATAACGTGAGCTTGGAAAAGCTCAGTAATACATAACTACCAAAAGATGCTATAAGCTCATGCAGACATAGGGTAGGCATAACATTTTTATGATGTTCCAGGCAATACTTCTTTCCATTTATGTTTCGCTAATTTAGTGAAGCACTATTCTTGAGGACAACAAGGTTTGTTCTTTCTATGTTACTGAGTATTAAAAAAAAGAGCTTATTGTTCAGAGAATCAACAGAGTGGCGGGTTGGAGAAGTTAAACCACGAAGCCTAGTGTGTTTTAATAAGTTGCAAATCAAACATACATAAGTATTTAACATCATATCATATGAGCACATAACAGATTAAATGCAAATGTTCAATGTTCATACAGAAGTTTACAAGAACTACCTTCCAACCGAACACCAAAATGCAATCCCCCAGAACTGCATACAGAAGGTCTTACCCTAGGCCTGAGGCGTAGGAGCCTACCTAAGGGAATGCCTTAGGTCCAGAAAGACTTACCCTAGGCCCGTGGGCGTAGGAGCTTAACAGAACAGTTGGATCAGGGCTGTGACAGACACTTCAATCATATCCCGAGAGTATCCCCTAATAGAACGATTCAGATCATTTCCCATTATTATCAGAATTCAGAAAACATAGCATATAACATTATCATTATACAGAAGTTCAAATATCATAAGTTCAGAACGGACCAGGATATAATCTCAATCATATTGCGCATACAAGACTTTTTCGACAAATATAATCATGCTTCTCGAACAGAATCATTCATACTTTTAGATTTCACACCCTATCAGATAAACATGTTTTTCAACTCAAAGTGCATCATATATCATGATCAAACAATCATCACATAATCATAATCCACATATATATATATATACACAACAGAATGCAGCACACGTGGAACACACTAGACAGAACAAGTTTTATTTCTCAGAGATACCTGATATTTACAGAATGAGACACATTGAACTTTTGGCTCGAATCAGATATTTTAGGAGTTCATACATCATGCTCTTTAAATTCAAATATGTCGTGAACGATTTAATCATTTAAGCTCACAAGGGTATTATGGCCATTTCGACGTTAATGGGCATTTTGGTAATTATGCCAACATTGAATAAGCAATGGTTCACAGAACTCAAGTATCTTGTTTGCTCATTAATTTTCTAACCGGACATTCAAGTATTTCTATATCAAGGTCTTTTAAGTTATCAGATGATTCTAGAGATGCTCTAATCATTTAGTCTAACATAACATTTTAGTTATTTAACTATCATGACAATTTTTTCAAATATAGCACAATCATAACAGAACGACGATTATAATTCTCAGGGGCTCTAACAGTTTATCAAACCTCTAAAATGTGTTTAATGCGGCATATCCCAACTTTACAATACTTACTAACATTCAGATGTGAATAATTTGCGTGCATCAGAACTTAACACTGACTGTATTGTATGTCTGAACAGTCGCCCTCATACTTTACTATACAGTTTAACTTTGAGTAATCAAGCATATAATCCTTGCAAATATTCCTACCTTACCTTGGTATGGTAAGCGATAGGCATACACGAATCGTTTTTCTTAACACTTAGGGGCACTTTAGCCATTTAAGTCTTATTAGAAAATTTCAAGATTTCATTGGGTGTATAACCACCTATTTAACTGAAAGGGGGTATTCTAGTCATTTTGAAAATTTGGGATAAAGCCACCATTCCTTTTTTTTCTGAATTACCATTCGGTACCTCCATCATTCACGTACTCAGTAGAGATTAAGTCGTCTTAATCCCTCTGACCGTTACAGACGATTCATTAATTTTAGAACTTGAAGGTATAAACGTCATTCCAATTAATTAGACATTTAGGTGCTCGAGGGTACTACAGTCTTTTTGGGTCGTTACAATTATTCCAATTAATTCGCTCGTTACTGTTGTAAGGATCGACGTAGGATTACAACGATATTCTCAGATGATTCACCTTTATGTGTTATACAGAGTTCAGGGGGAAAGTCCAAGTTTGAATCGCACGAACTTGTACAAAAGTGCCAGAGTCTTTCCAATAAATTATACATCTTAGGCGGAGTAAAAATTTGCTTAGTTAGACAGAATGCAAATTTCGAGTCATTTCTTTATTAGAGGGGTGTTTTAGTCATTTTTATAACCCAGGGGCAATTTCGTAATTTCATAACCAACATCTCATGCTCCGCATTCTGAGCATTGGTTCCTAGAAACCATTGATAGAGTTTCAGATTTAACTGTATTATTTATTACTATTAGCACTTTCGATACCCCCGGTCTATTAATATTCTTATCTGAATATTTTGATCTTACTGATTCTCATACTTATTTTTCGTATATGATTCGACTTAAGAAGAGTTCCCGAATACACTTCATCACAAGCATGCATGCTTTAACCGAATATCAACATGATCATAAAGCATACCAGGGGTAGTAGTGTATTACCTTAGTTCCGAGTTATACCGGTTGACTCAGGATACTACATTCGATCGCATTCGAATCCGGACTGGATGTCCCATGACATCTCGAATGCCAAGATACTTGCATACCTTCAATACACACAAATTAACATTTCAGTCCTTATCCAAAGAGCTCTTAACAAAATTAAACATATAAACACTTTCGGGTTCAAGGTCAGATTCGGAGGCTTTCGAGTCAGAATTTTGCAAAATGGGCTTCAAAAACGGACTCATGACGTCGAAAAACATAAAATGTGAGTTTTCGGAAAATTTAACTTTTTGGTCAACGGTCAAAGTCAACGGGTCAAAGTCAATGCTGACGTCATGCTGACGTCACAGGTCAACTGGTTTGACTCATTGAGTCAACTCGGGTGAGCTGACTCGCTGAGCCGACTCGAACACACGGGTCGGGTCGGACGGATCGGACGGGTCGGACGGGTCGGACTCGGGTCGGATATGGGGCAGAGCGGGTCTGGTTCATGGGCTGACCGGTTTAATTGGGTTTGGGCTTTGGGCCAAACCGGTTCGGGTTTGGCTGATGGACCGACCGGATCATCCGGTTCTGGCTGGCTCGACCCGGTTCACTTACCCAACCGATTTGGTCACTGGACGGTCGACGGAGAAGTCACCGGAGTTGCCGAAATCACCGTTTTTCACCTGAAAAATTATACAACACCGATTATACAACTAATCCAACCCACACAAGCCAAAAATCGCTGGAAAATACTCAAAAAGCTTGCGAACAACCGAAAGGTTGCCGGAACTTACGTAGCTCCGACGGAGGCTTCACCGGCATCAGTTGGACACGAAACCTTATGGGTTTTGTACGACACGACGAGGGGAGCCGAGAACCGACGGTTGTTCCTCAAACGGACGTCGAGGACGGTCGGAAATTGAGTAAAACAGAGAGGCGGCGGCACAAGGGATTCGACCAATCTTTAAATGGAGATTCACGACGATCGGGGAGGGCGGACGGCGCGTGGAGATGGGGGTTCTAATCAGGGCTCGACGGGGAATGTCTTGGCACCGGCGGTGAGCAGCACGACGGGGCGGTGTTGGAGATCGGGACGGTGGCTGATGAAGGGGAGATGAAAAGATGGTAGAGCTTTCGGAAAAAAAAATCTTAGATCTCATTCACTCTGGGTAGTTGAGGGGTAAGATGGGTTATTAAATCCTCTTTAAATGCTTCCCAACTAACTTTAATAATATTGCAGGCAACCTAAGACAACAATGAGCACTTGGCTCGGATAGTTAGCACTTTGGGTGGTGAGGGCTAAGGTCTCGGGTTCGAGCCTCCACACCCTTACCTTCATTTCCCTTGTTATTTTTTTACCGGGTGTTACAACTCTCCCCTTCTTAAGAAAAAATTCGTCCTCGAAATTTACTAGGGTCGGACAAATGCAGAAACTGCTATTTCATTCATTCTTGTACTGAAACTATTCCCTCAGAGTATCATTGTTTCTCAGGACTCTTAGTCGGTCATAGATTAATCTGGCAATTTCCTCAATCGCAAGGAGTAACTTTATATCCAAAACCACCCCATCATACATCTCATACTTGTTTATTAGAATACGGTAATTGCACCCATACGGAACCTTGTACGGTGCCAAGCAAATACTTGTCTCATAACTTTTATTTTAAACAGACTCGGTCGGGAATAAAAAACATTCCCTACAATTACAAAAGTCACTCATATGACCCAGAAGTATATGCATAACTCTTCTAGGTTTACCATCAATTTACATATGAGAAACTGTCCCCAAAATTCAGTCGAGTACTCATGGCATGCAGTCGAGCCTTCTGAAATCGAATATATACCATTGAATTTTCAATTAGGGATGTTACATAACGATACATCATGCCACATTTTTAGAGATGTCTTTCTTTAAGCTGATCGAACATAACCAAAGTTTTAAACAACTATCACTTACTTTCAACATAACCAAGGATCAACACAGAATTTACATTTTCGCCACATTCACAAACACTTTTCTCTGAAGTTCATAGAGTTTTTTTTTATCACATTTCCGTTAGGGTATTTTCATACACAGTCGTTATCACCGGATAGCCTTTCATGCAATCTTACATCAGTTATCCGGCATGATCAAACATTTATTCTTAATTTGATTCACAAGTATAAACCATCTAAAGTTCCTTATCTAGATTCAAATTCAACCATTTAATTCAAAACATAGACGAACATTATAGACATTTTCTGTAAGCAGATGTTGAGCTATGAAAGGCAGAATACTCAGATTTGGTTATTTCAGGAGAAAGGATTCGACATCAGAGTTTCGGCTCGGAGGAGTACGGTTATGATCTAGGGGCATGCACAGACCAGACATCCTATGACAGACGATCAGCCGATCTACCCAAAATGACGCAACTCTAAGCTCTGATACCACTAAATGTAACCCCCTAGACCCGCCTATGTGTTACAACGGATCCTAGGAAGTCACATTAGGGTCACAAGAGCGACCCACGGTGAAAATACATATGAAAACATTTTTTTCTTTCTCAAAACACTTATTAAACTGTAAAATCAAATTCTGTTTAAAATACAATCTCAGAAAATCATTTAAACACATAACAAAAAATTTCAGAAAAGTATTTTACAGACACTGACATGAAACCATACATGACCTACATGCCCCCTAACTATACAGTACTGTACTCCAGAGGCAACGCAGAGGGAACTCTGAACACTGATGTCAACATTGTGTCATGCTATATTCTTTTAACCTGCGATAGTAAAAATAACGTGAGCTTGGAAAAGCTCAGTAATACAGAACTACCAAAAGATGCTATAAGCTCATGCAGACATAGGGTAGGCATAACATTTTTATGATGTTTCAGGCAATACTTGTTTCCATTTATGTTTCGCTAATTTAGTGAAGCACTATTCTTGAGGACAACAAGGTTTGTTCTTTCTATGTTACTGAGTATTAAAAAAAAGAGCTTATTGTTCAGAGAATCAACAGAGTGGCGGGTTGGAGAAGTTAAACCACGAAGCCTAGTGTGTTTTAATAAGTTGCAAATCAAACATACATAAGTACTTAACATCATATCATACGAGCACATAACAGATTAAATGCAAATGTTCAATGTTCATACAGAAGTTTACAAGAACTACCCTCCATCCGAACACCAAAATGCAATCCCCCAGAACTGCATACAGAAGGTCTTACCCTAGGCCTGAGGCGTAGGAGCCTACCTAAGGGAATGCCTTAGGTCCAGAAAGACTTACCCTAGGCCCGTGGGCGTAGGAGCTTAACAGAACAGCTGGATTAGGGCTGTGACAGACACTTCAATCATATCCCGAGAGTATCCCCTAATAGAACGATTCAGATCATTTCCCATTATTATCAGAATTCAGAAAACAGAGCATATAACATTATCATTATACAGAAGTTCAGATATCATAAGTTCAGAACGGACCAGGATATAATCTCAATCATATTGCGCATACAAGACTTTTTCAACAAATATAATCATGCTTCTCGAACAGAATCATTCATACTTTTAGATTTCACACCCTATCAGATAAACATGTTTTTCAACTCAAAGTGCATCATATATCATGATCAAACAATCATCACATAATCATAATCCATATATATATATATATATATATATATATATATATATATATATATATATATATACACACACACAACAGAATGCAGCACACGTGGAACACACTAGACAGAACAAATTTTATTTCTCAGAGATACCTGATATTTATAGAATGAGACACATTGAACTTTTGGCTCGAATCAGATATTCTAGGAGTTCATACATCATGCTCTTTAAATTCAAATATATCGTGAACGATTTAATCATTTAAGCTCACAAGGGTATTATGGCCATTTCGACGTTCATGGGCATTTTGGTAATTATGCCAACATTGAATAAGCAATGGTTCACAGAACTCAAGTATCTTGTTTGCTCATTAATTTTCTAACCGGACATTCAAGTATTTCTATATCAAGGTCTTTTAAGTTATCAGATGATTCCAGAGATGCTCTAATCATTTAGTCTAACATAACATTTTAGTTATTTAACTATCATGACAATTTTTCAAATATAGCACAATCATAACAGAACGACGATTATAATTCTCAGGGGCTCTAACAGTTTATCAAACCTCTAAAATGTGTTTAATGCGGCATATCCCAACTTTACAATACTTACTAACATTCAGATGTGAATAATTTGTGTGCATCAGAACTTAACACTGACTGTATTGTATGTCTGAACAGTCGCCCTCATACTTTACTATACGGTTTAACTTTGAGTAATCAAGCATATAATCCTACCTTACCTTGGTATGGTAAGCGATAGGCATAGACGAATCGTTTTTCTTAACACTTAGGGGCACTTTAGCCATTTAAGTCTTATTAGAAAATTTCAAGATTTCATTGGTGTATAACCACCTATTTAACTGAAAGGGGGTATTCTAGTCATTTTGAAAATTTGGGATAAAGCCACCATTCCTTTTTTTCTGAATTACCATTTGGTACCTCCATCATTCACGTACTCAGTAGAGATTAAGTCATCTTAATCCCTCTGACCGTTACAGACGATTCATTAATTTTAGAACTTGAAGGTATAAACGTCATTCCAATTAATTAGACATTTAAGTGCTCGAGGGTACTACAGTCTTTTTGGGTCATTACAATTATTCCAATTAATTCGCTCGTTACTGTTGTAAGGATCGACTTAGGATTACAACGATATTCTTAGATGATTCACCTTTATGTGCTATACAGAGTTTAGGGGGAAAGTCCAAGTTTGAATCGCACGAACTTGTACAAAAGTGCCAGAGTCTTTCCAATAAATTATACATCTTAGGCGGAGTAAAAATTTGCTTAGTTAGACAGAATGCAAATTTCAGGTCATTTCTTTATTAGAGGGGTGTTTTAGTCATTTTTATAACCCAAGGGCAATTTCGTAATTTCATAACCAACATCTCATACTCCGCATTCTGAGCATTGGTTCTTAGACACCATTGATAGAGTTTCAGATTTAACTGTATTATTTATTACTATTAGCACTTTCGATACTCCCGGTCTATTAATATTCTTATCCGAATATTTTGATCTTACTGATTCTCATACTTATTTTTCGTATCTGATTCGACTTAAGAAGAGTTCACGAATACACTTCATCACAAGCATGCATGCTTTAACCGAATATCAACATGATCATAAAGCATACCAGGGGTAGTAGTGTATTACCTTAGTTCCGAGTTATACCGGTTGACTCAGGATACTACATTCGATCGCATTCGAATCCGGACTGGATGTCCCATGACATCTCGAATGCCAAGATACTTGCATACCTTCAATACACACAAATTAACATTTCAGTCCTTATCCAAAGAGCTCTTAACAAAATTAAACATATAAACACTTTCGGGTTCAAGGTTAGATTTGGAGGCTTTCGAGTCAGAATTTTGCAAAACGGGCTTCAAAAACGGACTCAGGACGTCGAAAAACATAAAATGGGAGTTTTCGGAAAATTTGACTTGTTGGTCAACGGTCAAAGTCAACTCTGACGTCATGCTGACGTCATAGGTCAACTGGTTTGACTCATTGAGTCAACTCGGGTGAGCTGACTCACTGAGTCAACTCGGGTGAGCTGACTCGCTGAGCCGACTCGGACAGACGGGTCGGGTCGGACAGATCGGGTCGGACGGATCGGACGGGTCGGATATGGGGCAGAGCGGGTCTGGTTCATGGGCTGGCCGGTTTAATTGGGTTTTGGCTTTGGGCCAAACCGGTTCGGGTTTGGCTGATGGACCGACCGGATCATCCGGTTCAGGCTGGCTCGAGCCGGTTCACTTACCCAACCGATTTGGTCACCGGACGGTCGACGGAGAAGTCACCGGAGTTGTCGAAATCACCGTTTTTCACCTGAAAATTATACAACACCGATTATACAACTAATCCAACCCACACAAGCCAAAAATCGCCGGAAAATACTCAGAAAGCTTGCGAACAATCGAAAGGTCGCCGGAACTTATGTAGCTCCGACGGAGGCTTCGCCGGCGTCGGTTGGACACGAAACCTTATGGGTTTTGCACGGCACGACGAGGGGAGCCGAGAATCGACGGCCGTTTCTCAAACAGACGTCAAGGACGGTCGGAAATTGAGGAAAACAGAGAGGCGGCGGCACAAGGGATTCGACGAATCTTTAAATGGAGATTCACGACGATCGGGGAGGGCGGACGGCGCGTGGAGATGGGGGTTCTGATCAGGGCTCGATGGGGAATGTCTTGGCACCGGCGGTGAGCAGCACGACGGGGCGGTGTTGGAGATCAGGACGGTGGCCGATGAAGGGGAGATGAAAAGATGGTAGAGCTTTCGGAAAAAAAAAAATCTTAGATCTCATTCACTCTGGGTAGTTGAGGGGTCAGATGGGTTATTAAATCCTCTTTAAATGCTTCCCAACTAACTTTAATAATATTACAGGCAACTTAAGACAACAATGAGCACTTGGCTCGGATGGTTAGCATGTTGGGTGGTGAGGGCTGAGGTCTCGGGTTCGAGCCTTCACACCCTCACCTTCATTTCCCTTGTTATTTTTTTACCGGGTGTTACATTATCCAAGTAATAGAAGTGATTACCGGATAGTGAAAGTGCTAGTGTCATTGCTTTTTTAATTATATTACTTCTCTATGATTTTGAGACTGTCATCCAAGGTTAAACGAAATGGTTAAAATATTTTTTCAGCGTCTGATTGGAGTAAAATAAATCCAGTCCATATAAATAATTTTACGGTCAACAGAAAAAGACTTGTTTTCTTATAAAATGACTTACGTTGTTTTCTTATAAAATGGCTAAATTATTATAGGGTAAACTACATAAATGGTCACCGAACATTTAGGGAGGATTCATTTTAGTCATCGAACTTTTAAAATATTCGATAAGATCACCCAACTTTTAGTTCAATTTCAATACGGCCCCTCCCATTACCTTCCGTTAGAAGTTGACGTTGATTTTCGTTTTTCCTTAATAAAAAAGGGTAAACTACACCAATCATCACTTAACTTTCTTCTCACACTTATTTTGGTCACTAGAGTTTTAACAATTTTCAATTTAATAACTTAACTTTCGAATTGTTCATATTTTGGCCACTCTTAATTGACATGGTTATACAAATAGAAAAATTCGATTAATCCTTAAAAAATTAGAGTAATAATTTTCTTTACTTTGCTTATTAAATTTACCATATTATCATATTTGATATTTTAATAAGCAAAGTAAAAAAAAATATTACTCAAATCAAATATTGCAATTAACCAGTTGAGATCCAAACACCAGGCCCGATAACCCTTAGCACCACAACGGGGATTGAAATCCGAATTTTTCTTGATTCTCAAGCTCAAAAGCTAGTATAAATATCCCCCTTTTCTCCATTGTTCATCACACACTTGATCACTTGAAAAAGAAAAAAAAAGCTTAAAAAGAATTCTGAAAAATCCTTAAAAAATTCTCAAGAATTTCTGGAAATTTTGGAGTTGAAGTTTGAGCTTGGGGGCAATTTTCTGAAGGTAATTGAGAGCGTTTCGAGAAGTTCATATTCGAGTTCTTCGTTCGTCGTTTCGGTAAAATTTATGTCTTTTCTTTTAGCTTTTTTTTAGTAATTTTCATGTTTGTTCTTGATTGAATTTTTATGTTTGTGTTTGTTTGTTTTTGTGGATTTTAGGTTGAGTTCTTGAAGTCAGAAAATCGTTTCGCAATTCCGGTAATGTTTTCACTTTAAATTTTCGTTTAATTTTTTGTTTGATCTTTTAAAAAATTGCATGCTTTAAAGATTTTGTTTTGGAGTGTTTTGATCTTTAGAAATATAAAAAAGAATTTTCAAAAGCGTTGCTATTAAAATGCAAGAATAAAATTGAGTTAATGTGGTTTTATTAAAAAACTTAAAGTTAGGGATTTAATTAGAAAAAAACAATGCATGGGTGGAAATAATAAAAGGGGCTTGATTTATAAAAAAAATAATAAAAATGGTTTTTTCTTGAAATTTAGTTTTAATAATAAAGTAGGCTAAGTGATTTTTAAAAAAAAGTAAATAAAGATGTTTCTTTAAAAAGAAATAAGTAATAAGTTTTCCAGAAAAAGAAAATAAATTTTAAAAAGAATTTTAAATAAAAATTTAGAGTTTTAGAAATAAAATAAAGTTTTGAAAAAGATTAAAGAGAAATCTTTTCAAAAAAAAAGATTTATTTTAAAAAGTCATATTTAAAAGAAAAGGTTTTTAAAAAAATGAAAAAAAGTTTTTAAAGAGAAACTCTTTTTGAAATGAAAAAATATAAAAAAAGTGTAAAACATAAAAATGAAAAAAGCTAAAAAAATTGTAAAAAGGGGAAAAGAAGAGTCTTCATTTTAAAAGTAAAAAAGAAGAAGAAATAAAGTTTTTTTAAAAAAAGAAATAATAAAAAGGAAAAAAACACAAAAGGAAAAACAAGTTTTTTGCTTGTTCTTTAGAAATAGGCTAAAACCTAGGACTAGGTTCTAAAGCTTAGATAGAGACGTGTATATTGAAAATTTACTTCACAAAAAATAATAAGACACACTTAAGCAAACTTAAACCTTTAATTAGGAATAAAAGACTCGGACCTTTTTTTAGGATTTTTAAATAATCTAACTTAGAATAAATAAAAATGCTCAACACATTAAATTTCCATGATGTTTGAAAAAGTGAATTTAATTTAATGTGGTGTTTTATCAAACGGGAATGACGGGTTAGCGCCAGAAATGTTGGCGGTGATTAAAGTTCATCTCCCGGGCGATAAGGCCGTTAAAATAGTTTGATATTCATTAAACGGACAAATAAAATCGAACCTTCGTGAACTTGCAAATTCCAGTTTTGAAAACGATTTTAAAACCAGTTAGGTACCAATTTTGGGCGTCGTGGGGTGCTAACCCTTCCCTACGCGTAACCGACCATGAACCTGTTTTCTTGTTTTCATAGACCAAAACTGTTTTTTATTAAAACAAAACGTTTTATTAAAATAACCCTGTTTTAATGTGATCCAATCACACTTTTCAAAAAGATTGGTGGTGACTCTGTGTTTTCAAAGTTTTCCAAAAAAGTCGAAGCTCGTAAAGGTTGCGACATCTTGGCAACTCCGCTAGGGAAGTGTTTTTGTTTTTAAAATAAAAACAAAAGAGGGTCAGGCCACAAATTGATTTTAAATGGTTTTCAAAAGGTTTTTTTTAAAGAAAATATGGAATTTGCAAGTTCACAATAGGTTCAATTTATTTGTCTGTGTAAGTGAATATAATTCTATTTTACGCATTTAAGACTTAATTCCAAGCTCTATTCCCGAGCTTTGTCTCATTCGTTTAAGTGGGGGGAACACGCTTTGCTCATGTAAGAATATTGATTCTTTGTATGAGCCTAGCAAGTACCTTCGAGACTCATTCCCTTTGTCTTTGTAAGGATATTGATTCTCCTAGAAGGCTTCGGTGGTGAGTCCTCCTTAGTTAAACTCGGTTTGTTTGAAGCCTGTGATGGGTGAGAATCGAGGGCCTCGCTACCCTTAGTAGGGACAACAAGGACAGCTCCGGTACCCTTTTAGATCCAAGCCAAGTTTGAGAATTTAGAGCCTACCCCAATAGAGCCATGCGGAAAACCTAGGGTGTTGAGTCTGGTCAAAGTCGCAAGAATAATCCGTGGAGACATGTCCTGGAATGTTGGAATGGCTGCCTAGAATTATCATGCAATTAAATTGCTTTGGATCTTTAGGGTTTTATTTGTGTTTTTTATTAAAAATTACTAACCTTTTTGTGTGTGAGTTTTGTTTTGTTTTTGTGGCATATTTATTTGTTGCATACATCCCATATTTAGAGGGGATTGATTTCTAAAACATGTTGCTCGATTAGAAAAAGCTTCTGCCATAGATGGAAGGTACCTAAAGGAGGAAGACAACACGCAAACAATGAGAATTTGTCGAATGATCAGGTGGAGGAAACATCGAAGTATGCTCGCATCAGCGCCAAGTAGAATACCACGAGTCATAAGTACAATAGGACCACTTCGACGGTCCAATCAAGCAGAATTTGAAAATGTTCTTTGCTCTACTCAACTTAGGGGCAATGTCAAAAGGACCCAGAAGCGAGACGAGTCCGATAAGAGCATCACATCCTAAATTGAAGACGTAGCAAATCCTGTGGCGTCAAGAAGCTACATTTCTTCGCCCCACGTCAGATCGACAAGGTGGGACCAAAGCTTCAAAGGTTGATTAAAGAAATGAGTGCTCAGACCGAGACGTATTCGTAGGACCTTCGTCATCCAATGGAAGCTACATCTAAGAGAAACACCTTAATAGAATTGATGACCCTTCGCTTGCATTCATGCTTTTGTATACATACATTTACTTTCATGCATTTGTTTTTTTTGTATTAAATAATGTTTCATTCATACATGTATAATAAAAAGAGTAATTTTGAGAAATTTCATTTAAATAGTAAAGATCCCACACAAACACGACTCGATCCATGAACACTGAGGAAATATCGATAACTCTGGAAGCAAATCAGATGAGCATTCATGAAAAGCTTGAGAAAATGGAAAATGGTCTGAAGAAAGAGATTGAGATATCACACCGGAAAATAGTCAGCCAAATCGCAGCCATGTTTGGGTGCAAAGACCCATAAGCAGGAGAAGACACCAATACTTTTCCTCGGTTCCCAGGGATGGCTTTCGTACCTTCACGGATGCAAAAGGAATTGGCTTCACCTAAAGTCAAGATCTTGCCCCATTTTGTAGAATCTTCTTCCCGTACTGAAGACAACACCGATGAGGTTCGCAGCCGCAAGTTGCCTGACCTCAATGAAGAAACTTGACTATGTACTGTCGGAAAATGTCACCGCATTTAAAAAATGAGAAATTACTGATTCATTGCTTCCAAGACAGTTTATATGGGTCTGCTATCCGATGGTATGCTCAACTGAGTCGGGTCAATATACGCACTTGGAGGGATTTGTCGAAAGCCTTCCTCAAGCAGTACGAGTATGTAACAGATATGGCCCCAAGCAGGATTGTGCTACAGAATATGGAACAAAGGCCGAACGAGAACTTCCGCCAGTATGCCCAGAGATGGCGAGATGTGGTAGCCCAAGTTCAATCTCCACTGTCACAAAATGAGGTTACTCCAATGTTTGTGGAGAATCTAAATGGACCTTTCTATTACTACATGTTAAATCACGCCACCGAAGGTTTTTCAGACATGGTCATGAATGGAGAGTTGATATTGGCAGCCATCAGAAGTGGAAGACTCGAGAGAGAAGAAGATGGCGAAGGCTTTTAGAGTTTCTTCATGAATTCGATGAAGGCAAGATTGGCAGGAATTCATGCTTTCATGGAATAATGCTTGGTTTTCTCTAGACAATAGGGATCATGCTTAGAACCAACCCTTTTGCTTTTGCCCGCGAGCATTAGGGATGTTTTGTAAGGGCATCTATGTCAATTTACTTGTTTAAAGATGCATTTTTTTCAATTGGCAAACGTTTCTCATTTTTGTTTCATCCTTTTCCCTTCTTTTCATTCTTCATCCATTTCTTTTCAAGCATATATTTTCTTTACAGAGTCCCTATTATTGATTGTATGAATGATTCTTGAATCTAATCTCAAGATAGAAGGGCAAAATGCAAGTTCAGGATTATTGGGGAAATCCTATATACAGATTATGATTGTATTTTCCTCTCAGACATTGCTGTTAGGGTCCTTGAATGAAGTGATAACTCTAAAATATCTACCAACTAAAGACTGCTTTTCTTCGACGATGTTTGTGTGTGAAATGACATTTGGCATTCCTTCATTTCCCTTCACAAAAAGAAAATATAAATCCATTTGTTGTCCCCCTTTGAGCCTGATATTATTTTTCTTGTGATTGAACCCAAACCAAAGATCACTCCCCACACTGGGGCAAAGAGGATGAAAATTGCAAGCAAAGGAACACGACAAGTAAATGTCTAAAGTGAAAATGAAAAGGACACAAAAAGGAAAAACAAGGAAAAAGAAAAAAAGATGGAAAAAGAAAGAAAAGAAAAAGAAAAGAGAAGAGAAGTGAAAAGAAGAGAAGAGAAGAGAAGAGGAAAAATAAAAAAGAAGAAATACGAAGGAAAATTTGAAATAAATCCTTGAAATGAGATATGTGCCAGAAAAGGAAATGAACTCTAGGGTGAAAACTCAAAATGGGCAGTCTAGAGTGATCCAAAGAATAAAAGAAGAAGAACAAAGATTTCATCAGGAAAAGTTGATCATTGGTTTAATCACCTTTAAAATGTGTATTTGAGCCTATATATCATTTCTTTGGCAACTCGAGCCTAGCCTACATTACAAGCCTTAAAAGACCATTTGGATCACACATGAATATTTGAGAAAAGGAGTTCCTCTACAAAATACATTCCGCCTAATTGAGTTAACCTTTCTTCAAGGACATCGAGCTTCTAATGTCTGATTGAGATTAGAAAAGCGGGAAATTTTAAATTTGGGGAGTGTGTGAGTAAAAGAGAGCCACCAAAAAGTGTGGTACTATCCGGTTGATGGATTCATGAATCATTCATGCTTTGAATTTTGGGGCATCTAACTTTGCCCTATTACTGTGTTTTCCATGACTTTTTCCCCTTCTTCCCCTCTCTTAATTCATATTTCTAGCATTTTCTTGCATCTTACAAGTAGGCTAACATAGATTCATGAAAAGCAAAAGATTTCTTGGTATTGATCTCAACTGTAGGAGACCATGAACGAATGTTTTCATCACTTCAGAAAACAATTGAACCTCAATTTGAATGAGAGCATCGCCTTGCATGAGAAGGTAAAAAGAAAAAAGAAGAAGCACATGCGTTGAAAAGTTTGATGTGAGTCATGTTGTCAAGAAAGATCCACATATAAGATACAAAAGCTAAAAAGCATGAAAAGAGATAGAATTGCACTTGAGAAGCAAACCATGCCATCAGATTAGGGGCAGTCTACGTTGGCCAATGATTTAAGGCCCTCGGTATTAATAGGCGTAAGAAGAAGAGATTAAGGCGCCAACATCATTCGAAGATATTCAAGGTGGAAATAAGCTTTCACATGCAAGCAATTCAAGATGTCCTGCAGGGGCAAGAATTTGAGAATTCACAAGAAGCATTGAAGATTCTTAATATTTTGAGGGGCATATAAAGGCTTGAAGCTTTCAAAACCACACAAGGAAGCCTTTCACTCAACATTGATGTATCAACCACATTGGTAGAAGATCTTGAAACATTTGCCTACGAGGATCGAATGTTTTCGATGAAGCAAAGAGATATGAGGAATGAGAATGGTGAAGCAATGGCAATTGAAGGAGTTTGTCCTTCTAACTAGGAGTACAAGATCACTAGATTAAGTGAGCAAATTTGCAAAGCTCAAATGTTTTCCATAAGTGGAAGAAATACAGTGAAAAAGTATAACTTGGATTGAGCGAGCAAACGTGTGGAAAATTAATTCTGAGAAAAAGAATTCAAAAAGCAAAAGAAATGAGACATGCATTCATGTTTTAGGCATCCCTAAGGGCATGCACATCATAATTGCATTAAATATCACATTTTTCAGGTACAGGAAGGACCTTTCAGTAAAAGAACCCGCTTATTCATCCAAGCATAAGGAGGATGAAATTTTTCAGAAGATTTACTTATCCAATCAGGCGTAAGGAGAATGGAGTTCGTTTATTCATCTAAGCATAAGGAGGATGGAATTTTTCAGAAGGTTCACTTATCCGTTCAGGCGTAAGGAGATTGGAGTTCACTTATTCATCCAAGAATAAGGAGGATAAAAATTTCCAGAAAATTCACATATCCGTTCAGAAGAAAAGAGAATGTTTGCTTATTCATCCAAGCATAAGGAGGATGAAACCTTTTGAGGTTTTGCTTATTCATCCAAGCATAAGGAGGATGAAATCCATTGAAGTCTGTTTGCTTATTCATCCGAGTATAAGGAGGATGAAATCTTTTGAAGTCAGTTTGCTTATTCATCCAAGCATAAGGGGGATGAAATTTTTCAAAAGAATCCACCTATTTGTTTGAGCATTTGGGAGAATAGAACCTAGCTCAGCAATTCGGGCATTTGAGAGAATAGAACCCAGCTCAGCTATTCAAGTGTAAGGAGAATAGAATCAGCCTATTTGTTTGAGCATGGAACTCAGCTCAGCTATTTGGGCATTTGGGAGAATAGAACCCAAATAAGCTATTCGAGCATAAGGAGAATAGAATCAACCCATTCGTTCGGGCGTTTGGAGAATGGAATCCGCTCATCTACTCGGGCAAAAGGAGAATAGAACCAGCCTATCCGTTCGGGCGTTTGGAGAATGGAATCC
The DNA here is from genome assembly GCA_030270665.1 of Hibiscus trionum. Classification (NCBI taxonomy): domain Eukaryota; kingdom Viridiplantae; phylum Streptophyta; class Magnoliopsida; order Malvales; family Malvaceae; genus Hibiscus; species Hibiscus trionum. The sequence continues at coordinate 39,264,069 of BSYR01000017.1, read as the reverse complement.
GCTCATCTATTCGAGCATGTGGAGAATATAACATGACTATCCGTTCGGGCAGCAGGAGAATGGAGCCAATCGGAAAATCGGTGAAAATCAGTACATTTTTGTCTTTGCTTTATCCCTGTTGCACAGAGATAAGCAAAGAGGGGCAGTTGTTGTCACTAGATTTTCACCCACCGTTATTAAATATTTAAAATAAAATAAAACCTTTTTTCTTAAAAAAATAATAAAGGCTTCTTCTAAATAAAGAAACCCAAAAAGCCCATCCAAAAAGGCCCTTATTTTTAAAACCCTTAATAAACCCACCTTGAAATGCAAAATCCCACCTTAAAAAAAACCTTTGAGTAAAAAAATAAAAAAAATAAATGCAAAAAGGAAATAAAAATGACATAAAAAATAATAAATGAAAAAAGCAACAAAAATACAAAAAAAGGAAAAAAAGAGAAAAAAGTGCGCCGCACACACCCCAAACCCCAGCCTCAATAACCCTTAGCACGACAGCGGGGGTTTTCGTCCGCCGTCTTCCAGTCACGGCCGGTGACATTGTTGGTACCGGCCAAACCGCCTCGTCGTCACAGTCATGTGGCCATCAACGCCGCTCGTTGCCGCCGCTCGTGGTTGCCGGAATCTGCAAAAAACCGAAACAAATGGTCAAACCCTAGGCTCGAATCAAGGGGAAAATTCAGCTTCAAATCTGAACCAAATCGAATGGAGTTTGAGTGGTTTTTCCGAGAATCAAGTTCCTTGTCTGATTTTGGCTTCAATTTGGGGATTGAAATCCGAACTTTGCTTGATTCTCAAGCACAAAAGCTAGTATAAATATCCCCCTTTTCTCCATTGTTCATCACACACTTGATCACTTGAAAAAGCAAAAAGCATAAAAAGAATTCCGAAAAATTCTTAAAAAATTCTGAAGAGTTGCTGGAAATTTTGGAGTTGAAGTTCGAGCTTGGGGGAAATTTTCCGGAGGCAATTGGGAGCATTTCGAGAAGTTCATATTCGAGTTCTTCGTTCGTCGTTTTGGTAAAATTTATATATATATTTTTTAGCTTTTTTTTAGTAATTTTCATGTTTTTTCTTGGTTGAATTTTTTGTGTTTGTGTGTTTTTTTTTAATTTTAGTTTGAGTTCTTGAAGTCGAAAAATCGTTTCGCGATTCCGGTAATGTTTTCAATTTAATTTTTGGTTTGATCTTTTAAAAATTGCATGCTTTAAAAATTTTGTTTAGGAGTGTTTTGATCTTTAGAAATATAAAAAAAAATTAAAAGTGTTGCTATTAAAATGCAAGAATAAAATTGAGTTAATGTGGTTTTATTAAAAAAACTTAAAGTTAGGGATTTAATTAGAAAAAAACAATGCATGGGTGGAAATAATAAAAGGGGCTTGATTTATAAAAAATAATAATAAAGGGTTTTTCTTGAAATTTAGTTTTAATAATAAAGTAGGTTAAGTGATTTTAAAAAAAAGTAAATAAATATGTTTCTTTACAAAGGAATAAGTAATAAGTTTTCAAGAAAAAGAAAATAAATTTTAAAAAGAATTTTAAATAAAAGTTTAGAGTTTTAGAAAAAAAAATAAAGTTTTGAAAAAGCTTAAAGAGAAATCTTTTAAAAAAGGTTTATTATAAAAAGTCATATTTAAAAGAAAAGTTTTTAAAAAATGAAAAAAGTTTTTAAAGAGAAATTATTTTTTGAAATGAAAAAATATAAAAAAAAAGTGAAAAACATAAAAATGAAAAAAACTAACAAATGTAAAAAGGAGAAAAGGAGGGTCTTTGTTTTAAAAGTAAAGAAGAAGAAGAAATAAAGGTTTTTTTTTATAAAAGAAATAATAAAAAGGAAAAAACACAAAAGGAAAAATAAGTTTCTTGCTTGTTCTTTAGAAATAGGTTAAAACCTACTCATTCTTTCATAAGCACCATTGTAGTTAAAAAGTATAACATGTCTTTTGAACCAATAGCATCGAGAATCTCTATAACCAATCCCTTAGGAGATTGTGTCACCGTAAGGGTAGTATGCAAGAATTGTCCCTTAATGATTCAAGGGATTCCTTTTCCGGTCAATTTGTTGGCTTTACCGATTCATGAATTCAATGCTATCCTAGGCTTAGATTGGCTTAGTGAACATCAAGCCTGGGTAGATTTTTGTAAAAGAAAATTGTATCTTAGGGGTTTGGGAAAAGAAAGTGTTGTACTGATGAATCGGAGAAATCCATCGTTGTATGCCTTGTCATTGGAAACTAAAGGTGGGCCGCAACTACGAGACTTTGACACCGTATGTAAATATCCTGATGTCTTTCCTGATGAACTTCCGGGATTTCCCCCAACCCGTGAAGTGGAATTTGGCATCGAGGTGCAACTTGGGACTGCTCCAGTTTCCATTGCACCATATCATATGGCACTTGTGGAGTTGAAAAAATTAAAGGCTCAGATTCAAGACTTATTGAGCAAGGGTTTCATTCAACCGAGCTCTTCACTTTGGGAGCACCGATTCTCTTTGTTAAGAAGAATGATGGTTCTATGCGATTGTGCATCGACTATAGACAATTGAATAAAGTAACCATCAAGAATAAATATCCATTTCCTAGAATAGACGACATGTTCGATCAATTAAAATATGCCTCTGTGTTTTCCAAGATCGACTTAAGGTCGGGCTACTATCAAATGAGAGTTAGAGAGTGTGATGTGTCAAAAATGGCTTTCCGTACAAGATATTGACACTATGAATTCTTGGTGATGCCCTTTGGGCTAACTAATGCAACGACAACTTTTATGGATTTGATGAATCGGGTATTTAGACCCTATCTTTTCATCGACCATAAAAGCCTCAAATATTTGTTGACTCAAAAAGAGTTGAACCTTCAAGAACGGAGGTGAATGGAACTTCTTAAAGATTATGACCTAGTCATTGATTACCATCCGGGCAAGGCCAATGTTGTAGCTGATTGTAGCCCCTCGAGCAATTAACGCTCACTTCCGACTTTGGAAGCATCGTTGTCTTGTAGCTGAACTTCAAGTTCCGTATACTATCGTTACACGAATCAAGGATTTACAAGAGCAAGATCCTGAGCTTCGAGCCATTGTCTCCAAGCTATCGGATAACCCTGACTATAAAATTAATTCTGAAGGACTATTATGTTTTCATGACCGAGTTTGTGTACCTAATGATGAATCCCTTCGCACCGATATCCTTTCAGAAGCTCATTCGAGTTCTTTCTCTGTTCATCCTGGGTTTGTAAAGATGTACAAAGATCTACGCGAACTCTATTGGTGGCTAGGCATGAAGCAGGCCATAGTTGATTACATCTCTAAGTGTCTCACGTGCCAACGTGTTAAGGTTGAACATTGTGCTCCTACCGAACTATTACAGCCTATTGATCCACCAAAATGGAAATGGGAAAAGATAACTATGGACTTTGTTAGTGGTCTACCGTTAACCCCTGCAAAGCATGATGCTATATGAGTCATTGTAGATCGTTTCACGAAGTCAACTCATTTTATACCGGTTAGGATGGGCTACGGTCTTCCTAAACTAGCTGACTTGTATATCAAGGAAGTAATCTGACTCCACGGAGTACATAAGTCTATTATCTCCGATCGAGATCCTCGATTTGCATCAAGGTTTTAGGGAACCTTACAAGGAGCTCTGGGCACCAGCGTTAACCTCAGTACAACCTTCCACCCTCAATCTGACGGTTAGTTAGAAAGGATAATCCAGGTAAATCATTGAACAATCTGTCCTTTGAAATCATAGAAATTAGCATTACCACTGAATCTCTTTATACAGATCTTGGAAGACATGCTTCAGACATGCATTATTAACTTTGGTGGAACTTGGGAGAAATCTCTACCCCTTATCGAATTTGCCTACAATAATAGTTACCAAGCATCAATCCAAATGGCCTCGTATGAGGCATTGTACGGTAGGCGATGTAGAACTCCATTGTGTTGGTCGGATCTTGGCGAGGGCAAGATGTTAGGCCCTGACTTGCTTCGTGAGACTGAAGAACGGGTCACCATTATCCATGATCGTTTAAAGGTTACCTTTGATCGACAAAAGGCTTATGTTGATCTTAAAAGAAGGGACATCGAGTACGAAGTTGGTGAAAAAGCCTTTCTGAAAGTGTCACCATGGATGAAAGTCTTAAGATTTGGCAAAAAGGGAAAATTGAGTCCTCGATTCATTGGACCCTTTGAAATCATTGAAAGGATTGGCCCAGTGGCATATCGGCTATTGCTACCCTCAGAATTGAGCAAAATACATGATTTCTTTCATGTATCAATGCTCCAGAAGTATCGTTCTGATCCCTCACACATTGTGGAACCTGAATCTGTAGAACTTCGACTAAATCTATCCTACGAGGGAGAACAGGTTCAGATTCTGGCTAGAGAAGTCAAAATACTTCGTAACAAAACTGTACCGTTGGTTAAAGTGCTCTAGAGGAGCCACTCCTTTGATGAAGCTACTTGGGAACCTGAATAGACCATGAAACAACAATGTCCACATCTCTTCAGTTCAGGTAAAAATTCGAGGACGAATTTTTCTTAAGGGGGAGAGTTGTAACACCCCAAAATCCGGTCTAGTCGAAATTTAGTCCGGTGATCAGAAAATTTTACATTGATGAAGTCTAAACATTGTATCGATTAGTTAAGTATTGACATCGAACCCTAATTTAGTCGAAAAATATCATCATCGGACTCTATTGAATAAAGATGAACCAATATAGTGACTAAATTGGAGAAAATGCAAGTTGGGAGGCTAAATCAAAATATGGTGAGAATTGAGGGACTAACCTTGCGATTAGCCCCTCCTTGATTAATTTGAAGCTTAAAATATTGTAAAACAAGAAGTAAAAATAAGCTTACCCGATTTCAAGAGAAAGCTAGCACCTTCATCTTCTTCATCTTCAACCCTCAAGCACACACCTCCATTGGAGGAATTTTAAGCTTTGCTATTTCTTCGTTTTATCGATATAGAATCATTGCTATTTTTCGGGTAAGCAATAATCCTCAAACAATCGTTGGATTTCATGAATATATTGAGCTTAATCTTAAGCTAGGGTTATGACTATCCATGAATATCTCATTGTAATCATCTATATTGAAATCGAATATAGATTTTGATATTGTTATGTTGATTTTGATATCGTAATATCGACCCTAATGGTCTCCTATTGATTTCATAGCTCAAGACATTGATAAAGAGCATCCATCGTCTCTATCCAAAGCTAGGAACAAGGGGATTGTCATCCGGGAGCCTTGAAAGCTTCGAAGTGTCAAGGTGAGTGTATTCAAAATCTCGGGTTTGGGCGAAAGGCCTTCCCGGATCATTATTTGATAATTTAGATTACATCGCTAACATTGTTGTTGAAGAAAATTGCATTGGATGGTTAATCGAACATTTTGGTAAGTGTCGGTAAGTTGTTATTGAACATTGGACATAGTCATTGTTATTGTCATGGTGTATTGTCATTGATATAGTCATTGTCATCGAATTATTGTATTGAGGCCATTGGACATTGTTATTGACATTGAACTATAAAATATTGATGATGAGATACATATATTTGTCATTGGAACATTGAAATCATCGAACATTGGAATACTATTGAACATTGAAATGGATATGAACATTGCAACCTTGGATTTGAATGGACATTGGATACAATTGGCATGCCATAGGATTCATGAGCTCAGTGTACGAGTGGACTACGGTCCTAAGGCTACGGCCTATATTGATTTGGCGAGGCGGAGGGATGTGTATGGATATTGGTCATATTGGTGAGGTGGAGGGACTAGACCATTTATTGACTTGGCGAGGTGTAGGAATTTGCGTATCCACAATCTTGATTCAATCCAAGGATTAAGAATGAATTGGACATGTTTATACATTGCATACTATTATATAACATTGGTATCATTGGCATGCGATCATGATTGAACATATTCATGGCATTATTGTTATTCATGTTGTTTTTTACTACCTCACTAGGCAAAGTATGCCTAACGTGTCTCATCTCATGCATTTTCAGGTTAGTAAGGATCGTGAGTCGGAAGATCGGATTGGAAAGCAAGACAAGTCACTACAAGCCTCAAGTAATGAGTTTTTGACTTATAAACTCCTAGGAAGGTGGCAAAGTAGTTGAACTAGTCATTTGTGCCTATTTTTGTAACACCCGGGTTTAGGGGTTAGGTGAAAATAATATTTTAATATAAATCGGGTTCGGTTTTATGATTTAAATAATGGTTCGGGTTTGGTTTCCAAATTAATTAATTTGAAGTTAGACTATACTTTGAAATTAAACCCCAAATAGCCATGGGTTTTATGTCTTTGTGAATGTTCATTTCATTAAGGGCAAAAGGGTCATTTGGCTTTTAAACTAAAAGAAAACAAAAAAAAAAGAAACCCATCATCCACTATTCATTCCCTTCTTCACCAACGGGAACTCAAGCTCCCTACCCAAATCCACTGTTCCATCACCTCCCTTCTTCGTTTCAACTCCGTTTTGAAAGGTAATAGCATTTTCGACTTCCCCTCATCCTCCCCTTCATGAAAGTACTCTTCTTTTTCATTTTCATGGAGTTTTTAGAAATGGAGGTTTTGAATGTTTTGAATTAAAAATGAGATTTTTATGTTGAGAAATGAAGTATTTTGATTTGTTATGCTTAGTTATGGTATATAGAAGCCAAAGGGTATATCATATGTGAATTTCAAATGGTTTTAATCAATTTTCGGAATTTGGCTTTAAAGGGGTTTTTGGGAGGTTTTAAAGTGTATTTTGGGGCTGTTTAATGTTGGTTCTCGAGGGCTGATGTTAGTATTATATATGAGGGCTGCTTTGGGTGTGTTTGAGGGTTATTTGGATGCTTGAATTGGAAGATATTGGTGGGCTTTAAGGGCAGCTCGGAAATTCTGTTTTGGGACTTGTTTTGGGTATTGAGTGCTTGAAGTGTTGATCCGGGTTGTTTCCGTTGATGAGATATTGATTATGAATGTTTTGTTTGTGTTTGAGATTGATTAGAATCGAATTTGGGCGTCGGTGAAGCATCGGAAGAGAATCCGGGAAATTGAAGAAAAGTCGTTTGCTTGGTCTTTGAGCTTGGAAGCTTAGGTGAGTGGTTAATCATTTAAATGGTTTTAAATTGGTTGGTTCGAGTATATGGACTAGGTTGGGCTTGGTAGACCCACCTAGAGTTAGGATTAGGGTGGTAGCCTAATCCTAAGCTTGATCTAGAGCCCTTGGATGAACTTAAATGTATGAATGTATGTGCCTCGTATGTGTTGTGATATGAATGCTTATAAACATGGTATTATGCATGTGAGATGAGGCATGATTTGTATTGCTTAATGCATGCATGGTGTTGGTTCATGATTGTATTCATGGTGAGTACGTGCTAAGCACGAAAATGATTGAAATGAGTAATGTGGAACAAGTAAAATATTGGCACTAGTAAACTTAAATACAAATGATCGATCATTATGATGTTAGTGTGTACACATGAGTCAAAAGTCGCGCGTGGCCTTGGTGGCGTTGAGTCACCAAGGAGGAGTACGGGTACGCCCGGAAATGGTATTTAAATATTGTCGGTGATGAGTGGAATCCCATCGACGGGGCGTGAGGATGAGTGGAATCCCCTCCGCGAGACCGGTGATGAGTGTAATCCCACCGTCAGGTAATGGTTGTGTTGTTGGATGTGAGTCCAACGGTTATCCGTGTATTTGAGTCTTAACTAGGTGCCAATGTTGATTGATATGTGTATCAATGTGTTGAGATATATGAGCTGATTGGATGTTTAAATGTGATTACATGTATGGTAGTGTTGAGCTCATGGTTATGGCATATATGTGATATGTTGTTCATGCATTTTATCTTGTGGACCCTTGGTATGATTGTGGTTACCTTGGCTAGATCGTGCTCGGACCCTGCAATGTTGAGGTTTGTTTTTAGAGCTTACCCTCACTAAGCATCATTGCTTACGCTCTCTTTGTTCAACATTGCAGATCCTTAGTTCGTGGGTTGCTCGGGCAAGCGGAGGGCCTCCAAGTTTGGTTTTGGCTTGATTTCTTCAAGTATGGATTTCAATGTTAAACGTGTAATAGTTTAAGCAATGGGATGTGTAATGCTTTGTGGTTGTAGTTGGTTGCTAGGAGCATGTTTAGACTCCTTAAAATCTTGCTTTTGTATGGATGCGTTGCTATGTTGAATGCTTTGATGTGTGATGGTATGTTTTAGAATGTTTAGGTTGCCTTGTGTATGTGTGCAAGCCTTTCATGATGTCTTATCCCTTTTAAGGTCCTTTGTGTTCTTATGCATGCCAATATTGCATGAATTGCTCCTTAACTAGAATGCTATGTATGAGTGTTTTAGTCTATGTTTGATTGACTCCCTTGACTTAATTATGTGTGCTTACATGTTTGTATATGCCTAGGTGAGTCGAAAATTGCATCTAGAGTTGTGTTTGAGGTCGTTTAGCTAACATTTGTGGTTTTACAGTGCAGGGCGTATCGATACGCCTAAGGGCCGTATCGATACGGCCTTGCTCAGAGAACACAAGTTTGGCTGGGCGTATCGATACGTGGGGTGTATCGATACGGTCCCAACTCTCTGGAATCCTGTGGAGTTGTGGAGTGTATGGCGTATCGATACGGTGTCCAAGCGTATCGATACGGTTCAACCTAGTTGACCAAGTGGTGTTGACCGAGAAGGGCGTATCGATACGCTCGAGGGCTGTATCGATACGGTCTTCTTATGTTGACCATAGGGTGTTGACCTTGGTCAAGGCGTATCGATACCCTCTGAAGGCGTATCGATACTTCCTGTTTAAAAGAGGAAATTGTGTCGTTTTAATGTGCTGTTTTGGTTGGTCGACGCTATGATGTTTGTGTTTTCCGCTGACGTGTTTCACATAGGGCATGATAAGGCAATTAGACAAGATTAGTTAATAAAAAAAATGGGTTGCTAACCGAGGGGGAACCTCAACGGGTTTCGCTTCGGTTTTCCCCGTGTGGCCCACTCGAACCGGTTATCCGACCAGACCGGGACGAGGGGGTTACACTTGTTGGTATCAGAGCCTAAGGTTACCGAGACCTTGGGCAGGTAAGTGAGGTAAGTTTAAGCTTTTGCTTGATATGCGCGGTGTTTGCTTGCTTGTAAGAATGGTTGCCTGTTTGACGAGCATGTTGCTTGTTTTATTCAAAGCATGTGTGTGTGAGTCCCATTGCTACTATTACATTGAAAAATGGTTTTGTTTTAGTGAGGGAACGTACTTGAACACTTGGAAGTCTTGCCTTGCTAACCCAACTTGTATGTTTTGTTGTTGTGGTTGTAGTTAATATTTGTGAGAGCAATGTCTAGAACGAGAGGTAGACCGAGAGTGGTTCGTCAGGAACCACGGGTTGCGGCTCCTGTTGAGCCGGCTATCGGAGTGGAGGCTCATCTGGAAGGGCCGGTGGCTGCGGGAGTTGGCGCTCCACCACCACCTCCACCACCTGGAGCTGGAGGTGAAGATGGAGTCGGAGGAGATGGACCTCAAGGTGGCCAAGGTGGCCAAGGTCCAGCTGGAATTGACATGACTCCGTTAGTGCAAGCGATAGCGGGAGCATTTCAGGCCGCAGTTGCGGGAGCTCAGGCTGCAGCTCAGCCTAGGTGTGATGATGCTAGTCTACCGTTGGAGAGGCTCCGTAGCTTGGGAGCCGAGGAGTTTAGAGGATCTACTCCGGAGAGGTCGGAGTTATGGTTGGAGAAGACAGTTCGTATCTTGGCTCAGATGGGTTGTGCGGGCGCACGTAGATTGGGTTGTGTGATCTCATTGCTTCAGGGTGATGCCTACACCTGGTGGGTCACCATTACAGCCGGGGTTCCAGAGACAGAGATTGATTGGGAATTCTTTGAGTTTGCTTTCCGGAAGAGGTACTTGGGACCGAGGTATTTGGATGAGAAGAAGCGAGAGTTCATGGCCCTCACTCAGGGGGATGCTTCGGTGACTGATTATGAGATTCGTTTTGTTCGTCTGAGTCAGTATGCTCCAGAGTTAGTGCCTACTGAGAGGGCTCGATGTGATCGCTTTAGATATGGGCTTCATGAGGAAGTTAAGAGGTATACCTTAGCTTCTGATTATTCTGACTTTGATGTCTTGGTTGCTAGAGCCAAGGACATTGAGCATAGCTTGGGGCTGACCAAGCATTCTGGGGGATCTAGTTCTGGTAAGAGGCACAACAACTTTGATGGTAGAGATGCTAAGAGGCACAGAGGTGGCGGACATCAGTTTGATCAGAGACGTGGCAGTGGCCACCATGGTAGAGGCCATCAGGGTCATAGAGGAGGAGGGCGTTTGCCCGAGTGTGCACAGTGTGGGAGGCAGCACACTGGAGAGTGCTGGGGTAACTTCCATGCTTGTTGGAACTGTGGTTCGAGGGACCACTTTAGGAGGGACTGTCCACGTCAGGCAGCTCAGGCTCCTGCGAGAAGTAACGATTTTCAGAGAGGCCGTGGGCGCGGTCGTGGCTACTTCCAGCCTAGGGCTGATGCACCTAGGGGAGATGCTCAGAGGAACCTTGCTCATGTTGTGGCTGTGCAGCCAGAGGCGGGAGGGCCAGCGAGAGTTTATGCACAGAGAGAGGCCGGGAACGACACCGATGTGATAGCAGGTAATTTCGAGTTACAGTCTATGTCTTTGCTTTCTTTGGTTGATTCGGGTTCTACGCATTCCTACATTCTGAGTGAGCATGCACAGAAGTTAGATATTCCTGTAGAGATCTTAGATGTAGGTATGCATGTTACTAGCTCTTTTGGTGAGACAGTTGTGGTTAGACTTATGTATAGGAGGTGTCCACTGAAGATTCAGGGTCATGTGTTTTCAGTTGATATGATGGAACTTCCTTTCTACGGTTTTGATATTATATTGGGTATGGATTGGTTGGTTGAGCATCGGGCTAGTGTGGATTTTGAGACAAAGAGGATTTCCTTGAAGCTTTCTGACGACTACGAGGTAGTGGTAGTAGGCGAGAACATTAAGTTCTTGTCTAATGTGGTGTCAGCTTTAGAGGCTCATAGGTTGATGGACTCCGGATGTGGGGCCTATTTAGCTTATGTTATGAATCCGGATATGAGTGAAGCTAGACCGAAAGATATCAAAATAGTGTGTGACTTTCCAGATGTGTTTCCTGAAGAGTTGCCGGGTTTGCCTCCTGACAGGGATGTTGAGTTTGTGATTGAGACAGTTTCAGGGTCTAACCCAGTTTCGATAGCTCCGTACCGTATGGCTCCGAAAGAGTTAAAAGAATTAAAGAGTCAGTTGCAAGAGTTATTAGACCGTGGTTTCATTAGGCCTAGTAGTTCCCCATGGGGTGCTCCAGTGTTGTTTGTGAAAAAGAAAGATGGTAGTATGCGCATGTGCATTGACTATAGACAGTTGAATCAGATGACTGTGAAGAACAAGTATCCGTTGCCTCGTATAGATGATTTGTTTGATCAGTTGAGAGGTGCTTCAGTATTCTCGAAGATAGATTTGAGATCCGGGTACTATCAGTTGAAAGTGAAAGAGTGTGATGTTCCAAAGACAGCTTTTAGGACTAGATATGGTCACTATGAGTTTCTTGTGATGCCATTTGGGCTCACGAATGCACCGGCAGCATTCATGGACATGATGAACAGAATTTTCAGAGACTATCTAGACCGGTTTGTGGTTGTCTTCATTGATGATATACTTGTGTACTCGAAGACAGAAGAAGAGCATGATGAGCACTTGAGATTTGTTTTACAGAGATTGTTGAGCAATCAGTTGTATGCGAAGCTTAGTAAGTGTGAGTTCTGGATTCGAGAGGTTGTGTTTCTTGGCCATGTTGTTTCGGCCGAAGGTATCCGAGTTGATCCATCGAAGATTGAGGCTATTGTTGAGTGGAAACAACCTAAGTCCGTGACTGAGATTAGGAGTTTCCTAGGATTAGCCGGTTACTATAGGAGGTTTGTTGATGGCTTCTCTAGAGTAGCTGCTCCTTTGACTAAATTGTTGCAAAAGGGAGTTAAGTTTGAATGGTCAGATGCAAGACAGAAGGCTTTTGAGAAATTGAAAGAAGCTTTGACGAATGCTCCAGTGTTAGTGCAACCCATTTCAGGTAAGGAGTTTGTGATCTACAGTGATGCTTCCTACGTAGGCTTAGGATGTGTTCTGATGCAAGATAGGAGAGTTGTTGCTTATGCTTCTAGACAGTTGAAGATTCATGAGAAGAACTATCCTACTCATGACATAGAGCTAGCCGCAGTTGTATTTGCGTTGAAGATTTGGCGTCACTATTTGTATGGTGAGAAGTGTATAGTTTACACCGATCACAAGAGCTTGAAGTACTTGATGACACAGAAAGAGTTGAATTTGAGACAGAGAAGATGGCTAGAGCTGTTGAAAGATTATGATTTGACCATTGAATACCATCCGGGTAAAGCAAATGTAGTAGCCGATGCCTTGAGTAGAAAAGTGGCCGTTGAGTTGAGAGCTATGTTTGCTAGGTTGAGTGTGTCCGATGATGGTGGTCTGATCACCGAGTTGCAAGTGAAGCCTTCTTTGATTCAGTTGATTAGAGAGAAACAGTTGCAAGATGTAAGCCTAGTTCCCCATGTTCAAGACATAGCCGAAGGAAGACCGACTGAGTATAGTTTCAGTGGTGAGAGTTTGTTGTGCTTTAGAGATAGAATTGTTGTACCGGAAGATGTTGAGCTGAGACGTCAGATTTTGAGTGAAGCACATTCGAGTCCCTTTTCTATGCATCCGGGTAGTACCAAGATGTACCGAGATTTGAAGAATGATTACTTCTGGGTTGGTTTGAAGAGAGATGTAGCCGAGTATGTGAGCCGTTGCATGGTTTGTCAGAGAGTGAAGGCGGAACATCAGGTTCCTTCAGGTTTGCTACAGCCTTTGAAGATTCCGGAATGGAAATGGGAGAGGATCACCATGGATTTTGTATCGGGGTTGCCTTTGTCTCCTTCGAAGAAGAATTCAGTTTGGGTGATTGTTGACAGGTTCACCAAGTGTGCTCACTTCTTAGCAGTGAACACTACGGAATCCTTAGACAAGTTGGCAAACTTGTACATTCGTGAGATTGTGAGACTTCATGGAGTTCCAAAGTCTATAGTTTCGGATAGGGATCCTAGATTCACCTCGAGGTTCTGGAATTGCTTGCATAGTGCTTTGGGTAGTCGTCTGCATTTCAGCACGTCTTATCATCCGCAGTCCGATGGGCAGTCAGAGCGAGTGATACAGATTCTAGAAGACATGCTTCGTTGTTGTGTGATTGATTTTCAGGGTTCTTGGGAGAAACACTTACCGTTAGTTGAGTTTGCTTACAACAACAGTTATCAGTCTAGTATTCAGATGGCACCTTATGAGGCTTTGTATGGTAGACGGTGTAGGACTCCGATTTGTTGGGCTGAGACAGGTCAGAGGTTGTTACCTATGCCGGACTTGCTTAAGGGAACCACAGAAAAGGTGAAGTTGATATGTGACTGCTTGAAAGCAGTTTCCGATCGTCAGAAGTCTTATGCAGACTTGAAGAGGAAAGAGGTTGAGTACTCAGTGGGTGAGAAAGTATTCCTAAAGGTATCTCCGTGGAAGAAGGTAATGAGGTTTGGCCGGAAAGGCAAGTTGAGTCCGAGGTTCATTGGTCCGTATGAGATAGTTGAGCGGATTGGGCCCGTAGCTTATCGTTTGAGGTTACCTTCTGAGTTAGAAAGGATTCATGATGTCTTTCATGTGTCTATGCTTAGGAGATATAGATCGGATCCTTCTCATGTGATGCCCGTTGAGGAGATAGAGTTAAATCCGGATTTGTCCTATAATGAAGAGCCCGTTGAGATACTTGCTTCTGATAGCAAGGTGTTGCGTGGCAAGACCATAGAGTTGGTCAAGGTGTTGTGGAGACATAGAGGTGTGGAAGAGGCCACGTGGGAGAGGAAAGCGGATATGGTTGAGCAGTTTCCGTATCTGTTTCCACCAGGTAATTTCGGGGATGAAATTCCTTAAGTGGGGGAGAGTTGTAACACCCGGGTTTAGGGGTTAGGTGAAAATAATATTTTAATATAAATCGGGTTCGGTTTTATGATTTAAATAATGGTTCGGGTTTGGTTTCCAAATTAATTAATTTGAAGTTAGACTATACTTTGAAATTAAACCCCAAATAGCCATGGGTTTTATGTCTTTGTGAATGTTCATTTCATTAAGGGCAAAAGGGTCATTTGGCTTTTAAACTAAAAGAAAACAAAAAAAAAGAAACCCATCATCCACTATTCATTCCCTTCTTCACCAACGGGAACTCAAGCTCCCTACCCAAATCCACTGTTCCATCACCTCCCTTCTTCGTTTCAACTCCGTTTTGAAAGGTAATAGCATTTTCGACTTCCCCTCATCCTCCCCTTCATGAAAGTACTCTTCTTTTTCATTTTCATGGAGTTTTTAGAAATGGAGGTTTTGAATGTTTTGAATTAAAAATGAGATTTTTATGTTGAGAAATGAAGTATTTTGATTTGTTATGCTTAGTTATGGTATATAGAAGCCAAAGGGTATATCATATGTGAATTTCAAATGGTTTTAATCAATTTTCGGAATTTGGCTTTAAAGGGGTTTTTGGGAGGTTTTAAAGTGTATTTTGGGGCTGTTTAATGTTGGTTCTCGAGGGCTGATGTTAGTATTATATATGAGGGCTGTTTTGGGTGTGTTTGAGGGTTATTTGGATGCTTGAATTGGAAGATATTGGTGGGCTTTAAGGGCAGCTCGGAAATTCTGTTTTGGGACTTGTTTTGGGTATTGAGTGCTTGAAGTGTTGATCCGGGTTGTTTCCGTTGATGAAATATTGATTATGAATGTTTTGTTTGTGTTTGAGATTGATTAGAATCGAATTTGGGCGTCGGTGAAGCATCGGAAGAGAATCCGGGAAATTGAAGAAGAGTCGCTTGCTTGGTCTTTGAGCTTGGAAGCTTAGGTGAGTGGTTAATCGTTTAAATGGTTTTAAATTGGTTGGTTCGAGTATATGGACTAGGTTGGGCTTGGTAGACCCACCTAGAGTTAGGATTAGGGTGGTAGCCTAATCCTAAGCTTGATCTAGAGCCCTTGGATGAACTTAAATGTATGAATGTATGTGCCTCGTATGTGTTGTGATATGAATGCTTATAAACATGGTATTATGCATGTGAGATGAGGCATGATTTGTATTGCTTAATGCATGCATGGTGTTGGTTCATGATTGTATTCATGGTGAGTACGTGCTAAGCACGGAAATGATTGAAATGAGTAATGTGGAACGAGTAAAATATTGGCACTAGTAAACTTAAATACAAAAGTCGCGCGTGGCCTTGGTGGCGTTGAGTCACCAAGGAGGAGTACGGGTACGCCCGGAAATGGTATTTAAATATTGTCGGTGATGAGTGGAATCCCATCGACGGGGCGTGAGGATGAGTGGAATCCCCTCCGCGAGACCGGTGATGAGTGTAATCCCACCGTCAGGTAATGGTTGTGTTGTTGGATGTGAGTCCAACGGTTATCCGTGTATTTGAGTCTTAACTAGGTGCCAATGTTGATTGATATGTGTATCAATGTGTTGAGATATATGAGCTGATTGGATGTTTAAATGTGATTACATGTATGGTAGTGTTGAGCTCATGGTTATGGCATATATGTGATATGTTGTTCATGCATTTTATCTTGTGGACCCTTGGTATGATTGTGGTTACCTTGGCTAGATCGTGCTCGGACCCTACAATGTTGAGGTTTGTTTTTAGAGCTTACCCTCACTAAGCATCATTGCTTACGCTCTCTTTGTTCAACATTGCAGATCCTTAGTTCGTGGGTTGCTCGGGCAAGCGGAGGGCCTCCAAGTGTGGTTTTGGCTTGATTTCTTCAAGTATGGATTTCAATGTTAAACGTGTAATAGTTTAAGCAATGGGATGTGTAATGCTTTGTGGTTGTTGTTGGTTGCTAGGAGCATGTTTAGACTCCTTAAAATCTTGCTTTTGTATGGATGCGTTGCTATGTTGAATGCTTTGATGTGTGATGGTATGTTTTAGAATGTTTAGGTTGCCTTGTGTATGTGTGCAAGCCTTTCATGATGTCTTGTCCCTTTTAAGGTCCTTTGTGTTCTTATGCATGCCAATATTGCATGAATTGCTCCTTAACTAGAATGCTATGTATGAGTGTTTTAGTCTATGTTTGATTGACTCCCTTGACTTAATTATGTGTGCTTACATGTTTGTATATGCCTAGGTGAGTCGAAAATTGCATCTAGAGTCGTGTTTGAGGTCGTTTAGCTAACATTTGTGGTTTTACAGTGCAGGGCGTATCGATACGCCTAAGGGCCGTATCGATACGGCCTTGCTCAGAGAACACAAGTTTGGCTGGGCGTATCGATACGTGGGGTGTATCGATACGGTCCCAACTCTCTGGAATCCTGTGGAGTTGTGGAGTGTATGGCGTATCGATACGGTGTCCAAGCGTATCGATACGGTTCAACCTAGTTGACCAAGTGGTGATGACCGAGAAGGGCGTATCGATACGCTCGAGGGCTGTATCGATACGGTCTTCTTATGTTGACCATAGGGTGTTGACCTTGGTCAAGGCATATCGATACCCTCTGAAGGCGTATCGATACGTCCTGTTTAAAAGAGGAAATTGTGTCGTTTTAATGTGCTGTTTTGGTTGGTCGACGCTATGATGTTTGTGTTTTCCGCTGACGTGTTTCACATAGGGCATAATAAGGCAATTAGACAAGATTAGTTAATAAAAAAAATGGGTTGCTAACCGAGGGGGAACCTCAACGGGTTTCGCTTCGGTTTTCCCCGTGTGGCCCACTCGAACCGGTTATCCGACCAGACCGGGACGAGGGGGTTACAATTTTGATGTGTTGGTGTGTTGCTTAAGTTCTAATATGTTATATAGCTTTAAATGGCCTTTTGGTGAAGTTTAAAATGGATGGATATTGCATACATGGCTCAAAAAGGTAAAAACATAGCAAACATATTCTTATTGATTGAGTGTTGAAAATAGAATGGAATTTAATGTGGCCTTCTTGTGAAAGAATTGGATTAAATGTATATTGGTAACGTTTTGTTTGGTTTAATATTGATTGAGTGTTGAAAATGGAATGAAATTTATCGTACCGATCACCGAATCACTCATCGGTAGTACGCTTCAACCCGGTTCTCGACCAGGCCAGGAAGGGGTGTTACAGAGGAAGCTCCTAATGAGAAGAGCTTGTTTATTGATGCCTTTACAGAAATGTGGACCAACAAAGAGTGAGGAATGAAGAATTTCATTATAAGAAGAATAGCTTCAGACCTCGAAAAATGAAGAATTTCAAGAAGTAATACTAGACCTTAGAAGATGAAGAATTTGAACTCTATGGTTTGGTAGAAGATTGAAGAATTTCATAATTAGAAGAACAACATTAAGTTTCGAGGGTCAGACAGTCCGGAAAAAATCTGCGTCTTTTCAGTCTTTGCCCTATTCTTGTTCCACAGCAATGAGCAAAGAGGGGCAACTATAATACCCGTATTTTGTCCGGATACCCATATATATTAGTAATTCGATATAAATAAAACCAAATAATAATAAATTGTGAGCCCAATAATAAAAGTCCAATAAAGTAGTGTCCCTTTTACATTCTAAATGCTAAAAAGCCCATTACAAAGCCCAAAATTCTTTTATATTCGGTTTCCCACCAATTTTAATCAAAGAAACACAAAACCCAATGGTTTTTGAAGAGATAAAATTCAAAATTAATGAAAAAAGATTAAAAAGCTAATAAAGACAAACGCCGTCGGAAAGTCGATGAGACACCGGAGCATTGCTGGAAATTCAAACAGAAGATAGAGGAAGCGCCGGTTGCCGTGAAAGCCACTAGAGTCGCCGTTTCGGCCGTCAGAAAAGGTACAATTTTACTCACCTTTTTGAATACGTACAAAAATATAAAGCGTTAGGTTTAAGTGTAAAAAAAACAATAGCGAAATTTAAAGATCGGTGTGTCTCGCGGCGGTCGAGGATGGAACAACCACCGTCGGAGTCGAAAATGAGTGGCCTTGGTCTCGGGTAGAGTAGTTTAGGTGGGGAAGACTGGTGGATTCAGTCGAATCCGGGTAGATCTAGGGATTTAGGTGTAAAAATTGGGGAAATGGAGGTTTTTAGGGTTTAGGAAGGCTGCAGATGGCGGCTGAAAATTGCCTCGTGACGATGACCGGTCATCGGAGTAAAACTAGAGGGTGGAGAGTGAATGGAGAAGACGGTCGAAAGAAACGATCGGTGACCGGCGTCGCCTTAGGCAGACGACAAACACATCAGGGTACGGCCGGAACTAGGGTTTTAAATCAAACTTAAAAAAATTGAAGAACATAGTTTGAATATCATGAAAAACACGATTTGATCTGTTTTGGAGCATTGTTTCTAGAATTTGAGTGTTTTTAGAGAGAAGGGGAGTTAGAGAGAGAGCCGAGTTTCAGAAATGAAGGGGAAATTTTTAGGCAAAAAGGGGCTTATATATCCCAATCAATACTACGCCGTTTAGGACCCCCGGGTTGAAGGGGATCCGCGCGCACAAGCCGGGTCGGACGGATAGGATCCGCGCAGTCATAATATTTTGGGCAAGTTATATTTTTAATCCTTCAAGCTATGTAATGCATTACAATAGGGTCACCAATTCATTAATTGCAAGCCTTAAAGTCTGTTTTTAATTCAATTTAGCCATTAATTTTGGTTGTAATTTATTTTAATTGTATTAATTATTTGTATGATTGCATGCTTTTAAAGTAGCATATAGTATACTTGTTTAGGGGAATTTGATTCACCTAGTATAATAAATTAGAGCCTTTTATGACTAAGTTCTTTAATTAAATTCAATAAATTTGATAGGAGATGACATTATATTAAATAAATGGAGGTTGAATGAAAGCTTAAATGTCCTAAGTTGATTAGTATCACATAGCAATGTGATGTTAATCAAGGGGATATTTTAGTAAGAGATTCAATACTTCATTTGAATATAGAAAATGGAAATCACATGTAGTTAGTTTAATAAAATTGGAATTAGGATTAGATAATTAGTGACATTAACAATAGAAATATTATTAATTTAGGACAAATATGGGTAGTGCCCAAAATTTTAGGTGTTATCACATAAGTCATAAACTTGATAATATTCATAGATTTTCAATTAGTTAAATTAATGGAGCCTAAATTAGGTCTTACTTAAAATGGACAACAAAATAATTAGTCATGCATTAAACCTTTTGTGTTGAGATACATTTCGAATATAATTTTTTTTAAAGGAATGGGCCTCGTAAAAAACCCTCGAATAACTATGGCTATGGGTAACCAAAGTTATTGAGGGAAAAGAGTGCCCTGTTTTATTCAAATACAATCACGGGTGTCCTAATGTATTTGGACGTTTCAAAACTTATATTCGTCCAAAATGTATTTTCTTACAAAAGCATATTCCCATTCGAAATGGAATATGTTTAACAATTAAAAGATCAAATTAAAAATCAGATTAATGTTCGAAATGCCAAAATGCCACGTAGAATTAATAAGGTACAGATAACGGACATTGTAGGGGTGATAACCCTTCCCTACACGTAACTGACTCCCGAACTTGAATTTTATAAAAAGAATCTCTGGTCCATTTTTATGGTGGCGACTCAAAAATGATTTTTAAGAAAATAAAGGAAATTTGATTAAAAATGGAAAAAGCCCTAATTTCAAGATCAAATTAAAAATGAGAAACCTCGATTTCCAGAACCCTAATCGCCAGGTTGTTTTTCACTAAACGGGTTTTTTTTCAAAAACAGTCGCGACAGCCACAAATACTCGCAGCGTTTGTTAAAGAGAAACGTCGCAACAAATCTTGTTCTATAGCGTTGTTTGATATATAAAACACCGCTAATAACCTTTATTTAGCGGCGTTTTGATGAGCAAACGCCGCAAATATGTCATGATTTTTAGTGGCATTTTTTGCCACAAACGCCGCTAATAATCTTTCTTTAACGGCGTTTTATTGTATTAATTCCACAATATGACATAATTTTTAGTGACATTTTTTTTGCCTCAAACGTCGCTAATAACTTTTTACCTGCATTTTGATATATAAACGCCACCATTTGTCATGGATATTTAATGGTGTTTTTACCCAAAACGCTGAAAAGGAACAATGTTTTTACAACCATTTTAATTGGTTTGATTAATTAAATAAAAAGCTAAAACCCAAAATTAAATTGATCAATTAACTTTGAAATGAATAAACTAACATCCAATTTCAAATGCGAACACATATAAATAATTATCAACCAAATCATCTCATTGCAAAGACAATTAATAAACTTAACAATAAATACAATTATTGAATTGAAAACATCATTGAGGGGCAAAAAAGTATTCTTAATTCAACAATCACAAATTCATACTAAATTAACTAAAATGACATTTTCTTGAAGCTCATCAAAATCCAAAGAACATACTACAAAGAAGGATAATTTGACACCTTCCACTTTACATCGAATATATCTCTTCAGCGCTACTGCAAAGAAGACAAGAAAACCAAACTTAGTTCCAAGTCACATTTCACATTAAAAGAAACAGTAACATATTTTTATAGTGTAGTAAAATGATACCAACATAGCTTTCCCCTATAATGAAGAGGCTTCTATTCCTGTAGTGTGGGAACTTGAGGAACCAATTTTGCAAACATACTAGATTGTTCTGAGCTACAATAACAAAGGGAGACAGTTTGGTACATGAGCTTGTGTCAAACAAGGAGAAAAAGAAGAAACAAAACAGGAACATTGAGCAATCACACTACGAAGTGCGCAAATTATATGAATATAATTATAATATTAATCAATATTATCAAAGTAGGAAAAAATTATACATTCATAGCTAAATTCAAAAAAAAAATCATTCTTCTGACATAATTAAAAGTAAAAAAGAGGCATCAATACCAATATTAGAGCATATTCATCCTAAAAGAAACAAGGTAACATGTTGTAAATGAGGTTTAAGGTTATAGAAAAGTTATTGCTAAATACATGTTTATTTCTCAACTTCAGGTTTATCTGAACAAAACACAATAAACTAAGAAATGCATTTACAATTAATGTTTCTAGCTGATAAACTATAAGTTTCTGATTTAAAAGATCTTTTTAAACTTCAGATATGCACATTGATCCTGAAATGATTGTTCATGTTTGATTTGGTACTTTAATATTCAAAGCAATATATCAGAAACGATTCTAGCTTTCACATCGCTTTCCAGAATAGGTAGTACTAGTTAAACTCCATTCTGCTTTCAATAAAGTTGGAAATTCATTCAAAATTAAGATCATAAATCAATACATTCCGGTAAATAAGAATATTAATAAAACTTTGATGGAAAATCTTTGATTTTCAGCTAGAAATTGCACAAGAGGCTAGTTAATTTGCTTTTGATCAATGATCACTTGATTAGTTTAATTTTCAGCACAATGAATATTCATTTTCACATGTAACTTAAATATAATTATACTGTGTGCACAATATCTATCAAATACATGGAGCATAACTGCATAAGACAGAAGGCATAGAGAGGTTGATATTACATTAAGCTGAAAGCTAAAATAATTTATGTTTAGATTTTCATTAAAAAATTCCACCAGGAGAAAGCTTACGTGAAGATTTGCTTCAACCATTTTCTCAATCAGTGCTGCTTTCACATTTGCAATTGCTGCAATCACTTCTACCTTCCCTAGCTCCTAAGCTTTTTCAAAAATTCATTTCAGCTTCTCTTTCCTGCCATCACCAAGTTATACAACTTGATTACATGAGTTATGAACTAATGTTATAGAATATCTTTGACAACATTAAACTATATACCTTTTCTTCAAGTTCAATCCTAATTTTCTCTTCCATTTTTTCTTGAAGAGATTTCAGCTATTTTTTTGTTCTTTCTCTCTGTAATTTTTGAGAGCAGTAAAGTCAAATTCTTAGTAGCTTGAATTTAAAAAATTAGATAATCATCTCGTTGAAAATGATGAGAAATTCTATATAAAAGATAAAATGTTTGAGAAATTAATTGTCATTCATTATTTTTTCATAACAACGGACCCGATTTCTATTACAAAGATCAAGGAACAAACCTGGAAAAAACGCGAGGCTTGCTTGCTGGTGCGACGGCGAGGCGAACAACAATGTTTGCTTGTTGGTACAACGACGATGCTTGCTTGCTGGTGCGACGGCGAGGCGAACACTTGGTCGACGGTGATGAGCAGCACGGCAAGGAGAGAGCACGATAAGTTACGGATTTTTTTGCAATATAGATTTGGGGGAAAAGTATGAGATTGATAGATATAGTTCCCAAAACGGAGAGTTTTAATTTTTTTCCCTATTACAAAATTTTTGTTAACAAACGCCGCCAAAAATGGACTTATTACGGCGTTTTCACAAAACCGCCACTAACATAATACCTCTTGCGGCGTTTATACTACAAAACGCCGCTATAACATGACTTTTTTGGCGTTTTCATAAAACGCCACGAAAAGTATACCGATTGCGGCGGATTTAATAACAAACGACGTGACAATCAGACTTATTGTGGCATTTTCCACAAAAACGCCACTATTTATTTTTCTACGGCAGCATTTTTCACCAAAACGCCGCGAAAGGTTCCATTTTGTGGCGTTTGTCTTTGAAACGTCGGCATAAGTAAAATATTAGCGGCGGTTGTTAAGAAAACGCCGCGAGAAGCACCGTTGTAGAACAAATCTGGTGTAGTGTGTCATTTTTTAAAATTATATTACTTATCTATGATTTTGAGACTCATCCAAGGTTAAACGAAACAGTTAAAATAGATTAGGGTGTGTTTGTTTCATTTAATTTTATAAAAAAATATTTTTTTTCAGTGTCTGGTTAGAGTAAAATAAAGTCGGTCCATATAAATAATTTTACGGTCAACAAAAAATACTACTTATTTTCTTGTAAAATGACTTACGTCGTTTAATTACGTAAGTCGATTTCTCAACTTTTCACTCCAAAAAGCATAAACACCCAAACTAATATTATTTTATGTATTTAATATTAATATTATATTCTAGTATTATTTTTTTAAATAGTATCATTAAAATACATTTCTAAATATTTTAATAATATAATATTTTTATTTAATAAATTATATTAGTTTTAAATTTTTTATTTATAAAATTGTAAAAATAATATTTTAATAATGTATTGACGTAAACAATATTGGCTAAATTATTATAGGGTAAACCATGTTCACCGAATTTTTAGGGCGGATTCATTTTGGTCAATCTACTTTTAAAATATTTGATAAGGTCACCCAACTTTTAGTTCAATTTCGTTACGATCCCTCATGTTACCTTCCGTTGGAAGTTGACATTAGTTTTCGTTTTTCCTTAATAAAAATGGATAAACTACACCAATCGTCACTCAACTTTCTTCTCACACCTATTTTGGTCACTAGAGTTTAACAATTTTCAATTTAATAACTTAACTTTCGAATTGTTCATATTTTGGCTACTCTCAAATGACATGGTACAAATAGAAAAATTAGATTAATCCTTAAAAAATTAGGGTAATGATTTGTTTACTTTGCTTATTAAATTTACCATATTTGATATTTTAATAAGCAAAGTAAAATAAATTATTACTCGAATCAAATAATGCAATTAACTGATCAATCGATTATTCGATTTAATTGGTACAATATAAGATCGAGGATTGAATAATCTGAATTTAGCAATTAACCTAAATAATTTTCTAAGGATTAATCAAACCTGATTTCGGTATAAATTTTTAAAATAAATTATTTTGATTCAGTTACGGTTCACAGTTTTAAGCAAAATTGGTTAACCGATCTGATCTATTATATACAATATTTCTAAACTTTATGCATTACAATATCTTATAGTCTAGTGATTTTGATACCCTTCTGTTTTTTTTTTAAGTTTTGGCTCTGGGTAGGATTAATAGGTGTCAACTTTTAATTTTTGACTTTCTAGTTGTTTTTACACTTTTATCACAACCGAACAATGATTAAATTTACCATATTAGCATATTTGATATTTTAATAAAAATTAAAAAAAAATCATTTCCATAATCAAATATTTTGGTTAATTGGTTAATCGATTATCTGATGCAATTGGTACAATATAAGATCGAGAATTAAATAATATGAATTTACTAGTTAACCAAAATAATTTTTTAAGATTAATCGAATTTTTCTATTTTTATAAACATGTCATTTGAGAGTGGCCAAAATATGAACAACTCAAAAGTTAAGTTATTAAATTAAAAAAATTTAAACTCTAGTGACCAAAATAGGAGTGAGAAGAAAGTTGAGTGATGATTAGTGTAGTTTACCTATTTTTTATTAAGAAAAATCATAATATTTTAAATCAAACTAAAAGTTGGGCGACCTTATCGAATATTTTAAAAGTATGGTGACCAAGATGAATCTACCCTAAAAATTCCGTGACCATTCATGTAGTTTACCCATTATTATAATATTTTCAATTAATAATAATAATTTTTAGGCTTAACTACAAAGTATATGCCTAAATTATACTTTTTTGCAATAGGTGCCTAAAGTATTTTTTGGATGAAATGGGTGTCTAACGTTTTATTTTGTCCAGTTTTAAAAACAATCTATCAAAAAATCCATCACCCAATCATAGCTAGACATGTGGCTTTTGTTTTTATTTTAAAAAACAAACCGAAAAGAAAATAAATTAAAAATATCCCAAAATTTTCAAAGATCACAAAAAACCCCAAATCTCAAAATCCTAAAATTGATGTCATTGTCACTGTCGGTGGCCTCGCCAGACCTCACCACTGTCATCGTTGGAGGTTGCCGTCCATTTCTCTCAACCATCCATCACCGGTAACTAACAGGAAGCGTGTCAATCAAACGACAAACATGAAAGGCTCCTACCGTTCGACGTCCGATTGGCACGTCTCCCACCAGTTACCAACAATGGATGGTTGAGAAAATTAGGTGGGGACCTCAGAAGAAGGCAAAGACGGGGTCCAGTGAAGATATCAACGGCAACATTGGTGTGAATTTTGAGATTTTGGAGTTTGAGGTTTTAGGATTTTTTTTTTGAGATTTTGAGAATCTTTAGATTTTAAAGAAATATTTTCTTTTTTTAGTTTTTTAAAATAAAAAAAATTAAAATAAAAGACACATGTCAAATTCAGATTGAGTGATGATTTTTTAACGACATTACCTTAAAACAATAACGGAATAAATCTTTAGGCACATATTTTAGACAAAAAATAAACATTAGGCGCATATTTCAGCAAGAAAAAGGCGTTATGTACCTATTGCAAAAAAAATATGTATAGTTTATGAACCCAACAAGTGACCCAGTGAAAAAGCGGACGATGTTCATACTAGGAGACACAAGTTCAAATCGCTTTGTCTACATATTGTATGCGCATTGTCAAAAGGTTAAGAATATCTATGAACATGTACTACATTATAATCATATTTAGACTATTTAAAAAATGTATAATTTGAACACATATTTTATAGTATAGATTATTTTTTATAATGAATAATATTATTTATTATATTTGGTATTAATAATGAATGATTTTTGAAAAAGTTACCAACCAGCTGAAAGTGGTTTACACAACGCTATCCAAATATCGTAAAAATAATTTTTGAAAGTTTTTTTAAATAATTCATTTTATGTAATTTACTCTCTAAAAATTAAGGGTAAACTACATAAAAAAATCCCGACTATAGGGAATATTTTTGTTGTATCCATCGGCTATGAAAAGTTATAAAATGGTCCTCTGACTTAAAAAAAGTAAAAAGTTGGTTGGGTACCGTAAAAAATTTAATGACTGCTGATGTGACAAATAACAAAAATTGGATTAATTGTAACCCCCTCGACCCGGCCTAGCCGCCAGACCGCATCGAATGGGTTACACGAGGAAAACCGAAGCGAAACCCATTAAGGCTCCACTCCGATTATCAACCCTAGAAAATTTCTTTTAAAGTTATCTTGTCTAGATGCATTAATTATATCATATGTGAGGGGACACGCAGCGGGAAACACACATGGATACAAAACAAGCAAATCAGACAATTAAGATAGCCCTTTCTACATTTTTCAACAGGCCATATCGATACGCTAAAGGACCGTATCGATACGCCTGTACTTGGTCAACAACCCAAAGTCAAACCTAAGGAGATCGTATCGATACCCACAAAGTGAGTATCGATGCGCCTTTAACGGTCAACTTCCCTTGGTCAACTTCGAAGACCATACCGATACTCTCAGGACCCGTACAGATACGCCAAAATCTTGTCAATTTCTCAGATTTCCAGAGAGCATTTTGGGTATCGATACGCCCCCGTGTACCGGTACGCCTTGCCCACAAATAAGGGATCCTATCGATACACCCTTGAGCGTATCGATACGCCCTGCACTGTAGAACTGATTTTAGCTGTTAAAAATACCAAGGACCCAACACGAGAGGCATATATCAAGCATTAAAGCAACCTATAACCACATATACGATACAAGGCATCCATGGGCACACATATATGGCAAGATAAACGCTTAACAAGACAACATCCAACATCATAAGATTTTTAAAGGAAACATGCATATTTAGCATTCACCAACAAGCCCAAAACTAAATCATAGCATAAATCATCATGGAAAGAGGCATTACAAGCCCAAATCAGCTAAACAAACTTGTCTAAGCAAAAAGGACATGTCAACAACACCTCAAACATACTTGAGCAAACCAAACTCTCTTGTATCCTCCCTTGTTCACTGAGCTGCTCTGAAGGTATAAGGGTGTAACACCCCAATTTTGGGCTTAGAAGTTTAAGGTTTGAACCGAACCGACCTGAGAAACGGTTCGAATATAAAAGGGAGTTTTAGGGAAAGCCTAGTTTGGGATGTTTAAAAATATAGAAAAATATCTAAAAATCCTCTTTTAATATATAAAGGTGATTGGTGAAATCAATTTTACAAAATAAGGTTTGGAAATACTACATTTCGGTGTAGTGACCAAATTGCGATTTTTGCAAAGTTTAGTAGTGACTGTTTTGTAAAGGATTGAAAATTTGAATCTTTAAGGAGCTAATTTACCCAAAATGTTTTTCTCCAGATTTTTCATTAATTTGGGTGATTTAATTAATGTTTTAATTAAATAAAAGAAAGGTGAAAACTACTTTTTAACGAGGAAGACCGCGGAAAAATCCCCCTCCAGCCGATAGTCTCTTGATTGCAAACGGATCACTATCCGACTCAGATTTTTTGCAGCGCAAGAGGAATATTTTGAAAGAGGCGCATGAGACATTGGAATTAGGAAAGTTACTGGGGGCTGAGACGATTGGTAACGAAGAGAATGTCATAAGGGACATCGCAAGGATTATTGAGGTGAGGGAGGTGCCGCAGACATAGGTGGCGATGAGGCTGCTGTCGTGGAACGTACGTGGATTGGGCGCGGCTGCGAAGAAGAGAGCAGTCCGCAATCTTATACGGCAGCATAATGGTGAGTGTGTAATTTTGTTGGAGTCGAAATTGGAACTAGTTTCAGAATTTTTAGTGAAGAAGATATGGGTGTCGGATAAATGTGAGTTTGCATACTCACCTTCGATAGGGAGGTCAGGGGGTATTGTCATTTGTTGGGATGAGGATAGATTTAAGGTGTCTAGGACATTGGTGGAGGAACGGTTTGTATGCATAGAGGGATGTTGGCTTAGCGATAATTGGATGTGTGGTTTCATGGGGATATATGCACCATGTGATATTGAGCAACAGAGGATTCTATGGGAACGATTGCTAACAGTGATGGGAAATAGTGAGGTGCCGTGGTGTTTGATAGGAGATTTTAATATGGTTACATGCTTGGAGGAGCGACGGGGGTGTGCGATGACGAATAGGGGAATCGATGAGTTTGTCGAGTTTGTTCAAAACAGTGGATTGGTAGATTTGGAGTTGAGGAAACATTCGTTTACTTGGTTTGGGGCTGATAATAGGTGCAGACGATTAGATCGCTGCTTGGTGTCGCCAAGATGGATTGATCGGTATGCGAATTTGTGCCTATCAGCTTTGCCGCGTGGGGTGTCGGATCATACACCATTGCTGTTGGTGAGTGATGTACTGGATTAGGGTCCACGACCGTTCCGATTTGTAAATGCATGGGTTGGTGAACGTAAATTTGTCATGGATATTCAAGAGGAGTGGATGCGCATCTCACGTATGAAAGAGCAAAGTGACATTTGCAGCAAATTAAGACTCATGAAACGCTTCTTGTGTGGATGGAATAAGGAAATTTTTGGGAATCTTGAGCATCAAATCGAAGGGGCGACGAAAGAATTGGATGCAATTGATGGGATGGTGAGTGAGGGTACTGTTTCGGACACACAATTGGCACATAAAAGGGCGACTCAATGCAAATTATGGACATTATCGCGGTTGAGGGAATCTGTATGGAAGCAGAAATCACGAGTCAAATGGTTGAGGGAGGGGGACGGTAATACAGCTTTTTTTCATAGAGCGGCGAAGTTGAGAGCTATGCGTAATGAGTTTTCAGGATTGATGATTGAGGGTGTATGGGAAACCAATCCCAATAGAATACGACAGGTGGTGCTTTCGGAGTTCAAAGCTCATTTTTCACTACCTAAGACCATGGGGACTATGACGATGGGATTGAATTTCAAATGTTTATCCGAGAGTATGGGTGTTGAACTGGAGAAACCATTCGAGGAGGAGGAAATACGAGCTGTTATATGGGGAAGTGAAGGTTCGAAGGCACCGGGCCCCGATGGATATACCTTCGAATTCTATAAGAAAGGTTGGGAATTCTTGAAGGGGGATGTGATGGAGGTGCTGACTCGATTTCATGAGACAAATTTGCTGCCGAAGGGGTGTAATTCGGCATTTGTTGTGCTAATCCCAAAGGTGGAACAACCGTGAAAGCTGGGTGATTATAGGCCTATTTGCCTATTGAATTCGATCTATAAAATCCTTGCTAAATGCTTGGCGAAGAGGTTGTAAAAGGTATTACCAGGGATAATCAGTGATGTTCAGTCGGCTTTTGTGAAGGGGCGTCAAATTGTTGATGGAATTATGTTAGCGAATGAGGTGTTACACTCAATGCAAATGAGGTCATGTGGTGAGGGAGGGGTGCTGCTGAAACTTGATTTTGCCAAGGCATATGACTGTGTTAAATGGGAGTGTGTAAAGACAATTCAGTGTAGAATGGGGTTCGGTTCGAAATGGCGTGAGTGGATGAGAATCTGTGTGAGTACGGCGAGATTGTCAGTATTACTCAATGGTAGTCCGACTCCGGAATTCCCTATGCAACGGGGATTGCGGCAAGGGGATCCGTTATCGCCCCTTCTATTTGTCATTGTAGCCGAGTTATTGCATCAATTGCTAAGCGAGGCGGAAAAGTCAGGGTTGATAAGGGGTGTGCGTGTCGTGCATGACTGCCGGATATCCCACCTCCAATTTGCGGATGACACGATTATTTTTTTACAAGGTGAGGTACGCTATGCTGAAAATTTAAAAAGGGTATTAACATGTTTTTAGTATGTTTCGGGGTTACATATTAACTACTTGAAGTCTTCCTTGTATGGTGTGGGGGTGGACGAGGGGGTGGTGAATGAAATGGCAGCTATTATGGGTTGTAAGAGGGGCGAGCTGTCGATGGTTTATCTCGGGCTCCCACTTGGGGTAGATCCGCGTAGTTTGAGTATGTGGGAACCGTTATTACAACGTTTTCGGAAGAGTTTGGCTGGATGGAAAAGAGACTCGTTGTCTTTTGCGGCTCGGTTGACTCTATTAAACTAAGTGTTGTCTGCTTTGCCGATTTATTATATGGGCATGTTTTTGGTTCCGAAGGGGATTGTTAGAAGAACTGATAGGATTAGGAGGTCATTCTTATGGGGGGGTTCGGAGGAAAGGCGACGCATGAGCCGGGTGAGTTGGAAGATTGTTTGTCGTCCGCGGAAATTTGTGGGATTGGGGGTTGTGGACTTACACCAGCGAAATATGGCTCTCTTGGCAAAATGGCGATGTCGGTTTGCGATAGAGGGGGAATCGTTGTGGCGTTCAGTGTTGTTGGCGAAGTATGGGGCGGATGTCTTCGATAGGAGAATGTCATTGGCTCGGCAAAAGGCGATGTCAACAGTATGGAAGCAAATAGTAACATTGCATGAGCGTGAGAAGGTGCATCGATACATGGCGCATTCTAATTTTATATGGTTGATTGGGAATGGGCGTAAAATACTGTTTTGGCGGGATGCATGGTGCACGGATGTGCCATTATGTATGGTGTTTTCACGGCTGTTTCGCCTTGCGAAGAACACATGGGCATTGGTGCATGAGTATGCATCGGGAACCTTATTGGTACATGGGAGGTGGGAGGAGTTTTTCGTACGTCCCCTTAGATTGTTTGAGGCGAATAT
Source organism: Hibiscus trionum (assembly GCA_030270665.1). Lineage (NCBI taxonomy): Eukaryota > Viridiplantae > Streptophyta > Magnoliopsida > Malvales > Malvaceae > Hibiscus > Hibiscus trionum. The sequence goes on along the minus strand of BSYR01000017.1, from coordinate 39,233,621 downwards.
GTTGAAGGAGCTATGGGGGATAGTGGGAGCGGTTAATTTGAATGAGGCGAAGGAGGACTTGCTGGTTTGGAGACATGCGACGACGGGACAGTTTTCTGTCGCGAGTTTATATAGATTGATGTCATCTTTCGGGTTGGATGGAGATCGGACGGTTTCAGCAATAAGGTCGGTGCGAATGCCACCTAAAATATAGTGTTTTGTGTGGTTTATCTTGCTGGATCGGTTGCCTACTTTGTGTTATTTGAGGGATAGGGGAATAAGGTTGGATGTTAATGATTATAGTTGCCGATGGTGTGGCGTGGGGGAGGATACAGTGGATCACATTTTATACATTTGTTCGGTGGCATGGGAGGTTTGGTCGTGCTTTTTAGCGTGGTGGCAGATTGAATTGGTGCGACCAGCAACCGTAATAAAGTTTTTGAATGTGGCGTTGGAGGGTACTTTTAGCGGTCCGCTGCGGGATAGATGGTTGTCGGGATGTGCTGCCACGTTGTGGTCACTATGGTTAGCAAGGAATGCGTTAATTTTCCAGGATAAGCGTGTATCAGTGCGAGAATTAATATTTTTAATTAAGCTCCGAGCATTTTATTGGGTGCGAGCATTTGAGCCGCATGAATTAATTCTTGAATCCGAATGGTGGAATTGTCCGAGGTGGGGGGTGGAGCCGACTAGGCCACAGAGGCCACGAGAGGGTTATGTTTGGTCCCCTCCGAGGGCTGGTTGTGTGAAATTTAATGTCGATGGATCGGCAAGAGGGAAACCGGGCCCGACGGGATGTGGAGGAGTTTTATGTGACGAGATGGGGAGGGTGCTGGCTTTGTTCTCGGGTCCGTTGGGCGTATTGGATTCCAATGAGGCTGAGTTGTATGCCATTTTATTTGCGTTGGAGTCGTTTAGGGAGTCGAAATGGTGTGCGTTACCTTGTATTATTGAGTCCAATTCGCTGGTTGCGACATCGTGGGTGGGTCGTGGGGAGACGCGACCATGGAGACTTTATGACCTGTTTCGCCGTGTCGATGATGTTTGCTTGGGGATGACTTTTGTGTTTAATCATGTGGTACGTGAGGTGAATGGTGTGGCCGACATCTTAGCAAAGGGTGGGGTTGATCGAAAGGCTTGGTTGCAGATGGGGGTTTGAGGAGGGTAGGTGCTGGACATGTGTGTGCTGGAGGCTGTGTGCGGGAGGGGTGCTGATTAAGCGAGCGGTTGTGTGGGATGATGCTTCACGGGCGCTGGGTGCTGTAGGGTGCCGATGGGTGCGGGGGTTGGGCGACACAGTGATGCTGTTGGGCAGCGGACATAATGGGGTGGGGAGTGCTTCCAGGGGGTCAGCAGGCCGGGTTGGGACATGTGGGGTCGAGTCTTTTTGGACTGGTTTTTTTAGTTGTGTCGAATATCTGTCCCGGGTACTTTTTTCCTCCAGATAGGTTTAGGGAGGTTTTTAATGAGGCCCGGTGCGGATATGTTGTATGATTTTTTCATTTAATAAAAATCATACTTTTGAGCAAAAAAAAACTACTTTTCCTAATTTTCTCTCAAAATCCCATCATCCAAACACATTTTCTCCAGCAAAATTCACATTGATCTTCACTTCAATTGATGAGATTTCCATCATCTTTTGGTTCCTAATCAATCTTGCATCAAATCCTTTTGATTTCTACATTGCATTTTCATGGAATTTTGCCCAAATCAAGGAGAAATCATCATTTAGTGGTAAGATTGTTCTTCTCCTCTAAATACTCAGTTCTTTACTGAAATTCCCAAGTTTTTAATCCTTTATTAAAGATTTATGAATGGTTTTAATGTTAGAAACAAGATTTTGGCTTAAAACTCAAGATTTTGGAAGAGATCTTGAGGATTTTCATTTTAATTGGTTGGGCTCTGTTTTGAGATGGCTTTCTAATGTATTTTGGATGTTAAATGATGTTAGAAAAGAGGTTTTATTAATCCAATCCCGAATAGGTTGTGATTCTTGAGTTTTTGCTTGTGAAAATGGTGGTTTTTGGGGTGATTTTGGTGTTCTGTTATAGCTGGAGGTATAAGGACGAGTTTAGGGTTGTTTTGATGTTAATTGATGTTTAGAAATGGTTAGAAGTGATAGATCTTGGCTGGGCTTTGCTTTGAAAGAGTTTGGAGGTGATTTCGGTTGTTTTTGGAAGCCGAAATGAGGTTCTTGTGTAGAGCAGCGAGTTTAGGATGTATTACTGGTGATTTTAATGCATGTAGATGCATTAATCCTCTGTTTTTATGTGTTAAAAACAGGGGAGAATGATCTGGAAGCAATAGAGGTGGCGTTGGAGGTTTCAGACGCTTGGAAGGCTTGCCGGCTAGCATAGTTTTGTGTATCGGTGAGTGGAGTTGGTTTTCCAGCTTTGAAACGATTATTTGGAGGTTTTGGGAGCTTAGTTTAAGTCTAAACAACTTAGCTAAGCTCAAGAGTAAGTTTTCGGAAAAACTCCCTCGGATGTGCTAAGTTATGGTTTGATGCATTAGTTATGAAATGCATGTTTAATTACTGTTTTGAAAGCCTGTTTTAGCATGGTTAATGCTGGTTTTGAAAGCCATGTATTGAAGGATGCTCAAGGTAAGAGATCCTTGGTTTGACATGTTATTAATTTGGTTATGATGCATGAAGATGCATATTGATAAGTGGATTTGATTAATGCTTAGAACAATGAATTGATGATGGTATTTGATGTATATTGGCAAGTGATGAAATGGTTTTTAGGTACTTGAATCAGATATAGTTAGCCGGCTATAGGATTGGGTGCACCGTAAGTAAAGTCGCCTTGGATGTCGAGGGGTTGTGATTGTACCGTAAACTCCATCCAAGTACCCTAGCGATTGAGGAAATTGGCGTCACCACGATGGAGGATGGCTCTCGTGGGTGGACTTTGTTAAGCGTCACAACGGTGTAGGGTTGCTCCCGTGTGTGAGCTTGGTTAAGGTGATTACAATGGTTGAGGTAGCTCCCATGTGTAAGCCTTGTGTTGTGTCCCGGCTCTCGCTAGTGGGTTATACAACTACCGATGAGTGATGTTGAAGGGTTGTGATTGTACCGTTAAGCTCCATCACGGGTGTTGATAGGTTGTGATTGTACCGATAAACTCCACCTTGTAATGCTGGTAGTGTGTATGAAGCGTGTGGGACAACGCTTGTAATCCGCGTATCCGATTGTGTCTTGTGTCGAAATGGTTATGAACTATCACTTGTAGCCAATATAATGTATTTGATTGTAACGAAGCGTGAGATGCTTGAAAATGTTGCAAGGTAGCATGAGAAAGTGATGAGCATGTGGTTTAAAAGTTTTGTTGAAGTATTTTCTAAAAATGCCAATGTATGAGAAAGAAATGCGTCATATGTACAAATGCTTGAGATGTTGTATGTTTTAAGAAATGCATATGAGATAATAATTTTATGAAATGCTTTTGTATATCAAGCATATGTGGCCCTGCCATAAGATTTGCATAGGTTGTATGCATGTGTTAGCTAGATGGTACATGTGGTTTTCAAAATGGAGATTTCCTCATGCAAATGGGGTTTTGTGTTTATGCAATGCTTTTGAGTAACAAGCATGTATGGCTTTGCCATGAGATTTGCATTTGTTGAATGCATGAGATAGATGAAGGGATGTATGGTTTCCAAATGGTATTTTGCTTTGATATGATCATCAAGCATGAGGAGAGTATAGTGCGAAGTGGAAGTGTTTTCCAAGAAAATTGGTTTAAACTTTGCATGAAGTGATTGTGCAGTGAAAGGTTTAAATGGTAGTAATTGCAAAGATGTTGTTTGGGGTGAGTTGTTCGGTGTTTCAAAGTTAAATGTTGGTTTTCTTGTTGTGCAATGCATGTTTTAAAGCAATGGATTTTCAAAGGAGATTTCCAATCAATACTTTGGGTTTTTGAGTTGTGATTACATTTTAAGATGATTTTATGATCCGCTGCATTGATGGTCTTTTGGTTTTGAGCATTCCTCACTAAGCATTATGTGCTTACGCACCTCTTTGTCCATCAATGCAGATATTTGAAGTTGGGACAGCAAGAAGCAATGGATTCAAGAAGAGCTCCACTTGAGAAGTATGTTTTGGTTTATAGCTATAAATAATAAAGGCAATAGGGGGAAGAGTCTTATATGTTGATGTGTAATAAGATTGTTCATTTTGAGCATGTTCGGTTTATGGTTCGATACTTGTTGGTGATTGTTTTGTGATGTTTGGATTTTCATCTTCATATTTGATATAGCTATGTTCCTTGTTTAAAAGCAAGATCTTGTCTTGAGCGTAGTAATTGAGTAGGTGTGCTAAAAACTTGTAATGTATCTAGTTTCTGTTGCAATATGATGGCTTAAATGATTGGCATGTTGTTGATATGTTGTGGAATGGTTTAAAGTATGTTTGATGGTGTTTGGATGTGTAAAACCAGAATTTTCTGCTGTTTCTGGGCAAGGTGTATCGAAACACCCTTAGCTGTTTGGAAACGGGTGCCTGAAATGGCTTGGGCGTTTCGGAACGGCTAGAAGTGTTTCGAAACACTTTGGCTACTGGAATGCCCTGTTTCGGAACCAGTTTCGAAACGGGTCGGTGTTTGACCTGGTGTTTTGAAACACCCTTAGCTGTTTCGAAACGGGTGACCGTTGGACACAGATTTGAATTGCTCTGAAGTCTGCATGCTTTACATTTTAGTCCTGAATTTTGTAATGGCAATTGCTTGAGCTTGAGATGTCTTTTTAAGCTGAAATTTGGCAGAGTGGCTTGTAATATGATTAATTAAGGTTCGGTAAAGCTAAAATCTTCAAAGCCCTTTTATTTTCCAAAATTTACAGTTTGGTCCCTAAATGTGTATTTCTTGCAATTGAGTCCTTAAACGTTTTCCGATCGCTGTGTTTTTCTCTTCCAAGGTTCTTGAGCATTCATATAGGCTTAATACGCATCTAGAAAAGATAAAAGAAAAAAAGGGTCGTTAATCAAGGTTGACTTTCGGGTTGACTTTGGTTTTCCCCGTGTGATCTTCGTAGTTTGGGTCTAACGCCTAGGCCGGGCTAAGGGGGTTACATTTGTTGGTATCAAAGCTAAGTTGCGAACTTTTGGGGCAACGGTAAGTTTGTGGTAAGTTGTTATGGTAAGTGTTGGATGTTTAATCTAATGTGTGGTTGAATGTTGGTGGGAAAATATGACTTTGAGTGAATTGTTGATGTTTTTATCAAGCTTTTTGGTTATGAATCTTCAGTGGGCTAGTGTGAGCATGTATTGGTGGTATGCTGATGTTGTAAATTGATTTTGAGTAATGAAAATGTGATGGGTATGATATGTTGATATTATGTTGTTGAGGGTGAATGTTGTTTTGATGAGGGCATGGTTGAAGTTTGTTGATGGATATGCTCGATGTTTTTGATATCAATGTCTTTATTGATTGTTATGTCATGTAAAAAGGGAAAACTTGGGATACCTATTTCCTTATCATTATAGCTATGTGTTAGTTTGGAGTTGGAGTCTTGAATCCTTGCTCGAAGCTGGTCTGATCGTTTTGTTTGTTTTGTTATTGTTGCTTTGTTAATAATAGCACAATGGGATCGATGAGAGAATGGCAATTGGGTACGATGGTTGCTGCTTTAGAGCAGGTTGTTAAGGGGTGGAATCCACCTTTTGGTGGAGGTGTTTTGTTTCGGTCGTCTGTGCTTGGAGTTGAGGTGGTAAGGCAGAATGAGAGAGTTGGTTCTTTGATGAAGGATTTGTCATCTGTGGGACATGAGAGTTTGTCGAAGTAGCGTTTGCATGGTTTGGGGGCTGTGGAGTATCATGGTTCGACACCTGAGGCGTTCGAGGCTTGGTTAGCCAGTATAATTCCGATTCTGGATCGAGAAGGGTGTGATAACGCCTATAAGCTGGGAAGTGTTGTCTTGTTAATGTTGGAGGATGCTTCTGCTTGGTGGACATCTGTAGCGGTGGCAACGAATATCCACGATATATATTGTGAGTTCTTTATGTCTGCCTTTAATAGAAGATACCTTGGAGATAGGTTTCCAGGGGTTAAGCAACGTGGGAGTGTGGGTTCAGTTTGTGATGGTGAGAAGAATGCAAACAAAAGAGCTGTGAGTACAAATCTTGAGAGTGGTCAGTGTAAGAGGTTACGCGATGGTAGGGTTCGCCTGAACCAAGGTTCTGGTGGTGGTGTGGATGTGGGTTTAATGCAATATGACCAAGGAGTGGTAGCTCGGTTGCCGATGTGTGACCGTTGTGGAAGGTGTCACGTTGGAGTTTGTTGGGGTGTGGGAGTTTGTTGGAACTGTGGTTCTAGGGAGCATGTGAAGCGGGATTGTCCTCAAGTGGTGAGATCAGCTTCGGTGCGTGAAAAAGAGTCTCAGAAGGGTCGTGAGCGCGGACGAGACAGAGTTCAGAGGTGGCAAGAAAGGCAAGGAGGTGTGGGGTGTTTGGAGGATGGATCTTGTTGGAATTGTGGGTCTGTTGGACATTTGAGACGGAATTTTTTGGAGTTAGCTCGGGGTAGTCAGGGTTCGTTGCAGCAAGGAGTCGGTGATGACCTTAAGGTGTTGGTTGATGTTGTGGCGGGACGGCCAGAGAATAGTGGTTCTGTAGGGAAGGGAGTTTGTCTGTTGGAACTCCAGGGCGATGAGGTGGTTACAGATAATTTTTCTAAGTAATCTTTGCCCCAGTAATCTTTGTTTGGTTCCGGTTTGGATTTCTTTGTGTAGTGAGTAGAGTCTTATAACTAGTAAGTTTGGGTGGTAGCCGGTGTTGTTTTTGGAAACAACTTTAGAGTGAAGAGGGTACTAGTGGAGTAATTTGTAGTTAGCAATTATTAGAGTGGTGGGGTTGGAAAAGTTGGAGATGAGGTAAGAGGTTGTTCTTAGACGGATTCTGAGGATGTTATTGGTAAGTGTTAACCGACATACATGCACAGTTAAAATCATTTGATTATATATTATATATATATATATATTGGTACATGCATACATGTGACATGACATTAGAGGTTTTGCATACATATGCACAGGCATTGATAGGGCATGTTGGAGATCATGCATACGAACGTTCACACTTGCTAATATCTAATTGGGTATGATAGTGTTGTGGTAGGATTAGGTTGGTTGGTGGGTTTAAAGTGTTGTTTTGGTGCTAGGTGAATGCTAGAAGTAGTAGAAGATAGTAGATATGCTGTCAGTAGTAGTGGGTGTGATCTAGCATGGTGGCGGAAGGAAGGTGATTAGGTGCTTATAGAGTTTAGCGGTGTGATGATAAGGAGGTGATTGTTTGGAGTTAGAATCGTTTGAGGTGGTTTGGAATAATAGATAAGTGTTGTAGTTTCTATGTGCTGGGTGTTTGTTGTAGGATAGTGGATGTGTTTCCGGAGTGTGGAGGTTATGTTGAGAGCTGTAGATAAGGTTTGGCTTGGGATGAGTAGAGGTTTCATGGTCTCATTATGTTTGCTTGTGGATGGTGTGGGTGGTATCCAGGTAAGGTTAGTGTTATAGTTTAAGATTGATGTGGAAAGGCAATGTAAGTTCAAGGGCCATTGTTGGGTGGTCGGGGTTTTTGTGAGAAGGTGGTTGGTTGGTCGTGTACAAGTAAATCTTTCTTAAGTCAGTTGGGGGTAAGTGGAACAGCTGGTGGAGTTAAGGTTGGAGTCTTGTGACGTGGATTTCGGATGTTGTGTGAGTAGTTTTGATGAGTTGTTGTGGTAGTGGTAGAGGTGGATGTGAAGGAATGTTATCAATACATTGAGAGGTTTGGGTAAGCAGTTGTTGCTTAAGAAATTTGTGCTTGTTGTGATAATCTTTGGAAGGAGTTGAGTGGTTTTGCAAGGGGTTTTTAGAAGCAGTGAAGGTTGTGGGTTACATAGTGGCTGAAAAATGGATGGGTTGGTGTCACCGAGTGTGTGAGTTTGTTGAAGGAGTTATGAGGTGAGGCGGAGTATGTTGTGAAGGCTTAAGGAGTTCTTCGTGTTGTTGAGGGTCCTGCACAGTTTGATTGTGTGAAAAGCTAAGTTGAGGTTAGTAACCGTGTGTGTCAGAAGTCTTGCACCGTGAGTAGTGGTGTTTGATTTGGGAATAGTGTAAGTTTGTTTTGAGGACGTTTCAGTGGTGGTTAAGTCTCCGGTGTTACATTGTGTGTTGCTTTGAGAAGTTTGGTATCGTGCTCTTTTCGCAGGATGAAATTTCGATGACGAAATTTCCCTAAGAGGGGGAGAGTTGTAACACCCCAATTTTGGGCTTAGAAGTTTAGGGTTTGAACCGGCCTGGCCTGAGAAACGGTTTGAATATAAAAGGGAGTTTTAGGGAAAGCCTAGTTCGGGATGTTTTAAAAATATAGAAAAATATCTAAAAATCCTCTTTTAATATATAAAGGTGATTGGTGAAATCAATTTTACAAAATAAGGTTTGGAAATACTACATTTCGGTGTAGTGACCAAATTGCGATATTTGCAAAGTTTAGTAGTGACTGTTTTGTAAAGGATTGAAAATTTGAATCTTTAAGGAGCTAATTGACCCAAAATGTTTTTCTCCAGATTTTTCCTTAATTTGGGTGATTTAATTAATGTTTTAATTAAATAAAAGAAAGGTGAAAACTACTTTTTAACTTTCATAACTACTTTTCCTAATTTTCTCTCATTCCTTTTTCTCTCAAAATCCCATCATCCAAACACATTTTCTCCAGCAAAATTCACATTGATCTTCACTTCAATTGATGAGATTTCCATCATCTTTTGGTTCCTAATCAATCTTGCATCAAATCCTTTTGATTTCCACATTGCATTTTCATGGAATTTTGCCCAAATCAAGGAGAAATCATCATTTAGAGGTAAGATTGTTCTTCTCCTCCAAATACTCAGTTTTTTTACTGAAATTCCCAAGTTTTCAATCCTTTATTAAAGATTTATGAATGGTTTTAATGTTAGAAACAAGATTTTGGCTTAAAACTCAAGATTTTGGAAGAGATCTTGAGGATTTTCGTTGTAATTGGTTGGGCTCTGTTTTGAGAGGGTTTTCTAATGTATTTTGGATGTTAAATGATGTTAGAAAAGAGGTTTTATCAATCCAATCCCGAATAGGTTGTGATTCTTGAGTTTTTGCTTGTGAAAATGGTGGTTTTTGGGGTGATTTTGGTGTTCTGTTATAGTTGGAGGTATAATGATGAGTTTAGGGTTGTTTTGATGTTAATTGATGTTTAGAAATGGTTAGAAGTAATAGATCTTGGCTGGGCTTTGCTTTGAAAGAGTTTGGAGGTGATTTCGGTTGTTTTTGGAAGCCGAAATGAGGTTCTTATGTAGAGCAGCGAGTTTAGGATGTATTGCTAGTGATTTTAATGCATGGTGATGCATTAATCCTCTGTTGTTATGTGTTAAAACAGGGGAGAATGATCCGGAAGCAATAGAGGTGGCGTTGGAGGTTTCAGACGCTTGGAAGGCTTGTCGGCTAGCATAGTTTTGTGTATCGGTGAGTGGAGTTGGTTTTCCAGCTTTGAAACGATTATTTGGAGGTTTTGGGAGCTTAGTTTAAGTCTAAACAACTTAGCTAAGCTCAAGAGTAAGTTTTCGGAAAAACTCCCTCGGATGTGCTAAGTTATGGTTTGATGCATTAGTTATGAATTGCATGTTTAATTACTGTTTTAAAAGCATGTTTTAGCATGATTAATGCTGGTTTTGAAAGCCATGTATTGAAGGATGCTCAAGGTAAGAGATCCTTGGTTTGACATGTTATTAATTTGGTTATGATGCATGAAGATGCATATTGATAAGTGGCTTTGATTAATGCTTAGAACAGTGAATTGATGATGGTATTTGATGTATATTGGCAAGTGATGAAATGGTTTTTAAGTAATTGAATCGGATATAGTTAGCCGGCTATAGGATTGGGTGCACCGTAAGTAAAGTCGCCTTGGATGTCGAGGGGTTGTGATTGTACCGTAAACTCCATCCAAGTACCCTAGCGATTGAGGAAATTGGCGTCACCACGATGGAGGATGGCTCTCGTGGGTGGACTTTGTTAAGAGTCACAACGGTGGAGGGTTGCTCCCGTGTGTGAGCTTGGTTAAGGTGATTACAATGGTTGAGGTAGCTCCCATGTGTAAGCCTTGTGTTGTGTCCCGGCTCTCGCTAGTGGGTTATACAACTACCGATGAGTGCTGTTGATGGGTTGTGATTGTACTGTTAAACTCCATCACGGGTGTTGAGGGGTTGTGATTGTACCGATAAACTCCACCTTGTAACACCGGTAGTGTGTATGAAGCGTGTGGGACAACGCTTGTAATCCGCGTATACAATTGTGTCTTGTGTCGAAATGGTTATGAACTATCACTTGTAGCCAATATAATGTATTTGATTGTAACGAAGCGTGAGATGCTTGAAAATGTTGCAAGGTAGCATGAGAAAGTGATGAGCATGTGGTTTAAAAGTTTTGTTGAAGTATTTTCTAAAAATGCCAATGTATGAGAAAGAAATGTGTCAAATGTACCAATGCTTGAGATGTTGTATGTTTTAAGAAATGCATATGAGATAATAGTTTTATGAAATGCTTTTGTATATCAAGCATATAGGGGTGGGCAAAAAACCCGATTACCCGGTCCCGGTCCCGGACCCGGTCGGACCCGGTGGATTTTTACCCGGTATAGGTTCCGGTGGGACCGGGACTGGATCCAAAATTTAGGTCCTGATTGCAACCGAGACCGGGACTGGATCTTGCTTTTTTGGACCCGATACCCAGTGGGTACCCAATGGGACCGGGACTTGTACCAGGTACCCGGTACTGGTCTGGTACCGAATGGCGTTGAAGATATTGAAAGCAACTGAAGGCGCTCCTTTATTTCTCTTTGTGTATGAATATTATGAGTATGACTCGTTTTAAGACTTCAACCTTCAAGCCTACAATATTCTGACTTTGTTATTTAATATTATTATTGATGGTTGGAATTTTTTTCCCCTGCTGCTCAAATTTTATTAATAATAGACTAATTGACCGGGTACCCGGTATTGGTACCGGTTCCCACAGGTACCGGGACCGGTTCCTGAAATCTTGGACCCGGTCTAACCGGGACCGAGACTGGTTCTAATTTTCAGGAACCGGTGGTTACCGGGACCGGGACCAATTCTAGACAAATTTGCTGGTACCAATGCTTGAGATGTTGTATGTTTTAAGAAATGCATATGAGATAATAATTTTATGAAATGCTTTTGTATATCAAGCATATGTGGCCTTGCCATAAGATTTGCATAGGTTGTATGCATGTGTTAGCTAGATGGTACATGTGGTTTTCAAAATGGAGATTTGCTCATGCAAATGGGGTTTTGTGTTTATGAAATGCTTTTGAGTAACAAGCATGTATAGCTTTGCCATGAGATTTGCATTTGTTGAATGCATGAGATAGATGAAGGGACGTATGGTTTCCAAAAGGTATTTTGCTTTGATATGATCATCAAGCATGAGGGGAGTATAGTGCGAAGTGGAAGTGTTTTCCAAGAAAATTGGTTTAAACTTTGCATGAAGTGATTGTGCAGTGAAAGGTTTAAATGGTAGTAATTGCAAAGATGTTGTTTGGGGTGAGTTGTTCGGTGTTTCAAAGTTAAATGTTGGTTTTCTTGTTGTGCAATGCATGTTTTAAAGCAATGGATTTTCAAAGGAGATTTCCAATCAATACTTTGGGTTTTTGAGTTGTGATTACATTTTAAGATGATTTTATGATCCGTTGCATTGATGGTCTTTTGGTTTTGAGCATTCCTCACTAAGCATTATGTGCTTACGTTCCTCTTTGTCCATCAATGCAGATATTTGAAGTTGGGACAGCAAGAAGCAAGGGATTCAAGAAGAGCTCCACTTGAGAAGTATGTTTTGGTTTATAGCTATAGATAATAAAGGCAATGGGGGGGAAGAGTCTTATATGTTGATGTGTAATGAGATTGTTCATTTTGAGCATGTTCGGTTTATGGTTCGATACTTTTTGGTGATTGTTTTGTGATGTTTGGATTTTCATCTTCATATTTGATATAGCTATGTTCCTTGTTTAAAAGCAAGATCATGTGTTGAGCGTAGTAATTGAGTAGGTGTGCTTAAAACTTGTAATGTATCTAGTTTCTGTTGCAATATGATGGCTTAAATGCTTGGCATGTTGTTGATATGTTGTGGAATGGTTTAAAGTATGTTTGATGGTGTTTGGATGTGTAAAACCAGAATTTTCTGCTGTTTCTGGACAGGGTGTATCGAAACACCCTTAGCTGTTTCGAAACGGGTGCCTGAAATGTCTTGGGCGTTTCAGAACGGCTAGAAGTGTTTCGAAACACTTTGGCTACTGGAATGCCCTGTTTCGGAACCAGTTTCGAAACAGGAGGGTGTTTGACCTGGTGTTTCGAAACACCCTTAGCTGTTTCGAAACGGGTGACCGTTGGACACATATTTGAATTGCTCTGAAGTCTGCATGCTTTACATTTTAGTCCTGAATTTTGTAATGGCAATTGCTTGAGCTTGAGATGTCTTTTTAAGCTAAAATTTGGCAGAGAGGCTTGTAATGTGATTAATTAAGGATATGTAAAGCTAAAATCTTCAAAGCCCATATATTTTCCAAAATTTACATTTTGGTCTCTAAATGTGTATTTCTTGCAATTGAGTCCTTAAACGTTTTCCGATCGCTGTGTTTTTCTCTTCCAAGGTTCTTGAGCATTCACATAGGCTTAATACGCATCTAGAAAAGATAAAAGAAAAAAAGGGTCGTTAATCAAGGTTGACTTTTGGGTTGACTTTTGTTTTCCCCGTGTGATCTTCGTAGTTCGGGTCTAACGCCTAGGCCGGGCTAAGGGGGTTACAAAGGGCCTGCATTGTTGGAAAGGAGAGCGTAAGCGTTTAAGCTTAGTGAGCGGTGCTCAAAACGGTAACTACAACAATGAAGTTTTAAAACACATTTTGCTTGATAACCAAAACCATTTCCAAATCATTTCCACATGCTTGAACACATAACAACATGCATTTACCTTCACGTGCATTTACCGAATGCATCCACAAGCCATAGGCTTACCACATGTTCATTCTCATAACGCAAGCAAAGTAACCAACAATGCATAAGCATAAAAGAAGAAACCAACAACATGCTTAACATGAGAATTAAAGCATCATGGGTATATTGACATTCATCGTTTTTACTCGGATATGCGGATAGTTTCTCAAACCCACTAGACACTTCCGGTGGAATATTCTCACATCACCGTACTCACCCGTCTAGTAAAAACATAACTTCTGGTGGAATCTCATATCACCGTACTCCCCCTTAGTGGAATCTAACATCACTAAGGTCACGCGCAACTTTCACCTCGAGTGCACTCTAATCCTATTGATCGATCAAATATATCCGGTAACAACTCAACACTTGTCAATATACTCATTCACAACCACAAGCATTACCGATTCTTGAACCACTTACCATGTCCAAACTTCCATGCATAGAATGTACTCGCAATGCAAATATAAACACAAGTCATAAGTCTCAACATGTGTAACAATGCAAACTAACACATTACCAACATGACATGTTCACATTGCATCAAGAATCGTAAAACACAATTTAATTGCATAAAACCTTTAAAACTTACTCTTGAGCTTGGATTGGCCTTTCAAGCTCAATCCAAACTCCCAAAACATTCCCTTAACCACGTTAAGGCTTTTAAATCAATCCACTCACCAGCCAACACACAAACGATGTTCAAGATGCCGAATCAAGTCTCCAAACTACCCAAATTTCCGTCCACAAAGCCCGAATCTGATTCCTCTGTTTTAAGCAACCCAAAACTGAACATTAGAACACTAATACACTCACAAACACAACAAAAACCTGGAACTCAACAATCTTGCAACAACACACATCGATTCAAGCCCCAAATTTCACCTGAAACATATCTATTCAGTCTCAAACTACTTGAAGCCATACCCAACGAATTCACCATCAAAAATCTATCTTTTAACATCCCTAAATATCAACCCAAAGCTATCAAACCTTCAGCTGTCATTTAGACCCAAAACCCATCCAAAAACTCAAGATTTTCAACTCCCAAAATCACCCACAATACCCATTTAGGGTTTCCTATAATAACCCGCCATTTTCATGTTATTTTAGCAATAAAACAAAGTTAAAAACACTCTCAAACTCAGCCATAACCAACCCAAACGAAAAACTCATAAACTCCCTTCCATTTCCAACGAAACTTTAAAAATCAAAACAAGTTTAAACCATGAGTTTTGCAAAAATCTTAACATTTAGGACTCAAGGAAGGTAAACCAAGTTAAGGAATCATTTACCTTGAAGAAATCACTTGGATTGAGGTGTTGAAACCAATGGAATAGTTAAAAGGATTTTTGGGAGGTTTTTGAACGTGAAAAGAGATTTGAAGAAGACAATAGCTTTCAAAAATCCCCCTTTTCCCTTATTTCTTTTATTAAAATTCCCATTTTTCCCTTTACCCTCTTAAAACACTTTAGGTGTGTTAAAAATAGTTTTTCTCCAATTTAAATTTAACCCAACTCGGTTTAACTAATCTGATATCTCCCGGCCCTAAATTCGGAGCGTTACAACTCTCCCCCACTTAAGGAATTTTATCCCCAAAATTTACCTGGCGGAAAGAGATGTGGAAACTGATTTCTCATGTCATTCTTCCTCTCCCAAGTGGCTTCTTCCACTACTCGGTGTTGCCACTTAACCATAACCAACTCAATGGTCCTTCCTCGGAACACTTTGTTGTCCTTAGCCAAAATCTCAACTAGTTTTTCATCGTAAGTCAAATCCGGATTCAATTCTATTTCTTCAACTGGCATAACATGTGACGGATATGATCTATACCTCCGAAGCATCGAAACATGAAACACATCGTGAATCTTCTCTAGTTCGGCCGGCAGTCTCAATCTATAGGCAACGGGACCAACTCTCTCAACTATCTCATACGGACCGATGAATCTCGGGCTCAACTTACCTTTCCTACCAAACCTCATCACCTTCTTCCAAGGTGTTCTACATTTTATACCATACAGAGCTTCATAAGGTGCCTTCTCAGTAGGGATGTAAAAAGCTGACCCGACCTGAAAACCCGACTAAAACCTGCTCGAGTCAGAACCTAATTTGACCTAAAAATTTAATGACCCAAACCCGATCTGTAACTGACTGTTGTTGACCCGAACCTGAAATCGACTTGTTACTATAGTGACCGAACCCAACCTGCGTCCGGATGAAAACGACCCGAACCCGAATTGGACCTGTTATTGTGGACCTGAAACCCGACTTGTGCCCGACTAAGACGAACCGAACCCGAAGCCGACCTGGCAGATAACCGATTTTACCCGACTGAATTGACCCGAGATCTGATATTACCCGACCTGTTTTGAACCCGACCTGTTTTGGACCCCACCTGTTTTGAACCCCACCTGTTAATTGACCCGACCTGCTTTGAACCCGACCTATTTTTAACATGAACTGATATTGATCTCACTTGATATTTACCTGACATATAGTTGAGGAAGTCTACGATTTTATAAATTTAAAGTGTTGATAAATGTAAAGTATTAATTTATTAAATTAATTTAGTACTAACTCGTTCAATATAAATTATTTGTGAAGTTTAATAAGAATTAACATACTTAAATTTATTTTATTAAAAAATATTTAAAATTTAAAAGTTTTATTAAATTAATAAGTTGTGATGGATGAATTTAAAATAAATTATTTAAAATTTAAATCAATTTATTAATTGTGATCATTAAATTTAAAAAATATTTCATTAAAATTTTTAATTATAACTACTAAAATAATAAAAAATATTTTTTAGTTTAGGGGGAAGTTTTTTTGAATTAATGGGGGGAAATTTTTTTAATGGATAGGGAATTATGTGGGGGGGGGGGGGGATTTTGCCGCCAGATCAAACAAAATTGGGTGTGGATGCGGGATTTTTTTAATTTAAGAGTTAATTATCCTTTAGGTCTTTCTGTAATTAGATGGTTAGGGTTTATGTTTTAGTTTGGTTTTTTAGTCCTAACTTTTGGTTTAGTTTCTTTAAATTTCATTCAATTAGGTCATGCTTCATAAATTGATTAATTATTAAGCTTTTTGGTTTGCTTTAAATTTGATTTGGTCCTCGTTTAAAGATTTGGTAAGTAATTATGTTTAATAATTTTAATCATTTGTGATTTGGGCTCTAATTAATAATTTAGTTTTAATTTATTTTTAGATTTGTCCTTTTATGTTTCAATTTATTTTGTTTGTTAGATTCATGGGTTTATGTTTAGGGTTTAGGGGTAAATGTGTCAAGTTGATTGTTTGGGGCTATGAGATTAGTTTAGGGATTATGTGATTAGGCTTGCACTCTAATTATTAGTGAATAGTGTCTGTAAGATTTAGATATTCATGTTTGGGGTTTAGGGGTAAATGTGTCAACTTAATTATTTGGGATTATGAGATTAGTTTAAGGATTAGGGGATTAGGCTTGTACTCTAATTATTAGCGATTATAAGATTTAAGGGTTGAGGTTTATGGGTATTATTTAGGGGTATATATATATATAACAATATATACATACTAAAACTTACATACATACATACATATATATGTATATATATAATTATAACAATATATATACTAAAACTTACATACATACATGTATATATATACTAAAACTTACATATACATATATATATATATATATATATATATATATACATACATATATACTAAAACTTAAATACATGCATATATATGTGTGTGTGTGTGTGTTTTAGTATGTATGTATACATGTGTGTGTTTTAGCATATATATATATATATATATATATATATATATATATGTATTGTAACCCCCTCGTCCCGGTCTGGCCGAATGACCGGTCCGAGTGGGCCACACGGGGAAAACCGAAGCGAAACCCGTTAAGGCTTCCCCTCGGTTAACGACCCAGAAAATTTCTTTAACTTTAATCTTGACTACATGCTTAATTAAGACCTAAGTGTGGCACAGCAGCGGAAGATACAATCATAACATCAAACATCGACCAACCCAACGTTTAATTAGCTCATTTTAACATTCTGCAGCAGGCCGTTTCGAAACGCCTAAAGGGTGTTCCGAAACGCCTTGACTAAGTCAACAGGCCAGGGTCAACCATAAGGTGACCGTTCCGAAACAGGGGAGGCCCGTATCGGAACGACCTTGACGGTCAATATCTCGTGGTCAACGAGATTTGACCGTTTCGGAACTTCAAAGGCCCGTTTCGGAACGGCTTCATCTCGGCAAAATCTCAAAATTCCAGTAGCTAAAATGTTCCGAAACGCCCCTCATCCGTTTCGAAACGGTAAGCCATATACACAGGGGCCGTTCCGGAATAGGGGGACCCGTTCCGAAACACCCCCTGTCTGCAGACTTTTCTGAGCTGTTTTGAGGCACAAGGATGCCCCAAAACACCTCCAAAACACCAAGCAACTTCAAGACAAGACAATTTAAGGTATAACAACCATACTAGCATGCTTCAACAATATTTAGACATGTCTAATACTAGGGCAACCATCCACAATAAGCATTCATTCAAACAACATTCAAACACATGTAAAAACTCTTAAGGCATAGGCTAACATTCAAAGCAAGCAATTAGGCATGGATTACAACTTAGACATGGCATCACAAGCCACACAAAAGCGACATAACATGGAGTCTAAACATGCTCCTAGCAACCAACAACAAACAACAAAACCTTACACATCCCATTGCTTAAACTATTACATGTCTTAGCATTAAAACCATACTTGATAAATTCAAGTCCAAAACCACACTTGGAGGCCCTCCGCTTGCCCGAGCAATCCAAGAACTAAGGATCTGCAATGTTGAACAAAGAGAGCGTAAGCAATGATGCTTAGTGAGGGTAAGCTCAAAAAAACAAACCTCAACATTGCAGGGTCCGAGCACGATCTAACCAAGGCCATTTACATATGCCAAGAGTCCACAAGGTATAGATGCATGAGCAATATATCACATGTATGCCACAATTATGAGCTCAATACTACCATACATGTAGTCACATATAAACATCCAAATAGTTCATATATCTCAACACATTGATACACATATCAATCAACATTGGCACCTAGTTAAGACTCAAATACACGGATAACCGTTGGAACTCACGTCCAACACACAACCATTACCTGACGGTGGGATTTCACTCATCACCGGTCTCGCGGAGGGGATTCCACTCATCCTCACGCCCCGTCGATGGGATTCCACTCATCACCGACTATATTTAATTACCATTTCTGGGCGTACCCGTACTCCTCCTTGGTGACTCAACGCCACCAAGGCCACGCGCGACTTTTGACTCATGTGTACACACTAACATCCTAATGATCGATCATTTGTATTTAAGTTTACTAGTGCCAATATTTACTCACTTCACATTACTCATTTCAATAACCTTGTGCTTAGCACGTACTCACCAACAACCACCATCATGCATGTCTCAAGCATCATAAGTCCAAGTCTCATTTCACATGTATAAAGCAATATACATAGACATTCATACCACAATTCATACGAGACATACACAACCATATAATGAGTTCAACCAAAGGCTCTAGATCAAGTTTAGGATTAGGCTACCACCCTAATCCTAACTCTAGGTGGGTCTACCAAGCCCAACCTAGTCCACATACTCGAACCAACCAATTAAAACCATTTAAAGCAATTTAACCACTCACCTACACTTCCAAGCCCCAGGACCAAGCAAGCACAACCTTCAACTTCCCGGATTCACTTCCGATGCTTCACCGATGCCCAAACTTGATTCTAATCAATCCCAAACACAAACAAAACATCCACAATCAATATCTTGTCATCGAAACTAACCCGGATTACATTACCAAGCATCCAACACTCAAAACAAGTCCAAAAACAGAATTTTCGAGCAGCCCACTTGACCCACTGAATTCTCTCGTTTCAAACACCCAAACAAGCATCAATTGCACCCAAAAAGATCCTCATATATCATACTACCTACAGCCCCCAAAACCCAACCTTAACAGCCCCAAAACCCGCTTTAAAAACCTTCCAAAAACCCTCTCAAGCCAAATTCCGAAAATTGTTCCAAATCATTCGGAATTCATATATGTAGTATCATTTGGCCTCTATACATCATTACTAAACATATTAATTCAAAACATTTAACTTAGCATCATAAAGACACCATTTTTAATCCAAATATTCAAAAATGGCATTTTCTAAAACTTCCATGGAAATCAAAATGGAAGGTACTTTTATGAAGGGGAAGATGAGGGGAAGTCAAAAATACTCTTACCTTTCAAAGCGGAGTTGAAACGATGAAGGGAGGTGATGGAACAGTAACTTCAATGGCTTGGGAGGTTTTGTCGTGATATTTGGGAGAGAGGGAGAAAATGAGTGAAATTTGGGGGGGGGGGGGGGTTTATTTGTTTTGTTTTAATTTAAAAGCCAATGACCTATTTGCCCTTAATGAAATGAAATATTCACAAGGACATATAATCTATGGCCATTTGGGGTTTAATTCCAAAACATAGTCTATCTTCAAATTAATAAATTTGCAAACCAAACCCGAACCATTTTCAAATCATAAAACCGAACCCAAAGTAATATTAAATTATTTTTTTCACTTAACCCCTAAACCCGGGTGTTACATGTATATGCATATGTTTAATTAATTATAACAATACATGTACATGTATATATCATAATATATGTATATGTATATTTATATGTGGATATATATATATATATATATAGATATATATATATATATATATTATATATATGTATGTATATATATATATATATATATATATATTATACATACATATATAATATATATATATATATACACACATACATATATTTAATTAATTATAACAATACATATATATATGTAAGTATACATATTATACATACTAAAACTTACATACATACATATAATACATATATATATATTTATAATATATATATATATATACACACATATACATACATAAATTTATTTTTAGCTGAATTTGACTCATATATATTCCTATTTTTGATAATTTAGTCGATTAATATTTTTATTTATTATAGTCCATACAATTTAATTTTTAGTCAAAATTGTCTCATATTGATTTATATTTTTGGCAATTTAGTCCAATTTATTCTAGTCCCTAAAATTTAATTTTTAATCCAAATTAACACTTCTTAGCCCAAATCCCAAGAAATGGTAATTAATCCTAATTTTCAATCCCAAGTTTCACCCAACATCCAATTCTCATTTGACCATTTCCCATCTTTCAATTTCATTTGAAATTGAGTAAACAATTAAGTTTAAAAAAATAAGGGGAAAATCCCGCCCATTTTTATGAGTTATTTGTATTTTAGGTCATTATTAGTTGATGAACTTTACAGTTAGCTCTTTTTTATTCTTTAGTTTTAGTTGGATTCATTTTAGTCTTAATTTTAGTTTAGTCCAATACCTTTGATTTTGATTTATATTTTAGTCATCGATTTAGTCCAATATCTTTAATTCTAGTCACTGATTTAGTCCAATGTCTTTAATTTTAATTTAGATTTTTTGTTCATTACCGTCCCTAAAACGTTACTTTTATTCCAAATTGACCCATATTCTTTTTTTCTAACTTAGTCCAATATTTTTAATATCGTGATATTTTTATTCATTTTGTTTCCTAATTTTTTTCCCACAGAAAGTTACCTTTATTAATTTTTAATT
Organism: Hibiscus trionum; assembly: GCA_030270665.1. Classification (NCBI taxonomy): domain Eukaryota; kingdom Viridiplantae; phylum Streptophyta; class Magnoliopsida; order Malvales; family Malvaceae; genus Hibiscus; species Hibiscus trionum. The sequence goes on along the minus strand of BSYR01000017.1, from coordinate 39,212,889 downwards.
TTTTTAATTTACTCCAATATTTTAGATATAAATCATTTGATGATATTTTTGTTCATTCTAGTGCCTAATATTGAGACTAAAATGTATGTAAGTATGTATGTTTGTACCTATCAATGTATGAACCCTAAACCCTTAATGAATTTTACCTTACCCGAAACCATAAACCCTAAAAATCATAAACCCTAAACATTGAACCATAATGTATGTAAGTATGCATGTATGTACCTATCTATGTATGAAACCTAAACCCTACACCATAAACCCTAAACCCTATTATATGCAAGTATTTATGTATCTATCAATGTATGAACCCTAAACCATTAATAAATTTTCCCTAAAACCTAAACCCTTTAAACCCTAAACCCTGAATAGTCCAATGTTTTATAATTTTAATTTGATATTTCTGTTAATTATAGCCCTTAAAACTTCATTTCTATTCCAAATTGACCCCTACTAATTGTTTTTTTTAATTGGTCCAATAATATATAATTTTACTTTGACATTTTGTTCATTTTAGTCCCTAAACTTTATTTGTATTCCAATTTGACCACTTTTTATTTTTTTAATTAGTCCGATGTTTTATAATTTTAATTTGATATTTTGTTCATTCTAGTCTCTTAACTTTATTTTAATTAGTCTGATGTTTTATAATTTAATTTGATATTTTGTTCATTCTAGTCCCCTAAACTTTAGTTTAATTCCAAATTGACCCTTATTTATTATTTTTTTAATTCGTCCGATGTTTTATAATTTTAATTTGTACTTTGTTCATTCTAGTCCCTTTAACTTTATTTTAATTCCAAATTGACCCTTATTCATTTTTTTAAATTCGTCCAATGTTTTATAATTTTAATTTGATATTTTCATCATTCTAGACCCTAAAACTTTATTTTTATTCCAAATTGACCCACATTTAATTTTTTAATTTGTCCAATGTTTTATTATTTTAATTTGATATTTTCTTCATTCTAGTCCTTTAACTTTATTTTAATTCCATATTGACCCATATATATATTTTAATTCATCATGTTTTATAATTTTAATTTGAAATTTTTTTCATTCTAGACCCTAAAACTTTATTTTTATTCTAAATTGACCTCTACTTATTGTTTTTTTAATTACTCTAATTTTTATACTTTTAATTTGATATTTTTGTTCATTACAGTCCCCAAAATTTTATTTTATTCCAAATTGACCCCATTTCATTGTTTTCTTTTAAATTTGTCTAATGTTTTATAATTTTAATTTGATATTTTTGTTCATTATAATCCGTGAAACTTTATTTTTACTCCAAATTGACCCCTTTTCAGTCCAAATTGACCCCTTTTCATTATTTTTTAATTACTCCAATGTTTTATAATTTTAATTTGATATGACTTTAAATAATTAACTCCAAATCAATGACGATTGACGAAGGCCAACCTAAAGTCTATCGACTACTTATACGGTTGTACCGAACTCAAACTCAATACGAATTTCAATCCTGAAAATACCCCGACCTGAATTACCCGATCTGAAACTACCCGACCTAAAATTACCCGACCTGAAATGCACCCGACCTGAAATGAACCTGACCTGAAATGGACCCGACCTGAAACAGACCCGACCTGAAATGAACTCGACCTGAAGTGTATCTGAACCCGAATTAACCTGTCAATTATCTTCTTCGGACCCGACCTGAAATGGACCTGCACCTTACTCGAGTCGAGTCAAAACAAAAAAATGACCTGAAATGACATGTACCCGATTTTACCCGACCTGACAGTACCCGACCTGAAACCCATCCGATTACCTATTTTTACATCCCTACATCTGAGTGCTCGCTTGATAACTGTTATTATATGCAAACTCTATTAACGGTAGATACTTCTCCCACGAACCCTGAAATTCAATAATGCAACATCTCAACATGTCTTCCAACACTTGTATGACCCTCTCTGACTGACCATCGGTCTGAGGATGATATGAAGTGCTGAAATTCAGTCGAGTACCCAAAGCACTATGCAAACTCTCCAAAAATCTAGCCGTGAATCTCAGATCTCTGTTTGACACTATAGATTTCGGTATACCATGCAATCTCACTATTTCACTGATATACAAATCGACCAACTTATCTAGAGTATAAGTGGTGTGAACGGCCAAAAAGTGCGCACATTTCGTAAGACGGTCAACAATTACCCAAACCGAATTCTTCTTAGAAGGTGTCAACGACAAACTCGATACGAAATCCATTGCAATTCTCTCCCACTTCTACTCAGGAATTTAAACGGTTGTAACAAACCTGAAGGAAACTGATGCTCGGCTTTAACTCGATGACAAACCAGGCACTTACTCATAAACTCGGCAACATCTTTCTTCAAACCAACCCAGAAATACTCATTTTTCAAATCGCGATACATTTTCGTACTTCCTGGATGCATAGCAAACGGAATACTATGAGCTTCAGTTAGGATGGTGCGTCTCAATTCTACATCTTCCGGAACAACTAATCTACTCTTGAAACACAAGACTCCATCACTACTAAAACAGAAATCTGTCGGTTTACCCTCCGCTATGTCTTGTACATGAGATGCTAATGATCTATCTTGCAACTGTTTCTCTCTAATTAATTGAAGCAACAAAGGTTTAACTTGTAACTCGGCCACTAAACCACCATCTTTAGACAAACTCAATCTAGCAAACATAGCTCGTAATTCCACTGCTACCTTTCTACTCAAAGCGTCAGCCACTACATTGGCTTTACCCGGATGGTACTCAATCGTGAGGTCGTAGTCCTTAAGTAACTCTAGCCACCTACGATGTCTAAGATTCAACTCTCTTTGTGTCATTATATACCTCAGACTCTTGTGATCTGTATACAGCGTGCATTTCTCACCATACAAGTAATGTCTCCAAACTTTCAAAGCGAAAACCACTACAGATAATTCTATGTCATGCGTAGGGTAATTACGCTCATGAGTCTTCAACTATCTAGACGCATTGGCCACTACCCTTCCTTCTTGCATAAGCACACAACCTAAGCCAACATACGACGCATTACTGAAGACTACAAACTCTTTCCCTGACATGAGCAGAATTAAAACAGGAGCTTCGGTTAAGGCTTCTTTCAATTTCTCAAATTCTTGTTGTGTTGCATCAGTCCACTCAAACCGAACATCCTTATGTAGTAATTTAGTTAAAGGAGCTGCAACCTTTGAGAAACCCTCAACAAAACACCTTTAGTAACCGGCCAAACCTAAGAAACTACGAACTTCGGTCACTGTCTTCGGTGGTTTCCAATTCACAACTGCCTCAACTTTCTTGGGATCCACTCGGATTCCCTAGGCTGATACAATTTGGTCTAAGAAGACTATTTCCCTAATCCAAAATTCACATTTGCTCAACTTGGCATACAATTGATTGTCTAACAGTTTCTGCAACACCAAACGCAAATGTAGATCATGATCTTCCTTGGTACGAGAGTGCACTAAAATATCATCAATAAACACTACCACAAACTGATCCAAGTACTCATGAAACACTCTATTCATCATGTCCATAAAAGCTGTCGGTGCATTAGTCAAACCAAAGGGCATCACTAAGAATTCGTAGTGCCCATAACGAGTGCGGAAAGTTGTCTTCGGTATATCTTGATCTCTTACTTTCAACTGATAATAACCGGATCTCAAATCTATCTTCGAGAACACTGAAGCACCTCTCAACTGATCAAACAAGTCATCAATCCTCGACAACGAATATTTGTTCTTCACTGTCAACTTTTTCAACTGTCGATAATCGATACACATTCTCAAATTGCCATCTTTCTTCTTCACAAACAACACCAGTGCACCCCAAGGTGAAGTACTCAGACGAATGAACCCCAAGGTCTATCAATTCCTGAAGTTGTGTTTTCCACTCTTTCATTTCTTTAGGAGCCATTTGGTACGGTGCAATCGATACTGGAGCTGAATCTGAATAAGTCTCAATAATAAACTATACATCTCTATCTGGAGGCAAACCATACAATTCTTCTGGGAATACACTCGGAAATTCACAAACTGTTCTAATGTCTCGCGGTCGTGCCTCATCCATATTCGGATTCATAACATAGGCTAGGTACGCCTGACAACCCACATCCAATAACTTCTGAGCCTCTAAGGCTGAAACTACATTAGACAAGAACTTAACGTTCTCGCCCACTATTACTACCTCATGATCCTCTGAAAGTCTCAAGGACACCCGCTTTGTCTCAAAATCTACCCTAGCTTTATGCTCTACAAGCCAGTCCATGCCTAATATTACATCGAAACCATAAAACGGCAATTACATCATATGCATAGGAAAAACATGACCATGAACCATCAAAGGACATCTTTTGTACATCTTTCTGACCACAACTGTCTCACCAAAGGAACTAGTGACATTCATACCCACATCTAATATCTCAACCAGAATATCTAACAATCTTGCATGCTCACTCAATATATACGAATGCGTAGAACCAGAATCAATCAAGGAAAGAAAAGTCAAAGACTGTAACGAGAAATAACCTGCAATCACATCTGTGTCATTCCTTTCCTCACGGTGTGCATACACACTAGCTGGCCCACCTCTCTCAGGCTGAACTGCTACAACATGAGCTACATTCCTTGGACCGTCATTCCTAGGCTAAAAGTTACCTCGACCGCGCCCACGACCTCTCTGATGCTCGACAGCTCATGTAGGAGCTTGTCCATCCCTAGACGGATGTGGAAATTCGCGCTTCAAGTGCGCCCTAGACCCGTAGTTCCAACAAGAGCCATAAGTGCCCCAACACTCACCGTGTTGGCCTCGCCCCGGATTAACACCTCCGTGTCTATGATCATGATGAGGTTTTCTATCCTTGTGCCTCTTGGCACGACCTCTGTCCCATTCAGCAGTCCTCTTTCCTGAACTAGATCCACCCTTGTGATCCGCAAGTCCCAAAGATTGTTCGATGTCCTTGGCCCTAGCGACCAACACATCAAAATCTGTATAGTCGGAAGCCAACATGTAGGTCTTCACATCCTGAACCAACCCATAACGGAAACGCTCACATCATTCCCGCTCAGTGGGAACTAACTCAGAAGCATACTTACTCAGACGTACGAACTGCACCTCATAGTCGGACACGGTCAAGCTACCCTGAACTAGAGCCATGAACTCTCTCTTCTTCTCATCTAGGTATCGAGGACCTAGGTACTTCTTATGGAAAACAGCCCTGAAGAACTCCCACGTAACCTCGGCCTCTGGCATACCCGTAGTGATAGTAGTCCACTAAGTGTAGGCATCTCCCTGAAGCAAATAGACAATGCAACCTAGCTTATGCGCTTCAGAACATTCCATCTGACTCAAAATACGAGCTGTGCTCTCAAACCATACCTCTGAACCCTCGGGTGACAACCCACAGAACTTAACCCCGCCCAAGCTACGGAGTCGCTCTAACGGTAAACCAGAATCTGCACCCTGAGGCGGTGTTGCAACCCGAACACCCACTAAAGCTGTCTAAATAGCCCTGGCTATAGCTTGAATCAACGGATTCACATCAATACCTGCCTGTCCCTGACCAGCCTGGGGTCCAACACCTTCTGCATTCGCTCCACCCCCCGGAGGATGAGGAGGAGGAGGAGGAGGAAGAAGAGGCAAGTTCTCTCCTCGCACATCCTCAACATTCTCAATCCGAACAACCCTCGGATTATCCATTCTTGGCCTTCCCCTCGGTCTCCCCATGCTAACAGATGCAAAGCTAAACAACAAACACAACAAGTGAAATGATTTGGGGTCAGCAAGGAACAAGGTCCAAGGTGCTGAAATCCTTAAACTTAAAATTACTTACAATAATAGTATACTAGCAATGAGTGCCTTTAACTATTTCTCAACCAACACAAAGATAGCCACAAGCATGCTTGCAATCACCATGCAATCACAATCAACAAGCTTACACAATAAAACTTACCTCACTTACCTTTCGGCTTGCGGAAACTTAACGAACTTAGGCGGAACCTAGGCTCTGTTACCAACAAATGTAACCCCCTCGACCCGGTCTAGCCGCTAGACCGCATCGAATGGGTTACATGAGGAAAACAGAAGCGAAACCCGTTAAGGCTCCACTCCGATTAGCAACCCTAGAAAATTTCTTTTAAATTTATCGTGTCTAGATGCATTAATTATATCCTATGTGAGAGGACACGCAACGGAGAAACACACATGGATACAAAACAAGCAAATCAAACAATTAAGATAGCCCTTTCTACATTTTTCAACAGGTCGTATCGATACGCTAAAGGACCGTATCGATACGCCTATACTTGGTCAACACCCCAAAGTCAAACCTAAGGAGACCGTATCGATACCCACAAGGCGAGTATCGATACACCCTCAACGGTCAACTTCCCTTGGTCAACTTTGAAGACCGTACCGATACTCTTAGGACCCGTATCGATACGCCAAAATCTCGTCAATTTCTCAGATTTCCAGAGAACATTTTGGGTATCGATACGCCCCCGCATACCAGTACGCCTTGCCCACAAATAACGGACCGTATCGATACACCCTTGAACGTATCGATACGCTCTGCACTGCATAACTGATTTTAGCTGTTAAAAACACCAAGGACTCAACACGAGAGGCATATATCAAGCATTAAAGTGACTTATAACCACATATACGATACAAGGCATCCATGGGCACACATATATGGCAAGATAAACACTTAACAAGGCAACATCCAACATGATAAGATTTTTAAAGGAAACATGCATATTTAGCATTCACCAACAAGCCCAAAACTAAACCATAGCATAAATCATCATGGCAAGAGGCATTACAAGCCCAAAGCAGCTAAACAAACTTGTCTAAGCAAAAAGGATATGTCAACAACACCTCAAACATAAGGTCCTATCCCATTGCTTAATACTAATTATTGAAGTCTAAACTCATACTTGAGCAAACCAAACTCCCTTGGATCCTCCCTTGTTCCACGAGTTGCTTCGAAGGTCTAAGGGTCTGCATTGTTGGAAATGAGAGCGTAAGCGTTTAAGCTTAGTGAGCGGTGCTCAAAACGATAACTACAACAATGCATTTTTAAAACATAGTTTGGTTGAAAACCAAAACCATTTCCAAATCATTTCCACATGCTTGAACACATAACAACATGCATTTACCTTCACATGCATTTACCGAATGCAACCACAAGCCATACGCTTACCACATGTTTCATTCTCATAATGCAAGCAAAGTAACCAACAATGCATAAGCATAAAAGAAGAAATCAACAACATGCTTAACATGAGAATTAAAGCATCATGGGTATATTGACATTCATCGTTTTTACTCGGATATGCAGATAGTTTCTCAAATCCACTAGACACTTCCGGTGGAATCTCACATCACCGTACCCACCCGTCTAGTAAAAACATAACTTACGGTGGAATCTCACATCACCGTACTTCCCCTTAGTGGAATCTAACATCACTAAAGTCACGCGTGACTTTCACCTCGAGTGCACTATAATCCTATTGACCGATCAATTATATCCTGTAACAATTCAACACTTGTCAATATACTCATTCACAACTACAAGCATTACCGATGCTTGAACCACTTAACATGTCCAAACTTCCATGCAAAGCATGTACCCACAATGCAAATATAAACACAAGTCGTAAGTCTCAACATGTATAACAATGCAAACTAACACATTACCAACTTGACATGTTCACATTGCATCAAGAATCGTAAAACACAATTTAATTGCATAAAACCTTTAAAACTTACTCTTGAGCTTGGATTGGCCTTTCAAGCTCAATCCAAACTCCTAAAACATTCCCTTAACCACGTTAAGGCTTTTAAATCAATCCACTCACCAGCCAACACACAAACGATGTTCAAGATGCCGAATCAAGTCTCCAAACTACCCAAATTTCCGTCCACAAAGCCCGAATCTGATTCCTCTGTTTTAAGCAACCCAAAACTGAACATTAGAACATTAATACACTCACAAACACAACAAAAACCTGGAACTCAACAATCTTGCAACAACACACATCGATTCAAGCCCTAAATTTCACCTGAAACATATCAATTCAGTCTCAAACTACTTGCAGCCATACCCAACGAATTGACCATAAAAAATCTATCTTTTAACATCCCTTAACATCAACTCAAAGCTATCAAACCTTCAACTGTCATTTAGACCCAAAACCCATTCAAAAACTCAGGATTTTCAACTCCTTAAATCACCCACAATACACATTTTGGGTTTCCTATAACAACCCACTATTTTCATGTTATTTTAGCAATAAAACAAAGTTAAAAACACTCTCAAACTCAGCCATAACCAACCCAAACGAAAAACTCATAAACTCCCTTCCATTTCTAACCAAACTTTAAAAATCAAAACAAGTTTAAACCATGAGTTTTGTAAAAATCTTAACATTTAGGACTCAAGGAAGGTAAAACCAAGTTAAGGAATCATTTACCTTGAAGAAATCAATTGGATTGAGGTGTTGAAACCAATGGAATGGTGAAAAGGGTTTTTGGGAAGTTTTTGGACGTGAAAAGAGATTTGGAGAAGACAATGGCTTTCAAAAATCCCATTTTCCCTTATTTCTTTTATTAAAATTCTCGTTTTGCTCTTTACCCTCTTAAAACACTTTAGGTGTGTTAAAAATAGTTTTTCTCCAATTTAAATTTAACCTGACTCGGTTTAACTAATCCGATATCTCCCGGCCCTAAACTTGGGGCGTTACAATAATAACACATTTAGTCCTTCACATTTATACATTCAATCAATTTAGTCCTAATTCAAAAAAATTAATAAATTTAGCCCTCTTTATTTACTTACTCTATTAATTTAACCTTCCACTCCGGCATTGCCTCCATGCTCCGCCAACCCTCCGTCGGGCCTCCGTGTGTGAGGCGCAAAGACGAGCATCGAAGGGTGTGGGCTAGTCGGACTAACGAGGGGAGTAGGATGGAAGGGTACCATTTTGTAACTTTTTATAGTTAAAAGACTTAACAAAAGAGGCCCTATAATCAGAGGACTATTTAATGCAATTTACCCAAATTAAGTACAATGAAACAAATGAACTCTAATTATAGGTTACCATAGTTAGCAGTTGAGGTTAATTTGTGAGTATGTTGTGTGTCATATCATAGCTGAGCAGCTAAGCCTAAAACAAGTGGTAGCTTGATTGACTATTTCAACAGCCTACTAAGTTTCTCAGTTTTTCATTTATTGTTTTCTCACTATCTCTAAGCCTTCATCTTGATTCGTATCAAAGCAATCACAATTAACAGTTAATAAACAAAACCTAATTTTGATTAAATAACGTAGAATATATCAGTTTGGGGTTATTTTCTTCTTAATATGACCAATACTATATAGGGTTCATATTCCAGTTTTGGAATTAGGATATGTTCACATCAACTTTCTTACATTTCCACATAATTAATGGTCGCAAACAGCCCATCGCACCGGCAGTGCGTTAAAATCCTTTTCAAATTTTGCCATTCTCATTGGAGCTCCATTACTCCAATAACATACATAAATGTTCGGATGACATAGCTTCAGTTCAGTATGCTGATGTGTTACAATAATATATTTAGCCCACAAAATTTAGGGTAATTATAAAAAATATAAAAAAAATTACCCTCAATAGTTTAGTCTAATATCATTAATGGTCATTTTACACTTTCACCTCACGGACCAAAAATCAACTTCACATTTTCAATGTCTCTTTTCATGTTTCAACACTACAAATTTAAATTTTAAGTTTTAACTTTAAATTTTAAATTTTAAACCCTAAAAAATATACCATACCCATAATTCTTCAAATCCTAAACCCTAACCTTAAACATTAACCCTAAACTCTAAATTTAATTTTAGCATAAAACATAGAAAGAGACTAAAAAAAGACAGAATTTATATTTTCACCCCACTGCTACCAATGTGATTGAATCCAATCACGGCTATAAATTAACCTCACCATTACCGTTGTGTTTAATCTCACTATAATTAATTTCACCACCCATCCAAAAGAATTACAAATCAACTAATAGTTTTATGCATAGTCATCTTTAAAAAAATAAAGAAATTTGAATACACACATTTAATTTCAACCCCTTAAAACCAGCATGGTCCCGAACAGTTTTTCTGCCTTTGCCCATCCTAAGTATCTTTATTTCTACTCTTGTTTTTCAAGCTAACATTCGGTCAATATCATCAATTTATAGAAACCTTAAACTCTTTTATATTGGAAGTTGTAGCAATGTACGTTAGGATTCAATTCCATTATTTTTTATACATGAATGTTGTTATTTAAAGAAAGTGGTGAGCAAAATTCGACTCGAAAAAATTAAATTATTTTCTGATAAATATATAATGATATAAAAAATATATGTCAAATATGAATATATATATATATATCGTTAGAGAAAGTTGTTTAAATTAGAATCAAACTGTACTATAACATGATAAATAATTACAATTAAATTTGTATAGAACTCAAAAACTCTACTTGACTCGAACTCGACTCGAATCGAAAAATTTTCAAATAAATTTTGACATGTAAAATATGACGCGTGAACTCGAATAACTTGAAATTTTTTGACTCGACTCGATCAAACGCTCACCTCTTAAGAATGTACTGGTTTCAATTCAATTTATTAATCTATATTAGAATCCCAATCAATTATTAATGCATTTGAATAATTAGAATCAAAATCAATTATTAGAGTATATAATTTGATTGATAATTAGGTCACAGCCGCATATAATGAGACATACACCATTTTTTTTTACAAATTTGAATAATTAGGAGGTGGGTGGTTCTAGCTCGGGTAAGAGAGCTGCGGATTCCATCTCTGGTGGTGGACAATTTAAGAGACACCGTGATCGTAGGTATCGTCCTGAGCAGAGATGAGGTGTTGTTGGGTGTGGTGCGTAGTTCAGGGTAATCAAGTGAGGTTTGAGCAAAATGCTTGTTGGGTTTGTGGATCGCGTGAACATATGAGACGAGATTGTCCACGTTTGGCTCGTGAAGGACAAGCTCATGCTATTGTGGCGGCTAACTCTTGTTGGAGATGTGGATCGAGTGATCACATTAGACGTAATTGTCCGTTGTTGGCTGGTGGTGGTCAGGCTAGAGCACCTGTTGTTGCACCACAGAGAGGTCGTGGGCACGGTCGTGGTAATTTTCAGCGTAGAGAGGATGGTTAGAGGAATGTGACACATGTAGTGGCAGTTCAGCCTGAGGGTGGCGGTCCTGCGAGGGTGTAAGCACATCGCGTGAGACGCAATGATACTGATATGATTGCAGATACATTTACTTTGCAATCTTTGTCGTTGTTATCTTTTATTAATTGTGGTTCTACGCATTCATACATCTTGAGTGAGCATGCACATTTTCTTGAGATTCTTATTGATGTGTTAGATGTGGGAATGCAAGTAACTAGTTCTTTTGGAGAAATGGTGATTACACGAAGGTTGTTTAGGAGATGTCCTTTAACTGTTCAAGGCCATGTGTTTGAGATTGATTTAATGGAGTTTCATTTTCATGGTTTTGATGTAATATTGGGTATGGATTGGTTGTCGGAGCATAGGGCTGTGGTTGATTTTAAAACCAAGCGAGTTACCTTAAAATTAGCTAACGTTTGCAAAGTGGTAATCATGGGTGAGAATCTTAAATTCTTGTACAATGTTGTTTCGGCTCTAGAAGCGAGTCGTTTGATGGAATCAGGTTGTGAGACTTTCTTAGCTTATGTTATGACTCTGGGATTGAAGGAAGTGTGAGTACAGGATATACGTATGGTATGTGAGTTTCCAAGCATATTTTTGGAAGAATTGCCTAGTTTACCGTCGAATAGAGAGGTTGAGTTTGGCATTGAGTTGTACGAAAATACAACTCCAGTGTCTATTGTTCCCTATCGAATGGTACCAAATGAGTTGAAGGAATTAAAAACGCAACTTCAGGAGTTGCTTGATTGAGGGTTCATTAGGCCTAGTATTTCACCTTGGGGTGCGCCAGTGTTGTTTGTGAAAAAGAATGATGGTACGATGCGAATGTGTATTGGTTATCGATAGTTGAACGAGTTGACGATTAAGAACATGTACCCTTTGCCAAGGATTGATTATTTGTTTGACCAGTTTTGAGGTGCTTCGGAGTTTTCTAAGATTGATTTGAGGTCTAGCTATTATCAGTTGAAGGTGATGGATATGGATGTGCCTAAAACTGTTTTTCGTACGAGGTACGGGCATTATGAGTTCTTGGTGATGTCGTTTGGTTTGACAAATGCACCTGTTACTTTCATGGATATGATGAATCGTGTGTTCCATGAGTTCTTGGATCAGTTTGTGGTTGTGTTTATTGATGATATCCTTGTGTACTCTCGTACCAAGGAGGATCATGATAAACACTTGTGGATTGTGCTTCAGGCTTTGTTGAATAATCAACTTTATGCCAAGTTGAGCAAATGTGAGTTTTGGCTTAGGGAAGTTATCTTTCTTGGACATGTTGTGTCAACCAAGGGTATTCGGGTTGATCCATATAAGATCGAGGCGGTGATAAGTTGGAAGACACCTAAATCTATGACGAAAGTTCGTAGTTTTCTTGGGTTGGCTGGTTATTACCGTAGGTTTGTGGATGGATCTTCAAAGAATTCTGCCTCTTTGACCAAGTTGTTGCAAAAGAATGTTCGTTTTGAGTGAACAGAAGATAGAAAACGAGCTTTCGAGAAGTTGAAGGAAGCTTTGACGCAAGCTCCTATCTTGATTCAACATGAGTCGGGTAAGAAGTTTGTGGTGTATAGTGATGCATCATACGTTGGTTTGGGTTGTGTGTTGATGCAAGGTGGAAAATTAGTAGCTAATGCATCTAGGCAATTGAAGGTGTACGAGCGCAATTACCCTACCCATGATCTTGAGCTTGCTGCGGTTGTGCTTGCTTTTAAAATTTGGAGGCATTATCTCTATGGTGAGAAGTGGGTTGTTGCAACCATTGAGGATACCGGAATGGAAATGAGAGAGAATCACCATGGATTTCGTGTCTATGTTGCCGTTAACGCCGACTAAGAAGGATTCCATTTGGATGATTGTTGATTGATTGACGAAGTGTGCACATTTTGTGCATGTGCATACGACATATACTATGGATAAGTTGGCGAATTTATACATCGCTGAGATTTTTTGTTTGCATGGAGTGCCCAAGTATATAGTTTCGAATAAAGTTCCGCAATTTATAGTGAGGTTTTTGGAGTGTCTGCATCGAGCTTTGGGTACACAGTTGAATTTTATCACTTCGTATCATCCCAAGTCGTATGGTCAATCTGAACGTGTGATTCAAGTTTTAGAGGATTTGTTGAGATGTTGTGTTATTGAGTTCCAAGGAAGCTGGGAGAAACAATTGTCTTTGGTGGAGTTTACGTATAATAATAGTTATCAGGCAAGTATTCAAATGGCACCGTATGAGGCTTTGTATGGTAGGAAGTGTCGTACGCCTTTGTGTTAGGCTGAAGTTGGGGAAAAGCATGTTTCCTTGCCTGATGTATTGAAAAGTACAAATGAGAAAGTGAAGCTTATTTGTGACCGACTAAAAGCTACTTCGGATTGTTAGAAATTTTACGCGGATTTGAAACGTATGAAGATTGAATATGCGATTGGTGACCGTGTGTTTTTGAAAGTGTCACCTTAGAAGAAGGAGATGAGGTTTGGACGTAAGGGTAAGCTTAGTCCAAAGTTTATTACACATTATGAAAATAGAATTTCTTTGGCATAGCGCAGAGATTAAATGTGAGTATTTTTGTTTTAATATTTGTCAGTTTAATTTCGGAAACTTAATTAATGGTTGAATTAAGAAGCAAACCTACCTATATTATTATTACCGTTATTCTCTATAAGAACACATCTTTCCTCTCTTCCCTGAACTCACAAAACAATACATCATCCTTTCTTCTTCTTGCTCGCAAAACATGGCTTTCCTATTCCTCAATTGCCTTGCCTTGCTCTCAACATTTCTTTACTTCCCCTACACACAACCCACTCCTTTACTTCCCCCCTTCAACGTATCCCAACACGGCCTTCTGAAATACTTGGGACTGCCGAACTTCGGCCACATCCTCCCCGCCCTGTATGTTTTCGGCGACTCTAATATTGACGCCGGAAACAACAATTATCTACCAACAATAGCCCGAGCCAACTACACGCCGTATGGCATCGATTTTGGAGGTGGTGAACCAACTGGTCGTTACACCAATGGGAGAACCGCGGCTGATTTTATTGGTAATGTCTCCTGTTTCTTTCATATGACCATAACCAGTGTTGTTGTGTTTTGTTCTGATTAAGCTGTTTGCTTTAACTTGTAAAATAAGCAGAGTAATTGATGAAAATGGTTTGGTTTCGTGGTTCTTGTAATGATACAGCTCAACTTGCCGGGCTGCCATTTCCTCCCCCTGTACTCGGCATGTCTGCAGCCGAAATGAATTATACTCTCACCGGAGTCAATTTCGGCTCTGATTCTGGAGGGATACAAGATATTCCTCCTGAAGCAGCTCGTATATTTGTGAGTTTTCCACCCCAGCTACTATGTGAGCTTGAGATTACAAGCTTTAATTGCTTCTCTACTTTGAATCCACAGGGGCATGTTCTGAGCTTTCAGGAACAAATACAATTATTCAACATGACAGCCCGAAGCATACAGAATCAATTTTCCAGCCATGAGAGCTTTGCTCAATACATGTCCAAGTCATTGTTCTTCATCAATATAGGGACCAATGACTTGGGTGTTTATTGGCAGCTTGGACAACAACAAAAGCCGCGCAAAAATGCAACTGAATATGCTCTGGATTTATCAGATAAGCTGTCTCATGGATTGAAGGTGAATTAGAGTTTGATATTCTTATTTCGAGTTACAGTTGGATATCCATTCCAGGGTTAAAAATATTGGATTATAATGCAGGCAATTTATGAACTGGGAGCAAGGAAGTTCCTGGTGAACAATGTGTCTCCATTGGGGTGCGGGCCTTCCAATATCAACACCTACAAGCCCAATACCACTTGTGTGGAAGATATCAACCAAAGGGTATCTTACTACAATGGACTCCTTCCCAACATGTTGGCAAACTTGGAAGCCTCTTTGGAGGGCTCTACTTTTGTGGTTTGTGACTTATACCGGGTGTTTGAAGATGTTTATGCCCAGCCCGCTGCATACGGTGAGAAATGAACCTATTTCCCCTTTTTCTCAATTTGACAAACCAATGTGAATAATTTGGTTGTATGTTTTGCAATGCAGGGTTTAGGAATGTGAGTGGTTTTTGCTGCCCTGATTCAGCTGGGAATGGCACAAGAGAATGTGCTAAAGCTGGTGTTCCCTGCATGGATAGACAAACCATCGTCTTCTTCGACCCATTCCATCCGACCGAGGCGGTCAATTTCTTATCAGTCAGGCGCTTCTTGCTGGAGGACTCCCTCTGCTTACCGTACACTTTGTTAAAGCTAATACAGCTTTAGATGTTTATTATATGTGTGTTGTGTTTCAAGTTTGAACTCCAGGTTTAAATAAAAGCTTAATTCAAGGACACTATAATGTTTGTTTCGTATTGTTGTGTGGACATAAGTCGAGGAAACCTGACCAGATTAAAATGATACAGAACCTCCAATACTCTTACTCATAACTGACATCCTTTCATAATACTTAAACATATTCTTGATTAATAACTCGGTAAATAAAAAGAATTAAATCATTAATTGTTGTTGAGTACTGAGTTTTTAAGTTAACTGCCCGGCCGGTAACTTGCGTAAAAAGAAAAAATAAATATGAATGGATTATCTGTTAAAAGTGAAGCTTGAAACATTCATTACTTAATGAAAGCAAGTAACCTAAAGTTAATTACAAAACTGCGGAACTATGTAATCAAAACTGAAAGGGCCAATACTCTGTATAAATACTGATTAAGTTTTCACTTTTGGATTTAAAGAAATAACATGAATGCGATGAATTGCATTCTCAATTTGTTTCTGTTTCTTCAAGTAGTTTCATTAGGCTCCGCGGATGTCGTTGCGGTACCGCCGTTTAACATTAGTAAAGAGTCGATTCTGAAATATTTGTCATTAGACAACATCACCTTTGATCTTCCAGCTTTGTATGTATTTGGAGACAATTTTGTTGATGCTGGGAATAATAACTATCTCCATATCCCTGAGATTCAAAGCAATTATTCTCCGTATGGGATAGATTTTGGTGGCAAACCCACCGGTCGCTACACCAATGGCAGAACTGTTGCGGACTTCATTGGTACGAAATCAATCACCCCTCAATAACACTCTCATGTCAAAATGTTAATACCTTTATTTTACTGTGCAGCCCAATTTGCCGGCTTGCCGTTCCCACCTCCGGTGCTAAGCTTGTCTAAACAAGATAAGAGAGTTCCTCAAACCGGTTTAAATTATGCTTCCGGTTACACCGGCATCTATGAAATCTATGAAAATCAATACGTAAGGCTAAGATGTCTTTGCTTAACTTGTTTACCTACATAATGTTAATGTGTCTTGGACATAATTGCATAATGTTAATGTTTATTTCGATTTATATTAGTTGTAATAAGAACTTGCATTCGCCAGGACCCAATGCTGGCCTTGAGAGCGCAAGTAGAAATGTTTAACAAGACAACAAAAAAGTTACAACGTCAATTTGGAAGCAAGCAAAGTTTTTCCAACTACATGTCTGAATCTTTGTTCTTTATTAACGCAATTTCCTTCGACTTGGATGAAGCGTGGGGGGGACTGGATTATGTCTATGGTGATTACTATTATTCTCAACTTATTCTAAAAGACTTCTCCACTCATCTACAGGTAATGAAGGGAAGAGAAATGCTAATGACTCCAAATTAAGAATCCATTAATTGTCTAATTGTTGTTTTATTTTGTAGACATTATATCGACTTGGTGCACGTAAAATTGTAGTGAATAATGCTCTTCCAATAGGATGTCAACCGCATCTAAACAAAGGTGGCGATTGCTACAAAGGAGGCAATGAAAGGGCACTATTCTTTAACCCAATGCTATCTAATTTTACAAAAGACTTACGCTCCAAACTTCCAGGATTACAGCTTGTTCTTGTAGATCTATATAAAATTTTTGATGACGTATTTAAATCGCCTGCATCATATGGTCAGTATTATTTAATATTTAATATTTAATATCATTTCAAAAATTGATATCTTTTGTTTCTCAATTCACTATATTTATATTTGCAGGGTTTACAGATGTAAAGAGCCCTTGTTGTAGTACAGCAGATCTAAATGACCAGTGTATTCCAAATGCGGAACTGTGCAATGATAGAAGCAGTTACGTTTTCTTTGATGCAATCAACCCTACTGAGAGTATGCATTTCATATGGGCAAGACGTTTGTTAAAAGATTCATCAGTTGCTTATCCTATCAACTTGATTCAACTGATACAATCTTAAACATGTAATCGATGTTGTCTCAATTATAAAATAACATAGTAAATTCTTAGAATGATATGCCCCTTCTTTTATTTTTCGAATTAAAAAGTAATGTTTTATTCAATAATAATAAATTGCATGTTGAATAACACAACCTTATGCTTGTGGGAAGGCTTATCCAAGTAATAGAAGTGATTACCGGATAGTGAAAGTGCTAGTGTCATTGCTTTTTTAATTATATTACTTCTCTATGATTTTGAGACTGTCATCCAAGGTTAAAC
This sequence comes from Hibiscus trionum, assembly GCA_030270665.1. Lineage (NCBI taxonomy): Eukaryota > Viridiplantae > Streptophyta > Magnoliopsida > Malvales > Malvaceae > Hibiscus > Hibiscus trionum. The sequence continues at coordinate 39,195,170 of BSYR01000017.1, read as the reverse complement.
GAAATGGTTAAAATATTCTTTCAGCGTCTAATTGGAGTAAAATAAATTCAGTCCATATAAATAATTTTACGGTCAACAGAAAAAGACTTGTTTTTTTATAAAATGACTTACGTTGTTTAATTACGTAAGTCGGTTTCTCAACTTTTCACTCCAAAAAGCATAAACACCCAAACTAATATTATTTTATGTATTTAATATTAGTATTATTTTTAGTATTAATTTTTAAAATAGTATTGTTAAAATAAATTTCTAAATATTTTTAATAATATAATATTTTTATTTTAATAAGTAATTAATAATATTTATTATTTAATAAATTATATTATTTTTAATACTTTTATTTATAAAATTGTAAAAAAATAATATTTTAATAATATATTGACGCAAACAATATTGGCTAAATTATTATAGGGTAAACTACATAAATGGTCACCGAACATTTAGGGAGGATTCATTTTAGTCATCGAACTTTTAAAATATTCGATAAGGTCACCCAACTTTTAGTTCGATTTTGATACGGTCCCTCCCGTTACCTTCCGTTAGAAGTTGACATTAGTTTTCGTTTTTCCTTAATAAAAATGGGTAAACTACACCAATCATCACTTAACTTTTTTCTCAAACTTATTTTGGTCACTAGAGTTTAACAATTTTCAAATTAATAACTTAACTTTCGAATTGTTCATATTTTGGCCACTCTCAAATGACATGGTTATACAAATAGAAAAATTCGATTAATCCTTAAAAAATTAGAGTAATGATTTTTTTACTTTGCTTATTAAATTTATCATATTACCATATTTGATATTTTAATAGGCAAAGTAAAAAAAAGTATTACTCGAATCAAATATTACAATTAACTGGTCAATCGATTATCCGATTTAATTGGTACAATATAAGATCGAGAATTGAATAATCTGAATTTAGCAATTAACCAAAATAATTTTCTAAGGATTAATCGAACCCGATTTCGGTACAAATTTTTAAAATAAATTATTTCAATTCGGTTAAGATTCACAGTTTTAAGCAAAATTGATTGACCGGTCTGATCTATTATATACAATATTTCTAAATTTTATGCATTACAATATCTTATAGTCTAGTGATTTTGATACCCTGATTTTTTTTTAAAAAAAGTTTTGGCTCTGGGTAGGATTAATAGGTGTGAACTTTCAATTTTTGACTTTCTAGTTGTTTTTACACTTTTATCAAAACCGAACAATTATTAAATTTACCATATTATCATATTTGATATTTTAATGAAAAATTAAAATAATCATTTCCAGAATCAAATATTTTGGTTAGTTGGTTAATCGATTATCTGATTTAATTGGTACAATATAAGATCGAGAATTGAATAATCTGAATTTACCAGTAAACCAAAATAATTTTTTAAGGATTAATCAAATTTTTTCTATTTGTATAAACATGTCATTTTAGAGTGGCCAAAATATGAACAACCCAAAACTTAAGTTATTAAATTGAAAATTTTTAAACTCTAGTGACCAAAATAGGAGTGAGAAGAAAGTTGAGTGATGATTGATATAGTTTACCCATTTTTTATTAAGAAAAAAAAAGGTAACGAGAGAGACCATATTGGAAATAGGGATGGCAACGGGACGGGGCGGGTTTTTGGCCGCCCCAAACCCGCCCCGACCTATAAGATACTATACCCGCCCCCGCCCCGCCCCGAATTAAAATATTAATTTACCCGCCCCGATACAATAACCTTTAAACCCGACCCCGCCCCGCCCCGAAAAATTAAAAAAAATTAATATTCGTCGACGGTAAATGTTAGATTCGACCAATCTTCCACCACAATCACAAATTATGGTTTCAAGGGACTTCAAACTTATATAAAAAATAAAATAAAACCAATTTTAAATTATCCACGTGTTAAACTACATATTTAAAAGAATAAACTTGAATCATTGACCGTTAGAATCAAATATATTAAAACTTGAACAACATCTAACAAAATTTTACAAGATGTACGAACCAAAACAAAAACAAAAAATAGCTTAAAACACATAAAAGTGTTTAAATATAATGATATTTTTTATAAATATAATAAATATATATATAAAATATAAAAATGTACCGGGGCGGGGCGGGGCGGGGAATTTCTAGCAAATACCCGAACCCGCCCTGCCCCGACTCGACTTCATGCTTTTCCCGCCCCGCCCCGATCCCTGAAATTTTAGAAAAAATACCCAGTCGGGTCGGGTCGGGGCACATCGGGTCGGGTCGGGGTCGGGTATTTTTGCCATCCCTAATTGGAAAAGAACAAAAAGTTCAGTGACTATATTGAAATCAAACTAAAAGTTGGGTGACCTTATCGAATATTTTAAAAGTACGGTGACCAAGATGAATCCGCTCTAAAAATTCGGCGACCATTCATGTAGTTTACCCATTATTATAATATTTTCAATTAATAATAATAATTTTAGGCTTAACTACAAAGTATATGCCTAAACTATACCTCTTTTTTTGCAATACGTCCCTAAAGTATTTTTTGGATGAAATAGGTGTTTAACGTTTCATTTTAGCTCGTTTTAAAGTCAATCTGTCAAAAAATCCATCACCCAATCATAGCTAGACACGTGGCTTTTGTTTTTATTTTAAAAAACAATTTGAAAAAAAAACTAAATTAAAAATATCCCAAAATTTTCAAAAATTACAAAAAAAAATCACAATTTCCAAAACCCCAATTCCTAAAATCGATGTCATTATCACTGTCGATGGCCTCACCGAACCTCACCACTACCGTCGCCAGAGGTTGCCACCCATTTCTCCCAACCACCCATTGGTAATCGAGGGGAAGCGTGTCAATCGAACGATGAACATTAAAGGCTCCTACCGTTTGATGTCTGATTGGCACGTCTCCAACCGGTTATCGACAATGGATAGTTGAGAAAAATAGACAGAGACCTCGACGACGACGAAGATGGGATCCAGTGAAGATATCAAAGGCAACATTGACGTCAATTTTGAGATTTTGGAGTTTGGGGTTTTGTGAATTTTTTTTTGGAGATGTTGAGAATCTTTAGATTTTAAAAAAATATTTTCTTTTTTCAGTTTTTTTAAAATAAAAAATAAAATAGAAGACACATGTCAAATTTAGATTGATTGGTGATTTTTTTAACGACATTACCTTAAAACAGTAACGAAATAAATCTTTAGACACCTATTTCAGCAAGAAAAAAGTGTTATATATCTATTGCAAAAAAATATGTATAGTTTGGGAACCCAACAAGTGTCTAAGTGAAAAAATGGATGATTAGCACATCTCCCACCGGTTACCGACAATGGATGGTTGAGAAAAATGGACAGGAGCCTTCGACGAAGACAAAGATGGGGTCCAATGAAGATACCAATTCGGCAACATTTGCGTCAATTTTGAGATTTTGGAGTTTGGGGGTTTTAGTAATTTTTTTGGAGATTTTGAGAATTTTTAGGTTTAAAATTTTTTTCTCCAATTTTTAAAAATAAAAGACACGTGTTAAATTCAGATTGAGTGATGATTTTTTTAACTACATTTCCTTAAAACAGTAACAGAATAAATCTTTAGGCACCTATTTCAGCAAGAAAAAAGCGTTATATATCTATTGCAAAAAAAATATGTATAGGTTAGGAACCCAACAAGTGTTCCTGTAAAAAAGCGGATGATGTTCATCTTAGGAGACACATGTTCAAATCGCTTTGTCTACATGGTGTATGTGCATTATCAAAGGGTTAAGAATATCTATGAACAAATACTACCTTGTAATCACCTTTAGACTATTCAAAAAAAAAGCCTAGACACCTATTTTATAGTTAAGACTATTTTTTATAATGAATAATATTATTTATTATATTTGATATTAACAATGAATGATTTTTGAAAAAGTTACCAACCAGCTGAAAGTGGTTTACACAATACCATCCAAATACCGTAAAAATGATTTTTGAAAGTTTTTTTTAAAAATAATTCATTTTATGTAAATAATAATAATTTTTAGGCTTAACTACAAAGTATATACCTAAACTATGCCTTTTTTTTGCAATAGGTACCTAAAGTATTTTTTGATGAAATAGGAGTTTAACATTTCATTTTAGCTCGTTTTAAAGTCAATCTGTCAAAAAAAATCATCACCCAATTATAGCTAGACACATTGTTTTTGTTTTTATTTTAAAAAACAAACTGAAAAAAAACTAAATTAAAAATATCCCAAAATCTTCAAAAATTACAAAAAAAAATCACAATTTCCAAACCCCAAATCCCCAAATCCTAAAATTGATGTCATTATCAATGTCGATGGCCTTGCTGGAGGTTGCCGCCCATTTTTCCCAAACACCCATCGCTGGTAACCGATGGGAAGCGTATCAGTCGAACGATGAACACGAAAGGCTCCTACCGTTCGACATCTGATTGGCACGTCTCCCACTGATTACCGGCGATGGATAGTTGAGAAAAATAGACAGGGGCCTCCGACGACGATGAAGATGGGGTCCTGTGAAGATATCAACGACAACATTGGCGTCAATTTTGAGATTTTAGAGTTTTAGGAATTTTTTTTTTGGAGATTTTGAGAATCTTTAGATTTAAATAAATATTTTCTTTTTTCAATTTTTTAAAATAAAAGACACGTGTCAAATTCAGGTTGAGTGAAGATTTTTTAACGACATTACCTTAAAACAATAGTAGAATAAATCTTTAGGCACCTATTTCAGCAAGAAAAAAGCGTTTTATACCTATTGCAAAAAAATATGTATAGTTTGGTAACTCAACAAGTGTCCCAGTGAAAAAGCAGATGATTGAAACGTCTCCCACCGGTTACCGACGATGGATGGTTGAGAAAAATGGACAGTGGCCTTCGATGATGACGAAGATGGGTCCAGTGAAGATATCAACGACAACATTGGCGTCAATTTTGAGATTTTGAAGTTTGGGGGTTTAAGAATTTTTTTGTGGGGATTTTGAGAATCTTTAGATTTAAAAAATATTTTCTTTTTTCAATTTTTAAAATAAAAGACACGTGTTAAATTCAGATTGAGTGATGATTTTTTAACGATATTTCCTTAAAACAGTAACGGGATAAATCTTTAGGCACCTATTTAAGCAAGAAAAAAGGGTTATATACCCATTGCAAATAAAATATGTATAGGTTAGGAACCTAACAAGTGTTCCTGTGAAAAAGCGGATAATGTTTATTCTCGGAGACACATGTTCAAATCGCTTTGTCTACATGATGTATATGCATTGTCAAATGGTTAAGAATATCTATGAACAAATACTACCTTGTAACCTTTAGACTATTCAAAAAAAATGTATACATTGGATACCTTTTTTATAGTTAAGACTATTTTTTTATAATGAATAATATTATTTATTATATTTGATATTAACAATGAATGATTTTTGAAAAAGTTACCGTAAAAATGATTTTTGAAAGTTTTTTTTAATGATCCATTTTGTGTAAATTACTCTTTAAAAAATTAAGGGCAAACTACATAAAAATTCTGCAACTATAGGGAATTTTTTTGTTGCATCCGTCGACTATGAAATGTTACAAAATGGACCTCTAACTTAAAAAAATAACAAGTTGGTTGGGTACCGTAAAAACTTTAATGACTGCTGATGTGACAAATAAAAAAAATTGGTATAATAACACATTTAGTCTTCTATATTTACACATTCAATCAATTTAATTTTAATTCAAAATTAATAAATTTAGCCCTCTTTATTTACTTACGATCTGCTAATTTAACCTTCCACTCCGGCATTGTCTCCATGCTCAACCCTCCGTCGGGCCTCCATGTGCGAGGCGCAAAGACGAGCATCGAAGGGTGTGGGCTAGTCGGACTAACGAGGGGAGTAGGGTGGAAGGGTACCATTTTGTAACTTTTCATAGTTAAAAGACTTAACAAAAAAGGCCCTATAATTAGAAGACTATTTGTGCAATTTACCCAAATTAAGTACAATGAAACAAATGAACTCTAATTATAGGTTACCATAGTTAGCAGTTGTGGTTAATTTGTGAGTATGTTGTGTGTCATATCATAGCTGAGCAGCTAAGCCTAAAACAAGTGGTAGCTTGATTCACTATTTCAACAGCCTACTTACTAAGTTTCTCAGTTTTTCATTTATTGTTTTCTCACTATCTCTAAGCCTTCAGATTGATTCGTATCAAAGCAATCACAATTAACAATTAATAAACAAAACCTAATTTTGATTAAAGAACGTAGAACAGATCAGTTTGGGGTTATTTTCTTCTTAATATGACTAATACTATATAGGGTTCATATTCCAGTTTTGGAATTAGGATATGTTCACATCAACTTTCTTACATTTCCCCATAATTAATGGTCTCAAACAGCCCATCGCACCGGCAGTGCGTTGAAATCCTTTTCAAATTTTGCCATTCTCATTGGAGCTCCATTACTCCAATAACATACATAAATGTTCGGATGACATAGCTTCAGTTCAGTATGCTGATGTGTTACAATAATATATTTAGCCCACAAAATTTAGGGTAATTATAAAAAAAAAATTACCCTCAATAGTTTAGTCTAATATCATTAATGGTCATTTTACACTTTCACCTCACAGACCAAAAATCAATTTCACCGTTTTCAATGTCTCTTTTCATGTTCCAACACTATAAATTTAAATTTTAAGTCATAACTCTAAATTCTAAATTTTAAACCCTAAAAATACATTATGCCCATAATTCCTCAAATCCTAAACTCTAACCTTAAACATTAACCCTAAACTCTAAATCTAATTTTAACATAAACGTAGAAAGAGATACCAAAAAGACAAAGAATTTATATTTTCACCCCACTGCCACCAATGTGATTGAATCCAAACTGATATTTAACCACTAATTTTGATCTCACGGCTATAAATTAACCTCACCATTACCGTTGTGTTTAACCTCACCATAATTAATTTCACCATCCATATAAAAGAATTACAAATCAACTAATAGTTTTATGCATCGTCATCTTTAAAAAAAAAAAAAAATTGAATACACTTCATTAATTTCCACCCCTTAAAACCAGCATGGTCCCGAACAGTTTTTCTGCCTTTGCCCATCCTAAGTATCTTTATTTCTACTCTTGTTTTTCAAGCTAACATTCGGTCAATATCATCAATTTATAGAAACCTTAAATTCTTTTATATTGGAAGTTGTAGCAATGTACGTTAGGATTCAATTCCATTATTTTTTATACATGAATGTTGTTATTTAAAGAAAGTGGTGAGCAAAATTCGACTCGAAAAAATTAAATTATTTTCTGATAAATATATAATGATATAAAAAAATATAAAAAATATATGTCAATTATGAATATATATATATATATATATATATGATTAGAGAAAGTTGCTTAAATTAGAATCAAACTGTACTATAACATGATAAATAATTACAATTAAATTTGTATAGAACTCAAAAACTCTACTTGACTCGAATCGAAAAAAATTCAAATAAAGTTTGACCTGTAAAATATGACGTGTGAACTCGAATAACTCAAATTTTTTTGACTCGACTCGATCAAACGCTCACCCCTTAAGAATGTACTGGTTTCAATTCAATTTATTAATCTATATTAGAATCCCAATCAATTATTAATGCATTTGAATAATTAGAATCAAAATCAATTATTATAGTATATAATCTGATTGATAATTAGGTCACGGCCGCGTATAATGAGACTTACACCATTTTTTTTACAAATTTGAATAATTAGGAGGTGGGTGGTTCTAGCTCGGATAAGAGAGTTGCGGATTCCGACTCTGGTGGTGGACAGTTTAAGAGACATCGTGATCGTAGGTATCGTCCTGAGCATAGACGGGGTGTTGCTGGGTGTGGTGCGCAGTTCAGGGTAATCAAGTGAGGTTTGAGCAAAATTCTTGTTGGGTTTGTGGATCGCGTGAACATATGAGGCGAGATTGTCCACGTTTGGCTAGTGAAGGACAAGCTCATGCTATTGTGGCAGCTAACTCTTGTCGGAGATATGGATCGAGTGATCACATTACAAAATGGTAATCGTGGGTGAGAATGTTAAATTCTTGTACCATGTTGTTTCGGCTCTGGAAGCGAGTCGTTTGATGGAATCATGTTGTGAGACTTTCTTAGCTTATGTTATGAATCTGGGATTGAAGGAAGTGTGAGTACAGGATATACGTATGGTATGTGAGTTTCCAAGCATATTTCTGGAAGAATTGCCTGGTTTACCGTCGAATAGAGAGGTTGAGTTTGGCATTGAGTTGTATGAAAATACAACTCCAGTGTCTATTGTTCCCTATCGAATGGTACCAAAAGAGTTGAAGAAGTTAAAGACGCAACTTTAGGAGTTGCTTGATTGAGGGTTCATTAGGCCTAGTATTTCACCTTGGGGTGCGCTAGTGTTGTTTGTGAAAAAGAATGATGGTACGATGCGAATTTGTATTGGTTATCAACAATTGAACGAGTTGACGATTAAGAACATGTACCCTTTGCCAAGGATTGATGATTTGTTTGACCAGTTTCGAGGTACTTTGGAGTTTTCTAAGATTGTTTTGATGTCTATGTATTATTAGTTGAAGGTGATGGATATAGATGTGCCTAAAACTGCTTTTCGTACGAGGTACGAGCATTATGAGTTCTTGGTGATGTCGTTTGGTTTGACAAATGCACCTGTTACTTTCATGGATATGATGAATCGTGTGTTCCATGAGTTCTTGGATCAGTTTGTTTTGTGTTTATTGATGATATCCTTGTGTACAATCGTACCGAGGAGGATCATGATAAACACTTGCAGATTGTGCTTCAGGCTTTGTTGGATAATCAACTTTATGCCAAGTTGAGAAAATGTGAGTTTTGGCTTAGGGAAGTTATCTTTCTTGGACATGTTGTGTTAACCAAGGGTATTCGGGTTGATCCATATAAGATCGAGGCGGTGATAAGTTGGAAGACACCTAAATCTATGACGAAAGTTCGTAGTTTTCTTGGGTTGGCTGGTTATTACCGTAGGTTTGTGGATGGATCTTCAAAGAATTATGCCTCTTTGACCAAGTTATTGCAAAAGAATGTTCGTTTTGAGTGAACAGAAGATAGAAAACGAGCTTTCGAGAAGTTGAAGGAAGCTCTAACACAAGCTCCTATCTTGATTCAACATGAGTCAGGTAAGGAGTTTGTGGTGTATAGTGATGCATCATACGTTGGTTTGGGTTGTGTGTTGATGCAAGGTGGAAAAGTAGTAGCTAATGCATCTAGGCAATTGAAGGTGCACGAGCGCAATTACCCTACCCATGATCTTGAGCTTGCCGCAGTTGTGCTTGCTTTGAAAATTTGGAGGCATTATCTCTATGGTGAGAAGTGTGTTGTTTATACGGATCATAAGAGTTTAAATTATTTGATGACTCAAAAGGATTTGAATCTTAGGTAACGTAGATGGTTGGAGTTTCTTAAGGATTATGATTTAACAATTATCACCCAGGGAAAGCTAATGTGGTAGCTGATGCTTTGAGTAGGAAGGTTGCGGTTGAGTTGAGAGTCATGTTTGCGCAATTGAATGTGACACGAGATGGTGGTCTTTTGGCCGAATTGCAAGTTAATCCATCTTTGTCACAGTTGATTAAGGAAAAGCAACCTTATGATGAGGAGTTGGTACCGCATGTTAAGGATTTTATGGATGGGAATTCGAGGATAATGTTTGTGTTTCAAGGGTCGAATAGTGGTGCCTAATGATGATGAGTTGAGGTGAACCATTTTGACCGAAGTGTATAGTAGTCATTTTGCTATGCATCCTAGTAGTACTAAAATGTACCGAGGCTTAAGGAAGAATACTATTGGGTTGGTCTAAAAAATGATGTGGCTGATTATGTTGTGAAGTGCATGGTGTGTCAGCGTGTTAAGGTTGAACATCAGTTTGCTTCCGGGTTGTTGCAACCATTGAGGATACCAGAATGAAAATGAGAGAGAATCACCATGGATTTCGTGTCTAGGTTTCCGTTAACGACAACTAAGAAGGATTTCATTTGGATGATTGTTGATTGATTGACGAAGTGTGCACATTTTGTGCATGTGCATACGACATATACTATGCTTAAGTTGACGAATTTATACATCGATGAGATTGTTCGTTTGCATGGAGTGTCCAAGTATATAGTTTCGAATAAAGTTCCGTAATTTATAGTGAGGTTTTTGGAGTGTCTGCATTGAGCTTTGGGTACACGGTTGAATTTTATCACTTCGTATCATCCTCAATCGGATGGTCAATCTGAACGTGTGATTCAAGTTTTAGAGGATTTGTTGAGATGTTGTGTTATTGAGTTCCAAGGAACCTGGGAGAAACAATTGCCTTTGGTGGAGTTTGCGTATAATAATAGTTATCAGACAAGTATTCAAATGGCACCGTATGAAGCTTTGTATGGTAGGAAGTGTCGTACGCCTTTATGTTAGGCTGAAGTTGGGGAAAAGCATGTTTCCTTGCCTGATGTATTGAAAAGTACAAATGAGAAAGTGAAGCTTATTTGTGACCGACTAAAAGCTACTTCGGATTGTTAGAAATTTTACGCGGATTTGAAACGTATGAAGATTGAATATGCGATTGATGACCGTGTGTTTTTGAAAGTGTCACCTTAGAAGAAGGAGATGAGGTTTGGACGTAAGGGTAAGCTTAGTCCAAAGTTTATTACACATTATGAAAATAGAATTTCTTTGGCATAGCGCAGAGGTTAAATGTGAGTATTTTTGTTTTAATATTTGTCAGTTTAATTTCGGAAACTTAATTAATGGTTGAATTAAGAAGCAAACCTACCTCTATTATTATTACCGTTCTTCTCTATAAGAACACATCTTTCCTCTCTTCCGTGAACTCACAAAACAATACATCATCCTTTCTTCTTCTTGCTCGCAAAACATGGCTTTCCTATTCCTCAATTGCCTTGCCTTGCTCTCAACATTTCTTTACTTCCCCTACTCACAACCCACTCCTTTACTTCCCCCCTTCAACGTATCCCAACACGGCCTTCTGAAATACTTGGGACTGCCGAACTTCGGCCACATCCTCCCCGCCCTGTATGTTTTCGGCGACTCTAATATTGACGCCGGAAACAACAATTATCTACCAACAATAGCCCGAGCCAACTACACGCCGTATGGCATCGATTTTGGAGGTGGTGAACCAACTGGTCGTTACACCAATGGGAGAACCGCGGCTGATTTTATTGGTAATGTCTCCTGTTTCTTTCATATGACCATAACCAGTGTTGTTCTAATTAAGCTGTTTGCTTTAACTTGTAAAATAAGCAGAGTAATTGATGAAAATGGTTTGGTTTCGTGGTTACAGCTCAACTTGCCGGGCTGCCATTTCCTCCCCCTGTACTCGGCATGTCTGCAGCCGAAATGAATTATACTCTCACCGGAGTCAATTTCGGCTCTGATTCTGGAGGGATACAAGATATTCCTCCTGAAGCAGCTCGTATATTTGTGAGTTTTCCACCCCAGCTACTATGTGAGCTTGAGATTACAAGCTTTAATTGCTTCTCTACTTTGAATCCACAGGGGCATGTTCTGAGCTTTCAGGAACAAATACAATTATTCAACATGACAGCCCGAAGCATACAGAATCAATTTTCCAGCCATGAGAGCTTTGCTCAATACATGTCCAAGTCATTGTTCTTCATCAATATAGGGACCAATGACTTGGGCGTTTATTGGCAGCTTGGACAACAACAAAAGCCGCTCAAAAATGCAACTGAATATGCTCTGGATTTATCAGATAAGCTGTCTCATGGATTGAAGGTGAATTAGAGTTTGATATTCTTATTTCGAGTTACAGTTGGATATCCATTCCAGGGTTAAAAATATTGGATTATAATGCAGGCAATTTATGAACTGGGAGCAAGGAAGTTCCTGGTAAACAATGTGTCTCCATTGGGGTGCTGGCCTTCCAATATCAACACCTACAAGCCCAATACCACTTGTGTGGAAGATATCAACCAAAGGGTATCTTACTACAATGGACTCCTTCCCAACATGCTGGCAAACTTGGAAGCCTCTTTGGAGGGCTCTACTTTGTTGCTTTGTGACTTATACCGGGTGTTTGAAGATGTTTATGCCCAGCCCGCTGCATACGGTGAGAAATGAACCTATTTCCCCTTTTTCTCAATTTTACAAACCAATGTGAATAATTTGGTTGTATGTTTTGCAATGCAGGGTTTAGGAATGTGAGTGGTTTTTGCTGCCCGGATTCAGCTGGGAATGGCACAAGAGAATGTGCTAAAGCTGGTGTTCCCTGCATGGATAGACAAACCATCGTCTTCTTCGACCCATTCCACCCGACCGAGGCGGTCCATTTCTTATCAGTCAGGCGCTTCTTGCTGGAGGACTCCCTCTGCTTCCCGTACACTTTGTTAAAGCTAATACAGCTTTAGATGTTTATTATATGTGTGTTGTGTTTCAGGTTTGAACTCCAGGTTTAAATAAAAGCTTTATTCAAGGACACTATAATGTTTGTTTCGTATTGTTGTGTGGACATAAGTCGAGGAAACCTGACCAGTTTAAAATGATACAAAACCTCCAATACTCATAACTGACATCCTTTCTTAATACTTAAACATATTCTTGATTAATAACTCGGTAATCATTAATTGTTGTTGAGTATTGAGTTTTTGAGTTTTTAAGTTAACTGCCCGGCCGGTAACTTGCGTAAAAAGAAAAAATAAATATGAATGGATTATCTGTTAAAAGTGAAGCTTGAAACATTCATTACTTAATGAAAGCAAGTAACCTAAAGTTAATTACAAAACTGCGGAACTAAGTAATCAAAACTGAAAGGGCCAATACTCTGTATAAATATTGATTAAGTTTTCACTTTTGGATTTAAAGAAACAACATGAATGCGATGAATTGCATTCTCAATTTGTTTCTGTTTCTTCAAATAGTTTCATTAGGCTCCGCGGATGTCGTTGCGGTACCGCCGTTTAACATTAGTAAAGCATCGATATTGAAATATTTGTCATTAGACAACATCACCTTTGATCTTCCAGCTTTGTATGTATTTGGAGACAATTTTGTTGATGCTGGGAATAATAACTATCTCCATATCCCTGAGATTCAAAGCAATTATTCTCCGTATGGGATAGATTTTGGTGGCAAACCCACCGGTCGCTACACCAATGGCAGAACTGTTGCGGACTTCATTGGTACGAAATCAATCACCCCTCAATAACACTCTCATGTCAAAATGTTAATACCTTTATTTTACTGTGCAGCCCAATTTGCCGGCTTGCCGTTCCCACCTCCGGTGCTAAGCTTGTCTAAACAAGATAAGAGAGTTCCTCAAACCGGTTTAAATTATGCTTCCGGTTACAGCGGCATCAATTGGATATATGGAAAACTATGGGTAAGACTAAGATGTCTTTGCTTAACTTGTTAATGTTTGTTGGACGTAATTGCATAATCGAACCAAAACCATACAATTTTATTATTAATTTGCATTCTCCAGGACCAAATCCCGGGCTTGAAAGAGCAAGTAGAACTGTTTGGGAAGACAAGAAAAAAGTTGCAACGTCAATTTGGATGCAAGCAAAGTTTTTCCAACTACATGTCTAAATCTCTGTTTTTTATTAACACAATTACCTTCGACTTGGATTTCGCGTGGGGGGGAATGCTCTATGCCTATAGTGAATACTATTATTCTCAACTTATTCTAAAAGACTTATCCGATCAATTACAGGTAAAGAAGTGAAGAGAAATGCTAATAACTCCAAATCAAGAATCCATTAATTGTCTAATTGTTGTTTTATTTTGTAGACATTATATCGACTTGGTGCACGTAAAATTGTGGTGAATAATGCTTTTCCACTAGGATGCCAACCACATCTAAACAAAGGTGGCGATTGCTACAAAGGAGGCAATGAAAGGGCACTATTCTTTAACCCAATGCTATCTAATTTTACAAAAGACTTACGCTCCAAACTTCCAGGATTACAGCTTGTTCTTGTAGATCTATATAAGATTTTTGAAGATGTTTTTGAATCGCCTGCATCATATGGTTAGTATCATTTAGTATTAAATCAAAATTGATATATTTTTTTTATTTCTCAATTCTATATATATTTTTGCAGGGTTTACACAAGCAAAGGACCCTTGTTGTAGTCAAATAGAACAACTTATAGCTGCCCGGTGCATTGCAAATGTGGAACTTTGCAAAGATAGAAATAGCTACGTTTTCTTTGATGCAATCAACCCTACTGAGAGTATGCATTTCCTATGGGCAAGACGTTTGTTAAAGGATTCAACAGTTTCTTATCCTATCAACTTGATTCAACTGATACAATCTTAAGTTTAAGCATGCAACTAATGTTTTTTCAAATTCTTTTTTTTTCTCGGCAACGTCTGACTTTATTGATTAAGAAATCATACATGATCACGATATGCCTCAATTATAAAATAACATAATAAATTCTTAGTATGATATTCCCCTTCTTTTATTTTTAGAATTAAAAGGGAATGTTTTATTCAATAATACACATCCATTCTCCCTTCATACTGGTTTCTCGTATGAAGCGATTTTAGGCGTAACATTATTAAAATTTACATAATTTCAGCCTTAATTTGATTCGTATCAAAGAAATCACAATTTTAATGGATTCTTTCTTCCATACCATATTAATGATTTAACCTACAGTTTTAATGTGATAGACTCATAGGAAATATTTTCTGTTATAATAACATTTTAGTACTCAAAACTTGTATATTCTATCAATTTCTTCTTAATTCAAAATAACTCAATAAATTTAACCCTTCGTATTAAGATTTTTGACCTTGTACCCTCATGACATACCCTCTGACCACTTGTTGCACTCTCTGCTACTGTCCATTAGCTTGATAACTGATATATGAGATAGCTTGATAGACACTTCATTGTGGGACAGTTGACAAACTAATGAAACATACTCATTATAACCCTAACGTTGTCTGCTAGTAGACACAGTCACTTCTCTAATGAATGTTTTAAATATGAAATATTAAATTTAATAAATTATTTTTGAATTATGACCAAATTAATCGAATGCATAAGTTTTAAGACTAAAAGTTTTATTATACCAAGTCACGGCAGATGTCCGTTTCAATTTTAACGACTGAATCACATGTTTCTAACAAAATTTTAATTAAGTGACTAAATTCTAACTTTTTAAAAAGTGACCAATTTATAACTAGACAAAAAATAAATGACGGGGTATATTTTACTTAATTTTAAATTATAGAAAAGACTCCGACGAACTCCCACCGGGGATGGGTTCCATTTCTACCGTTATCGTCATGTTTAAATTAGTAACCGTCTGAACGGTTAACCGGTTTATTCGGTACGGTTACTCGGTTAATCATGAACCGTTTTATATCTAGTATTATAAATAATATATATATATATATATATACTTAATTTTAATACTTTAGAAAATTATCAACTGTATAAATTCAAATAAAGTCTCCATTATTTATATTAAAAAAGTCTTTAAAGTTTAAATCAATTAAAAATTTTAAAAAATTATATTAATTATTTACACAAAAATTAGGAATAATCAGTAATTTATACTATTAATTTCACAAATATTACTAATAATCAATAATTCACTATAATGTAATATCAACATAAAATGTTCTTATAATTATAATTTAATATCATTATAAAGTATGATAATTATAAATATATTAGTAATAATTAATAATTTAATATTATTATAAAATTAATTTCAAATTTTCTTATTAATTTTTCGGTTAACCATTTAGCCAAAAATTGTAACCGTTCCCATCCCGTTTAACCGCTAATTTTACTGGTACGGTTACTATACCATTTTGGCCAATTTTTATCGGTACAGTTACCTACCATTTAGCTCGGCTTTCCGGTTTTTCGATACGGTACATCGGTTCAAATTTTTATGAACACCCCTATCTTTTAATTGTTTTGTCATTGTGAAACTAAAATTGATTTTGATATAACAATTAGACTTATGGACTAAATTGCAAAATAATAAATTTTTAAGTATCTTTCAAAGTCTCACATTTTGACAAGTCTTTTTGAACCAAACAATATTTCAAGACAAAACATACTTAAAGGTTCAAATTTCACTAAGTCTTTTTATGTGTTTTCAAGCCTAACTTCAACAAAACGCCAAGGCGTATCGATACCCTTAGGTTTATAGATACGATTTTTCAACATTGGAATTTTAATCGTTCATAGCGTACCGATATGGTATAACCCTGTATCGATACGACATTCATCTGGGCAAGACTTTTAGCTATAGCGTATCGACACGCTTTGGAACCGTATCGATATTGATTTCTTATAAAAACATTATTTTGCTATAGCGTACCGATACGGCACGTCACCGTATCGATACGATATGCTGACCTTTGCAAAATCCTTGCATTTAATTTTCGACCGTTGGCTTGTTAGTTAGTTGGTATCCCAAATTTTAAATGACTGTTGAACCGTACCGATACGCTAAGGGAGCGTACCGATACGCTTTTTATCAAAACCAAAATTGGGATTTCAGTGAGTAAAATCCGTATCGATAGGCCTATCCGTATTGATACACCCCTTAATACCGTACCGATACGCCTTGTTTTTAGTCACAACAACTCTTTCTTGTTTGAGACAGTTACCGATACGCCCCCGAGCTGTACCAATACGGTAGGTTGTTGAGCAGCATTTATTGCGGGAAATTGCATCCCAACAGCTCTATTGATGATCTCAACCACCCAAACGGCTAGAATTCAATACAAGGGTATAAAAACAAGTCTCAAATGCACCATCAACAACTATTGAACCCACAAGTAACATCAAAGCACTTAAATCCAAACTTTGTACCTTTAGAGTCAAATCTTTGTATCCAACTCTTTGTGTTCTTCATTGTAATCTCTTATTGTGAGTTTGGGAGTGTGAAATTGTAATTGGGTAAATATTATCATTTGAGAGAAATTTGTAGAGTTTACCAAATACTCTTCTTTGTAAAAGTGAGTGGATTAAGCTTTGGGTAGAAAGCTTAATCAAATTGTAAGGTTTCCTCATCATCCAAGAAAATAGGAAGAATTCAAGTACTGAATTGGTTGA
Source organism: Hibiscus trionum (assembly GCA_030270665.1). Taxonomy (NCBI): domain Eukaryota; kingdom Viridiplantae; phylum Streptophyta; class Magnoliopsida; order Malvales; family Malvaceae; genus Hibiscus; species Hibiscus trionum. The sequence goes on along the minus strand of BSYR01000017.1, from coordinate 39,178,079 downwards.
AAATCCTTAGTGGGAGCTAAGGTAGTGGATGTAGAGTTCATTGGAGAACTTGATCCACTCTAATTGCCTTGTGTCACAATTTTTATTCTTCCAAATTTTCACCTTATAAATTTGTATCGCCAATTCACCCCCTCTTGGCCATTTGCAATTGTGTGATTAACTCAGAAATTGGTATCAGATCTACACTCATTGGAAGGATTACAACCCTCTTGAGTGGATTCTACGAGAGTTTGATCAACGACTAGTCAAGCAATGGCATCCACCTCCACTTCCAACCTCTATGAGTCTCAATCTACCACCAAACCACCATTCTTCAATGGGGATAACTACCCATATTGAAAGAATAGGATGAGACTCTTCATCAAGTCTACCGAGTACATGGTGTGGGGTGTAGTTGAAGAAGGGCCATACATACCGATGAAGAGAGACGGTGAAGGAAGACTTGTCCCAAAGGTCAAAGCTGAAATGGTCGAAGATGATAGACGAAAGATGCAAGTCAACGATAAAGCTCTACATTTCATCTTTTGTGCTCTTAGTCCGGATATCTACTCCAAGGTGTCCTCGATCGAGAATGCCAAGGAAGTTTGGCACACCCTCGAGGCAACATATGGGGGAACTAGCGACGTCAAGGAAACAAAAATCGGGCTACTCAATCTAAGCTACGAAAACTTCAAAATGGATCCTGATGAGAGTGTTTCCAAGATGTTTGATCGGTTCTCGGTCATCGTCAATGGATTGAAGGGCTTCGGTGAGATCATCCCCGAAGACAAGCTAGTGAGGAAGTTGTTGTACTCTCTTCCAGAATCATGGGATAGCAAGAGAGCGACCATTATTGAAGCTCGAGATTTGAAGACTCTCAAGCTAGATGCTCTTGTTGGATCTCTACTCACCCATGAGATCATGAAGAAGGGAAGAGAAGAAGAAAAGAAAATGGATGAGAAGAAGGTTGCGAAGAAGGATGTTAGAAGAAGAAGATTGGAATCACTCTTAAAGCTTCATATCATGAAAGAAATTATAGTGAAAATGAAGATGAGGAGATGGCCATGTTGACCAAACGATTTATTCGCTTCATAAAGTCCAACCGAGGAAGAAAGTTCAATAGAAAAGGGGACTTCAAGAGCAAGAGTAAAGAAGAGGAGAATGACCAAATCATTTGCTATGAGTGCAAAAAATCCAGCCACATCTGTTCCGAGTGTCCTCAATTGAAGATGAAGAGTTTTGGGAAGAAGAACAAGCTCAAAGCTCAAGTAGCAACTTAGAGTGACGATGAGTCATCCAAGAAGGAGGAGGAAGCGGCTAACCTTTGTCTCATGGCCATTGATGATGATCCAAAGGTAAACCTTAACTCATCTAATTTTGATTTTACCTATGATGAACTTCAAGATGCATATGATGAGTTGCAAGAGGTCTACGATGAGTTATTTGAAAAATATAAGCAGTCAATTTTGAGAAACAAGAAAAAAATTTGCGATTTAAAAATTCAAAATGAGTCTCTTTCAAAATCTAACTCGGAATTGGAAAAGAAGGTTTTATACTTAGTAAATCTTTCAAATGATCTTAAGAAGAAAAATCTTGATCTTGAAAAACTTCTTTCCGATTTTCAAGATTATCACACAAATGAGGTGGATAATCTTAAAACTTCTATTACTATTGGGAGAAACAATTTTGAAAAGGGAAATTCTTCTAAAACCTAATATGTAAAAAGAAAACATTTTCATCCTAAACAAAGAAATTTTTCGAAGCAATCTAAAAGTCAAAGAATTAGGAGTGTTTGGGTTCCTAAGGAACTCATTATTTCTAATAATATGAATTCTACTGCTTCTTGAATTCCTAAGGGAACCAAGGTTTTGAGGGCTAACACACATGGACCAAAATGATTTGGGTACCAAAATTCAAAGCCTAATTTCTTTGTTTGTAGGGGGAGCATTGCTACAAGGCCAAAGCTTCATGTTAAAACTCATGGTACCTTGATAGTGGATGCTCAAGACATATGACCGGTGACAAGAGTAGATTCTTGGAACTAAATCCAAAGAGTGGTGGAGTAGTAACTTTCGGTGACAACTCCAAAGGCCACATTGAAGGAATTGGCTCCATTGGTAATCACTCTTCTATTTTCAATGCAAATGTCTTATATGTCAACGGTCTTAAACATAATTTGTTGAGCATTAGTCAATTATGTGATAAAGGTTTTAATGTTCTATTTGATAAAAAGTGGTTGCAAATAGTGAACATTAAAACAAATCAATTGATGCTCATAGGGCATAGAATAGGCAATATTTACATGGTGCATTTAGATGACATTCATACATCCCATGCATGTTTAGTTGCACATGATGAACATGACTCATGGCTTTGGCATAGAAAATTAGGACATGCTAGCATGAGTGTTGTAAAGTGTCCAAAAGTCCTATATTTCATACATTTCCCAACTCTTATTATGATTGTTTTTAAGCACATTTTAGGCATAATTAGGTTCATGCATAGCATTTTACAGTATTTCAATGTTCTTCCTTACTTTTAAAGCTTATCATTCATTCGGTGAATATGAGATATTGTTCTAGTGTATTCTTGCTTGTAGGTACTAACAGCTGAACGAGGGAACCAAGGAGCGGAGGACAATACACTGAGGAACAAACCCAAGAGCTGTACTGAAGCAGTTCCAACGAAAGTAAGTTGTTGCCGACCTTGCTGCCGCGGCAGCTGATTATGGAAGTTGGAGAATCGGAGCGCGATTTCTAGAGCTAAAACTCCTGATTCTATCGCCGGCATTCATGTGATTTTCCGACATCTGTAGCAGCGGCTAGGGCTGTCGAAGCAAAATTCTCAAGCTTACTTGAGGATGAAGGAAAACGGGAAAGAGTCCACGTTCTGCGCAAAGAAGTCAACATTTAAAGTCATATTAAAGAAGGAAAGCTACTTTAGAGGACTTCTACTTTAAGGAAGACTTAACCTAGTCTTATAGTCTGTAAATACCCATTGTAACTCCTAGTTCAAATCATCCTAGGTTTTCTATAACCTTTACTTGTGCTCTTCTCTGCCGCCATGTTCTAACTCTCCATTGGGTTAGGGTTATGTTGTAACTAGAGTGAAACAATTGTTTTAGGTTTTTGAGTTATTTCTTCAATTAAATATTTCAAGTTTACTTAATCCATTGTTCTTCATTATTTCAATCTTTCTACACCAGTCGTTTGAGAGAATCCATTTTTCGGGCACGAAAGAGCAAGGCTCACGAAAGGGTTAAGTACGGTCACAACGGGAGGCGTGACTAACTTGGTTCCACACTAGTCCACAAGTTTCAGCGGCAACGTCTGACTTTATTGATTAAGAAATCATACATGATCACGATATGCCTTACGTATAAAATAACATAATAAATTCTTAGTTTGATGTTCCCCTTGTTTTATTTTTAGAATTAAAAGGAAATGTTTTATTCAATAATACACATCCACACTCCCTACATACTGATTTCTCGTATGAAGCGATTTTAGGTCATCCGTTTTAATGTGATAGACTCATAGGAAAGTGAACCAAATTTTAATGAAAGAACGCAGAGTAGGTCATCCGTTTAGGGTTATTTTCTTCCTAATATGACCAATACTATATTGGGTGCATATTCTAGTTTTGGAATTAGGATTGGTTCACATCAATTCTCTTGGCTAATTTGGGTGAAAAACCCTTTTTTATTAATTATATATAATTTTGGCTCCCTTAAATAATTATTTGGAAAAATGAGCCCCAAACTTGTCACGTAGTTGAACCTCGCGTTCTCTGGGAAGCAAGGCTTGAAATCGCGTTTTTCAGAGCGTGAGGTCCATCTACCTGGCATCATTGCTTGAAATAACGGTTTCTCAGGAACTCGTGTTTTGCAGAACGCGAGGTTCTTGAGAATTTGAAAAGGTAGCTGAATATATCGCACAAAAATAGCGTTATGCAGAACGCGAGGTCTGTGCGATTTTGGGTTGAAAAACAAAGGTGGGTAGGCATGTTCGAGCCCAATTTCGGGCTTATAAATCATATTTTTTAGCGAACATCGAGTTTAGGTTGGTAGTACTAAAAATTCTCTATCGTATGAAATTCAACATTGTCAATTTCCTTCAATTCTAAACTCGCTTAAAATGGCTTCCAAAACCCTATGCTATCATCCTTTTTTGAATGAAATTTCCTTTGAACAACAATTGATAATTTTGGTTTAGTAATCGCATAAATTTAATAAAAAATTGAAATTAAATAAACATTTAAAGGTTTAATTATAATAGATAAAGAAAATTAAAATACGGTATTTTAAAAAACAAAATGTCTGGAATAAATATATTCGAAACATAAGTACAAATGCATTAGAAAAAAAGGCTAATGATGTCTATGTCCACCCGTTTCGCAGTCGGGTGGACGACGATCCCGATCTGGATTCCTCCGAACAAGCTGTGATGCATCCTCATGGTCCTGGTGCTCATCATCATCATCATCTGCGATACGCGGACCTGTGCTGGGCCCGGGCGGGGAGTAAAACAAGCTACCCGGCGGCGTTTGCAAGACAATGCTATAGTCAAACTGTGATGCCAACGGTGGAATATCGATCAGCGGAGGACCACTCGTCGGTATATGGGGACGGTAGGCATCAAAGAAGCTGAAGTCGGGTGGAGGCCTCATCTGCTAGAAAGTCGAACTACCGCTCAAATTCTGAAATGTTGTGGCAGAAGATGAGGCCCCTACAGTGTCAGTTCGTGGTCTCGGACCGCGCTGCCTCGACTGGCTCTGGCTCGCTCGACGTGTGGGGCGTGGGCGGTTTCGGGGACCCTGGGGAAGCTGTCGCTCGCGCTCCTCGGGAGTAAGGATATGTTGCTTCCCATAGTGCCCATACCACTGAAAGTAATCGAAATTGACCGAAAGGGACCAATCTAGAATGGGTCGGAGGATGCGTGGGCGACTGGCAAATCAGTCATCCCAAAGCTAAATCCAGTCAGCGTGGTAATGGGCCCAGTCAATCTCCGTCTTCCCCTGGCATGTCAGATGGTGGAATTCGTCCAAATTTGGTGGTTCCTCTTGCGGAATCCCTTGGACGTACCCGAACTATCGGAGAATCCGATCCGTATGATGCCACACGATAATTTCATAGTTGATCAGCGGCACTCGTGCAAGCCATACGTGCTGGTCACGCAAAATCTCGGGTGGAGTAATCTAATAAATCACCTCAGAAGCATAGGGCATCCACACGAACTAAAAAAATTTATAACGTTTCTAACGGTTATATGAAATATTATTGGAAAAAAGTATGAAAAAATTCAAATGAATTTTCAGATTACCTGATCGTTCCTCATCTTATCCATAACAAGCTTGTAGTCTTGTTGGTTTTTCGGCAAGCCCTGGTGGGTCAGTGTTTCGCTTCACCTATCATTAATGGAAAATAAAAAAATTCGTTAAATAAAATAATTTAAAAATAAATATAATAAATTGAATAGTACCTCCGAAGAAGCGGAAATAAATAGGGGGCGGGCTATCTAGGCTGCGGGCTTAAAAAGGCATCCGAAACCACGCCCAAGACTGAAAGAGTAAACAGCATCCTCCAATAGCTACTCTATCATGGTCGACGTTTCTGTAGAGCTCTCTAAAAAGAAACGCCAAAACAGCTGCTCCCCAACATTTTTTTCTAGCTTCATCGAAATTGATAAGATGATAAAGCCCCATCACGTGCACTTTGGTGCGGGATTTGTCTGGCATTAATATCCCGCCGATAATGCGCAAGATGTGGGTACGCGCAAACCGCTGTGAAAATAATAAATATTTAATAAATGAAATATATTAAAAATGGTAAAATTAGTGAAAAAAAAGAAAAAAAATACCTGGAGTGTTTCGTCATCCGCATGGGGGGAGGGTTTTCAAATTCAGCCTCCAAATAAGATAGTTCTATTTTCCCACCGTCCCACGCATCCTCTGGGGGCACCACTCCCATTATTTCAGCAAATAGATCTGGCCAATTAGCCAACGCTATATCCGTAATAAGGTTTTCGTCCGTAGGCAACATCCTCCAGCGTTATTATTGCCTCGCCTATCGGGAAATGAAAAGTGTGCGTCTCTGGCCTTCATCGTTCTATTAGCGCGCTAATCAACGCTGGGTTACACTTCACACCCGCTAAGATCCTCACTACGTGGCCAAAACCAGCTCGATCAATCCACGTCATAACGGCGGGATCAGGTGCGTGGTTGATACTGTTAAGGTAACAAATTAACCGACGTTCGTATCCCTTCAAAAATAAAATAACAAAAAATTAAATAGTTGGCAATGCATGTAAAATAAAAATAAAAAAAAATAATACCTCTTGTGTTGTCCTAAAATAGTTACAGCAGTGTTTCGCGTCATTTCTTAAGCCCGCCATTGTATCGAAAGAAAATTAAGCAAATATAGTAAAAAAATTGAAGAAATCGCGTTCTGTGCGTGGTAGATATGGGGGTAGGGCCACCAATTTATAGAGGAGCTCGCGTCCTTTGGGAAGCGATGTTAATGAACCTCGCGTTCTGGGAAACGCGATATTCTTAAGACATCAAGCGAGGTTAGTAAACACACTGACACACAAATTTCTTCCTTGGAATGTCGAATCCCAACACCATCATCAAACGAAACGCACTATGTTCTGAAGCTTACGAACGAAACAAACGTTCGTAACATGTATGACCAGCTCAATTCCGTTGGAGCTAAATACGTCGATTTAAATGTTAAGTTTGACGAGGTCAACGCCGACGAAGGTAGTACGTCTGCACCCGTACAACCTGCTCCGACCAATGAACAAGTTCCGTCTTCACCGGATGTTGATGCAGCTGCCGACGCGCTGCATCTTTTTATGTACAGGCGTAGACAAAGAAAACAACAGATGATCGAAGAACCAAACTTAAGTTCAGACGTGTCAACTGACTACGATGATTCGGATTAACCATAAACTTCTTAAATCATCGTCGAATTATGTTATATGACGTCTTTTTTCATCCTTTATGAATGTTCAAGGGACCTCATGTTATGTAGAATTTGTATTCAATTATATTTTCTCAACACGTTTCATTTATCGTTAAATGACTCGAACAAATTACATTACTAGTCTCCAGTTGTCTCAAATATTCAAACATGTACTCAATTATTCAAACATAACACGAGTACACAGTACGAGTATTATTAACTCTGACGGAATCTCAGCCTTCTCAAAGTAAAAGCGACCTCGCGTTCTGTACAACGCGTGGTTTCAACGCGAGTTTCACAAAGCTGCCTCCCGGTACAGTAATTTCCCTTACACACCTGAATTCTCCGTGATTTCCTATACCAATAATAAGCCATAAGTGTCCCCTTATATGAAGCAGAACCATAAATCCTAAATATATGTTTGAATAGCCAAAACAAATCGTCAAAATTTTTAAAGTTTTAAAATTTCACAACTCGGCATCATTTTTCAGTGCGAAGATCCAGTAACGATAAAGATTCCGAGGAAATTATCATACAAGAAGTTGGTTAAGGAACTGGAGAGCAAGGTCCCGCATTTCAAAAACCACCATTTGTCCGACATGAAGTATCGGGTGCCAATATCTAAAACTTCTTTAACGTACTCTGTATGCAGCATTGCGGACACTGCTAATGTGGAGTTGATGCTGGCTACCTAACATGCGTCGTTTTACCTGTCAAAATAAATAAATAAATTAACCTCTTTCAACAAATAATAAAATAAAGAAATTAAGTAGTTATAGGGAAAGAGGGTCGATCCACAGGGAGATTAGTCGGAATTCTTGACTAAAGGTTGCTTTGATTAATGCTTCCAGGAATATCTGTAAAAACAAGAAAAATAAAAAAAAGGGGTGATCTGATATTGAATGAAAATGAAATAGTTGAATTAAATGCAGAAGTAAAGAAAATAATAAGAAAGTCCAAATATTGAAAATAGCCTCGAGCTAGCCTTGTTAATTCCTTCGATCATTGAAATGGATTTTTACTCTGGGGATTATGTCGGTTACAGTTTGCGAGGCCCAACCCGTCGCAACTTGCTTCTCTCTCGAGTAACCAATCCTCCCAAGTCTATCTTTGAAGGTTGGTTCTTAAACAAATTAACCACGTCTATCGTCGTCAAAAAATTTAGTTTTGAAAACATGAAAAGCCCGACTCAGAAATTGTCTTAAAAAGAATCGCTTCTGATTTTATCTTTCCTTAGCAGACCGCCACTATGTTTCTAGCATTTGATCAACCAAAAAGTTTGGTCAAGGAAGAACAAGGTTTGAAGGTTAAGCCAAGAAAAATGGGATATAAGGCTTCAAGAGGGTTCACTAAGCGATGAGAAAAAGGTAAGTTTTTTTTATGAAAGAGAGAAAATGGCTAAATCATAATGCCTAAATCATCTTAAAGCACCTCATTCTAGTGTAGTCTCAAATCGCATACAAGTCACAAGTTCTAGATTCCTAAATTCAAGATGACACTCTCAAGCAAGAAAAACGAGCATAAAGAATAAGATGCATGCTCAAGGCTCAAATTCTCACAAAATTAGGCTAAGTTGATTAAGCTAGGCGAGAAATCCAATTATCACAATCAAGGCAAATTGAAAGAGATGTCAAACTATCATTTTGCTCATGTCATTTGATTATCAAAAATGTCAACATTCAAATATTCCTATGCAATATAACAATTATAACATGCTGGACATCAAGCAATGGCAAGAAAAATGTCATCTCAAAGTCAAACCAAAATCAAACATATAGCAGACAAGCAGGACAAGCGGTTTGCTACCCTCCCCCTCACTTAAGTGAATTGCCCCAATTCAGATGAAAAACATAAAAGAAATGAAGAACAAAGAAGGGTAAAGGATACTCCTCGTGATTAAGGGCGACCGCAACCTTGGTGTCGTGTCCGAACCATCGTGGAAAATGGCCTCAAAAATTGGTTTGAGTGCTGCTCGAAAAGGGCTTCAAAAATTGGCACTATTTGAGTAAAATTTACGCTTAGACCCTTGTTTAAATCCGAGTAATGTACCTAAAAAAATTTAAAACAAAAAATTATTGTAAATGAAAGAAAATAAAATAAAAAGAAAGAATAAGACATAAAGCAAAGGAAAGAAAATAAATGGGTTGCCTCCCATGTAGCACTTTGTTTAACGTCGTTTAGCTCGACGACCTGTGTTAAATTTTCAGTTCTTCAAAAATAAGTTCTTCAACTAAGCGCTGTTGTCCATCCCTCGTCATTTTTACGCCTTTCCTCCGTCTTGATTTTATGCATGCACGTGGATGGACTCAGGCCCTTGATGCCGGATAAGGTCCATTTGATTGCCTCTTTATTTGTGCACAAAGCAACAACTAAGCTACTATCTTCTTCTTTTGACAGCTCGTTGGAAATGATGATTGGCAAGGTACCATTTTCGCCCAAAAATACGTAATTAAATTGCTCTAATTTCTGCTTTGGTGCCTGCAAAATTGAAGGAAGAGCTTTAGAATTTGAAGGCATTAATTTAAAACTAGAAGTAGAAGAAATTTCTTTAAACTCCCTTTCGTCGGGTTCCTCTATTCCTAATTCCCTGCAAGTATCAACAAACAATTCAGTTTCTAAAATTTCATCGGCAAATGGATCGATAATATCAATAAAATTCAAACTTGCGACTGAATCAGGATACTTCATAGCTTTATACACATCGAATTTAACTACTTCCCCATCAAATTCCATAGTTAAGATACCGTTACGGACATCAATTTTTGTATGTGCTGTTGACAGGAAAGGGCGGCCAAGCAAGATTTCTGATCCGTTGTTGCTGCGGTCATTTTCCATGTCAATAATGTAAAAATCAGCAGGAAAAATAAGATCGTTTACCTTTACCAACACGTTTTCTAGTACCCCCTCGAGGTAGATAATTGACCGATCAGCTAACTGAACCATCACACGCGTTTCCTTCAATGGTTTAGTCGAAATTTTGTTGTAGACGCTCAATGGCATGACATTAATAGATGCGCCTAGATCACACATTGCCCTCTTTATTCCGACATTTTCGATCTTGCAAGGAATCGCAAACATCCCCTGGTCCTTATATTTTGGTGGTAGGCGTCTTTGAAAAATGGCCGAAATGTTCTCGCTGAGGTTAACTCTTTCATTCCCGGATAGTTGCCTCCGATTTGTGCATAAATCCTTTAAAAACTTTGCATACTTTGGCACCTTTCGAATGACATCAAGAAGTGGAATGTTGATTTCCACCTTCTTGAATAAATCCAAAATTTCTTTCTCCTCTTCCTTTTTGTCACGTCTTGCTAGTCGACCTGGAAAAGGAGGAACATGCTCGTAAGTAGAAAAAGAAGGATTGGGTTGGATGTTACCTGAGGTTGGTGAAGATTTTCCTTCTTGGTCCTTCGAAGAAGTGCCTTCTTTGTCTCTATCGGATTTTTTCTCAATCTCCTTTGGCGGTTCTGGTGAAATTATTGTACCACTTCGCAAAGTAATCACGTTCACATTTTCCCTCAGATTTGTTTCGGTTTGAGAGGGAAATCGTCCTTGAGACTCTAGGCGGCCAATGGTTTGAGCTAGGTGGCTTATTTGTTTGTCAATTTCCTGGAGATTGGATTGTGTTTGGGTTTGGAATTTTTCTTGTGAAACAGCTAACCTTTCGACAATGGTCTCAAGGGAAGTTTTTTGTAGCATTTGAGTGGGAAAAGGGGAGGTCTCGGCTGATAATTTGGGTTGGCCATTTGGTTGTTTCCGTAGCTCAGATTCGGATGGTCCCTCCATCCCAGATTATAAGTGTTATCGAATGGGTTATAAGGCCTTTGAGGAGGTCCTAGAAAATTATTTATGGCATTGACTTGGGCGCCAGATTCATTCTGTAACATTGGGCAGCGATCTTTTGGGTGATCCGACATCGTACAAATTCCACAGACTTTTGCAGCTCCAATCTTTCCTGAAACAAGTGAATTAACTATATCAGTTAATTTATCTATTTTATCTTCAAGTGAAACAATTATTACTTCGTGAACCCGTCGGCTAGGTTCAGTTAAGGAGCCGAATTGTTGTGAATTGGCAGCCATTGTAGAGATTAACGTTCTCGCTGCAGTATGGGTCATGTTGACGAGAGCGCCGCTGCTAGCGACATCTACCATCTTCTTATCCATTGGGAGCATCCCTTCATATAGATACTGAAGGAGGGTCTGTTCGGATAGGCCATGCTGCGGGCAACTTGCGCATAACTTTTTGAACCTCTCCCAATAATCGTAGAGAGATTCGTCGCTCCTTTGTTGGATTCCCAAGATGCTTTGCCTAAGCTCGCTCGCCTTTGCCGCAGGAAAATACCTATCAAGAAAAATACGAGAGAGTTCAGCCCATGTATTAATCGAATTTGGAGGTAAATAGAATAACCACTCCTTAGCCGTTCCGGCTAAGGAAAAAGGAAAAGCCCTTAGTTTTATTTGATCCTCCGAGACCCCTTGCGGTTTCATGCTGCTGCACACCATATGGAATTCGGCAAGGTGCTTGTGTGGGCTTTTAGTAGGGAGGCCATTAAAAGTAAGGAGTAGGTGGATTAATCATGTTTTGAGCTGGAAGGGAGTATCGCCTTGAGGAAAAGCGATGCAGAGTGCTTGTTGCACAGCAGGGGCTGCGTTTAGTTCTCGAATCGTTTGATCTGCCATCGGTTCTGGTTCTAGTATAGGTTCTTCGACTGGTGTAGTTTCAGAAGTGGATTCCTGATCGAATTGTTGTATGCTTTGTTCTCGCTGTTGTTTCTTTCGCCGAAGCGTTTCACCGTGAGTTCTACGAGCGCTTGTTTTGATTTCCGGGTTGTATGGAGCTAAAGAACCCGAGTTTTTCATGGTCATAAAAAAACAAAATCAATCAAAAGTGCCGAAAGTTAACCTCCCCGGCAACGGCGCCAATTTTGACATGCGTCGTTTTACCCGTCAAAATAAATTAACCTCTTTCAACAAATAATAAAATAAAGAAATTAAGTAGTTATAGGGAAAGAGGGTCGATCCACAGGGAGATTAGTCGGAATTCTTGACTGAAGGTTGCTTTGATTAATGCTTACAGGAATATCTGTAAAAACAAGAAAAATAAAAAAAGGGGGGTGATCTGATATTGAATGAAAATGAAATAGTAGAATTAAATGCGGAAGTAAAGAAAATAATAAGAAAGTCCAAATATGCAAAATGGCCTCGAGCTAGCCTTGTCAATTCCTTCGATCATTGAAATGGATTTTTACTCCGGGGATCATGTCGGTTACAGTCTGCGAGGCCCAACCCGTCGCAACTTGCTTCTCTCTCAAGTAACCAATCCTCCCAAGTCTATCTTCGAAGGTTGGTTCTTAAACAAATTAACCACGTCTATCACCGTCAAAATATTTAGTTTTGAAAACAGGAAAAGCCCGACTCAGAAATTGTCTTAAAAAGAATCGCTTCTGATTTTATCTTTCCTTAGCGGACCGCCGCTAAGAGTGTTCACAGGAAGTCGAAATTGCCACAGGCCGATCCTTCCTCCCAACTATGTTTTTAAACGATTCCGGACCAACGAGCTCTTTTTGATTTGAAAAACGATTAAAAACTTTAGGAAGGCCGATTGCCAAACTATCTAAACAGAAAGATAAAAATGTATTCCCGAAGGAATTTAGGCAATGTTCAATTCTCAAGATTTGAATTGATTTGCTAGTTCTTGGCTCAAGAAATTTAGCTAAGCATGATATTAGTTATCATACTTAACTTGATTAAATAACATAAAAGAATAAAAATAAAGAAAATATAACTTTAATTAAAAACTAGAAATAACAAGTGTTTTCAAGCTAGAAGATGAAGACTAAATTCGATGCCTAAGCCTTTACCAAGGAGTGGTATTTATAGGCTTTGATTTACAAAGATAAATGGTAAGAAAATTCAAAATAATAAAGGAAAGATAAACAATTCAAATGTTTTTGTGTTTTTTCAATTTTCTTTTTTTTTTTTGCTCGGCAACATCTGACTTTATTAATTAAGAAATCATACATGATCACGATATGCCTCAATTATAAAATAACATAATAAATTCTTAGTATGATATTCCCCTTCTTTTATTTTTAGAATTAAAAGGAAATGTTTTATTCAATAATACACATCCATACTCCCTACATACTGATTTCTCGTATGAAGCGATTTTAGGCGTAACATTATTAAAATTTACATAATTTCAGCCTTAATTTGATTCGTATCAAAGAAATCACAATTTTAATGGATTCTTTCTTCCATACCATATTAATGATTTAACCTACAGTTTTAATGTGATAGACTCGTAGGAAAGTGAACCAAATTTTAATGAAAGAACGCGGAGTACGCAGGTCATCCGTTTAGGGTTATTTTCTTCCTAATATGACCAATACTATATTGGGTTCATATTCTAGTTTTGGAATTAGGATTGGTTCACATCAATTTTCTTATATTTCGCCATAATTAACTGTCTCAAACAGTTTTTTCGAGCCTTTGCCCATTGCACTGGCAGTGCGTTAGAATCTTTTTCAAACTCTGCCATTCTCACGGGAGCTCTAAATAGCATACATGTTAGAATGACATAGCTTCAGTTTATTAAGTTGATGTGTTACACTAGTTGTATTGAAAATTTTCTAAGGGTGAAATAGATTTCAAGTCATTTAATTATGTGTTCTACTACAAACAATCGTTTTTTATGTTATAATTTAGTCAGTCAATCATAATTTTATTCAAAGTAGGTCGTTTGTAATTAAAATTGAAATATTTTCTGTTATAATAACATTTTAGTCCTCAAAACCTGTACATTCTATCAATTTTGTCATAATTCAAAATAATTCAATAAATTTAACCCTTCATATTAAGAATTTTGACCTTGCACCCTCATGACATACCCTCTGATCACTTGTTGCACTCTCTGCTACTGTCCATCAGCTCGATAACTGATATATGAGATAACTTGATAGACACTTCATTGTTGGACAGTTGACAAACTAATGAAACATACTCATTATAACCCTAACGTTGTCTGCTAGTAGACATAGTCACTTCTCTAATGAATGTTTTAAATATGAAATGTTAAATTTAATGAATTATTTTTGAATTATGACCAAATTAATCGAATGCATATGTTTTAAGACTAAAATTTTTATTACACCAAGTCACGTCAGATGTCTGTTTCAGTTTTAACGACTGAATCACACGTTTCTAACAAAATTTTAATCAAATGACTAAATTCTAACTTTTAAAAAAGTGACCAGTTTATAACTAGACAAAAATTAAATGACTCGGGGTACATTTTACCTAATTTTAAATTATAGAAAAGACTCCGGTGAACTCCCACCGGGGATGGGTTCCATTTTTACCTTTCTTTTAATAGGGGTGTTCATAGACGGTTAACAGTACAAGAACGACTTGTCGGTTCAGTTATCGGAATGAAAAAATTGATATTTGATGAAACATTACCGACATGTTTAAACTGGTTACCGCCTAAATGGTTAAATGGTTTATTCGGTACGATTACTCGGTTAATCATGAACCGTTTTACATCTAGTATTATAAACAATATATATATATATATATATATATATATATATATATATATATATATATTACACTTAATTTTAATACTTTAGAAACTTATCAACTAAATAAATTCAAATAAAATCTCCAATATCTATATTAAAAAAGTCTTTAAAGTTCAAATCAATTAAAATTTTAAGAAATTTATATTAATTACACAAAAATTAGGAATAATCAATAATTTATACTATTAATTTCACAAATATTACTAATAATCAATAATTCACTATAATGTAATATCATCATAAAATGTTCTTATAATTATAATTGAATATCATTATAAAGTATGATAATTACACATATATATTAGTAATAATTAATAATTTAATATCATTTTAAAATTAATTTCAAATTTTTTATTGGTTTTTTCGGTTAACCGTTTAGCCAAAAATTATAACCGTTCTCATCCCGTTTAACAGAAAATTTTACCGGTACGGTTACTATACCATTTCGGCCAATTTTTATTGATACGGTTATTATACCATTTCGGCCAATTTTTATTGATACGGTTACCTACCATTTAGCTCGGTTTTCCAGTTTTTCGGTACAATACATCGATTCGAGTTTTTATGAACACCCCTATCTTTTAATTGTTTTGTCATGTTTCCTTTATTGCTTTGTGTTTATTTTTAGGGTTAACTACACCCAGATTCAATGACAACCAACTATCCCACTTATACGATTTTTGTGTAGAAATTAAAATACTTTATTCGGACTTGAGTTTGTACAAGTAAAAATTATTTGGAATCTATGTTTCAAACTTGGGTATTAGTTTTAAGGGTAAACTATATCAATGGTCCCCCAACTATGACTCAATTCTTTGTTGAGTCCCTTGACTATGAGAAATTACAAATAGGTCCCGACTGTTTGAGCCTTTTAAAGAGATTAGCTACCGTTAAAAACAATAGAGGTTTTAATTCTCTAACTATTTTCACTGCTCATACAAATGTGGTTTGTAGATGGCTAGTGCTAACATCAATGGAGGTTTATTTCTTTAGAAGGGAAGGAGATGAAGTTTAGGATTTAATGGACTAAAATGTTGTAATACTTAAATGTTGAGACCTAAAATTTTAAATTTAGGACCAACATAAAATAAAATGCAAAGGTTGAGGGTTAAATATGTTATCATACTGATTTTATTAACTGCCCCATCATCAGCCGTTTATTTTTTAACAGAATTGGACCGATTTGTTAGTCGCGATTAGTCGGGACCTTTTTGTAACTTCTCATAGTCAAGGGACACAACAAATGTAATGCCTCGGTTTTGGGCCTAGAGGTTTTTTGGGATGGTTTTAGGGTCCGTTGGACCAAGACTAGAGATTCAGGTAAGTTTTGGGATGAGTTTAGGGAAAACCTATTTTGGAAGGTGATGAAAATATGAAAAAATTATCTAAAATCCATTTTTAAATATATAAAAGGTTTTGGTGAAATCAATTTTGGAAAATGGTAATTGGAATTCGGACATTTTGGATGTAGTGACCAAAATGTAAACTTTGAAAACTATTTTTAGTGACTGTTTTGTAAAAGGATCAGAACTTTGAATCTTTAAGGAGCTATTTGCCCAAAGTCTAATATGCAGACTTTTATCCCTTAATTGGCTTATTTTAAATGGTTTTTAATTAATAAAGATATGTTGGAAGAATTAATTGGTGGTTATTTCACTAAAACAAATTTGACATAACTTCTTTTCTATCAAAAGCTTTCTCTCAAATTCTCTCCAAAAAAACACATTTCTTCTTCAAAATCTTAAAGTAAACTCTTTATTTTTTCAATATTTTGTTATCAAATGATTTCTTATTGTTTTCCTATCAAAACCTTATTGTTTTAATCTTATTTTTACATGAAAATCTATCCAATTGCTGGGAAAAGTATCCATTAGAGGTGATATGCGTTTTTTCTCCTCTAATGTAAGGTTTTTTACTGAAATTCTCAAATTTTTGATCTTTTATATATGTTGTCTAATGGGTTTTGATGTTTTAATTGTGGAAATTTGGTTTAATTGAGGTTTAATTGGTGGATTTGTGTACTTTTCGTAATGGATCTATTTTGTCGGGTTTAAGGTTGATTTTAATCATGATTTGGAAGTCTAATAATATTAAGATAAAGATTTAAGCATGGTAATCCCGAAACTATGTGAGTCTCTAGTTGTTTAGGTTGCTAGATTTGGGTTTTTGTGGAGTTGTGGTAGTTTTGTGAATGCTAGAGGTATACAGTTGATAATATGATGATTTTTGGATGTTAATCAATGATAATAGATGGTTGAAAGTGTTAGATTTTGGCTAGGTTAAGTTTGGGGGTTCATCAATGTTGTTTTCGGTTGTTTCAAATAGGCGGTTGATAGATATTGGCAAGGCAATGTTGTGGAATTGCTTGCTAGGATTTTGAATGAATTGAGATGCATTAATCCTTTGTTATTATGTGGTTAAAATAGAGGAGAACGTTTCGGAAGCAACCGGTAAAGCTTTGGGAGCTTCGGACGCTTAGTTTCGTGTGTCGGTGAGTGAGAACGTGGATTTCAGCTTTGAAATATTTTAAAGGTGGTTTTGGGAACTTAGATTTAAGCTTGAAACACTTGTCTAAGTTCGGAAGTAAGTATCAGAGGTTTTCTCTCTCGGTTGTGCTATTATGAAATGGTTTTATGCACTTGTTTTTTATTTCATGATATCTACTGTTAAAGCATGTTTAAAGTATGTGATATACTGTTTTTAATGATGAGATGATGAAGGATGCACATGGTAAGTGATCCTTGTAAGTATATGTCTTACACTTGTGTTTAAAGCATTATTTGTTGCTTTGGAAAAATGGTTTAATGTTGATGCTTTGAAAACAGTGAGTTATGTGATTAAATGTGAATTATATTGGCAAGTGATGGTATGGAAATGGTTTTGAAAATGCTACCGGATATAGTTAGCCGACTATAGGATTAGACCTAACAAACTTGACCCGAGACCCGAAACCCGAACCAAGACCTGATTTTGACCCAAACATGATGATTCGAAGTTGACCTGAAACCCAAAATAAACCGAACCGAACCGAAATCGACCCAAAATTTTTTGTTGAACCGAAATGGACCCGAACCGAAAGATTAACCGAATATCGACCCGATTTTAACCCGAAAATAAAATAAATGAATAATTTATTTTTAATATTATCTATTTTTAACAATATAATAAATAATAAAATGAAGTATGTTTTATTATCTTTTTGTACTATACCATGGAAGAGACCGTTGCTCTTGTCAAAGTTATGGTATAATAACATTTTATGTTATTTTAGGTTTAAATATTAATTAAATAAAACTTTTATCCCTACTAATTTTTAAATTTAGAATTTTAATATACTATTTTCTCTCCCAATATTTAATCTTAACTTCATCCTTGTCAGTGTGATTTTTTTGTTGCTACATTTACAAAGAAAAAATGTTAAAAGATTGCATTAAAAGGAATGGATACATAATAGACCAAGTCATAGGGGCAACCTTTAATTGCATCACTAGTCCATGCATTGGAAAAACCAGTTCCACACACTTAAAACAAACATGACTATAGTAATAAAAAGTATCATCACATAACACATACGACGTATTTATGCATGAATATAGACTATAGACCATAGAGGCATATACTATAAACTATAGACTATAGTAATAAAATAACAACAACAACAAAAACAATAATAATAATAATAATAATAATAATATCATCATGCATGATACATTATATATAGGTTATAGATTATTCATTATATAATGCTTGAAATTAATCTCATACACTAAGCTAAACCCTAAATGTTAAACCATACACATTAATCTCATAAACCAATAATCCTAAACTACACCACAAACCCTAACTCATCAATACTAAGCCATAAATCCTAAACAATAAACCTTAAGCCATAGAAATTAATCTCATGAACCAATAACCTTAAACTAAATCATAAACCCTAAATCATTAACACTAAGCCCTAAAAACCTAAACTTTTAACCTTAAGCCATAGAAAATAATCTAAAATCAATAACCCTAAATCATTAACACTAAGACCTAAACCATAAACCATAAACTGAAATTAGAGACAATTTTTACAATCTTACCATAAAATATAGCTAAAACCGGAATTAGAGACCAACTTGACAATTTGAAAGTAGAGAAATTTCAGAGCTTTGTGACCAATTTTATAATTTCACCATAAAATATAGCATAAAACTTAAATTGTGGACTAAATTGATAGTTTGGAAGTGGAGAAATTTGAGAGTCCAATGACCAATTTCATAATTATATCATATAAATAAATAGGGGTCAATTTTGGCTAAAAATTAAATCTTAGAAATTAAAATGAACAAAAAAATCGTTATACTAAATTAATAGACTAAATTACAAAAGTTAGTTAATTTCGACTAAAAGTAAATTTTTAGAGACTAAATATTACTACAGGGAGGGGATTTCTATATCCGAAGTCTAAACCGTGGGGATACTTGTGACTAAATTAAACTAAACTAAAACTTAAAGTTGAATATTAGTACTAAAATGTAACATTTTAAATGCAACATGACCTAAAAAGTAATTAATCTCTAGCTTAAAAAATTGGTGGCTTATTGCCCTCCAAAATTTTGTCTTTTCCCTCTCTATTTTTACCAATTGTCTTTCTCTTTTTCTTTTTCTTAATTTAATTGAGTTTCAATTTAGATTAATTTAATTAAAATTTCACATTTAGTTTTAGAATTATTTTAATTATGTCCGTGATTTATGCTTCTAGCTTTTAGTTAGCTCAATTAGATCCTAAGTTTAATAAATTAATTCATTTCAGACATTATTATTATTATTATTATTATTATTATTATTATTATTATTATTATTATTACATATAATAAACTTTTATTTAATATAATTATACACAAAATTTTGATATGGATACATTAAGCTTAGATTTAAATATTTAATCAAATTCAAATGCATATATTAACAAGTTGAATCAAAATTAATCTCATACACCAATAACTCTAAACTAAACGATAAATACTAAACCTCAAACCCTAAACACAACTCAAACCGAATTGACCCAAAAATTCAAATGTTGACCCGACCCGAAATCGAATCGAACGACCCGATTTTAACCCGAACTGAAAGCGACTCGAACGACCCAATTTGACCCGAACCAAAAGTGATCGATCTGATATTGACCCGACCCAATTTTGACCCGATCCAATACCCGAATCGGATCTGACTCATCACAGACCCAAACTAGACCCGAACCGAGCCCAAACTGATTCTAGATAGACCCGAAACGACCCGAACTGAACCTGAACCGAACGACCCGATTGCCTCCTCTATATAGGATTGAGTGCACTATAAACAAGTCGCCTTGGATGTCGAGGGGTTTATATGGTGTACCGAATACTCCATCCAAGTACCCTAACGATTGAGGAATGTGTGAGATGTAATGTCTCTCGTTAGTGGGGTTATACATCTTCCGATGAGTGGTGTTGAGGGGTTTATACGGTGTACCAAATACCCCACCACATGTGTCACAACGATTGATGAGAAGCTCTCGTGTGCGAACCTTGAGATAATGGTGGGAATGTATGAAGTGTTGGGACAACACTTGTGAATCTGTGTATCTGATGTTATGATTTGGAAATGGAACTTGGTTAATGATCAATTGTAAGCCAATATAATTGATGATGTATCATGAAAATATTTATGTAGAATAATGGATTTATACTTGTGATTTCTCTTTAAGCTTTGCATATGGTATGTTATGCATGGGAAGGCTTAAAAAGAGGTTAGCAATGGGAGTTGTTGTGGTTTTATGATACACGTTGCATATAGTTTAATATGCTGGTTTTGAATGGTTAAAGTGCATGGTTTAAAGGCATGATGGTTTTCAAATGATGATTTGAAGCAATTGAAATGATATTTCAATTTGGTTTTAGAAAATGATTTTAAATGCATTGATGGTGTTTTGTTTTTGAGCATTCCTCACTAAGCCTTGTGTGCTTACACTCTCTTTGTCCATCAATGCAGAGAATTAAGGCTTGGAAGGCAGCGATGGGGCAAGGGATCAAGCAAGACTTCGTTAACCGAAAGTATGTTTTTAGCATAGACTATGAGTAATAAAGGCAATGGGGATCCGTTGATATTTTGGGAGATATGTGTGAACTCCCTGTTTGTGCAAGTTTATATCGTTGTTTTGGACATGCAAATGGCCTTTGATGTTTAGATTATGCTTTGCTATGGTTTTTGGTTTCTTGTTTGGCTTGGTTTCTAGGTTGCATGCCTATAGTTTCCCTCTGATGCAAGATAGCATGTGTGGTTGATGATTCTGATGTTTTTGGTTGGGGATCGATCATTGAATGTGATGTGTATGATTTAGAAGTATGTATAAGTAGTTTGCTTAGCTAAATCGAATGATAAACCAACAAAAATGGCCATTTCAAGCCTAGGTGTATCGGTACGCGACCAACTGTATCAATACGATAAAGCCATTTCAGGCAAGGCGTATCGGTACGGTGAGTGCCATATCGATACGGTTCATGTGTAAAAAGTTGGGCATATCGATATGCGAGGGCGTATCGATACGGTTTTGAGCTATTGGAGTTTTGGATATGGAAACCGTACCGATACGGTTTCAAGTAATTTAGTTATTTAGAATTTTTTTAAAGTTTCGTTTCTTACGTTTTAGTCTCTAAATGTTGAGGATGCAATTAATTGAGTTTGGATGATTGAATTGAGTTGAGAATTTACATAGTGGCATGAAATTTGACTAATTAGGGGATGTTAACTTAAATTTAATAGAAGTTCCTAAGATTTTCTGAAATTACAAATTGGTCCTTTATTAATGTTTGAAATCAATCGAATGTCGAAACGTTGTACGGTTGTATTAAAGTTTCTCCCGCTACAAGTCTGAATCGCATATGTTGATAATGTGTATCTAGATAAAATAAAAAGAAAAAAAAGGTCGTTTATTAAGGTAAACTTTCCCGGTTTACTTCAATATTCCCCGTGTGACATGTTCGGTTCGGTCTCGCGTCTAAGTCGGGTCGAGGGGGTTACATTTGGTGGTATCAGAGACAGGTTTTGAAAGGTTGGGATGTTGGTAAGTTGTTGGTAAGTTGATGTGATGTAAATGTGAGTTGTACATTGTTGTTTGCATTGCACGGTGATTGTTATATATATGTTGATTGTGATATGCCATGTTAGGGGAAAAGTTGGGATGCCCATTGCCTTATTACTATAGTTGAATTTTTTTTATTTGAATTGGATGCCTTGGATCCTTGCTTGAAGCTGGTCTAATTATTTGTTTTGGTTTATTATTATACCTTAGTCATAATAGTAGGGGTGAGCGTTCGAGCGAGTCGAGTCGAGTCGAGTCAAAAAATTTCGAGTTGACGCGTCATATTTTACGACTTGAACTTAATTTGAAATTTTTTTCGATTCGAGTCGAGTTTATGAAATTCGAGTCGAGTTCGAGTCGAGTCGAGTTTTCGAGTTTCTATACAAATTTAATTGTAATTATTTACCATGTTATAGTACGATTTGATTCCAATTTAAACGACATTCTCTATTCATATAAGATATGCATATATATATATATATATATATCTTCATATTATTTTTCACATGCATAAGTAAGATTTGTAATGTTATTTAATAAAAAATATCATCTAAACTTCTAAAATATATTTATAATATTATTTTTAAATAAGGAACTTTTGAGGATAAAGTACTTATGGGGGTATAAATAAGTCAATGATTTGATGTAAAGAAAAAAATTACAAAAAAAATTAGTTGAATGATCAAATTGAATAAAATATAAAGTTAAAGGGCTAAATTAAAAAAAAGAATAAATTTGTTAAAAATATGAATTGAAGTTATATAGATATTATATAGTGTTAGTGAATCATGTGGTTTAGTTTTGATAAAAAAAAAATAGACTTAAAACGAAAGAGAAATTAAAGAAATGGAAAACATTCAAAGTTGAGGGGCTAAATTACAAAAGTAGAAAATTTAATTTAAAAATATGAATTGAAGCTAAATAGGTATTCTAGTTTCTACATTGGTTTAGGAGCATGTGGTTCAATTTTGGTCAAAATTGACTTAAAACGAAGGAGATATTGAAGAAATGAGGATTTCATACAAAGTTAAGGGGCTGAATTGAAAAAATATGAAATTTATTTTCAAAAATATAAATTGAAGATAAATATGTATTCTACGCTGGTTTAGGAATACGTGGTTCAAATTTGGTCAAAAATGGACTTAAAATGAAGGAGGAATTGAAGAAAAATGAAATCAGTGACTAAATTGCAAAACTGTAAAATTTGGTTTTTTTATTTTTCGAGTTGGGCAAATTCCAAACCGACTCGAAATCGAAATTTTTTCGAGTTAATCGAGTTGACTCGAATAACTCGAACAACTCGAATAACTCGAAATTGAAAAAAAATATCGATTTTTTCGAGTCGAGTCGAATTTTGCTCACCCCTACATAATAGCACGATGAGATCGAGGAGAGAGCAAGTACAAGCACCAATTGTTGGGCAAATACCTTATGGAGGGAATCCACTTCATCCACCCCATCCACCTGAGAATGAAGAGTAAGTACCACCTGAGCCAGTTGGGCCAGTGTTGGGTGATTTGACACCTTTGGTACATGCGATGACTGGAGCTTTCTAGGCTGCTGTTGCAGGAGTGCATGTACAAGCACCAGTTGCTGGGCAAATGGGGTTCTCGTTAGAGCGTTTGTGTAGTTTGGGCAGTGTTGAGTATCATGGTTTTTCGCCTGAGGCATCCGAGGCTTGGATGGCAATTACGATCCGGATTTTGGAACAAATGGGGTGCAATGATTCACGTAAGCTGGGATGTGTTGTTTCTTTGTTTCAAGGTGATGCTTACAGTTGGTGGATGACTGTGATTATGTCTATGGAACCTAATGATGTGAAGTGGGAGTTTTTCCAAGTTTTATTTAAAAAGAAGTATCTAGGGGTTAGGTACTTGGATGATAAGAAACGAGAGTTCATGTCTTTGGTTCAGGGTAGCATGACTGTGGTAGAGTATGAGGTTCAATTTGTTCGTTTGAGCCAGTATGCTCCTGAGTTGGTGCCAAGTGATCGACATCGTTGTGACCATTTCCGTTATGGTCTGGCACAAGAGGTGAAGACTTTCATGTTGGCCTCTAATTATACGGATTTCAATGTGTTGGTGACATGAGTGATGCGTGTAAAAGAGTCATATTAAATTGGAGCGCAAGTGTACACCCGTGTCAAGTTATAATATAAAACATATCGTCTCCACAGGGATTGGGACAACTTCAGAATTAATTTTCCTGCACAAGAAAAATTAAAACACTGATAATTGAGAATTGGTTGGATTGAAGTAAAACTAAAATAGAAGAGGAAATCAGATTGAGAAAGTGGGCTGGTATTGATTTGTTCCATAATGCAGGTATTGCATTGTTTAGAGGACTTCTGTTGCTTATGTCGCCGAGCCTGTCGCGATAGCACCTGTCGCGGCAAAGGTCTGTTGTTGTCGCGGCAGCGATTAAGAACTTCGTTACTTCAAGTTCGGCAAGAACCCCTGTTGTGACTTGTCCTATCCCTAGGTCCAAGTTCTATCGGCGAACACGTCTTGGATGATACCTCTCGGCGTGAATCGAAGGATGAACACTGATGTTTGTGAATTCTTCTTTAGCCGCTTAACCTTGTACCTATCCCTAGGCCAAGATAGTTTAACCATAAACTAGAAAACTGTATTTACTCCTTTCTTATACTTAACTCTCCCAATATTAAGTAAATAGATAACATCACAATGCTCTCTCGATACTCTTATGAGATGTTGAAACTAGAGTAAATAAACTTGAAGTTTTATTGATTGAACAGAAAAACCTAAGAAACAGTTTAACCCTTACAACTACTTTACAAGATCAACCCTTAGCCCTGGGAAGATTTAGAACATGATGGAGAAGAGGACAGCTAGGGTATTTTTATGGAAGACGACTAGGAGCTAGATATCCCTTCCCTTGTCGAATTACAAGCATATATATAGGCCTTGGGTGTAAGCTTTCTTAATGGCAAAGAATACTAGTTTGAATTAAAGTACAATTTATTTAAAGACTAAATCCCTGAATAAACGTCCCTTAATTCGCCCTATCTTCTTGCTTTGACTTTCTCCTCAAACTTTGGGCAAGGCCTTCCTTGTGCTTCTGGGATCCAAAAATCATGCGAGTGGTCTACAAAAATCAGGCTTTAAATCATCTATCAGTTGAACTCCACTTCACATTTTCCATCTTCGTTGTCTTCACTATCTCCACTTTTGTCACAGCAACTATCACGATAGTGATGTATGAGGCAGTTTTCTTCAACCCTTCACTCCAGCTCTGTGGTTATCTTCTATTCCTCCGTTGCCCTGGATGCTGCCACGATAGGTACCTGCAAGAATTGACCGAAATCAGCAGTATCTGTGCAACATTATATATCTGTGATGTTTATGCAAATTCTATCCTAAAATGCAACTAAACATGCTTGAGTGCATCAATAATATGGATAAATGAGGGTTAAAATATAGAACATTTATGCACTCAACACACCCCCAAACTCAAATTATTGCTTGTCCTCAAGCAAATGCAATCCAACTAATAATGAAACTTTTTTTTGGCTTTGGCTTAACTCAATGAACAACCATTACCTACAGCACCTTCACCATCAAGATCAATACCTTTTTGGATGTTTACGGACTTATCATGAGCAATACTATAACTCTCGTGTAAGTGTGTGCAGGTTTTGTGAACAAATATGAGCCTGTACTCTTTAGCAACCAGAATAGTTACTCAACCCACTTGAGTTTTACTTCAAAATAATTCTTGACTAGAGCCAATTTCGGGCACCTCTAGTTTTCTTTCTAACTTAGATCGAAGTTTTTCTATTTCTACTAGAGCCGGTTTTGGGCACCTCTAGTTATCTTCCTAGAGCCAGTGTTAGGCACCTCTAGGAGTAAACTGAGTCTAAGTTTTTTTTGTTTTTTTTCTAACTCAAGAGGCTAAGCTTCCTATTCTAAGTTTACTAACAACAGTCTAAACAACATATAGGTCACAAAAGTGTTTTAAGAGTTCAGAACTATAGTAAGGCTCTAAATACTTCCTAAAACATTCTAAAGCTACTGTCACGACAAAGAAGGCAGCGACAGGTAAGAGAAGTTCAAAAACTTAAGCCAAATATTATTATTATTATTATTATTATTATTATTATTACTATTATTATTATTATTATTATTATTATTATTATTATTATTATTATTATTATTATTATTTAGACACAAAAATAAATAGTTATAACACAAAATAAAATTAGTCCATTAATAATAAGAGGACTGCCTAGCCCCAAACTCGAGGGTTGCATTGTCCTCAATGCATGACACACAAAAATAGAAAGATAAAAAACATCACAGATAGAAAATTGAAACATAGAAAACAGCAGGAGCAAGAAACTTAATTTGAAGTGCCAACATTGTTGTCATCACTACTGTCGTCTATGCGGAGCTGTCGGCGGGCAGTTACGTTTGATTTCTTCGTGGCTGGAGTGGGTGAGGCTGCCTTTTTCTTTGCCTCTCGAGGTGGTTGGATTCTGGTAGGTGAAATTTTTGGAGCTTTGTCCAGAACCTCGAGCTCACTATCACTTTTGCTGCTGCTTTGGCTGTCGTCTCCACTATCGTGACAGGGTCCCTCTACGTCTAGATCAAGCTTCTTTTTCTTCATAGGAGGGAAGTCCTTGGCTATTTGGCGTACCATGGAGGGTTTAGAGTCTGAATCATCTTGCCAGACTGAAGAAGAGGAGAAGTCCTCGAAATATTTCGAATCAATTTCTGGCAGTGGTTCCTTCCTCTTGGCTCCTCGGGAGGGCTGGTCTTTCTCCTTGGGAGAGGTAGGAGGTGATGCAGACTGTCTGTCGCTTGGTCCTGTCGTGGCAAATGGCGAGGCGGAAGCAGCTGTCGGTGTGGCCGTCTTGGGGGAGGGGATAGGTGATGGGGCAGCGACAAGATTTTCTAGAAAAGGCGAAAGCAACTTTAATAAAGTTTACCGTTGCAGTGGTAAAATCCCTCATATACTCCATAAATCCTAGCTTTCGTGCCTCCATTCGTTGCAGCTAGTGGATGATGTGACTGGAGAAAGTGCCTTCTGGTATGTTAGATGGATCTACCGTGGGTTGTGTCTGATCAAGCTCTGCCGAGTCAGGTTCTGTCGTGGCAGAGGGATCGAAGTATGTCGTTGGTGTGGCTGCCTTGAGCTCCATTAGGTTGTACAGGTTTTGTTGTGTCCATCCCTTACCCTTGATCTTGACATCCTCTTCAATCTTGGGGATGTTGTTTTCTCTACAAAGGGCTGTGATCAAGTAAGGGAAGAAAATGGGGCCTTTATCCTTCTGTGCGCACTCGAAAATTCCATCGAGAATGTACTTCCCCACGTTGATCTGTCGTTCATTGATAATGGAATGAACGGGGGCCAGCCTTTGTCTATCCACTATCGTGTTGTGTGATGTGGGCATGAGGCGTTTCTTCACGAAGTGGTTCTAGAGCTTGGCAGCATGCGTAAGTTGAGTCCTTCGAATAGTCCACCGATGTTTTGGGTCATTATTCCAGCTAGTGCCTTATATGGTGAGGTCTGCCATGATGTTGTCGTAGTCTGCCGGCGACAGATTGCCGACGAACCTTCTGTGTTCGTCCTCTTTCCTACCCACGTAAATGCCATAAAGGGAATTGATATAAGCTGGTTCTAACTCAATTGTCTTACCCCTGATGGTGACTTGAGATGTGTCCTTGGTGGGATTTGCAGTATAGAATTCTCGGACAAGGGTGACATTCATTTCCTCTGGTTGCTCAGCAAACATCTGCCATTTCAGACCGATGATTCTTTTGGCGATGAATCCTTCTAAACCCAGATCTCTTGTCTTCTTCTAGTAAGTAAAGCTCCTCTCTTCCCACATTTCTCTCTTCTGAAAAGATTCGTAGTATCGTTTCTCTGTTTCTGTAGAGTCGAACCTTTTTCTAATTCTACTGTGTGTGGGAGTGGAGACTGATGCGGCAGAGGTGGAGGCAGCACTTCTGCGGGTTGATCTAATCGTCATTGTAAGGGTGTTGTGGAAATAAACGACAGAAGAGAAAAACTGAAAGCTAAAAACAATTCTGAAACAGAGTAAAGATAGTAGAATGAAGGTGAAAATGAAATGGAAGTGAGAGTTTATATAGACTGGGATTTTCTGCCCGTTGAAGCTGTAACGGTTGGCGTTGAAAACGGAGCCAGCTGTCACGCGGTTTCGGGATGCGTCTGTTACGTGTTTCCATGTTTTTCCCGCATCTGCTGCATGTCGAAATCTACATGTATTGACTCTTCTACAACTAAGGTTCTCTTGTTAAAAACTCGATAGGCTTTAGAGTTTAAGAATAACCTAGAAAAATAGCTTCATCAATTTTTGCATCAAATTTACCTAAATTATCTTTTCCATTATTTAAAACAAAACACTTGCAACCAAAAGGGTGAAAATAACTAATGTTAGGCTTTTTAGATTTTAAAATCTCATAAGGTGTTTTCTTTAAAATTGGCCTAATCATTACTCGATTTATAATGTAGCAAGCGGTATTTGTGGCTTCCGCCCAAAAATATTTAGGTATTTTATTTTTACAAAGCATGGTCCTAGCCATTTCTTCTAAAGTTTGGTTTTTCCTCTCAATTACCTCGTTTTGTTGAGGAGTGTGAGGTGCAAAAAATTATGGCTAATCCCATTAGAGTTAATAAAATCCTCAAAACCTAGATTTTGAAATTCGGTTCTATGGTCACTTCTAATGTGAGAAATATTTTGACCAAGATCATTTTGATTTATTTTTGAAAACGTGATGAATTTTTCTAAAGTCTCATCCTTAGTGCTTAAAAATAGAACCCAAGCATATCTAGAATAGTCATCAACAAGAACAAATGCATATGATTTTCCACCCAAGCTAGTTGTCCTAATAGGCCCAAATAGATCCATATGGATTAGTTGTAATGTTCTACTTGTTAAGACATCATTAATAGGTTTAAATGAAACACGTTTTTGTTTGCCCTTAGCACATGCATCTCAAATTTTATCTAATGAGAATTTAAGCTTAGGCAAACCTCTTACTAGATTTTGGGAAACTATTTTTTCTAAAACACTAATGCTAGCATGTCCTAGTTTTCTATGCCACAACCATACATCATTTTCATCATGAGCAACCAAATATGCATGGGATGTATGTATGTCATCTAAATGCACCATGTAGATATTTCCTATGCGATGACCTATGAGCATTATCTTATTTGTT
The DNA here is from genome assembly GCA_030270665.1 of Hibiscus trionum. Lineage (NCBI taxonomy): Eukaryota > Viridiplantae > Streptophyta > Magnoliopsida > Malvales > Malvaceae > Hibiscus > Hibiscus trionum. The sequence continues at coordinate 39,149,241 of BSYR01000017.1, read as the reverse complement.
TTAATGTCCACTATTTTACACCCATTAACATCAAAAGGACATTAAACCCTTTATCACATAATTGACTAATGCTCAATAAATTATGCTTAAACCATTGACATAAAACACATTTTCAATAAAAATAGAAGAGTTATTACCAATGGAGCCAATTCCTTCAATGTGGTCTTTGGAGTTGTCACCGGAGGTTACTACTCCACCATTCTTTGGCTTGAATTCCATTAATCTACTCTTGTCACCGGTCATGTGTCTTGAGCATCCACTACCAATGTACCATGAGTTTTAACTTGAAGCTTTGGCCTTGTAGCAATGCTCCCCCTACAAACAAAGGATTAAACTTTGATTTTTGGTACCTAAATCATTTTGGGTCCATGTGTGTTAGCTCCCAAAACCTTGGTTCCTTTAGGAATCCAAGGAGACATAGGAACATAATTTTTAGAAGTTACAAGTTCCTTAGGAACCCATACACTCCTAACCTTTTTAGCTCTAGGATGCCTTTGAGATCTACTTTGCTTGTAGTGAAATGACTTTCTCTTTACATATTGGGTTTTTGAAGAACATCCTTTCTGGTAAACCATTTATTAATCAAATGCTTGATAGACTTGCTGGTAAACCATTTTACTGTTTTCTTGATGGTTACTCAAGTTATAATCAGATTGCCATAGCACCAGACGACCAGGCAAAAACCACCTTCACATGCCCATACGGCATATATGTATTTAGGAGGATGTCGTTCGGCCTTTGCAATGCCCCGGAAACATTCCAACGATGCATGATGGCAATCTTCTTCGACATGGTAGAAGACTTTTTGGAGATCTTCATTAATGATTTCTCAGTATTTGGGGATGACTTCGACAATTGCCTCGGCAATTTGGAGAGGGTACTCGAACGATACGAGGAATCAAATCTAGTTTTAAATTGGGAGAAGTGCCACTTCATGGTGGATGAGGGCATCGTGCTCGGCTACAAGATCTCATCAAAAGGAATTGAAGTAGATAAAGCTAAAATAGATGTGGTCGAGAAGCTGTTCTCACCAACCACAGTCAAGGGAATCCGGAGTTTTCTAGGACACGCAGGTTTTTACAGAAGATTTATTGCAAATTTTTCTAAGATTACTAAACCCTTGTGTTCTCTGCTTGAACAGGATAGGACCTTTGACTTCAATGACAAATGTACTGAATAATTCGAGATTCTGAAACAAAAGCTTGTGACAGCACCAATAGTAGTCCCACCATATTGGACGCTGCCCTTCAAGCTTATGTGCGACGCAAGCAACTATGTTGTCGGGGCAGTCCTTGGACAGAGGAAAGACAGAATGTTCCACGTGATTTACTATGCTAGCAAAACACTAAACGATGCCGAAGTCAACTACACTACCACTAAGAAAGAGTTGCTAGCGGTAGTCTTTGCCTTTGACAAGTTTCGATCATACCTAATCGAAACCAAGGTGACCGTCCACACGGATCACTCGGCGATCAAATACTTATTCTGTAAGAAAGATGCAAAGCCTCGGTTGATTTAATGGATTCTTTTACTACAAGAGTTCGACGTTGATGTCAAGGATAGAAAAGGAACGGGGAACCAAGTGACTGATCACCTATCGAGACTAGAACAATGGGAAGAAGACACAATAGGCATAGACATACAAGATGCATTCCCAGATGAGCAGCTCTTAGCCGCCGCGACAGCATCTGCCGCGGCAGTGACGGACACCCTTGCCTCGGCATTGTCATATTGCATTGCCTCGGCATTACCCCTGACATTACTGTCTGCCGCAACAACACCCTGGTATGCAGATCTTGTTAATTTTTTAGTTAGTGGTGTTTTACCTTATAACCTTAACCACCAAGGAAAGAAGAGGTTCCAACATGATGAGAAGCATTATTTTTGGGACGAACCTCTTTTGTTTAGACAATGTGCAGACCATGTTATAAGGAGATGTGTCCCAGAAGAAAAGCAAAATGAAGTACTCCACCAATGTCATTCCTCACCTTATGGAGGACATTTTGGAGGAACTAGGACCGCTGCAAAAGTGCTACAGTCAGGCTTATACTGGCCTACACTCTATAAGGATGCCCAGGAATACTATAAGCAGTGTGACCGATGTCAACGGATGGGTAACATATCAAGGAGACACGAGATGCCCTTGCAAAACATCCTCAAGGTATAGATGTTCGATGTTTGGGGAATAGACTTCATGGGGGCCTTTCCATCCTCGTGCGGAAACCTCTACATACTATTTGTCGTCGACTATTTGTCCAAATGGGTCGAAGCCATTGCCACACCAAATTGTGACTCCAAAACAGTGCTTCGATTTCTACAGAAAAACATATTTACACGGTTTGGGGTACCTAGAGCCGTCATCAGTGACGAGGGCAAACACTTCGACAACAAGCTCATTTCCGCGGCATTCAAGAAATTCGGTGTCACACACAAGATTGCCACGGGATATCACTCGCAGACCAATGGGCAGGCTGAGATATCCAACAGGGAGGTGAAGAACATCCTTAAAAGGTGGTTAACCCATCCCGAAAGGATTGGTCACTTCGACTTGATGATGCCTTGTGAGCATAAAAACAGCCTACAAAACCCCGTTGGGAATGTCCCCATATAGACTTGTGTACGAAAAATCTTGTCACCTACCAGTTGAAATCGAGCACAAGGCATATTGAGCCATTAAAAAAGGTGAACATGAATTGGGAAAACGCGGGACAAAAAAGACTCCTAAACCTAAATTAACTAGAAGAATTTTGAACCCTGGCATACGACAATTCGAGAATATACAAGGAAAAAACAAACGATGGCACGACAACAAACTGTTGTTGCGGCAGTTCCTGCCCGAGCAGACAGTCCTCCTCTTCAATTCTCGATTGAAGTTATTTCCAGGGAAACTACGATCTCGATGGTCTGGGCCGTTCGAAGTTGTCAAAGCATTCCCTCATGGAGCTGTGACAATTAAGTCAACTAAGGATGGGAATGAATTCAAAGTGAATGGACAACGAATGAAGCACTACAATGGCACACATGTCAATAGGGACAGAAGTGCTCACTTTAGGAGATGCATCCTCATGCACTCCTTTAGTGTCTTAATTTTTCTTTTACTGTTTATTTGTTTTTTTAGGATTAAGAATTTTAAGTAATTTTATTTGCTTCTATTTTTTCCACAGTTTTAATTTTTCTTTTAGGAATAAAGTTTTATTTTTTAGGATGGAGATGAAGAAAGAAAGAAAGAAAGAAAGAAAGAAAGAAAGAAAGAAAGAAAGAAAGAAAGAAAGAAAGAAAGAAAGAAAGAAAGAAGCGATGGACAAATAGCTAAGTGTGGAGAGACCTCTACCGCGACGACAAAACCTGCCAACAGGCAGAAAACCGCTTCGGCCAGGCCAACCCCCCCCCCACGCGCTTACAAATGCCAAGAGAAACCAAGAGAGTCAAGCATACATCCTGCAAAGGGAAAAAATTGATCCTACAAAGTGATAACGATGACTCATCCGAGTCCATCTAAATTTTTTCTCTCTTGCCTTTTATTTTTATGCCCTTAATTTTTTTTGCTTAATTTTTCAATTATTGCATTTGTTGTTAATGCATTGAGGGCAATGCTTGTCTTGAGTTTGGGGGTGTAGGTTTTGCTGCCGAGAGACATTGTTCTATCGCGACATATTAATACCATTGCTATGTAGTTCTGTTCTATACTTGTCAATTTTTACTGCACATATTGTCTTACCCGAATGAAGCTTATGCCTCAACAATGCTCTTCATCAATTGCTGTAGTTTAATTTAAATGAATTCTCTACCTTGGCCATAGATATATCTCTTCTCACCATAGCTTTGAACTGTTTAGAGCCTTTAATTTTAGGATGCATAAGGAAGATAACTTAGGATCATACTATGAGATTAGAACTTTAATACACTTTTGTGACTTGAATGATTTAAGGAGTTCCGGTACACTTAGGACATAGACTTGCTTAGAAAGAAAATTTTGGGTAAAAAGTTAGAGATGCCTAACACTGGCTCTAACTTAAGGAAGCCCTAGAGGTGCTCGAAACTGGCTCTAGGCTAATCACTATAGGTGCCCGAAATTGGCTCTAGTAGGTTAGATTGCTTTAAAAAAATTTACCAAGTTAAGTAGGTCAATGCTTAAGTGTTTACTTAGGACCCGAATAATCATCTTGTTCACAAATCATGCACACACTCACAAATCTTATAGTTTGACTCCAGGGAATTCCTAAGGCATACGAAAACTTAAGGGCCGAGCATTCATGGCCATGGTTTGAAGAGAAGAAGGAAAAGTAAGACCACGGATAATTTTCATGAAGATTAAGGTTTTGGCAATTGATGGTTTGCATTGCTTGAGGATAAGCAATAGTTCGAGTTTGGGGGTGTGATAAGTGCACAAAAGTACTATATTTTCACCCTTTTTACATGGCAATTATTGCTCAACCTACACCCATTCGAGTGGCATTATGGCCTTATATGCATTAATTACACTGCCTTTACCTTTGATCCTGATATTTGATTTATTTGATGAAAAGTACTATTTTAATGCATGTTTGGTACTTGCCCAGATTTACTCACTGTCGGGGCAGGTGATGCCGAGCGGGCAATGAAGAAAAGGAAAGATGGTGCAGAACGAGCTCGAGACAGATTCAGATCAAGCTAAGCCAAAGATGACAGCTTCTACTGAAGGAAGCTGAATTATGATGAGGAAGCCTTACGGAGTAGATCCAGTGACAGACCTCTACCGGGGCAACAGATATTCTCTACCGAGGCAGTGCACAGACCAATCTGTCGGAAGGCAAAGTATGCAAATTGATATCCGATTTAAAGAGCATAAAACGCTGGATTTTTTACATACTTTGCATGGCAATTGGAGCACGAGAAGACGATGAAATCATAGAAGGAAGGGTAAAGATGGAATTTGGCCAAAGTGGATAAAGGCATTAAAATTAAAGAGAATCACCTCTTTAATGAAGACAAGTCCAACTTAACTTCATATCCAAGAAGGACGTTGCCCTACTCCTTTTCATATTTAAGCAAGGCTTGCCGAACACATCGGGGGGCAAAAGATTTGAGAGCTTGAGATTAGGCTTAGTCGTGTGTTCTCCATGTCCATCATATTCTAATTTCTCTTAGGGTTAGGATTATTTTGCTTAGTAGTTGTGAGAGAACAATTGTACTTTGTTTAAGTTTTTAATGCAATCTAGTTCAAGGTTTGCTTATTCTTGGCATTGATATTATTCTTTTAATCTCTTCGAGAGAGAGTATTGTGAGGTTATATATATTTTTTCTAATATCGGAAGAGTTAAACTCAAGAAATGAATAAGCATGGTTTTCATCCCAACGGTGGAAGCTAACTCGGCTTAGGAATAAGCTAGAGTTTCAATGGCTAAAAGAAGCGTGAGATTAGTTAGTGGTCATCATTGCTTTATGCGGGGAGGTATTATCAAGGTCCATTCATCAACAGTGCTACGACTTAAGGATAAGGAGGAATCATCAAAGGACACTTTGCTGAAACTTGACATCATCTGCCGACCAGCAAGGGATTGTTGTAGAGTGTCCACAAGTTTTATATTTTGTGCACATTCCTGCCCCTATTATTGTTGTTCTTAAGCTCATTTAGGCATATTTAGGTGCATTGCACGCATAATAACAATATTTTCTCTTTTACCATGCTTTTATTGAATATTCTATGTTTGGTTGAGAAAAGATATTGTTTTAGTTTAGTTTTCATTTTCAGGTGTTGTAGCTGTAATGAGGAGGAGAGGACGGGAAAGCAGGGAGCAAAAAGGAGTTGTACTGAAGCAGTTCCAAGTGCCGCCAAGGACACCGCCGCAGCAACATTGTCGCCGACTGCCGCCCAGGCAGGAGTTAAACCGACTTATTCAAGATGGGTTGCGATTAAAAGAGGACAATTCCCCGAGTCCAATAAGCCCAGCTTTGCAATTTTTTGAAGCCTGTAGCGGCCTGAAAAGCTGATTGAAGAGGGATAAGTAAAGCGACTTATCTTTACTTGCTGGAGAAGGCAACGTCCAAAGAGTCCACATTCAAGTCAAAAAGGAGTCAACATTTAATGTAAAGTTACTTTAAAGACTTCTACTCCAAGGAGGACTCAAACTTAAGCCAAGCCCTATATATACCCATGCTTGTAAGGGTATAGGGGCATAGCATAACGGAGAGGGATATAGATAGATAGCGTGGGTTTAGGTTTTTGTATGTAAAGTAGTTGTGAGAAACGGTTGTATTAGTTTAAGTTGTGTTTTCAATAAAATACTCCCAAGTTTGCTTAATTCATGTTCTCACTTCTTCAATTAGTTCCAAAATTCCAGTTGAAGAAATCCATTTGTCGAGCACGACAGTGTCAAACTCATGAAAGAATTAAGCATGGTCTCATCATGACGAGGTGTTGACTAATTCGGCTTAGACATAAGTTAGAATTTCAGCGGCTAAAAGAAGCAACCAAACATCGACTACCTGTGTTAGGTTTACGTTGAGATTGCTAGGTATTTCCTACATCACGTGGTGACAGAATCCTTGCCTAGACATAGGAAGGATCACTTCAAAATTGCTTCGCCAAACTTAGAGTATCTACTAGACTTGCCGCCGGGACTTCTCTCCATCTCACCTATCGAGACAGCGAAAGTTGCAAGCGCAGAGTTTCGCCGTGGCAGCGAAAGTTGATGCAGCCTCAGTCCGTCGTTACCCGCTGAGGCAACGGATCGTGGTAGCGCAAAACGCACTTAGGCTTTACAACGCAGTCTACACACTACTGAGCTACAACTACCTGGCCCAATCTATCAACCCTATCTCTGTCTCTCTCTCTCTTTGTATCTTCAATTACTTGTGTTTTTATTTTTATGCTTTACAATACTCAGAAATTTAATAGTACAATTACTATTTTCTTGTGCAGGAAAACATTCATAGGAGCCGTTCCAATCCTTATGAGAGACGATATCTTTTATACTATAACTTGACAAGAGTGTGCACTTGCGCTCATAAATAGAGAACATCTAAAATGCTCTACAAGTTTTTGGCGTCGTTGTTGGGGATTGGCAACAGCAACTGCGTTTGAGTTCCTGCACTTTTACTTTTAGTTTTTGCACTTAATTTTTTTTATTTTATTATTTAAAAAATTTAAAAAAAAATATGCCTCTTGATTGTCTTTGGTGTATGTCCCGCCAGGGCGGCAAAGATGGCAGCCAACACCCACCTGAGGAGAGGAAGGACATACCTGTACGAAAAGCCAAACGCAAAACCCTCAGGAAGTGGTTATGTTTGGGAGATGCGCAACCCAAAATAACCTAATTTTTATTTTTATTTTTAATTTATTTTTATGCCTTAGGATCATATTTAATTTTCAGTTACTTTTATTTAATTTTTGCATTTAATTTATTTCAGGTTAGGAATGAAGGCAAGATCAAGAAGGAAAAAAGAATAAAAGAGAGGCCCAACCCAGCGGCCCAAGGCAGATTAGCATAACGGCTAGCGGCTTCATAACGGCTAGCCGCAATGGCTATATTTGCAACAGCTAGCGGAACAGCTATCTGCATAACAGCTGGAATCCTGTTAGACGCACCGCAATCATTGCCGCCCGTTGGCAGCGTGCCTGTCAGGGCAACGGAGAGTAGCGGCTATATAAAGCCAGTTATTCTCTCCTCATTCTCCACTTAGCTCTCTCTTTTGCTCTCAATTCTTCTTGTCGTCTTTGCTTTCAAAATTTTGTTTGCTTTACTTTCTTGAAATTTCTTTTCTTTAGGAAAAACAACCGTTTTCACAATTATGGCCACATCAAAACAAACTGCCTCATCCTCCAAGCCAACATTCCAGAGGTTCCTGAACGGTGATGTAGCGGCAACCTACCGGAAGTACTACGCTGAGCGGCAGATATGGGAAGAGATAGGCTTCCAATACACCAGGCAAGATGGGATCTTGGCCTTGAGCCCACCGTATTCGAAAGAGTCCACACCCTAGGATGGCATATTTTCGCACGGCAACCAGAGGAGATAAACACCAACCTAGTGCGAGAATTTTATGCCCACAAGCCTACCCCGGGAAACCCCTTCGTCTACGTCCACAACGAAGGTGTCAAGCTCACACCGGCAACAATAAGAAACTTGTTGAGTGTGTAAAAGTTCTATTATTTACACCCTTTTTAACCCATATTTCTGCTGCATTCAAGCATAACTGCATGGCATTTAGGTTAGTTTTCAGTAAAGCATCACAAATGGACTAAAGGCACGGATTCTACTAAAAGATGGCTATTTTTGCAGGTATCTGCCATAGTAGATGTTGAAGGCAGGCGCAGGGCAGAGAAGCAGGAGGGCTGAACTGGACAAGCAGACGAAGAAGACGAACCTGTCGTGGACCTGTCGTGACAGCAAGGTGACAGCAACCTTATGAAGAGGAAAAGTAAAGTGGACCTCGATAGATAGAGAAAAATCTGCTCGTCTGTCGTGTGAAAGCCAAATTATTTTCCAAGCCCCGGATCAAAAGATATGTCAAGCCAAAGCTCAAGGAGAGGAAATTCCTAGAAACAAGGATGGCGGCTGGAAAGTAGGAGTCTTTAGAGATTTAGTCTTTATTAGAATCTTACTTTTAATCAAAGTTGTAATCCTTGTTACCTTAGAAGACTTGAGCCCAAAGCTTATATAAGGGCATAGATTTAACCTAGGAGGCATAACCGATTACCCCATAACCGAAACCAAAAACCCCCTGTCGTCCACCCGTCACCGACATGTTCTAATTTCCCCCTAGGGCTACGGGTTGTTTTGTAAAGTAGTTGCAAGGGTTGCTTTGTTTTAGGATTTTTCAAGTTCAATAAAATAAACTTCAAGTTCTTTTATCTTGGTTTTAATATCTTGCAAGAGCATCGGGAGAGCATTGTGAGGTTATCCATTTACTTAGCATCGGGAGAGTTAAGTATACGAAAGAGATAAGAGCGCGTTCTCTAGTTTATAGTTGAACCATCTCGTGCCTAGGGATAGGGCGAGGTTAAGTGCCTAAGGAAGAATTCATACACATCGGTGTTCATCCTTTGATTCACGCCGGGAGGTATCATCAAAGACGTGATCATCGACAGACTTGTGCCTAGGGATAGGGCAAGGCAGATCTGGGATTCTTGCCAAGCTTGAAGTACAGAGTTAGTGTTCGCTGCCGCGATAGCTAACGGACAGCTGCCGCGACAGGTGCTGTCGGCGACAGGTGCTGTCGGCGACAGGCGCGACGACAGAACTGGAGATCCTAAGCAATTCAATACCTGCACTACTGAGCAACTCAATACCAGCCCATTCTCTCTATCTTGATTTCTCAATCCTTTATTTTACGTTTTTTACTTTATTATTCTCGTGACAACTCTTAATTATTTCCTTTACGTTCGTGCAGTAAACAAGGTGAAGTCATTAGCCCAATCCCTGTGGAGACGATATCCGATACTTCGTATCACTTTACTACTTGCGTCGTGTACACTTGCACTACAATTGCGATAGACTATTTTACACGCAACAAGTTTTTGGCGCCGTTGCCGGGGATTGGCAACATAACTACATCTTTCTTTTATTGCACTTTTTACTTTTATTTTTATTTTCGTTTTTATTTTTTTTCTTTTCTTTAATTTTTCTTTTGTGTCTTCAACTCTTGCTTTTCACGAGGTTTTCTTGTTTATGCGCAGATCCAAAAGAGGTGAAGATCCTGAATATAAATTAGATCCGGAGATCGAACGTTCCTTCAATCTCAAGAAACAACTTCGCCGACTTTTAGACAGAAACGAATATCTCGAAGAACAGCTAGAGAAGATGGCCCATAACCAACCTGCTGGTGGTTTCATACCACCCCTTGGCAATAATAACCCACCTGTCGGCGATCCGCCCGCAGCAGGTGGACGACGGTCATGTCGTGATTACATGCTGAATGATCATGTAGAGCTGGAGACCACGCTACCGGATATTGATGTTGATAACTTCGAGCTTAAACCTGTCATGTTTAGTATGATCAACAACGCCGGACAGTTTAGTGGTTCTGCGACAGAAGATGCTAGGGAGCATCTCAAAACGTTCCAGGAGATCTGTGGTTCGTTTAGACTGCCAGGAGTTAGTCCGGAGATACTGAGGCTTCGGTTATTTCCCCATTCCTTGAGGGACAGAGCTAAAACTTGGTGGAATAAACTAACACCGGGTTCCATTATGACTTGGGCAGATTTAACTCGTGAATTTTTATCTCGTTTTAATCCTTCGCATTTATCTGAGCGATTACGTAACGAAATTGCTACTTTTCAACAGGAAGATGACGAGCCAATGCACGAGGCCTGGGACAGGTTTACTACTCTTCTTCGGAACTGCCCAATGCATGGATTCCCCGTCTGGAATCAGGTAACTAAATTCTATAATGCTGCTAACTTACAAACTCGCATTAGAATTGATTCTGCAGCAAATGGACTATTATTGGATAAAGATCCAGACGAGGCGCTGCAAGTTCTGAAAAATCTAGCTAAGAATGAAGAACAGTTTCCGACAGCTAGAAGAGGGGGTAAACGGGTACTTGCTGTCAAGGACTATGAGGCCGACAGCACTATGAAATCACAGGTAGCATTCCTTACTAAAGCCATGAAACACTTATTGAATGAAGAGGACTTACGAGGATTTGCTGTCGAGGAAGTTTGTGCTACTTGTGAGGGAAATCATAGTAGGGATGAATGCCCTATAAATATAGAAGAGGGAAAATATGTTGGAAATTGCAAGCCAAACTACAATTCCAACAACTACAATCCTAATTGGAGGAAAGATCCCAAATTTTCTTGGAGTAACCCTAACAATGCTCTGAATCCGCAAGTGCATAATCAGAATCAGGGGGTCCTAGATTGTTGACGCGACAGCAACAGCAGCCGCAGAACCTGCCGCAGAACCTGTCGCCGCAACAGCAACAGCAGCCACCACCTGCCACGAGTAGTGTTTTGGAGCAGACTCTGGCCACTTTTATGTCTCAGACTGGTACGTATATGGACAATATTAACCAGTTTGTCAAGAAGACGGAAAACTTTATGGATGAAACCAAGATGAGGATGACAAATCATGAGGCTACCTTGAAATCTCTAGAGACACAAATGGGTCAGGTGTCCCAGCACATTAAGCCAAGGCAGAATGGAGGTTTCCCTAGCAATACTGAAAATGCTAGACCGCCCCCACATGAGCAATGTAAGGTGATTACTACTAGGAGTGGGAAAAAGTTACCTGGACCGGAAAAAGCTGAAACAGAAAAGGAACCTGCCTTAGATAAACCTGCCGAGGAAGCTGCCCCGACAGGTGATAAACAGACTGCTGCCGATGAGCCTGTCACGACAGCAGAAGCGACAGAGGAGAAAAATGAAGAACATCATCCTCAGATTCGTATGCAGTGGGAAGGACGTGTTGCTGATTACCGTCCCCCACCACCCTTTCCTCAACGGATAAAGCAAGCTAAGCAAGAATCTCAACTTAAAAAGATTTATGATATTTTTAAGCAGGTTCAGATTAATATTCCGCTGTTAGATGCCGTTAGGGAGATGCCCGGTTATGCTAAATTTCTCAAGGATGTCATGTCAAAGAAATATAAACTTGGGGAGTTTGAAACGGTAAGGATGGCAGATGGTTGCATGAGTATTCTTCATCGGCAGCCACCCCAGAAGAAGAAGGATCCAGGGAGCTTCCTCATACCTTGTGTAATCGGTGACAAATTTGTGGGTAAGGCACTTTGTGATCTTGGAGCTAGTGTTAATCTAATGCCCAAATCTATTTTTCAGAAATTAGGTATTGGGAAGGCGCGGCCCACGACAGTTACCCTACAGCTAGCCGACCGCTCTTACGTTCATCCAGAGGGAAAGATTGAAGACATTCTGGTAAGAGTGGATAAGTTCATTTTTCCTGCTGACTTTCTTGTTTTAGATTGTGAGGCAGATGAAAACGCACCAGTCATCCTTGGGCGACCCTTTTTAGCCACGGGAAGATCACTGATTGATGTGGAGAGAGGAGAACTCACCATGCGAGTAAACGATCAAGAGATTAAGTTGAATGTTCTCCAATCAATGAAACGTGCTGATTTGGACGAGGAATGCAAGGCCATCATTGAGGTGACCTTTGATTACCCCTGCATCAGGTCGGGCTGCCATGATAAAAAATTTGGTCACTGCTGCGACAGCCATTTACAGACCTGTCACGACAGCGATGACGACAGCACCGATGACAGCAACTCCTCTGAATCCGATACATCTAATACTGAAGGTCATGAGGAGGTAAATTGGTTAGACCATCGTCCAGGTAAGTTATTCGAACCCTTGAACTACACTTCGGATAACCATTTAATCCAAAAGCCCTCTACTGTTGAACCACCTGTCTTAGAACTTAAGCCCCTGCCAGGGCAGCTTAAATATGCTTATCTTGGTTGTGATGACACACTGCCCGTAATCATCTCTGCTAAGCTGCCGCAGGAACAGGAACGACAGCTGATCGACATGCTAAGGCAGCACAAAAAGGCGATTGGATGGACGATAGCATACATTCAGGGCATTAGTACGGCGTTATGCATGCACAAAATCCTTCTTGAGGAAGATCATAAGCCGACTATAGATGCTCAAAGGCGGCTAAACCATGCGATGAAGGAGGTAGTGCGTAAGGAGATCATTAAATGGTTAGATGCTGGTATTATTTACGCCATCTCCGACAGCAAATGGGTAAGCCCGGTGCAATGTGTTCCCAAGAAAGGAGGCATGACCGTGATAACCAACGAAAACAATGAACTAATCCCAACCAGGACTGTGACCGGTTGGAGGGTTTGTATGGACTATCGGAAGCTTAACAAAGCTGCCCGAAAGGACCACTTCCCTTTACCCTTTATTGATCAAATGCTTGATAGATTAGCGGGTAAATCTTATTATTGTTTTCTTGATGGTTATTCAGGTTATAACCAAATTGCTATTGCACCGGAAGATCAAGAGAAAACGACTTTCACATGCCCCTACGGAACATATGCATTTAGGAGGATGCCGTTCGGCCTTTGTAACGCACCTGCCACCTTCCAAAGGTGCATGATGGCAATATTCTCCGACATGGTAGAGGACTTCCTTGAGATTTTCATGGATGATTTTTCCGTCTTTGGAGACAATTTTGAGAGCTGCCTCAGCAACCTCCAAAAGGTACTTGAAAGATGTGAAAAAACTAACCTTGTTCTCAATTGGGAAAAATGCCATTTTATGGTAGATGAAGGGATAGTTCTAGGCCATAAGATTAGCTGCCGTGGGATAGAAGTCGACAGGGCAAAAATTGAAGTCATAGAGAAGCTGCCGCCGCCAACCACAGTCAAGGGCATTAGGAGTTTTTTAGGGCATGCCGGTTTTTACAGACGATTTATTGCAAATTTTTCAAAGATCACCAAGCCGCTATGCCATCTCCTAGAGCAGAACCGACCCTTTGACTTTAATGAGGAATGTACTGAAGCATTCAAGGTTCTGAAGGAAAAGTTAGTGACAGCCCCCATAGTACAGCTACAAGACTGGGCACAACCATTCGAGATCATGTGTGATGCTAGTGACTATGCTGTCGGGGCAGCACTTGGGCAGCGCAGAGACAGGCTGTTTCACGTCATATATTATGCTAGCAAAACATTAAATGAAGCCCAAGTGAACTATACCACCACAGAAAAGGAGCTGTTAGCTGTGGTGTTCTCCATCGACAAGTTTCGTTCTTACATACTTGGAACGAAGGTAATAATACACACCGACCATTCTGCCCTCAAGTACTTGTTCGCAAAGAAGGATGCGAAGCCTAGGCTGATACGATGGATCTTGCTATTACAAGAATTCGACCTTGAGATCAAAGACAAAAAGGGGACAGAAAATCAAGTGGCAGACCACTTGTCGAGGTTGGAGATGGGACAGAGTCTACCGTTAGATGAGACACACATACTGGAGACCTTCCCAGATGAGCAGCTCTTTGCTGCCGCAGTCGCTGCCGCGACAGCCATGGCGGCAGGTAAGTCTTCTAACCTTCCCTGGTATGCTGATTTCGTTAATTTTATAGTTAGCGGAATATTACCTTCTGATCTTAATTATCAAGCAAGGAAGAGGTTCCAAAATGATGTTAAACATTATTATTGGGACGAACCTCTTCTTTTCAAAATGTGCGCAGATCAGGTTATAAGAAGGTGTGTACCACAAGAAGAACAAGAAGACATTCTCCATCACTGTCATGCGTCACAATATGGAGGTCACTTAGGAGGCAATAAAACTGCTGCCAAGGTGCTGCAGTCAGGGTTCTACTGGCCGACACTTTATAAAGATGCACAGGAATTTTACAAAAGCTGTGACAGGTGCCAGCGGACAGGTAACATCTCGAGGAGAAATGAGATGCCACTGCAGAATATTCTAGAAGTAGAGATCTTTGATGTTTGGGGGATTGATTTTATGGGACCTTTTCCATCTTCGTGTGGAAATCTTTACATCCTCCTAGCAATGGACTATGTCTCCAAGTGGGTTGAAGCAATCGCAACTCAAAAGAATGATGCCAAGACGGTCCAAAAGTTTTTACATAAAAACATTTTTTCTAGATTTGGCATCCCTAGGGCGATTATCAGTGATGAGGGGAGACATTTTGATAATAGGGTAATTGCTGCTGCCTTGAAGAAATATGGTGTCAAGCACAGGATCGCGACAGCATACCACCCACAGACCAATGGACAGGCTGAGATATCCAATAGGGAAGTGAAGAACATCCTTGAAAAGATGGTTAAACCAACTAGGAAAGATTGGTCTTTACTTCTGAATGATGCATTATGGGCATACCGGACAGCTTTCAAGACTCCATTGGGAATGTCTCCATTCCGACTGATTTATGGGAAAACCTGTCACTTGCCTGTCGAGATCGAACACAAAGCATATTGGGCAATCAAGGCAGTAAATATGGACTTGGACAAGGCCGGCCAGAAAAGGTTATTAGATTTAAACGAGATTGAAGAATTACGGACAATGGCCTACGACAACGCAATGATTTACAAGGAAAAGACTAAAAAGTGGCATGACAAGAAACTGCTGCCACAACAGTTCTGCCCAGGGCAGCTTGTGTTGTTATTTAATTCTAGACTTAAACTCTTCCCAGGAAAGCTAAAGTCTAGATGGTCTGGCCCGTTTCAAGTAGTTCAAGTTTTTCCCCATGGTGCCATCACAATTCAATCATTAAAAGACGGGCACCAATTCAAAGTCAATGGACAACGACTCAAGCATTATCAGGGGACTGAAGCCCCAGGAATTCAGGAAGTGGTTACTTTAGGAGATGCCCCACAAGGCACCCCTAATTTAACCTAAGTTTTATATTTATTTTATTTATTTATTATTTATTAGGAAATTAGGTTAATTTTCGAATAATGTTTTGTTTTTTTTTAATTTCCGTTTTTAGGAAATAAAGGAGTCAAGAAGGAAAGAAGAAGTGGCCCAAGCCCACCGCCCATCCATCAGCCAAATAAAGCCCATTTATGATAACCTGTCGTTTCGGCTGCCGCCGCGGACGGATATGACAGGCTGTCAACAGACTGACACGGCAGATGCAGAAGCGTGCGGCAGATGCGTAACAGACGAATAACTGCGTGTCAGACGTGCCAGACACGCTAAATCCAATCTGCCGCTCCGTTCTTCACGCCTGCCGTTACGGCATTAAATGGGCAGCTCGACGACCGCTATATAAACCCCTTCCCATTTTCATTTTTCATCACTTCTGATTTTGCTCTCTTGTCATTTTTCTCCTCTAGTTTTATTTGCTCTCTCTTTTCTTTTTTTTCACACAGCCCTTGCAACCAATATGTCGTCGAGACAAACCCGCCGTAGCACTGTTGCCGCCTCTTCTTCCGCAGCAGCATCCCTCTTTGCCAACAAAGAGTTATGGGAGGAACGTGGCTTCGTGTACATCCGACAGACGCCCAACATAGGACTCCGGCCGTTCATTTTCAAGGCCATCAAGGCTCAACTATGGGAGTCTTTTGCTGAACAACCGGCCGAGCTTAACGACACCTTAGTCCGAGAATTCTACGCAGCCATAGACAGCAGAACGGCGACATCTGTCACTGTTCGAGGAGTGCAAGTACCTTTCACTGCCGACAGCATCAATCACATGTTTGGCCTTTTCTTTGGCCCCGGTGATGATGCTCACCAGGAATTCATCGACTCCCTCGACGCTGCCACTTACGATGCCATCATGGTGGAGTTGACAGAGGCCGGTACATCATGGACAACCAGCAAAAAGAACCCCCACTCCGTCAATAGGGGACAGCTCCGCCCGGAAGCCAAACTTTGGAACGATTTCATCAAAAAGCGTATCATGCCCTCGTCCCACCACACGACAGTCAACCGACAGCGGCTTGCCCTGATTCACTCCATCATGCACAACAGGGCCATTAATGTGGGCAGATATATGAGGGACAGCATCCTGGACTGTGCCTTCCGCTCTGACTCACGCCTCTGCCTGCCGTTCACCATAACTTCCCTCTGCCGATGTGCTGCGGTGCCTGAGGATCCCTCCGACAAAATCAGGAAGGGCAGAGGTTGGACAGACAATAACATCAACAGCCTCATGGAGCTGATCGCGGCTACACCTGTCTCCTCCTTCAACCCTGTCGGCTCACCCGCAGAATCATCAGAGGAACCACCCATCGACCCGGCCACCGAGCCTGCCCCTGATGCTGAAACCAACGCCACTCCGACAGACCAGTCTGCCCTCATCCTAGCTGCTTTACAACGGGTAGAGGAACGCCAATTGGGATTGATGACATTTATTCGGGACTTCACCAACTCCACGGTAAATTTTATTACCCAAACTTTAAATTTTCCCGATGTTCAATTCCCTACTTTTCCTGCCCATTATTTCCATATCCCCACTCCTGTCCACACACCTATCCACACGCCCACACCACCTGCCTCCCCGTCCCACTCGACCGCTTCCACCAAATCACCTGCCCCGACGGCAGAAGACGACCAACCGGCAGACACTTCCCCTCGAGGAACCAAGAGACCTGCCACTGATGACAGCCCTCTTATCCGGAGGAATTTGGAGAGTGACTTTACCAGGGTCAAGAGGATTAAACATGTGGCAGACAAGAAAAGGCTGCCTAAAGCTAGTACCACTACCACCAGCAGTTTGGGACAGCGGCAGCAGTTCCGATGTTCAGCCCGTGGAGCAACCTGTCTCTGAACCTGTCCAGCCTCCCCCACATCGCAGACGCCGCCGGCAGATCCGAATCAGCAGCAGCAGCGAGGGCAGCAACTGAAAATTTAAGTTTTTATTTTCCTCTGATTGCTGCCTGCCTTTATATTTTGTGATGTACTTTTTCTTTATTATTCATGTCATTTTGCATTGAGGGCAATGCAACCCTCGAGTTTGGGGGTGGCAACCCTCCATCATTAATGGAGTCTTAAGTACATCTTTTTATTATTTGTTGTGTCTTTTATTTTAAGTTCTTTTTTAAAAAAAAAACACACAGAAAAGATTAAACTGTTGGCTTAAAACTGTGAAATTAACTTACCTGTCATGACATCTCTGTCGTGGCAGCATCTTTAGGACAGATTAAGGAGAAGTTTAGAGCCTTTCTATAGTTCTGAAAACTTAAACACCATTGTGACTGTTATACTGCTTAGATCTCTTTTAGCCAAACTAGAATAGGAAAGCTTAGCACTTAGAGTAGAAAAGAGACTAGAATCTCAGGAAACCTAGAGGTGCCTACCACCGGCTCTAGGCAGATAACCAGAGAAAAACTTCTAGAGGTGTCTATCACCAGCTCTAGACAGTTAACTAGAGGTGTCTGAAATACTGGCTCTAGTAAAAGAGAAGAAGTTTGAAAAAAAAAAGAAATAACTAGAGGTGCCCAATTCTGGCTCTAGTAAGAAAAAGAAAGAAAACAGTCTCGTAGGAAAAACTCTAAACAAGCTAAAAGTCAATTATTCTAGTGAAACTAAGAGAGTCTTGGCATATAACTGTTCACAAGCATGCACACACTGCACGAGAGCTTTAGGGAGATTCCGGACAGATCCTAATCTTTCCGACAGGTTGCTGCCGCCATAGAGAACGAGCGACGGGTAAGGGACAGATCACTGTTTGAAGGCCAACACAAAATTTTTTTCTTGTTTTCATTTTTAATTGCTTGAGGGCAAGCAAAGACTTGAGTTTGGGGGTGTGTTGAGTGTGTAAAAGTTCTATTATTTACACCCTTTTTAACCCATATTTCTGCTGCATTCAAGCATAACTGCATGGCATTTAGGTTAGTTTTCAGTAAAGCATCACAAATGGACTAAAGGCACGGATTCTACTAAAAGATGGCTATTTTTGCAGGTATCTGCCATAGTAGATGTTGAAGGCAGGCGCAGGGCAGAGAAGCAGGAGGGCTGAACTGGACAAGCAGACGAAGAAGACGAACCTGTCGTGGACCTGTCGTGACAGCAAGGTGACAGCAACCTTATGAAGAGGAAAAGTAAAGTGGACCTCGATAGATAGAGAAAAATCTGCTCGTCTGTCGTGTGAAAGCCAAATTATTTTCCAAGCCCCGGATCAAAAGATATGTCAAGCCAAAGCTCAAGGAGAGGAAATTCCTAGAAACAAGGATGGCGGCTGGAAAGTAGGAGTCTTTAGAGATTTAGTCTTTATTAGAATCTTACTTTTAATCAAAGTTGTAATCCTTGTTACCTTAGAAGACTTGAGCCCAAAGCTTATATAAGGGCATAGATTTAACCTAGGAGGCATAACCGATTACCCCATAACCGAAACCAAAAACCCCCTGTCGTCCACCCGTCACCGACATGTTCTAATTTCCCCCTAGGGCTACGGGTTGTTTTGTAAAGTAGTTGCAAGGGTTGCTTTGTTTTAGGATTTTTCAAGTTCAATAAAATAAACTTCAAGTTCTTTTATCTTGGTTTTAATATCTTGCAAGAGCATCGGGAGAGCATTGTGAGGTTATCCATTTACTTAGCATCGGGAGAGTTAAGTATACGAAAGAGATAAGAGCGCGTTCTCTAGTTTATAGTTGAACCATCTCGTGCCTAGGGATAGGGCGAGGTTAAGTGGCTAAGGAAGAATTCATACACATCGGTGTTCATCCTTCGATTCACGCCGGGAGGTATCATCAAAGACGTGATCATCGACAGACTTGTGCCTAGGGATAGGGCAAGGCAGATCTGGGATTCTTGCCAAGCTTGAAGTACAGAGTTAGTGTTCGCTGCCGCGATAGCTAACGGACAGCTGCCGCGACAGGTGCTGTCGGCGACAGGCGCGACGACAGAACTGGAGATCCTAAGCAATTCAATACCTGCACTACTGAGCAACTCAATACCAGCCCATTCTCTCTATCTTGATTTCTCAATCCTTTATTTTACGTTTTTTACTTTATTATTCTCGTGACAACTCTTAATTATTTCCTTTACGTTCGTGCAGTAAACAAGGTGAAGTCATTAGCCCAATCCCTGTGGAGACGATATCCGATACTTCGTATCACTTTACTACTTGCGTCGTGTACACTTGCACTACAATTGCGATAGACTATTTTACACGCAACAAAACTTCTATGGGTTAGAAATCAAAGGGAACCCGTACGAAGAATGGAGTTCGGGTTTAACGGCATCAGATTACGAGAAAATCAAACGAGAAATCTGCCAGCCTACTGCCAAATGGCTCACCGGCAAAAATAATGGTTCGGTAAACCGCCGCGACATACTGTTGGAGGCCATTCTTTGGAGTAACTTTGTCCAGCACCGCGTAATGCCCACTTCGCACGGATCTACAGTCAATAGGCCGCGGCTGGCCCTAATACACAGCATAATGAAGGGGCGGCCAATCAACATTGGGGAAGTTATTCTTGAAGAAATTTATGCCCACACAGCCAAACCCAACTCCAAGGGACCCCTCGTCTTCCCCGCACTCATCATAGGCCTCTGCGCCAATTTCTGTGTGCCATCGCTCCCCAAGGATACCATCATTGCCACCAAGGAATGGTGGACAAGGAAGGCACGCCTCCAGATGATGCAGGAGCCAGAGCCAAAAACGCCGACAACCGCCCAGCCGCCGTCACAACCTGCCACCACCTCAGCCGCGACGGGCAGTACTGATGCTGCCCTTTCCTCCGTCGTGATTCATCTATTGCGAAGCCTTGTAGAGAGCTGCCAGAAGATTGAGCATAAGCAGGTAATCTTCACAAAATACATAGCGGAGGTGCAAGAGGCCTTTTTGGCCTACATGCTAGACAAATACCACGACGCCGGCCCACAGTTGCTAGCCTTCCTATCGGAGTTACCAGCCTCTAAACCAACCAAGATCACACCCAGACCAGCTGCCACTCCAGCCGCCGCTGACAGCGAAGGGCCGCACATCCGCCCCAAGAGAAAGACCTCGCCCACTCCCATCCAGCCATACAACCTCACCTCCTCATCTAACTCTGAAAAAGAGGATGAGACTACCACCGCCTCCCCAGCAGCAAAGGAGGCATCTGCCAAAGAAGTCGAGGACTCAGACATGGAGATATCTGATTCATTCGATGACGAGCCAGCCGAGGCAGCAAGAAAAAGGAAGCGACCTACTGGTGCGACTGAGCCCCAAGGTGAAGGGTCTGATACTGAGCCAGAAGCACCAGCAAAACGACCCACTCCCAGCTGTATCTAGCCGCCAAACCTTCCGCCACATGCCGCCTCGTCTTCCCCGCCTCCTCAGAATCCTCCTCTGATGCAGCAGCAGAAACGGAGGGGAACTCCCCTAGTTTATAGCACCTTTTTTCTTTATTTTTCTTTCTTTTTATGTTTTCTTTTAATTTTCTGTTTTTCTTTTTCTTTTTATGTTTTATTTTCTGTTTTTATTTTCTGTTTTGTGTAAGGCATTGAGGATAATGCCAGCCTTGAGTTTGGGGGGGTTAGTCCTCTTTGTTTTCTTTAGTTGCATTTAGCAGAATATGTAAATTCTGCCCTAGCACTTAATGAAATAGAAAGTCTTAGTTTAAAAACTTGTGCCTATGATAGTTAGTCGATTACTTATTTTCGCACCATACTTAAAATACTAACTTAACCATGGGAAGAAGCATGAAAAATACTTGGAGATTTTTTTTCCTTTTTTCCAATTATTCTTACATTGTCTGTCAAGTGCTGAGTTTTGTTTGAGTTCTAAGTTTAACACTGCCTACTTTATTTAATGAAAATTTCTTAATTGGATACAGGTTTTCTGCCGTGGCAGCGCAGGACAGTAGCACAAGATGTTTAAAACCACTAGAGGTGCCCGAAACAGGCTCTAGGAAGAATCATGAGCAAGGACACTCCGCTGCTATCAAAGTCCAAGTATCTGAAATTAATTAAAGTGACGGACAAATTAGCAAGAGTGAATGAAAGCCTTCACGGGATGACTTTATTCAAAGGTTTCGGAGTTTCGTAGTGTGCACCTATCTTAGCTTAAGACCCGAAGAATAGTTGTGATGAGCTGAAGCCCTTAAGGCTATGATCAGAAAAAAAAAGTGCTTAAATGTGTTGCCAAGGTAGCAACTCGTATCCTTTTTTGTAATTTAATTATTTTTAGCATTCTTTGTTTACTTGGTATACTCAGCATGTTCAACATGGACACAGACCTGTACACACTACACTGGCACTAAGAAAATTAAAATCTAAGTTATTTCATGTCATTCTCTATCACTAACATAAAATAGGTGTCACGGCCTTGAGGTAAGAAATCAAGTAAAAGGCTAAGCTTTCGTTACATTTTATGCAAGGGGCAGGTTTACTAGTTAGGTTTCGAGTTTGGGTGTGTAGAGTGTCCACAAGTTCTATATTTTGTACACATTCTTGCCCTTATTGTTGTTGTTCTTAAGCTCATTTAGGCATATTTAGGTGCATTGCACGCATAATAACAGTATTTTCTCTTTTATCATGCTTTTTTGAATATTCTATGTTTGGTTGAGAAAAGATATTGTTTTAGTTTAGTTTTCATTTTCAGGTGTTGTAGTTGTAAAGAGGAGGAGAGGACGGGAAAGCAGAGAGCAAAAAGGAGTTGTATTGAAGCAGTTCCAAGTGCCGCCAAGGACGTCGCCGCAGCAGCATTGCCGCCGACTGTCGCCCAGGTAGGAGTTAAACCGACTTAGTCAAGATGGGTTGCGATTAAAAGAGGACAATTCCCTGAGTCCAATAAGCCCAACCTTGCAATTTTCTGAAGCCTGTAGCGGCCTGAAAAGCTGATTGAAGAGGGATAAGTAAAGCGACTTATCTTTACTTGCTGGATAAGGCAACGTCCAAATAGTCCACATTCAAGTCAAAAAGGAGTCAACATTTAATGTAAAGTTACTTTAAAGACTTCTACTCCAAGGAAGACTCAAACTTAGGCCAAGCCCTATATATACACATGCTTGTAAGGGTATAGGGGCATAGCATAACGGAGAGGGATATAGATAGATAGCGTGGGTTTAGGTTTTTGTATGTAAAGTAGTTGTGAGAAACGGTTGTATTAGTTTAAGTTGTGTTTTCAATAAAACACTCCCAAGTTTGCTTAATTCATGTTCTTCACTTCTTCAATTAGTTCCAAAATTCCAGTTGAAGAAATCCATTTTTCGAGCACGTTAGTGTCAAACTCACGAAAAAATTAAGCACGGTCTCATCATGACGAGGTGTTGACTAGACTTAAGTTAGAATTTCAGCGGCTAAAAGGAGCAACCAAACATCGACTGTCTGTGTTAGGTTTAAGCTGAGATTTCTAGGTATTACCTACATCACGTGGTGATAGAATCCTTGCCTAGACATAGGAAGGATCACTTCAGAATTGCTTCGCCAAACTTGGAGTATCTACTAGACTTGCCGCCGGGACTTCTCTCCATCTCACCTGTCGAGACAGCAAAAGTTGCAAGCGCAGAGTTCCATCATGGCAGCGAAAGTTGTCGCAGCCTCAGCCCGCCATTACCCGCCGAGGCAAGAGATCGTGGCAGCGCAAAACGCACTTAGGCTTTACAACGCAGTCTACACACTACTGAGCTACAACTACCTGGCCCAATCTATCAACCATATCTCTCTCTCTCTCTCTCTTTTTATCTTCAATTACTTGTGTTTTTATTTTTATGATTTACAATACTCAGAAATTTAATAGTACAATTACTATTTCCTTGTGTAGGAAAACATTCATAGGAGCCGTTCCAATCCCTGTGGGAGATGATATCTTTTATACTATAACTTGACAAGAGTGTACACTTGCGCTCATAAATAGAGAACACCTAAAACGCTCTACAAGTTTTTGGCACCATTGCCGGGGATTGGCAACAGCAACTGCATTTGAATTCCTGCACTTTTACTTTTAGTTTTTGCACTTAAATTTCTGTTTATTTTAATATTTAAAAAATTAAAAAAATTATGCCTCTTGATTGTCTTTGGTGTATGTCCCGCCAGAGCGGCAAAAATGGCAGTCAACACCCACTTGAGGAGAGGAAGGACATACCTGGACGAAAAGCCAAACGCAAAACCCTCAGGAAGTGGTTATGTTTGGGAGATGCGTAACCCAAATCATCATAGGCATCTTGTAATTTATCAAAAGAATAAGAAGTTAAAGTAGATGAACTAGAAGTTACCCTTGAATCTTCTTGGATGGCCATAAGGCAAAGGTTGGCTTGTTCATTGTCGGTGGAGTCATCATCACTCCAAGTAGCCACATATGCCTTCTTCTTATGGCTGTAAGAGCTTGCCCTCTTCTTCTTCCTCGATTCATGCTTGGATTCTTCCATTTTGTTCTTCATGAATCGGGCAAACTTTTCGAAGAGATAGACCATCTCTTCTTCTTCACATTCCTTCTCACTTGAATCTACATATGGGCATGTGGAGGAATTGAGAGCAACGACATTCGTGTTAATTCCTAGCTCCATGATTTTCTTCTTCCCCATCTTCTTTATATCTTTCTTCTTCTTCTCATCTTCTTTTCCTTTCTTCATGATTTTATGAGTGAGAAGAGACCCCAAGAGTTCATCTAGCTTTAAAGTCTTGAGATTCTCTACTTCGATGATGGCGGTCTTCTTTGAGTCCCATGACTTGGGAAGAGAATAGAGAAGCTTTCGGACAAGCTTATCTTCCGAAATGATTTCTCCATAGTCTTTGAGCTCATTTGTGATGGTGGAGAATCTATTGAACATCTTCGTGATGTCTTTATCTGGTTCCATCTTGAAGTTCTCATACTTGAGGTTGAGAAGACCGATCTTAGTCTCCTTTACTTTGTTGGTTCCTTCGTATGTGACTTCAAGCTTATCTCATACCTCCTTGGCATCTTTACAAGAAGATATCTTCTCATAGATATTGGGGCTAAATGTACAAAAGAGAATGTGCAAAGCCTTGCAATTTAGCTCCATCTTCTTGCGATCATCCGCACTCCATTCCGCCTTGCTTTGTTGTGGCACGAACGGACCATCCTCAACTATGTCCCAAAGCTTGTAATATTTGGTCTTGATCAAGAACATCATTCTTGTCTTCCAATATGCATAGTTGGTCCCGTCAAAAAAATGTGGTTTATCGATGGATTGCACCATTTAACATGTTGATAGAATTGATGTATCGATTGAAGGTGATTATAGAGCCTAACAATTGGTCTTAGAGCGAGGCTCAATCGAGAAGGTTTAACCACCTATTGAGGCGATCCAAGAAGTTTTGATACCAATTGTTAGGCTCGATGATCACCTTCAACCGATGCTTGCCAAGTGGTGGAGAAGATGGATTTTTGGGTGATTGATTGTGGAAGCCGAAAATTAAATGACACGATGAATTTATAGTGGTTCTGCCTTCGAACAAGCACTTACATCCATTACCTTAGCTCCCACTAAGGATTTCCAACCAATTTACTAATTGATTCGTACCTTTTTTCTAGGTTTAGGAGGAAACCCTTACAACCGGTTAATCTTTCTATAGAAAGATTAACCAAGCCCTCTATACAAGAGATTGAAAATAAGCAAACTCAAAATCCCTCTTACAAGGTATTTGTTTGCATTCTATAAGCTCTCACTCAAACATAAACACTTGAGCAAATATGATAATTTTAGCTCACAAGTGTTGTCTATACAAAGGATGAATAATTAAAGCCCTAAGACACAACTTCTCATCATATACAGGAAAACCTCTATAAATTAATACCCTTGGGACCATGAAATTTTATTAATTTAGAGAGATATTAATATATCGATAAATTAATAATTTATTAATTAAAAGAAAAATTTTCAATTCAGCAAATATGTATAACTTTGATAAAGATATTGTGTGCAAATAAATTGTAAATTGTACATAATATTCCAATTAATTAAAAATAAGTAGATTCATGTATATGTTATTAAATATATTCATGTATCAAATTATTTATATCTAACTAGACTAATGCATGTACTTAATAATTCATTGTTTCAATTTAATATTGCATTCATGAATTTACGAATTCATTGAAACTAATTGAATATTTTCATGTATTTATTAAGTTAGAGATGAAATTGAATTAGATTTGAATTTTAAAAAGAAACAGATTATAATAGATTCATATTTTAGCAAGTTACCAAAGTAGTAATTGTAATATTTATGAATTATTAATTTATAGTTTTGATGGGACCTTTATATTTATAAAGGGGATCTCCAAAAAATTATTATATTACTATCTTATCGAAATTGATGATTTTTTACATTGGCCCAAGTCGAGACCGGAGAAATTTATTATTTAATAGAGTTTATTAATTTAAAGAGTATTAATTTATAGAGATTTTACTGTAGTTGTTGACATTTGAAGCATTAGTCTTCTATAGATGTTTAGAGGTCCCTTTTATACTCCTCTTTGAGTTCATAGTCGTTACTAGCCGTTAGGGATGTATTGGAGTCGTTGGAGCCTTTATTTCCTACCATAAATGTTGTTATGGGGCTTGTTGTATCGAAACGCGAAGGCCTGTATCGGAACATCTTTCTTCAAAACTAGTTGTTAGGTCTGATTCAACATCTCGTATCGAAACACCATAGGTTGTATCGAAACGTATGTATCGAAACGCCTGGTCCCGTATCGAAATGCCTGCAATTCAAAAGACCGTTGGGAAATAGCTGTTGGGGGTTTGATCGTTGGGGTGTCTGCCACGTAGGCTTATCGAAACACAAAAGCCTGTTTCGAAATGACCCTTGTTGTTTTGATACGGCTAAGGCCTGTATTGAAACACATTTTGACAGTTTTAAAAACTCGTAGCAAAAGCCTTTTGGCGTATCGATACAAATATACCTGTATCGAAACGAGTACATTAAAATCACATGTTTGACTACTTAAAACGTTTCAAAACACATCAAAACCTTTTTAAACTTCCTCAAACTTATTTTCAAGTTGTTCTGACTTAAAGCATATTTTAAATTCTTTTCAATTTAGTCCAAAACATTTTCAATTTATTATATCAAAATCTATATCTCAACATATCTTAACCCCAAATTCACATACCTTTCCACTTTTCCTGACTGACATCCCGTAAATCCTAGGAAAGGATAATTTAAGTGATTGAAATTTTGTCCACCGATCTTCCCAAAAATTAATACGTTTGCCATCTCCTAGTACAAAATGAATGTTTTGAGTGAAAGTGTCATCAGGCTTACAAAGCGGGGTGGTGATATTTTTCCAAATCCAAGATTTTTTCTTATAATTGTTAACCGAATCGATTTTTTAAAAAAAATTCAGTTAATTCGGTCGGATTTTGAATTAATCGAAATTTGTTATAAAATTTTAGGTAAATTACATAAATGGTCACTAAACTATGCTAAAATGATCTTTTTAGTCATTGAACTTTCAGAAGTTACAAAACAATCATTAAACTTATTGAACTATTACAAATTGATCATTGGATCATTGCACGTTATAAATTATTGATAAATCTTGAAACTTTTAATCACCATTCTGTAGTAATTCAATAAATTTAATGATCATTTTGTGCTAATTTGATAAAGTGTGACAACCATTTATAATATATCAAAAAATTTAATAATCATTTTATAACTTTTAAAAGTTCAGTGACCAAAAATAAATTTATGCAATATATATAATAATTTAGGTTAATTAATCGATTTCGAACCGAATCAACTAATAACCGAAATTTGAAAAAACTCTTAACTGTTAACCGATCTACCTAAAATTAATCGACCGATTAACTTAAAAAAATTTAATTTGATCAATTAATTTGGTTAAAACCAAATAATGCACACCCCTAGTATTATAGCTGGTGGGAGCTCAAGGTAGGCGACGACAATCGTTAAGGTAGGGTTTAGGGTTACCAAAATTGTTTAACATAGGGAGCTTTGGGTTTAAGTTTTGGGGTTCGTCTGATGTGTGGGCTTTGGGTAATAGATTTGAGTTTGTAGATCGGGCTTGCTGTAAACGAGCCTTTAGGTTGTATTGTTTTATTATTTTGTATTATTGCAAATGGATTTTATATTTGGGCCGGATAAAAATAATGTTAACAAATACTTATGTTTTCAAACTGCTTAACAAACCTTCAAATTCTTTGGATTTTTATATTATGGGTCGCTTTTGGAACCCGAACTGAATCTTTCGGTCATCTAGTGTGTTATATTTTTTAATTTGAAAAATAAAAGAAGGGGAAATCATAGTGAAGATTTGTTATGTTATTTTATGATTGAGAGAACATTAGTTACAAACTTAGACTTAAGACTGTATTAGTTGAATCAAGTTGATAGAATGAGAAACGAATGAATACTTTAGCAAACGTATTGCTTATATAAGGTAAAATGACAAAAGTTGCCCTCAACGTTTGCATGTTTTGTAATTTGGTTCTTTATTCTTTTTTTGTCCAAATATGCCCCAACGTTTGCTTGTTTTGTCATTTGCCCCCCTATTCTTTCTTTTGGTCCAAATATGCCCCTAACATTTCATTCGTAGTCCAAATATGCCCTCAACGTTTCAATTTGGTCCAAATATGCCCCCGTTAGATAGAAACTGTCAGTCAATTGACGTTCAACAGCTGATGCTAACTGAACTTGTCACGTATTAAGATCTGCTGATGCCACGTCAAAAAAAATTTATAAGCCGTTGACCATCAGTTGATTGATAGTTTACATCCAATAGGGGCATATTTGGACTATGAATGAAACATTGGGAGCATATTTGGACCAAAAGAAAGAATAGGGGGTCAAATGACAAAACAAGCAAACATTGGGGGCATATTTGGACCAAAAAAAGAATAGGGGGCCAAATGACAAAACATGCAAACGTTGGGGGCATCTTTTGTCATTTTGCCCATATATATATATATATATATATATATAGAGAGAGAGAGAGAGAGAGAGACTTTATAATTAGGCCATTTCAGTTTTGATTACATAGTTTCTCAACTTTATAATTAACTTTAGGTTACTTGCTTTTATGAAATGTTAAATGTTTCCAAATATGCCCCAACGTTTGCTTGTTTTGTCATTTGCCCCCCTATTCTTTCTTTTGGTCCAAATATGCCCCTAACATTTCATTCGTAGTCCAAATATGCCCTCAACGTTTCAATTTGGTCCAAATATGCCCCCCGTTAAATAGAAACTGTCAGTCAATTGACGTTCAACAGCTGATGCTAACTGAACTTGTCACGTATTAAGATCTGCTGATGCCACGTCAAAAAAATTTTATAAGCCGTTGACCATCAGTTGATTGATAGTTTACATCCAATAGGGGCATATTTGGACTATGAATGAAACATTGGGAGCATATTTGGACCAAAAGAAAGAATAGGGGGTCAAATGACAAAACAAGCAAACATTGGGGGCATATTTGGACCAAAAAAAGAATAGGGGGCCAAATGACAAAACATGCAAACGTTGGGGGCATCTTTTGTCATTTTGCCCATATATATATATATATATATATATATATAGAGAGAGAGAGAGAGAGAGAGAGACTTTATAATTAGGCCATTTCAGTTTTGATTACATAGTTTCTCAACTTTATAATTAACTTTAGGTTACTTGCTTTTATGAAATGTTAAATGTTTCAAGCTTCAGTTTTAACCGACGATCCTTTCATATCTACTTTTTCTTTTTACGCAAGTTACCGGATAGTGTAACTTAAAAACTCAACACTCAACAACAATTAATGACTTAATTTTTAATTTACTGAGTTGACCAATGCAACTATTCCACTGTAATTTTCAAGTGTCTCGCATCGGGGCTGTGTGCATGATGTGGGCGTGCGGTGGAGAATGTTTGGCATGTTCTGGGTTATATTCTTGGCAACCATGCTGGTGAGGTGCTTGCAGCTGGTGTAAAATATTGGCCAACTGTTATTGATTCATTTCAGGCCAACGTACTGGCTCGTCTAGAAGGCCTCTAGACAAGCCAGTGCGAAGTTGACTCATTTGTGGTCATTAAAACGACAGGTCCCCTATCTCTTCCATTGTTTGTATGATACTAGAGCTTGTTGGCTCGTTGCCATTTCAGACACTCTCGTCGGGCTAACAACTCAGTTGATCATGAATTGGCAAAGGCCAAATATTCTTCTGAAATTGAAAATCCAAAGCTCCTTATTCTTCTGAAATACCCTAATATTTCAGAAATTTGAATGTCAGATTCGACATTTGGACGTATAAATAGTGGACGATACATCAAATATACGAAAGAATATAGAAAAATGACAAATTTATATTCGTATACATCAAAGCCATCTCCAATGTAATGACTCAAACCAAGAATAAGGGTAACTACCATTTCCTCCAGCAATTCAAACCAAGAGATACAGAGATTTTACAATGAGAATTTTACCTGGAACAATACTATAAGCATAAGAAAAGAATTCAATAAACACCAACACTAAAAAGAACCCCCCAATTAACCATTTTTCGTTTTCTTTTCCTTTTTGTACCAGCACTACCAAAAATTTGCTTACAGAAGAATGAAGAAATGGAGCTGTACAAACAATCTGCAGGCTTGCAACATGGCCAAAATGACAACATGAATCGACCAAGAAACACGTATTCTAGGCATGTGTTTTATTTGAAAGAATCTGAACCATTCTCGAGGAATCTCCAAAGTTTGTGTTTTTCTAGTACGAAAAGATGGCATCATAATATTGCAGCTCTACCATTAGGCTTCGGGAGGGAAAAACATGATGAAGATGCGTTGAAGTTCTCTAGTTCGGGACATGGTTTGGGGAATACGGACTCCGAAAAGCCTGAAACGTATGAACATTGCCAAGAATCGGACGAGGCAGAGTCGATTGATAAGGAGATATTTGATAGGCATATAGAAGTAAATGGAGATTCTTGGATTCCAATGAAGTTTGCAGCCATATTGATGTTTGTGCCAACGATATTCTGTAAGGTTATTTTCTCCAATACTGGAAGAGCATCGGGATCAAACTTGTCATCTGGATGGGATCCGCAATTGCCGATGGCACTAAGAGCTGTTTCAACATTTAGCATGTTGACATCTGATATGATAATCTCGTTAATATAACCACCCCTACCCTTTGTTGTTCTAAACTCGATACCAGTTAACGAGTCATAGAGGTGAAGCTGCTGCACTTGGACATCCGAAATGCCACCAGACATTTCACTACCAAAAGCAAGAGAAGAGCCTGAGGATGATTGAAGTTGGACCCTTCTGATATGGACATTTGTTGTTGGTCTGCCATAAGCAATGCCATACTCATCCCAGCCACTCTTGAGAGCAATTGCATCGTGACCCATACTAATGCTGCAGTCCTCGATGCAAACCTTATCCGAAGAATCTAAACGCAGAATGTTAAGAATGATTCAGAAATCTTTTTGCTGCACAACCATCTTTAAACTCAATGAAAGATAAAGATTGCACAAACACTTGAGGTATAAAACAAAGAATTCAGTTCTGAACAGAAATATTAGCTAATTTTAATACGAAATATGGCCACTCACTAAGTACTAATTTTCCAGGCACCAAGTAACAGTTAAAACATTCAATTTTTCAAGAAAGGTTTGACCAAAAAATGAACCTAAACGACGCGTTACCATTGTTTTCAAGAGCGATAGTGTGATAAAGCAAGATTCTGAAAATAGGGATATCTAACAGCATGGATTCTCAATACGAACAAAATAGATATTAGTTGTCACGAACCTGGGACTATGCCAATGGTATATGGTGATCCTGGTGGAGCATAGACCGATATATCGTGAATGTGCACATTGCTGCATAACATCCAAGTAGATATAATTTAATTTTCTGGAATGGCCAACAGATCGGGTAAAAATTTAAAAGCAATCAGAAAGGTATTCAAAACAAACCTGCAATAGACCGGATGAATGTTGTATGCAGGGGCATTAAGAAAAGTAATGTTTGAAACAAGCACATATTCGGAAGACACAAATTCCACGAGGTGAGGCCGGGTATAGTTTAAAGAATGAGATGTGAACCATTCCCACCAAACCGAGCCCTGTCCGTCTATGGTTCCATTATCACCTAGTGCAACAAGCAAGTGTGAGTTTATCAGAGATTCAATCAATATTTTAATGAACAGAGTGTAGACACAATCTTACCGGTTATCACGACATCATTCAACATGTATCCATTTATCAAACTTCGGTATCTTTTTCCAGGAAGTTCGGTTCCTCGACCATACGAGGGTAAAGGTTCGACAATGTCCCAGTGAGATGGATCCTTGACAAAGTATGAAACAAAATCAAGGTCAAAAACAGTTCCTAGTAATAAATTTGTATTGGAAAATCATGCCTAAAGATGAGAGGAAAACAAATACCTGAGATCCAAGAATGACTGCACCCTTTTCCAAGAAGAGAGTGAGATGGCTAGTAAGACTGAAACTTCCCGTAAGCCATCGTCCAGGCGGCACGTAGAGCTGGGCGCCACCCTTGTCTGCAAAAGACTTGAGATAGAAAATGGCATTCTGAAATGCAATGGTATTCAAGGTTTTGCCGTCGCCGACAGCACCGAATTCCAAAATGGATACACTATGTGGTCTCGAGTCCAATGTCGACTTAAGATCACAATGTCCATTGCTCTCTTCTCCATTAACTCTGATTGCATTGCACAATGCCAGCAGCAACAGCAATGCCACCTGCATAACAACGTTAAATCGAAAAGGGCAAACCGTCAATATTCAGACACTAATGGAGATAGATGATAAAAAAAAAGATCCAACAATTTCATATCAAAGAAACAAGACAAGAGCAAAGAGAATTAAACCCATATTTACCTTAAAAAAGCTTGAGAACATATTAAACTGATAAGTAGTAGACAGTATCAAAACTATGTACAAACATCTAAAAAACAACACAAATGGTAGCAGCAAAAGTAGATATGCCTAGTAATGTTGTAAGGCCAAAAAGAGGAAAACTGCTAACAATTCTGTCTAAACAAAGGAAAAAATACAAACTTTGGACATATTATACAAATATGGTGAATTAATAATGATGGGTGATTGAGGGAATTTACCAGGAAACTAAGCAGACATTAAAGCAAATACATAAATTGCAAAAAAAAAAAAAAAACTGTTGAACCGTTTTAAATTCCAATGTTAAAGATAACTCCAAAATCAAGGAAGATGAACAAGTTGAAGATTTTACAATCAAATGAACTGAAATTTCACAAACTGAAGAATGGGTAAAAACCAGTTAGCAAAGAAACCCAGAAACAATTCAACAAATTCATAAAATCGAAGCTTCAGTAGTTATTGATTTGGCAAATCCAAACAAAAAAGAGATGAAAAAATGAAATCCCAGATAAAAGAAACGTACTTACTGGCATGTTTCATATGTCAACGGCCACAGCAAAAACTGAGCAGGGAGACAAAGAAGTGAAGGAGAAGAAAAGGTGATATGGTTTCAAACACTTAACAAAGAAACAAACTGCAGAAATAAAACAAAATAAAAATAATAAAAAGGGAGAGGAAGAAGAAAAGAAGCACCGCAAAAACAGGGCAGCTTTCTGTAAGCATGTGAATTTATTATGAGCATTAATCATATATAAAAGACACAAAAAAAATACTAGCTTTTTTTTTACACTAAACGGTTTTAAGTGAAAAACATGACAGCTTTTACTTATTTTTCTCGATTTTCATGCATATAAGCCAAAGAGAATAATTGTAATAAATTAGCATTAATGGACACTAATAACATGGTTAAATAACGTCTCTCGCCGACAAATTTGTTTTTAAACGGCTCCACTCAACCCTACGGTAAACAAAACAGTCTTACACATGATCACAGATCACTTATGCCTCACTCGATTACTGAATAATTTGAATCGAACTTTTACAAGAATTTAATATAAAAATAATTTTTTTAATTTAATTTTTTATTCAGAATATTATAATTTGAATATCTGATTTTAATCAAAAGAACTATTGTATCATCCCGCTAGACCAAAAGACTATTTAGTTTTTGAAAAGATTATTATTGGATTATTAATATATTTTTAGAATTATATATCCACGTTCAGGGACGAAGCTATAAAAAATATTAGGAGGGGTAGTGCCCCTCGCCTTAAAATATTATGAGGTGATTATAAGGTAGTATCTATTAATACAAATTTTTAACCTTTTAAATACACATACCTTACAAACAAAATGAACTAAACTTAGATCTTTTAAGATAAATATCTTCTTTTCTACCGACCGAGTTCCTAATAACATATTAAATAATGCTACATTTCAAGAATTTATTATCGGGTATAATATCATGAAATAAACGGTGTTACATTTTAAAGAGAAGATTAGTGAGAAGAAAACCATGCGAAAAATGGGAAGTGATTGGTGGGTTTAATTTTGAGATAAATTAAAAATGGGATGAATAAATTTTATTGTATGAGGCTATCAATAATATTGTATGTTGGTTCATCTAATAATTTCTCTTAAAATAAAAAGAGTAGGTTTTGTCGGTATGTTGTTGTGGACCGGAGTGACACGTAAGGTGGTAGGACGGAAAATGGGTGCAACGGGGGGTGAGGGAGGTAGGACGGAAAATGGGTGCAACGGGGGGTGAGGGAGGATGGAGAGCGCATGTGGGATGACAGGGGAGAGAGGGGTAGAGTGGGTCCCCTGTTCAATCATGGTGGAAATGCTAGCCTGTACTCTATCACTTGACAGAACACAACACACCACAAGCCAACACAACAACACATAAATAAAAAGATTTTTCTTTGGTTTTACCATCAATATCGAATTTATTGACTGATTAATTTAAATCAAGTTTTACATACTCTTCTATTACAAAGCTTTTTGGTAATTTTATATGAAAAATCCTTTTTTAATATTTATTTAGAGAAATGACTTTTTTCGGCCTTTATTTTAAAATGACCTCCAAATCGGTCACGTTAGTAGATCTCGTGTTCCGTAAAACACAATTATAAACTTTGCTTTCTTTAGGAAGCGAGGTCCGTCCTATGTGGAAGCACTTTTTAGATAACTCAATTTAAAATTAAGTTTTGGTTTTACTATCGATATTTGATTTATTGACTGATTAATCTGAATCGAGTTTTGAAGACTCTTCTTTTACAGAGCCTTTTGATCTTATTTTCTCCCCTCACTATGCTCAAATTCAAACTCCTAACTTTATTTAAAAATCTTAACATCTCATCTCGCTAGATCAACTTATTTTTATAAATAAAAAAGATTTTTTTAAAAGAAAAAAAAAACATTTTTAAGAGTTAGTCATGTTTAGGGTCCAGCTTTTGCAATTAGAGCAACTCTGACAATATTGGCAGCTTTCATTTATACCAAACAAAAAGAAATTTTGATTTTTTTTTTCTCTTTTTTGAAGTGGATGATATAGTTCAGGTCTTTTAGTAGGGGGGAAGAGGTGATAAGTCATTTGCAAAATGGAATCTTTTTGGTGAACTTGAGTTTTTGGAAGGGATAATGCAATTTCTAGTCTTTGCATTTTGTAATCTTTTCATTGTGATCCTTCAACTTCTCTTAAACTTGAGATTGTGACTCAAAGTATCACGTCATTAAAATGATGAAAAATATAAGTTGGTGGACTAGTGTGAATAAAAAATTCAATTTCAAAATAATAAATTTAATGACTTAAAGTTATTTTATTCATTTCTAAAATGTAAATAAAACACAATAAATTTAGTGCTTTTGTCAACATTTTCATTAAGAGAAATTATGACTTTTTATTAAAGATTAAGGGTCAAATTCAATTAAAAAAAACAATAAGGGCCCATTCAATAAAAACAGTAAGCTTTGATGATTAAATTTACTATTATACCCACTGTAATAAAATTCAGTAAATTAGAATATGATTTTTAGTGCAAGCAATGAATGAAGATTTTGCCAGCCAAAAAGGGGCAAATTTTTATGGTCAAAAAATGAGAATTTGCTTAAATAATAATAATAATAATAATAATAATTATTATTATTATTATTATTATTATTATTATTATTATTAAGTTTCTTTCTAGGGTAACATTTTAATATACAAATAATATAAAAATTATCTAGGTAATATTTTGACACATAAGTTGTGTAAAAAAAATTACACAGCCATCATATTTAAACTATAAAATTTAAAACTTAAATCCTTAAATCTTAAATCTAAATTTTAAGCTTTAAACTTTAAATTTTAATCATAAACCCTAAATCCTACACCTTACAACCTAAAACCCTAAACTCTGGACCATGACTTAAACCCTTAAACTCTAAAATTGAAAGGCTTGTGTATCAAATTATTTTCCAAATTATTTTGTACAAATCTACATATTTACACCATAAAACCCAAATTCTCAATTCTTAACCCTAAAAACTAAATCATACTCTAAATCATATACCATAAATTCTAAACCTTAAACCCTTAACCCTTAAAACTAAAAGGCTTGTGTAAACTTAAGTTTATACTGCATGTGTATCGAAATTTTTTCTTTGGGATATATTTTGATATACAAGTTGTATAAAAATAATTACAAAACCCTTCATATTTAAGCTATAAAATCTAAATCCCTAATCATAACACCCTAAACTCTAAACTCTAAATTTTTTATACTCATAAGAGAACATTGAATGCTTAAACATGTTCGATAGAAGTTCTCTTATATGGTAATAGATAATGAAATTGCAGCTCATCATTGATATATTCATGCATGTAAGTTGTAAGGATGGAAATTAAATGAAAGAGACAAATAGGGAAGTTGATTGTGGATACCCATCCATCCCATTCCAGCTAGGGGTGAGCAAAACTCGACTCGACTCGAAAAAATCGAATAACTCGACTCGACTCGAGGTGAAAATACTCGACTCGTCTTGACTCGACTCGAAATTTCATAGACTCGACTCGTAAAAATTTCAAATAAAGTTTGAGTTGTAAAATAGAAATTCGAATAACTTGAATAACTCGAAATTTTTAGTAATTAGTAAATTTATTTTTAAGTTCAAGACGAGTCTCTCAATTTTTAATAATATATACATACCGATATATAAAAATATGAAGAAATATTGTCACATATAAAAAAATACGAAGAAATATATATATGCATATCTTATATGATTAGAGAAAACCGTTTAAACTGGAATCAAAACGTACTGTAACATGATAAATAGTTACAATTAATTTTTTATAGGAACTCGGAAACTCGACTCGACTCGACTTGAATTTCTTAAACTCGACTCGAATCGAAAAAATTTCAAATAAAGTTTGAGTTGTAAAATATGACTCGTCAACTCGAATAACTCAAAATTTTTTGACTCGACTCGACTCGATCGAACGCTCACCCCTAATTCCAGCATTCAGCAATAGGGAGTTTGATTTTTCTAAGTTTGGTGCACATACAACACAACAGAATCAAACCACATTCATTGCACTCTTCCTTTGGGCTGATTGGTGAGACGACAGGAAAGCCACTCTAACCACCATCTTCACACGTTTCGAGATTTTAATATTCGATCGAGATCTTATGTGAATATCGAACACTAAATAAGGAAGAAGGATGCAGAAAGGGTAGTAAATAGTAATTAACCCCCTCACCCTGGACTTGGAGTAGTACTAGTAGCATTGGGTTGTCGGTTGATGCTTCTTCATCCTTTGGATACTTCTGCAAATGTGGGCCCCACTTTCTCAGGCCTGGATTTGGACTGCTATTCTATTAAACCCCATGTTCACTGGAATTGTCTCTCATCCCAAACTCATTATTACAGAATAATAAAATTTACCAGACAACTTTTCTTACTTAGTTTTTCTTTTTAAACAAAATCAGGGACGGAGCAGGACGATACAAATATTTAAGAAGTTATATTAAAAAGTTATAGATATAAAATTATAAATTTAATAAAAAAATATAAAGTTTTAAAATTTTAAGGATATAAATATAGGTCATCAATAAAATAAAAAGTATATAAAATTTAAAAATTTTAAGAATGTGATTGTCCCCGGTGCTACTTGGGATGGAACACTCAAAAAGCAGAGCAACCATGTGAAAATAGCCTAAAAAGTCCCTCGGGCTTTGGGAGCATAAATCTCAAAAGTCAAGCATAACAAAATTAGGACACCTAATCATATCTAAGATTTCCCAACTTTTCATTTTCGTCTAATATTTGACCACTGAAAACTTTCTTTTAAAAAAAATTAAGTATATTTGTGTTTAGGATTCTTAATTTTCTTAATACAAATCAATATAAAAATTGACTATCTTTTTAATTTACTTTGTTTCATGCATTATACTAAAATTCAAACTATCAATTTTGCTTAAGAGTCTTAACACCTCGTCTCTCTAAAGCAACTGATAGTTTATAATATTTTGATAATTAAATTTAGCAAGACAACGACTATAATAAAAACAAATTAAATGTTCAATGGTTTTATTATTGTAAGTATTAAAAGTTCATGAATCACCAGTGTAGTTTACCTTTAAATTTAAATAAACATGTGTTTAACCGACGTGAATTAGTACAAGTGGTAAGCAAACAGCTTGGTATGTCTTAAGTAAGTCTCAAGTTCGAGGCGTTGTGTATGCAGAAAATTTCTGCTAGAAGACTCACCTACCAAAATCAGATGTGCAACGCGGGTCGGTCCGGATTAGTCAGGGCAATAAAAAATAAACATGTGTTTTGAACTTGATTTAAATTCGGATCGAATCGAATTCAAGAGAAAGTATTTTGTCCAAGACCCAACTGGCCCTCATTGTCCCATGGGCAGGTTTACTTTAAACCACACAACATGATCACAGTTTCATAAAAAAAAAATACACACATGAATAATGAATCATATGTAGGGGCTTGAGATCAGAGATTTAGAACATCATACACAGTCTGTCTTCTGATATTAAAACGAATCTAATCTCTTAAAAAGTAAATTTGAGATATGATATTGTAAAGCACATGCTTGCTCTGATCTCAAGTCCTCAAGATCTTAAAATAAAAAAGCATAGTTATATAAGCTCTGCTTTTAACAAGGTGAAAAAAAAACTACAGGGTTAGTAGCTGGAACCAATATCTTTATCTCATTTACATTCTAACAAATCCAAATCCATATTAGCAGAATTTTTTATATGAATGATGGATTGGACGTAGAATGAATTGTTTGTCCCCACTCATTTCATATATTCTCTTCGTAGAAACAATAATGAAGAAGATGAACCAAACATCATTTCAAAAATAGCAAATTGGAGAGTCCAAACTCCAATGTGAGGTGTAGTTGTGTACCATGATCCTATCCTATCCTATGCAGTCAAAACTATTTATGGATACACATAATCAATGGGAAAAGTATGATTTTTTTTAAGTATTCGTGTTTAATATTCATTTTCAATCCATATTTAAAGATGGGTTTGAGATATGTTCCTCTGTAGACCTAAATATAATATATGAAACAAGCATATAAAAATTGAATATGTCTGTATAAAAGGTATACTCCTATCCGAATTCAAGTAACAAAGGTAGTATTATTTTAATTGACCCTACAAGTAAGAAGCATCTTCTAGTGAAAAGGTATCAGACAACATCTGTCTTCTATTTTTGTATACAAAGAATTATTGATTCAAGTGAGGGAAACACTGTAGAATCAGTTCCAGGAGTCTAATCTTCCTGGTGAAAACAATTTGGTACTGGCACAGCGCAGTTTTAACATTAAACACTGAATAGAAAATACAACCAGGACTTGAATATTTCTTTTTTGGAGAATTATTGATCACCTGATTTAACATAACATAAGCTTCCCTATGTTTTTCCATTTAATTTTTGTTTTTTCCACTCAATGCTTTATTGTCCAATGGCTTTTGTTTTTTGTTTTCAAGACTTGGGTTCTCATCTAAGTTCATTTAGTTTTGCATGTGAAATCTAGATAAAATGATTGAATTCAGCCTAGAAAGTTAAAAGCTAGCAATACAATGATAACTCCAAGAAATAAATGCAGCAAAGGCAATGTAACCAATGAGCAGAGTATAGGCAGGTAGATATCTTGGACCACCAATATCATCTGTTCAATTAAGTGAATGGTTGATCCTATCCATACCCATATCAGCATATCTTGCTTTTCTTATCAATTATTGCCTATTTGACTGAGAAAATGTTGATCCTTTTTGTCCCTTAAAAGAAAAAAAAAAATATTGATAAAATATTTCTCTAACCTGGTGTCTCATGTTATTGAACTTTTTAACAAAAATGATTGATACTTTTTTTAATCCATAAATAATAAACCTAAAACTTCATCATAACATTAGCATACACTAACACAACTTGCTCAACTTCCTTTCTTTTTTTTTACTAAATGTCCTATTTACCAAAGAGGTTAGCGTCCAATATACATACATGAGTATATATCTTTGTTCATGTGATCTACCATTTTTCCCTATTTTCAAACACTTATAATCAGACACATACAAATGGAAAAAAAATACTCCGATATACATGGATGACTTACAAATTACAAAGCAGAAGGGAGGTTTCATCTCTGCAGCTGCTCATAAGTGTTAGTGGTGGATGCTGCTGCTGTCCCGCCATTCTTTGTTCCATTATCCACAGGCACAGGCAGTCCCCACTGCTTCTCCATCTCTGAGGGTTCTATGACTTTAACCGTCCCATCTGTCAGTCCCACGGCTAACTGATTGGCTTCCTGTGGGTGTGTCGTGACAACAAGCGGGTGTATGGTTTGACTGTAACAGTAGAACATTGAAATAGAAAATTAGAACTCACATAAACGTTCCACTTTAATGAAAGCCAGATGAATAAATCATTCAATCACTGGTTAAAACTGCAATAACACAGTGATATAAGTTGTAATGCATTACCTGTTGGACAATGCTGGAGAGATATACGCAGATGGTGCAATACGACATCTGAGCTTCAAACTATCAGCATCGAACACTCCAATGTTGCCATCAGTAAAAGTAGCATAAACCAGTTGGCTATCGCAGGAATATGCTGCGCTAGATATAGGTGAAGAAAGTACTTGTTGGGGCAACCACTGCGATATAAAAGAGCATTAAAATTTGTTCACCACATATTCAAATTCATTACCTAGGCTGTAGCTTTTTACCTGTCGAATGCATTCCATCTTTTTAACATCACATACTGCAAGTAATGTTTCATGGCATACTAACAGGCGAACCTCATCAGAGTGAAATTGCACACCGGTGGCACCCTGAGAGGCCTTTCCATCTGGCATATTAAGGGAAAGTGACTCAATCTTTTCCCAGTTACCAGTGTTCCAAAAGAAAAGCTGCAAAAGAAGGAATCAAATAACACTAGTTGTAATAAACGACAATAAGAACCTCCGGTCATATATATCTACGAACTAGAAGAGAAAATACAAACAGGGAAAACACAAAGCAATAAAAAGATTAGGGCATAAATCAAGAAAATGAGAGAAGCTTTGTCTTTGAGCAAGAAAAGAAACGTGGGAACCATTTCGAAAGGTATTTAGATACCATGATCTCATTTTCAGTATCAGACATATTTCAACCTTCTAAAATTACTCTTATCATCTAGGCAACCTAAACAAAGCAGATGCAGAAATAAGTATATTTGATCCCTTTTCCATGTTTTCATTAGAAATAACGATATACAGATACATGCACAACCAGACAGAGTGATTTGATGATTTAAGAATACCTTAGCATCAGCATCAGAAGAAACCAAGATGTTATGACTGGTGGAAAATGCTAAACCGGTGATTCGTTTTTGGTGACCCTTCAATTTTGTTTTGACCTGCAGGAAAAAAGCACATCTTTTCATACTGAATATAAAATCGGTAATATATATATACAAATATATACTTCAATCATCTACCTCATCCATCTTGACATTGTAAATATGTATCGCCGAGTCTTCCATTCCAATTGCTATGATATTATTATCTTTAGGATGAATAGCCAAGAAGGTCGAAGCAGGAGGTGGCGACGTAAAAGTTGTCAATACCTACAAATCAAGTCAATATCATATCAAAGTAA
Source organism: Hibiscus trionum (assembly GCA_030270665.1). Taxonomy (NCBI): domain Eukaryota; kingdom Viridiplantae; phylum Streptophyta; class Magnoliopsida; order Malvales; family Malvaceae; genus Hibiscus; species Hibiscus trionum. Next base: position 39,107,900 of record BSYR01000017.1, on the reverse strand, counting down.
AAAATCACTATTAATGGAATCAAAATTACAAGAAACTCCAATATAATTCAAAATCTGGTAGTAAAAAATGTAAACATCAAAATAAACATTAATTCACCTTGAATGTCAGCATATTAAACAATGAAACCTTTCCACCGCATGCAGGCATTACATATAAAAATCAAAATAGACATTATCTACCTTGAATGTCCTCAGAATAAACAATGAAACCTTCCCACCACATGCAGACATTACATAGGAGTCATTCTTTGACAGCGCTATGCATGGAACTGCATCTTCAGAATTATCTGGGACATCGTTGGTCATAAGAAGACCAGTTTTTGGTTGCCATAGTTGTGGAATAATGCTAGCAGTGGCCTACAGAACCACAAAAGATATTTAGAAAAAAAAGATTACACAATTTTCTACCAATATCATATGTACAAAACAGCACATGAACCTTCATATATAAATTTGCATGTATAATTCAATGAATAATTATATGTGTCTTCAAATTATAAATCACCTTGCCGCTAGGATTTTGTTCACTTCGACTCCATTTCCATATCTTTTGGACCCCATTTGACCAAATAGCAAGAACCGCGACACCAGAATTTGTGTAAAGAAGTCTAGCAACCTTGACATACAGGCAATTTAAAAATCACAGAAAGAATAAACTGAACAAGATAGCCCCTTGAATGATTATATATATTTATTATTATTTTTTTTTTTGGGGGGGGGAGGTTGAAAAAAATGAACAAAAGAAACCTTGCTAGCAGTACTCGAATTGTCTGGAATGGTGACTGTTCGACATTGAGTAGGGTCAACAATCTCTGTTAGTTCCCAAGGTTTGGTTTTATCAGACGCATCCTCCAAATTTATTGGCTTTTCAATGCCTCTGCCTCTACTCATTGGTTCAACTCCATTCTACAAGAAATGGTAATTAGAATTAGATCCTAGTTTAAAATATTGTGGAATTGCATCAGAAGACAAGAAAATTAAACTGCATCGAGCAAACAGTCAATGAAATCTCTTAAATTTATTTTTATGATCTTTTATGTTCTTTAATGGGTGAAGCAATTGATATTTGTTAAGCAGTCTATCCCACATCTATCATGTCTTGAGTTTCTAGTGGTCCCATATCTAAGCAGTGTTAAGTGGTGTTACCCCACATCTATTGAGTAATGGTTTTCCTACAGTCTTGTATTCAAGGCGGGCCTTTCTATCTAAGCAGTGTTAAGTGGTGTTACCCGATCCATTACCAAGAAAAAAATTGTCAAAAGAAATTCAATACAAACAAATGCAAAGCAAGATAGCATTGTGATGCAAGATAAAACCTTCATCTCAAGAGGTATTCTAGATGCTTTATCAGATCGAGCCTCCATTGCCCTTAATGCTCTAAGACCATTGGCATTTGCAAGAACCTTGAATCCATTGTCTGCTGTAGTAACAGCAAGCAAATTTCCTTCTTTGTTGAATCTCAATCGGGGAAGACTCTATACCATCCCAAATCAAGATTACCAAGTTGAAATCAAAGGATTTACATTCAAAGAGGTATAAGAAAGGAACCTCAAATGAAAATTGAGATGCTAACCAGAAGTCCCCCGTCAGCATCTGTGCTGGTGAGAATACTCGTATTATCCATATCCCAAAACTTAATTTGTCTATCATCACCAACAGCCAAAAAGCGATTATTTGTTGTGTCAAACTGTACTACACCAGTAGTGTTCTTTGTAAAACCAGAAAATGTCCTCTTTATTTTCCCTTCATTTTCATTCCACTCAACCAAAAATGAATCCCCATCCTTACTTGTCCCACAAGAGAATAATCTGAATTAGAGGGAGGACTGTTAAATTAGTTGTTTCTCTTATATAGCTAAGGAGACATGTGGTATCAGTTTAAGAGGAAAAGACCAACCATTGCAGGTACTACTTAGATTTTCATCTACTTACCTACTACCATCAGAGCTATAGAGCATTCTGGTACACCATTGTCCAGGAGCATCATAGTTTACCCTGGAGCCCATATTGTCATACAGCCAAGCCTTGATTTTGCCATCAATGGCAGTTGAAAATATAAACTGCAACAATATGATAGAAGTTCATGCAATAGCTTAATGCACAAACAATTACAATTGAAGAACACATTTATCAAGTCCAGACCTGGTAAAAGCTGATTAAGAAAACATGAAACAGATCAAATGTAAAGACCAATAATGCAGATGCAAAACATTTTCTAAGACTTAAAAAGGGATATGACAAAATATGCACCGGCACCACTGCCTTCTGGCCTTCTGTAGAGATGAACATACAAAGTAAAAAAAACAGTACAATTTATCTTCTATTATAAAGTAGTACATATAACTGATATGTGATGGCACGGATTTAGTAGTTGTACATATTTCTGATTCTGATACAAAAAGCTGACTTATTTTCATCTTACAGGTTAGAGTACAATAAAATTGCATCACATGGTTACTTGAGCAACAGGTAATAGCCAATTGCAACAGATACAAGGTACTTGTACATCGAAATATCATCTTATCCACAATAAAGTACTTTCCCTTAATGCATAAATTATCTTCCAGACTTCATTAAAAGAAACCACTTACCGGAATATTTTTCTTCTGATGAGGACAAACAGAATACACAGGTGCCTCATGGCCTTCAAAATTAAGAAGCTTGCTTCCATCCAAATCCCACACCTACAAATGTTATTGAAACTGAGAACAAATGAAGTGCAAAAAGAAAATGAACAAACAGTTCATTTTATTCACTTTCCTCACCTTTACTAGCTTATCATCTCCACAAGTAACAACCCAGAGTTTTTTGTTTGGATAAGAGAAAGCTATATCGTTTACACCACCCACATGGGCTTCAATCTATCAGAAATCAGATAGATATCAGTTTACAGTTAAGAGTAATACCTCCTTAAGAAAGGAATAAGAAAATGAATTAGAAAAATACCTCTAGATGTGGATGTAGATCATTAGACCCTTGATATGCAAGCAAATGAACAATATGTTCCTTAAATGCAATTCCTGTAACAAGAAAAATTCAATGAAGAATCCCAAAACTGGACTTATTAAAAGAAAATCACTTTTACTGCACGAACCAATCAAATTTCCATCTGGGCTCCATGCTACACGATTTACAGATATTGATGAATCATTAGCAATTTTAGCCTGCAAAAGATCTCAATTATAATCCTAACAGATATATTACCAAAATTCCAACATTCAAGAAGTAGCAAGCAAAAGTATAAACCTGATCAAGTTTCAAGAACATTTGAAGAAGATGGAAGAGCACGAGAAGATGAAAAAAGACACACACACACACACACAGTCGATTGAGTTACGAGGACATGGTTTGTACTTAAAGTACAGTTTTGAAGAGAAGTAATTTAAAAAGGAGATGGGCCAAGTCTTCAGTAACAGAAACAATATGTGTTAAAACTGAAATTAGTGAAGTGACAAGCATTTATGGACACGGGAAAATAACTTGTCAAATACTCAGACATATTAATCTCAATCAAATTCAGTATTCCTACTGCTTTCAGTAATAACAAGATTTTTTTTGTTTAAAGGTGCAACATCAACCTTAAAAGAACCTGAACAAGCAGCCATATTCCATATCTTGAATGGTTCTGTCAACAACCTCTCACGCTTGCCAACTTCCCATAAGGAAATTTCACCATTTCTACAGCCAACTATTAAGAAAAATGCATAAAGTAAAATAAGGAATATAACCTAATGCAAAAAAACTAAAGGAATGCATTTTGATCTAAAATACTCTAGGTAAGATGGTTTGTAAAGTTTTAAGCGAGCTTACCAGTGAGTAATGTATGATGAGAAGGATGGAAATCCATGCTTGTCACGTTGGATCCCTGGTGAATGGTACAAGCAACATATTTGGGTAGGTCATCGAGTGACCATGAAGCTTGATGAGCAGGAGCAGGATATGTGACCTGGAAACATTAATTAAAAATCCAATTAATTGATATCATATGTTACAGCACAATAGCAAAATAAGTGGGAAGCATCTCATCAGGGACAGATTTACCTTACCAACAGGTCGTGCAGACCGCGACCGTTTCCGTTTCACTGATAGCTTCCGATCAGTGCTTCCATACTCGATCATTCCAAGTGTATTTGGATGTTGCAAACCTGAAACTAGGGAAATTCATAATCAAAGCAGACTAATTACCTGAATTAATAAAAACATGAACCTCTTAAATTAAACTTAAATCAATTTCAAGGATTATAAGACCAAAGTCCCCAAGTCATTATTCCCACATTTTTACTAACAGCACAGGGGAACAAACAAAGAGATGGTAGAAAACACAAGAAACATATATAATACATGTTCCAGAAAATTTTGCTCACATGGATATGATATGTGAAGGAAAATGTGAGAACTGAACGACATCCCTCCTTGAAGGAAGTTCATTTTCACTACCATGATGTACTCGACTGTCAGAATGTCAACAACGATAAAAACATTCATTTTACCTTGATTTTGAGGAACAGGCACGGGTGGAGCAGGAACAGCAATAACGGAAGATTGGACCGGTGAGAAAGGACTGGCATTTACCATCAAGCCAGATAAAGAAGTAGGAACTTGCCCGGGTGGAGCAGAAGCAGAAGCAGCAATAACAGAAGATTGGACCGGTGAGAAAGGACTGGCATTTACCATCAAGCCAGATAAAGAAGTAGGAACAGGCCCGGGTGGAGCAGAAGCAGAAGCAGCAATAACAGAAGATTGGACCGGTGAGAAAGGACTGGAATTTACCATCAAGCCAGATAAAGAAGTGGGAGCAGGCACGGGTGGAGCAGAAGCAGCAATAACAGAAGATTGGACCGGTGAGAAAGGACTGGCATTTACCATCAAGCCAGATAAAGAAGTGGGAGCAGGCACGGGTGGAGCAGAAGCAGCAATAACAGAAGATTGGACCGGTGAGAAAGGACTGGAATTTACCATCAAGCCAGATAACGAAGTAGGATTAAGTGGAAAAAACTGCATACCATAACAGGAGACAAAAAACATTCTAGTGTCAGCATGAGAAACATACATAAAGGAAAAAAGAAAGTACTTATAGTAAACATTTGGATCATACTTCCTGCACTTCAAGTGGAGCATCAGTTGAAGGTTTAGCAACTGGGAAAGTTTCTGGAGTAGATGCACGAGCCCCATTTGGGGGCGAACACCTATGATTAGTGAACAAGGATTTTATCTCAGGATTAGGCCTAGGGTTCTTGCACTGCAGGTGTTGCCAATTCAAACTGCAAATAAACAATCAATCAGATTCAACAACATCCACTGTATAATTACAACAAAAATTGTCATGTAACAAGATGTAAAAATCACCTTTGATTAAGCAAAGTTCGCAACCGTGTTTCCTTGAATTTAGGGAAGACAAGTTTTTCACAGAACAATGGATTATGTTTTATTAGTTTCTTTAGAGTACCCAGTACTGAGCTCCGACCTGATTTAGTATCACCACACATTGCAAACTCCTCCTTTTCTCTACATTATATAAAAACACAAACAAATCAAAACTCTTAAACTGCCTATAATTCTACATCCAAAACCAACCATCAAATCCCACAATCTTCATTACCTAATGTTCTCCAGTGTTAAAAGCTGGGTCAGTTCCTTGTAAAGCTCTTTATGAGATTTGGAAAAAACTTTCAAATCCTTAATTAAAATCTCGACAGCTTTAGCTCTATCATTACTGAAACAATACAAAATTATATACAATTTCATCAAATCCAAGATATTTGACCTTACGTAAGCAAAAAAACAGAGATTACCGGTCCAAAGCTTCTAGATACTTCCGCTCTCTGATCAGATAAAAAATCTTCTGTGAATATCGATTAGCATCAAATTTAGTGAACCCAGAAAGGTATTTCTCAACTTCGTCCCATTCTCCGGCGAGAAATTTCTCTTCGAAATATTTCATGTTGAAGAAGTATCCCGACTCTCGCTCTAACCTGTGAACTCCACCACAAAACGACACAAACTCCAATCAAAACGACAACAGAAACAAAACAAAACGAAGGTGAATTTAAGATCTTACATGTGGACGGTATCTTTATATTTGCATTCTTCAAGGAACTGGAGAATCAAAAATACCAATTCTCTGAAGAGAGTCGACATTTCTTCTTAAAGAAAGCTTAATCAATTGAGAGATACGAAATCAGGGGTTTTAGCTTTGGATTTAAAGAAGAAGAAAAACAGAGGGAAAGAGTTGAAAATGGTTTCTAGGGTTCGCGGTGGTTCCGTTTCATGCTCGGCCTTCGACCAATTACAGTAATAAAGAGAAGAAGAAGAAGAAAAGATTGAGTTCTTGGCCCTTTTTCAATGCGGTTTTGCAGGGTATCTGCATTTCAACAATCTGTCACCTGATAACTAACCCTACTTATCAATATGCTTGATAAGTTATTTCGCTTATGAATTTTCTGAATCAATAAGGCAGGTGGGGTTAAGCTTATTTTTTGAGCAATTGCTCTGTACAAACGGGTCTTCGTAGAATCTGTTTGTAGTGAGATTTTGGTGATTACGTGGATATAAATTAAAGGTTTTCTGGATGTTGCTGAAGTGGGTTGTGGTATGCAGGATTGTAGCTTTTGGATTTGCATGGAAATTGTGTAATAAATAAAAGGTATGGAATTCCACCCACGTCATGGACACAACATTTTGTTGGTTAGTGACCACGTGTCACACTTCGATATTTTTGAACAACAATATAAATTAAAGGCTTAATGGGGAAATAGGTGCCAGACTATGTATTTTTTCTAATTAGATGTCTAAATTATTTTTCAGGTCAAATAGGTGCCTAATGCTTTATTTTGTGATCCATTTAAAGTTTTTCGTTAATTCTCACTGTTAAAAGACATGTGTCATCTCCTGAAAATTCCAAAATTATATTAAAATAAATAAAATAAATAAAATAAAAATAAATATATATCTTAAAATTTCAAATATTCTCAAAATAGTCCCCAAATTCGACCACTCCTGATGGCTTTAGTCGCGTTGTCGGCGACAGAATGAAGTGCCCTCCCCTCTCCGAACAACCCACACGCTGTTCGTCACGAATCGTTCGAAAGAACCATTCGACAATTTCGGTGATTCGCAAAGCGTCGGTCGATTTCCGGCGATGGGGTGGTAAGAGAAATGATCGTGATAGTTCGGCGACCGATGTGGTGGGCGGCGGCGTGACAATCGACGACGGAATCAACCCAAATTGGGATTTAGGTTTGGGGGAGTTAAGGAGTTTGAAATTTGGGGGTTGTTTTGTGAAATCTGAAAATTTAGAGAATTTTTAAAAATTAAGTAATTTTATTTATTTTTAATATAATTTTGGAAATTTCAGGAGATGACACGTGTCTTTTAACGATGTGAATTGACAAAACCTTAAATGAGTCACAAAATGAAATTTTAGGCACTTATTTGGCTCGAAAAATAGTTTAGGCACTTCATTGAAAAAAAAGGCATAATTTGAGCACCTGTTTGACGGTTAAGCCTAAATTAAATTTTGTTACAAATTGAAAGAATTACAAACACACTAAACTCTAAACCTCGAATAACTACTGTTAATAAAATAAATACATGTCAAAACTCAAAATGTGTGAAAGAAAAAAAATAAAATCTATTATTGTCTAGTAATACCTCCTCAATTTTCGAAATAAAATTTAACAACAGTCTCTTTTAACCAAATGTTATTCGCCGCAAAATTTTGACACATCAACAACAACTACAAAAGTGCATCAAAATCTGAAGAGATTATCAATATCATGGACAGAACTATGTCGGGGTAGGGTGAGGCAATCGTCTCTTACCCTTAAAGAATTTTTTTTCACATTTGTCTTCCCTATTTTTTTAAATTAGTTTATTTATAAATTTGTACTCTACTTTCAAATATTTATAATTTGCTTTAACCCTAAATTTTAAATGATAATAAATATTGTAATAATAAGATTTTGTCTTTTCATAATTATATAATAATTAAGTAAAATATTTAAAACAAATTGTTAGAATAAATTAAGTGTTTAAGTATCAAATATTTTATAAATATATCTATAATATAAAATAATTTATTCACCCGTTTAATATATCATAATCTACTTTTGTGTAAGAAGGTTAAATAAAGGTATTACATGCTTTTGAGGCGGAAGTAATAAGTGTTGGGTGGATTCATAAGGTACATTACACAGTTACACTATTAAGAAGGGGACACGATTTTAAATTTTAAAGATAATATTATTGGGAGGGACAGTCTCGCATTTCGAACATAGATTGTAAGACGGACATGCATATTATAAAAAAATATCTATAATTTATTACATAATTAATTTTAAAATTAGGGAATTTATAGAAATTAGTGGACTTTTTTAACAATTTCAATAATTACATAAAATATTATCAAAGTTACGGACCGATAGGGTCCTTGCTTGGATATGCAGATATTTTACTCCACTTCGAATTAATTTTTTCCTTACGTATCTTTTGAATATTTCGAATTTAATAGGATATGATACTATTGACTTTCCATTAAATTCGGATATTAAAAGGCAATAAAGCAATTCACAGAAAACATATTAGTTTAATAAGGCATTTAATTGATTATTTCCGAATTAAATCGGATATAAAGTCAATGACCTTTAATTCGGAATATTGTATTTTCCATATTTTCCTCTTCCACTCCCCTATATAAACCATGAATCTCTTCAGTTTCAACACACTCAAAAATCGTTTTTCTTATCTCGTTCTCTTTATCTCGGTGATAGGCTAAGTCAAGAGTTCAAGTTCGTGCTTCTATCGAAGATCTTCTTGTTGTTGTATCCTGGGAGACGAACGACCAACCAAACTCAAGCACCGCGGAGTGGTCAAAATTTATCTTAAGGAAACTGCTTCTCGTAGGCCTCAACACTTTCTCTACTCAACTTTAATCTGGTTTTGTATTTTTTGCTCTTTTCAATTATGATTAAAGTTTTATTTTATTTTTTATCATCTTGGATTGATTACTCTGTAACAATCTTAAGACAAAACTTCTTCTACCTTTCTTCTAATCTGAGACGATATATTCGTGATAGAATAGCAAATAAATTGGTTTCAGGATTCATCCTGCCGTTTTAACGGATTTGCTAAAATCTAAAAGTTGGACAAATCTGGTTACATAAATTGTCGGTAATAAACGAGAAATTTAGTTTCTGTTTATTGGAATTTATTTTAATTCCTCTTTATTTCTTTTGAACATAAACAATGACTATTGGAGATTCTGTCGATTCCACTGCTAAAGTCCATGTACCTGTACAGACTTCGAAACAACCGATACCGAATCTGAATGCAACGGTGGTGGCAATGAGAAGCCGTTGAAATTTTGCGGATAGAATTTCAAGACATGGCAACGGAAGATGTTGTTCTATCTGACCATGTTGAATCTGGCAAAGTATTTAAAAGAAGATCCCCCAGTTGTCGCCGTAGGGGATGAAGAAGGAGAAGTGGATGATCTCACTGCCTTCAGTATCACAGAGGCTTGGAACAATGCCGACTTTCTATGTCGGGACTACATCCTCAACGGACTACAAGACTCGTTGTATCTGGTATATGATGTGTACAAAAAGTAAAACAGTTGTGGGCAGCACTGGACAATAAGTACAAAGCAGAGGATGATGGGGCTAAAAAGTTTTTAGTAGCCAAATTATTAAATTTTACTATGGTTGATTCAAAACCAGTAGTAAGTCAAGTTGAAGAATTCCAACTAATCACTCATGGAATTCTTGCAGAAGGGATGCTTATTAGTGAATCCTTCCAAGTAGCCGCCATCACGGAAAAGCTGCCTCTAGGATGGAATGACTTCAAAAATTACTTGAAGCACAAGAGGAAGGAAATTTCAGTGGAAGAACTGATTACCAGACTTCGAATTGAAGAGGACAACAGAGGTAATGCCAAGAAACTTACTTTCAAAGAGGCCTAGGCAAATGTTGTCGAAGTCAAGAAGGGCAAGCAACCTCAACATAACCAAACCAAATCTGAGGCCTAATGGCGGAGTCTCCAAAAAGGAGAAATTCAAAGGGTCATGCTTCAACTGTGGCAAGGTGGGAAACATGTCCTCTGAGTGCAGACATCCAAAAAGAGCTAGAGCCAAGGAGGCCAATATTGTGGAGGATGAAGATCTATGCACGGTGATTTCTGAAGTCAACCTGGTTGACTCTAACCCAAGGGAATGGTGGCTTGACACTGGAGCCACACGTCATATATGTTGTGACGAGAAATCATTCTTTGAGCTGATACCTTGCGACAATGGGGAGAAGCTCTACATGGGAAATCCTGCGACTTCCAAGATCAAAGGGAAGGGAACAGTGGTATTGAAGATGACTTTTGGAAAAGAACTCAAGCTGCAGAATGTATTGTACGTGCCTGGCGTACGCAAAAACCTTGTTTCTGGAACACTTTTAAGTGTTCACGGTTTTTAAATGGTTTTTGAATCCCATAAGTTAATTCTGTCAAAAGGGGGGATGTTTGTAGGTAGGGGATATGTATTGAATGGAATGTGAAAACTCAATGCTATCTATGTAAAATCCAAAATAATGAATAAGAATGCAACTTATTCTTCTGTTTACATGCTCGAATCATTTAATTTATGGCATGGTAGACTTGGACATGTTAATTATGATACCTTACGTAGGTTAATTAACTTGGAACACATCCCTTCATTTCACATTAATTATAACCATAAATGTGAAACGTGTGTAGAAGCAAAATTAACAAGGTCTTCATTTCAAACAATTGAAAGAAGTAACACCACCATAAATGTGAATATTGTTCACAACGTGGAATTATTCATGAAGTAACACCACCATATTCTCCCCAATCTAATAGAGTAGCCGAACAGAAAAATCGGACTCTAAAAGAAATGATTAATGCTTTGTTAGGAAGCTCTGGGTTACCACAGAACATGTGGGGGGAAACGGTTCTTTCGGTTAATTACCTTTTGAATAAGGTTCCTCGAAAGGAAAAGGATAATACACCATATGTGTAACACCCCAAAATTTTTGCCCAAATTAAAAACCTAAATTCTAAAATCCCTAAATCGATAACCCTAGAATTTGGGTATTATATATTCGAAACCCTAATTAAGGGTTGGGAATTTAATTTGTATTCAGTTTTGTTTTTAGTGACCAATGTGAATTAAGGGAAAAGTTTTAAGTCAATTATGTAAACCTTAAAGGTGCTTAGTGACCTTATTTGTGATTTACCCTTTTTCCTAGGGTATTTACACCCCATTTTAACGCCCAAAACCATTTTTTAGCTTTTAGTTTTGTGCAGCCGCACTCTCCTCTTTTCTGTCGATATCTCTCCCTCAACCCTTGTTCTCCGACGAAGCTCCGATGCCTACCTTGCCACCGTCCGTTTCGCGTATCATCACCATCATCTTGCTCGTCTTCACTTCACAAATAAACCCCAATCGTTAGATGGTTCTTGCCGGCCGTCGTTTGTGAGAAAACGACGTTAAACCGTTCGTATTCGTCGCCGCCCTCTATTTTCTTCTTCATTTTGGTTTGGGTAAGCCATCATGAGTTTCTCTCTTGCGTTCAATCTCTCTGTAAATTATGTTGCGGTTATGAAATTATTGTGTTCTCTTTGAGGTTGTCGTGTTTTAATCTTTCGTTTTCGTTGTTGGTCGAAATGACCATTGTGGCCACTATTTTGGTGCTTTCGGGGAGCCGCCGCCGTTATAATCTTTTGCTGCTGGTATTCCCTGTTGGTTGTGTTAGTCGCCGGTGAGTTGTGTAGAATGTGAGATGTCGTTGCTGCCGTTGTGCACTTTGGTCGCCGCCCTTGCCTTGTCGTGTTGTCGCATCGCCACCCTTGATGAGCTACCGCCGCCGTGGTGTTGGGTTGCCGTCGTCTAAGGGTTTTGGAAACCCTAATGTGCTGGGAATGAACTCTTGTGTTTTGAGCCATCAATTTTGGTTAAAGGTTTGTGAGAGTGGCTTGTGTTGGGCTAAGTATGTAGAATTTGGTTAGACCTAAACCATGAGGCCCAGTTGTGGGTGTGTTGAACCCAAGTTGATCTTAATGAGGGCATGTTTCGGTGAGCCCAAATTGATGTAAAAAAGACCAATTGAGTGAACCGCCAATCTTGATTTGAACCGACAATTGGACCAAACCAAATTTGTTATCAGACCGAACCAGCTTTGGACCGTTGACCCGTTTGACCCGACAATTGACATTTGAACCGGTTTTGACCTAGAACATTTGAACTTTGACCGGATCTTGACCGTTGAATGAACCTTGACTGTTTAACCGTTGACTTTGGACTTGAACCAGTTTGGCTAGAGTTGATTGTTAACCCGTTTGGCTAGAGTTGACTTTGACTTTGATCGTTGACCAAGAGTTGACTTTTTCGGACATCCTTTCTCTTAACCTTTCTCGATGTCCTGAGTCCGTATCCGCTACCCGTTTTGCCTAATTAGATCCCGAAAGCTCCGTTTTGTTAATTTTGAGTAATTTTTAGTGGAATTTGATAAGTTATGGTTTTAGAATCTGATTCGGAATATTCTCGTGTTCAGATGTCGACATTGAGACCGTTGGGTTACCTCCAGTCGTTCAGACCGATCGTGCACGTTCTTTAAGATCTTCACGTGAGTATATCTTAGTTCGATTTTCAGTGTTTTAGTCGGTGGCTTAGTGTTAGTAATAAATGTTAATATAGAATTCTTATCTCGTAGGTCCTGATTCAGTGGGATCCGAGTGTGAAGCTCGCCCTTCTCAAGATTAGAGCTTATGTGGCTAAGGTGTGTTTCTTGGGGTGTTTTCAGTAAATGTTTTATTCTTGCTTGATTTATTATCTGATTAGTTATGGTTTGAAACTATTTGAAACATCATGCATAGTACAATGAAATGTGTTTTTAAATCAAACATCTAATTTTCAGAAAATATGATACTCGTAAGAGTTCATATTTATTATTTTACAAATCATATCATGCGTCATTTGTTCGAAATAATATTCGGAAAAAACGAGGGAAACCTCCACTCTGACGAGCGAAAGCTCCACTCTAGCGAGGGCAACCTTCACTCGGTATGATATCTGATATTCGGGCATTGCATCATGCATCGGACATCATAACATTTGTGATTTTGATTTATCAGATACACTCTGTTTTCAGAAATGAATTTATCAGGAAAAAATAAAATATTGTTTTGATTCTGTGTTTTGTTTATACAAAAGGATACACTAAGCTCTTTAGCTTATACTATTTAGTTTTTACTTTCAGATACTCAGACTTATTAGGCGGCTCGATACTTGGAGCATCTCGTGTTTTACTCGGATATTATATCAGTATGAACTATTTTAATTAACCTTTCATATTATTACTTTATGTTTTGAAACATTTATGTAATCAGACTTTGGGACCTTTATATTTTGGGATTACTTTAATGCATGCATTTACGAACTTTAATTTAAATATTTTATTATGTTATCAGAATATTTTATAACGTTTGAGTTTTGTAAATGATGTGACGTTTTATGATAATAATTTTTAATTGATAATTATTCTTGGTTTTGTAAAATTATTAAACTCAAGATTTATTACTTGAGGGACAAGTTTTCAAAACTAACTTCCTAGAATCGGCCAATTTCATCTAGGCCGGGTTTAAGGGGTTACATTTAGTGGTATCAGAGCATAGTTCAACCCTCAGACTGTAAGGCTCTTAAAAGTTTTTTTTCGAAATGTTTTCGAATTTTGCATGCATCTGAAATATTTTGGGATAAATAGGAATTTTCTGAAAAAAATTACTACGATATTAAGTGGTTTTGAATTGTTTTAAATCCGAGACTCCAGTACCGATTCTGACTCTAGGTAATTACCTTTTGTAGATAGTTCACTATGCCACCGCGTAAGAGTCCTAATGTATCGTTTGTTCGTGGACGTGGCCATACTGCTGCTTCTGGTAGTGATCATCCACCTTCTGTTGGGCAAATGGGAAATCAGAATGAGATATCGGGTAATGAGATAGATCCGTTGGGATGACATCAGATCGAAAATGATGACTCACTCGATGTTGAGGATACTGAGACAGTTCAACCAGACAGTGCAACAGTTCACCGTTAGTTGCTATGTTATCTTAGACAGTCAGAGGGTCCGAGGAAACCAATATCTACAGAATTTATAGCTGCTGGAATGAAATTGTTTGAGGGTAAAACCGGTACACATCCAGCTGATGTAGAGTATTGGCTAAAGAAATTACAACGGCTGTTTGTTGAGATGGATTATCCAGTTAATCAGAAATTGCGAGCCGTTGTATCTTTGTTAGAGGGTGAAGCTCAAAATTGGTGGGAGTCTATGGTAGATATTGTTCCATCTAGTCATGTCATATGAGAATTTTTCTGACATGCTTTTCAAGATCGTTATGTGGGAGCCGAGTTCTTAGCGAAGTGTCGCGATGATTTTATGAATTTGAAACAGAACAACATGTCAGTGAATGATTATGAGATAGAGTTTCGAAGGTTGGCCAAGTATGCTCCTGGGTTAGTTGCGACCGAGGAAGATAAGTGTGACTAGTTTTTGAAGGGACTTCGACTGCCAATTCAGAGAGATGTTGCAACACATCATGATAAAGTATTCAACAACATGGTTAGTCAGGCTAAAACTGCTGAGAGGATTCTTGCACTAATGGAAAAAGAGGAACTTCAGAATTCTGACCAAGCCGTGAAGCAACCAGACATATCTGCTCAGCCTAGTTTTGTCAACTCGTCTGGAAAGAGGCCTAGAGATGAGTCTGTTCCTCATAGTTATCAGAATGTAAGACCTGCAGTATCGACAGTTTCGTCTGGCAGTTAGGGTAGTTCAAAAGTTCGCCGGCCTATTTCTGTATGTGGTTTTTGCAATAAAAAGTATAACAGATAGTGCAAATTGATGAATAGAACGTGTTTCAGATGTGGTTCCTAGGATCATTACTTAAAGAATTGCCCATGTTCACCTACTGGTTCATATGTACAAATTCAGAGACATGCGTTAGTTCAGGCACCTCACCGAGGTAGATGACAGTTTAGATCAACTGCTTTTAGTACATCTAGTAGAGGTAGACCTGCTCAGAGTGATAGGTCAGCTGGATATGAGGTTAGACGTCCAGGTTTAGTACATCCAACCAGAGCTCGTGTTGGATATGATGATATACATGATGACATAGGAGGTACATATTAATATGTTCAGATAATAATTATATTTACGATGGATTAAGAATTTGGAATAAGGAATTGTTGAATGTGTTAGTCAGTTGTGTCATCTGTTGCTAAGTCTGAAAATTTCGAGGATGAAATTTCTTTAAGAGATGGAGAGTTGTAACACCCCAAAATTTTTCCCAAATTAAAAACCTAAATTCTAAAATCCCTAAATCGATAACCCTAGAATTTAGGTATTTTATATTCGAAACCCTAATTAAGGGTTGGGAATTTAATTTGTATTCAGTTACGTTTTTAGTGACCAATGTGAATTAAGGGAAAAGTTTTAAGTCAATTACGTAAACCTTAAAGGTGCTTAGTGACCTTATGTGTGATTTACCCTTTTTCCTAGAGTATTTACACCCCATTTTAACGCCCAAAACCATTTTTTTTAGCTTTTAGTTTTGTGCAGCCACACTCTCCCCTTTTCTGTCGATATCTCTCCCTCACCCTTTTGTTCTCCGACGAAGCTCCGGTGCCCACCTTGCCACCGTCCGTTTCGCGTGTCATCACCATCATCTTGCTCGTCTTCCATTCGCGAACAAACCCCAATCGTTGGATGGTTCTTATCGGCCGTCATTTGTGAGAAAACGATATTAAACCGTTTGTATCTGTCGTCACCCTCTCTTTTCTTCTTCGTTTTGGTTTGGGTAAGCTATCATAAGTTTTAATCTTTGAGGTTGCTGTGTTGTAATCTTTCATTTCCGTTGTTGGTCGGAATGACCATGGTGGCCACTGTTTTAGTGCTTTCGGTGAGCCGCCACCGTCATAATCTTTTACTGCTGGTATTCCATGTTCGTTGTGTTAGTCGCCGGCGAGCTGTGCAGAATGTGGGATGTTGTTGCTGCTATTGTGCACTTTGGTTGCCGCCCATGCCTTGTCGTGTTGTCGCATCGTCGGTGAGCCATTGCCACCCTTGATGAGCTACCACCGCCGTGGTGTTAGGTTGCCGTCGTCTAAGGGTTTTGGAAACCCTAATGTGTTGGGAATGAACTCTTGTGTTTTGGGCCATTAATTTTGGTTAAGGATTTGTGAGAATGGCTTGTGTTGGGCTAATTATGTAGAATTTGGTTAGACCTAAACCATGAGGCCCAGTTGTGTGTGTGTTGAACCCAAGTTGATCTTAATGAGGGCATGTTTCGGTGAGCCCAAATTGATGTAAATCAGACCAATTGAGTGAACCGCCCATCTTGAACTGAATCGGCAATTGGACCAAACCAAATTTGTTATCAGACCGAACCAGCTTTGGACCTTTGACCCGTTTGACCTGACATTTGACCTTTGAACCGGTTTTGACCTAGAACATTTGAACTTTGACCGGATCTTGACCGTTGACCGAACTTTGACTGTTTGACCGTTGACTTTGGACTTGAACCAGTTTGACTAGAGTTGATAGTTGACCCGTTTGACTAGAGTTGACTTTGACTTTGATCGTTGTCCAAGAGTTGACTTTTTCTGACATATTTCCTCTTAACCTTTCTCGACGTCCTGAGTCTATATCCGCTGCCCGTTTTGCCTAATTAGATCCCGAAAGCTTCGTTTTGTTAATTTTGAGTAATTGTTAGTGGAATTTGATAAGTTATGGTTTTAGAATCTGATTCAGAATATTCTCGTGTTTAGATGTCGACCTTGAGACCGTTGGGTTACCTCTAGTCGTTCAGACCAATCGTGCACGTTCTTCGAGATCTTCACGTGAGTATATCTTAGTTCGATTTTCAGTGTTTTAGTCGGTGGCTTAGTGTTAGTAATAAATGTTAATATAGAATTCATATCTCGTAGGTCCTGATTCAGTGGGATCCGAGCGTGAGGCTCGCCCTTCTCAAGATTAGAGCTTTTGTGGCTAAGGTGTGTTTCTTGGGGTGTATTCAGTAAATGTTTTATTCTTGCTTGATTTATTATCTGATTAATTATGGTTTGAGACTATTTCAAACATCATGCATAATATAATGAAATGTGTTTTTAAATTAAGCATCTGATTTTCAGAAAATGTGATACTCGTTAGAGTTCAGATTTATGATTTTACAAATCATATCATGTTTCATTTGTTCGGAATGATATTCAGAAAAAGCGAGGGAAACATCCACTCTGGCGAAGGCAACCTCCACTCTGTATGATATCGGATATTCGAGCATTGCATTATGCATCGGACATCATAACATTTATGATTTTGATTTATCGGATACACTCTATTTTTCGGAAATGAATTTATCGGAAAAAATAAAATACTGTTTTGATTCTATGTTTTGTTTATACAAAAGGATACAGTAAGCTCTTTAGCTTACATCCCCTTAGTTTTTACTTTCAGATACTCAGACTTATTAGGCGACTCGGTACTTGGAGCATCTCGTGTTTTACTCGGATATTATATCAATATGAACTATTTTAATTAACCTTTCAGATTATTACTTTATGTTTTGAAACATTTATGTAATTAGACTTTGAGACCTTTATATTTTGGGATTACTTTAATGCATGCATCTACGGACTTTGATTTAAATATTTTATTATGTTATCAGAATATTTTATAACGTTTGAGTTTTGTAAATGATGTGACGTTTTATGATAATGATTTTTAATTGATAATTATTCTTGGTTTTGTAAAATTATTAAACTCAAGATTTATTACTTGAGAGACAAGTTTTCAAAACTAACTTCTTAGATTCGGCCAATTTCTTCTGAGCCGGGTTTAAGGGGGTTACAATATGAGTTGTGGAAAGGTCGAAAGCCTTCCTATAAACACTTGAAAATGTGGGGTGTCTTGCCAAGGTAATGGGTCCATTACCGAAACAAATGAAAATAGATCCAAAAACTTTGGATTGTATTTTTATTGGATATGCTGAACATAGCAATGCTTATCGATTTCTTGTGCATGAATCAAAGAATCCTGAGATTCATAAGAACACGATAATGGAATCAAAGAATGCATCATTCTTTGAAAATGCATTCCCTTATAAATCTAGGGAACTTGATCAAAGTTCAACAAAACAAACTTTGGATGAAATGATTCCAAGTGATCAACAAGAGGCTTAAAATGAAATAGAACAAAGAAGAAGCAAACAAGCAAGGGTAGAAAAATCCTTTGGATCTGATTTCTTAACCTTTATGTTGGAGGTTGAACCTCTAACGTATTGTGATGATATACGCTCCTCTGAAGGCACCTTATGGAAAGATGTCATTAAGAGCGAAATTGATTCCATCATGCAAAACCATACATGGGAATTAGTGGACCTTCCTCATGGAATTAAACCACTAAATTCAAAATGAATTTTTAAAAGGAAAATAAAAGCAGATGGAACAATTGATAAGTACAAGGCAAGGTTGGTAATCAAAGGATACCGACAAAAAGAAGGCCTTGGTTACTTTGATACATTTTCCCCTGTATCAAGAATAACATCCATAAGGATGATACTCTCAATAGCTGCTCTGCGAAATCTAGAACTACATCAAATGGATGTTAAAACAGCTTTCCTAAATGGAGATCTTGATGAAGAAATTTACATGGAACAACCTGAGGGTTATGTAGTTTCAAGTCAAGAAAGGAAAGTATGCAGATTGGTTAAGTCCTTGTATGGACTTAAACAAGCACCAAAACAATGGTATGAGAAATTCGATAATGTCATGATGACTAACGATTTCAAAATAAACGAGTGTGTGGCAAATGTATATATGTCAAATCTATAGACATTGGATATGTCATCCTATGTTCATATGTTGATGACATACTTATTGTTGGATGCAACAATGAAATGGTAAAACGTACCAAAAACATGTTAAATTTGAAATTTGACATGAAAGATATGGGACTGGCCGATACGATTCTGGGCATCCAAATCAAAAGGTCACTAGAAGGTCTCATATTAAATCAGTCACACTATGTGGATAAGATTCTTGAGAAATTTAATAAGGAGGATTCTGGCATAGCCTTAACTCCGTTAGACCCTTGTTCACATCTATCAAAGAATCGTGGGAAAAGTATCCATCAAGTAGAATATACAAGAGTCATAGGCAGCTTAATGTATCTCATGAGCTGCACTAGACCAGATATCGCTTTTACTGTGAGTAGTTTAAGCAGATTGACAAGCAATCCAGGGAAAGATCACTGGAAAGCAATTGTGAGAATACTGAGATATCTAAGATATACTCGGGACTACGGACTGTATTATTCCAGAGACTCCGTTGTCTTAGAAGGATACTCTGATGCCAGTTGGATATCTGATATTCAAGATACCAAAGGCACAAGTGGATATGTATTCACTTTGGGGGATGAGTCATGTCATGGAAATCCTCAAGACAAACTATTATAATCAGATCGACAATGGAATCTGAGTTTGTTGCTCTAGACAAATATGGAGAAGAAGCATAATGGCTCCGCCAATTCCTTGAGGATATCCTTGAATGGTCGAAACCTGTGCCCACAGTATGTATACACTGCGACAATCAAGCAACAATTGCTAGGGCACATAGTTTCATGTATAACGGTAAGTCAAGGCATATGCACCGTCGGCATAACACCGTCAGGCAATTGATCTCAAATGGAGTTATCTCTATTGACTTTGTAAAATCAAGGATAACATTGCAGATCCACTAACCAAAAGATTGAATCGAGATCAAGTTGAGAAAACATCGAAAGGAATGAGACTAAAGCCCATGAGAAGTAAAGGCACTATGTGAAGGAAAACCCTACCTAGTTGACTGGAGATCCCAAGATCTAGGTTCAAAGGGACAACCTAATTACATAGGCACGTGCGATCACTGTGGGGGATCTTTCCCTAAGTCCATTCCTATGATGTAAACAATGATAAAAAGTGGTACAGGTTAAGCAAAGCTTTTAATGACCATTGTATGCTTCGGTAAGCCAAGCAACATAAGTCACCTATGTGAGAGTGAAGTGGGGCCGCTTCAAGGAGACTATTAGGCATAGTTCTTTCAAACTCTTGCAGAACTAGGCGATGTCCACAGCCACATGGACATAACCATGAGAACTAATGCTCTTGTTAGAGAGGTAGTTGTGCGAAGTATGTCATCGTTTACACAAACAACTGAACAGTTCAAGGACATCACGTCTACTGGTTAGCTAGTAAAGTAAATATACTTTCACAAGGGAAGGTTCAAAGGAGGAAACCTACCTATCCTATGCAACTATCAATCGTAGATCCTATCACCACATTGAGTCAAAATATTTTGATAAAATCATCAATTTCATTCATGTGGGAGATTGTTGGAAAAATGTGAGAAATTGGAAACTTTGAGCCATATTTTCTACTGGTAAAGGTGGAGGTTTGAATGATGAATTTATTAATTAATATTCTACTCCATGAGACCTTTACAACGGTATCTCATATGCTCAAAATGGGTTGAGAAATGAATGAGAAATTGATGCTCAAAGTGAGGATGTTGTGAATTGTGTAAAGGAAAATAAAAACCCCATATCCCACATGGGTGGGATAACAAGCTTGGGAATGGTTTAAATACACCAACCCACTTGGAAGTCATTGAATGGCTTGAATGAACATTATGCCTCGCGCGCAAGCGCAGGGGTGCAAATCGAAGCTCGTCGAACCCATTCGGGTTGGGGTGCGCTCGCACGTCGTGGGCGACACGAATGTCCGGACCGGTCGGGTCTTTCCTTGGACCTGTGGATATTTTACCACCCACTTCGAACTAATTTTTTCCTTACATGTCTTTTGAATATTCCGAATTTAATAGGATACTGTTGACTTTCCATTAAATTCGGATATTAAAAGGTAATAAAGCAATTCACAGAAAACATATTCGTTTAATAAGTCATTTAATTGATTATTTCCGAATTAAATCGGATATAAAGTCAATGGCCTTTAATTCAGAATATTGTATTTTCCATATTTTCCTCCTCCACTCCCCTATATAAACCATGCATCTCTTCAGTTTCAACACACTCAAAAATCGTTTTCCTTCTCTCGTTCTCTTTACCCCGGTGATAGGCTAAGTCAAGAGTTCAAGTTTGAGATCTCTTTAGTTCATGCTTCTATCGAAGATCTTCTTCTTGTTGTATCCTGGGAGACGAACGACCAACCAAACTCAAGCACCGCGGAGTGGTCGAAATTTGTCTTAAGGAAACTGCTTCTCGCAGGCCTCAACACCTTCTCTACTCAACTTTAATCTAGTTTTGTATTTTCTGCTCTTTTCAATTATTTGATTAAAGTTTTATTTTATTTTTTATCGTCTTGTATTAATTACTCTGTAACGTGTTCTCCCATCATCAAAAATTCAAACCTCGTGCTTTGAACATGTAAAAATACACTCAAAGTAGGCAAATTGACTATATTGAACTTTAAGTATGATACTCTAACTCCCTGGCATAGATACTGATACTCAAATGTTAAAAATAAACTAAATTTTTTGGTGTATAAATCGAGTATCGACACTCATGTTTCATTATCGGTATTGCATGGACAATATCAATACATATAACACCCTTTATCTGGTTCAGTAAACTTATTTGAACATGATAAATTACATTCATAAGTCAAAAGCAAAAATTGGACTATTTTAAAACCTTAACAACTTTCAAAAGCACATTCATCATACAAGAAGTTAGCATTCAAATGACGAACCCTTATGAAAGTGGAACTAAATAATGATCACACACCACAAATATTACCTTTTATGCATGACTTTTAGACCAAATTGTGCTAAATTCAATCCTTTATGGACTTATATGAAATTGATACAACTTGGATGGTTTAAACAAAAAAATGGCCATTTTCTCATTTAACACCGTTTTTTTTTCTTGTTTCGTTTTTATTTTATTAGACTGTTTTTTTTTCCTTCTTTAAATTTCGTTTTCTCTTTGTCTGTACTGCCCATCTATATATATATATATTTTTTCTTTCAGTTTCTCTTTGCTCCAATTTCTTTTTCATTTTATCTTCTCATTCTTCTTCTTCCTCCCCTCCTCGTTCTCGCCTTTTTAGTATTGACTTAAATGCAGTGATTAACCGATACAAGATATTAAGATGTGTGAAATTTGCCTCCATTGTTGAGCTTCTGAAAATAGTTTAACAAAAAAGCAGCAGTTACATTGTATTTAGTTTAACATTGCTTTTGAAAAGTGCAGTAGAAAAATGTTTCTGAAAAATGCTTTCAAAAAATGTTTTATGTATTGTTTGGTTTTAAATAGGAGTATTTGATAGTGTTATCAAAAAAGTATTTTTAAGTGGATAAAAAAGTCCATCTTAAATATTATTTTTAAAAATATAAAAAAATATTTGATGATATAAACGTTGATAAACAAGTAATTGTAATCAAAAGTGCTTTTAAATAAACTAAGCAAAAAAATTATACTTCTGAAAAATACATTTCAAACCAAATTAAAAATCACTTTTAGCGTGCTTTGCATTGTTTTTAACCTAAAAGTAATTTTGAGTCTAGTATAGTTTTAAAAAGGAATAGAGACCAGAGTGTAGAAATTGAGAAATAAAAGGATTAGGTTGTTTTATTTAGGAATGAATGCGCTGGTGAATTTAAAGAAAAGAAATTAGAAAGCATGAAGTTTGGGAAAGGTTATCGCACGTGAGAAGTTTATATCCCACATCGGTGGTTGATTGGGCATAAGGAGTAGAGTGGAGTGTATAAATATGGATGAGGTTGGTTGGCATAAAATCAACCCGTCCTGTCAGGGTGGAGGATGACTCGTCAATGATCGAATAGAGACGGCGGGTCGTGCCAACACCTGGTACATCGAACACACTTTTACAAGGCGTGTGAGTCCCGCCCTACTTAGGTCGGACTTGCTCGTCAATTTTTGGAAGCCACGCCCTCGAGGCTCGGCTCTCACACTCCTTAAGTCTAAACTTGTAAAAAGATTCTTCACCGTCCCACTCTGCTTGTTTCATTTCATGGCGGTGATCAAATGTCCCACGCATGTGCTTTCTTTTTAGAAAAAAATCTGTCTTAAATTTAGAAACCTCTCTTTTTCAGTTCTCGGAGAGACTATGTTTATGTTAACCTCGAAGGCATCTCCTTTTGAACTGGTTTATCACGACACAATTTACCTACTTTATTCTATTCTTTAAAGAGTAGGTATACTTCATCTTATCTATCGTGTCTTACAATTATTAAAAGTTAATCATTATTACAAAATCTTCTGTTGAAACTAAACTCCAAATTCAATCCAGCTCAGCTTGGTTAAATTTGGCATTGTTTAGTATCTCATACAAAGAATGATTGAGATGCATGTTTACAAATATACAATCAGCCTCTTTTTTATATATAATATGTGCCTGTCTCTGTATGGTGTGCAAATCTTCTTTGGGGAAAAAATGTCGGTAATCTCCCTTCCTCAATGAAAAACTTGGGGAGATGCATAATATTCACTCTCATTGAATACAGGTCTTAAATCTTCTTTGCTCATGAAATCCAAGGGGAAAGAAACTAGATGTCCTCTTACCGATTTTAATCTATCCACCGGATCCACTTGTTTTATCTCTCCGTTCTCGTACGTTTCTAATTTTGTGGCGGCTATTCCTAAATCGATTGTAGTGTGACCCAGTCTTTCTTTCCAAAATGCGATGCTTTGTCGGAGTGCAAGCCTGCATTTTAGTTCGTGTCATAATAGGATAACCGAAAAGAAAAAAGAATGAAGGTTTCTAAGAAAGAGGTGTCGTCATACCGGGAATGTATAAGATCACTTGGGACACAGGAAAACACATCCTGGTAGATCGTTGTATTCATCTGCGACATAAATCATCCGCTTAAAAGAGTTACAAATTGTAATCTGTATTTAACAATGCGAAGCATCTAGTCCCGTTAGAAAGGCTAAGTTTCATTACCACTCGAAATTCTTTCTTTCCTTTTAACTGAAGCATTTCAAAATATAAAATGCAAAAGGTATTAAACAAATAGCAATTTCAGTTCTTACCTTCGCAGTCCCAACCCATATATCTTTGTAACTTGAATCAGTAATGGGGTCAATTATTTGGTTTATCTGAGGAGCAAGAAAAGGAAAAGGACAAACACATTTATCAGACAGAATGATGTAAGAGAATGTTAAATATTATGACTGATCTCCAAAAGTCTAGTTCAATGAGCATAATCTTGAATGCAAAATAATTAAACAATGGACGATGGCTCACAAACCTCTCCTCGGTGAAGACCAAGATGTTCAGACCACAATGAGAGGCGAAGACTTGAAGCAAATTTTCCAGCCTTCCACGGATTTCCTCCCATCCATGAATTAACGAATTCTTTGTCTTCAATAAGCACACCAATCTGAAATATTAATCATGACATTAATCTTGTAGGATGAAGTGATACACATATATGTTAGATCCTAGTCAGGGACAAAGATACGTTAAAGTGTTCCATTTCCTTGAAACCATCAACAAACTCTTTTCAATCATATTAAGGCTCTGCTTCGTATTAAGGATGGAAAATTTGTAAATCAACTGCCTAAATTCATAACCACTTTCCTACTTTGAAGCTTAATCGTTACATTAACAGAATTTCATCCTCAAGCTTTTCCGTCTTCATACGAAACAGAGCCTAAAGTCAAACCCTAAATTGAGTTTTTAAATCTCAGCATCTTACCAATCAAATCTATTACAGCCCCCCTTTAAATACGTTATACCAAATTTCAAGTAACTTGTATCTTAGTTCCACTGTATCTTTTTCATTTATCTCAGCAGTCAGCATTTGAACCCGACTATCTTTAAGTTTTCAGACAACATTTAAAAAGCAATCCAGAATGAAGTGATGATACCTCTGAATCTCTTGAGCCGAGTAAACTTCTATCGTTAATATTAGCAGATCCAATTAAGGCTGCACAATCATCAATAATCATGACTTTACTATGCACATAGACCTGAAGGAAATGGAAGGGGACAAATAACTTGTCAAATATGGGTATGCTACATCTCGACTTTCATTGTTAGGTTGCCATGACATTATAAGCCTGTAAAGAAAATTAAGCAGAACCAGAAAATGATAGATGAAGATAAATGCCATTGCAAAGACATACCGGACTGGTAGCCACGGGCCCGCCATCAAAAAGTCTACCGTGTGCTCTAAGACCATAGAAAGATATGTAATCATGAGTTTTAGGACCAAGAAGATCATAAAGATTTTGCAGTATAGAACTTTGTCCTCTGCAAATGGTTCGATACTGCCAATGCATTATGGCTCTCACAGATGCTGCACCAGCATCATCAAGACCTCCCTGTTAAGCTTAAAAATGAGTAAAAACATAATGAAATTATCTGATCTTCAAATCAAAAGAGTATTGGCCAAAAATGAAAACCTGAAAGCCAGGAAGCAGTGGTATGACAACAATAACCCTAAAACACTTCTTCTCATTGTATGCTCGCATTATACGCTGGTATAATGCTTCTAACACGCGATTCCGAATAATTTCATCTCCTGAGAGACCTGATATGAAGAATTGGTTCTGGGAAAGGTTGTGCAAAGGATGAAATAACAGAGAAGAAATGAAGTCATATAATTAATAGATTCTTAGTGAACTGCATTAAAAGAATACCTCTATATAAATAAAGTGTTCTGCTTTCTCAATGAGGGAGCAATAAGCACAGTGAATACTCTCTTCTATTTGGCTGGTTCCAGCAGACCACTGACTGACACTCCTAATAATCTGAAAATTATAGATCAGCACCGATTAAATACTATTTATAGCATAAAGTCCCTCTTCAAATGAAAAAAAAACATTGTACTCTTTAGTCTTTTCCTCTCATGACGGTAATATGCTGCTGTTTATTAAAGTATAAGACATGAAACTCAATGAAATATTAATGTACATTAGCAAATAAGAGTAAGAAATTGAGATATCAAAATACAGAGAGAAAAAACAGATACTATTAGGCAGATGCAAAACTTTTAATAAGTCTTGATGAAAGTACAACCAACCTGACACTGACATGAAGTCCGTGGTCCAACCTGTCCGGCCTCATCCAGAAAACCACCTTGAGCAGCCCGTTCTTGTATTTCCCACCACTCTGAGCCTGAAAGTTCAGCTTCAGGCTGCTTTTTTACATCCGACGATCTCTCATTATAAAACTCCAAGGAGCCAAGGTCATCAACAAAGCCTTTCATAGGCGTGTCTGCAACTGCTGGTTCTATTTTAGACTTTCTGAAAGCAAAAGAAACACTTTTACTGGCAGTAGTGTCCAACCCATTTGATTCCGGAAACCCACTGCAACTATCCAACTCCTTGACCTCTTGATGCAAAAGTAGAGGAATATCTTGAAAAGATGATCCTGAAGAAAAGGAATCCCGTCTTTTGACATCTTTCTTGTTTTCCTCAACATTCTTGCTCTCAAACTCAATTTCCTTGCTTCTTCCCATATAATGAGGAATCACCATATGTTGCTGAGGCATAAGTAGTGGAATTTCTTCTTCATATAGCGCTTTATTTCTCTATATATAAGTAAAAAGAATTCAGAATACCGTTGCAAGTAACAAAATTATTGCGATTTCTATTGCTCACTACATTAGTTCTAAATAAATAGGACCTTGGCATAGTTCCACCGCTGAACAAAATGTCGGGCTATATCTCGACAAGGTGGTCCCCATAGTGCACAATGTACATCATGCCAAGGCATTCGAGGATATTTCCCTCGATCCAATTCATCCTTTACTGTATCTTCCCATGAATTTGGTTCAGATTCCCTGACGAAAATGGAGTCCAAAATTGGTCAGACTGAAACAGAAAAAATCATCCCATAGTTACTCATTACCATGAATATTTAACCTTTTTATCCTTTCACAGAACATTACCAGGAAAGGGGGGGGGGGGGGGGGGGGTACAACGGTCAGTTGCAAACTATTGGAAGTTTTGGAAGTCGTGATCTATTTACAAACTTTGGAACCAATGAAATTCGACAAACTACTGGGAAACATCTACTGAGGCACAAGCTGAAAACCTTGCAAATGATAGAAACTTTAAGCAGAAGCAAGTCACCTCTGTCAAAGTTATGATAGTGTGAAGAATCGGCCAAAAACATCCAACCATAATTCTTGTAATGATGTCTTCCATGGTATAGCAGCACAACAGAATGTTGTATGAACAAAGTATAAAACAACTAATAACAATTGATAGTCATTGCCAGAGCCACGTGAAAAGGTGTTGGTTGACACCCCAAAAATTTTTAGGAAATATTTTTTTAAAAATTTTATATTAAAAATATTAAAAACAAAACTGACACCACTTTAAAAGAACATTGATCACTTTAAAAATAACTGGGACCCCTTAAAAGGAAATTGACAATCAACCCACTTAAAAAATTCATTTATAGAATTTTCTAAATTTTAACGCCATAATCTAAATTTTCTGGCTCCGCCACTGTTGGTACTCATAAGAGACCAAAACAAATGGGCAAATAATTTTAAGAATTCTCTGAAAAGTATAAATCAAA
The DNA here is from genome assembly GCA_030270665.1 of Hibiscus trionum. Classification (NCBI taxonomy): domain Eukaryota; kingdom Viridiplantae; phylum Streptophyta; class Magnoliopsida; order Malvales; family Malvaceae; genus Hibiscus; species Hibiscus trionum. Next base: position 39,080,286 of record BSYR01000017.1, on the reverse strand, counting down.
CATTCAAATTAGAATCTTTGCTTGAACTAAAAGCTTACCTTGGATTGTAGTAGTCTTTTCCGGGCCATACTGAGGGAGGATTATCACCCACCTTGTGTTCAAATGTGTCATAGCGACCAAAACATAAATCAAGTCCACCAATAAAACAAATTTGGTAATCAACAATCACAAGTTTTTCATGGTGGGACCTGTAGGTAAAAGAAATAATATCAGTGTCTAAAGAGATCCAATTTAATATGTTTTACAACTTGAATGCATGTGCATGCTCAGTTTTCCAAGTAATTCATACCACAGATAGACACCAGTAGAGAAGTGATCAGGATAACGCAATACCCTCACATTCTCATGAATGCTAAGAAGTTTTCTCTTGCTATAGACACTATTGATTTTCAAAGCCAGAGCAAGTTCTTTGTAGAGAAGGATGTATATCTGCAGCCATAGACATATTCGCATCATTATTAAGTTAATAATTAAACCAAGCAATAAGCTAATTCAAGATTTTCATATCAGGATTATCCATAGACCTATATAGTACACGAAGATATTAATTTGTTTCCAAAGAACAAAATTGAACACGTATGTAACAATTAAATCAGGTTTGTAAAATTTAAAGGGGATCTAAATCAAACCAAAAGTCTTCAACCATCCAACAGTGAATTCTCTCACTGACAGACAAAAGTGAATGGTGAAAAGGACTAATACATGGTTAACAGACATACAACTAGATACAGGAGTTTTAATTCAGATATAGTCATCAAGATAATGTCCAATATAAAAAATGGGTTTATATTGACTTCTTAGAAATAAATGACATTTTGATAAATAAATAAATAAATGGAAGAGTAGAGTACAACACCTGAACCCCTTGCTTAGCTTTGGCTTCCAGCAAAGCATCAAGCCTAGAGGATGCCTGCTCATGAAAAGGACGACGTAGGTACAATTCTGGGCAAAGCCACCAGCCACAAATAAATATCTGCATAAATTTTAGGATCATGCAATAGGTTTTCTATGCTAAAGAAATCAATTTGACTACAACTCATGTCAACCTGCAAGGGTAAAAAGGACAAACCTCTGATTTAGCATCTTCAATTGATGAAGCTATTGCATCAAAAGCTGCCCTACCATCCACAAACCATTGAGCCTGACTACCATCTTCTGTCAAACCCCGTGGAGGAGCAAAAGAGCCAAAGCGATGAGGATGGCACCAGCCCTCAGGGGGTCGAAGCCCAGCATCATTAATTGCGGCAACCCAATCTTTAGCTTTAGCACTACTTTTAGTTCTTAACCTTACGCTCCGGATTCCACATGTGACCTTTTGAAGTTCCCAATTATTTGTTAGAAAGTGATTTCTCTAGATATATTCATCAGAGATACACCTTAACCCACCATTATGGAGATAAATAGTTTGGTTTTTTGGGTAGTGAGAAAATCTTACACCCTAAAAAAATCAATGGAAAACCCCCACAAATTTATCTCGATTCTAAATTTTTTATCCCTAATGTGATGTCCGTAAAGGTTAATTTATCAGAGCATTTTTAGGATTAAGTGTCGCTTTGGATGGCAGAATAGCACAATAGGTTTTTTAATGGAAGAAAATTTTGTCAGGACTCAGGGTTCTTATCCAAATCACAACAAGAAATTGTAAGTAACAATAAAGGTCATTGATTATGAAAAACAGCATCCTAAACGTAAACCTTACTAGTAAAATATTAAATAGAATAAAATGCCCATCAGCAGGAAAAACTCTCCACAGAGTGAACACAGCAAGTACTCTACTGACCTTAAAAGCATGGCGTAAAGGATTACGTTCCTTTACTTCAACTGCTAACGATGCCCGGCCCTCGGTGTTACCAGCCAAGGCAGGTAATACATCAAAAACAATTATATCTAAGGGTTTTGTATCCAGAGGATCTGCCAGCAAGGCCAAGAATCCCGGTTTCAGCACAGCCCACACCTGTAAATAGTTATCAGTAGTAAGAACGGAGAAAACACGGGTTGATTGAATATGATAAGATTTGAAAATGCCAAAATGGTAGCAAAGGAATGTAACTTCAGCAAGGCAATATAAAACAATGCCAGTGCTCAGAAGCATAGAACCAATATATGACAACAATTAACCCATTAGGAAAACCTCTTCTCAAATCTTATTATCTTATTTTGATTTAACCCATTAAACAGCAGTAGGATATCCTTATACATATAAGCAGTAAGCACAGCAGACCAAATGATATCTCTAGCTGAATAACAAAACTTTAACACTGAGTTTACCTCCTATCAAAGGAGTATTTAGACAGAGGAGAGAAAATTAGTATATGCTGCAGCACATGCACGTCCAACACATGTTCTGAAACAAGTGCATTTTTTAAGTTGAATATAAACCAAGATCTCAAAAATGAGATTGCATTACCTTTTGCCAGTTGTCATTACAGCAATTGAACCAGAGACATGCACAGCATCTATCAGAGTCGTCATCATTCTTGGCAAGTTTGGGTAGATGCTTCACCATTATATAGTCTTCCTTCAGCTTAGGGCCGTACTCAGGAGAAAATGACAACTTCGAAACCTCCAAAAACTTGCAAACCTACAAGAAAATTGACAGAGATACTATAAAACAAACAATAAAAGAGGGGGATAGAGAGTGTGTGCCTTAGCACGCAAAAGTGCCTAAAGCCCTTTCAGACGAGATACATTGGATCAGCACACAGTTGACAAACCTAGGCATTCTTTTCTGTAACGCAACAGGCCAAGAAAAAGTTATCTGATTTAAATTCTATTAAAACATCTTTGATTTTTTAATTTTTCCCATTGGTTGTAACTGTAATAGTATAGAAGGGGGAGATAACAAACTCTTTACTTTTTAAATATTTGAATATTCAAGAACATACACGAGACCATAGGAAATCATGCATTATCAACAAAATAAAAAGAAATTTTGTATGTTCAGCTCTTTAAAGTATATGCTGGGAATACATATCTTAAGCTTATTTTTGTATATTGCACACACACATGTAGACATACACATATTGCATCTTATTTTACTCAGGCGGGCACATTTTTCGTGCCTTGGGTCTTAAGAAATATAATCGTTCTAATGGCTAGACTGCACCTTGCCCTTAGCAACACATGAATAGAGCAATGAAACTCAAAACATTCAACACACAATATTTATCAATCACATTCAGGGACAGAGCTACCCGTACCCGGTTTTTTGGGTCAAATTACATTTTAGGTTCCTCTCACTTTGAAAAATTAAGGCCTCGCCCCAATTTTTTGGGTCCAATTAGTTTTAAGGTCCTTCTCAGTTTTGAAACTAGACAAATCAAGTCTTGGCCCCAATTTTTCAGTTTAAATACTTCTTATGTCCTTGCTTATTTTGAAATTAAGCTTGATCTCCATTTTTGGTCTAAATACTTCTTAGATCCTTTTTAGTTTCGAAATCAGGCAAATTAGACCCTCACCTTCCAAATTTAAATTTTGAAATTGATGGCTAATCAGACAATAATCCTCATTTTATTATTATTTATCCCCCCCCCCAACAAAAAGGGTTCAACAACTTTTAATGCCCCTCTCAGTTTTGAAACTAGAAAATTTAAACCATAACTCGCATTTTTCTGGTTTAACTCTTAGGTCCCTGTTTATTTTGAAATTAGGGAGAGAACACTATACATACCATAATGCTAGTAAACCCATATTATAAGTGATAGGTACACCCCAAAATGCTAAGAAACAGTAATTACATAGGGTATGTATAGTGTTCTCGCAAATTAAGCTTGATCTTCCTTTTGGTTTAATACTTCTTAGATTCTTTTTAGTTTCGAAATTGGGCAAATTAGACCATGACCCTTCAATTTTTAAAATTTTAAATTAGATTTAATAATCAGACATAAACCCTTATTTTATTAATATTTATATCCCCCTCCCAGGCTTCATCTACTTAACGTTTGTTGCATGCAAAATAAAAAAAAGGAAAGCTAGATTGAACTTGGTGTTCTATTATCAACACAAAACACAAGATATATCGTCTAGTTTCTAGGCATAGTAGAGACTATTAATGGAATGTCTAATGCCTAATATGAAGATAAATGTAGGATGAACGAATAATTCCACAAATGCATTAGGCTGTAACCATTTTTGAAATTTGTACCTCTCGAGAGTTTACAATATCCATATTTCCAAGAAAATGATTCAAATATTCTTGCATGGCAACCTTTGCTCTCTCAGACACAGAAGACTGCCTTCCTAAGGCTGGTCTAATAACTGGAAGAGCAGCAATTGATGGAACATCCCTGAGTATATATAATACAAATGAAAAGGCACTTGTAAGTTGCAAGTGCTGGGAGTTAAATTTTCTTTTATTTTCTAGGAAATTTTGTGACAGAAAATACCTGTTTTTAATACTATCATCTTGATGTAAAGGAAGAGCATCATCATCCGGTTCATCATCATCTTGCACAACCGGCGAATGTTCTCCTATCCCTAGATTTTGAAGCCATTCTTTAACCTTTAATATAATAATATTCAGCGTGAAAACCACATTCAAATTCTTAAATTTTTTTCCGAAGCAAAGAGTTACTATTTAGCAAAACAGAAACAAATATTGACGTATTGTTATGCACACACCTGCTCCTGCTTCTCGTGAATTTCTTCAATAAACAATCGTCTCTTCAAAGCAAAGTGCAAGTAAAAAACCTGTGAAGCCTTCTTTATTAACCGCCACTTAAACTGAAGAAGAATCAAAAACGAAGAAATTAGTACGATTAGGGAAAAAAAGAATTTAAAGATCAAAACACAGAATCTGAACTTAAAACTATCAAAGTTAATTTACAAAGATTTGACGGAGAATTGAATAACGAAAAGGGAACTTGCTTGCTTGTATCGGAATTCGATGGTATAAGATAAGAGCATGGGACTGATATCGCCGGCATCTGGTCTGGAGACGGAGACGATGGTAGCTTTAGGTAACTCGTCGAAAATCCGAGTTGACTCAGAGGAGGAGACGAATGATGAGGTCCTGGAGGTTAGCGGCTCCAATTGCATCTGGTAGTACCCGGGCCCATCTCCCGACATCAATTGCTCCGACGCCATGGAATTGATCGGTAAACGGAAGATCCAATAATTTGTTTCTTTTGGATCGGAAGAAGACTTGAGAAGAAAGCGAGCGAATAGGATTTGAATTGGGGTTTTCCGTTTTTTCTCCTTGGAATGTAGATTGGGAGCAAAAGACTGATCCCTTTTTTTGTGGCAGGTGGGGGACGTAGCGACGAAGAAAAAGATGAAAGCAAGACGACTCAAGTTCAACAAGAACAGTGGTTTAATAATATTTTCCGGCAGCCCAGTTTTGATCATTACTAATAAATCATATACTTGTTTAAATTTAAATTAATTATTTGTTACATTAAAATAATCAAAAAAATCAATTAAATTTTTAAATTTTTAAATTTTTTTATACCCAATAAAATATTATACTTAAAAATTTCATCAATTGGTCCAACTATCGTTAACTTATTAGATTTAATATTTTTTAAATTAATTAGTGTAACGTTTAATTAGTGTAACGTGTCGCGTTTATAACTTGATATATTTAGAGTTTTTTATTTTATTTATAATATCTTTTAAAAGTTAAAAAAATTATAAAAAAATAATTTTTTAAAAAATCTTAATGTAACAAGTTCATAATATTTTAAGTAAAATCTATAATAAAAAAATTGATAGTCAAGATTAGTTAAAAGACTCAATTGATTTAATTTATTGATTATAGGACCTAATTAAATGCAAAAAAAAATCAAAAGCTTAATTAATTTTTTTTAAAAATTTAAATACTTCAAGCACCCTTAAATCATAATCATTTACTTCTTCAAGCTCTTGAATGATATTTTTTTAGTTTCCCAACAAAAACACATAAAGTATTTTTTTCTTCTTGTGTTAAACTAATATTTTCGCACTTATTAGCCGACCAATATAGAAGTAATCCTCTTAACCGAACCTTTTCCATTACTATGTCAAAATTCGAATGAAACTTTGACTTTGCTTAAGGAACTAATGCCTCATCCCGCTAAACCAATTAATTATCGGTAATAAAAGTTAATTTTTTAATAACAAACTTGTCATTTAAATTATTTTAAATTATATATTTTAAAACTAAATGAAAAAATCAACAACTGACAAAATAATTGAGACAAAAAATAATAATCTTTTAAAATTTAACAAAGTATTTATTTTAAGATACTCTGACAATGGAAAAAGACACAAATATTGTTGTGGTAAATTTTTTCCCAAAATATTGATGTAGGCAGATTAATTCTAGAAATATTGTGGTTTGAACAGTACCTTTAAAGTCGGTACCTGATGCAGCCGAATTTCAAAAAAGAAATTCCTAAAGGCGTGCCCAACTGAATTCGGCTTTGGGGAAATATAATTTCCCTGAAGTCACGCTCATTTGAGCTCAACTTCAAGCCAAAGTCGATACTATTTGGATCCGACTTTAGAGCTATCTCTGCATCCCTGAAAAGGCTGCATGTTGTGCATACATGAGACGGCAGAGGGGCTGCATGCATGAAACACGGGAAAGGAGAAAGGGTAAAAAAATAGGCCTTGTAAATTGGGTATATAATTAGGATTGGTTGGATGAATTTGGAATTTAATTGGGTAGGTGATATGAGTGGTTAAGATTTAATTTTTGTGAGGTTAAAAGAAGGATGGGTTGAAGGTAGATAGTGTAGAGGGAGAGAAAATATTTTGAAGAAGAAGAAGAAGATTTAGAGAATTTTATTAAAGTAAGTATTTTATTTTTGTAATTTATCATTATTATTTTGAATAATTATAGTAAGTAGTATTTTTGTAATTTATTTATTTTTGTATATTTTATTTTATAGTAATTACGAAAATTAGATTTTTGTGTTTTAAAGTTAAAATTTATGATTTTTTGTGTTAAATAGGTGGTTGAGAGAAGAAGAAACTTTGAAGAGAATATAGTAAGTTAAGTTATTTGTTTGATTAATTTTGAAGTTGTTGTTTGAATTTTGTGTTAAACATGTGGTGATTTGAGAAATATTTTGTTGTATTTTATTGTTCAATTTAAAATCGTTAATTTTTTAATTTTTATTTTGATGTTTGAATGTTTTATGTTATTTGGAGAGAATATAGTTTGAAAATTTTGTGTTAAATAAGTAAAGATTTGGGAAGAAAATATAGTAAGTAAATTAATATTTTATTGTTTAATTTAAGTTCGTAATTTTTTTAAATTTTTATTTGATGTTTGAATTTTCGATGTTATTTGGAGAGAATATAGTTTAAATATTTTGTGTTAAATATGTGTAGAGATTTTGAGAATATAGAAAAATTGTTTGAATATAAGAGAAAAAAACATTTATTTTAATTTATGGTTGAAGAAGATATTTAAGAAGAAAATATAGTAAGTTGATTTGATTTGTATTTTATTGTTTTATTTAAGTTCGTAAATTTATTTATATTTATTTATAGGTGGTTGAATAAAAACGGTGCTAAATTGATGATTTAATTAGAAAATAAGCAAATACGTAATTAAATTTCAAGTATTGAAATCTTTTCCCTTTGATATGGTAGTTTAAAGTAAGATTATTTGAGTTATTTTTTATTTTATTATAATTGTTATTTTTTAATGTGGTAGATTTAGTCTCGGTTTACTAATATTTTCTTACTTGCCATGTAAGATGGCTGAGAAAGCTCCATTGTTGCATCTACAGAATCGACTGCATTAGGTTGATGAGATGGTATAATTTTTTAAAAATTATTTCATTACGAAATTGGTCACTTCTGTGTTTTTTGTTAATAATTATGTTTAAATAATGTGTTATTTACAGGATGCAGATGAAACATTTACACATCATTTGTGCATGGTAGACCAATCCCTAAACCACAGAATCGAGAATTTCTTATATATGGCAGGATTTTATCATGCCAAGTTCCTCCGTGGGTACAAGTTGGTGCCCGAATTGATTACCGCTCTAATTGAGAGTTGGAGGCTTGAAACACATACCTTCCATATGCCTTGTGGAGAATGCAGATCACCTTGAGGATGTGGTTTATCTTATTGGGGTCCCACTAAACAGGAAGCCAGTGGTCGAGCGTACCTTAGGCTCAACGACTAAAATTTGTCAAAGGTACCTTGGGAAGGAACCCTATGGAAGTAACATGAGAGGGTCTCGTGTGAAAATGAGTTGGCTAGATAGAGAATTTCAACTCGCTGAGTCTAATACAGTAGATGAAATTTATATAATCAGTCGAGCATATATCCTACAGATGATTGGAGGTATACTGATGCCGGATAAATCTGGCAATATGGTCAGTGTAAGGTATCTTCGTTTTTTGGATACTCCTTGGGAACCTGGTTGTCAATATAGTTGGGGATCAACTATATTAGCGTGCTTGTATCGCGAGGGTGCTTTACTGCAAAAGGGTCATAGGGTAGGCGGTATTAGTGGTTGTCTGTTATTGTTGCAAGCGTGGGCTTGACAATGACTTCCCTTTTTTATACCACTTACTCGAACATTTGTGCAGTTTCCTCTCGTTGCAAGGTAAATATATATCCTTATTCTTAGTTGAATCTGTAAATTAATTAAATTAACTTGTTATTTAAATATATTGTGATTTGTATGCAGATGGTGCGAAGAGAAGCATGAGACGAGTTGGCGTACACCAATGTCAGGGTTTGTAGATCTCTTATTGATTCTCATTGTCAAGAGCAGGTATATGAATGGAAAGTAATTTTTGACGTTAAATGTGTTTTTCACATTTTAGTTAGTTAGATGTATTATTTTAAACCATTATTTTTTTACAGTTTATTTGGAAGGCCTACAAAGATGACCATATATTTGTACTAGAATATTTGACGAAGGATTCACTTTCATGGTGTAGTGATACACCATTGATCCATTTCTCTACTGTCGAGTTCCACTCTGCAGATAGAGTGTTGAGGTAATTTGGCTTCCACTAGCCTATTTCGCGCATTCCACATGACCATTACCATCTTCATGCCTATGATGGACGTGGCAGACCAGATACGGATTGGGAAGTCAAACATAGCGAGTATATTACTTTGTGGAATAACAGAGGTTCATCGTTGCTGGAACACAATCCAATGGAAGCTGCCGATTTTAATTTCGAGAGTTCAGAGTACATGATCTACTATTATAGTCATGGAATGTCGTACTTAACATATCAACCTGAACGAGAGGAATGCGAAAGGTTCTAGAAAAAAATATTGAGGCAAAAGTAAATCATTGAAGGCTGCAGCGGGCTCATCACAGGGGTAACAGATTGGTAGTAGAGACCCTACGGGTTGGCTAACGACATGAGAGCCAGATATAAGCAGAGTAACACCAATGACTATATGGGAAAAAAACCAACTCCTACTTGTGTACAATTGGAAGTGGCCCCGAGATCCTCGGATAACATAAGGTTTTTTCAGCCTGCTACATTTGTATATCCACCAGTGGGCTCGAGCTATTCAGGTAATGTGGGAGGGAGCTCTTCAGGTAATGTAGGGTTTGATGATCCTAATTTATATCGACCCAAGTTTATTTCGCCACAGACACCCAATTACTCGAACTTGGGCGAGAACATGGATTTTTTACACCTCTTGTGGCCAACCCCAACCCATATGGTGCCATTTCGCCAATGATGACTGTCTCATCGAGTGTTCCTCAAGGATTGATCCCTCTTTATCTATATCAACCCAATTTTAGGACCCTCTGTGTTCAGCAAACACCACCGCAGTCCTTGTTCTTCACAGGTGGGCCAGTTGGAACCGAGAATGAGAACGATGATGATGGCGATGAAGAGCAGCAACTTCAGCCCCGTCGTCGACATAACCCCGATTGGTCTCGTCATCCACCGGGGTGTGGTACCGGTAGACATAAGCATCGTTAGCTTTTTTTTTTATTTCAAGTAGTTAATAACTGGACTATGTTAAAATGCAATGTTTGGATAATTTTTTTTTTGTATATAACATTGCAAGCAAATCAGATGACCAAGAAAGAAAGTTGTTTAGTTTCTTCTATCATTCGTTTTTATTATACTCAATCGATTATCCAATTTAATTGGTACAATATAAGATGGAGAACTGAATAATCTGAATTTAGCAATTGTTGATATAACAATTTAAAAGAAAAATGTTTTTCGACTTAATCGATTATATTAGATCTTTCAAAAAAATAATTTAAAGTCCAAACAAACTTGAATATTTTCAAATATGAACAATTCAAATTAAGTAATTAAATTGAATTGTTTCATAACATAACATAACATTTTCAAATACAAACATTGGAAATCACCGAGGCATTGACACGAATCTTGGTTCATTTAGACAGTTTGATCTGGAATATCCTTTAGCCCTACATATGGTACATCTCTTTCGTTGTCCCTTCTCTCTATCATGAAGATCCATACTGGTATAGATGTGAGTCGATCTAGGTCGGCCATTTGGAGATCTACGGAGTGTAGGATCTGGTAACCATTTTTCATACTCTATCGACGACCAATAAATTGAATTTGCAATCGGTGGGAACTCACTTCTGTAAATATTGACCATCCTGTGGAGATTGAAGCATTCATCAACAAAAGTGTACGGGTCAACCCCTACATGCATACACGCTGCAACTGCATGAATACATGGATATCGCCATGCCTAGAATACTTCACAATCACACCAACTATATCTGAAATCGACTCAAAATATATTTGAGTGTGTTGCTTTGTTGTTGCGTCTGGAACCAACAACATCAAATGTCTGATTAGTTTGGTCGAAGCTATGAACCTTTAGCGACGTTGCTTTCATCATGTTCTCTGTCATTTTCGTCACAAGATTGGGAGCCCAACTTTGCCCCTTATTTAATAAGGCCTCAACTCCCTTCCCTTTAACTACCCAAACTTTCGCCAACCTATAGTGCGTCTCTTTCACCAGGCTTGCTATTGGGAGATGACGTGATCCTTTTAGTACTCCATTTATGCACTCCACAAGGTTGGTAGTCATTTGCCCATATCGTCTACCACCTTCGTCATATAATTGGGCACATCTTTACCTTTCGATTTCGTTTGCCCAACTCCAAACCCACTCGCCGTACTTCATTAAATTTGCCATATTCCTCTCAAAATGTGGTTGCGTTAGTAGATATCTTGTGTCATAATATTATTAGTATCGACACAAATCAAACATAAATAAATAAATGCATATGCATATGCAAATATAATTTAGGTTGAAAAAAAGATGCTTACCCAAGCTTTCATTCTCACTGCGAAGATATTTATTTTTGAACCGCTCGTAGCAGTTCTTACTGATATGACGAATACAGTAGGCATGATATGCGTTCGGTGATGTTCAACGACTTTCGTCTTAATTAATTGCTGCTTTGATACTCGTCCCTCGATCGAATATAAGGCATACCCCATCTTCTTGGACGACATGCTCACATAAATTCGTCAGAAAAAAATTCCAAGCGTCCGCCGTCTCCTGCTCAACAATTGCGAATGCAATCAGGAAGATATTGTTGTCACTATCTTGTGCAACATCAACCAACAATATATGAGAGTATCTCACGTATAACCATATGCCATCGACTTGGATCATACGTTTGCAATAGGGAAAGCCTACGACGGCAGGCTTGAATGCCCAAAAAAGTCGATGAAAAAAGTTATGGCCTTCTCGATTGTACGCATTCTTGGTTTGATACCTCACTATGGTGCCCGAGATAAAATGTGTCCGTGCTAGTAATAAAGCTGGTAGCTCATTGTACGACTTATCGTAATCACCGTACACCAAGCCCATTGCCTTATCCCTTGCATGCCACGCCTTCTTGTATTCTATTTGGTATTCAAATTGCTGCGCAATGCTTGCATGAATCGTTGAAACTGGAACCTGTGGATTTGCTTCAACCAACTTCATTATGTGATGGCTTATTACGCTGGAGTCCAATTTCTGATGGTCTTGGTCGATGGAAGTTCGTAAGCATGTGTGAACACCATTATACTTTGTGACCTCCCAACGATTTGACCTCTGCAGCTTCGTCACTCGGATCTTCCAATTGTACCCTTGTCCGTATTTCACACATTTGGCAAAGAAAGTCCTCTAGCTGGATCCTGCGACAAAGTAGTCCACGTGGTTCTTGATGTTGTACTCTTTCACTACCAATATAGTTTCGTTCTTGTCATCAAATTTAAGCTTAACATATAATTCACCGTGTTGACTCGAGGTTAATCGGGGCAAATCCGAGAATTCAGACGCCCTCATTGCATCGAAATCCACCGAACTCATATGAGAATAAGGTTCATAGAATGTAATGTTGCCCCCGGACGAAACAAATTCTCCAACACCAAAATCAGGGGCTGCACCGACGTTATCAGAGAACAAATCATGATCCCCAATATCTTCATCTTCGCTGGAATCATCAAGTGATTCTCCCCATCAACCTCGTAAGGGTTCGACATCAGCTTCAACAGTAGGATCAACACTCGGCTCGTGTGATGAAGCATATGTTGAAGGCTCGGCTTGATGAAAAGCATTTGATATCCCACTTGTCAACATTGCAACAAAACTGCCTCCAGGCATAACAATTTCATCACCAAAATTCATTTGAGTTGATTCTCCAACTACGTTTGTAGATGGGTCGGGAACATCATGCACCTCGGAAAACAACTCGATATATCGAATTCCTATAGAATCATGTTCTACGATCATCATTGCAACATTGTCATCATCTTGGAGAGTAATTGCACAATATCTGAGCAGATTGTCATATGTCATCTATCGGTAACGTAGACCATGAATCTCTTTCCTAATTTCTCTGATATTTTCTCCTTCATTTCTCGAAGCATGATTTCCTTCTCGAATCTCATCTTCGTACTTCTTTCAGAATCAAATACAAACGTAAACCATGAATCTCTTTCCCAATTTCTCTGATATTGTCATATGTCATATGTCCATTGTAATGAACAATCGCCATAAATTTTTCGTTGCTCATTTTCTCTGCATGATCGAAATAAAACATACTAAATCAAAATGCTCATAATAAAATTAAAAAATAACTCCGGTTACTAATATCATGGATGAGTTTTTTTTCAAACTTTTAATAAATATATTATATAAATTTTCTAAAATATATAGTTTGAATATATTTCCTAATAATATATTTATCCTATAAAAATGAACATAATATTTTTTTTCTAACATAGTAAATCAACTTTTCTCCACTATCTAAAATATCCAAATCCAATCCAAATTCGAACTAACTCAAATAAACTACATGAAAAAATTAAAAATATATGAAATATACAAAATAACAAAATAAAATTACCAAACTAAAAAAACAAATCTATAAAAAATATCGAATCTACTTACAATCTTTTCTCCATATTTTCTTTATCTTCTTTGAAGAACTAATGTTTTGATATAATAATTGATAATAGTTTTGGACTAAATTGAAAAGATTTCAAAAGTGCCTTTAAGTCCAAACAACTTTGTAATAAGTTAGTGGATGTGTTTAAATGGTTTTGGCAAAGTTTAAAAGGTTTTAAGTAAGCAAACTAGGATTTTCAAGGTACCCATTTCGATACAGGGGGACATGTTTCGAAACAGTTTGAAACTGCCAAAACCCGTATCGAAACAAGGCTTGTCCGTTTCGATACAGAGGGTTTTCTTTTCGAAACACCCCTTTGATGTTTCGATACGCCCAACGATCAAGACCTCCCCAACGGCTATTTTCCCAACGACATTTTAAATTGCAGCTCAACTGTCACTGGTTCCGAAACGGGGTTGCTACCGTTTCGATACTAGATCAAAAGTGTTTCGAAACGACCAGAATCGTTTCAATATGGCTTGCTGCATCAGACTTCAACGGCTAGTTCTAAAGAAGGCTGTTCTGATACGGGCTCGCTTGTTCCGAAATGGACATCACCAGAACTGCATTTATGGTGGGAAATAAAGTCTCCAAGGGCTCCAAAACAACCCCAACGGTCCTCAATGGCTACAAACTCTATTGGGAGTATAAAAGAGACCTCCAAGCATCAAGGATAGGTTAATGCTTCAATTATGAACAACTATATGATGTCAAATTGTCTTTATGACTTAAATTGTTCATTCATTGTATAGACAACACTTGTGAGCCTAAATTGTCAAATTTGCTCAAGTGTTTAGGTTTGAGTGAGTGAGCTTAATATTGCAAACTATCTACCTAGTGAGGGATTTTAAGTTTGCTCTAATTTCTCTTGTAAAGAGGGTTTACTCAAGCTTTGGGTTAGAAAGCTTTGAGTGTGTAAAGGTTGCCTTCTTAGCCTAGAAAAGGGGAAGAAATTCAAGAGTGAATTTGTTGAAATCCTTGGTGAGGAGCTAATGTAGTGGATGTAGGTGCTTGTTAGAAGGCCGAACCACTATAAATCCTTGTGTCTATTGCCTATTTTTCACCTCCCACAAAATCACACAAATATCCAACTTCTCCACCACTTGGCAAGCTAGAACGGTTGAAGAAAATCGAGCACATAAAACTCAACAATTGGTATCAGAGCTTGGCTCAATCGAAGAGGATTAACATCCTATTGATGTGATCCGAGAAGCTCGATACATCTATCCAACCAACCGAAGCTATGGCACACTCAACCGACAAGCCACTATTCTTCAACGGTGAACACTATGCCTATTGGAAGAATAGGATGAAGTTCTTCATCAAGGGTAAAGATTATCATCTATGGGACCTTGTTGAAGATGGATCGTTCGTTCTAACAAGAAGAAAGGCAGATTGGAATTCCAACGACAAGAAGATGATGGAGCTCAATTTCAAAGCCTTGCACTTCATCTTTTGTGCACTTAGCCTCAACATCTACGTTAAGATGTCTTCTTGCGAAAGTGCCAAGGAAGTTTGAGACAAGCTTGAAGTTACATACGAGGGAAAAAACGAAGTAAAGGAGACCAAGATTGGCCTCCTCAACCTAGAGTATGAAAACTTCAAAATGGATCCGGAAGAGGACATTGAGAAGATGTTCCATCGATTCTCCACCATCACTAATGGACTCGAAGGCTACAGAGAAGCCATCTCGGAAGAAAAGCTTGTTTGTAAGCTTATATGTTCTATTCTCGAGTCATGGGACTCGAAAAAAACCGCCATCATCGAAGCCAAGAATCTTAAGACCTTAAAGCTTGATGAACTCATGAGGTCACTTCTCACTCATCAAATCATGAAGAAAGAAAAATAAGAGTAGAAGAAGAAGGAAGAGATAAGAAAGGTGAGGAAAAAGAAGATAATAGAGCTAGGCATCCATGTGAATGCCATTGCTCTCAAATCCTCAAAGTGCAATCATGTTGAATCAAGTGAGGAGGAAAGTGAAGATGAAGAGATGGTTCATCTCTTCAAGAAATTCTCCCGATTCATGAAGAGCAAGATGGATAAATCCAAACATGAATCTTAGAAGAAGATGAAGGATTCCCACAAGAGCTACAAAAAGGGATCATCTTCAAAGAAAGCATATGTGGCAATATGGAGTGATGAAGACTCCACCGATGAAGATGAAATTGCCAACCTATGCTTCATGGCCCTCAATGAGGGGGAGGTAACTTCTAACTCATCTATTTCAAATTCATATACTTTTGACGAATTACAAGATGCCAATGATGATTTGCTTTTGGAATTCAAGGCATCGTTTTCAAAGAACAAAAAGTTGGTTTCAAAATTGAAAAGGAAAATGATTTGCTTTCCAAAACAAATCTAGAGTTTGAAGCAAAACTTAAAGATTTTGAGCTTAAAGTTTTAGACTTACAAAATTTGCTTCAAACGATAAAAAAAGATCATCAAAAGGAAATTGATGATCTTAAGAAAGAAAATATTTTGATTTTCAAGGAACTAGAAAAGAAAAATGATTTTGGAAAATCAAAATTTTATCAAAGACAATCTAGTGCCCCTAGATTTATTAATGGAAAGTTTTAGAAGTGTTTCGGTCCCAAAAGGACTAACCACTTCAACTAAAAAGGATGAAATTGAAAAATGGATTCCTAAGGGGACTAAATTTTGTGCAACTAATGTCTATGGATCCAAAGCAATTTGGATACCAAAAATTACTTGATTGTCTTGTTTAAGTGTGATGGAGATTGATCAACAAGTTCAAATTTGAGGGGGAGCTCCATGCACACAAGGAAGAACACTTGAAGAATGAAGGCTTCACATCCTCCATTGAGTTAAAGTGTGGTAAAATCTAGTTGTTTTTTATTTGCTTAATTTGATTTATATATTTTTTTAATTCAACTAGATTATCATATATGTTGAACTAACTTTTGATGATGCTTTGAGTAAGGGGGAGCCATTTTAAAACCAAAATTCTTATATGTGTCATTTTTTTAACCTCATAAGTTATTTTGAACTTAAAGTTTTTAAATTCTTTTTGATATAACAAAAAGGGGGAGAGTTTGGTTTGAAAAATTGATTTTTCAAGTGAATAAGGGGGCTTTAACTTCTTTTAATTTTTGAAATCAGCTTTAACTTCTTTTAATTTTTGAAATCTCTTATTTAAATTTTTAAAATCAAAGGGGGAGAATCCCAAACAATTTTTCAAGTTGGTTTTATTATATCAAAAAGGGGGAGATTGAAGAACTAATATTTTGATATAATAATTGAAAAATAGTTTTGGACTAAATTGAAAAGATTTCAAAAGTGCCTTTAAGTCCAAACAACTTTGAACTAAGTTTGTGGATGTGTTTAAATGGTTTTGGCAAAGTTTAAAACATTTTTAAGTAAGCAAACCAGTATTTTCAAGGTACCCGTTTCGATACAGGGGGACCTATTTCGAAACAGTTTGAAACTGCCAAAACTCGTACTGAAACAGGGCTTGTCCGTTTCGATACGAAGGGCTTTCGTTTCGAAACACCCCTTTGGTGTTTCGATACGCCCAACGGTCAAAACCTCCCAACGACTATTTTCCTAACGTCATTTTAAATTGCAGCTCAACTGTCACTCGTTCTGAAACGGGGTTGCTACCATTTCGATACTAGATCAAGAGCATTTCAAAACGGCCAGAGGCGTTTCCTTACGACTTGCTGCATATGACTTCAACGGCTAGTTCTGAAGAAGGTCGTTCCGATACGGGCTCGCCTGTTCCGAAACAGACATCACCAGAACTGCATTTATGGTGGGAAATAAAGTCTCCAACGACTCCAAAACAACCCCAACGGTCCTCAACGGCTACAAACTCAATTAGGAGTATAAAAGGGACCTCCAAGCATCAAGGATAGGTTAATGCTTCAATTGTCAACAACTATATGATGTCAAATTGTCTTTAGGACTTAAATTGTTCATTCATTGTATAGACAACACTTGTGAGCCTAAATTGTCAAATTTTCTCAAGTGTTTAGGTTTGGATGAGTGAGCTTAAGGTTGAAAACTATCTACCTAGTGAAGGATTTCAAGTTTGCTCTAATTTCTCTTGTAAAGAAGGTTTACTCAAGCTTTGGGTTAGACTTTGAGTGTGTAAAGGCTGCCTCCTTAGCCTAGAAAAGGGGGAAAATTCAAGAGTGAATTTGTTGAAATCCTTAGTGGGGAGCTAAGGTAGTGGATGTAGGTGCTTGTTAGAAGGCCGAACCACTATAAATCCTTGTGTCTATTGCCTATTTTTCACCTCCCACAAAATCACTCAAATATCCAACTTTTCCACCACTTGGCAAGCTAGAACGGTTGAAAGAAATCGAGCAGTTAAAACTCAACATTCTTCTTCTACTACTTCTTCAATCGTAACTTCCTTTCAACCTTAACTTAACTATTTAACAAAGAATAATTTTTTATCCCTTATACTACCCATATCTCTGCCAAACTATCAACTATAAAATTTTAACCTCTACCCCTATACATTTTAAAATACCCTAAACCTATCACCATTAAAAAATCACATCCACCACTCCCAAAAAATAATTTGCTACCCACTCTTCCTAAAAATAAATTGTAAACCCAACCTAAACCTATACCTATATTCGAATCAGATTTCCAGGGACTAATCTTTTCTCCCAGTTGAGAATCAGATTCTCATGCATGTTGTGTGTCAAGGTCATCTCTTATTTGTGTTGCGATCCTGCCTTGACAAGCATATATTGGACCGAGTAGATGCGGACCGAGCGATGATATGAGCAATCTCTAAGGAGCTACCAAGTCAAAGATGCAAGTTGGGATGCTTTGGGAAGGCATTGAAGGCCCTATCCAGAAAGTGTCCTCGTTTGGGACGATCCAACGTCTACTGGCGTCATTCTTGGTAAGTTTATTTAGCTCTTTAGGGGGAAGTGGTATGGTGTTGGGTCTCCACCATCCCCCTCACCATGTGCTAGCAGCCGAGCTGCCTTGGTGTAAGTTACCTTCTCCTAGGTTCGAGTGGGACCTAGGTGTGCGGGCATTGGGGCCAAGAGGATGGAACAATGTCTCTCTAGGATGACCTCCTAGGGACGGTTTGGGGCCAGAGGGCCCCATATCATGCTGCGTACGTCAGGGGTTGGCAGCTAGCATTCGCTAGGCCCTGCGGGATAGAATATTTGTTGAGCGTATAGCCTGAAGGATCATGAGACGACGCTTCAGAGTTAAGTCCTTAGAAATGGACGCGAGTAAGGCTGGCTTGTCTGGGACGAGTTTCCAAGTGCCGTATGACATATCGATCCGGGTCTGGACGACATGACCGTGATAAGTGGTATCAGAGCAAGGCTAGTGAAGCCTGGTCGGGAATTTCGATTCAAACATAGTGCATCATGTTGACTCCACGCCAAGCGCTACTATGCATGGAGTAGGCAGGGTCGAATGACGGTAGGCCAATCACTCTTTGGGTTGGAGTAGGCAGGGTGGGGAGACTTCACGCCAATTACTCCTATGTGGGGAGTAGGCAGGGTTGTCGAATCCTACGCCAAGCGCTTCTAATCAGGGAGTAGGCAAGATGGTGTCATGTCACGCCAAGCGCTTTCATTCATAGAGTAGGCAGGGTGATGTAATGTTACACCAAGCGCTTTCACAAGCGAAGTAGGCAGGGTGGCCTAGTTTCACACCAAGCGCCCACGTGAGGGTAGACAGCGTGGCTAGAAGCTACGCCAAGCGCTTCTGTATGTGGAGTAGGCAGGGTGACTAACTATGATGATGTTTGGTCGAGACTTAGTCAGAGCACATGTGTGCATGATGGTGGGCTTTCGCACATGGTGTCGATTTGTTATCTTGGCGCAGCGGCGCGTACTAATCTTTAGCACAACGGTGCTCAATTATTATTTTGGCACAGAGGTGCCCATTGAATACAGCACATCGGTGCTCCATTGATAATCAGTGCGCAGAGGTGCTCAATTTTCTCAAAGCACAGAGGTGCTCATTTGACGCAGCGGCGTTTGCGATTTAAAGCACAGCGGTGCCCCATTTGTAATTGGCTTAAAGGCGTCCAAATTACAATTTAGAGCATAGTGTTGCTCTCTTGCGATTTAACGCAGTGGTGTTTGTGATTCAAAAGCACGGCGGTGCTCAATTGATATTGGCTTAAAGGTGCCATTGGTTAAAGCATAGTGGTGCTCATTGGTTGTTTGTGGCGTAGTAGTGCTTGCTTGCTACTTTGCGCAATAGCGCTTGTGATATGTTGCACGGTGGTGCTTAATTTATCTTCTTTTAGCGCGGCGGCGCATCTAGACTCAAAAAGCACAGTGGTGCTCCTTCTATATTGGCATGATGTTGCCTATATGTTTTTCAGGGTACGGTGGTGCCTTTAGAGAAAAAATGAGAAAGTCACTATGGGATATCCGATCATACAAAGAAATTAGTATGTGTGGATTGCGTATAATCAGACAGCTCACTCTATTTTTGTCGACGAGGACATCGACAAATAGAGTGGGGGGATTGCCAGAGTTAAGCTCGTAAAGCTGGATGACATAAAGCTGGATAGCATTAAAGTGAATTGGGAAATGGCGAAAGTGAAGCCAAGTAAGAGTCAGAGCCTCACAGGTAGATGCTAATGCATGGTGAGAAAAGGCGGTGTGTTCCTTGTGATATTTCCAGTATCACATGAGGGGTGCATACAGAGACACACCAAGGATTGGTGGTGGCACAAGGCAACGCGTACCAACCAGGTATGATACAAGACTTGTGTGAATATGTTATCACTGATGTATTCGCCTGTATATCTTGTAGTACAAGAAATACAAAGAAAAACAAAGAGACAAAATACATTTTTTTGTGTGTGGTGGCAACTAGAGATTCTTTTCCATCATTAAGTAACATGAGCATGTACTTACGCGCTTGGATAGTGGGTATATGGTGACACATTCTATGCTTTGAAGCTCTCACTATAAGGTTGATGGTCATATTATGTGGCACAAAGAGACTACAAGGCACTTGTGCAAGGGGTCAGTGGTTCGTTGTTTATGTTTTGCTTGAGCCATAATCATAGTAAGAGTGTGGGAGCATGGATCCAACATTCAAGATTGAGGGGGTAGAACCATGGCATAATGGGTTCATGATCGGCCTGGATGGTCACGTATGTGCAACGTGGTCATGAAGAGATCGATGGAATAAATGACCGGGGCTTGATTTATTCGCTTAGAAGTTCAGATGATGGGATTAGAGAAGTGTTTGAGATCAGGCAAAGATCAAGGGCAAACTGACACATGTGTCCAAATCGACTCATCAGGTGATGAAGAGCCGATGTTAACATCAATGAGGACATCGATAGAGGAAGTGCGGAGGTATGTTAGGACCACCCCTTATTACAGTACATCGATCAGAGGGAGTGAGGGAGAATGTCAAGGCTGTCTCTTATTTGTGTTGCGATCCTGCCTTGACAAGCCTATCTTGGACCGAGTAGATGCGGACCGAGCGATGATATGAGCAATCTCTAAGGAGCTACCAAGTCAAAGATGCAAGTTGGGTTGTTTTGGGAAGACATTGAAGGCCCTGTCCAGAAAGTGTCCTCGTTTGAGACGATCCAACGTCTACTGACGTCATTCTTGGTAAGTTTATTTAGCTCTTTAGGGGGAAGTGGTATGGTGTTGGATTTCCACCATCCCCTCGCCATGTGCTAGCAGCCGAGCTGCCTTGGTGTAAGTGACCTTCTCTTAGATTCGAGTGGGGCCTAGGGGTGCAGGCATTGGGCCCAAGAGGATGACACAATGTCTCTCTAGGAGGACCTCCTAAGGACGGTTTAGGGCAAGAGGATAATGCACGTCAGGGGTTGGCAGCTAGCATTCGCTAGGCCCTGCAGGATACGATATTTGTTGAGCGTATAGCCTGAAGGATCATGAGACGACGCTTTCGAGTTAAATCTTTGAAAATGGACACGAGTAAGGTTGACTTATCTTGGATGAATTCTCTTAGTGTCGTACGACATGTCGATCTGAGTCTGGACGACATAGCCGTTACACTGTGCATGCAAATTGACCGGCCAGAAACCTTATCTCCCTTAAAGTTGAACTCAACTGGGCAAGACTTCATGCAATTGGGAGACTTTAGCCATTCCCAAAGGCGGACGGATCCTGTTAAACATGCCTTTAAGGATTTTTTAGAACTCGGTATCATCAGAATCCAACTTTAATTGCACTGGTTAAAGTGCAATATTTCTAAAAATAATCTGCAGTTTGGAAAAAAAAAATTCCCACAGCTGTCAAATTTCCCTGGACAATAAAAGAAATGGTTTTCACACGTTTAAAATTTTGATAAATAATTTATTTTAAGAAATACAAATAAGTTGGCGAATTTGAAGAATTCCAGCTTTGCATAAATGGCCTCACCAAGCCTTCAACCAGATCATTTTTACTAGCGTGTGTTGAGAGCAAGATTTGTAAAGCACAGCACATGAATAATAATAATAATAATTGGATATTAATACTCTCTCAGTACCATAAACATATTCATTTAATATAATAGGCTCCGGGGTTTCCAAAATTCCCTGATTTATATAGAGTCGGCATAAATGAAAACAGAGTTTTGCAGACAAACTCCTACGAAGAAAACAAAACTCAGTAGCAACATAACAAGTTTCCTCATCTTCTTTATTTCATTCACTTCTTCGTCTTCTTCACTCCCCTGTAACAGATCAGAATTATACCCAGTTAAAACAGATAAAATCTGTGTTTATATCTTTAAGTGCATGGCATGTTTTATGGTGGCGTTCAACGCGGATGCTTCCAGGAAAGTGAAAAATCCAAACATCATAAACAGAAAGAATTAAACAATATCGCCATGCAACTCACTCGGCCTGTTGAGCTGCTGGTGCAGGTGCTGCCTTCACGCCAGGGCCCTGTAAACATCAAGAATACCATTACTAAGTTGCAAATAACAAAGTAGAAGCATAAAAAGCATGGTTGCAAAAAACAAAACCAAAAGTCAAACCGGTTGGAGTTTGGACCTTCAGTTCCGAGTTAAACTGGTTGATTCATAAGGTTCAATCATATAGAAAAATGACCCAATGATAAAGATGAACCAATGAAAAAACAATTTTTTGTTAAAAAAATACAAAAATAATAAACAAAAACAACAATATTCTATTTAACCGCTTTTTAATCAGTCCTCCAGTTCCAAGTTTTCCATCACATCTGGCTGGTTCTCTAACTTATGTGTCAACTTATATAATTGAACCGCCCAACCAGCTGGTTGAGAGTAAAACTGGCAAGTCCAATCTGGTTTTGACAACCTTCTAGCCTTCTAGGCATACTAGAAGACTGGCCACTCCAGTCCAGTATTTGCAACCTTAGGTAAAAGAGCATATTCAATCTTCTAGACATGGCATGAGAATCATGCAGTTTTTTGGTGATGCGGTAAGTTATATCAAAATCAAAGCTTGACCTAAGAACACTTTTCTTCAAGCAAATTTTTCATGCAACATAGAACATTTGCATGCATTCATTGGAGAACAGGAAAAGCAACAACCAAATGAGTAGTACAACATCAAAATTCAAACATTCAAATCCCAAGGGTAAATTTCCTATCGCAAAATCGATGTACTACTAAAGAAGAGGTTTAAATTACCTGTGCAAGGCGTTCCTCTCTTCTGGCCATCTTTCTCTCCCTGCTGGCCTTGTTCTTAGCACGCTTGGCCTCAAACTGGTCAGCCAGTGTCTTTTCTCTGGCCCTCTCAGCCTTGGACTTGTGGATACTTTCCATCAAGACACGCTTGTTCTTAAACACATTACCCTTGACCTTCATGTACATGTCATGGTAAATGTGCTTGTCAATCTTCTTCGATTCCCTGTACTTACGAAGCAAACGCCTCAGTACACGCATTCTCCTCATCCAAAGGATCTTTGTTGGCAACCTTGCCTCCCGGGTACCCCTTCTCTTACCTGAAAGTATTTAAAAGACATAATGCCTTACTTATAGACTGAACCTAGAGGCAAAAATCCAACACCCTAAATATAGGCTACTGAATAGCGTATCAATCATTACCATATCCCGAGTGTCGTCCCTTTCTCTTGGCTTCCTTCATTCTCCGTGCACGAGAACGGGAGTGAATCTTGGTGGGCTTCCTAATGATAAACCCATCCTTCACCAGTTTCCTAATGTTCTGCCCTGTAAACAATGATCAAATTATCAGCAAACAAATAAGAATCTAACAAAAAAACTAACAGCTCAATTTACATATAAAAGAATCAAAATTTGTAAAACCGGCAAAATTGTAACGAATTCAATCCAAGACTGGTGGGGATAAAAAAAGGACTAAACTCCAAAATTCGACATAATAATAGGCGAAGAAAGTTAAACGGAGCTCCTAACTAAGAATAACTACAACTTCAGATCTAAAGTCTTTATCATTTCCATTTTAAAATTTTCTGAGAAATCTAGCAAACCCTAAGCGATCGAAGATGAACAATAACCGCAAAGATAATTCGCTAAACCATATAGAATTAACAGAGTTAGATTTTACTAGTGGCAATGAATTAAAGTACGGAGAAAGTAAATTACTGGAGTTGGCCATGGAGATTTCGTTGCATTCATTAGGATCGAGCCAGACCTTGCCGCGACCGCACTTGAGGACGCTAGCGGCAAGCCGCTTCTGGAGCTTGAGAGACACCATCAATGCTTTTCCCTTCTTGTCTCTCCCCCGGCTTCTGTGTCAAAGTAAATGGAAAAATCAAGGGGTTTCGAGAAGAAAAAGGTGGGGGCGGTTGTTATAAGAAAGGGGGAAAAAGTTGTTAGGGTTTTGGGGTGTTGAAACAATCAAATGGGTTGGCCCAGTTTTATTTTCAATAGATTTGGATACGAGTAGACCTGGTAAACTTGACCCGAGACCCGAAATCCGAATCGAAATCCGATTTTGACCCGAACATGATGATTCGAAGTTGATTCGAAACCCGAACCAAACCGATCCGAACCGAAATTTTTGTTGAACCGAAATGAACCCGAACCGAATGGACCCGAACCGAATGCTACCCGAACCGAATGGACCCGAACCGAATGCTACCCGAATCGAAAGCTGAACCGAATATCGACCCGATTTTAACCCGATTTTGACCCGATTTTAACTTGAATATCTATTTTTAACAATATAATAAATAATAAAATGAAGTATAGAAATTTGAGATCTTTGTGACCAATTTTATAATTTCATCATAAAATATAGCATAAAATTGAAATTGTAGACTAAATTGACAATTTGGAAGTGGAGAAATTTGAGAGTCCAATGACCAATTTTGTAATTATACCCTATAAATAAATAGGGGTCAATTTTGGCTAAAAATTAAATCTTTGAAATTAAAATGAACGAAAATATCAATATATTAAATTAACAGACTAAATTACAAAGATTAGTTAATTTCAACTAAAAGTAAATTTTTAGAGACTAAATATCACTACGGCGAGGGGATTTCTATATCCGAAGTCTAAACCGTGAGAATACTTGTGACTAAATTAAATTAAACTAAAACTTAAAGTTGACTAAAATGTAACATTTTAAATGCAACATGACCTAAAAAATAATTAATCTCTAGCTTAAAAAATTGGTGGCTTATTTCCCTCCAAAATTTTGTCTTTTCTCTCTCTATTTTTTCCAATTGTCTTTTTCTTTTTTTTCAATCTAGCTTAAAAAATTGGTGGCTTATTTCCTTCCAAAATTTTGTTTTTTTCCTCTCTATTTTTACCAATTGTCTTTCTATTTTTCTTAATTTAATTGAATTTCAATTTAGATTAATTTAATTGAAATTTCACATTTAGTTTTAAAATTATTTTAATTATGTCTGTGATTTATGCTTTTAGATTTTAGTTAGTTCAATTAGATCCTAAGTTTAATAAATTAATTCATTTCAGACATTATTATTATTATTATTATTATTACTATTATTATTATTATAAACTTTGATTTAATATAATTATACAAAAAAAATTTATATGAATACATAAAGCTTTGATTTAAATATTTAATCAAATTCAAATGCATAGATTAACAAGTTGAATCAGAATTAATCTCATACACCAATAACTCTAAACTAAACCATAAATACTAAACCTCAAACCTTTAACCCAACTCAAATCGAATTGACCCGAAAATTTAAATGTTGACCCGACCCGAAATTGACTCGATTTTAACTCGAACCGAAAGCGACCCGAACGACCCGATTTTGACCCGAACCGAAAGCGACCGATCCGATATTGACCCGACCCGAAAACAACTGATCCGATTTTGACCCGATCCAATACCTGAACCGAATCCGACTCATCACAGACCCGAATTAGACCCGAACCGAATCTAAACCGATTTTAGATAGACCCGAAATGACCCGAACCGAAACGACCCGACCCGAACCCGAACCGAATGACCCTGTAACCCCCTCGTCCCGGTCTGGTCGGATGACCGGTCCAAGTGGGCACACGGGGAAAACCGAAGCGAAACCCGTGAAGGTTTCCCCTCGGTTAACGACCCTAAAATTTTCTTTTTATTTTACCTTATCTATAGGCATAAATTAAACCTATGTGAAGCACAACAGCGGGAAAAGAAACAAACATTTAAACATACACCGATCAACCATACATTAAACAGCTCATTTTCCACTCTTACAGTAGGCTGTTTCGGAACGCCCTTAGGGTGTTCCGAAACGCCTTGACTTAGTCAACAGGCCAGGGTCAACCATAAAGTGACCGTTTCGAAACAGGGGTGACCCGTATCGGAACGACCTTGACGGTCAATTTCTCGTGGTCAACGAGATTTGACCGTTTCGAAACCTCAAAGGCCCGTTTCGGAACGCCTACATCTCGCCAATTTCTCAAAATTCCAGTAGCCAAAGTGTTCCGAAACGACCCCCATCCGTTTCGAAACGGCAGGCCATTTACAAAGGGACCGTTCCAGAACAGGGGGACCCGTTCCGAAACGCCCCCTGTCTGCAGACTCGATTTTGCTGTTTTAAGGCACAAAGGTGCCCCAAAACACCACCAAAACACATCACAACACCACGTTGATTAAACTTAAGGCATACCAACCATACTAGCATGCTTCAACAAGGTTTAGGTAAGTCTAAACACTAAGATAAGACTTCACAAGCATGCATTCATTCAAACATCAATCAAACATGAAGATGACCTCTAAGGCATTTAGCTAGTATTCAAATAAGCAATTAAGCATGAGATATCATTCATCAAGGCAACATAAGCCACTCACAAACAAGGCATCAAGGAGTCTAAACATGCTCCTAACAACCAACAACTATCCAACAAAACCATACATGTCCCATTGCTCAAGCTATTACATGTCTAACATTTGAAAATCCATACTTGATGAACTCAAGCCAAAAACCACACTTGGAGCCTTCCACTTGCGCAAGCAACCCACGAACTAAGGATCTGCAATGTTGAACAAAGAGAGCGTAAGCAATGATGCTTAGTGAGGGTAAGCTCTAAAAACAAACCTCAACATTGCAGGGTCCGAGCACGATCTAGCCAAGGCATTACACAAACATACCAAGGATCCACAAGAGCCATAAGATAAGATGCATGAGCAATATATACAAGTAAATGTCATGATCAACAAGCTCTAACTTCCTCAACATAAGTAGCCACATCAAACATCCACATAAGGATCATTAAGCTCAATATTGGCACAGATCAATCAACATTGGCACCTAGTTATGACTCAAATACGCGGATAACCGTTGGAATTCACATCCAACAACACAACCATTACCTGACGGTGGGATTACACTCATCACCGGTCTCGCGGAGGGGATTCCACTCATCCTCACGCCCCGTCGATGGGATTTCACTCATCACCGACTATATTTAAATACAATTTCCGGGCGTACCCGTACTCCTCCTTGGTGACTCAACGCCACCAAGGCCACGCGCGACTTTTGACTCATGTGTACACACTAACATCCTAATGATCGATCATTTGTATTTAAGTATACTAGTGCCAATATTTACACACTTCACATTACTCATTTCGATCAATTCCGTGCTTAGCACGTACTCACCAACAACCATCATCATGCATGTCTCAAGCATCACAATTCATGTCACATCTCACATGTATAACACAATATACATAGCCATCATTTTACATTTCATACGAGACATGCACAAACACACAAATGAGTTCATCCAAAGGCTCTAGATCAAGCTTAGGATTAGGCTACCACCCTAATCCTAACTCTAGGTGGGTCTACCAAGCCCAACCTAGTCCATATACTCGAACCAACCATTTTAAAACCAAGTAAAACAATTAACCACTCACCTAAGCTTCCAAGCTCAAGACCAAGCAAGCGACAACCTTCAACTTCCCGAATTCACTTCCGATGCTTCACCGATGCCCAAACTTGACTCTAATCAATCCCAAACACAAACAAAACATCCACAATCAATATCTTGCCATTGAAACTAACCCGGATTAACATTAACAAGCATCCAACACTCAAAACAAGTCCAAAAACAGAATTTTCGAGTAGCCCACTTAACCCACTGAAATCTTCCATTTCAAGCCTCCAAACAACCATCAAACACACCCAAAGCAACCCTCAAATATCATACTAGCACCAGCCCTCGAAATCCAACATTAACCAACCCCAAAAACTACTTTAAAACCCTCCTAAAACCCCTTGGTACCCAATTCCGAAATTTCCCAAAATCACTTGAAATTCATATATGATATACCATTTGACTTCCTTGTACCACAACTAAGTATATTAAATCAAAATACTTCACTTAACAACTTAAAAATCACATTTTTAATCAAAATATTCAAAAATGACATTTTCTAAAACTTCTATGGAAACTAAAATGAAAGGTACTTTTAAGAAGGGGAAGTCAAAAACGTCCTTACCTTTCGATTTGGAGTTGAAATGGAGAAGCTTTTGGATGGAACAGTGATTAGGGTAGAGAGCCTTGGTTTCCCGTTGGTGAGTTTTGAAGGGGAAGATGAATAGTAGGAAAATGGGTGTTTTATTTGACATGTGTTATTTTCTTTGAGGCTTAAAAGTCTAGTTTACCCCTAATGAAATGGAATATCTACAAGGAAGATAAATCCAAGGTTAAATGTGGTTTAATCTTAAAACATGATTAACCCAAATTGATTAATTTTGAAAACAACTCGAAATATTATTTAGAGTATAAAACCGAGCCCAAAATAATATTAAAATATTATTTTCGCCTAACCCCTAAACCCGGGTGTTACAACTCTCCCCCACTTAAGGAATTTCGTCCCCGAAATTACCTGGTGGAAACAAATACGGAAACTGCTCAACCATATCTGCTTTTCTCTCCCACGTGGCCTCTTCCACACCTCTATGTCTCCACAACACCTTGACCAACTCTATGGTCTTGCCACGCAACACCTTGCTGTCAGAAGCAAGTAACTCAACGGGCTCTTCATTATAGGACAAGTCTGGATTTAACTCTATCTCCTCAACGGGCATCACATGAGAATGATCTGATCTATATCTCCTAAGCATAGACACATGAAAGACATCATGGATCTTTTCTAACTCAGAAGGTAACCTCAAACGATAAGCTACAGGCCCGATCCGCTCAACTATCTCATACGGACCAATGAACCTCGGACTCAACTTGCCCTTACGACCAAATCTCATTACCTTCTTCCACGGAGATACCTTCAGAAATACTTTCTCACCCACTGAGTACTCAACCTCTTTCCTCTTCAAGTCTGCATAGGACTTCTGGCGATCGGAAGCTGCTTTCAAGCGGTCACATATCAACTTCACTTTTTCTGTGGTTCCCTTAAGCAAGTCTGGCATAGGTAACAATCTCCGACCTGTCTCAGCCCAACAAATCAGAGTCCTACACCGTCTACCATACAAAGCCTCATAAGGTGCCATCTGAATACTAGACTGATAATTGTTGTTGTAGGCAAACTCAACCAACGGTAAGTGCTTCTCCCAAGAACCCTGGAAGTCAATCACACAACAACGAAGCATATCTTCTAGAATCTGTATCACTCGCTCTGACTGCCCATCGGACTGAGGATGATACGATGTGCTGAAATGCAAACGGCTACCTAGAGCACTATGCAAGCAACCCCAAAACCTCGAAGTAAATCTCGGATCCTTATCTGAAACAATAGACTTCGGAACCCCATGAAGTCTCACGATCTCGCGGATATACAAGTTCGCCAACTTGTCTAAAGAATCCGTAGTGTTCACTGCTAGGAAGTGAGCACACTTAGTGAACCTATCAACAATCACCCAAACTGAGTTCTTCCTCGAAGGAGACAAAGGTAACCCTGACACAAAATCCATGGTGATTCTCTCCCATTTCCATTCCGGAATCTTCAAAGGCTGTAGCAAACCTGAAGGAACCTGATGTTCTGCCTTCACTCTCTGACAAACCATACAACGGCTCACATACTCGGCTACATCTCTCTTCAAACCAACCCAGAAGTAATCGCTCTTCAAATCTCGGTACATTTTAGTACTACCCGGATGCATAGAAAAGGGACTCGAATGTGCTTCACTCAGAATCTGACGTCTCAACCCAACATCCTCTGTTACAACAATTCTATCTCTATAGCACAACAAGCTCTCACCACTGAAACTATACTCAGTCGGTCTTCCTTCGGCTATGTCTTGAACATGAGGAACTAGGCTCGCATCTTGCAACTGCTTCTCTCTAATCAACTGAATCAAGGAAGGCTTCACTTGCAACTCGGTGATCAGACCACCATCATCAGACACACTCAATCTAGCAAACATAGCTCTCAACTCAACGACCACTTTTCTACTTAAAGCATCGGCTACTACATTCGCTTTACCCGGATGGTACTCAATGGTCAAATCGTAATCCTTTAGCAACTCTAACCACCTTCTCTGTCTCAAGTTCAACTCTTTCTGTGTCATCAGATACTTCAAGCTCTTGTGATCGGTGTAAACAATACACTTCTCACCATACAAATAGTGACGCCAAATCTTCAATGCAAACACAACTGCGGCTAGTTCTATATCATGAGTAGGGTAGTTCTTCTCATGAATCTTTAACTGTCTAGAAGCATAAGCAACAACTCTTCTATCTTGCATCAAAACACATCCTAAGCCTACGTAGGAAGCATCACTGTAGATCACAAACTCCTTACCTGAAACAGGTTGCACTAACACTGGAGCATTTGTCAAAGCTTCCTTCAATTTCTCAAAGGCCTTCTGTCTTGCGTCTGACCATTCAAATTTGACTCCCTTTTGCAACAATTTAGTCAAAGGAGCAGCTACCCTAGAGAAGCCATCAACAAACCTCCTATAGTAACCGGCTAATCCTAGGAAACTCCTAATCTCAGTCACGGACTTAGGTTGTTTCCACTCAACAATAGCCTCGATCTTCGATGGATCAACACGGATACCTTCGGCCGAAACAACATGGCCAAGAAACACAACCTCTCGAATCCAGAACTCACACTTACTAAGCTTCGCATACAACTGATTGCTCAACAATCTCTGTAAAACAAACCTCAAGTGCTCATCATGCTCTTCTTCTGTCTTCGAGTACACAAGTATATCATCAATGAAGACAACTACAAAACGATCTAGATAGTCCCTAAAAATTCTGTTCATCATGTCCATGAATGCTGTCGGTGCATTCGTGAGCCCAAATGGCATCACAAGAAACTCATAGTGACCATATCTAGTCCTAAAAGCTGTCTTCGGAACATCACACTCTTTCACCTTCAACTGATAGTACCCGGATCTCAAATCTATCTTCGAGAACACTGAAGCGCCTCTCAACTGATCAAACAAATCATCTATACGAGGCAACGGATACTTGTTCTTCACAGTCATCTGGTTCAACTGTCTATAGTCAATGCACATGCGCATACTACCATCTTTCTTTTTCACAAACAACACGGGAGCACCCCACAGAGAACTACTAGGCCTAATGAAACCACGGTCTAATAATTCTTGCAACTGGCTCTTCAATTCTTTCAACTCTTTCGGAGCCATGCGGTACGGAGCAATCGAAACTGGATTAGACCCTAAAACTATCTCAATCACAAACTCAACATCTCTGTCAGGAGGCAAACCAGGCAACTCTTCAGGAAACACATCTGGAAAGTCGCACACTGTTCTGATATCCTTCGGTCTAGCTTCACTCATATCCGGATTCATAACATAAGCTAAATAGGCCCCACATCCAGAGTCCATCAACCTATGAGCCTCTAAAGCTGACACCACATTAGACAAGAACTTAATGTTCTCGCCTACCACTACTACCTCGTAGTCATCAGAAAGCTTCAAAGAAATTCTCTTTGTCTCAAAATCCACACTAGCCCGATGCTCAACCAACCAGTCCATACCCAGAATAATGTCAAAACCATAGAAAGGAAGTTCCATCATATCGACTTAGAACACATGACCTTGAATCTTCAGTGGACACCTCCTATACATACGTCTAACCACAATTGTCTCACCAAAAGAACTAGTAACATGCATACCTACATCTAAGATCTCAACAGGGATATCTAACTTCTGTGCATGCTCCCTCAAAATGTAGGAATGCGTAGAACCCGAATCAACCAAAGAAAGCAAAGACATAGACTGTAACTCGAAATTACCTGCTATCACATCGATGTCGTTCCCGGCCTCTCTCTGAGCATAAACTCTCGCTGGTCCCCCCGCCTCTGTCTGTACAGCCACAACATGAGCAAGGTTCCTCTGAGCATCACCCCTAGGTGCATCAGCCCTAGGCTGGAAGTAGCCACGACCGCGCCCACGGCCTCTCTGAAAATCATTACCTCTCGCAGGAGCCTGAGCTATGTTCGGTGCCTGAGCTGCCTGACGCGGACAATCCCTCCTAAAGTGGTCCCTCGAACCACAGTTCCAACAAGCATGGAAGTTACCCCAGCACTCCCCAGTGTGCTGTCTCCCACACTGTGCACACTCGGGCAATCGCCCTCCTCCTCTATGGCCCTGATGGCCTCTACCATGGTGGCCACCGCCACGTCTCTGATCAAACTGATGTCCGCCACCTATGTGCCTCTTAGCATCTCTACCATCAAAGTGGTTATGTCTCTTGCCAGAACTAGAACCACCAGCTCGTTTAGCCGAACCCAAACTATGCTCTAAATCCTTGGCCCTCGCGACCAATACATCAAAGTCTGAGTAGTCAGAAGCTAGCGTATACCTCTTAACCTCTTCATTCAATCCGTAGCGGAATCGGTTGCAACGTTCCACTTCAGTAGGAACTAACTCTGGAGCATACTGACTCAAGCGGACAAAACGGATCTCGTAATCAGTCACAGAAGCATCTCCCTGAGTGAGAGCCGTGAACTCTCTCTTCTTCTCATCTAGGTACCTCGGTCCCAAGTACCTCTTCCTGAAAGCAAACTCAAAGAAATCCCAATCTATCTCAGCCTCTGGAACCCCGGCAGTAATAGTGACCCACCAGGTGTAGGCATCACCCTGAAGCAATGAGATCACGCAACCCAATCTACGTGCGCCCGCACAACCCATCTGAGCCAAGATACGAACTGTCTTCTCCAACCACAACTCCGATCTCTCTAGAGTAGATCCTCTAAACTCCTCGGCTCCCAAACTACGGAGCCTCTCTAACGGTAGACTAGCATCATCACACCTAGGCTGAGCTGCAGCCTGAGCTCCCGCAACTGTGGCCTGAAAAGCTCCCGCTATCGCTTGTGCAAGCGGAGTCATATCAATTTCAGCTGGACCTTGGCCACCTTGGCCACCTTGGGGTCCATCTCCCCCGGCTCCATCTTCACCCCCAGCTCCAGGTGGTGGAGGTGGTGGTGGAGCGCCAACTCCCGCAGCCACCGGCCCTTCCAGATGAGCCTCCACACCAACAGCCGGCTCAACAGGAGCCGCAACCCGTGGTTCCTGACGAACCACTCTCGGTCTACCTCTCGTTCTAGACATCGCTCTCACAAATATCAACTACAACCACAACAACAAAACATACAAGTTGGGTTAGCAAGGCAAGGCTTCCAAGTGTTCAAGTACGTTCCCTCACTAAAACAAAATCATTTTTTTTTTCAATGTAATAGTAGCAATGGGACTCACACACACATGCTTTGAATAAAATAAGCAACATACTTGTCAAACAAGCAACCATTCTTACAAAGCAAGCAAACACCGTGTATATTAATCAAAAACTCGAACTTACCTCACTTACCTGCCCAAGGTCTCGGTAACCTTAGGCTCTGATACCAACAAGTGTAACCCCCTCGTCCCGGTCTGGTCGGATGACCGGTCCAAGTAGGCCACACGGGGAAAACCGAAGCGAAACCTGTGAAGGTTTCCCCTCGGTTAACGACCCTAAAATTTTCTTT
Organism: Hibiscus trionum; assembly: GCA_030270665.1. Taxonomy (NCBI): domain Eukaryota; kingdom Viridiplantae; phylum Streptophyta; class Magnoliopsida; order Malvales; family Malvaceae; genus Hibiscus; species Hibiscus trionum. The sequence goes on along the minus strand of BSYR01000017.1, from coordinate 39,046,578 downwards.
TTATTTTACCTTATCTATAGGCATAAATTAAACCTATGTGAAGCACAGCAGCAGGAAAAGAAACAAACATTTAAACATACACCGATCAACCATACATTAAACAGCTCATTTTCCACTCTTACAGCAGGCCGTTTCGAAACGCCCTTAGGGTGTTCCGAAACGCCTTGACTTAGTCAACAGGCCAGGGTCAACCATAAAGTGACCGTTACGAAACAGGGGTGACCCGTATCGGAACGACCTTGACGGTCAATTTCTCGTGGTCAACGAGATTTGACCGTTTCGAAACCTCAAAGGCCCGTTTCGGAACGCCTACATCTCGCCAATTTCTCAAAATTCCAGTAGCCAAAGTGTTCCGAAACGACCCCCATCCGTTTCGAAACGGCAGGCCACTTACAAAGGGACCGTTCCGGAACAGGGGGACCCGTTCCGAAACGCCCCCTGTCTGCAGACTCGATTTTGCTGTTTTAAGGCTCAAAGGTGCCCCAAAACACCACCAAAACACATCACAACACCACACTGATTAAACTTAAGGCATACCAACCATACTAGCATGCTTCAACAAGGTTTAGGTAAGTCTAAACACTAAGATAAGACTTCACAAGCATGCATTCATTCAAACATCAATCAAACATGAAGATGACCTCTAAGGCATTTAGCTAGTATTCAAATAAGCAATTAAGCATGAGATATCATTCATCAAGGCAACATAAGCCACTCACAAACAAGGCATCAAGGAGTCTAAACATGCTCCTAACAACCAACAACTATCCAACAAAACCATACATGTCCCATTGCTCAAGCTATTACATGTCTAACATTTGAAAATCCATACTTGATGAACTCAAGCCAAAAACCACACTTGGAGCCTTCCACTTGCGCAAGCAACCCACGAACTAAGGATCTGCAATGTTGAACAAAGAGAGCGTAAGCAATGATGCTTAGTGAGGGTAAGCTCTAAAAACAAACCTCAACATTGCAGGGTCCGAGCACGATCTAGCCAAGGCATTACACAAACATACCAAGGATCCACAAGAGCCATAAGATAAGATGCATGAGCAATATATACAAGTAAATGTCATGATCAACAAGCTCTAACTTCCTCAACATAAGTAGCCACATCAAACATCCACATAAGGATCATTAAGCTCAATACATTGATGCACATATCAATCAACATTGACACCTAGTTATGACTTAAATACGCGGATAACCGTTGGAATTCACATCCAACAACACAACCATTACCTGACGGTGGGATTACACTCATCACCGGTCTCGCGGAGGGGATTCCACTCATCCTCACGCCCCGTCGATGGGATTCCACTCATCACCGACTATATTTAAATACAATTTCCGGGCGTACTCGTACTCCTCCTTGGTGACTCAACGCCACCAAGGCCACGCGCGACTTTTGACTCATGTGTACACACTAACATCCTAATGATCAATCATTTGTATTTAAGTATACTAGTGCCAATATTTACACACTTCACATTACTCATTTCGATCAATTCCGTGCTTAGCACGTACTCACCAACAACCATCATCATGCATGTCTCAAGCATCACAATTCATGTCACATCTCACATGTATAACACAATATACATAGCCATCATTTTACATTTCATACGAGACATGCACAAACACACAAATGAGTTCATCCAAAGGCTCTAGATCAAGCTTAGGATTAGGCTACCACCCTAATCCTAACTCTAGGTGGGTCTACCAAGCCCAACCTAGTTCATATACTCGAACCAACCATTTTAAAACCAAGTAAAACAATTAACCACTCACCTAAGCTTCCAAGCTCAAGACCAAGCAAGCGACAACCTTCAACTTCCCGAATTCACTTCCGATGCTTCACCGATGCCCAAACTTGACTCTAATCAATCCCAAACACAAACAAAACATCCACAATCAATATCTTGCCATTGAAACTAACCCGGATTAACATTAACAAGCATCCAACACTCAAAACAAGTCCAAAAACAGAATTTTCGAGTAGCCCACTTAACCCACTGAAATCTTCCATTTCAAGCCTCCAAACAACCATCAAACACACCCAAAGCAACCCTCAAATATCATACTAGCACCAGCCCTCGAAATCCAACATTAACCAACCCCAAAAACTACTTTAAAACCCTCCTAAAACCCTCTTGGTACCCAATTCCGAAATTTCCCAAAATTACTTGAAATTCATATATGATATACCATTTGACTTCCTTGTACCACAACTAAGTATATTAAATCAAAATATTTCACTTAACAACTTAAAAATCACATTTTTAATCAAAATATTCAAAAATGACATTTTCTAAAACTTCCATGGAAACTAAAATGAAAGGTACTTTTAAGAAGGGGAAGATGAGGGGAAGTCAAAAACGTCCTTACCTTTCGATTTGGAGTTGAAATGGAGAAGCTTTTGGATGGAACAGTGATTAGGGTAGAGAGCCTTGGTTTCCCGTTGGTGAGTTTTGAAGGGGAAGATGAATAGTAGGAAAATGGGTGTTTTATTTGACATGTGTTATTTTCTTTGAGGCTTAAAAGTCTAGTTTACCCCTAATGAAATGGAATATCTACAAGGAAGGTAAATCCAAGGTTAAATGTGGTTTAATCTTAAAACATGATTAACCCAAATTGATTAATTTTGAAAACAACTCGAAATATTATTTAGAGTATAAAACCGAGCCCAAAATAATATTATTTTCGCCTAACCCCTAAACCCGGGTGTTACAGACCCGATTGCCACCTCTAGATACGAGCATGAACAAACACGTGTCCAACGCAGTTGACCGAACTGTTTTCGTTTCAAAATTATTATTAAACTATGGCTTAACCGTCAAATAAGTACCCACATTATATTTTTTTTCAGATTAGTGCTTGAATTATATTTTAGGCCAAATAAGTGTCTATCGTTTCATTATGTGATTCATTTAATGTTTGGCCGTTACAGACGTTATTTTCTGAATTAGTCACAAATTCCTAAACTTTCAAATTCGACCACTCCCACCAGCATTGGTCGTGTTTTCGGCGATAGAATGAAGCGCTCTCATCTTGCTGAACGACTCACACACCGTTCATTGTCCGTTATATTGTCTTTCGTCGTGAATCATTCAAACGAACCATTCGACGATTTCGACGTTTTACACTTCGATCGATTCTCAGCTACAAAGTGATGGGAGTAAATGGTTGTGATGGTTCGACGACGGTTATGATGAGCGGCGGGATGGCAATCGGTAGCGAAATTAGGTCAAATCGATATTTGAGTTTTGGGTGTTAGGAATTCAAAATTTGGGACTGTTTTTTGATAGTTTGTTTTATTAATTTTTATTAATTTTTAAATATAATTTCAGAACTTTAAAAAGATGCACTACAAGAAAATGCATTTTTAGTGACATTGAAAATACACAAAAAGTGTTAAATTTAGTTACTGAAATTTACAGTGACTATTTTTCTGAGTCGTCACCAGCCGTCACTAATAACTCCGTCACTATTATATTAGTGACAACTTTCTTAATTTCGTCACAAAAATTATATTTTTTATGACCACACTATTTGACACAAAAGATTATTAATAGTGACTAAAATTTAGACACTAATATTATTCGTATTAATAGTGACAAACATTCGTATTGTCCCTGAAATTTAATAGAGCTTTTGTATTTTAGTTAGCAAACTTTTAAGTTTTCATTAGATCACGGAAATTATCATTTTTAGTAAATAAATGCAATACTTGGCTTCAAGAAGGATCGAACCTGGAACCTTTAGGGCGAGAGTGCAATACTTATCCACTAGGCTAGGAAAGAAATTTAATACTATTTTGAAAGAAAAATAATATTTAGGTTTAATTGTAATTGAAGTTAATTTTATTTATTTTAAAAATATTTATTAATTATAACATTAATTATTATAATAATAATTTAAATAATTTTTCTATGGTTTCTTATATGAAGTACGTGTGTTGAAGAAACTATTTAGATTTTTTTGAAGAAAAAAACTAATCAAAATAGAATATATCTTTTAAAATTTTCAGAAAAATTCTATCATAGATTATGCTAAAATCACATAGTAGTCTTTGTACTCTAATTTGGTCACTTTAAATTTCTATACTTTTTAATTTTGAATTTTCGATCCTGACATTAATGGTAGTATTTAAATATGTTAAGTAAAATTTTCATTTTAGCTAATTTGTTATACATAACTTGCTTATTTAATTTTTGTTCTTTAATTTGATCATTTTTAGTCCTTGTAATTTAGTCATATTGCCAGTGTCCCGTGAGGATTAGGATTAAAATTTTAAAATTTGAAAAATATAGGAACTAAAGTTGATCAAAATAGATTGACTAAAACAACAATTTACACATAGTATAGACTATTGAAATATTTTACCTTTTGACAAACTAGTTTAATTGTAATTGAAGTTAATTTTATTTATTTTAAAAATATTTATTAATTATAACATTAATTATTATAATAATAATTTAAATAATTTTTCTATGGTTTCTTATATGAAGTACGTGTGTTGAAGAAACTATTTAGATTTTTTTGAAGAAAAAAACTAATCAAAATAGAATATATCTTTTAAAATTTTCAAAAAAATTCTATCATAGATTATGCTAAAATCACATAGTAGTCTTTGTACTCTAATTTGGTCACTTTAAATTTCTATACTTTTTAATTTTGAATTTTCGATCCTGACATTAATGGTAGTATTTAAATATGTTAAGTAAAATTTTCATTTTAGCTAATTTGTTATACATAACTTGCTTATTTAATTTTTGTTCTTTAATTTGATCATTTTTAGTCCTTGTAATTTAGTCATATTGCCAGTGTCCCGTGAGGATTAGGATTAAAATTTTAAAATTTGAAAAATATAGGGACTAAAGTTGATCAAAATAGATTGACTAAAACAACAATTTACACATAGTATAGACTATTGAAATATTTTACCTTTTGACAAACTAGTTTATGATAACTTTAATTTTTATAATTATAAAAATAAATTTATCATTGTGACAATGTCTAATTTGTCATTACTTTTATTTTTTTATTGGTGACAAAATTTATCACAACAAAAAGTGAAACTTTAAGTGACAAGTAATTTCATTGTAATAACAAATATCAAATAATAGTGACCACTTCACATATCGTCACTATCATGTGTCAAAGTTTTAGTGACAATGAACTTTGTGTCACAATTGTATACTTATAGTGAGAATTCATTTGTGAAAAGTGTAATTGTCACAATTACTATTGTTACAGTGACCAAATAAAAAGATGTCACAATTACTTATACTAATAGTGTCGTACAAAAAAATTGTCACAAAAAGTTAATATTTGTGACAAAATTATTTCTAGTCACTATCAATTTATCACTAAAAACTTATATTGTTGTAGTGATGACATGTGTCAGATAATGATGAGAATTAACAGACAGTAACAACGAGGCACCTATTTGAGAAACGTTGAAAATGTTAAGCACTTATTTGGCCCAAAACAAAGTTTAAGCACCTAATTAAAAAAAGGTATAATTTAGGCACTTACTTGACTATTAAGCCTTAAACTATTTTTAACCTATTATTAGTTGGTCTAGCACGTTAGACACAAGTTCAATTTTTTTTTTCGGATGCTGCAAATAAAGTAACTGGTTTTGGAGTGGAGGTGAGTAGATCAAGTCGAGTATTTTTTTTAAATTAGTCGAGTTGATAAATCTTATTTGATAACTTATATTTTATTTGAAATTTGTTATGAAGTCGAATGAAGTTGTTTGAGTTTCTGTTCAAATTTACTTGTAAATATTTTACAGTGTTATGATACTAACTAGTTTCAATTTAAATGACTTTATATAATCATATAAAACATACATATGTATTTTTTCACATGTGATATACATCAGGCAGAGTTGAGCAACTCGACTAGAACTTAAAAAATAGTCCACTAATTACAAAAAAAATTCAATTTATTTGAGTTCTCATTTTATAACTCAATCTTCATATTAATTTTTTTAGTCAAATTTATAGAATTATGATTCAAAACAAGTTAAACCGAGTTGAAGACTTTGATTTCTCCAAATCGAGTTGAATTTTACTCGACCTTAATTAAGAGTCGTTAATTCGAAATAAAACCATCCATAGGATTGGGCAATAAAAACTGAAACAACCATAAGAGTTCAACTATGAACTATAGATCAAAGGTGGAACCAAAATTTGAATAGAAGTTGAAACACACATGATTTTTTCTATCTCAAAGAAACACACATAAGTTGACAACAAAAATTACCTAAAAATCGGTAAGAAAACTGGTCTAACCTTGGATCACAAACCTAGAAAAAGAAAACAAAAAAATAAAGAAATGCAAAAAAAATCAATTTAATTAATTTTTTACTTTAGCTGAATTATTATACGGTATACCCGCCAGCACATTCGGCTGAATATTCTCTTTTGAGATTTTATTGGGAAAACACCGTTTTTAAATAATATTTGGGAAAATATTTTTTAGAGAAAATTCGCGTTTTGCAAAACGAGAGTTTTGTGTAATAAAATTTTGATAAATTAACCTTTTTTCTTACCTAACCACTCAACACGGGACTCACGTTTTGTAAAAAGAGAGTTCTAAATTCACGTTTTGCAAAACGAGAGTTCGCCCTACGTGGCTTGTGTAACGCCCCAGTTTAGGGCCCAGGAGTTATCAGTTTTGATCTAGGACTAGTTTTGGGTTAAATTCAAATTAAAATGTTGATTTTTATAAAAGTGCCATTATTTACAATAACGCCATTAATGAGATTTTGAAAGGGGGTTTTGGGATTTGAAGAGTCATCTTCGTTTCAAAAACTTAAAAGCTCAAACTTTCTCCCAAAAGCTCCCCACCATCTCTTCATTGACTCAAAGGCTTTTCCATAGAAGATTTTCAAAGGTTATCATCACTTTTACCTTGGCTTTTATTTATTAAATCTTATCTTTTTGAAAACCTAACAAAATATTAATTTTTCATTTTGGGTTCCAAAGTTTTGATGGAAAAGATATGGGTTTATGAAATTTTCGTATGGGTTTTTAATGGGTGCTTGGTGGGATGTTTTTGAACTATTTTTGGTTGCTAAATAATGTTAATAAGTAACTTAAACCCATAAAACTCGAAACTAGGTGCAGTGGGTAAGTTTTGAAGGTGAAAAGTGATGTTTTTGGCTTAGTTTTGTGGTAAAACGAGGGCTGGAGGTATACAGACCTAGGATGGGTGTTTTTAGATGTTAATTGGTGGATTTTGAAGGTTAAAAATGATGGATAAAGTCAAATTTGTTTGGATGATGTTTTGGCAACGTTTCGGTTGATTTCGGCTTTGTTTTGATTGAGTAAATGTGTCAATTGATGGACTGCTGCTTTTCAGTGAGTTTACGGAAGAGTAGGGGAGTAATACTTTATTTTTGGTTGATTAGAAACATGGGAAACGAGTTTGGGTCCTTTGGACGTGAGGTCGGGTAGTTCGGAGGCATGAATCGGGGATTTGATTATCGTTTGGGCTCCATCGGTGAGTGGAAATTGTTTTGAAGCTTTAAATTGCTCAACGAGGTTTCTTGGGGTTTGGGTGGAGCCTTAGGGGCCAACCTAAACTCTGGTGTAAGTTGTCCAAGTTTGTCTCGTTTTGTGAATTATTGGCTTATGGGCTTATTTGTGTTGTGGTGTGAATTATACAATACTTTTGCCTCCTTTTTTAATGTTGTTGTGTTGTCGTAGTTGTTGTTAAGCCTTGCGTGATGGTTAGTCGTTGTGTATGGTGATGTGTAGTCCCACCGGTAGTGACTAGTAGATGAGTACGATGATGTGTAGTCCTACCGAAAATATGCTAGTTGTTGTGTACGGTGATGTGTAGTCCCACCGAGAATGGTTGTGCATGTGCATACCATGTTTCGTTTATGCTTGCGTATTATTACGTCTATTTCTTAAATGGTTTTGCTTTTAAAACTAAGATGCATGTTTTGAATTGCATTGTTGTTGTGTTTTAGAGCTCCGCTCACTAAGCTTTTAAGCTTGCGCTCTCTTTTTCCAACAATGCAGATCGTTAGTAGCTTCAGAGGCAAACAGGGTAAGGGAGGAATTCTCAGAGTTCTTGGCTAGCTCAAAGTATGGTTTTACTAGTTTTAATAACACTTAGGCAATGAGAATGCTAGACCATGTTAGGGAGTTGGTGTTCAAACTCATATGTTTGGCTTTTGTTAATGTTGCTCAAATGTTTTAAATGATGATATCATGTCATGTTGAGGTTTGTGATGGCCTTGGATTAATCGCTATGTGTTTTGACTTGTTGGTGTTTTTGAATTAAAGTGTTCTTGCGAGCTTTGGGTTTGAGATCCATTTTTGCATGTATGCATGTTTGAAGCTTGTGTTTAGGGTGTTTTACCTCTAGATTGTTTGTATAATAAGTTGCCATGTGGTTTGTGATGTTTCGTGGTAAGTTTGGGGATGCCAAAATGTGTTTTCGGGCCAAACTGTGTCTAGGCGTTTCGAAACGCCTGATATGATTTCGAAACGGCCAAGCTTCAGGGGCACCCATATCGGAACGGGGTGGAGCCGTTTCAGTGCGATTTGCCACTGGAGGCTCCTGTTTCGAAACCATGAGAAGCCATTTCGGTACGTTTGGCCACTAGAGGCTCCTGTTCCGGAACCATGTGGGACCGTTTCGGAACGGCTTGGTGTTACTTTTTGAATGAAGCCCACGTTTCGGAACGAGTAGACCTATTTCGAAACGCATGTAGTTAAAACGGTTAAAAGGCATCATTGAAGGTTTCCAAATGTTTCGTTTTAGTCCCTAATGCTCGTATGCTTCCTAAATGAGTTTATATGTGTCCTTTGTGATGATTTTGCCTCGTGTGCATGAAACTTGACTAATAAACTACTTGGTAAGTTTAAATTATCGTATGCCCTCTACTTGGTTCGTATCCGTGATTGTCCTTATGCGGTTTGCCATCTCACATAGTTTTAAACATGGCGTATAGACAAGATTAATAAAAGAAAAAAATAGGGTTGCTAATCGGAGTGAGGCCTTAGCGGGTTTCGCTTTGATTTTCCCCGTGTAACCCGTTCGCTTCGGTCTGTTAGCTAGGCCGGGACGAGAAGGTTATAGCCTGAATAGGGATATTTTTCCAAATGTTATTTAAAAAAGTATTTTTCTCAATAAATTCCAAAAGAGAATATTCAGCCAAATCACCCATACCCGCCGACGCTGAGTAAATTTCAAGTTTATCTTCAATTTGATATTCTGGAGTGAGACACATGGAGGGTGGAAGGGGTAATTTATCCCTTAATTTGAATGGTTTAATTTTTCAAGTCACTACTAGTTTTAAAATTATTGTAATTATGATTATATTTTGATACACAAACTGTGTTTTGTTTACATAATTCTTCTATAAAATTTAAAACCTAAATCTCAAACCCTAGCACCTTAAAACTCAAACTCTAAATTCTAAATTCTAACTATAAACTTTAAATTCTACACCCTAAAACCTAACCTAAAATCCTAAACCCTAAAATTGAAAGGCTTTTCTATCAAAGTATTTTCCTTATAATTAAGTCATTGTTCCTTCCAAACCAGGGGCAGATGATAAGCTAAGCCTGGATGAGCCTTGGCACCCCAAGGATTGGGAAAATTAAAATTATACCTTAAAATATTTTAAAATTTTTAATTAGGCCCCTTAAATTTGTTAAAAATCTCACTAAATTGTAACTTTTTTTTGAATAATTTTAAGGGTTAACTATATCATTGACCACCGAACTAACAAACTCGTCAATCAGACCACCGAACTTATAAAATCAACCTATTTTGACCACCGCCGTTAAAAATCTAACGGTGGAGTGACGGAACTGCCGCATGGCAGCTAACAGGAAAATTTTAAAATTACACATTTGGTCCCTGTTATTTACGCATTCTTTCAATTTAGTCCTAATTTTAAATTAATAAAATAATAAATTATTTAATTAGGTAGTGACACGTGTCAACACCTTATTGGAGGACTTTAATTATTTAGATTTAATTTTATTAATTTATTTTCCTTCTCCAATCAGGTGGTGACACGTGTCACCACTTATTTAGAGAAGAAAAACAAAGTTAAGCATGGATGCCATCCAAGGGAATCGAACCTGGGTGGTGTAGGTGCAAGCACAACTTTGTGCTTTAAGTCACCCAATTTAATATATACCTCTTATTAGTTTCTACATTTATAAGCCAAAAGCTCAAACCCTAAACACTAATTTCACATATATAACCCTAAACCTTAAACCCTAAATATTTCAAATTAATTTTACACTAAACATTTCAAATTAAATTCACATATATAAACCCTAAACCCTAAACCATAAAGCCCAATTTGAAATATTTGGTGTGAAATTAATTTGAAATATTTAGGGGTTAGGGTTTAAGGTTTATATATGTGAAATTAATTTGAAATGTTTAGTGTAAAATTGATTTGAAATATTTAGGGTTTAGGTTTTATATATGTGAATTTAATTTGAAATGTTTAGTGTAAAATAATTTGAAATATTTAGGGTTTAAGGTTTAGGGTTATATATGTGAAATTAGTGTTCAGGGTTTGAGCCTTTGGCTTATAAATGTAGAAACTAATAAGAGGTATATATTAAGTTAGGTGATTTAAAGCACAAAGTTGTGCTTGGTGCAGTGGCCTTTTTCGCTTACACCACACAAGTTCGATTCCCCTGTATGGCATGCATGCTTAACTTTATTTTTCTCCTCTAAATAGGTGGTGACACGTGTCACCACCTGATTGGAGGAGGAAAATAAATTAATAAAATTAAATCTAAATAATTAAAGTCCTCCAATAAGGTGTTGACACGTGTCACTACCTAATTAAATAATTTATTATTTTATTAATTTAAAATTAGAACTAAATTGAAAGAATGTATAAATAATAGGGACCAAATGTGTAATTTTAAAATTTTTCCGTTAGCTGCCATGTGGCAGTTCCGTCACTCCACCGTTAGATTTTTAACGGCGGTGGTCAAACTAGGTTGATTTTATAAGTTTGGTGGTCTGATTGGCGAGTTCGTTAGTTCGATGGTCAAAATAGGAATCACCAATTAATTCGGTGGTCAATGGTATAGTTAACCCTAATTTTAATTAAGTTATACAAATTGTTAAATTTTTCATTAAGTTTCTTAATTTTTTTTTTGAAAATTTTAATAAGATCCTCATTTTTTTAAAATTCTCATTAATTCCTCAAAAATTTTCAATTTTTTTATTAGACCTCCAAAATTTTAAATTTTTTTGATTAAACCCCCTAAACTATCGCACTAAAATCCGCCATTGTTTCAAACAGTTCTAATTTATGAATTTTTAAAACTATGTCAGTTAAAATTAATATAACGAATCTATAGAATATTTTGATGGTCCAAATTAATGCAAAAAAAATACAATAAGCTCAATTTTGATATTCATATTCCATAAAAGTATAATCTGCCCCCAAAGAAAGAGTCTACTCAAACTTGATATCCATACTCCATAGAAGAATAAATTTACCCATTGTTAAAGTCAAATAATAGGATAATACATTTGACTTGATAGCCGGAAATGTATGAACAAATTAACCGCCGCCAGAATATTCAACCCCAAACAAGTAGTAATCCATAACCGCCCAGCGGTCAACACGTGTCCAAAACGCCATGATAGAATAACACGTTGCGTTTTCACTATTCAGTTTTGTTTTCTTTTCCCTTCTATCGTTTTCTTCACCTTCCCTCCACAAAATTCCCAAACTCTATAAGATATTTTCGCGCATTTCAATTGTTCCCCAGATCCCTAAAATTTCCCCTTTTTCTTCGATTCAATTCAATTCCCTTTCTTTTCCTTTTCTTATCTAATGGATATCTCTTTAATTTGCGATACGCTAACGGTAGCCACTTCCAACGGCCTGGGGTTTGCGAAATTGATTCTCGATCGCCACCATCTCTTCTCTGCAAACGGTTGCCTTTCCCTCTCCTCCGATTCGTCCGCCGATAATCCCGGAATTCTTCAGGTGACCGCCGGATTGGTCCCTTTCGACGCCGTTGCGCCTCCTCCCACCAAGCCTAATTCCTATAAGACGTTACCTCGAACTCTCCTCCGCAGAAAGCGTCGCACCAGGCGGAAGTTATTCAGCGGGGATGACTCAAACGACGCCGACGTTTACGGATTGTTCTTCAGCAGTGACGGCAGCGACGGGTACGGTCCGTTTGGCGGCGGAGGCGGTGGAGGTGGAGGGAGCAGTTGGGGTGGTAGTGGTTGGAATTTTGGTGGGTTTGGAGGGCAAAATTGGGATGAATCTTCGTCTTCATCTCCATGGACTGCAAATGCTATGGATTTTGTTTACGAGGTGATTTGCTGGATTGCTTTGTCGAATTGCGTGCACTTTGCGTTTAAGAAGGTGGTTAGAATTGTGGCAAATGGTATCGGTGAAGCGGGGGAAAGGGGAAAGGTTCCGATGAGATTGGTTTCAGTTTGCTGATATGGAGTTTAATTGGGTATTTTAAAATTTCTGCCTTTTATGTATCAAATTCAAATTCAAGTTCAAATGTATATATGGTTGTATATACTCATTGTTTATATTCATAGGATATCTTATTAGCTATTCTTTGTTGCTGTTCAGTTGATTGTCAAATTTATGTATAGTTGCTTAATCTATGGAGTTTAATTGGGTATTTTAAAATTTCTGCTTTTTATGTATAGTTGCTTCTGTGTTATTGTTCCATGGTCTAAAGTCTTAAGGTGAAAATCGAGATTATAGTCATAGCTCAGATACACCCAATGTTCTGTCAAATTTAATATCACACTGAAGCTCAGAAGGTATGGACAGATGCCGTTTTTTTCAGTTAAGTTTGTTACTGTCCCTGCTATATGACACCATGCATTTGAAGGGTGTTCAAAATTAATATTACATTCATCGTCTCCTTGTCCTATCGGGTGGGGCTTGGATATTAGTAAGGAATGGCATACCCCATCAAGTAAATGAAACAGGTTTGGAACCTTAACAGTTAGGTACTTAGGCTGCACTTAATCTATTTTGTTTCATGGATGGAAAATGTCAGGTCAGTTTTTGATGATTCCTTGATCAAGTAGCATGTGTGAATAGAGACTGAAGTAATGCAGAATTGAACCTTACCATGTGCACACCAACACTTGCTTTTGATGTAGAGTAAGTGCCTAAGTGGAATTTTGCACATTTCCTGAAGTTGGCCCTATGATTATGCCTTTAGATAGTCACTGGCTGATCTGTGGCACTTCTGATTGATCATGTCTGCCATGTGGCTTCCTCAACCATGCTGACAGAGTCTTCTTTTTCAGACTTGAAATTGAAGATTAATAGAACAGGAGGAATATTGTGGTACGTCTCCTAGTCCTTCTATGACATGGTGTTGGGCACTTTATTATATTGAAGATGAATTTGGTGCTGAATTTGAGGACCTGCCAGTGCTTTTATTGGTACCATTTTCGAATTGATGTGGTAGGCTCATATGGTTATATGATTCTCTGTGCTTATGCCTTTTTCCTTTGACAAATAGTTTAATAGGTTCTCATTCTGCAGTAATGTGGGGTTTTTTTTCAATCTTCTAGTACTTTAGTTTCTAATCCAGCGGGATATAGAATGCTTTAGGCTAGTAGAGAAAAATATATAGACTTCTTGGTGGTAATCTCGAGTACTTGTCATGAAATCCCAGCAACAATGAATGAGATTGAACACCGATATCGTTGGAGAACAAGTCTCTATACATAAGCAGTAGATGCAATTCTTGATGCTTTAGAAACTAAGAACTAGAGTTACAAGTCATATGAAGAATGTTTGATCTTAATTTCACCCTGACCAAAAACTTAGATTTGTTTCAAACCAACATAAATGGAAATCCGAATTCTCGAACTTCTTTGGGCGGTCCGATATTGGTCATCATCAATGAAATGGCTTGATGAAATCAGTTAAGGGCTGTATGATGTTCCTCTTGGAATTGAAATCACAACTCTATTCCCCTCATGATTGTGAAAGAATGAAGAGAGTCAAAAATGGCGAAATATGGAAGCTTGCTTGGTGTGTCTATGTTTATGTATACGGAGGGTGAGGAATCAAAGGCGTTTTCGAAAGGAATGAGTCAGAGTTGGTGTCAGACATAAACAGTATTACCCATATTCAAATTAGAGGAGAAATAGAAATTGGGTTATTTATGAATTTATCTCGCTTTCAAATATTTACGTTTTACCTTAAACCCCAAATCATAGTTTCGTCTTTTAGAATGACCCCTAATCTATGTCGAGTTTCCCATGTAATAACAGTTGAAGACACAAACAAATAGTTAAATTTAGATGTCATCACATCAGGGTCCTACTTTTCCTGAAATGTCATCATCTACTATAAAAACAGTGGACATTATCTATTGATTAAATTTGTTTCATTTTGATAAAGGATTTTAGAGTTTAGGGACTTAATTAAGGGTATAGGGTTTAAGGGTTTAGGTATAGAGGTTTAGAATTTAGGGATGGTGATAATATGGTGAGGATTTAGGTTTTAACCTATAAACCTTAAATTCTAACCATAAACTTTAAAATTTAACCACCATCCCTAAATCTAAACTCCTACACATAAATTCTTAAACCTTGCCCCTTAAACTAATTCCCTAAACCCTAAAACTAAGGTAATTGTGGAAATTTTTAATTTTCACAGCTAATATATGAAACAGTTACCCTTTGATAAATCTGATTTAAAATGAGTTGTAAATACAAGAGAGTGGATGAGACAAATCCTAGTACATTATGTTTTTGTAGATCCAATAATTAAATTTAGAATACCACATGTTGAGTGTTTTGTCTTAGAAGCTTTAATCCTTCGAGTGGCATTCCCTGGTTGATTTAAGGGCCCATCACATCATATGAAACAAATTCAATCGTGGCCAAATTAACTGCCAAAACTGGTAATCATTTAATTATAGAAACAACCTAATGTGACATATACCCAGTTACCCACCCATCTTTGCTTCTTCCACTAATGATTGTGTTGTTTGTATTTTAAAGCACAAATTCGGATATAATCTAATTGATTCGATTTTAATATTGATGTCATATTCCATCAAATTGTTTTTATATGAACAAATTGTAATTATCAACAATCTCTAAAGGGCTATAGTGGTTAAAGTTTATGTTTTCAGTTAACATCTTTCTCTTCTCTTAGGTTGTAGGTTCAAGACTCAGTAAGACTAATATTAAAGAAATTACTATTATATAGCAGTGGTTTTTTTTTTAATTTCTAAGAATATAGTTCCCGTAAAATTATTTTCAACAATATAGCATTTGTATTTAACTGTTTGAATTTGAAATCAAACTAATTTCATCCGTTTTTAACAGTAATTTCCTAAAAAATAATAAAAAATGCGTTTGAGGTCCAAGGGATTGTCATCTGTCTTTGAACAGTGCACTCTTTATCAAATTTCTGACACGTGGCAGCTTGGGAGGGCAGCACACACTGTTGGAAGGTGGACTGCCCTCCCCCATCTTTGAACAGTAACGTGGGTGGGGTGGCAGGGGTGCAAGCCGGCAAGGCAACTTTAACGTGGGTTGGCATGCACGCAGCTGCATGCATGGGATAATTTACATAGATATTGTTGTTGGGTTTTTTTTCTTCAAAATATTGTAGGTTCAATATTATTTTCTAAAATATTGTACATCACCAAAAGACAACCCCAGCTGAATCCGACTTTAAACAGTAATCGAATAAAAAAAAGAAGTCTTTCCCAGCTAAATCCGACTTCAAACAGTGTCGGGAAAAAAATGAAGTCTTCCCCAGCTGGATCCGACTTCAAACAGTATCGAATTAAAAAGTGAAGTGTCCCCAGCTGAGTCCGACTTCAAATAGTGTCGGATAAAAAAATTAAGTCTTCCCCAGCTGAGTCCGACTTCAAATAGTGTCGACACTATTCAAAGACGGATCCAGGTGTATCCGACTTCATGTAGTTTTCGCATAGAAAATGGAGTCTTAGGGCAGGCTGCAGCTGCTGCATGCATGCAGCATGCGTCGGGGGAGGCATTGGAGGGGCAGGTCTCGGGAATAGGTTTGGGGATTGGTTGGGATTTAATTTTGGGGTGTTAAATAGGGGTTGTAGGATGAAGTTTGAAGGGAAAAAATTGTTGAAGTTGGAGAGAATTCTTGAGAAGAAGGTTGAAGAAATATTGTAAGTATATTTAAACTAATTTAGTAGTTTAATTTTTTTTTAATTTAATACGAAAATTTGATTTATAATTTTTAACCTACTGTTGATAATGTTTAATATAAGTTTAATGTTTTGAATATTTGTGTTAGGGGATTGAGGTTGAAGGTGAAAATTGAGTAAATAAAAAGAAGAGAGATTTGAAGAAAGTATTGTAAGTATTTGTGCAAATTATTATTTAATTTAAGCTCGCTATATTTATTTATAATTTTTATATTGTATGTTGTAATTTTAAGCATTGTTTTGGTTGATGTTGGATGATGATTATGCTTTATTTTGGTTGCATGTTTTTTTATTAAATTGTATGTTGTAATTTTAGGCATTGTTTTGGTTGATATTAGATGATGATTATGCTTTATTTTAGTTGCATGTTTTTTATTAAATATAAAATGTTTGTATATAATTTAGTGGCATTATTTTTTTTGGAGATTTACACACACACACACACACATATATATATATATATATATTTTAAAAATTGTATAAAAATTTCCTAAATATTTTTCTTAAAATTCAACACTGAATTTATATATATATATTATTTATTATTATTTAAATTCCACACTAATATATATATATATATTATTTATTATTATTATTTTCTTTTATCAAAGTTTTAAAATTTCATTTATCAAAGTTGTAAAATTCTACACTATAAAATTTTAAAAATATATTATTATTATTATTATTATTATTATTATTATTATTATTATTATTATTATTATTATTATTATTATTATTATTATTATTATTATTATTATTATTAAGCATATATCAAAGTTGATAAATAGTGAATTTTTTTTAAATAGTTTGTTTTGCCAAACAAAAAGGAAAATGATTTTTTAAATTAAATATTAAATATCTTTGTTTTAAATCCATATAATTATAGAAAAAAAATTATTTTATTTATCATATTACCAATTTTTTTAGTGAGTGGGTTTGTTTTGTTTTGTATGTTTGATATAATTTAAATTTTATGCATGTAGTTTTATTTAAGTTTGTTCGAATGTTATATATTTAGATTCGAATTTTTTAAAATTTATTTTTTGAGTTGATTTTTTATGTTCATTTTTAAATTAAATATTAAATATCTTTTTATCTTTGTTTTGAATCCATATAATTATAGAAAAAAATTATTTTATTTATCATATTTCTATTGTAAGAAAATTGATAAATCATATATATTTTCATGTTTTTATTATTGAGAATTTATTATTTATATATATTACCAATTTTTTTAGTGAGTGAGTTTGTTTTGTTTTGTATGTCATATATAATTTTAATTTTATGCATGTAGTTTTATTTAAGTTTGTTCGAATTTTATATATGTAGATTCAAATTTTTTAAAATTTATTTTTTGAGTTGATTTTGTATGTTCATTTTAAAATTAAATATTAAATATCTTTTTATCTTTGTTTTGAATCCATATAATTATAGAAAAAAATTATTTTATTTATCATATTTCTATTGTAAGAAAATTGATAAATCATATATATTTTCATGTTTTTATTATTGAGAATTTATTATTTATATATATTACCAATTTTTTTAGTGAGTGAGTTTGTTTTGTTTTGTATGTCATATATAATTTTAATTTTATGCATCTAGTTTTATTTAAGTTTGTTCGATTTTTAGTATGTTCATTTTTAGTATGTTCATTTTGAGTTGATTCAGTTTATTCGAATGTTATGCATGTAGATTTGATATATGTTTTGAACATGCAGAGAAAATGAGCAACAACAACACATTTATAACTATTGTCCATTACAATGGACAGATGGTGAAAACTGATGCCGGGATTGTATTTGAATCTGAAAGGAGTACGAAGATGAGATTTGAAAAAGAAGTCACGCTTAATGAAATAAAGGAGAAAATATCACACAAAATTGGAAAAAGGATTCATGGCTTACGTTACCGGTGGATGACATGTGAAAATCCAGTCAAATATTGTGCATTCAATCTTGAAGATGTTGATGATGTTCAAATGATGATTGCAGAGCATGAATCCATGGGGATTCGATATATCGAGTTGTTTGCCGAGGTGCATGATGTTCCCGACCTATTTAGAAACGTCGCTGGAGAATCTGCTGGAATGGATTACGGTAATGAGCTTGATATGCCCGGAGGTAGTTTTGTCTCATTGTTGGCTAGTGGGACATCGAGTGCATTTCATCCAGCCGGGCCTTCGACATATGGTTCATCGTACGGGCCGACTGTTGATCCGACCATTGGTGCTGATATGGAAAACCTACGCGGTCCGTGGGGAGAATCACTTGACGATTCTAGCGAAGATGAAGATATTGATGATCCCGATTTGTTCCCTGATGATGTTGGTGCTGCCCCTGATTTTGGTTTTGGGGAATTTTTTCCGACCACAGGCGATATTACATTTTATGAACCTCCTGCTCACATGGATTCAGTAGATTTTGATGCGATGGTAGCGCCTCAAGTCCCGAAAATTCTCCGATTAACTTCGAGTCAACATGGTGAGTTATCGGAAAGGCTTCAATTTGATGAAAAGAATGAAGCTACATTGGCAGTGAAAGAGTACAGTATCAGGAACCACGTGGACTACGATGTTATAGAATCGAGCCAGAGGACTTTCTATGCCAAGTGTGTGAAGTATGGACCAGAATGCAAATGGAAGATTCGAGTTTCGAAGCTTAAGAGGTTAGGTCGTTGGGAGGTCACAAAGTACAATGGAGATCACACATGTTTACGAACTTCTATCGACCAGGACCACCGAAAATTAGACTCAACTGTGATAAGCCATCACGTGATGAAGCTGGTAGAAGCAAATCCAAGGGTTCCGGTTTCAACGATTCAAGCAACCATTGCGCAACAATTTGGATACCAGATAAAATACAAGAAGGGGTGGCATGCAAGAGATAAGGCAATGGAGTCGGTGTATGGTGATTACGATAAGTCATACAACGAGCTACCAGCTTTATTACTAGCAATGACAGAATTCATCCCAGGCACCATAGTGAGGTATCAGACCAAGGATGCATACGATCGACAAGGCCAACTTCTTGAAGGGTATAAATTCTTTCATCGACTCTTCCGGGCTTTCAAGCCTTGCATTCAAGGATTTCCTTATTGCAAACGTATGATCCAAGTGGATGGCACGTGGCTGTACGGGAGATACTCTCATGTGTTGTTGATTGCCGTTGCACAAGATGGGCAGAACAATATCTTCCCGATTGCATTCGCTATTGTTGAGCAGGAGACAGCAGAAGCTTGGAATTTCTTTTTGACCAATTTACGTGAGCATGTCGTCCGAGAAGATGGAGTTTGTATTATATCCGATCGAGGGACAGGTATCAAGGCAGCAATTAATCGAGAAGGAAGTCGTTGGACACCTCTACACGCATACCCCGCATATTGTGTCCGTCACATCGGTAAGAACAGCTACGAGAAGTTCAAAAATCAATACCTTCGCAATGAGATTGTGAACATGGGTAAGCATCATATCTTTTCCAAACTAAATTATATGAACATATCGATTACTTATGTATGTGTTTTGATTACTCTCGATACTAACAATGTTATGACACAGGATGTCTACTAACATGACCAGATTTTGAGAGGAAGATGGAGAATTTAATGAAGTACGGCGAACGTGTATGGAGTTGGGCAAACAATATTGAGAGAGAAAAATGGGCTCAATCGTATGATGAAGGTGGTAGACGATACGGAAAAATGACAACCAACCTTGTGGAGTGTATAAATGAAGTATTAAAAGGATCACGTCATATCCCAATATCAAGCCTGGTGAAAGAGACGTACTACAGGTTGGCGAAAGTTTGGTTGTAATCACTAATTTTGTCCGGACCTCGAACTCCTTTAATTCGTGTCTATCTAAGACTTACCGGGCTGTTAAATAATTTTTCTTGAGAAAATAATAAAAAAAAGAAAGGAAAAGAAAAAACAAAGCAAAAAGAGAAAAAAAGAAAAAAGGAAAAGTAAAGATTATAGTATTATTATTATTGCTACTATGGTATATATTAGTGTGTGTATTATTATTAGTATTAGTATAATATTATTATTATCTTATATTAATTATCATCATCGTTTTTCATTGTTGTTATTATCATTATTGTATACATTACTATATTTATTATCATGTTATTTTATATATATCATATTATTATTTATACTATTGTTAATTATTATTATTATTATTATTATTATTATTATTATTATTATTATTATTATTATTATTATTATTATTATTATTATTATTATTATTATTATTATTATTATTATTATTATTATTATTGTATTCATATTATTATTATCATAACAAGATAAAGAAGATAAATAATAATAAAATATAAATAAATAAAAGCCCAATATATTTATTTAATTAATACAGTCCATAACCTAAAAACATTAGGCCCGAGCCCGATAAGCCTTTACAACAACCCTAATGAAAAAACCCTAATCCCATGATTTTTATGTGCAGCCGCCGCCTCAGCCCACAGCCGTTGGATCTGGCTTGGGATTAACGGTCCAGATCGCACCCTCCACAAACCCTAGAGAGCAGCCACAAGTCTGGCGCCGCACACCTCTAATGTCGTTGGATCTGGAGGCAATCCAAAGGCCCCAACCGCATCACGGAACGAAACCCTAATGAGGGTGACCTTGATCCGCGCCGCACATGCCCTCCACCGTTAGATCAAGATCTGATCTAACGGACCAAATTTGCACGTGCTCTACACCCGACGACTGTTCGTGTTCCACGCGCGCGTCCATAACGACCCAAACCCCTCCACGCGCGCGTAACGCGGTCCCGTGACCCCTCGTCTGCACGCCTCTGACCTTCTGTCCCCGCCGCGCGCCGTCTGCCGCATCTGACTCAATGTTCTCACCATTTCAGGAGTGACCAGCAGAAAAAATAGAGAAAATGCAGCAAGTCAGATACCCAAAACAGCAAACAAACAAACACAACAAAAGGTCAACCAGACAAAGCTTCAGAGATCAAAGAGAATTAATTTTCTAAGCATTGCATGTATTTTATTCGGTTATATAGGAAACCGAAACAGAGGAGGATAGATAAAAAAAGAGGGGAGGGGATTTTTCGGAGAGAGAAACATTGTAAACCCCATTCGGGATCCTTTTTATAGAGAGAGAAAAAATCAATAACAGAAGAAACCTTCTGAGGTAGCAATTCTTGTTTATCTTCTTTGCATGCAAGCCCAAACAAAAATAAAGGAAAAACATAGGAGAGTCTAGGGTTTACCGTCGCGTCTTTTCATCTCCACGCCCGTCCGTCTTCCCTCGATGACAAGCCTGTTCGTTTTCCTCCGAGGAAACATAGCGGTGAACCGGTGGGGATTCGAAGTGAAGTAAAAGGTTTTCAAAAAGAAACCAAAAGAGGAATTTCAGCCTCTGTTTTTGTTGAAAAAGGAAAGGGGGAGAGGGCTTCGTTTTTTCTTCTGTTTCTCTGAGGTTTCCGGTGCCGAAAATTGGCTGACGGCGCCAGAAACCCTTTCCCGATGAGGCCAACCCTAATCGGTTGTGAAGAGGGGATGAGGTTTTTTGGGTCTGAGTTTAAAATGGGCAAAAGGATTTCAGATTTTTTAGTTCGGTTTTTATATTGGTTTTACGTCTCAAAAATGGTCCAAACCTTTTCTAGTCCCCCCGCGTCTCCGAAATATCACCCCTAGCCATTCCGTTTTTTGAAATCACATCCCTGGTCACTGCTTTTTTTAAGTTTTTTTTTCAATTTCGTCCCCTAATTTGCTTCAGTTAACACCGAATGGTTTAATAGCCATTTCGGTCCCTACAGATTTCAGCGTCTTTTAATTTTGGTCCCAGTTTTGACAACTTAACCCCTTTTTATGGTTTAATTTTCTTTCTAGTCCTCAGAGTCTGTTCAGAATTCACTCTAGCCCTTTTAGCAATATGGCTTTCATCCCATGCATTTTTAATTTTCTGGCTCAATATTTATATTCATATGCTCATCTTAATCTATGTTTTATTTACATGTTCCATATATGTTTGATGATGTATATACGTACTTGTGCAATTTATGTTTGCTATGCCATCAATGCCATGTCACTTACTTTATGTTTAATTATTTTTATGTCCCGTTTACGTTTCTAAGTTGCATACGAACTTATAAAATGCAATGCGAGCGTCTTTTTATTCGGGAGCGAACGAGGCCAGTACCAGTCGTAGTGGTGGTGGTTCGGACGTTCCTTCTCGAATATTAAGACCTTTAAAATTTACTCGCTCGTATAACCAAATTTCGATACGATTCTTCACTTTAATTCGCAAAATTTAATATCAATTAAGCAGTAATGTTTTTGGTACCGATTTTCGGGCACGACGGGGGTGCTCATCCTTCCTCGCGTGTAACCGACTCCCGAACCCGTTTTTGAAAAGAATCTCTGGTTTTTATTTCGGTGTCCGGTCTACCATTTTTAAATGGCCGGTGGCGACTCCTCCTTTTTTTACAAATTCGACTAAATTTTTCGAAAACCAAATTAAAACCCGGTTCCTCTAAGTGACACCGGTATTTTTAGTCGCAACAGATGGCGACACCGCTGGGAACAAATTTTTGTTTTCAAAAGCAAAAAAGAGAGTCAAGCCAAAAAAAAAACTTTACCGCTCAATTAATATTAAAAGTTGCGAATTAAAGTGACCCAGTCGATCGATATTTGTTTATAAGTGCGAGTTTATTTTAAACGCATTTAAAATTGGCATTTAAACCCGTTCGTTTAAGTGGGGGGAAAACGCTAGTGCTTTCGTGGGGATATTGTTCCTCCGTGTAGGCCTAGTAAGTACCTTCGGGGCTCGAATACCCTATATCTTCGTGAGAATATCGTTTCTCCGTGCAGATATAGCTAAAGGGTCCCCTCGAATTGAACTCGGTTGAGAGGAGCCTATAATGGGTGATGACCGGGGGCCTTGCTACCCTTAGAAGGGGACAACGAGGACAATTCGAGTACCTCCTAGAACCAAAATTGCATTTAGAGAACTAGAATGCCCACCCCTGTTAGAGCCATGCGGACAACCTAGGTTTATTAGACGGGATAAATAGGGTTGCTTGCCTTCATGCTTGTCTTATTTCTTTTATCATATGTTGACTGCGTTTATCCGGCACTAACACATTTCTTTTATGACTTTTTGCATCTACTTTTCGTGCATGCATTTCATGAGTCAAGGTGGTTCTACCCATTTTTGGGGCTATCATTGTGGACGGGAGGTTGCTAGAAAGGATCATGTCAATTAGCAAGTCTGACATCGGACAGAACGGATAAAGGGGCAGTTTACCGAGCGAAAGCACAGTGTCAGGTCATTTAATGTCCACCACCGAAGAAGGCACATCTCTTCTCTATCCCGAGCAAAATTTCGAACCGTCTATCGGATCAACATCTTTGGATCACAAGCGGAAGCATATTTGTCAAGACTTTGCTATGACTGTCTCGTAACAAGGAACCTCCTTCACGTTCGAATGATAGTCTACCTAAGGGGAATCACCTATAGGGACAACACATTTCATCCGCATACACATGTGTACATATTTCATTGCATCATATGTTCATACATCATCTCACGACATGACATGCATTGACCAACTAAATAACGAATTAATATTGAAAAAAATATTATTACAGTGGTGAAGTTTCTAATCTACAACCATTCCGCGTTCGTACGACACTCGTTCTCAGTCACGAGCAATGGAAGAAAGGATGGCCAGAGTTGAACAAGGTCAGAAGGACCTCGAGGGCCGATTGGATGGGATCCAGCAAAACATTAAGGATCAGATTGCACAATCACAAACCACCATCATCGCTCAGATGACCGAACTGCTTGAGAAGAAGTTCAGTAAAGAAGGAGGATCAGGGGGCAATTCGAATGAGAGGGGAGTAGGTGAGACTACATCGCATATCCAACTAGGAGCGCCAACCACCGGGAAGAGAGTGCATATCAACCTCGAGGGAACGCCCGCTAATCGTCCTACGAAAGCACCAGCTAGACGTCACTTGGACCAACCTGTTGAGCTAGGGGAAGATCTCGAGGTTGAAGTACCGGATCTAAACATGTTGAATGAGGCAGAAGAAAAGATTAGGGCCGAGGTGGAAAAGAAGTACGAGGAGAAGTTTCGTCTCTTTGAAGAAAAGTTCATGGCCTTGCAAGGAATGGATAAGCAAGGGAATGATGCCAGTGATTTGAGCCTTGTAGCGGATTTAGTTTTACCTCCGAAATTCCAGGCCCCCGACTTTGATAAGTACAACGGGACTACTTGTCCTTCAGCTCACATCACCATGTATTGCCGAAAAATGGCGGCTTTTATAAAAGACGAGAAGCTACTTATCCACTGCTTTCAAGACAGTTTAATTGGTTCCGCAACCCGTTGGTATACTCAACTTAGACGAGTCGACATCAAGTCATGGAGCGATCTTTCGAAGGCGTTCGTGGGTCAATACAAGCATATGACTGATATGACTCCGAATCGGCTCATGCTACAAGGGATGGAACAAAAGCACGGTGAGAGTATCCGTGAGTATGCCCGGTGTTGGCGAGACGTAGCAGCTCAAGTGCAGCCCCCACTTTCGGAATGTGAAATTATTCCTTTGTTTGTGGACACTCTGAAAGGAGTCTTGTACGACCGCTTGATAAGCAATCCCTCCAGCAGCTTTGCGGACATGGTCTTGACGAGAGAACGTATCAAAAATGCCATCAAGAAAGGGAAGATAGTAGATCCCTATGGCACAACCACCCACAAGGGGCATGGGTCCCAAGTTCACATGGTGGGTTCTCACCCGAACAACCAGTCTTCTGGCCGCCACCATAATCAAGCATCCCGGTCTGCAAAGCCTCCAAAGGACCTTCATCCAGCTCCTATGTCGTACACCGATTTGCTCCCAATGCTTATTGAGAAGAAGCTTCTAACTCCAGTTCCGTCCAAACCAAAGGATCCTCCCTATCCCGAAGGCTATGATGTCAATGCCGTTTGTGACTACCATGTGGGAAGCACGGGCCACACCACGGAGAATTGTGGGGCACTGAAAAACAAGGTGCAGGCTCTGATCGAGAATGGTCACTTGACATTCTGAAAGGAAATATCGGGATTGTGACTTTTGGGGTGTGCTAATGCCCGACCATCCTTAGGAGTCTTGTATGTTGCATTTTTCTCTCGAAGTAATGCATGGAACAAACGTTGCTATCCTTTGCCCAAAATAGCAACGATTTTTTTAAGGGAACTTGTTATGTTTACAATTTGACGTTCTAATGAAATGCACTTCTTTTTTACATACAATGACCTTGAAATCATGTATATGCATATATCTCTCCATACCTCCGTAGGTCCTCGGATATCATATGCATGATGTGGCATTGATTCTACTCAAAGAGATCGATCGAATGTTGTGAAAACGATGAAGCGTGATGTCCCGCTCCGTCCGTTCCGGTCGGTAAAGCGAGAGAAGCAAGATCACTATTCCTTTGATGATGTTCGATGATAAGGGAATCTCCTAAGAAAGCCCAAGTAGAGTTACTCGAATGTGCAAATAAATAAATAAATAAATAAATAAAAAGGAAAGAGAAATGAAAGAAAAAATATATACTGTTTCAAAACAAATTAAAATTTCAGAGCCTGGTAATAGGCATTAATCGAAAAGCACTCCAATGTTCGAAACCTGGTAATAGGCATTTTCGGATACGAGTGTGGAATTCTTGGGGCACTCCGCTGAAGCCCGAAACCCTTCGCTTCATGAGTGATGGTAATATTTTCAAGTCGTGACTATGCCGAGTAACTCGGGGTATTGTTGTATGCTCCATCAGTATCCTCAAGACAAAGGACTGTGACGATTTGAATTCCCCTAGGAAAAAGAAACGAATGAGAAAACTGAATAAGTCTCGGATGTGAATCCTTGAGGACATTGATACAATACTAATTGTAATCAGAAGCACATGCTTACATTTAAAATTTTGGGAGTGACATTTTCTATTCAATGGGCTAATTTTTTTTGAAAGCATACAGAGAAACGTTATGAGAACTAGAAGGAATAGTAATCGAGCCAATTAAGCAAATACCATAATCATGAGGATAAACCGAGCGATTTGGAAAAGGTTTCACAACTTCGCATATCGCCACAACATTCAGAGTCTCCATTGACTCAAGCTGATCATCAGAAAGTAGGATCTAAGACGCTCTTGCATTTGATATCCGGGGCATCCTATTCTATTTTTTCTTTTGATTAGAATTTTGACTTCAAGGTTTTGTATGGAAATCAAAAAGAGCATTCTTCATTAGAATGACAATCCATAAACTGGTACTTTTTAAACCAAGAGATCTCTCTGTATTACTTCGGAGATGAATGCATCAGCAAGGCCCAAAGGTTGAGGGGCATGACGTGAGGAGGAATGACAAAGAGTCAGTGAAGCTAAATTGTCGTGATGGGGCACCATTGTCTGTGGCGGAACTAAGGTTTCATGTAGAGAGGTTCAAACCGAAGTGTATGAAAGATAGCGCAAGGCCAGAAAGGATTTAGAATGCGGCCGAGGTCACTCAACTCGGATTTTAGAACGAAGAACGAGCGGCAGAAGTTTAGGGGGCCAGATTTCTCAAGACACAAGATTGATGGATGGTTGTAGTCCCAAGACTACGACCACTAACCCTAAGAAATGAAGAAAAACTAAATCCATGCATCTTTGCATTCTCGTAAACACATGCATCTTTGCATCCGGAAATATGCTCATGCATCATCGATAGCTAGATGTCACCCATGCTAGGAGCATACTAAATCATATCATAGCATTTTGTTTTCTAAACAGATATTTGAAGATTGGTAAAAGAATAAATCTACAGCTTCACGAGAGGAGAAACGGATCTCACAAGAATCAAGAGTCCTTCGACTTGCGTAATTCGGGTTTCTAAAATCCTTCCAACCCCCAGTTTTAATCTTCCTTGAAGATTGTTTTTCTTAAAACTCAAAATTTCTCAATTTTTATCCTTCCAAAAGGACGTTTTCCTCAAAACTCGAAATTTTTCAATTCATATCCTTTCAAAAGGTCGTTTTTCTTAAAACTCAATTTCTCAATTTTATCCTTCCAAAAGGACGTTTTCCTCAAAACTGAAATTTCTCAATTTTTATCCTTCCAAAAGGATGTTTTTCTTAAAACTCAAATTTCTCAATTTTTATCCTTCCAAAAGGTCGTTTTTCTCAAAACTCAAAATTCCTCAATTTTTATCCTTCCAAAAGGTCATTTTTCTTAAAACTAAAATTTCTCAATTTTATCCTTCCAAAAGGATGTTTTCCTCAAAACTCAATTTCTCAATTTCATCCTTCTCAAAGGATATTTTTCTTAAAAGTCAAAGTTTCTCAATTTTTATCTTTCCAAAAAGATGTTTTTCCTCAAAACTATATCCTTCCTAAAGGATAATTTTCTTAAAAAGATCAAAATTTCTTAATTTTATCCCTTTACACAGATTTTTGAGAGACAACTTGAGTACCTCTCGGGACGAAGAGAAAACGATAAAGCGAGAACTAAAAGGATTTCAGGCGAAGCCTTTCAAGCCGCCGCTCCAGAATGTCAGGTGAAGTCTTCATGTTCTCCACTCAAGGATTTCAGATGAAAGCTTTCAAGCTTGCCGATAGATTTCAAGATAAAGGATCCTATAGAGAAAGGGTCCAAACAAGCTCTATATAGGAGGAACTTGCGACTTCGGGATCTCGAAAGCGGAGGGTCCTACGGAGAGGGGACTTGTAGATCCTTGATTTCAGAGAGGAGTTCCATAGAGAAGGAACTACTGCTCGAAGAATACGCTAATGAAGAGGAGTTTAGTGGGGAAAAAACTCAGAGTCCTAAGGCTTCAAGATCTCGAAAGTGAAGGGTCTTATAGGGAGAGGACTTGGAGATCGTTGATATCAGAAATACGAGGACGAGAGAACTGCCACTCGAGGAATATACCAAGGAAACGAGTTCTATGGAGAGAGAACTCATATTCTCAAAGCTTTAGAGAGAAAATACTCGGTCTAGCGTGTTGTAGCTCCGGGAGAGTAAATCGTCCAACAAAGAAGTTGGACAGATTTAGTTATGACCAGTTTGCTTTTAGACCGCGAAGGGAAGGCAAAGTTGTTTGGATGACTAGATTGTTCTTACAAAAAGGGAAGACAAATGTATTTGAAACCTGCCTATCCGTTCGGGCACTTGGAGAATGGAAATTTGCAAAAAAAAATCTCTGTCTACCTGTTCGGGGCATCCGGAGGGAGAACTCATGATCAGAAGGCGTTGGGAAGAGGAGTTGCTTGGATTCACGTGGCTGCTTTGGGAAGGCGAACCGTCCGAAAGGGAAGTAGGACAAAATTAGTGCTTATGGTCTTTGATTTATCCTTGTTCCACAAGTATAAGCAAAGAGGGGCAGCTGTAATCACTAATTTTGTCCGGACCTCGAACTCCTTTAATTCGTGTCTATCTAAGACTTACCGGGCTGTTAAATAATTTTTCTTGAGAAAATAATAAAAAAAAGAAAGGAAAAGAAAAAACAAAGCAAAAAGAGAAAAAAAGAAAAAAAGAAAAGTAAAGATTATAGTATTATTATTATTGCTACTATGGTATATATTAGTGTGTGTATTATTATTAGTATTAGTATAATATTACTATTATCTTATATTAATTATCATCATCGTTTTTCATTGTTGTTATTATCATTATTGTATACAGTACTATATTTATTATCATGTTATTTTATATATATCATATTATTATTTATACTATTGTTAATTATTATTATTATTATTATTATTATTATTATTATTATTATTATTATTATTATTATTATTATCATAACAAGATAAAGAAGATAAATAATAATAAAACATAAATAAATAAAAGCCCAATATATTTATTTAATTAATACAGTCCATAACCTAAAAACATTAGGCCCGAGCCCGGTAAGCCTTTACAACAACCCTAATGAAAAAACCCTAATCCCATGTTTTTTATGTGCAGCCGCCGCCTCAGCCCACAGCCATTGGATCTGGCTTGGGATTAACGGTCCAGATCACACCCTCTACAAACCCTAGAGAGCAGCCACAAGTCTGGCGCCGCACACCTCTAATGCCGTTGGATCTGGAGGTAATCCAACGTCCCCAACCACATCACGGAACGAAACCCTAATGAGGGTGACCTTGATCCGCGCCGTACATGCCCTCCACCGTTAGATCAAGATCTGATCTAACGGACCAGATTTGCGCGTGCTCTACACCCGACGACCGTTCGTGTTCCACGCGCGCGTCCATAACGACCCAAACCCCTCCACGCGCACGTATCTCGGTCCCGTGACCCTTCGTCTGCACGCCTCTGACCTTCTGTCCCCGCCGCACGCCGTCTGCCGCATCTGACTCAATGTTCTCACCATTTCAGGAGTGACCAGCAGAAAAAATAGAGAAAATGCAGCAAGTCAGATACCCAAAACAGCAAACAAACAAACACAACAAAAGGTCAACCAGACAAAGCTTCAGAGATCAAAGAGAATTAATTTTCTAAGCATTGCATGTATTTTATTCGGTTATATAGGAAACCGAAACAGAGGAGGATAGATAAAAAAAGATGGGAGGGGATTTTTCGGAGAGAGAAACATTGTAAACCCCATTCGGGATCCTTTTTACAGAGAGAGAAAAAATCAATAACAGAAGAAACCTTCTGAGGTAGCAATTCTTGTTTATCTTCTTTGCATGCAAGCCCAAACAAAAATAAAGGAAAAACAGAGGAGAGTCTAGGGTTTACCGTCGCGTCTTTTCATCTCCACGCCCGTCCGTCTTCCCCCGGTGACAAGCCCGTTCGTTTTCCTCCGAGGAAACATAGCGGTGAACCGGTGGGGATTTGAAGTGAAGTAAAAGGTTTTCAAAAAGAAACCAAAAGAGGAATTTTAGCCTCTGTTTTTTGTTGAAAAAGGAAAGGGGGAGAGGGCTTCGTTTTTTCTTCTGTTTCTCTGAGGTTTCCGGTGGCGAAAATTAGCCGACGGCGCCGGAAACCCTTTCCCGATGAGGCCAACCCTAATCGGTTGTGAAGAGGGGATGAGGTTTTTTGGGTCTGAGTTTAAAATGGGAAAAAGGATTTCAGATTTTTTAGTTCGTTTTTTATATTGGTTTTACGTCTCAAAAATGGTCCAAACCTTTTCTAGTCCCCCCGCGTCTCCGAAATATCACCCCTAGCCATTCCGTTTTTTGAAATCACATCCCTGGTCACTGCTTTTTTTAAGTTTTTTTTCAATTTCGTCCCCTAATTTGCTTCAGTTAACACTGAATGGTTTAATAGCCATTTCGGTCCCTACAGATTTCAGCGTCTTTTAATTTTGGTCCCAGTTTTGACAACTTAACCCCTTTTTATGGTTTAATTTTCTCACTAGTCCTCAGAGTCTGTCCAGAATTCACTCTAGCCCTTTTAGCAATATGGCTTTCATCCCATGCATTTTTAATTTTCTGGCTCAATATTTATATTCATATGCTCATCTTAATCTATGTTTTATTTACATGTTCCATATATGTTTGATGATGTATATACGTACTTGTGCAATTTATGTTTGCCATGCCATCAATGCCATGTCACTTACTTTATGTTTAATTATTTTTTATGTCCCGTTTACGTTTCTAAGTTGCATACGAACTTATAAAATGCAATGCGAGTGTCTTTTTATTCGGGAGCGAACGAGGCCAGTACCAGTCGTAGTGGTGGTGGTTCGGACGTTCCTTCTCGAATATTAAGACCTTTAAAATTTACTCGCTCGTATAACCAAATTTCGATACGATTCGTCACTTTAATTCGCAAAATTTAATATTAATTAAGCGGTAATGTTTTTGGTACCGATTTTCGGGCACGACGGGGGTGCTCATCCTTCCTCGCGTGTAACCGACTCCCGAACCCGTTTTCGAAAAGAATCTCTGGTTTTTATTTCGGTGTCCGGTCTACCATTTTTAAATGGCCGGTGGCGACTCCTCCCTTTTTTACAAATTCGACTAAATTTTTCGAAAACCAAATTAAAACCCGGTTCCTCTAAGTGACACCGGTATTTTTAGTCGCAACATTGGTCAGTTAAAGGGAAGGAAATTCAGGCCTTAATAAATAGGGGGCAAAAATGGGCTCCCAAGCTTGTGAAGAAAATGCAAGATAATGTGTCCCTTGCAACATCGATGCAAGTTCACAGCTTCGACCGATACAATAAGACATGTGATGTTGTTGGTCCCAGAAGCAACAACGAAGCAGCGCACTCAAATGTATTTCGAGTCGATTTCAAACAAGAGTGGTGTGATTGTGGAGCGTTCCAAGCATGGCGATATCCATGTAGTCATGCAATTGCAGCGTGTATGTTTTTCAATGTTGACCCGTACACCTATGTTAATGAATGCTTCGATCTCTATCGGATTATCGAAATTTACAAAAGTGAGTTTCAACCGATCGCAAATTCAAAGTATTGGCCGTCGGTAGAGCATGAAACAAGGTTACCGGATCCTACACTCCGCAGAAGTCCAAATGGCCGACCTAGATCGACTCGCATCTATACTAGTATGGATCTTCATCATAGAGAGAAGGGTCAACAAAAAAGATGTACCATATGTAGGGCTGAAGGACATTCCAGATCAAACTGTCCAAATGAACCAAGATTTGTGCCTTTGCATCTGTAATTTATTTTGTTTGTATTCGAAAATATTGAAATATTCATATCAAATATTCTAGTTTTCATTAGTATTTTGTTTATTTGTGCCTATGCATCTGTAATTTATTTTGGTTGTATTCGAAAATATTGAAATATTCATATCAAATATTCTAGTTTCCATTAATATTTTGTTTATTTTGTCTGTAATTAAAGAAATAAATGATTAATTAAATCGAATAAACAATAAAATACGTTAAATTAAATGAAAATAGAAATCTTGTATTACACAAAATTATTTTACACATGCATGTATATTTACACTATAAAATCCAAATTATAGATTCCTAATCTTGAATCCTAAAAAATTAAACTTAAACTCTAAATCATATATCTTAAATTTTAAGCACTAACCTCAAACTCTAAACCTAAATTTTAAGCACTAACCATATTCCTAATCTTGTTTTGTCTCGAAACTAATATATAATACCCTAAAGAAACAAATGATTAATTAAATCGAATAAACAATAAAATACGTTAAACTAAATCAAAATAGAAATCTTGTATTACACAAAATACATAAAATCATTTTTTCTTTTCCATCTTCCTACGCAATTTCTGACAATGAGCGGATATGGTCGAAAAATAAGTGTGTTTCTTTCCCCGCTTACGTTGTGCACTCTCTTCTGCCTTGGGATCATCTTCAGCTTCCTCTTCAACCTCCTCTTCAGCATCTTCTTCAGTTACTAAGGGCATAGGAGTTGGTGTTGTGAACATGTCCGTAAAATCGCTCTGCCCTCCCATAATCTCTGATGAATTCAGGAACTCTCTTAATTCCTGAAAATCCATGCTCGAGTAACGAGGTGATTGTGGAGGAATAAACTCGGGTGTGTATAAAACAACATCATCAAACTCGTGAGTATCTGAAGAGCTCGGGCCTACTTCTGGTTGTACATGTGTAGGACCCGGTTCCTTTTCCCATATAACCGGCTCCACTTCCGGGTGCTCCCAAGTGGTTGGCCAACCTTCGGGGTTTCTACTCCCGAGACTTGTACTTCCAGATGCTCCCACGACAGTCTTCGAGGATTTGCCTTTGCCACGATATTTTTTCTTATACGTTAAGCATTCTTCCCGCTCTTCGAGAGTAGTTAAGTACGGCTTTCTATGATTAAAAAGTAGACCATGTACTCTGAACTCTCAAAATCATCAGCTTGCATTGGACTGCGATACGACAACAATGAACCTCTGTCGTTCCATAAAACAATGTAATCGGCATGAACGGATTCCCAATTCGTACTTGGCCTGCCACGCCCATCAATGTCATGAAGAAAGTAGTGATCATGTGGAATTCGCAGAATGGGCTGGTGGAAGCCAAATTGCCTCAGAACCCTATCTGCAAAGTGGAACTCGACAGTGGAAAAATGGATCAGCGGTGTAACACTACACCATAAAGCTGAATCAACTAACAAATCATCCGGTAGAAAAATGCGGTCATCGTTGGTGTATGGCATCCAAATAAACTGCAAATAATAATAATAATAATTAAAAGATCACTAAAACATAAATAATACCCTAAAACCCCAAATAAACAAACTTTCCATTTAAATACCTGATCTTGACAATATGAATCAATCTCGGATCTACATACTTTAACATTTTTGTGCACCAATCCCGTCTCATGTTTTTCCTCGCACCATCTGTATACAAATCACAATAACATTTAATATATATATATAATATATATATATATATATTATATTTAAACATTCAACTCAAAATTATGATATTTACCTTGCCACAAGAGGAAATTGTATATGTGTTCGTGTAACCGGTGTAAAAAAGGGAAGTCGCTGCCAAGCCCACGCTTGCAGTAGCAGCAAACATCCACCAAGACCGCCTACCCTTTTACCCTTGTCTAGTATAGCGCCCTTGCACAATTCACGATACAAGCACGCTAATATGGCTGATCCCCAACTATATTGACAATCAGCTTCCCAAGGAGTATCCAAAAAAGGTAAATATCGTACACTAACCAGATTGCCAGATTTATCCGGCATCAATATCCCTCCAATCATCCGTAAAATATATGCTCGACTGGCCTTATGAACCTCGTCAAACGTACTATAGTAGTTAAGTGCAAATTTATTCTCCAACCAACTCAATTTCACACGAGACCCTTTTACATTACTTCCATATGGCACCTTCCCAAGGTACCTTTCACAAATATCAGCAGTTGAACCCTCATTCGGTGCGATCAGTGGCTTACCGTTTACCGGAACCCCGATAAGATAAACTACGTCTTCTAACGTGATTGTGCATTCTCCACAAGGCATATGGAAAGTATGAGTTTCGGGTCTCCAACGCTCAATTAGAGCGGTAATCAATCCGGGTACCAACTTGAACCCACGAAGGAACGTCGCATGATAGAATCCTGCCGTATACAAGAAATGTAGGATTCTGTTATCTATGGGAGCATCTACCATATGCCGATGATGTTTAAATGTCTCATCTGTATCCTGTAATTAACACATTATTTAAACATAATTATTAATAAAAATACATAAGTAATTAATTTTGTAATAAATAAATTATTAAAAAATTTGTATCACCTCATCAACCCTAAGACTAGTAATATGTCGATCCTGTAAATGCAGCAGAGAAGTTTGCTCAGCCATCCTACAAGACAAGAAAATATTAGTAAACCAAGACTAAATTTACAACGTTAAAAAATTTGGTAATATATAAATAATAAATTCTCAATAATAAAAATATGAAAATATGTATGATTTATCAATTTTCTTACAATAGAAATATAATAAATAAAATAATTTTTTCTATAATTATATGGATTCAAAACAAAGATAAAAATATATTTAATATTTAATTTAAAAATGAACATACAAAATTAACTCAAAAAATAAATTTTAAAAAATTCGAATCTACATATATAATATTCGAACAAACTTAAATAAAAACTATATGCATAAAATTTAAATTATATCAAACATACAAAACAAAACAAACTCACTCACTAAAAAAATTGGTAATATAATAATAATAATAATAATAATAATAATAATAATAATAATAATAATAATAATAATAATAATAATAATAATAATAATATATTTTTAAAAATTTACATTGTGAAATTTTACAACTTTGATAAATGAAATTT
Source organism: Hibiscus trionum (assembly GCA_030270665.1). Classification (NCBI taxonomy): domain Eukaryota; kingdom Viridiplantae; phylum Streptophyta; class Magnoliopsida; order Malvales; family Malvaceae; genus Hibiscus; species Hibiscus trionum. The sequence goes on along the minus strand of BSYR01000017.1, from coordinate 39,011,567 downwards.
TACAACTTTGCTAAATGAAATTAATAATAATAATATATATATATATAAATTAGTGTTGAATTTTAATAATAATAAATAATATATATATATAAAAACCAGCTTTGAATTTTAGGAAAAATATTTAGGAAATTTGTATACAATTTTTGTAAATATATATATATATATATATATATATATATATATATATATATATATATATATATATATATATATATATATATATATGTGTGTGTGTGTGTGTGTGTGTGTGTGTGTGTGTGTGTGTAAATCACCATATAAATATATAAACTAAATTATATACAAACATTTTATATTTAATAAAAAAACATACAACCAAAATAAAGCATAATCATCATCCAACATCAACCTAAACAATGCCTAAAATTACAACATACAATTTAAAAATTATAAATTAATCTAGTGAGCTTAAATTAAATAATAAACTACACACATACTTACTATACTTTCTTCAAATCTCTCTTCTTCTTCTTTACTAAATTTTCTCCAAACCTTCAACACAAAAATATTCAAAACAACAAACATTAAACTTATACTAATTTAAAATTTTAAATAATTAAACTATACTAATTTAAAATTTTAAATAATTATATTATATTAAAAAAAATATTTTCACCTTCAACCTCCATCCCCTAACACAAATATTCAAAACATTAAACTTATATTAAACATTATTAACACTAGATTAAAAAATATAAATCAAATTTTGGTATTAAATTAAAAAAAATAAACTACTAAATTAATTAAATATACTTACAATATTTCTTCAATCTTCTTCTCAAAAATTCTCTCCAACTTCAACCTTCAACAATTTTTTTCTCCAAACCTTCAACACAATAATATTCAAAACATCAAACATTAAACTTATAATAATTTAAAATCTTAAATAATTAAACTATACTAATTTAAAAATTTAAATAATTATACTATATTAAAAAAAATAATATTTTCACCTTCAACCTCCATCCCCTAACACAAATATTCAAAACATTAAACTTATATTAAACATTATCAACACTAGGTTAAAAAATATAAATCAAATTTTCGTATTAAATTAAAAAAATTAAACTACAAAATTAATTAAATATACTTACAATATTTCTTCAATCTTCTTCTCAAAAATTCTCTCCAATTTCAACCTTCAACAATTTTTTTCTCCAAACCTTCAACACAAAAATATTCAAAACATCAAACATTAAACTTATAATAATTTAAAATTTTAAATAATTAAACTATACTAATTTAAAATTTTAAATAATTATACTATATTAAAAAAAATAATATTTTCACCTTCAACCTCCGTCCCCTAACACAAATATTCAAAACATTAAACTTATATTAAACATTATCAACACTAATTTAAAAAATATAAATCAAATTTTCGTATTAAATTAAAAAAATTAAACTACAAAATTAATTAAATATACTTACAATATTTCTTCATTCTTCTTCTCAAAATTTCTCTCCAACTTCAACTTTCAACAATTTTTCCCCCTTCAAACTTCATCCTACAACCCCTATTTAACACCCCAAAATTAAATCCCAACCACTCAACCAACCAACCATTCCCGAGACCTGACCAACAGCTTCCCGATGCATTGCTTCCCCCAACGCATGCTGCATGCATGCAGCAGCACATGCAGCCTGCCACGCCGAGACGACCAACTATTTGAAGTGAAGTCGGATTCACCTGGATCCGTCTTTGAATAGTGTCAACACTATTTGAAGTCGGACTCAGCTGGGACGACTTCACTTTTTAATTCGATACTGTTTGAAGTCGGATCCAGCTGGGGAAGACTTCATTTTTTTCCGACACTGTTTGAAGTCGGATCCAGCTGGGGAAGACTTCATTTTTTTTCCCGACACTGTTTGGAGTCGGATTCAGCTGGGGAAGACTTCTTTTTTTTATTCGATTACTGTTTAAAGTCGGATTCAGCTGGGGTTGTCTTTTGGTGATGTACAATATTTTGGGAAATAATATTGAACCTACAATATTTTGGGAAAAAAAAACCCAACAACAATATCTATGTAAATTATCCGCATGCATGTCTCGGGCAAGTAAGTTTTTTTTTTTTTTTTAATTTTAAGGGTAAACTATATCGTTACCACCGTACTTTGGTTAACATATTAAAATGACCACCTTAAAAAAATCGACTCAATTGACCACCCAAACTATTAAAATTGGATCAATGTGACCACCAGACGTTAATGGGCTAACGGAAGGTGACGTGGCAGTTAAAAAATTAAAGGTATAATCACACATTTGGTCCTTATTATTTACACATTCTTTCAATTTAGTCCTAATTTTAAACTAATAAAATAAATTAAAAGTATAAATCACCAATTGTATTATATGTCTTATTGTTTGTTACCATCCGCCCAAGAATCTCTACTTCAACAGCGAACTCCATTTCTGCCTTTGCACTCATCCTCTTTAGTCGTTTCACTGCCATCTGCAACACCATATAAATTAACAACAAAAACGACTAAAGGGTGTTTTCAACAGTATTGATTTCTTTCATTCCCTTTTTAGCTCTCAACTACAAGACATTTGAGTTGCATATCTTGCATTAGCTTTTCCATGTTGCCATCTAGCCATCATCAATAAGCATTCTATTCTGACACAAAAACTGAAGTTACGCATCATATTTGATACATTTTTTCATAAATTTTATTTTAATCATATTATTATCATCTACCAATGAAGGGTTGCTATTTTCATCGTAATCATAATACCATGAAGGTGCTTAAGTGTATTTAAGTTGAATTCAAGCATAGAAATTTCACCATATTTTCAGGCCTACTTATCAGTATCACTTCCTGAGGGCACTGCTTCGGTGGTTGGACTGATAGCAATGATGACTGATCACTATTCTGTTATGGTGAGTGTCTACTTTAATCTGGTGCGGTTATTTAGATTTGCATGGATTGGAGGTTTTTGAATAGATTCACTACTCTGCACTTTGAATATTCAGTACTGTCTGTCACCTTTGTGACATTGGTTTTGTTCTTTATTGCCCTAATGTATACTTGTCCAGCTCTTTAGTTGACTGGCTTGTACTTTATGGTCTGGTGTTTTGGATTCTATAAATGGAGCATGGACGCATCTAGGAAATGCAACCAATTATGGAACTGAAGTTAGGAAATGAATCATATGTCCTTTATCTTCAAATCTCTTTGTTAATTGTTTATCGTTTTTGTTGTTAATTTATATGATGTTGCAGATTGCAGTGAAACGACTAAAGGGGATGAGTGCAAAGGCAGAAATGGAGTTCGCTGTGGAAGTAGAGATTCTTGGGCGGATGGTAACAAACAATAAGACATATAATACAATTGGTGATTTATAACACAAACATGTGCTTGGTGTAGTGGTTAAAATGCTGCTTTTATCCTTAATTCACTCAGGTTCAATTCCCTCCAAGCTCAAGTTTGGTGATTTTGTTTTCCTCCTCTAAATAGGTGGCGACACGTGTCACCACCTAATTAATTTATTTTATTAGTTTAAAATTAGGACTAAATTGAAAGAATGTGTAAATAATAAGGACCAAATGTGTGATTATACCTTTAATTTTTTAACTGCCACGTCACCTTCCGTTAACCCATTAACGGCTGGTGGTCACATTGATCCAATTTTAATAGTTTGGGTGGTCAATTGAGTCGATTTTTTTAAGGTGGTCATTTTAATACGTTAACCAAAGTATGGTGGTCAACGGTATAGTTTACCCTAATTTTAATTGGATAAATGACAGATGAGTTGGGTGGTTGAAATTTAATGTAGTTGGAGTTAAATAGGGTTTGAAGGTTGATATGTTTTGTGGCAAACTTTTAGAGAAGATAGATTAAAGAAAAGAAAAAGATTTAGAGGATATTTTGTAAGTATAAGATATGTATTTTATTTTAGAAAATTATTTTAAGTAGTTTTATTTGTAATGTATGAATATCTTTTTGTAGTTATAAATTTTTATTATTTTTTCAGTTAAATTTTTTGAATTTTATATCATTTTTTTTTAAATTTTGAAACTGATGTTTGAAATTTTGATATTTTAAATTTTTGTCTTAAATAGGTGGTTGAAGAAAATTTGTGAAGAGATTGAGTAAAGAAAGGAAGATTTGAAGAAATATAGTAAGTATGACAAAATTTTAAGTTGATGGTTGAATTTTTTAAAATTTGTGAAGAGATTAAGTTCTTGACTTTTTTTTTTTAATTTTTAAGTTGATGTTTGAAATTTTTATGTTTGAATATTTGTATTAATGGTTTATTAGATTTTATTTATAATGTTTTTTGGAAAAAAAAATGAGTATATTGGGACTAAAATGAGTATATTTGGATGAAAAATTTAAAATGTTTTTTTAAATTTTATTTGTAATTTTGAAGATTTTTTTTTTAATTTAGGAGTTGGCAATTAGTAAAAAAAATATTAATGTTTGAATTAGTCTTTCAATTTAGGAGTTTTTTAAATTTTATGTAGTTAGTATTAGTGGAATTGAACTTTAAACTAATAAGTTGATTTAGTTATGTAATTTAAACGTATTAGAGTTAAAATTTAAAATTCGTAGAATTTTAATAAATTATAAAATAAACTAAAATATTATTATAACTTTTTTTGTTTAATTTATTTATTATGTTTATTATTTTAGAGGATTTTATAGAGTATTGACAAAATGTAGTTGGATTTGTTAGTTATTGAATGTAATGAATTTTGTTAAGGGAAAATAGGTCTTGAATGATCAAAATAGTAAATTAGTGAATAGTTTGTAAAAATCTTAAAATTGAAGGGTTATGAAGGTAAATTAGTAAATTAGTGACTAGTTTGTAAAAATCTTAAAATTGATGGGTTTTGAAGGCAAATTAGTTAATTAGTAAATAGTTTATACAAATCTTAAAATTGAAGGGTTACGAAGGCAAATTAGTGAATTAGTGACTAGTTTGTAAAAATTTTAAATTGATGGGTTTTGAAGGCAAATTAGTTAATTAGTGACTAGTTTGTAAAAATATTAAAATTGAAGGGTTTTGAAGGTAAATTAGTAAATTAGTGACTAGTTTGTAAAACTCTTAAAATTGATGGGTTTCGAAGGTAAATTAGTTAATTAGTGACTAGCTTGTAAAAATCATAAAATTAAAGGGTTTTGAAGGTAAATTAGTGACTACTTTTGTTAATGATTTTTTAAATTGCATGTAGTAAAAAATATAGATGTTATTAGTCTTTTAATTTAGTAGTGTAGTTGAATTGAAATTTAAACAAAATTAATTTATAATATATTTAGTCTAATTTTTTAATCTAGTAAAATTTAACGAAATTTAAATTCTAACATGTTGGGTTGATCAAACAATGGCTAAACACCAAGAAGGGTGAATTGGTAGAATACAAATTGAAGGGTGCAAGTAGAAAATTTAAAAGATGAAGACAACACGATTTAGAGTGGTTCAAGCTTCGAACAAGCTTTACATCTACTACCTCAGCACTCTACTGAAGATTTTAACAATTCACTAACTTGAATTCGTCCCCTTTTCTCGGCTTAGGAGGAAACCTTACAAATCGGTCAATCTTTCTATCCAAAGATTGACCCAATAACACTCTTTACAAGAGAAAGATAGACAAACTTTAAAAATACCCCTCAAAGGCTAATTGTTTACCCAATTACAAATAAACACTCCTCAAACTCTAAAAAGATTTACAATGAAGAACTCCAAATGAGTTGAGTACGAATTTACTTGTCAAATTGAGTCTTTTGAGTACTTAAAAGTTTATTTACTTTGTAATTTGGCCCTTAGATTATTTTTTATATCAAAATCAAACATTGACTTTACAATTTCTCCATTTTGAATAAAACAAAACCAAAGTAAATTATTAAGTAAACCCCCTTAAATTGAAGCTAGGTTTTGAATTTTTTTTTAAATATTAGCTTTAACCCTTTTCTTCCCTTTTTGTTAGATCAAAATCAACGAAGGAATAAAGAATATAACTAAGATATAAAGCAATATAGCACAAGACAAAGCATAATTAAGGCAACATAATATCATTAGGCATAATAAACCAAAACAAAAGTTTTAAAATATCCAAACTTAATACCTAAAAAGAAGAGATCAAAGCATAGGCCCTAAAAAAAAACATAGATAGGTGCATAAAAAGGAAAAATCCTAAACTAGATGATATGCAACGAGATGCTAAAAAATGGTAAGAAACACCAACACCTTAATAAATTGAGATAACGAAATCGAAAACGTTCAAAATTCAAAAAGGGTATAGAAGTAACACGCTCACGTCAGATTGCATGATCTTGAAAGAGATTGAAGTTGGTATGGGCATCATTGTTTCGAAGACTCTTTTAATAGAGTAGAGTGAGGTTGGGACGAGGGGATTCGTCATCATTGTTTGTACTTCCCCCGCCTCATCAGTTCTTACTCTCTTCCTAAAACCCATATTTGAAATCTGAAAACAAATCAAGATACAAAACACATATATGCGTAAATCAACCAAATTCAATCCAATAGTCAAGGTGTTGATAAAAATCTATACAATATAGTTTAAAAACATATATAAATATAAAACGAATTTTCGGTAATTTTTTTTGAAAAACAGTAAAGAAAAATATACGATATAAATTTTATATTCGAATAATTTTTTTTTTGAATTTTAAAGATTTTTTGCAAAAACTTCAAAACTCATACTATAAGTATATATTCTATAAAAAAATTGAGTAAAAACATTGAAGAAAATCAAACGAAAATTAAAAAAGAAAAGAAAAGAGTTTATACCTTGATATAGGAAATTGGATGAAAGAAGGATGATTAATGCACCAAATTGCTTGCAAAGCCTTAGCCTTGATGTGTAGATTGAAAACCCTCAAAAGATTTTAGGTTTTGGTGTGAAAAATCAAGATATTTGAGGAGTTTATATAGGGGTTTTCAGCTAGGGTTTGAAATAAGAAAAGAGTTTGAGTTTTAATTAAAGTTGGATAATCATTCAAGGCATATTTAAACAATCTGCGCAAACTTGTATCGATAGCCACTTGACGTATCGGAACAGGGGGATTGAAATGCTTCCGAGCTGTTTCGATACAAGACATGTTTCGATACAAGTACTAGCCGTTTTGGAACAACACCGCGAACCTGTATCGAAACGCGAAGAGCCTGTTTCGATACAACAAATTACAGTAACCAACTTATTTTAAGAAGTGAGAGCCCGTATCGAAATAGATGCACCCGTTTCGATACACCTTTGCCAAAAAATGCATTTTTGGGCAATTTTAAGTCCAAAAGGCCAACTTAAATCGAGCCTAAATGCATGTAAATGATATATGAGCATGTTATATGGACTAAAATTGTTGCATACACCCTGTAACAACAAGAATAGATGCAAAAGAGGCAAATCAACACAAGCATGATCATCAAATATTTTGAAGCACATTTTTTGTCATTTGGGGACCTAAAAGCGTCAAGGAAAGCTGATTTGGTAAATATGTCCGCTAATTGGTTCAAGGTATCAACATATTCTAGAACTACATCATTTTTCAAGACATGGTCTCTAATGAAATGATGTCTAATTTCTATATGTTTGGTTCTAGAGTGTTGGATGAGATTCTTAGTGAGACAAATGGCACTAGTGTTGTCACACTTAAGGGGTATGATATCTACTTGAACACCATAGTCTAAAAGTTGTTGCTCCATCTAAAGAACTTGAGCACAACAACTCCCTACAGATATGTACTCCGCTTCGGTGGTAGATAATGCTACGCTATTTTGTTTCTTAGAGAACCAAGATACGAGCATACTACCTAAGAGTTGACATGTTCCGGAGGTATTTTTCCTATCTATCTTACATCCACCATAATCCGCATCAGAGAAAGCATGAAGGTCAAAGGAGGAATATCTAGGATACCAAAGACCTAAATTAGGTGTATCTCTAAGGTATCTAAAAATTCTCTTAATGGTAACTAGGTGTGATTCTCTAGGGCTAGATTGAAATCTAGCACAAAAGCAAACAATAAACATAATATCTGGTCTACTTGCGGTAAGGTAAAGCAAAGAGCCAATCATAGATCTATAAAGCTTAGAATCGACACACTTACCTCCCTCATTTTTGTCAAGCTTGATTGATGAGCTCATTAGAGTGGCTTGAGGCTTTACGTTCTCCAAGCTAAACTTCTTGAGCATGTCCTTTATGTATTTTGCTTGATTGATGAAGGTGTCATATTTCCTTTGCTTGATTTGGAGCCCCAAAAAGAATGAGAGCTCTCCTATCATGCTCATCTCAAATTCACCTTGCATTAGCTTAGAAAATTCTTTGCAATAAGATTCATTAGTAGAACCAAAAATAATATCATCAACATATATTTGAACTATTAAGATGTCATTGCCATATCTTTTAATGAAAAGTGTAGTATCCACCTTGCCTTTTTCAAAACCTTTTTGAATTAAAAAAATTTGAAAGCCTTTCATACCAAGCTCTAGGAGCTTGTTTTAAATCATAAAGAGCTTTAGTTAGTTTGAAAACATGATTTGGAAATTGTGGATCTTCAAAACCCGGTGGTTGTTCAACATACACTTCTTCATTTATAAACACATTTAGAAAATCACTTTTCACATCCATTTGAAAAAGCTTGAAATCATGATAGCATGCAAATGCAAGAAACATCCTAATAGCTTCCGTTCTAGCTACGAGTGCACATGTTTCATCAAAATCAATTCCCTCTTCTTGAGTGCAACCTTGAGCAACAAGCCTAGCCTTGTTCCTCACCATGTTACCACTCTCATCTAGTTTGTTTCTAAATACCCACTTAGTTCCTATAGTAGATTGCTTACTAGGCCTATCAACTAATGTCCATACTCTACTTCTCTCAAATTGATTAAGTTCCTCTTGCATAGCCAATATCCAAAAATCATCTTTTAATGTTTTTTTTATATATTTTTAGGCTCAATGCATGAGATGAATGCAACATGATTCATAATTTTGAGAGAGGATCTAGTAGTTACCCCCTTGGATGGATCACTTAAGATTTCACCACCTTTGACATAGTTGAACTCCCTTGGGTATGTCACCTCCTTTTCCTCAAGAGACAAGTCCTTCAAGGCTTCAAGAGGTGGATCGTGTGCTTCCTCTTCTTTAGTTGGAATCTCATCCACCTTTGATGTTTGTCTCCATTAATGGCTTCAATGATCCCTACATTATCATCATCACAAGATTCCTTCCTTGGAAGGAGGTTATCATCGAAAACAACATGTATAGACTCTTCAACAACCAAAGTTCTTTTATTAAATACCCGGTAGGCTTTAAAGTTTAGGGAATAACCCAAAATATTGCTTCGTCACTTTTAGCATCAAATTTACCTAAGTTGTCTTTTCCATTGTTTAAAACAAAACATTTACAACCAAAAGGGTGGAAATAGCTAATGTTAGGCTTTTTGGATTTCAAAATCTCATAAGATGTTTTCTTTAAAATAAGCCTAATCATTACTCTATTAATAATATAACAAGCCGTATTAGTGGCTTATGCCCAAAAATACTTAGGTAAATTGTTTTCACAAAGCATGGTCCTAACCATCTCTTCTAAAGTTCTATTTTTCCTCTCAACTACCCCATTTTGTTGAGGAGTGCGAAGAGCCGAAAAATTGTGGCTAATATCATTTTCATTACAAAATCTTCAGAACCCATATTTTGAAACTCGGTTTCATGATCACTTATAATATGTGAGATTTTGATATCAAGATCATTTTGGGTAAATTTTGTAAATGTGATGAAATTTTCTAAATCCTCATCCTTAGTACTTAAGAATAGAACCCAAGTGTATCTAGAAAAGTCATCTACCAATACAAATGCATATGACTTACCACCCAAGCTCATAGTTCTAATAGGCCCAAATAAATCCTTGTGGATTAATTTTAACACCCTACTAGTCAAAACATCATTAATATGTTTAAATGAGGTTCTCTTTTGTTTACCCTTAGCACAAGCATCACATATTTTATCTAATGAAAATTTTAGGTTAGGTAAACCTCTAATTAGATTTTGGGAAACTAATTTTTCTAAAACATTTATGCTAGCATACCCTAGTTTCCTATGCCACAACCATGCATCATTCTCATCATGTGCAACTAAACATGTATGGGATGTATGTATGTCATCTAAATGCACCATATAAATGTTTCATATGCGATGACCAATGAACATTATTTTATTTGTTTTAATGTTCACAATTTTACACTCATTTTTATCAAAATGAACATCAAAACCTTTGTCACAAAGTTGACTAATGTTCAATAAATTATGCTTTAGACCATTGACATATAAAACATTTTCAATAAATGTAGATGAGAGATTACCAATGGAGCCTATGCCTTCAATGTGGCCTTTGGAGTTGTCACTAAATGTCACAGTTCCTTCACTTTTTTGTTTAAGCTCCAAGAATCTATTCTTGTCTCCGGTCATGTGCCTCTAGCAACCACTATCAAGGTACCAAATGTTTTTACGTGAAGCTTTTACCTTGTAGCATTGCCCCCTACAAACAAAGAGATTAAGCTTTGAATTTTGGTACCCAAAATGATTTGGTTCCATGAGAGTTAGCTCCCAAAAGCTTGGTCCCCTTATGAATCCAAGAAGCAATTGCATTTACATTATTAGAAACAATGAGTTCTATGAAACCTATGTTTGATTTTGATATAATTAAATCGTTAAAGATCAAATTGAAAAAATTGAAATTGTTTTATAAGTCCCTTAATAAGTTTGAAATCACCAACACTTTAAAACTGATTTGAAAAACTCAAACTCCAAATATTTTCTAAGTGTTCCAAGGCCAAACTATTGAAAACCGTCCAGGTGTATCGATACGCTTCTAGCCGTATCGATACCTTTTTACCAAATTGGCTACTGGAAGGACGTGTTTCGATACGCTCTTTACCGTATCGAAACAAATTCCATCTGTATCGATACGCTCCTCTGTAAAAAAAAGTGAAGGAGTTTGAATGGCGTACCGATATGGTTCCACCCGTATCGATACGGTTTTAATTGAATTTTTAATTCAAATTGTTTTAAATGCTTTCGACCGTTGGTGTCAGTTGTTAGGTAACCAACATTTAAAATGGTAGTTGACCCGTATCGATACGGTAAACCCCCGTATCGAAATGAAAACCTCTAGTGAGCTAAGTTGAGAAAAAGGTATCAAAACGGTCTTATCCGTTTCGATACGCTCCATGTCCCGTATCGATACGCTTACGTGCGTTTCGATACCCCCTCTTTATTATGTACAACGACTCTTTCTTTTTTGAGATAGGTATCGATACGGCTCCCCGTGTACCGATACAGATAGCTGTAGAAGTGCATTTATGGTGGAAAGAGAGGGTCCCAACGGCTCTATTCAATTCCCCAACCACCCAAACGGCTAGAATTAATAGAGGAGGTATAAATTGAAGCTCTTTGAAGACCAGCAACAACAATTACATTAAAGACAAACATTCAACAAAAAATCCAACCTCAAGTGTGCTTTATTTCCAATCTTTTGTAATTCCCAAATTGAGTTGTTTCCAATTCTTATTTTATCTTAAAATTTGGGTTGAGTGTTGTACTTCAAGGGACAAATTTGTATTAGAGAGATATACCTATTGTCCAATTTCTTCTTTGATTATTTGTGAGGGTTTGGTCAATTTTTGGGTAGAAAAATTTAACCGGTTGTGTAAAGGTTACCTCCTAAGCCTTGAAAAGGGGAAGAACAAATAGTGAATTGTTGAAATCCTTAGTGGTAACTAAGGTAGTGGATGTAGAGTTCATTTGGAACTTGAACCACTCTAAAATCCCTTGTTCTTCATTTTTAAATTGCCCTTTCACTCCACAAAGTTTTTAAATCCTAATTCACCCCCTCTTAGTCTTGATCATTCAATCGATCCACTCAACAATTGGTATCAGAGCCTACCTCTTTGAAGGATTCACAATCACAAGAGGAGTTCCTAGGAAGAGTGAGATCAACAAAAAATCAAGCCATGGCTTCTACCCCCGGTTCAAGTATGTATGAGTCACAATCCACCACAAAGCCACCATTCTTCAATGGTGACAACTATCCCTTTTGGAAGAATAGGATGCGCCTCTTCATCAAGTCCAATGATTACTTGGTGTGGGATGTCATTGAAGATGGTCCTTACATTCCATTGAAGCAAGACAATGAAGGAAAGATGGTGTTGAAGAAAAAGATAGAGATGAGTGAAGATGAAAAAAAGAAGATTCAAATAAATGACAAGGCTCTTCACATGCTTTTTTTCTCCTTTGGACCCGACATCTATTCCAAAGTCCCATCCATTGAGAGTGCCAAGGAAGTTTGGGATACTCTTGAGACCACCTATGAGGGAACCAACGATGTCAAGAAAACTAAGATTGGAATTCTCAATCTTAGTTATGAAAAATTCAAGATGAAGCCCGATGAGACGGTGTCCAAGATGTTTGATCGCTTCTCTACCATATTCAATGGGCTCAAAGGATTTGGAGAGACTATACCGGAAGACAAGCTTGTCTGGAAACTACTCTACTCACTTCCCGAATCTTGGGATGGGAAGAGAATCGCCATCATAGAAGCTAAAAATTTGAAGACTTTAAAGCTTGATGAGCTAGTGGGTTCTCTCCTTACTCATGTGATTATGAAGTAAGGAAGGGAAGAAGAGAAGAAGAAGGAAGAGAAGAGAGTAGAAAAGCTAGAGGTGGAAAAGAAGAAGAAGATGGGAATAGCTCTCAAAGCTTCATTGCTTGAGGAGAGCTCTTCTAGTGAAGAGGATGAGCTAGAAGAATTGACTATGATAGCCAAACGATTCTCACGCGTTATGAGGTCTAACCGGGGAAGAAAAATTCAAAGGAAGATGGACTTCAAAGGTAAAAACAAAGAAGAAGCAAGGGATCAAATCATTTGCTTCGAGTGCAATAAACCCGGCCACATACGTTCGGAGTGCCCTCAACTCAAGAAGAAGGGCTTTGAGAAGAAGAAGAAGCTCAAAGCCAAGCTTGCTACTTGGAGTGATGCGGAGTCATCGGAGGATGACGAACAAGAAGTGGCCAACCTTTGCCTCATGGCACTTGAGGAAGATTCCTCCATGGTAACCTCTAACTCATCATCTTTTGATTTTACATATGATGAATTAAATGATGCATATGATGAGTTGCAAGAGGTCTATGCTGAATTAGTTGAGAAATACAAGGAGTCGGTCATTAGGAATAAGAAAATTATTTCGGAATTAAATGATAAAAATGACTCACTTTCTCAAGCTAATTTAAAATTTGAGAAAAAGATTTTAGGGTTGAAAGATGAACTAAAATTCTTCCAAGATGAAAATGTTGACCTTAACACTCTTTTATCTCAATGTAATAGTGAACACCAAAAGGTGTTAGATGAGCTTAATGAGCTCAAAAAGTCTTTTAAAAATGTTGGTAGTGTGAAGCATGAAATAGATGAATCTTCTAAAACAAACCAACCTAAGAAAAAGACTAATTACTACAAACAAGGTAGCTTTCCTAGACATAGTAGAACTAAAAGGATTAGAAGTGTATGGGTTCCTAAGGAACTTGTAAAATCTAACAACATTGTTGCTATGTCATCTTGGATTCCTAAGGGAACCAAGGTATTGGGAGCTAACACTCATGGACCCAAAATGATTTGGGTACCAAAAACAAAAGTTTAATATCTTTATTTGTAGGGGGAGCATTGCTACAAGGCCAAAGCACAAAGTCAAAACTCATGGTACCTTGATAGTGGATGCTCGAGGCATATGACCAGAGACAAGAGTAGATTCATGGATCTAAAGCCAAAAAGTGGAGGAGTGGTGACATTTGGTGACAACTCCAAAGGCCACATTAAAGGTATTGGCTCCATAGGTAATCACTCTAATATTCTTATTGAAAATGTCTTGTATGTCGATGGTCTTAAACATAACTTGTTGAGCATAAGTCAATTGTGTGATAAAGGATTTAATGTTTTATTTGATAAAAATGGGTGCAAAATTGTTGACATTAAATCTAATAATATTGTGCTCATAGGTCATCGCATAGGTAACATATACATGGTGCATCTAGATGACATACATACCTCTCATGCATGTTTGGTAGCATAAAATGAAAATGATGCATGGTTGTGGCATAGGAAACTAGGACATGTTAGCATTAGTGTTTTAGAAAAAACTAGTTTCCCTTGATCTAGTTAGAGGTTTACCTAAGATTAAGTTCTCAAACGATAAAATTTGCGATGCATGCTCTAAGGGTAAACAACATAAGTCTTCCTTTAAATCCATTAATGATGTTTCTACAAGTAGATGCTTACAACTTATCCATGTGGATTTATTTGGGCCAATTAGGACTATGAGCTTGGGTGGTAAATCTTATGCATTTGTACTTGTTGATGATTTTTCTAGATTTACTTGAGTTCTATTTTTAAGTACTAAAGACGAGGCTTTAGAAAAATTCATCACATTTTCAAAACTAACCCAAAATGATCTTGAACTTAAAATTTTACATATTAAAAGTGATCATGGAACCGAGTTTCAAAATTTAGGGTTTGAAGATTTTTTGAATGAAAATGGTATTAGCCACAATTTTTCGGCTCCTCGAACTCCTCAACAAAATGGGGTAGTTGAGAGGGAAAATAGAACTTTGCAAGAAATGGCTAGAATCATGCTTTGTGAAAATAATTTACCTAAATATTTTTGGGCGGAAGCCACAAACACCGCTTGCTATATTGTTAACCGAGTAATGATTAGGCCAATTTTAAAGAAAACACCTTATGAGATTTTAAAATCTAAAAAGCCTAACATTAGCTATTTTCATCCTTTTGGTTGCAAGTGTTTTGTTTTGAATAATGGAAAAGACAACTTAGGTAAATTTGATGCAAAAAGTGATGAAGCTATTTTCATAGGATATTCTTTAACCTCTAAAGCCTATCGTGTATTTAACAAGAGAACTTTAGTAGTAGAAGAATCTATAAATGTTGTATTCGATGATAACCTCCTTCCAAGGAAGGATTCTTGTGATGATGACGATGATAACCTCTAAAGCCTTTGATGGAGGACAAACTTCAAAGGAGGATGAGATTCCAACAAAAGAAGAGGACACACAAGATCCACCTCTTGAAGCCTTGAAGAACTTGGCTCTTGAGGAAAAGGAAGTGAGCTACCCAAGGGAGTTCAACTATGTCAAAGATGGTGAAATCTTGGGTGATCCATCGAAGGGGGTAACCACTCGATCTTCTCTTAGATTAATGAATCATGTTGCATTTATCTCATGCATAGAGCCTAAGAATATAAAAGAAGCATTGAAAGATGATTTTTGGATTATGGCTATGCAAGAAGAGTTAAATCAATTTGAGAGAAGTAACGTTTGGACATTAGTTGATAGGCCTAGTGATCAATCTACCATAGGAACTAAATGGGTCTTTAGGAACAAACTAGATGAGAGTGGTAACATTGTGAGAAATAAAGCTAGACTAGTAGCACAAGGTTACACTCAAGAAGAGGGAATAGATTTTGATGAAACATATGCACCCGTAGCTAGAATGAAAGCCATTAGGATGTTGCTTGCATATGCATGTTATCATGATTTCAAGCTTTTTCAAATGGATGTTAAAAGCACGTTTTTAAATGGTTTTATAAATGAGGAAGTGTATGTGGAACAACCACCGGGTTTTGAAGACTCAAAATTTCCAAATCATGTTTTCAAACTTTCTAAAGCTCTTTATGGTTTAAAACAAGCTCCTAGAGCTTGATATGAAAGACTTTCAAACTTTTTAATTGAAAAAGGTAAGGTGGACACAACACTTTTTATAAAAATGTATAAAAATGACATCTTAGTAGTATAAATTTATGTTGATGATATAATTTTTGGTTCTACTAACGAATGTCATTGCAAAGAGTTTGCTAAGCTAATGAAAGGTGAATTCGAGATGAGCATGATGAGGGAGCTCCCATTCTTTTTGGGACTCCAAATCAAGCAAAGGAAGGATGGCACCTTCATCAATCAAGCAAAGTACATAAAGGATATGCTCAAGAAGTTTGGCTTGGAGAATTATAAGCCTCAAGCCACACCAATGAGCTCATCTACAAAGCTTGACAAAGATGAAGGAGGTGAGTGTGTTGACTCTAAGCTTTACCGTTCTATGATTGGATCATTGCTTTAGCTTACCGCAAGTAGACCGGATATCTTGTTTAGCGTTTGCTTGTGTGCTAGGTTTCAAGCTAGTCCTAGAGAGTCTCACCTTATAGCCGTTAAGAGAATCTTTAGGTACCTTAGAGATACTCCTTGCTTAGGTCTTTGGTACCCTAGAGACTCCACCTTCAACCTTCATGCTTATTCGGATGCGGATTATGGGGGATGTAAAATCTATAGGAAGAGTACTTCGGGAACTTGTCAATTCCTAGATAGTATGCTCATATCTTGGTTCTCTAAGAAACAAAATAGTGTAGCCTTATCTACCACCGAAGCCGAGTACATATCCTTAGGGAGTTGTTGTGCTCAAGTCCTTTGGATGAAGCAACAACTCTTAGATTATGGTATTAAAGTTGAAACCATACCCCTTAAGTGTGATAACACTAGGGCAATATGTTTGACAAAAAATCCCATCCAACACTCTAGAACCAAACATATAGAAATAAGGCATCATTTCATTAGAGATCATGTCCTTAAAGAAGATGTTGTTATAGAGTATGTTGACACCTTAAATCAATTAGCGGACATATTTACAAAACCTTTAGACAAAGAGCGCTTTTGGTCCCTTAGGAGAGAGTTAGGTCTAACTAGCTTATCTTGACCTTCTAGACCTCTTTTGTGCTTAAAATTGCTTGATCTTGTGAAATTGCATGTTTGTGTGATTGTAACTCTTGAAAATATCCATGCCTATAGCTAGGGGGAGTATGATTCTGTTAGAATATGCTTAGAACTGCTCATTCATCATTTCCATACCTTTAGGAGGTGTTAGAATCAAGCCTATGGTTGTTCTTTAGGCCTAAAATGTACTTCTGGGCTTAGGGTATCGATACTGCCCTACGCGTATCGATACGCATACTTCATTAGCTTCCCAGACTTCATTTGGCCTTACACGGGTATCGATACAGTTAAACCTGTTTCGATACGAGCTTCAATCGTTTCGATACGGATTGCATCTGTTTCGATACGATCCTTCAACGGGCATTTTTATGGGAATTACTTCTTTGCCCCCATATCGATACACCCTTAGGCGTATCGATACGCGATTGCGCAGACTGCTTTAAATTTGGCATTTAAAGTCTTCAACTTTTACCAAAACTAAAACTCTTAAAACCCTAAAAACGCTAGTCATTTTCAGCCTATAAAAGGCCTCTTCCTCCCTCATATTTTCACACCACAACTCAAAAACTTCAAGAGGGTTTCAAATCAAGCAAAGCTCTAAGGCTTTTTCATCAATTTGGTGCTAGGCTTTTCTCCCATTCTTCTCTAATCACTATCAAGGTAAAATTCTTTATTTATTTATTTATTTATTTTATTTTATTTTATTTTATTTTATTTTATTTTCATTTATTTTTGTTTTTATGTTTTTCTTCTTAACAAAATTAGTTTTTTAAAACTTCTTTTCAAAATTTCTCTTGTAAAAATCTTTTTACCTTGATTTTTGATTTTTCATTGAGTTGAATGAAGAGATTGTAATGCATACATTTGTTTTCTAGTTCATGGCCCCTTCTAGGAAGAGATCTCGTGTCAGTGAATCTGGTGAATCATCCAATGCCGAAGAGGGTGCTCGTCCGAGTCTCACCCAAATCTATGAACACTCTTTTCAATCCCCCGGAGCTCTCACCTACTTTCGTCAATTCCAAAACTACAAGATTCGTCCGGAAAGGGTAATATCTATTCCTTTTCTTGACTCGGAGCGATTCAAGTTTGAATATCTCCCTTTACTCCAACGATGGAAGTTTATGGATTTTCTCTCCATTCCCGGGTTTTATTTTCGTATTTTGGTTTTAATCTTTTATGCAAATGCCAAATGTTGTGCTAATCGTGATAGAGTTGTTACCGGAGTTAATTCCTATCTCATGGGCAAGAAAATCTCTCTAGATGTCAAATTTATTTGTGAGGTTTTTAAGTTGGAGGATGAAGGCCTTGATGATGAGATGTCTTTAGGCCATGTTCTTAGCGGTTCCGTCACCACCCTCAATGCTCAAGATCGGATCCTCCATTTGATGGTCTCTTGGTGGCTTAGGCCTTCTGGCGGAAAGTACTCTACCATCCGTCAAGTGGATGACTTTTGGATTCGTTGTTTCTGTGAGAGAAAACGTCCAAACCTTGCTCGTATCATGTTTGCGGAGATCGTTTATCTTGTGCAACATCGCCACACCACTATTGTCACTTCCTTCACCTATGGTACGACCCTAAGCTATTTCTTTTCACAAAAGGATATTGATTGCTCGCATGACTTCCCAACTCCCCTCACCGACCCCATTGATGAACGTTCTCTTGCACGGGGTAAGTTCCATTATTTTAATGGTAGTTGGTTACGTCTATCCGAGCTTCCATCCGAGGCCACGTCACAATTGGAAAATCCTCAAGGTGAACAAGTTCCTCAAGCTCCTCCACCTCCTCCTCAACCTTCCATGGATGCTCTTATGACCTTCCTCAATGAGCAATTCACGGGATTGCGCACGGATATGGCTTCGGGCTTTACCACGATTGATACTCGTTTCACAAGCCTTGAAACACGAATGACGAACGTGGAGAATCGTCTCACCTCTCTTGAAGGCGGTCACAATTCTATGAATATTTCTCTCTCCGCCTTCCATGATGAGTGGCGTAATAGAGTGAGAAATGATGATCCAATTGAGGATGAAGATGAAGATGATGAAGACGGCGATGATGATGCCTAGTAGCTTTCTCCTTGCATTTCATGCATATCATCTAGGATATTTCTATTTATGCACATTTGTTTCATGTTTTTAGGATTAAGTTTGCTTTATGTTAAACCTATGCTTTGATTTTCTGTTTTTGGATTTTTCAGTTGATGTTATGCTTTATTTGAAATTAATGATATTATGTTGCTTGCCTATTTATACCTTTGCCTATGTTATGCACTTTACTTTGTCTCAATTATTTTTGATCTAACAAAAAGGGGGAGAGGGAAGCTCACAACACTTAAAAATTTTGATTTTCAACTTAAAAGTTACCTAGCTCATATTAAGGGGGAGTTAATTTTGCAAAGTGTCAAAAATTTCAAGTTTTGGTTTTGTTATATCAAAAAGGGGGAGATTGTGAAACCTATGTTTGATTTTGATATAATTAAATCGTTAAGGATCAAATTGAAAACTTGAAATTGTTTTATAAGTCCCTTAATAAGTTTTAAATCACCAACACTTTAAAACTGATTTGAAAAACTCAAACTCCAAATATTTTCTAAGTGTTCCAAGGCCAAACTATTGAAAACCGTCCAGGTGTATCGATACGCTTCCAGCCGTATCGATACCTTTTTTTTTTTACCAAAATGGCTACTAGAAGGAAACGTTTCGATACGCTCTTTACCGTATCGAAACAACGTATTGAAACAGATTCCATCTATATCGATACGCTCCTCTGTAAAAAAGTGAAGGAGTTTGAATGGCGTACCGATACGGTTCCACCTGTATCGATACAGTTTTAATTGAATTTTTAATTCAAATTGTTTTAAATGCTTTCGACCGTTGGTGTCAGTTGTTAGGTAACCAACATTTAAAATGGTAGTTGACCCGTATCGATACGGTAAACCCCCGTATCGAAACAAAAATCTCCAGTGAGCTAAGTTGATAAAAAGGTATCGAAACAGTCTTATCCGTTTCGATACGCTCTATGTCCCGTATCGATACGCTTACGTGCGTTTCGATACCCCCTCTTTATTATGTACAACGACTCTTTCTTTTTTGAGACAGGTATCGATACGGCTCCCCGTGTACCGATACGGGTAGCTGCAGAAGTGCATTTATGGTGGAAAGAGAGGGTCCCAACGGCTCTATTCAATTCCCCAACCACCCAAACGGCTAGAATTAATAGAGGAGGTATAAATTGAAGCTCTTTGAAGACCAACAACAACAATTGCATTAAAGACAAACATTCAAGCAAAAATCCAACCTCAAGTGTGCTTTATTTCCAATCTTTTGTAATTCCCAAATTGAGTTGTTTCCAATTCTTATTTTATCTTCAAATTTGGGTTGAGTGTTGTACTTCAAGGGACAAATTTGTATTAGAGAGATATACTTCTTGTCCAATTTCTTCTTTGATTATTTGTGAGGGTTTGGTCAATTTTGGGGTAGAAAAATTTGACCGGTTGTGTAAAGGTTACCTCCTAAGCCTTGAAAAGGGGAAGAACAAATAGTGAATTGTTGAAATCTTTAGTGGTAGCTAAGGTAGTGGATGTGGAGTTCATTTGGAACTTGAACCACTCTAAAATTATTTGTTCTTCATTTTTAAATTGCCCTTTCACTCCACAAAGTTTTTAAATCCCAATTCACCCCCCTCTTGGTCTTGATCATTCAATTGATCCACTCAACAAGTTCCTTAGGAACCCATACACTCCTAATTCTTTTAACTTTAGATTGATTTTGAAAACCTCTTTGTTTGGGGTAAAATGGTTTTCTCTTAACATATTGGGTTTTTGTAGAATTTCCCTTTTCAAGAGCATGTTTCCCAATAGTAAGAGAATTTTTGAGATTATCCACTTCCTTTGTGTGATAATCATG
This sequence comes from Hibiscus trionum, assembly GCA_030270665.1. Classification (NCBI taxonomy): domain Eukaryota; kingdom Viridiplantae; phylum Streptophyta; class Magnoliopsida; order Malvales; family Malvaceae; genus Hibiscus; species Hibiscus trionum. The sequence goes on along the minus strand of BSYR01000017.1, from coordinate 38,990,864 downwards.
GAAATTGGAAAGGAATTTTTCTTGGTTTATGTTTTTCTTTTTAAGTTCATTAGAAAGATTTACCAAGTATAAAACATTCTTTTCCAATTCGGAATTGGTTTTAGAAAGAGATTCATTTTGAAGTTTTAAATGAGAAATGATTTTCTTATTTTTCAAAATGGACTCCTTGTATTTTTCAAGCAATTCATCATAAACATTTTGTAACTCATCATATTCATCATACAATTCATCAAAAGTAAGAAATGAGTTAGAGTTTACCATATGATCCTCCTCAAAGGCCATGAGGCAAAGATTGGCCACTTCCACCTCTTCCTCAGATGACTCCTCGTCACTCCAAGTTGTCATTTAAACTTTGAGCTTGTTATTCTTCCCAAAGCTCTTCTTCCCCAATTGAGGACAATTGGTTCAGATATGGCCGGGCTTCTTCACTCATAACAAGTGAGTTTGTAACACCCGTGTTTAGGGGTCGGAAGAAAATAATATTTAAATAATATTATTGAGTCTCGGTTTTTAATTTAAATAATATCATATATTATTTGGACCCTGTGCCCTTCTTTATTTTCAAATAAACATTTTGTGTTGGACTAATTTGGAATGAAACTAAAGTTTTATGGATTTTAAAGTAAAGAAGAGTTGTCATCTCATTAATGGCACTATTGTAATTTCAAGCCCTTGGAAATTAAAAACCCCTTTTTAATTTAAAACACCAAAAATTTCTCTTCTTCCTTCTTCCTTATCCATTCTCACGACAAAGAGGGGAAGTTTCTCCAAGTTCCATCCAACCTTCTTTTCTCCTTCATTTTGGCCCGAAATTGAAAGGTAAATACATCCCCATCTTGTCCTCATCTTCCTCTCTTCAAAAGTACAAGTAGATTACATTTTCATCCATGTTTTAGAAATTGTGTTTTTGGAAGATTTGAACAAAAATGGTAGCTTTATTGTGTTTAACTTAAAGTTTTGATTTATTAATGTTAGATATGTTGTTTGTGAATCAAATAGTCCAACATATATGATTTTTAGAGTATTTCAAATGAATTCCCAAAATTGGGTAAAAATGGGTTTTTAGGAGGGTTTTTAGTTGAGTTTTGGGTGTGGTTTGTGTTGGAAATTGAGGTTTGATGTTAGGGTAATGGTTAGGGGTTGATTTGGGATCGTTTGTGGGTGCTATGGATGTTGGAAACATGGTTTTTGGATATGGTTTAGGGGCTGCCCGAAATTTCAAAGTGTGGGGTTTGGTCATGGCTTGCAACGTTGTAAATTAGATTTGAATTGTTTTCCGGGTTGGTCTTTTGATGTTGGGCTGATTTGGAATTGTTTGAAATGTGTTCGAGGTTGTTTGGAAGAGAGAATTTGTGTTGGTAAAGCTTTGGAAACGAATCCGGAAATTGAAGACCATGGTTGCTTGGCTTGGAGCTTGGAAGCTTAGGTGAGTGGTTAAATACTTTTAAATGGTTTTCAAGTGTTGGTTCAAGCATGTGAACTAGGTTGGGATTGGTAGACCCACCTAGAGTTGGGATTAGGGTGGTAGCCTAATCCCAAACTTTAGTTAGAGACCTTGGTTGATCTTTAAAGTGATGAATTATGCCTCGTGTTGAATCATGCCTATGGTGGTTATGCTTATGTTGTCATACATGTATGTGGAGGTATAGTTGAATGCATTGTTACATGCATGTTGATGATAAATGTGATTGAGGTATACATATGTATGAATTTATGATGTGATAATTGTGTTGTTGGGATGCATGTAGTGTCGACATGTGTAATGATATTATGAGGTGGTTTCATGGTCTGAGGATCATGGTGAGTACATGCTAGGCATGGAAATGTGGTTTGTGCATGACGGTAAGTCATGGTGAGTATGTGCTAAGCACGGAAGTGTAATGAATTGATATTATGAATGATTAATGAAATGTGTAGTATTGGCACTAGTATGCTTGGGTACAAATGATCGATCATTAGGATGTTAGTGTGTACACATGAGTCAAAAGTCGCGCGTGGCCTTGGTGGCGTTGAGTCACCAAGGAGGAGTACGGGTACGCCCGTAAATTGTATTTACATTAGTCGGTGATGAGTGGAATCCCATCGACGGGCGTGAGGATGAGTGGAATCCCCTCCGCGTGGAATGAGGCGTGAGGATGAGTGGAATCCCCTCCGCATGAAATGAGGCGTGAGGATGAGTGGAATCCCCTCCGCGTGAACGGTGATGAGTGGAATCCCACCGCCATGTAATGGTTGTGTTGTTGGATGTGAGTTCCAACGGTTATCCGTGTATTCGAGTCATAGCTAGGTGCCAATACGGATTTGTAGTTATGTTGCCATTATGTGGTTAATTGTGAGCCAATGTGATTTGGGATGTGTTGCTAACGTGGCTTAATATATGTGATTTCATATGTTGTGGATTTAAACATGTTGAGCATGACATGATATTGGATATATGTTCATGCATCATCTATATTTATGGCTCGTGTGGATCGGAGGTAAGATCATGCATTTGATCTTGGTTGTAGCTCGTGCTTGGACCCTGCATTGTCGAGGTTTGTTTTTAGAGAGCTTACCCTCACTAAGCTTTTATGCTTACGCTCTCTTTTGTTCGACAATGCAGATAAATAGCTTGTGGGTGGCAAAGGCAAAGGAAGGTCTCCAAGTGTTGCTTTTGGTGAGCTCAATGTATGAATTTTAAGAAATAGAATGTAGTAGTTAAGCAATGGGATAGGAATTGTTGATTTGAGTTTTGATGAATGTCGATATGTGTTATTGATTTAAATGCCTTGTTGTATGTTGAAGTGGTGCGGCTCTTGGATGCCTTGTTGAATTGTAAAGCTTGCTTATGATGCATGACTTGTATGCTTATATGTTTGGTTGCTAAGGCATGAAATCTCAAGTGCTTGTATGACCATATATGCATAAATTGCTCTTTAACTAGAATGCTATGTATGAATGCTTTAGTCCATGTTTGAATGACTCCCTTGGCTTAAATATGTGTGCTTACATGTTTGTATATGCTTAGGTGAGTCGAGAATTGCATCTAGAGTCGTGTTTGAGGTCGTTTAGCTAAAAATTGTGGTTTTACAGTGCAGGGCGTATCGATACGCCTAAGGGCTGTATCGATACGGCCTTGCTCAAAGAACACAAATTTGGCTGGGCGTATCGATACGTGGGGTGTATCGATACGGTCCCAACTCTCTGGAATCTTGGGGAGTTGTGGAGTGTATGGCGTATCGATACGGTGTCCAAGCGTATCGATACGGTTCAACCTAGTTGACCAAGTGGTGTTGACCGAGAAGGGCGTATCGATACGCTCGAGGGCTGTATCGATACGGTCTTCTTATGTTGACCATAGGGTGTTGACCTTGGTCAAGGCGTATCGATACCCTCTGAAGGCGTATCGATACGACCTGTTTAAAAAGGGAAAATGGGTTGTTTAAGGTGCTGTTTTGGTTGGTCGTTGCTATGGTGTTTGTGTTTCCGCTGTCGTGTTTCATATAGGACTTAATAAGGCATTTAGACAAGATTAGTTAATGAAAAAAAAATAGGGTTGCTAACCGAGGGGGAACCTTAACGGGTTTCGCTTCGGTTTTCCCCGTGTGACCCACTCGGACCGGTCATTCGTCCAGACCGGGACGAGGGGGTTACAGAGTTGGTCATTTTCTTCCTCTTTTCCTTTATTCTTGATGTCCCCTCTTCTATTAAATTTTCTTCCTCGATTGGACTTCATGAATTGAGTGAATCGTTTGACCAACATGGCCATCTCTTCGTCCTCCTCCACACTAGAATCGCTTTCGTTGTATGAAGCTTTGAGTTTGATTCCTAGCTTCTTCTTTTCAACCTCTTTCTTCCCTACCTTCTTCTCTTCTTCCTTCTTCTCTTTTTCTATCCCTTGCTTCATGATCTCATGGGTGAGTAGAGATCCAACAAGGGAGTCTAGCGCTAGAGTCTTCAAATCTCGAGCTTTGATGATGGCCGTCCTCTTGCCATCCCAAGACTCTAGAAGAGAGTAAAGTAGCTTTCGAACTAGCTTTTATTCGGGAATAACTTCATCGAAGCCCTTTAGTCCGTTGATGATGACTGAGAACCGATCAAACATCTTGGAGACACTTTCGTCGGCTTCCATTTTGAAGTTTTCATAACTCAAATGTAGCAACCCGATCTTCATCTCTTTGACGTCACTTCTTCATTCATATGTAGTCTCTAAGGTGTCCCACACTTCTTTGGCACTTTCGATTGAAGACACCTTTGAGTATATGTTGGGACCGAGAGCATAAAATATCATGTGCAAGGTTTTTTCGTTGACTTGCAAATGTCTTCTATCATCATCAGTCATTTCGGCTTTGATCTTTGAAATAAGCCTTCCTTCATCGTCTCTCTTCATCAGAAAAGAAAGACCGTCTTCTACCACGTCCCAAACCATATAGTCGTTTGATTTGACGAAGAGTCGCATCTAGTTCTTCCAATAGGGATAGTTATCCCTATTGAAGAATGGTGGTTTGGCGATAGAAAGTGACTCGTAGAGGTTTTGGCCGGAGGTGGATGCCATAACACGATGTTGATTGAAGTACGATTGATCAAACTCTTCCAAGATCTACTAAAGAGGATGTTAGTCTTTCCAATGAGTATAGCTCTGATACCAATTGTTGAGTTGATCAAACAATGGCTAAACACTAAGAGAGGGTGAATCGGCAGAATAAAAATTGAAAGGTGCAAGTAGGAAATTTAAAAGATGAAGACAACGTGATTTAGAGTGGTTCAAGCTTCGAACAAGCTCTACATCCACTACCTCAGCACCCTACTGAGGATTTTAACAATTCACTGACTTGAATTCGTCCCCTTTTCTCGGCTTAAGAGGAAACCTTACAAACCGATCAATCTTTCTACCTAAAGATTGACCCAAGAAAACTCTTTACAAGAGAAAGATAGGAAAACTTTAAAAATACCTCTTGTAACCCCCGTAGCCCGGCCTAGACGGCTGACCCGAACTATGAAGATTACACGGGGAAAACCAAAGTCAACCCGAAAGTCAACCTTGATTAACGACCCTTTTTTTTTCTTTTTAAACTTGTATAGATGCACATTAAACCTAGGCATACTCTTGAGATAAGCATACTCAAAAATCACAGCAATCGGAAAACAATAAGGGACTCAATTGCACAAAATACGAATTTAGGGACCAATTTGTAAATTCTGGAAATTAAGAGGACTTTACCAAATTTTAAGTTACCATTATGAAATTAGTCATGTTTCATGCCTCTCTGCCAAATTTCAACTCAAACGGACATCTGAAACTCAAGCAATTGCACATACGAAAATCAGGACTAAAACGTAAAGCTTGTAAACCTCAATTGACCATAGTTTCGAAACTTTGCCCCAAAGTTTCGAAACTTTGGCTGGCAGTGGCCTCTGGAATCCAAAAATTTGCAAAGGTTTCGAAACTTTACCCCTAGTTTCGAAACCTAGATGCAGGGGAGCATATTCTGCTTCATTCTAATGACATTCTATGATAGAAACACATTAAGAACATATGTATGAAATCTATGAACATAATTTAGATAGAAATACAGCATATACACACATGCAAGAGCACCTAATCAAGCCAAGGGAGTCATTTGATCATGTAATAAAGCATTCATGCATAGCATACCAATTAAAGAGCAATTTATGCATATATGGACATACATAAGATCTTAACAATGCCAAAGGCACACATTAATACATATGGAACTTAAACATATTAGTTAAGCAACCAAAACATCCAACAAAACATGCCATCACACACAAGTCTTCATCAAGCATATCATACACATCAACACCATTTATGAGTCAAACATAGCTCATGCAAATCACATAATTGCCTCATTGCTAAACTACCACATTAATTACAAAACCATACTTGAGCAACAAAAACTTGGAATGCCCCTTCGCCTTGCTCCTTGCTAACACCACGCTAATGATCTGCATTGTTGAAAATGAGAGCGTAAGCTAAAAGCTTAGTGAGGATGCTCTAAAATCCAAAAACAACAACAATGCAGGGTTCAATCGTGTCATCCCTAAATCTCTCATACAACATGCTTAGGTATAAACAAGTCAACCTAGCTAGTCTTTCAAGAGTTATAATATGGCATCTCACATCATATTAAACTCAACATCATAATCATCATATCATTTTCAAGGGTCATAATATGGAATCTCACATCATATTAAACTCGACCTCAAAATCATGAAAGAATAACATGTTCAAGAATCATAATATGGCATCTTACTTCATATTAAGCTCAACAACATAATTCTCATTTTGGCACCTAGTTATGACTCGAATACGCGGATAACATGTTGGAACGCATTTTCCAACATCAACCTTACCTCGGTGGGATTACACTCATCACCGGCCTTGCATGGACGGGATTCCACTCATCGCCACATGCCCTACGGATGGGATTCCACTCATCACCACGTAGAATATATATAAATTTTCGGTGGAATATTACATCACCGTACTCCTCCTTGGTGCCTTAACGCCACCAAGGCCATGTACGTTTTGACTCAATTTGTGTGCACACTCATCCTAATGATCGATCATTGTACCCAAGCATACTAGTGCCAATCTCTTTCATTACATCATATATCCACCAATTATATATCATGCTCATCATATATGCATATCAAGATACATACATATAAATCAATCCACATTTCACATGAACAAGTAGGCAATGACATATCATTTATCAATGGAAAATTAAAGAGTTAAACTACCAATTTAACTCCCACCTAGGAATGACCTACCAAGCTCATTCCCACACATCCAATACACACTTGAACCAACTTCAAAACAATTTAAAGTTTTACTCACCACCCTTCCTTAGCAACTCAAACAAGCAAGCAAGCCTCCTAAATACTCGGATTCAATCCCGATGCTTCTCCGGTGTTTCCTCTTGTTTCTAGCCAATCAAAACATAACCATTACTCATAATTCAATGCTAAATTTCAGTCACCACTCCAATTCATAAACACAAGCCACACTTCAACAATTTCCAACTCAAACAATCACCAAATTTCTCATTTTCGTGCTCCTTTATTACCCAGCAGAAAACTATATTTTCAATCACCCAAATGACACCTAAATGGTCCCAAAACACTTTCCTAACATACATATACCATCAGCCCTTCAACCTAACTCTAAAACTCACCAAAATTCAAGTTTTAGACTAATCAAAAATGGCCATAAATACCCATTTCGGATTTTCACCTAAAATTTCTCATTTTAACATATTATGTGTATTTTAACATGATTAAACAAAGCCCCAACTCAATTTATCAAAACAAGATGAAAACCCCCTTAAAAACCCAAATTTTGATATGAACCCTAATTTTCAAAACTCCATAACTTTGAAATCTAAGACTATAGATAGATAGGAAATGGAAAGGAGAGTTCAAATATGTGATTACCTTTCAAAAACCCCTTGAATTGATGCAGTAATTTGATGAATTAAAATTTGGGGGCTTGAGGGATTTTGGGGATGATTCTCACGGGGAGGGGGAAAGAAAAGAATGAAGAAGAGAAATGATTAGGATGATATAATTTTTTTTTAGGATATAAAGTTTTTTTTTTTAAATTACCAAAATATCCCTCCTTTTTATTTTAAACTCAATTTGATTAAAATTATTTCTACCGACTCAGACCAATTAACCCGACTAACTCCTAACCCCAAAACACGGGTGTTACACCTCTCAAAGGCTAACTGTTTACCCAATTACAAATAAACACTCCCAAAACTTTAAAAAAGATTTACAATGAAGAACTCCAAATGAGTTGGGTACAAGAATTTGATACTTATGCTCAAGGGTTTGGATTTGATTTCTTAGATGTTGATTTTTGGTTCAATAGTCATTGCTGGTGCTTTTGAGGCTTGCTTTTATACATTCTCATTGATTTCTAGCCGTTTGGGTGGTTGAGATCATCAATAGAGTCGTTGGGGCTCTCTCTTCCCTCCATAAATGCAGTTCTGCAACTACCCGTACCGGAACACGTGGCCCTGTATCGAAACAGCCTCAAAAAAGAAAAAATTGTTATGTGTAAAAAGGGGATCGTATCGAAACATCTATAAGCCGTATTGAAACAGTTTGAAATTGTAAAACGCCATTTTGAAACACCAAAAGGGGTGTATTGAAACAGTTAACCGATTTTCAAAAATTCCATTCTGACAAGTAACGGCTAGTTCATTTAATGCTCAATTTTGAAAAATACTTAACCCTTGTCTCAAAACAGGGAATTGCACATCGAAACGGGGCTTTTCCAGTAAGCTCCTAAAATCAATTCGTATCGAAACACCTTGGGGTGTTTCAAAACGCCGGGGTGATTTTGAGTAATTTGGCTTTGAAACACTTAGAAAATTTTATGGTGTTTAATTTTTGACTTTAAACATTTTAAGTTTAAAATTTACTTGTCAAATGTGAGTCTTTTGAGTACTTACAAAATTATTTACTTTGCAATTTGGTCCTTAGATTATTTGCTATATGAAAATCAAACATTGGTTTTACATAACCCTAATACATTTAGTTAGTGTAATAAATGTATTAGAGGGAAAATTAAAATTTCGTAGAATTTTAACAAATTTAAAAACTAAACTAAATATATTATAAATTTTGTTTGTAAACTTTTGTTGATTATGTTTATTAGCAAATTATTTTTTAATGTAGTAGATTTAGTCTCGGGTTGTAATATATTCTTACTTGTCATGTAGGATGGTTGAGACAAACTCCTATATTGCGGTTACAAGATCAACACATTAGTAGTCTGTCGGTTCCTGAGATGGTACAATTTTGTTAATAAGTTATTTATTAGAAACTCAATTATGTTAATAATATTTGGTTTATTTATTAATGTGGTAATTACAGGATTTTGAGGATACATTTACGCATCGTCTGACCATGGCCAAAAATCCTCTAGACCATCGAATCACTGAATGGTTGGAAAAATCTAGATTTTATTACGCAACATTCCTTCGGGGGTACAAGTTGGTGCCCGAGTTGATTGTCGCTCTGATTGAACGTTTAAGACCGGAAACCCATACGTTTCATATGTCGTGTGGGGAATGCACGATCGCACTTGAAGACGTGGTCATGCTTATCAGGCTCCTAGTAAACGGGGCACCATTAATCGGGGAACCATTGACTAGGGACAATTTGACCGACTAGACGAAAGCTACACCTGAAACACTTTGCTCATTTATCTTGGGAAGGTGCCGAATAAATCAAATTTGAAAGGATCTCGTGTGAAAATGAGTTGGTTGGAAAGTGAATTTAAACTCAGTGAATATAATTCGGTTGTTGCGATTTATAATGCTAGTCGAGCTTATATTCTGCAACTCATTGGAGGTATACTGATGCCAGATATATCTGGACATGTTGTTCACACACGGTATCTACGCTTTTTGATGTATCTCTGAGAAGCTACTAAATATAGTTGGGAATCAGTCGTATTAGCGTTATTGTATCGTGAGTTGTGCAAGGGCGCTAAAATAGAAAATGGTCATAAGGTTCGGGGTATTGGTGGATGTTTTTTGTTGCTGCAAGCGTGGGCTTGGCAGCGACTTCCATTATGGACACCATTAACTCAAACACCGATATAGTTCCTTTTTGTCGCCAGGTAATTATCTTGATTTTAAGTTCAATTTTAAAATTATTTTTATTTATTATTAAAACATTATTTGTGTTTTGTATGCAGATAGTGTGAGAAAAAAGTGCACACGGGATTGGCAAACAAAAACTTGAAAGTATTTAGAGCGCATATTAATCATCTTATTACAATAAACCTTATATTGCAGTTTATTTGGATGCCCTACAATGGCCACTATGATCACATTTTTGTACCGGGTGAGCTGATGAAGCATTCTAACCAGTGGTGTAGTGTTACACCGTTGATCCACTTTACGATTGTCGAGTTCCACTTTGCCGACAGGGTGTTGAGGCAATATGGCTTCCACCAGCCCATTTCGTATCCCCACACTGAGCATGACTATTTGCACGATTTTGATGGACATTATAGGGCAGAAGTAAATTGGGAAGTCACACACGTCGACGATATTGTTTCATACTCAAATATAAGAGGATGATTTTGATTTTGAGAGGTCAGAGTACCTAATCTATTTTCTTAGTAATGGAATGTCGTACTTAACTTCGGTCAATGAATGAGAACATCATAGAGTGCAGCAGCGGGCGCATCTCAAAATTCCGTTTGGGGTAGAAACTCCAAAGGTTGGCCAACCACTTGGGAACATCTAGAAGTGGGCTCGCCATTTATATGGGAAAAGAAACTGGCTCCTACATATGTACAACCAGAAGTAGGCCCGAGCTCTTCAGATACTCATGGGTTTGATGATGCTATTTTATACACACCCGAGTTTATTCCTCCACAATTACCTTGGTACTCGAACTTTGGACAGAGCATGGATTTTCAGGAAATACAAAATTTCTTAAATTCACCACAGATTATGGGAGAGCAGAGCGATTATATGGACATGTTCACAACACCGCCTCCTATGCCCTCGGTGACTGAGGAGGTGAGCTACACTGAAGAGGCTGCTAAAAGGAGGATGCTGAAGAGGATCCCGAGGCAGAACAGAGGCCACAACGTAAAAGGATCTCGAAACACATTTATTTTTTGACCATATTCACTCATTGTCAGAAATTACGTAAGAGGGTGCAGAAGAAAAAATGATTTTATGTATTTAGTGTAATACATTAGAGGAATTTAGGTTTAAATTTGAATGTTATTGTTTTATATTTTTCACTATGTTATGTTTTTTATTATTTATTTTTAATATATATAAAGTGCATGAATTAAAAAAACGGTGGAATGGAAGAAAAAAAAGTGCATGAATTATGAGGACTTTTGTCGTTGTACCTTTTTATGTAAAAGTAGAAACAAAACAAGTCTTTGCAAAAAGCTTTGCGAAATTGCAGTGCGTCATGTTTCATGAACTGAAAAAATGGGTTTTGTGTTGCTCACAACGTCGACAACGATGAAAGAAGGTAATATTCTCGTAATTGTAAATGTGAATTAATATTTAGCTACATTTGAAATCGAGTTTCTTAAATTATTGAATTTTTCAGTTGATCCATTTTAACGACTCGAGCGTGCTACAAACATAATATTTTTGAATACAAACATAATAAATCATTGAGGCATAAGCACATATCTTGGTTCATTTGGACAGTTTGATTTCGAATGGCCTTCAGCCCTACATATCGTACATCTATTTCGTTGTCCCTTCTCTCTGTGATGAAGATCCATACTGGTATAGATGCGAGTCGATCTAGGTCGGCCATTTGGAGTTCTGCAAAGTGTAGGATCCAATAACCATTTTTCATGCTCCACTAACGACCAATACTTTGAATTCGTGATCAGTGGGAACTCAATTCTGTAAATATTGACCATCCATTGGAGATCGAAGCATTGGTCAACATAGTTATACGAGTCAACCCCCACATACATACATGCTGCAACTACATGAGCACATGAATATTTCCACACTCCCACACATGGAACTCGCCACAGTCACACCACCCACGTCTGAAATCGACTCGAAATACATTTGAGTGGGTTACTTTGTTGTTGCGTCTCGAACCAACATCATCGAAAGTCTGGCATTGTCAGCTGAATGCATGAACGATCGGTGACGTTGCATACTTCACATTTTTCTTCATTTTCGTCACAATATCCTGAGCCCAACGTTGTCCCCTATTTATTAAAGACTCGATCTGCTTCCCTTTAACGGACCAAACTTTAGCCAACCGGTAGTGCGTCTCTTTCACCCAGCTTGCTATTGGGAGATGATGTGATCCTTTTAATAGTCCATTTATGCACTCCACAAGGTTGGTTGTCATTTGCCCGTATCGTCTACCACCTTCGTCATACGATTGGGCCCATTTTCCCCTCTCGGTATTGTTGGCCCAACTCCAAACACGTCCGTCGTATTTCTGTAAATTCACCGTCTTCCTCTCAAATTCTGACCGTACTAGTTGATATCTTATGCCATAATATATGTTGTTAGCATCTAGAAAATCAAAGCACATAATTGGATGGGCATATGTAAAAAAGTTTGAAAAATGATACTTACCCATGCTTAAAATCTCATTGTGAAGGTATGGATTTTTGAACTGCTCATAGCTGTTCTTACCGATGTGATGAACACAATATGCAGGGTATGCGTGCGGAGGTGTCCAACGACTTACCTCTCGATTAATTTTTGCTTTGATATCAGTCCCTCGATCAGATATGATGCAAACCCCATCGTGTAGGACAACATGGTCATGTAAATTGGTCAAAAAGAAATTCCAAGCTTCCCCTATCTCTCATTTAACAATTGCGAATGCAATCGGATGTCATTGCACTCACCATCTTGCGCAACGGCAATCAACAATATATGAGAGTATCTCTCATACAGCCACATGCCATCAACTTGGATCATACATTTACAATATGGAAAACCTTCAATGCATGGCTTGAACGTCCAAAATAGCCGATGGAAAACTTTTGTACCTTCAACTAGTTGGCCTTGCCGGTTGTATGCATCATTTGTTTCATACCTCACGATGGTGCTTGGGATGAAATGGGTTATTGCTACCAATAAAGTTGGTAGCTCATTGTACGACTTATCGTAATCACCGTACACCAAATGCAATGCTTTTTCCCTTGCAAGTACCCCTTCTTGTATTTTATTTGATATTCAAATTGTTGCGCAATGGTTGCCTGAATTTCTGAAACGGGAACCCATGGATTTTCTTCGACCAAATTAATCACATGATGGCTTATTACATTTGAGTCCAATTTGGTGTGGTCGATGGATGTTCGTAAACGCGTGTGATCGTCATTGTACTTTGTGACCTCCCAATGATCTATCTTCTTACCATACGACACTCGAATCTTCCAATTGCACCATTGTCCATATTTCACACACTTCGAAAAGAATGTCATCGGAGTGGATTCTGCAACCACGTAGTCCACATGCTACATGATGATATACTCTTTAATTGCCAATATAGCTTCATTCTTTTCATAAAATCGAAGCCCAAAAATAATTCACCATGTTGAATCGAAGTTAATTGGGGCATATCTGGGAATTGTGGTGCCCGCATCGCATCGAAATCCACCAAGTTAAAGTGAGCAGGAGGTTCATAGAATGTAACGTCGCCCCCGGTCGGAACAAATTCTCCAACATCGAAATTAGGGGCTTCACCAACGTCATTAGGGAACAAATTAGGATCTCCAATATCTTTATTATAACACCCGGGTTTAGGGGTCGGGTGAAAATAATATTTTAATATTATTTGGGCTCGAGTTTATAATTAAAATAATCCTTTACGGTTCGGGTTTCAAAAATAAATATTTGAAATGTGACCAAATTGACCTTAGTGTGAGCAAATTGAGTTTAGAAAGAAAGGGAGGGATCATTTTGGTAATTAAACCAAAATAAAAATAATGACAACTTTATAAGTTATCATATTTCTCATTTTCTTCTTCTTCACCGTATAACCATCTCCAAAATTTCTCCCAAACCCTCTTTACTATTTCCTTTGATTTCTTCATCAATTCAAGGGCGTTTTTGAAGGTAATTACATATTTGAACTCTCCTCTTCATCCTCTACGTTTATATAGCTTTATATTTCGAAATTACCCACTTTTGTGATTTTCAAGTTTTATGAAAATTTGAGTTTTTAGTGAGTTTTTCAATTGATTTGGATTTATTAAGTTGGGTTTTGAGTTAGTCACCTTAAAATACACATAATATGTTAAAATGAGTAATTTTTGAGGTGTTTGATAAAATTTCCGAAATTGTGTTTTGGAGGGTTTTTAGGAGGGTTTTTAGTTGAGTTTTGGGTGTGGTTTGTGTTGGAAATTGAGGGTTGATGTTAGGGTATTGGTTGGGGGTCGTTTTGGAAGCAATTGGAAGTGTTAAATGTGTTGGAATCATCGGTTTTGGACTGTGCTAAAGGGTTGCTCGGGAATGGCTTTCTAGGGGTTGTTCTTGGTTTGAAAAACAAGTGGTTGATGTTTGAATTTCATTCCGGGTTTGCTACGTTGTGTTGTGGACTGATTTGAGGTTAAATTAATTGTGTTGAGATGATTAGGAGCAAGGAATTGCGTTGGTAAAGTCTTGGGATCGATATCGGAAGTCATGGAGGCTTGAGTCGGCTTTGCTTGATTTGCTTAAGGAAGTGAGGTGAGTGGTTAATGTTTTAAATTGATTTCAAAGGTTGGTTCAAGCATGTGTATGCGAAAATGTTTTTAAGTATTGTTTGGTTCAAAGATAGTTTTGAAAGAATTTTAGATTGGGCTTGAAAAGTTGGATTAAACTCAAGAGTAAGTTGTTGTGAATTGCCACTTTAATTTCCCCTTTTACCGTTTGTTTTCTTTAATTATGTGTGATGGTAATTATGGCGTTGTTTATATGCCTTGTAAGATAAGTGTAAGTTGGTGCAGGTTGTGCACGGAAATGGTGAGTAAGACCATTTGTGTTTGTTAAGGTTGATTGTAGCAATTTGGTGCCTAGTTGTGGATTTTGTTGCAGCTTGTGTGGTTGTGCATGATATAGTGAGTACATGTTGTGTGATGGTGATTTGTGTGTTGTGTTGCATGGTTGTCGTTGCTCCGGTGATGTGTAGTCCCGCCGGTAGCAAAAGTATAAGACTCTGGTGATGTGTAGTCCCACCGGTAGTCACTGGTTGGGTATTCCTTTGATGTGTAGTCCCACTGGAAACCCACTAGTTGAAACGGTGATGTGTAGTCCCACCGTACTTGTATGCTGGTTGTGTTTGTGTAAATTACGTGTGTTGTCGTTGCTCCGGTGATGTGTAGTCCCACCGGTAGTGACTAGTTGGATAGTACTTTGATGTGTAGTCCCATTGGAAATCCATTAGTCGAAACGGTGATGTGTAGTCCCACCGTATGTGTAAGTTTGGTTATGTTTGTGCATACCATGAAGTGAAATGTCTATGTTGTTGACCTTTGGTTGAACTTGTATGTTAGTAGATGGATTAGGTTGTTGGATGACTTGTATGTGTTGGCCTTTACTTTTAAAGGAAGCTTTGAACCCTGCATTGTCGTTGTTATGTTTTAGAGCTCCGCTCACTAAGCTTTATGCTTACGCTCTCTTTTGTTCGACAATGCAGATAAATAGCTTGTGGGTGGCAAGGGCAAGGAAGGGTCTCCAAGTATTGCTTTTGGTGAGCTCAATGTATGAATTTTAAGTGATAAAATGTAATAGTTAAGCAATGGGATAAGTATTGTTGATTTGAGTTTGATGTATATATGTCTATGTTTGACTTGGGTTGTATTCATGATAACTTGCTAAATGCTTGAGAGATGTATGCCTTGTAGATGTTTAAATTGCTTGATGGTATGTAAACCTTTATATGATGAATGGTGCTTTTGTATATCAATATTTCAAGCATGCTTATATGTAAGACTCTTAAGGTATAATTTACCATGTATGTATGATCGTTCATATTCATGCCTTGAGTATGTTTGAGTATGTTGGAGTACGTTTAATCTAGGACGTGTGCCTTTAGTCTTTTTAAGCTCTTATGTATGGTCATATATGAACTTGAGGTGTTTTTACCATAGAAAGTCATTAGAGATAAGCAGTAAGTGCTCCCCTGCACCTAGGTTTCGAAACTAGGGGTAAAGTTTCGAAACCTTTGCAAATTTTGGGATTCCACAGGTCACTGCCAGCCAAAGTTTCGAAACCTTTGGAGAAGGTTTCGAAACTATGGTCAAAGGTTTCGATTGGGCATAAAAATTGAGGTTTGCAAGCTTTACGTTTTAGTCCTGATTCTCGTATGTGCAATTGCTTGAGTTTGAGATGTCCGTTTGAGTTGAAATTTGGCAGAGAGGCATGAAACATGACTAATTTCATAATGGTAACTTAAAATTTGGTAAAGTCCTCTTAATTTCCAGAATTTACAAATTGGTCCCTAAATTCGTATTTTGTGCAATTGAGTCCTTTATTGTTTTCCGATTGCTGTGATTTTTTAGTATGCTTATCTCAAGAGTATGACTAGGTTTAATGTGCATATAGACAAGTTTAAAAAGAAAAAAAAAAGGGTCGTTAATCAAGGTTGACTTTCAGGTTGACTTTGGTTTTCCCCGTGTAATCTTCGTAGTTCGGGTCAGTCGTCTAGGCCGGGCTACGGGGGTTACATTTGTTGGTATCAGAGCTTAAGGTTTCCGAGACCTTGGGCAGGTAAGTGAAGTAAGTTGTGTTTTGTGATTGATATGCACGGTGTTTGCTTGCCATATAAGCATGTTACTTGTTATCCGTGTATGCTGGGATGTATGATTGTTTGATTGAGAATGTATGTTGTTTGATCGTATGCATATGTTTGTTTGTTCAGCAAGTATGCCTTGTTATATGCGTGGTTGAGCATGTATGTGTGTTAAGTTGCTTGAAGCATGTTGAGTAGAGTCTCATTGCTTCTATTACATCGGAAAAAGAGATTTTAAGTGAGGAAATCATACTTGAGCCACTTAGACCTTTTCCTTTGCTAACCCAGTTTGTATGTTAATGTGTTGTTGTTGTTGTTAGTTTATTACTTTTTGGTAAGTTTGAGGCCAAGGCGTGGACTGTGAATCGGTAAGTGGAAACTGTGGGTTCTGAAAATGTGAATGATGTTGAGGGAGTCCATCATCTTGGTTAGGGAGGTGTGGTTGTACCGGACTTGAGGTACAATTTGTTTGACTGAGTTAGTGTGTATGTGGGTTGGTTCCTGTTGATGAGGAACGATGTGTTCGGTTCTGGTGTTAGTAGTGAAAGAGGTGACGACTTATGAGTGGGAGTCAGAGTGTTATCGATGATATAGTAGGTAAGCCCTTGGTACAATTTTGAGCTTGTTCCCTTCTGATTGATTCTGAGTCTGCACTTCTGTACATTGTTAGCAAGCATGCAAGTTCGAATGTGCCGATGAGGTGTCAGAGGTAGGTATGAGTACCTTAGTTCTTTGGGGCGAGATCAGGGTAAGGGTCTCATTTGTGAAATCTGAAAGTCAGAAATGCTAGTTGGTGATCGTTGGGATTCGGCCTATGGTTTTAGTACAAGACAGTCGGTCAGTGTCCGTGAGTGGAAATCAATTTGTGTGATTGGGCCAGTGTGCGTCTGAGTTGTCTTTCAGTTAGAAGGAGAGATGAAGTTACTTCCGATATAGTTGAGCCGAGAAGGAAGTCTTGAACTTTGAATTCAGATTGTTTGGTAGTGGGATGTTTTGAGCCGTCCGGACCAATGTTATAGAACAAGTCTAGTGTGACTGTTAGTGTATGATCAGAATTGAATCTTGAAGTTACGAGATGCTCTAAGAACAGTTTAGAAGAATCAGATTTTGTTGAAGGGCCAACTTTGAAAACAAGAGAACCGAAGACTAACAGTTGTGTACTTGTGAAGTTACAATATCTACGGATTCGTCCTTTTGTGTGTGAGCATGTAAGGAAGGTAGATATCTCTGTTGAGATTTTAGACGTATGGACACATGTGACTAACCTTTGAGAGATAAAAGTGATCAGAAAGATGTACAGAAGTGGTTGTCGGAGGTTCAGGGTTACTAGTTTCTAGTAGATGTGAAGTGATTGTCTTCCTACGGTTTCGATGTACCTTTTTGACAGGGTTCGGCTTGTAGAGCACAAAGCCAGGATACACGTTGAGACAAAGAGAGAGAGTTGCCTTGAAGTTGCAGATTTCTGTGTGATTGTAGTAGTAGGTGAGGATGTGAACTTCTTGTTGAATGTTGGTCCAGCTTTGGAGGTCGAAGATTGATTGAGTTTAGTGGACAGGCTTACTTAGCAATTGTGATGGATTTGATTTTTGAATGAGGATTAGACCGCAGACTGTTAGAATATGTTGTGTTTTCCTGAAAGTATTGGCAAGAATTACCCGGTTTGTCTCTTGTTAGGGAAGTAGAGTTTGATTCGAGACCGTCTCCGAGTTTGCTCCTGTTTTGTTTGCTCTGTATCTTATGGTTCCCGAAAGGATTGAGAGTGTCGAAGAATCAACTTCGAAATTTGTTAGACCTTAGATTCGTTTGGCTTAGTACATCATCTTAGAGTGTGATAGTGCAATTTGCGAAGAAGAGAGAGGACAATACGATAATGTGTTTAGATTACAGACAGTTGAGACAATTGACAGTGAAGAAGTAGTGTCCATTTTCGAGCGTCAGTGGTTTGTTGATCAGTTGGGGGGTGCTTTAGTCTTTTCGAGATTTAATTGAGGTCCGATTACTACCAGTCAATAGTGAGAGAGAGGTTGATGTACCGAAGGCAGTTTTCGGGACAGATGTGATCACTTTGGGGTATTGAGTTATGTCATTTTGATTGACTGGTGTGTTAGTTACTTTTATGGAGATGTTGAGCAGAATACTTCCTGAGTTCCTTGATCAGTTTGTAGTAGCTCTCTTAGATAATACGTGGGTATATTCATGTACCAAAGAAGACATATTGTGGGTTGAAGATGAGTACTTTTGGATCGAGTTGATGGATGATGTGGTTCAGTATGAAAGTAAGTGTGTAATTTGCCAGCATGCCAAGACTGAGCATCAGTTTTCTTCTAGTATGTTACATCTGTGGGAGATTCGTATTGAAAGTGGGTAATAGATTTGGGAGATCTTGTGTCTGATTCGCCTCCGATTTCTCAATGAAAACTTAATTGAGTAATCAATGTTAGCTGCACTGTATGTGATCCTTTATACACGTTCACGTTACTTGTACCGTGGATAAGATAGCAGAGTTGTGCCTTGGCAAGAGTGTAAGTTGTACAGAGTCTTGAGATCGATAGTGACCGATAGAGATTCGAGTTTTCGACTAGATTTTTGAAGACGCCTATAATAGTTTTTGGTTACCTATTAGAGTCAGATGATCAGTCAGAGGAAGTTATGAGTCAAGTGTTCAAACAATGCCGTATGAGTTTGTGAATCGGGCTAGTCCTGTTGTTTGTTTGTTGCAGTTACCACCATAGTTAAAAGGAGGTATGTAATGTGTTCTGTGTATCTATGATTCAAAAGTGTGAGTCAATTTTGTCCCGTGTTATGTTGTTGAAGAGTTTGAGTTGAATTTATAATGGTCATGCATGGAAGGACCCGTTGAGATCTTAGTATCAGATAGTTAATGTTGTGTGGTGAGTCTACCGAGTTGGTGAGTACGTTGTGTGAGAAAGAATGTGTGGAGGAGCTTGTTCCAGTGGCTCTTCCTGTCTGATAAATTTCGGGGACGAAATTTCCTTAAGTGGGGGAGAGTTGTAACACCCGGGTTTAGGGGTCGGGTGAAAATAATATTTTAATATTATTTGGACTCGAGTTTATAATTAAAATAATCCTTTACGGTTCGAGTTTCAAAAATAAATATTTGAAATGTGACCAAATTGACCTTAGTGTGAGCAAATTGAGTTTAGAAAGAAAGGGAGGGATCATTTTGGTAATTAAACCAAAATAAAAATAATGACAACTTTATAAGTTATCATCTTTCTCATTTTCTTCTTCTTCACCGTATAACCATCTCTAAAATTTCTCCCAAACCCTCTTTACTATTTCCTTTGATTTCTTCATCAATTCAAGGGCGTTTTTGAAGGTAATTACATATTTGAACTCTCCTCTTCATCCTCTACGTTTATATAGCTTTATATTTCGAAATTACCCACTTTTGTGATTTTCAAGTTTTATGAAAATTTGAGTTTTTAGTGAGTTTTTCAATTGATTTGGATTTATTAAGTTGGGTTTTGAGTTAGTCACCTTAAAATACACATAATATGTTAAAATGAGTAATTTTTGAGGTGTTTGATAAAATTTCCGAAATTGTGTTTTGGAGGGTTTTTAGGAGGGTTTTTAGTTGAGTTTTGGGTGTGGTTTGTGTTGGAAATTGAGGGTTGATGTTAGGGTATTGGTTGGGGGTCGTTTTGGAAGCAATTGGAAGTGTTAAATGTGTTGGAATCATCGGTTTTGGACTGTGCTAAAGGGTTGCTCGGGAATGGCTTTTTAGGGGTTGTTCTTGGTTTGAAAAACAAGTGGTTGATGTTTGAATTTCATTCCGGGTTTGCTACGTTGTGTTGTGGACTGATTTGAGGTTAAATTAATTGTGTTGAGATGATTAGGAGCAAGGAATTGCGTTGGTAAAGTCTTGGGATCGATATCGGAAGTCATGGAGGCTTGAGTCGGCTTTGCTTGATTTGCTTAAGGAAGTGAGGTGAGTGGTTAATGTTTTAAATTGATTTCAAAGGTTGGTTCAAGCATGTGTATGCGAAAATGTTTTTAAGTATTGTTTGGTTCAAAGATAGTTTTGAATGAATTTTAGATTGGGCTTGAAAAGTTGGATTAAACTCAAGAGTAAGTTGTTGTGAATTGCCACTTTAATTTCCCCTTTTACCGTTTGTTTTCTTTACTTATGTGTGATGGTAATTATGGCGTTGTTTATATGCCTTGTAAGATAAGTGTAAGTTGGTGCAGGTTGTGCACGGAAATGGTGAGTAAGACCATTTGTGTTTGTTAAGGTTGATTGTAGCAATTTGGTGCCTAGTTGTGGATTTTGTTGCAGCTTGTGTGGTTGTGCATGATATAGTGAGTACATGTTGTGTGATGGTGATTTGTGTGTTGTGTTGCATGGTTGTCGTTGCTCCGGTGATGTGTAGTCCCGCCGGTAGCAAAAGTATAAGACTCTGGTGATGTGTAGTCCCACCGGTAGTCACTGGTTGGGTATTCTTTTGATGTGTAGTCCCATTGGAAACCCACTAGTTGAAACGGTGATGTGTAGTCCCACCGTACTTGTATGCTGGTTGTGTTTGTGTAAATTACGTGTGTTGTCGTTGCTCCGGTGATGTGTAGTCCCACCGGTAGTGACTAGTTGAATAGTACTTTGATGTGTAGTCCCATTAGAAATCCATTAGTCGAAACGGTGATGTGTAGTCCCACCGTATGTGTAAGTTTGGTTATGTTTGTGCATACCATGAAGTGAAATGTCTATGTTGTTGACCTTTGGTTGAACTTGTATGTTAGTAGATGGATTAGGTTGTTGGATGACTTGTATGTGTTGGCCTTTACTTTTAAAGGAAGCTTTGAACCCTGCATTGTCGTTGTTATGTTTTAGAGCTCCGTTCACTAAGCTTTATGCTTACGCTCTCTTTTGTTCGACAATGCAGATAAATAGCTTGTGGGTGGCAAGGGCAAGGAAGGGTCTCCAAGTATTGCTTTTGGTGAGCTCAATGTATGAATTTTAAGTGATAAAATGTAATAGTTAAGCAATGGGATAAGTATTGTTGATTTGAGTTTGATGTATGTCTATGTTTGACTTGGGTTGTATTCATGATAACTTGCTAAATGCTTGAGAGATGTATGCCTTGTAGATGTTTAAATTGCTTGATGGTATGTAAACCTTTATATGATGAATGGTGCTTTTGTATATCAATATTTCAAGCATGCTTATATGTAAGACTCTTAAGGTATAATTTACCATGTATGTATGATCGTTCATATTCATGCCTTGAGTATGTTTGAGTATGTTGGAGTACGTTTAATCTAGGACGCGTGCCTTTAGTCTTTTTAAGCTCTTATGTATGATCATATATGAACTTGAGGTGTTTTTACCATAGAAAGTCATTAGAGATAAGCAATAAGTGCTCCCCTGCACCTAGGTTTCGAAACTAGGGGTAAAGTTTCGAAACCTTTGCAAATTTTGGGATTCCAGAGGTCACTGCCAGCCAAAGTTTCGAAACCTTTGGGGAAGGTTTCGAAACTATGGTCAAAGGTTTCGATTGGGCATAAAAATTGAGGTTTGCAAGCTTTACGTTTTAGTCCTGATTCTCGTATGTGCAATTACTTGAGTTTGAGATGTCCGTTTGAGTTGAAATTTGGCAGAGAGGCATGAAACATGACTAATTTCATAATGGTAACTTAAAATTTTGTAAAGTCCTCTTAATTTCCAGAATTTACAAATTGGTCCCAAAATTCGTATTTTGTGCAATTGAGTCCCTTATTGTTTTCCGATTGCTGTGATTTTTGAGTATGCTTATCTCAAGAGTATGCCTAGGTTTAATGTGCATCTAGACAAGTTTAAAAAGAAAAAAAAGGGTCGTTAATCAAGGTTGACTTTCGGGTTGACTTTGGTTTTCCCCGTGTAATCTTCGTAGTTCGGGTCAGCCGTCTAGGCCGGGCTACGGGGGTTACATTTATCTTCGCTGGAATCTTCAAGTGATTCTCCCCATCGATCTTGTAGGTTCTCAACATTAGCATCAACAGTCGGATCAATGGTCGAATCAACAGTCGGCCCATGTGATGTTGCATATGTCGATGACCCACTATGATGAAATCCACTATATGTTCCACTTGCCAACATTGCGACAAAACTGCCTCCGGACATATCAAACTCATTACCGAAACCCATTTGACTAGATTCCCCAACAACGTTTCTGGATGGACCGGGAATATCACGTACCTCAGCAAACAACTCGACATTTTGAATATCCATATAGTCATGCTCTACGACCATTATTCCCACTTTTTTATTATCTTCCAGAGGTATTGCAAAATATCTGACTCGATTGGGACATGTTATCCACCGATACCGCAACCCATGAATATAAGCTCCAATTTTCTTTGATATCTTCTCCTTCAGTACTCGAAGCGTGATTTCTTTTTTAAATCTCATCTTCGTAGGGCTTTCAGGTTCAAATACAATACCGACATCAATTTTCACCATTTGTCCATTGTAATGGACAATCGCCACAAAGTTGTTGTTGCTCATTTTCTCTGCATGTTCGGAAAAAAAATATTTTTAGTAATAATACACAAATCAAAATGAACAATTACAATGCCACTGATTTCTCAAAAATATTAATTTCTCAATAATAAAAAAATAAAACATAAACAAAAATATGATTTTTTAATATATATATATATATTCGAATACACTTTAAAAACCCAAAAATAAACTATACTAATTTCTCAAAAATACTAATTACGATTTTTCTCACTACTATAATTATAAACAAAAACAAAACATTCATCGTTCTAACACAAAAATTAAATTTCAAACCGACTTACAATTTTTTGGAATCCCACAACTTCCTTCTTCTTCTTCTTCTTATTCTTCTTCTTCTTCTTCTTCTTCTTCTTCTTCTTCTTCTTCTTCTTCTTCTTCTTCTTCTTCTTCTTCTTCTTCTTCTTCTTCTTCTTTACTCAGATTTTTCTCTAAAAAATTACCTCCAACAATACCTATCTAAAAAATATATATGATTTTCCCTTAAATACCCATATACAAAATTTATCTACACTAATAAGTTTCAAATAAAAAAATTACACTACCCCTATATAATTAAAAATTATTATATCAATTACAAAATAAATAAAAAAACACCATCTTTTTTACCTTCCCGAGGCCTGCATGGTTGGTGCATGCAGTGCCCCTTCTCCCTAAATCACGTTGAATACGCCTGCACCCCTGCCACCCCCACCCTGTGTTACTATTCAAAGACCGGGGGAGGGCAGCCCGCCTTCCAACAGTGCGTGCTGCCCTCCCAGGCTGCCACATGTCAGAAATATGATAAAGGGGGCACTGTTAAAAGACGAATGACAATCTGTTGGACCTCAAACGTATTTTTTTTATTTTTTGGGAAATTACTGTTCAAAAACGGATGGAAATCCATTTGATTTTTTATTCAAACAGTAAAATGCTATATTGTTGGAAATAATTTTATGGGAACCATATCTTTGGAAATAAAAAACCTACCGTTATATTGTGGTAATTTCTCCAGTAAAATTTCTTTTCGATAAAAATTGTTAAAAAAGGGTAATCTACATAAATGGTTAACGATCTTTTAGCGCATATTCATTTTAGTCACCGTACTTTTAAAATATTCGATAAGGTCACCCAACTTTCAATCCAATTTCAATACGGCCCCTTCCGGTACCTTTCTTTTGACGTGAGTTTTCGTTTTTCTTAAATAAAAATGGGTAAAATACACCAATCATCACTCAACTTTCTTCCCACACCTATTTTGGTCACTAGAGTTTAACAATTTTCAATTTAATAACTTAACTTTTGAATTGTTCATATTTTGGCCACTCTCAAATGACATGGTTATACAAATAGAAAAATTCGATCAATCCTTAAAAAAATTCAGGTAATGTTTTTTTTTACTTTGCTTGTTAGATTTACCATATTACCATATTTAATATTTTAATAAGCAAAGTAAAAAAAAATATTACTCGAATAAAATATTCTAATTAATCGGTCAATCGATTATTCGATTTAATTAGTACAATATAAGATCGAGAATTGAATAATATGAATTTAGCAATTAACCAAAATAATTTTTAAGGATGAATCGAATCCGATTCGGTACAATTTTTTTAAATAAATTATTTTGATTCGGTTACAGTTTATAGTTTTAAGCAAAATTGATTAACCAAGTTGATCTATTATATACAATATTTCTAAATTTTATGCATTATAATATCTTATAGTCTAGTGATTTTTATACCCTTATGAATTTTTTTAATTTTTTTTAGCTCTGGGTAGGATTAATAGGTGTGAACTTTCAATTTCTGACTTTTTAGTTGTTTTTACACTTTTATCACAACCGAACAGTTATTAAATTTACCATATTATCATATTTGATATTTTAATAAACAAAGTAAAAAAGTCATTTCCAAGGTCAAATATTTTGGTTAACTGGTTATTTGATTATCTGATTTAATTGGTACAATATAAGATCGAGAATTGAATAATCTGAATTTACCAAAATAATTTTTAAAGGGTTAATCGAATCTATTTGTATAAACATGTCATTTGAGAGTGGCCAAAATATGAACAGTTTGAAAGTTAAGTTATTAAATTGAAAAATTTTAAACTCTAGTGACCAAAATAGGAGTGAGAAAAAAGTTGAGTGATGATTGGTGTAGTTTACCCATTTTTTATTAAGAAAAAATAAAAACTAACGTCATCTTTTAACAGAATGTAACAAGAGGGACCATATTGAAAGCGAACTAAAAGTTCGATGACTATATTGAAATCGAACTGAAAGTTGGGTGACCTTATCGAATATTTTAGAAGTTCGATGACTAAAATGAATCCGCCCTAGAAATTCGATGACCATTTATGTAGTTTACCCAAAAAATTGTAATTGTACTTTTTATTATTATTGATGTTAAAATCCCAATCCCGAACCCAACAAGTGTCCCAGTGGAAAGGCAGATGATATTCATCTCAAGAAACATGGGTTCAATTGCAATATCTGCAAGGTGCTAATTTGTCAAATGGTTAAAAATAAGGTTAATTACTGGAATAGTCATTTATGTTTTCCCCTAGTACAGAGTTGGTCACCAATTTTGAAAAACGACCGGTAAGGTCACTTACGTTTTCGGGGTGTAAACTTTTGGTCACTCGGCTGTTTGTTGTAATTAAACATTTGACGGCTTGTTGACCTGGCAGTTAAAAAACATAAGGGTAAACTACTGCAATGACCACTAAAATTTATCCCATGTACATTTCTGCTCCCTAATTTTAAAAAATAAACATTATGGTCACTATTAAAAAGGTTTCTTTATAATTTTACCCTTGAATTTTTAAAAAATTATTTTTAAACCAGCAAATTATGCGGTAAATGGCACTGTAAACTAGCAACTGGCAGCAGTGGGTACGAGGACTTCCAGTTCTTTTTTTAGGTTCAAGGGTACTATAAATCCTTGAACTTTAAAAAAATTATTTAAGTCTTTGAAATTTTTTTTATAACTAATTGAGCCTTTATACTTCAAAATTTTGTCAAAGCACCCTTTTGATTAAACAATAATAGAATAATCTAGAGTGAAAAAATAGGAGCAATTTGAAAGTTTAGTTATTAAATAGGAGCAATTTGGACACCTAAAATTTAAAAAGGGTATACTTTAGGTTTGGGTACCTATTTTTCATTTAAGCCTTTTATAATATTATTGTACTAATTGATTGTAAAGTTTTAGAGTTGAAAAATAAATTTTTAAAAATTCAAGGGTAAAATTATAAAGAAACATTTTTAATAGTGACCATAATGTTTGTTTTTTAAAATTAGGGAGCAAAAATGTACATGAGATAAACTTTAGTGGCCATTGTAGTAGTTTACCCTTATTTTTTCGCTGCCAGGTCAACAAGCCGTCAATGTTTAACAGCAAAGTGACCTAAAGTTTATGCCCCGAAAACGTAAGTGACCTTACTGGTCGTTTTTCAAAATCAGTGACCAACTTTTTACTGGGGGAAACATAAGTGACTATTCCAATAGTTAACCCTTAAAAATATCTATAAACAAATATTATCTTATAATCACTTTCAACTATTTAAAAACAAAATCCCAATCCCAAAAGGATAGATATCATGTAGTGGTTGAGAATTGGATTGTTTGGGAATGAAAAATAGAAAGAATTAATTTGGGATGGGCCCCAGTTGGAATTTTATAGCGGGAATAGGTTTGGTTCACGCATCTTCCTTTCTTACCTTTCTCACCTCTCGATTCTCTATTCTGCATTCAAATTATGACTCCCTACATTGATACTCTTTTTGTCCCAATTTACGTTAATTTTTCACAAAGTTAAAAAAAAGGTAAATTATTTTTGGTAAAATAAAAAAATACCCAAAACGTTTGCATGTTTTTTTATTTGGTCCTCTATTAATTTTTTTGGAGTAAATAACCCTCAACGTTTCAATTTGGTCAAAATATGCCTATGATGGATGGAAACTGCCAGTTAACTCACGGTCAATAGCTGATTTTGACTGAACTTGCCACTAGGGTTGTAAAAACAAGTCAGAACCTGATTTGACCCGAGAATTAGATGACCCGAACCTGAACTGTAATTGACTGTTGCTGACCCGAACCCGAGTTGAACCTGTTACTGTAGCAACCGAACTCGATCTGCGTCCGACTGAAAACAACCCGAACCCGAATTTGACCTGTTAATTTTGACCTGAAACCCGACCTGCATCCGACTGAAACGAACCCGAACCCGAGACCGACCTGGCAAATTACCTGATATTATCCGACTGAATCGACCCGAGATCCGATTTTACCCGACCTGTTTTGAACCCGACCTGTTAATGGACCCGACCTGTTTTGAACCTGAACTGTTGTTGACCTGAACTAATGTAGACCTTGCTAAAAATGTTAAATAATTTAAAGTGTAAACTGTTCATTATAAACTTAATAATTTTTTTAATAGATTATGTTAATTTCATTATACTTAGAAAATTTTTATCATACATTATACTTAGAAATTTGTCTTAATTTGTAAACTTCATTATGTATAATAAAATTATATACTTAGAAATTTGTTTAAGTATGATAATATATATTATGTATAATAAAATTATATACTTAGAAATTTGTTAACTTCATTATATTAAATAATATTATATACTTAAAAGTTTGTCTTAATTTTTACTTAGTATATAATATATTAGTATTATATAATTAATATAATATATTAAACTTATTATGCTTTAATAAGTATAATAAAATTAACATAAATACATAATATACATTAGTATTATGTTTAACATAAAATTAATTTTATTATGCTTATATTAGTAAATAATATTTGTCAATATATATAATTAGTAAAATCATAAAATTTATGTAACATATATTTTGTTACTTAATCTGGTTAACTACTTTATTTTGTTAACTTAATCTAGTTAACTTCTTTATTTTGTTAACTTAATCTGGATAACTGACTTGGATTAATCTGGTTAACTTCTTTATTTTGTTAACTTATATTTTGTTTAATTCAATATGTTAACTTATATATTTTGTTAACTTCATTATTTGTGATTCAATTAAAAAAAGATAAAATTATTAATCACATCGAACATGTAATCACTAATTTTATCCGAACCTTGAACCCCCTTTAATTTGTGTTTACCTTGAGCTTATTAGGTAATTAAAAAAAGAAAATGGAAAAAAGAAAATATATATATACACATATATATGTATGTAGGTAAATAATACTACTATCATCTTATATTATTACTACTATGTCAGTATTATTACTATTATAAATATTATCATCATCATGACTATCATTCATTATTATTATATAGCATTATTTTTATTATTATTATTACATTGATTATTACTATTTATCACTATTATCTTTTTATTATTATTATGTTAGTATGATTATTTGTATATAATTATTACTATTATTATTACATATTGTTATATCATTTTTATTATTACTATCATATTATTATTTATATCATTTGTTATTTCTATTAGTAGTATATTTTTATTATTATTATATTTATTATTGATATTATACTTATTATTATTCATTATTATTGTTATTATATTTATTATTATATTTACCTTTATTATTATTATTATTATGAAAATAATAATTGAACATAATAAATAAAAGCCCAAATAACATTGATTAAGAATAAATAATAAAGTCCATATACAAAACCCAATAATAATAATAATAATATTCAGCCCAAAAACGGCTCGTTTACATAACCTAAAATAAAATACATAGCCCAACCAAATAAAAAAACCCTAATCCCCATTTCCTTATGCGCAGCCAAATATCTACCGTCAGATCTGAGACAGATCCGACGGTCCAGATGAAGCCCGAAGGAGAAACCCTAGATGAGCCCCCTACCCTCCTCGCGCCGCAAGCTCTCACAACCGTCAGATCTATTGTAGATCTGACGGTCTAGATGCGACCTCAGACCAAAACCCTAATGAGGGTGTCATCGAGCCCCAGCGCCGCACAACGTCGACCGTTAGATCGAGTCGATCTAACGGTCTCCGAACGAGATGACGAACGTTTCAGATCCCCCACGCCCCACGCGCGACCCTTCGTTGCACGACGCGCGCGTGTCGAGCCACGACCTCTCCTCCCGACTCGCCCACGCCGTCTGCCATCTCCACCAACCGTGTCTCACCTTCCGATTTGGGCTTCTCCGGCATACCTCAGACAAAAGACAGAGTATCAGAATACCTGAAGTAGCAAGAAAAAACAAAAAATTAAATCAAGATGCAAAGGTCAACCAGACAAAAGCTTCAGAGAGATCAGAGGAATTATTTCTAAGCATGGCTCTTTTTATGATTCTTCAGTTATATAAGAAACCAAGAACACGAGAGAAAAAAACAGTGAGCATCGAAAACATATCAGTGAGCATCAACGCAAAGAAAAACCAGAGAGCATTTAACACGAGAGATCAGTGAGCATAATATTGTAAACAAAAAAATCATTCGGTATTTTTCCACAGAAATCAATAACAAAAAACAGTTCAAAGGTAAAAAAAATTACAGAGAGAAATCAATAACATACAGAGCCTTCTGAGGAAGTATTTGGTTTCGATTCAATTGCATGCAAACAAAAATCAATTCCAAAAAAATAAATAAAAAGAAAGGCTTTTTCGATTTTACCTTTCGGGAGCTGATTCCATCTTTTTTTGCTTCGGATCGTGCCGGCAATAAACCCTTGGCTTCCGTCGGGAAGTTCGTCGAGGTGAGCCATCCAGATCTCAACTGGGAAAATTTTTAGGGCTCCGATTCGAGTTTCAAAGAAAGGGGGCTTTTCGGTTTTGTTTTTAGAAAAGGTTTGTTTCCTTTAACTGAGTCGAAGTTTCCTTTCTTGGACTGAGTGGAGTTTCGCCGGCACCGACTATTGGTGGCCGGCACAGGGGTGAAGGAGGTCGGCTTTAGGGTTTTTTAAAAAAAGGGAGGGAGAGTTTTTTTTAGACCTGAGCTCGAAAAATTGGGTAAAAAGGTATAAATGTTTTTTATAGTGTAAATGCATTTTAAAAATGGTTTAATCACCCAAAGAGTCCTCCCGTGTTTTTGAGTTTCTTTTTAGAGGTTTCTGCATTCTAAAATCACGCCCCAGGTCCCTCAAAGTTTTTAAGAATTTTCAATCTCGTCCCTAAGTCAGTTTTAACCAATCTCGTCCCTAATTTAGGGGTTAGGTTTAAGGTTTAGTGCTATTGTTTCAATCAGTGTTTGGATTTTGGGGGTTTAAGGTTTTAATATTTATGGTTTAGGATTTATGGTTATTGATTTAGGGTTAGGAAGCCTTTTTTATTTAGGGTTCATAGTTTTGACATTTGGTTTTATGTATCAATCCCTAACCCTCAATCCCTAAACCCTAAACCCTATATAACCCCATCGTCCCGGTCTGGTCGGATGACCGATCCGAGTGGGCCACACGGGGAAAACCGAGTGAAAACCCCTAAGGATTCCCCCTCGGTTAGCAACCCTATTTTTTTTCTTTTCATTAAAATCTTGTCTAAATGGACATTAAACCCTATATGATCATACAGCGGGACAACATATACAAAACAGTCAAACGAACTCAAACAATCATGTTACAGCCCAATTTTAAACTTAAACTGCAGGTAGTATCGATACACCTAAGGGGTGTATCGATACCCCTTGACTAGGTCGACTGGTCAGAGTCAACCAGTAGAGACCGTATCGATACGCCCAAGGAGTGTATCGATACCCTCCCCAACGGTTGACTTTCCACGGTCAACGCTAAGATGACGGTATCGATACCCCAGAGGCCCGTATCGATACCGAAATGGACAGTATCTCCAGTGACCAAAAAGGTATCGATACGCCTCCCTCGCGTATCGATACACGAGGCCTGAAATAAGAAGGCGGTATCGATACTGGACCAACTGTATCGATACCCCTACACAGCCAAAACTCCCAAACTCAGCCAAAACATACAAGACTCGAACCTAGATGCAATTTAAGACTTCCCTAACCCCAACCAATCATTCATACAACATTTACAGATCACTATTTAGCCATACAAGCACCCAACATGTACATTCATCAAGGGAACATACAATTGAACCAAAGATGACATTCAAGCATCCAAAGACTCATACATCAACATTCAACATGAAGGCAACCTCTTAGGCATAAGGCTAACATTCAACAAGAGCAATTTAGGCATGAGTTAACATTCATCAAGGCAATACTAACCAAACAAAAGCAAGGCATCAAGGAGTCTAAACATGCTCCTAACAACCTACAACTATCCAACAAAACATTACACATCCCATTGCTTAAACTATTACATGTCTTAGCATTAAAATCCATACTTGATGAACTCAAGTCCAAAACCACACTTGGAGCCTTCCACTTGCGCAAGCAACCCATGAACTATGGATCTGCAATGTTGAACAAGGAGAGCGTAAGCAATGATGCTTAGTGAGGGTAAGCTCTAAAAACAAACCTCAACATTGCAGGGTCCGAGCACGATCTAGCCAAGGCATTACACAACATACCAAGGATCCACAAGAGCCACAATATAAGATGCATGAACAATATATACAAGTACATATCATGAATCATTAAGCTCTACTTTCACAACATAAATAGCCACATCAAACATCCTCACAAGGATCATTAGTCTCAACACATTGATACATATATCAAACAACATTGGCACCTAGATATGACTCAAATACGCGGATAACCGTTGGAACTCACATCCAACAACACAACCATTACCTGACGGTGGGATTACACTCATCACCGGTCTCGCGGAGGGGATTCCACTCATCCTCACGCCCCGTCGATGGGATTCCACTCATCACCGACTATATTTAAATACAATTTCCGGGCGTACCCGTACTCCTCCTTGGTGACTCAACGCCACCAAGGCCACGCGCGACTTTTGACTCATGTGTACACACTAACATCCTAATGATCGATCATTTGTATTTAAGTATACTAGTGCCAATATTTTACTCATTCCACAATACTCATTTCAATCATTTCCGTGCTTAGCACGTACTCACCATGAACACAAACATGAACCAACACCATGCATGCTTTAAGCAATACAAATCATGCCTCATCTCACATGTATAATACAATATACATAAGCATTCATATCACAACACATACGAGGCATATACATCCATACATTCAAGTTCATCCAAAGGCTCTAGATCAAGTTTAGGATTAGGTTACCACCCTAATCCTAACTCTAGGTGGGTCTACCAAGCCCAACCTAGTCCATCTACTCGAACCAACCATTTTAAAGCCAAGTAAAACAATTAACCACTCACCTAAGCTTCCAAGCTCAAGACCAAGCAAGCAACAACCTTCAATTCTCCGGATTCACTTCTGATGCTTCACCGATGCCCAAACTTGATTCTAATCAATCCCAAACACAAACAAAACATCCACAATCAAAAATCTTGTCATCGAAACTAACCCGGATTATCATTACCAAGCATTCAACACTCAAAACAAGACCGAAAACAGGATTTTCGAGCAGCCCACTTGACCCACTGAAAACTCTCATTTCAAGCACCCAAACAAGCATCAATTTCACCCAAAATGATCCTCATATATCATACTACCCACAGCCCCCAAATTCCAACCTTTAACAGCCCCCAAACCCACATTAAAACCCTCCAAAAACCCCTTGGAAACCCAAATCCGAAAATTGTTCCAAAACATTCAAAATTCATATATGTAGTATCATTTGGCCTCTTTACATCATTACTAAACATATTAATTCAAAACATTTAACTTAGCATCATAAAGACACCATTTTTAAATCAAAACATTCGAAACCTCTACTTTCCAAAAACTTCATGGAAATGAAAAAGAAGGGTACTTTTATGAAGGGGAGGATGAGGGGAAGTCAAAAATACTCTTACCTTTCAAAACGGAGTTGAAACGATGAAGGGAGGTGATGGAACAGTAACTTCAATGGCTTTGGGAGGTTTTGTCGTGATATTTGGGAGAGAGGGAGAAGATGAGTGAAATTTGGGGGGTTTTATTTGTTTTGTTTTAATTTAAAAGCCCAATGACCTTTTTGCCCTTAATGAAATGGATTATTCACAAGGACATAAGTTCCATGGCCATTTGGGGTTTAATTCCAAAACTTAGTCCATCATCAATTTAATTAGTTTGAAAACCAACCCGGACCATTAGTTAAATTATAAAGCCGAACCCAGAATAATATTAAAATATTATTTTCACCTAACCCCTAAACCCGGGTGTTACAACTCTCCCCCACTTAAGGAAATTTCGTCCTCGAAATTACCTGGTGGAAACAAATACGGAAACTGCTCAACCATATCTGCTTTTCTCTCCCATGTGGCCTCTTCCACACCTCTATGTCTCCACAACACCTTGACCAACTCTATGGTCTTGCCACGCAACACCTTGCTATCAGAAGCAAGTATCTCAACGGGCTCTTCATTATAAGACAAATCCGGATTTAACTCTATCTCTTCAACGGGCATCACATGCGAAGGATCGGATCTATATTTCCTAAGCATAGACACATGAAAGACATCATGGATCTTTTCTAACTCAGAAGGTAACCTCAAACGATAAGC
The DNA here is from genome assembly GCA_030270665.1 of Hibiscus trionum. Classification (NCBI taxonomy): domain Eukaryota; kingdom Viridiplantae; phylum Streptophyta; class Magnoliopsida; order Malvales; family Malvaceae; genus Hibiscus; species Hibiscus trionum. Next base: position 38,957,500 of record BSYR01000017.1, on the reverse strand, counting down.
TACCGGCCCGACCCGCTCAACTATCTCATACGGACCAATGAACCTCGGACTCAACTTGCCCTTCCGGCCAAATCTCATTACCTTCTTCCACGGAGATACCTTCAGAAATACTTTCTCACCCACTGAGTACTCAACCTCTTTCCTCTTCAAGTCTGCATAAGATTTTTGACGATCGGAAGCTGCTTTCAAGCGGTCACATATCAACTTCACTTTATCGGTAGTTCCCTTAAGCAAGTCTGGCATAGGTAACAATCTCTGACCTGTCTCAGCCCAACAAATCGGAGTCCTACACCGTCTACCATACAAAGCTTCATAAGGTGCCATCTGAATACTAGACTGATAACTGTTGTTGTAGGCAAACTCGACCAACGGTAAGTGCTTCTCCCAAGAACCCTAGAAGTCAATCACACAACAACGAAGCATATCTTCTAGAATCTGTATCACTCGCTCTGACTGCCCATCGGACTGAGGATGATACGATGTGCTGAAATGCAAACGGCTACCCAAAGCACTATGCAAGCAACCCCAGAACCTCGAAGTAAACCTAGGATCCCTATCTGAAACAATAGACTTCGGAACTCCGTGAAGTCTCACAATCTCGCAGATGTACAAGTTCGCCAACTTGTCTAAGGAATCCGTAGTGTTCACTGCTAAGAAGTGAGCACACTTAGTGAACCTATCAACAATCACCCAAACTGAGTTCTTCTTCGAAGGAGACAAAGGCAACCCCGATACAAAGTCCATGGTGATCCTCTCCCATTTCCATTCCGGAATCTTCAAAGGCTGTAGCAAACCTGAAGGAACCTGATGTTCTGCCTTCACTCTCTGACAAACCATACAACGACTCACATACTCGGCTACATCTCTCTTCAAACCAACCCAGAAGTAATCATTCTTCAAATCTCGGTACATTTTGGTACTACCCGGATGCATAGAAAAGGGACTCGAATGTGCTTCACTCAGAATCTGACGTCTCAACTCAACATCTTCTGGTACAACAATTCTATCTCTAAAGCACAACAAACTCTCACCACTGAAACTATACTCAGTCGGTCTTCCTTCGGCTAGGTCTTGAACATGAGGAACTAGGCTCGCATCTTGCAACTGTTTCTCTCTAATCAACTGAATCAAAGAAGGCTTCACTTGCAACTCGGTGATCAGACCACCATCATCGGACACACTCAACCTAGCAAACATAGCTCTCAACTCAACGACCACTTTTCTACTCAAAGCATCGGCTACTACATTCGCTTTACCCGGATGGTACTCAATGGTCAAATCGTAATCTTTTAGCAACTCTAACCACCTTCTCTGTCTCAAGTTCAACTCTTTCTATGTCATCAGGTACTTCAAGCTCTTGTGATCAGTGTAAACAATACACTTCTCACCATACAAATAGTGACGCCAAATCTTCAATACAAACACTACTGCGGCTAGCTCTATGTCATGAGTAGGATAGTTCTTCTCATGAATCTTCAACTGTCTAGAAGCATAAGCAACAACTCTCCTATCTTGTATCAGAACACATCCTAAGCCTACGTAGGAAGCATCACTGTAGATCACAAACTCCTTACCTGAAACAGGTTGCACTAACACTAGAGCATTCGTCAAAGCTTCTTTCAATTTCTCAAAAGCCTTCTGTCTTACATCTGACCATTCAAACTTAACTCCCTTTTGCAACAATTTAGTCAAAGGAGCAGCTACTCTAGAGAAGCCATCAACAAACCTCCTATAGTAACCGGCTAATCCTAAGAAACTCCTAATCTCAGTCACGGACTTAGGTTGTTTCCACTCAACAATAGCCTCAATCTTCGATGGATCAACACGGATACCTTCGGCCGAAACAACATGGCCAAGAAACACAACCTCTCGAATCCAGAACTCACACTTACTAAGCTTCGCATACAACTGATTGCTCAACAATCTCTGTAAAACAAATCTCAAGTGCTCATCATGCTCTTCTTCTGTCTTCGAGTACACAAGTATATCATCAATGAAGACAACTACAAAGCGATCTAGATAGTCCCTAAAAATTCTGTTCATCATGTCCATAAATGTTGCTGGTGCATTCGTGAGCCCAAATGGCATCACAAGAAACTCATAGTGACCATACCTAGTCCTAAAAGCTGTCTTCGGAACATCACACTCTTTCACCTTCAACTGATAGTACCCGGATCTCAGATCTATCTTCGAGAACACTGAAACACCTCTCAACTGATCAAACAAATCATCTATACGAGGCAACGGATACTTGTTCTTCACAGTCAACTGATTCAGCTGTCTATAGTCAATACACATACGCATGCTACCATCCTTCTTTTTCACAAACAACACTGGAGCACCCCACGGAGAACTACTAGGCCTAATGAAACCACGGTCTAATAACTCTTGCAACTGACTCTTCAATTCTTTCAACTCTTTCGGAGCCATACGGTACGGAGCTATCGAAACTGGGTTAGACCCTGAAACTGTCTCAATCAGAAACTCAACATCTCTGTCAGGAAGCAAACCCGGCAACTCTTCAGGAAACACATCTGGAAAGTCACACACTGTCCTGATATCTCTCGGTCTAGTTTCACTCATATCCGGATTCATAACATAAGCTAAATAAGCCCCACATCCCGAGTCCATCAACCTATGAGCCTCTAAAGCGGACACTATATTAGACAAGAACTTAATGTTCTCGCCCACTACCACTACCTCGTAGTCATCAGAGAGCTTCAAGGAAATTCTCTTTGTTTCAAAGTCCACACTAGCCCGATGCTCAACCAACCAATCCATACCCAATATAATATCAAAACCGTAGAAAGGAAGTTCCATCATATCAACTGAAAACACATGACCCTGAATCTTCAGTGGACACCTCCTATACATACGTCTAACCACAACTGTCTCACCAAAAGAGCTAGTAACATGCATACCTACATCTAAGATCTCAACAGGAATATCTAACTTCTGTGCATGCTCACTCAAAATGTAGGAATGCGTAGAACCCGAATCAACCAAAGAAAGCAAAGACATAGACTGTAACTCGAAATTACCTGCTATCACATCGGTGTCGCTCCCGGCCTCTCTCTGAGCATAAACTCTCGCTGGTCCTCCCGCCTCTGGCTGCACAGCCACAACATGAGCAAGGTTCCTCTGAGCATCTCCCCTAGGTGCATCAGCCCTAGGCTGGAAGTAGCCACGACCGCGCCCACGGCCTCTCTGAAAATCATTACCTCTCGCAGGAGCCTGACCAATGTTCGGTGCCTGAGCTGCCTGACGTGGACAGTCCCTCCTAAAGTGGTCCCTCGAACCACAGTTCCAACAAGCATGGAAGTTGCCCCAACACTCACCAGTGTGCTGCCTCCCACACTGTGCACACTCGGGCAAACGCCCTCCTCCTCTATGGCCCTGATGGCCTCTACCATGGTGGCCACTGCCACGTCTCTGATCAAACTGATGTCCGCCACCTCTGTGCCTCTTAGCATCTCTTCCATCAAAGTTGTTGTGCCTCTTACCAGAACTAGATCCCCAGAACGCTTGGCCAGCCCCAAGCTATGCTCAATGTCCTTGGCTCTAGCAACCAAGACATCAAAGTCAGAATAATCTGAAGCTAAGGTATACCTCTTAACTTCCTCATGAAGCCCGTATCTGAAACGATCACATCGAGCCCTCTCAGTAGGCACTAACTCTGGAGCATACTGACTCAGACGGACGAAACGAATCTCATAATCAGTCACAGAAGCATCTCCCTGAGTAAGAGCCATGAACTCTCGCTTCTTCTCGTCCAAGTACCTCGGTCCCAAGTACCTCTTTCGGAAAGCAAACTCAAAGAATTCCCAATCTATCTCGGCCTCTGGAACTCCGGTAGTAATAGTGACCCACCAGGTGTAGGCATCACCCTGAAGCAATGAGATCACACAACCCAATCTACGTGCGCCCGCACAACCCATCTGAGCTAAGATACGATCCGTCTTCTCCAACCATAACTCCGATCTCTCCGGAGTAGATCCTCTAAACTCCTCGGCTCCCAAGCTACGGAGCCTCTCCAAAGGGAGACTAGCATCATCACACCTAGGCTGAGCTGCAGCCTGAGCTCCCGCAACTGCGGCCTGGAAAGCTCCCGCTATCGCTTGCACTAGCGGAGTCATATCAATTCCAGCTGGACCTTGGCCACCTTGGCCACCTTGAGGTCCATCTCCTCCGGCTCCATCCTCGCCTCCAGCTCCAGGTGGAGGAGGTGGTGGCGGTGGAGGTGATGGCGGAGCGCCAACTCCCGCAGCCACCGGCCCTTCTAGATGAGCCTCCACACCAACAGCCGGCTCAACGGGAGCCGCAATCCGTGGTTCCTGACGAACCACTCTCGGTCTACCCCTCGGTCTAGACATTGCTCTCACAAATATTAACTACAACCACAACAACAAAACATACAAGTTGGGTTAGCAAGGCAAGGCTTCCAAGTGTTCAAGTACGTTCCCTCACTAAAACAAAACCATTTTCCAATGTAATAGTAGCAATGGGACTCACACACACATGCTTTGAATAAAACAAGCAACATACTCGTCAAACAAGCAACCATTCTTACAAGCAAGCAAACACCGTGCATATCAAGCAAAAACTTGAACTTACCTCACTTACATGCCCAAGGTCTCGGTAACCTTTGGCTCTGATACCAACAAGTGTAACCCCCTCGTCCCGGTCTGGTCGGATGACCGGTCCGAGTGGGCCACACGGGGAAAACCGAGTGAAAACCCCTAAGGATTCCCCCTCGGTTAGCAACCCTATTTTTTTCTTTTCATTAAAATCTTGTCTAAATGGACATTAAACCCTATATGATCATACAGCGGGACAGCATATACAAAACAGTCAAACGAACTCAAACAATCATGTTACAGCCCAATTTTAAACTTAAAGGTGTATCGATACCCCTTGACTAGGTCGACTGGTCAGAGTCAACCAGTAGAGACCGTATCGATACGCCCAAGGAGTGTATCGATACCCTCCCCAACGGTTGACTTTCCACGGTCAACGCTAAGATGACGGTATCGATACCCTAGAGGCCCGTATCGATACCGAAATGGACAGTAGCTCCAGTGACCAAAAAGGTATTGATACGCCTCCCTCGCGTATCGATACACGAGGCCTGAAATAAGAAGGCGGTATCGATACTGGACCAACTGTATCGATACCCCTACACAGCCAAAACTCCCAAACTCAGCCAAAACATACAAGACTCGAACCTAGATGCAATTTAAGACTTCCCTAACCCCAACCAATCATTCATACAACATTTACAGATCACTATTTAGCCATACAAGCACCCAACATGTACATTCATCAAGGGAACATGCAATTGAACCAAAGATGACATTCAAGCATCCAAAGACTCATACATCAACATTCAACATGAAGGCAACCTCTTAGGCATAAGGCTAACATTCAACAAGAGCAATTTAGGCATGATTTAACATTCATCAAGGCAATACTAACCAAACAAAAGCAAGGCATCAAGGAGTCTAAACATGCTCCTAACAACCTACAACTATCCAACAAAACATTACACATCCCATTGCTTAAACTATTACATGTCTTAGCATTAAAATCTATACTTGGTGAACTCAAGTCCAAAACCACACTTGGAGCCTTCCACTTGCGCAAGCAACCCACGAACTATGGATCTGCAATGTTGAACAAGGAGAGCGTAAGCAATGATGCTTAGTGAGGGTAAGCTCTAAAAACAAACCTCAACATTGCAGGGTCCGAGCACGATCTAGCCAAGGCATTACACAACATACCAAGGATCCACAAGAGCCACAATATAAGATGCATGAACAATATATACAAGTACATATCATGAATCATTAAGCTCTACTTTCACAACATAAATAGCCACATCAAACATCCTCACAAGGATCATTAGTCTCAACACATTGATACATATATCAAACAACATTGGCACCTAGATATGACTCAAATACGCGGATAACCGTTGGAACTCACATCCAACAACACAACCATTACCTGACGGTGGGATTACACTCATCACCGGTCTCGTGGAGGGGATTCCACTCATCCTCACGCCCCGTCGATGGGATTCCACTCATCACCGACTATATTTAAATACAATTTCCGGGCGTACCCGTACTCCTCCTTGGTGACTCAACGCCACCAAGGCCACGCGCGACTTTTGACTCATGTGTACACACTAACATCCTAATGATCGATCATTTGTATTTAAGTATACTAGTGCCAATATTTTACTCATTCCACAATACTCATTTCAATCATTTCCGTGCTTAGCACGTACTCACCATGAACACAAACATGAACCAACACCATGCATGCTTTAAGCAATACAAATCATGCCTCATCTCACATGTATAATACAATATACATAAGCCTTCATATCACAACACATACGAGGCATATACATTCATACATTCAAGTTCATCCAAAGGCTCTAGATCAAGTTTAGGATTAGATTACCACCCTAATCCTAACTCTAGGTGGGTCTACCAAGCCCAACCTAGTCCATCTACTCGAACCAACCATTTTAAAGCCAAGTAAAACAATTAACCACTCACCTAAGCTTCCAAGCTCAAGACCAAGCAAGCAACAACCTTCAATTCTCCGGATTCACTTCTGATGCTTCACCGATGCCCAAACTTGATTCTAATCAATCCCAAACACAAACAAAACATCCACAATCAAAAATCTTGCCATCGAAACTAACCCGGATTATCATTACCAAGCATTCAACACTTAAAACAAGACCGAAAACAGGATTTTCGAGCAGCCCACTTGACCCACTGAAAACTCTCATTTCAAGCACCCAAACAAGCATCAATTTCACCCAAAATGATCCTCATATATCATACTACCCACAGCCCCCAAATTCCAACCTTTAACAGCCCCCAAACCCACATTAAAACCCTCCAAAAACCCCTTGGAAACCCAAATCCGAAAATTGTTCCAAAACATTCAAAATTCATATATGTAGTATCATTTGGCCTCTTTACATCATTACTAAACATATTAATTCAAAACATTTAACTTAGCATCATAAAGACACCATTTTTAAATCAAAACATTCGAAACCTCTACTTTCCAAAAACTTCATGGAAATGAAAAAGAAGGGTACTTTTATGAAGGGGAGGATGAGGGGAAGTCAAAAATACTCTTACCTTTCAAAACGGAGTTGAAACGATGAAGGGAGGTGATGGAACAGTAACTTCAATGGCTTTGGGAGGTTTTGTCGTGATATTTGGGAGAGAGGGAGAAGATGAGTGAAATTTGGGGGGTTTTATTTGTTTTGTTTTAATTTAAAAGCCCAATGACCTTTTTGCCCTTAATGAAATGGATTATTCACAAGGACATAAGTTCCATGGCCATTTGGGGTTTAATTCCAAAACTTAGTCCATCATCAATCTAATTAGTTTGAAAACCAACCCGGACCATTAGTTAAATTATAAAGCCGAACCCAGAATAATATTAAAATATTATTTTCACCTAACCCCTAAACCCGGGTGTTACACCCTAAATCATTCACACAAAACACTAAACCATAAACCCTAAAGCCTTAAAGCCTAACCCCTAGCCCCTAAACCATAAACAATGATGATAACTCTCAAACCCTAGATCATAACCCCTCGAATATAACCCCTAACTCTAAAATCATAAACCATAAACACTCTAATATGAGCCATAAACCTTAAACCCTTAAACTCTAAACCATAAACAATAATGATAACTCATAATCCTAACACAAGACCCTAAACCCTAAACCATCGAATATAAACACTAACTCTCAAACCCTAAACCCTAAACATTACATCCTAAACCATAAACAATGATGATAACTCATAAACCCTAATGCAACACCTTAAACCATAAACAATGATGAATTGATAACTCATAAACCCTAATGCACCACCCTAAACACTCTAATATAAACCACAAACCCTCGAATATAAACCATATCTCTTAAATCATAAACCCTACACCCTAAACCCTAAACCCTTCAACTCTAAACCATAAAAAACAATGATAGCTCGTGATCCTAACACAACACCCTAAACCCTAAACCATCGAATATAAACACTAACTCTTAAACCCTAAACCCTAAACCATAAATCCTAACCCATAACAATGATGATAACTCATAAACCCTAACACATCACCCTAAACCATAAACAATGATGGTAACTCATAAACCCTAATGCAACACCCTAAACCCTAAAACTTATAATATATAAATATAATATATATATATATATATATATATATATATATATATATATATATATATAAACTTATAACTTATAAGTTATATAATGTATTTATAATATAATAATTAATAATAAATAATAATTAGTAATAGTTTGGGCCTTGGGCCTTTGGGCTCATATCCCACCACCCATTTATTTGAGATGGGCCCCTAAAGCCTATAATGTATAAATATAATATATATATATATATATATATATATATATATATAAACTTATAACTTATAAGTTATATAATGTATTTATAATATAATAATTAATAATAAATAATAATTAGTAATAGTTTGGGCCTTGGGCCTTTGGGCTCATATCCCACCACCCATTTATTTTAGATGGGCCCTAAAACCTATAATGTATAAATATAATATATATATATATATATATATAAACTTATAACTTATAAGTTATATAATGTATTTATAATATAATAATTAATAATAAATAATAATTAGTAATAGTTTGGGCCTTGGGCCTTTGGGCTCATATCCCACCACCCATTTATAATAATTAATAATATCAATAATAAATAATAATTATTAATTGTTGGGCTTTGGACTAAATATTTTAGATGGGCTAAATATAATAATTAATAATAATTATTAATTGTTGGGCTTTGGGCTAAAAATTTTAGATGGGCTAAATATTTTTTAGCCCTTTGAATTTTAGATGGGCTAAATATTTTGTGGCCCTTTAAATTTTAGATGTTTTTCATTTAAGTCTTTTAAGTTTTAGTTCAATTCAATTTATGTATTTAAATACATATATAAATAAATATATTTATATATATATACATATATTTTATATGTATATTTATGTATTTATATACATATATACACACATATATACATATGTATATATGTACATGTACATTATATACACACATATACATACATATATATATATATATATACATGTACATTATATATTATATATTAACATACATATATTTATATACATATATACACACACACACGTATATATATATACATGTACATTATATATTACATATTAACATACATATATTTGTATAATATGTATTAATTATTATGTATGATATGTTATATGTATAATGTATTAATAATTTAATATATACATATGTTTGTATAATATATATATATATATACATGTATGTTGTTAGTATCATAGTATGTATTATGTATATACATATACATGTATTTATGTATAATACATTACATATACATAAATACATACATGTTTGTATAATATATAATTATATATTGTAATTTATATACATGTGAATACATAAAAATACATATATATACACATAATCACATATATTTATACTTATAAAGTTATTATAATAATTAATAAGTTATATTATATTATAATAATTAATAAATAATATTAAATTATAATATATATGGGCGGGAAAATTTATTTTGAAACCGCCCAATTCCCAAATTGAATTTCAATTTGGGGTAAATTATAAATAAAGCCCTTTATATTATATAAGTTTTTTATTTAAGTCCTTTAAGTTTTAATTCAATTCATTCGAGTCCTTAAAACTTTATTTTTACTTCAAATTAACTCTTATTTATTATTTTTTTCACTATAGTCCATAAAACTTTGTTTTTATTCAAAATTGAGCCTATTATTGTCCATAAAACTTTATTTTAGTCCAAATTAGCTCTTATTTATTATTATTACTATAGTCCATAAAACTTTGTTTTTATTCAAAATTGTTCATTTCTGGTGAACCTGAATTAACCCGAACTGAAATGAACCCTACGACCTGAAATTACCCGACCTGAAATGAAACCGACCTGAAATGAACCCGAACTGAAATGAACCCGACCTGAAATTTACCCGACCTGCAACGAGTTTGACCTGAAATGGACCCGACCTGAAAATTGACCCGACCTGAAATGGACCCGACCTGCAAATTACCCGACTGCAATGGACCCGCACCCGAGTCGAGTCAAATTTTTTTTTACCTGAAATGACATGTATCCGATTTTACCCGACCTGACAGAACCTGGCCTGAAACCTGTCCGATTACCTGTTTTTACATCCCTACTTGCCACGCGTTAAGATTGGCTGACGTGGCATATGCCATGTCATATTTTAAAAAAAAAATATATATATATATATATATATATATATATATTGTTATAACATTCTTTATGGTGATACTTGGTTGGCTATCATGCTGACACGTGGTCAAATCGAATGTGACACGTGTCAAATATGATGTTGACACGTGGTGAATATGATGCTGACACGTCGTAGATCTTAACACGTGGCAAGTCCAGTCAACATCAACCATTGACCGTCAGTTGACTGGCAATTTCCATCCAACAAGGGCATATTTGGACCAAATTGAAACGTTGGGGGTTGTTTTCTCCAAAAAAAAAGAATAGGGGGCAAATAAAAAAATTCAAACGATGGGGGCATCTTTTGTCAATTTTCCATTATTCAAAGGTCGAATGTTGTCTGTTTTTTCTAAACATGTTGGAATCACAGACGCTACATCAGCTGAACTCCTTGCTTTACGTGAGGCTGTTGATATTTTCATCAATTCCAGTTGGCGGCACAGGGTTGATCTAATTCTAGAAACAGATTGCAGAAGTATTGAAGATTGGTTGCTGAGATCGGATCGCTCCCCGCCAGTTTTCAGGCCTATCATTGTTGAAGTTCGAAACATGTTGTCAAATTCAAACTGGAGTGTCAGTGTAATCGCTCGAGAGGCCAACGGGACTGCTGATAAATTGGCCAAATCCGGAATCAATAGAGCTCAGCCTCTTAAATGGATCGTTGCGGCGCCTAGCAACACTTCGGATCAGTAAAGTCTCAGACTCCTCTTAGCTACCTTTGTGTTGTTTGAGTTTTAGCTTCTTGTCAATTCTGTGTGTTGGGAACGTATGGGCAGGTATTTTGTGAAACTGTGTTACAGTTCATGTCAGTCGTGTGATAGTTATTGTCCTTGCCCCGTTTTGCACTCTTTTTCCTCCACTGTAGGTTAGGGAGGTTTTTTAATGAGGCACGGCGTATAGGTCTCCGATTAATAAAACTTAACTTTCAAAAAAAACTATGAGGTTGGTGTCTATATGGCCACTTTATTTTTAATTTTGGTAATAAGACCACATAATTATTTAAATGCTATCAATTAAGCGACCTACAGTTAAAACCTAACAGAGAAACTGTCATGACAGTTTTTTTTATAGTTACACATTTAGACCCATTTATTTACACATTCTATCAATTTAGTCCCTGATTGGAGGAGGAAAATGTGTCACCAAATTGATAGAATGTGTAAATAACGGGGACTAAATATGTAACTATACAAATTTCTTTTAACTGTCACGTCAGCCTCACCATTAGGTTTTAACGGTATGTAGCTTAACTGATACCATTTAAATAGTTATGTGCTCTTATTGCCAAAACTGAAAGTATAATGGTCATATCGACACCAACCCCATAGTTAAATGATCATTTGAGTAGTTTACCTAAAATTATATAAGATGTGTGATGTAAAATAACATAAATAATAAGTTTGTAAAAAAATATTTTTTTGGAAAACTAAAAATATATAAAAATGTTTTATAAAAGTTGTTGAGTTTTTAAAGCGACAATTTAAGTGAGACAATTTTAAGCATCGCTTAAAAATAAATTTTGCTCAAAAAAATAATTTTCGACCATAAGCAATGCTAAACACCTACAAATTGAGCGTGGAATCATGATTGAAAAAGTGATTTTCTACTTGTCCTCAAAAGTCAAAATTTCTAGTATTTGAAGTGAAAAATCACTTTTCAGGATGAAGTTAATTTTTTACCTAAAATTATTTAACTCGAATTAATTGTTAAGAATTTAATATTTTAATATTTTAAATAAAAATTAATAATAAAACATTTTAATGTTATAAAATAATATTAAATATAATTGTTTTAATATATTTAACTAAATTTTAGATATATTACATCATTATAAAAATGCATAGTTTAGAGGTTATTTTTTTTATTTAATCCGAGTTTATATTAATTATTTAAAAATGTTTAAAATTTTTATTATATATTACTAATGAATTGTTAATATTTCTATATTTTTTGTTATAATTTAAGTTGATTTATTATATATAATTTATATTCATTTATTTTTACTTTACAACTTCATGTCTAAAATGGACAATTTATCTTTTTAAAAATATTTTTAAACAGTAATGTAAAATATTAAAATCTTTCCAGTCGTTTTTCAAAATCACTTCCAGAACTTCTAAAAATACAATTAAAAAGTAATACCAAGAATAACAACTGGACATAAAAAATAACATTCATCGTATAACCCATTCAATTGATATTTATGGGAGATCATGATTTAAACACAACTAAATACATGTGTTTTTCAATTTAAGGATATAAAAATTATAGATGATTTAATTATTGCATAAAAATAATAATATTTGACATGTTAAATAAAAATATAATATATGACATGCCAATTATGCATTAATAAGTTCAACCAATGTCTTTTTTAGAGAAAAAATAATTTACGTTAATTATTTTTTTTACACTGAACCCGAGTTTAAATTTGGATAATGTTGACGTTGGCCGACACACCAACAGAGATGATCGAGGATGATCAACTTGAACAGAAAAGATAAGAAATTGGAAGAAAGAGTTTGAGAGAAAACTTAATATTATTTTTTTTATTGAAGAAGTTATCTCTTTGTACACAAGCAATGTGGGATATATATACACAATAAGTATTTCTAACAACAACTAATAACAACTTTGATCAACCCTTAACAACTGCTTAACAGCTAACAAACTAACCATACTCAACACTTCCCCTCAAGTTGGTGGGTGAAAAGCATCCTTCACTCCCAACTTGTTCATTAGATATTCGTGCTGCTTACCCTAAGTCATTTGATTAATATGTCAGCATGTTGATCCTTTGTAGAAATATGTTGAGTTGTAATAATTCCCTTCTGAATTTTTTCACAAACAAAATGACAATCTATTTCCTATGTGGTTGGTCCTTTTATAAAAAATCAGGATTGGCAGCAATTTGTAAAGCAGTTTGACTATCACTATATAGTATTCTAAGTTCTTATTTTATTCTAAGTTCACTTAGCAATCCTCTTAGCCAAACGATTTCAGCCACTATAGATGCCATCCTTCTATGCTCGGCTTCAACCGAGGATCTAAAAACAATATTATGTTTCTTTGATTTTCATCAAACTAGTGATTCACCTAGCTGGACACAGTATTCAGTAACTGATTTTCTTGTCATAGGGCATGCTGCCCAATCAGCATAACAATAAGCTTTCAGTTGAGAGTTTCTTTTTGCAGAAAGAAAATTTCCTTGGCCTGGATTCTTTCTAACATACATTTCTCCTCGTAAAGCGGCTTCATAATGCACCCTTTTTGGAGCTTGCATGAACTAACTTAGAAGTTGAGTTGCAAAAGCAATATCTGGTCTCATGTTGGTTAAGTAAAGTAATATTTCAATCAACCGTTGATACACTGTTACATACTCTAAGAGTTTCTCTCCTCCTAACTTATTTTCAACCTTTTCATCAAATTCGGTTTAAGTTAACTTCAAATTTTGTTCCAAAGGCATTGAAGCAATTCTTGCATTGTCCAACCTTGAATCAACAATTAACTCAAGGGCATACTTTATTTGGTTAAGAATAATCCTTTCTTTCGATCTAAGGACTTCAATTCTCAGAAAGTACTTAAGTTGTCATAGATCTTTCATCTTAAAACTTTGATGAATAGTTTTTTTCAATTCTTTCATCATTTCCTTATCTTTTCTTGTGATCAATAGATCATCAACGTATACTAGTAAGATGACCAACTTTTCTCCCTCCTTTCTTGTAAACATTGAGTAGTCATAAAGACTTTGCATGTACTTATTTGAAACAAGAGCTTTAGTAAGCTTTAAATTCCATTGTCGAGATGCTTGCTTTAGCTCGTATAGTGATTTGTGCAACCTGCACACACGAATCTCCCCCTGGTTGCGAAAACCCTCAGTAGGCAGCATGTAAACCTCTTTATATAAATCACCTTGTAAGAAAGCGTTTAAAAACATCCATTTGATATAACAACCAATTGTGTATGGAAGCTAATGTAATAATTGTTCGAACAATCACTTGTTTGGTGAGAGGAGAAAATGTGTCTTAATAGTCAATGCCCTCTCGTTGATTATACCCTTTATGCAACTAATCTTACTTTATACCTTTCAAGAGATTCATCAGTATTGTGTTTTATTTTGTAGACTCACTTGCATCCAATAGGCTTATGACTAGGTGGTAATAAAACTAGTTCTCATATACCATTTGCTTCTAGAGCTGCAACTTCTTATCTCATAGCTTGTACCCATTTATCATTTACTATTGTTTCTTTGTATGTTTGAGGCTCATAAGTTGATGAAACAAAAATGACAAAGAAATGAGTGTGAGTAGGTAAATGTGAATAAGAAAATAAATTTGCAATAGAATTTTGATTTTGTTTAGAAGGCTTTGTACACACAAAGTCACTTAACCAAGTTGGTTTTTTAGTAACACTAGTAGACTTTCTTGATGAAACAAATGTCTGGGAAACATTAGAAGGAATAGAATGAACAAATAATGGAATATGTAAAGACTGTTCAGGTATAGCAATAGAAGCATCATTCGAATATAAAATATTAATATGATCAACATTATGAATTTCAGAGTTATTGATGACCAAAGGAACATTAGTAGGAGCATTAAGGGGGTTATATTCAATGTCAAAAAAATCAATGTTATTGTTTTGGGAAGGTGGAAATAAAGGAGATTTTTTAATAGGAAATGTGAATGTAAAAATCTTTTCATAAAATATAACATCTCTACTAACAAAGAAGAATTTGTTTTCAAGATTGAAAAGAATATACCTTTTTTGAACGAAGGAGTATCACATAAAGACTGAAGAGATGGCCTTAACTGAAAATTTATCAGAATAATTGGTAATAATGGCATATGTTAAACAACCAAAGACACGCAAATGCTGTAAAGATGGTGGTTTGTTATACAGAACTTCAAAAGGTGATTTTCACTCCAAAACGACACTAGGCAAACGATTTATAATATAACATGTAACACTTATACAATATCCCCAAAACTTAGTAGGAATATGTGATTGAAACTTGGGAGCTCTTGCAACTTCTAAAATATGACGATGTTTACACTCAGCAACACCATTCTGTTGTGGCGTATAAACACAAAAACTTTGGTGCTCAATGCCATTATCTTTAAAAAAAATAGTTCATTCATTATTAAAGAATTTAGTGACATTATCACTTCTGATTTTTTTTAATAGTGACTGAAAATTGAGTTTGAATATAAGCAACAAAGCAACTAAGGCATCACTCTTTGATTTCAGTAATCTGATCCATGTCATACGTGTATGATCATTTACAACAGGAAAAAAATAACAATGTTCATGAAGAGTGCTAATACAATATGGTCCTTATAAGTCTATATGTATGAGAGAAAAGTTGCATCATTACGAGAAACACTAGAGAAAAAAGGCAATCGAGTCTGTTTAGCAAGAGGACATATACCACAATCTTTTATTTCAGTTTCATCAAATTTGTTACAATGTAATTCTGGTATTTTAAGCAAAGTACTACTTGATCTATGTCCTAGTCTAGCATGTCATATAGAATTGATACAAATGCTATCTTGAGTAACATATAAGCAAAAATCATTATTTTTGGTAGTAGGTAATATGGAAGTAGAAAACAAAGAATGTTCATTTTCAGAATATTGGAGAACATATGAACATCATGTGCACTACCAATTTTCTTCATCTTTCCACTGCAAAGATCCTGAGAAATATAAATTTGAGGGAGGGAAAAATATTGATGATATAGAGATGTTATCTTCCTCAGCTAAGTCGTCTAAGGAACCTGAAAAGACTAAAGTGGTTGAGATAGAGAGTCCAATAAATACGAAAAACAAAAGGAAGAGGAAAAAGATTGTTGAAGCTTCAACAAATAAATGAGGCAAAAATAAAAAAAAAGTTTCTTCTACTTGGGATTATTTCAAAGCAATTGAGGGTGATAAAGAACATGTCGAATGCATTTATTGTGCCCAAAAAATAATTTGTGCATCTGCCAATGGAACTAATGCAATGAAGCGTCATATTGGCTGGTGCAAGAAAGCCCCTTTTAACTTGGAAAAAAACACAAACAATCTTAGATTTTGAGTCTAAGACAAAGTGCAACGCCGATGGGGCCATAGAAACTGTTAGCGTTCCTAAACTATGGCGTTTTGATCCAGAGAAGATTAGAGAAGCACTCGCTAAAATGGTGATTGTTGATGAGTTACCATTTAGCTTTGTTGAACGTGAAGGATTTCGTATGTTCTGCAGGATCGTCATTTCTGATTTTATTCCTCCTTCATGTGCCACTATTACAAGAGATTGATATGCTTTGTTTATCAAAAAAATAAAGACACTGAAGAAATTTTTCAAGAATTTGTCATTTAGGGTATGTCTTACCACAGATACATGGACATTTGCTCATAATTTGTCGTATGTGTCTTACTGCCCATTCCATAGATGATACTTAGAAATTGCAAAAGATGATCATCAATTTTTTTTGCAATTGTCGGTCATTCTGGTGAGCTTATTGGTAGGGTCGTTGAAAAGTGTTTACTAGAATGAAGTCTTAAGAGAATCTTGACAGTAACAGTTGATAATACTAGTTCGAATGATCTAGCGATCAAGTATTTGAAGCAAATTGTCAACTTGTGGGATGGGAGTATATTGGATGCTCAATTTTTGCATGTGAGATGTGTTCCACATATTCTGAGTTTGGTTGTTAAAGATGGGCTGAAAGATGTTGATGATTCTGTTATGAAAGTACGTGTTGCTGTGAAATATGTGAGGTCTTCCCCTGCAAGGCTACAAAAGTTTCGATCTTGTGTTGAAGAAGAAAATATATATAGCAAATCTATTGTTTGCTTGGACATTGAAACAAGGTGGAATTTCACCTATTTCATGCTCAAAAGTGTTTTTGTGTTTAGGAAGGCATTCAAAAATATGAAAACGAAGTTCATTCCTTACACAAAAGAGCTTAGAAAGGTTTGTGGTCCTCTTGATGATGAGGATTGGGACAAAGTTACTACTTTTTTTACCTTTTCTTGAGGTCTTTTATGAGGCTAAATTGAGCTTCTCTGGATCAAGGTATGTGATCGGTAAAAATTTTGTGGAAGAAATATTTGATATTGGGTATACGATTAATTGTTATCATGATGACTTGAATGTTGGGCTTAAGAGAATGGCAGGCCAAATGAAGATGAAATTTGATAAGTATTGGACGAATGTTAACAATGTGAATATCTTGATGTTCATTGATTTAGTTCTTGATCCTAGGCATAAGTTAAGATATGTTGAGTGGATCGTTCATCGTTCTTATGATCCTAGCAACTCTTTGTCTAGTGTCAATGAATTAAAGACATTTTGACATCGTTGTTTGATTTTTATATTTTTTTGAAACAAAACTTGTTGCATGTAAAAGAGTCTATCGCAAATAGGTGCAAGTGTACACGTCGTAAGTAATAAAGTGATATGAAGTATCGGATATCATCTTCACAGGGACTGGAAATACTTATATCCTTAGATTGCTGCACAAGAAAAGAATTAAGTTTAAATAAATGTTTGGAGAAATCTTGAGAATAAGCTAAAATAAAAGATAAAGTAATTAGATTTAGGAAATAAGTTGGTATTGATTTGCTCAGTAGTGCATGTGTTGCACTGTTTAGAAGGCTTCCTATTCTGTCTATCATCGTGCCTATCACGGCAGCACCTGTCGCGGCAGAGGTCTATTAATGTCGCGGCAGCGATCAACAACTATGTACTTCAAGTTCAGTAAGAATCTCTGTTGTGACTCGTCTTATCCCTAGGTCCAAGTTCGGTCGATAACACGTCTTAGATTATACCTCCCGGCGTGAATCGAAGAATGAACACCGATGTTTATGAATTCTTCCTTAGCTGCTTAACCTTGTACCTATCCCTAGGCCAAGATGGTTTAACCATAAACTGGAAAATACGTATTTACTCCTTTCGTATACTTAACTCTCCCGATATTAAGTAAATGGATAACCTCACAATGCTATCTCGATACTCTTATGAGATGTTGAAACCAGAGTAAATAAACTTGAAGCTTTTATTGAGTTGAACAAAAAATCCCTAAAAACAGTACAATCCTTACAACTAGTTTACAAGATCAACTCGTAGCCTTAGGGAAAGTTTAGAACATGATGGAGAGAGAGAAACGACTAGGGTTTTTGGGCAAGATGGCTAGGAGCTTGATATCCCTTGCCTAGTCGAATTACAAGCCTATATATTGGCCTTGGGTCCAAGTTTTTTAATATGGCAAGAGTACAAGTTTAAATTAAAATAGAACTCTTATTGAAGACTAAATCTTTTGAGTAGATGTCTTTAATTCGTCCTCTTTTCTTGCTTTGACTTTATTCCTCTAACTTTGGACCCATTCTTCCTTCTACTTTAGGGCTCAGAAAAATATGGGAGTAGTCCATGACAGACCGACTTAAAATCTTCTATCTGTCGAGCTCCACTTTGCTTTTCCTCCTTAATGTTTTACTGTCGTCATCGCTGCCACGACAAATGTCACGACAGGCGGTGTTCTACGTCCTTCTGCTCCAGCTCCGCAACTCGCCTCTGCTCTTTTGCTGCCGCAACAGATATCTTCAAAAAGTGACCAAAATCAGCAGCATCTGTGCAGTTTTATCTAATTGTGATGTGTATGAAAAAATCTATCCTAAAATATGACTAAACATGCTTCAGTGCAGCAAAAATGTGAATATATGAGGGTTAAAATATAGAACTTTAATGCACTCAACACACCCCCAAACTCGAATCTTTGCTTGTCCTCAAGAAAATGCAACCTAACTAACATGATTATTATTTTGGCTTTAGCTTAGCTCAGTGAACAATCCTTACCCACATCACCTTTACCATCAAGATCAACATCTGTTCAAATGTTAAAGAATCTATCCAGAGCAATAATATAGTTCTCGTGCGAGTGTGTGCAAGTTTTGTGAACAAACATGACTCAGACTCTTTAGCAACTAGAGTATTTACTTAATCTACTTAGAGTTTTATTTCCAAACAATTCTTACTAGAGCCAGTTTCGGGCACCTCTAGTTTTTAAAATATTATTATTATTATTATTATTATTATTATTATTTTCCTACTAGAGCTGGTATTTTAGGCACCTCTAGTTAACTATCTAGAGCTGGTGATAGGCACCTCTAAAAGTTTCTCTGGTTATTTTCCTAGAGCCGGTGATAGGCACCTCTAGGAGTATCTTGGGCTTAAATCTTTTCTAACTCAAGTGGCTAAGTTTTCTACTCTAAGTCTGCTAAAAGAAGTCTTTTATCATGTAAGTCACAAAGTGTTTAAGATTTCAAAACTATAATAAGGCTCTAATTATTTCCTAGAACATTCTAAAGATGTTGTCATGACATCAAAGGCTACGACAAATAAGCAAAGTTCAATAGATTTAAGCCAATTTTTTGACACCTATATGGGTAAATTTGAAACACAAAATGAGAAGTTCATTAAAAAACAAAGGACTGCCTACCCCCAAACTCAATGGTTGCATTGTCCTCAATGCATGACAACAAAATAAAAACGAAAAATAGGAAAAAAGAAAACATCACAAAAGATAATATAAACAACAGAAACAACAAGCATAAAAGAAAAGAACTTAAGTTGACGAGCTGTCGTCGCTGCTGCTGCTGATGCAGAGCTGTCGGCGAGCAGCCACCTTTATGGCAGAGGCTGGCTTGGGAGTGGGAGATGGTGAGGCTACCTTCTTTTTGGCCTCTCGAGGTGGTTGAACTCTGGTGGGTGAGATCTCTAGGGCCTTGTCCAGGACCTCGAGTTCGCTGTCGCTTCTGCTGCTGTTGTCGTCTGCTCTGTCACGGCAGGGTCCCTCAACAGTAACATTCATCTTCTTCTTCTTCGTTGGAGGGAAGCCTTTGGCTATTTCCCGGATGATAGAGGGCTCTGAGTCGGTGTCATCCTGCCAGACTGAGGATGAGGAGAAACCTTCGAAGTACTTAGGATCAATCTCTGGTAGTGGTTCCTTCCGTTTGGTTCCTCGGGGAGTGGCAGATCGCTTGTCATCGTGGTAGAGGGTGTAGTGGAGGCAACAGTTGGCGTGGGCGTCTTAGGGCTAGCAGCAGGTGTAGAGGTGGCAAGAAGGTTTTTTTGGAAAGTGGGAAACTGCACATTTGGGTGATTAAGAGCAACTTTAATGAAATTTATTGTGGCAGTGGTGAAGTCCCTCATGAATTCCATGAATTCCAGCTGTTTGGCCTCCATCTTTTTCAGCAGTTGAAGGAGTTGGTTGGAGGAGGTGTCTGCTCATTGTGCGGGCTCTGTCTGCTCAGGCTCTGTCGTGACAGGTTCGGTGGAGTCTGGTTCTGTCGTCGGCTCTGTCGTGGCAAAGGGGTCCACATATGCCAAAAGGGTGGCAGGCTTCAACTCCATCATGCTGAAGATGTTCTGTGGTGTCCACCCCTTTCCTTGGATCTTCACGTCTTCAGCAATCTAAAATTTATTGTTGGCTCGGCAGAGGCCAGTGATTAAGTAGGGGGAAAAGAGTGGGCCGATTACTCGTGTTGCACACTCATGGATGCCATCAAGTATGTATTTACCAACGTTGATCTACCGCTCGTTGATAATGGAATGTACGAGGGCAAGTCTCTGCCAGTCCACTGTCGTGTTGTGTGATGTTGGCATAAGACGCTTCTTCACGAAGTGATTCCAGAGTTTGGCAGCCGGTGCGAGCTGGGTCTTTCGCACCTTCCATCTATGCTTGGGATCATCGTTCCATATGGTGCCTTCTTCCGTCAAGTCTGTCATGATGCTATCATAGTCTGTCGGCGACAGACTGCTGACAAACCTACTGTGTGCATCCTCTTTTGTGCCCACATAAAGGCCATAAAGTGTGTTGATATAGGCTGACTCAAGGGAGATTTCCTTACCCCTGACAGTTACTGTCGTGGCATCCTTGGATGAGATGGTAGCGTAAAATTCACGGACCAAGGTGACATTCATCTCTTCTGGTTGGACAAAAAACATCTACCACTTTAACGCGATGATCCTCTTGGAGATGAACGGTTCGAGCCCTAGATATCCCGTTTTCTTGGTGTAGGTGAAACCTCGTTCCTCCCACTTCTCCCGTTTCTGAAAAGAGTCGTAGTATCTCTTTTCTGAGTCTACCGAGGTGAACCTCCTAGGGATTCTGCTATGGCTAGGTGTAGACACTGCCGCGGCAGAGGTGGAGGTAGCACTCCTTCTGGTTGATCTTGTAGTCATTGTGAGGACTCTGTGGAAATGAAAGAAAATTTCTGAAAAGCTAAAATTCTTGAAAGCAAAGTAGAGAGAAAAGAATGAGGTGAAAATGAAATGGGAAGAGAGGTTTATATAGAACGGGATTTTTCTGCCCGTTGGAACTGTAACGGGTGGCATGAATAACGGAGTCAGCTATCACGCAGTTTCCTGACGCGTCTGTCACGCGTTTCTGTGTCTGTTGTGCATTTGTTACGTGTTTCCGTGTCTGCTGCGACAGCTCTGTGACAGGCTGTATTTTGTGCGTTTGTCACAACAGCTGGTAACAGGCTGTCACGACAGCCTTGTTCCATTGGGCTTTGTGGGCTGTTGTGAGTGTGGTGAGCTGGTTCATTCCTTCTCTTAACTCTGCTTTATTTATCTGAAACTAAAATAAACAAAATATTAAATTCGTATTTCCTAAAATAATAAAAATAAAATAAAATAAAATAAAATAAAATAAAATAAACTAAGTTAAAATAGGGATGCATTGAAGGGCATCTCCTAAAGCAACTACTTCCTGCACTCTTGGGGCTTTAGTCCCCTAATAGTGTTTTACCCTTTGTTCATTGACTTTGAATTGGTGCTCGTCCTTGATTGATCTGATTGTGATGGCACCATGAGGAAAAACCTGAACTACTTGGAAGGGTCTAGACCATCTAGATTTTAGCTTTCCTGGAAAAAGCTTCAACCTAGAGTTGAATAACAACACCTTCTGCCCTAGGCTAAACTGTCGTGGCAACAATTTTCTGTCGTACCACTTCTTTGTTTTATCCTTGTATATCCTGGCGTTGTCATAGGCCATGGCTCGAATTTCTTCAATTTCATTCAAGTCCAACAGCCTTTTCTGCCTTGCTTTATTCCAGTCCATGTTAACTGTCTTGATAGCCCAATATGCTTTATGTTCTATCTCGACAGGTAGGTGGTAGGTTTTTCCGTAGATGAAGCGGTAGGGCGACATTCCCAATAGTGTCTTAAATGCAGTCTTGTAAGCCTAGAGTGCGTCATTCAAGTGAAGATATCAGTCCTTTCGAGTTGGTTTAACCATCATTTCTAGGATGTTCTTCACTTCTTTGTTTGAGATTTCAGTCTGCCCATTGGTTTGAGGGTGATATGTTGTTGCGATCTTGTGTGTAACTCCATAATTCTTCAGCCACTAGCAATTACCCTGTTGTCAAAGTGCCTACCCTCATCACTAATAATCGCCCTTGGGATGCTAAACCTTGAGAAGATATATTTGTGGAGAAATCTTCGCACGGTCTTGGCATCATTCTTTTGTGTGGCGATAGCCTCTACCCACTTGGACACGTAGTTTACTACCAACAGTATGTACAAATTCCAACAAGATGTTGGGAATGGTCCCATGAAGTCGATTCCCCAAACATCGAAAATTTCGACTTCAAGAATGTTGTGCAGGGGCTTCTCATTCCTTCTAGAGAAGTTTCCAGTCCTTTGGCATTTATCACAGCTCTTGTAAAAAGCTTGTGCATCTTTAAACAATGTAGGCCAATAGAAACCAGATTGTGAACTTTGGCAGCAGTTTTATTTCCTCCAAAGTGTCCTCCGTAAGGAGCAATATGGCAGTGGTGAAGCACTTCTTCCTAATCTTCTTGTGGTATGTATCTCCTGATGATCTGATCTGCACAGTGCTTAAATAGAAGAGGTTCGTCCCAATAATAATGTTTTGCATCATTTTGGAACCTCTTCCTTTCTTGGTAGTTAAGTTCAGGAGGTAATAAACCACTAACAAGGTAGTTTACTATATCAGCATATCAAGGGATTTCAGGAAGCTTACCTGCCGCCATGGCTGTCGCGGCAGTGCTGGTGGCAGTGAATAACTGCTCGTCTGGGAAGGTCTCCTGTATGTTAACTTTGTCTTGAACTTGGTCCTTTCCCATCTCCAGTCTTGACAAGTGATCAGCCACTTGGTTTTCTGTTCCCTTCTTGTCCTTGATGTCTATATCAAATTATTGCAATAGCATAATCCAACGTATCAACCGAGGTTTTGCATCCTTCTTCGTGAACAAATATTTAAGTGATGAATGATCCGTATGGACCACTACTTTTGTTCTAAGTATGTATGGTCAGAACTTGTCAAAAGCAAACACCACTGCTAGCAACTCCTTCTCCGCTGTGGTGTAGTTTATTTGGGCATCATTGAGAGTCTTGTTGGCATAATAGATCACATGGAAGAGTTTTTCCTTCCGCTGCCCTAGTGCTGCCCCGACAGCATAGTCACTGACGTCACACATTATTTCGAACGACAGACTCCGGTCTGGTGGCTGTACTATTGGGGTTGTTAGCAGCTTTTTCTTCAGTGTCTTGAATGCTTCAGTACATTCAGTGTTAAAGTCAAAGGCCATATTATGTTCCAACAAGAGACACATGGGTTTAGTAATTTTAGAGAAATTGGCAATAAATCTACGATAAAACCCTACGTGTCCTAAGAAACTTCTTATGCCCTTGACTGTGGTGGGTGGCGACAGTTTTTCAATAACTTCGATTTTGGCTCTGTCGACCTTTATGCCGCAGCAGCTGACCTTGTGTCCCAACACTATGCTCCCGTCCACCATAAAGTGGCATTTTTCCCAGTTTAAAACAAGGTTTGCCTCTTCACATCTTTCAAGCATCTTCTGTAAATTGCCTAGGCAATCGTCGAAACTGTCTCCAAAGACAAAAAAGTCATCCATGAAGATCTCTAGGAAATCTTCCACCATGTCGGAGAATATTGCCATCATGCACCTTTGAAAGGTTGTCGGTGCATTACACAATCCGAATGGCATTCATCTAAATATGTACGTTCTGTATGGGCATGTGAAGGTTGTTTTCTCTTGGTCCTCTAGTGCAATTGCGATTTGGTTTTAACCTGAGTAACCATCAAGGAAACAATAATAAGGCTTCCTCGCTAATCTATCTAACATTTGATCAATAAAGGGTAATGGGAAGTGGTCTTTCCGGGTAGCTTTATTAAGCTTCCGGTAGTCCATACAAACCCTCTAACCGGTCACAGTCCTGGTTGGGATTAGTTCGTTGTCCTTGTTGGTTACTACCGTTATGCCTCCCTTCTTGGGTACGCATTGCACTGGGCTCACCCACTTGTTATTCGAGATGGCATAGATAATTCCAGCATCGAGCCACTTAATGATCTATTTTCGTACCACCTCTCACATAGCCTCGTCCAGTCTTCTTTGAGCATCAATTGTCAGCTTATGGTCATCCTCCAAGAGGATTTTGTGCATGCATATTTCCGGACTAATGCCTTGGATGTCAGCAATGGTTCATCCAATTGCCTTCTTATGCTGCTGTAGCATCCTGATCAGCTGTTGTTCTTGTTCCTGCATCAACTTAGAAGAGATGATTACAGGCAACATATCATTAATTCCAAGAAAAACATATTTAAGTTTCCCTGGCCGGGGTTTAAGATCTAAAATAGGTGGCTGCTCAATGGAAGGCTTTTGGATCACATGTTCATTTGAGGTATATTTCAGAGGCTCGAAGAACTTACCTGGACGTGTGCCTATCCAATTTACCTCCTCAGAACCTTCAGTGTCAGATTCTTCATTGACTAAGGAGTCGTTGTCGTCAACACTGTCGTAACAGTCTGCTAAGTGACTGCGGTGGCAGTGACCAAACTGTCTGTCATGACAGCTTGATCTGATGCAAGGTTGGTCTATGATTACTTCTGATATTGCCTTACATTCTTCCTCTACATCAGCTTGTTTAATAGCTTGGAGAACATTGAGCTTTATTTGCTGGTCATTGACTCTCATAGCCAGTTCTCCCTTCTCTGCATCGATCACTGTTCTCCTTGTGGCTAGGAAGGGTCGCCCTAGGATGATCGGTGTGTTTTAATCTTCTTCGCAATCTAAGTCAAGAAAGTCAGCAAGAAATATAAACTTATCCACTCTTACCAAAATATCTTCAATCTTTCCTTCCGACTGTACGTAAGAGCGGTCTGCCAGTTACAGTATGACTGTCGTGGGCCTTTCTTGTCCAATGCCTAGCTTCTGAAATACAGATTTAGGCATTAGATTAATACTAGCACCAAGATCACAAAGTGTCATACCCACAAACTTATCGCCAATTATGCATGGTATGATGAAGCTCTCGGGATCCTTCTTCATTGGGCGTGGACGCTTATGAAGGATTGCCATGCATCCTTCTGTCATCATCACAGTTTCAAACTCCCCAAGTCTGGATCTCCTAGACATTGCATCTTTGAGGAATTTTGCATAACTCGGCATCTGCTTAATGGCTTCTAACAGCGGTATGTTAATGTGTACTTGCTTAAATACATCATAGATCTTTTTATGCTGGTACTCATGTTTATGTTTCTTTAACCGCTGTGGAAAAGGGGGTGGAGGACGATAATCTTCAAGGCGTCCTTCACATGAAAATCGGATTTGAGGAGGCTCAAGATCTTCAGCTTCTTCTTTCTGCTCCTCTACTTCTTCTGCTATCGTGGTAGGTGTGGTGACAGCAGGCTGTTTTGCTTCTGCTGGAGCAGTGTTCTCGGCAGGTAGTTGTAGGGTCGATTCTTCACTAGGTGTTTCTTTAATTGTCGGCCCTTGTAATTGTTTCCCACTCCTCGTTGTAATAGCTTTGCACTGCTCATGTGTGGGTTTTCTAGTGACCTCAGTATCACTAGGGAATCCTTCATTCTGCCTTGGGTTTATGAACTGTGAAACCTGACTCATCTGTGTCTCTAAGGATTTTAGGGTAGCCTCATGGTTTGCCATTCTCATCTTTGTCTTATCCATGAAGGATTCAGTTTTCTTGACAAAGTGATCCATGTTTGCCATATATGCTCCTATTTGAGACATGAAGGTCGCCAGGGTCTGTTCCTGTATACTCGTTGTGGTTGCCAGCTGTTGTTGTGGCTGCTGCTGTGGTTACTGTCGTGACAGGATTCTAGGGCCCCCTTGGTTCTGGTTATTCTGGATTGGAGGGTTCAATGTATTGTTTGGGTTACTCCAGGAAAATTTGGGGTCCTTCCTCCAGTTTGGGTTGTAGTTGTTGGAATCATAGCTTTTATTCTTGTTATAATTTCCAACATACATCCCTTCTTCCAGCTGTAAGGGACACTCATATGTACTGTGGTTTTCGTTGCAAGTTTCACACACCTCTTCGGCAGAGAATACAACCTTAGATTCCTTCCTCTGTAGGTTTTCAACTATTTTGGTGGCGTATGCAATTTGAGTTTTGACCGAGTTTTTAGATTCGTATTCCTTTACAGATACTCCTCGTCTACCTCCTCTTTGAGCTGTGGGGAACTGCTCATCATTTTTAGCTAACTTTTTCAACACCAGCATTGCATCCTCTGGTTCCTTGTCCAATAACAAGCCGTTTGACGCTGAATCTATCCTCATTCGGGTCTTTGTATTGGCAGCATTATAGAATTTGACAACCTGATTCCACACAAGGAATCCATGCATCGGGAAGTTACGTAAGAGAGTTGTAAACCGGTCTCATGCCTCGTGCACTGGTTCGTCATCTTCCTGTTGAAAAGTAGCAATCTCATTACGTAATCTTTCAGATAAACAAAAAGGATTAAAACGAGAGAGAAATTCACAACAGAGATTCGCCCAAGTTCGTATTGAACCCGGCATTAGTTTGTTCCACTAGGTTTTCGCTCTATCCCTCAAAGAATGAGAAAATAGCCAGAGCCTCGGTACTTCCGGGCTTATTCCTGGCTGTCTGAATGATCTACAGATCTCCTAGAAGGTTTTCAGATGTTCACGCGCATCCTCGGTAGCAGATCCACCAAATTGACCAGCGAAATTTATCATGCTGAACATCACATGTTTCAGTTCAAAGTGTTCAGCTTCCATATCTGGTAGCGTAGTTTCCAGTTCAACATGGTCGTTATCCATGTACTCTCGGCAAGTCTATCGTGCTGCTGGGGCAGCAGGTGGCGGCTGATTGTTTTGGGCATTAATAGAAGGATCAATATCACCCCTAGGGTTGTTGTTGTTGTTGAAATTATCCACCTCATTACCTTGTCTTCCGTTCACCATTGCTTCCAGTCTTTCCTCAAGATAGTTGTTTCTTTCTATCAAGAGTCGGGCTTGGTTCCTAAGTTGATATGTTCGTTCGTTTTCTGGATCTAATTTGTACTCAGGTTCTTTACCTCGTCTCGATCTGCACATAAGCAATAGAAGAACCTTGTGAAAAGCAAAAGGGAAAATAAAACAACCAAAAACAAAAAAGAAATAAAAATAAAAAGGTGTAGTAATAAAAGGTAAAGGTATGTTGCCAGTCCCCGGCAACGGCGTCAAAAACTTGTTGCGTGTAAAAGAGTCTATCGCAAATAGGTGCAAGTGTACACGTCGCAAGTAATAAAGTGATACGAAGTATTGGATATCGTCTCCACAGGGACTGGAAATACTTCTATCCTTAGATTGCTACACAAGAAAAGAATTAAGTTTAAATAAATGTTTGGAGAAATCTTGAGAATAAGCTAAAATAAAAGATAAAGTAATCAGATTTAGGAAATAGGCTGGTATTGATTCGCTCAGTAGTGCAGGTGTTGCACTGTTCAGAAGGCTTCATGTTCTGTCTTTCGTCGTGCATGTCGCGGCAGCATCTGTCGCGGCAGAGGTCTGTTGATGTCGCGCCAGCGATCAACAACTTTGTACTTCAAGTTCAGCAAGAATCCTTGTTGTGACTCGTCCTATCCCTAGGTCCAAGTTCTGTCGATGAACACGTCTTAGATGATACCTCCCGGTGTGAATCGAAGAATGAACACCGAAGTTTATGAATTCTTCCTTAGCTGCTTAACCTTGTACCTATCCCTAGGCCAAGATGGTTTAACCATAAATTGGAAAACATGTATTTACTCCTTTCGTATACTTAACTCTCCCGATATTAAGTAAATGGATAACCTCACAATGCTCTCCCGATACTCTTATGAGATGTTGAAACCAGAGTAAATAAACTTGAAGCTTTTATTAAATTGAATAGAAAAATCCTAAAAATATTACAATCCTTACAACTACTTTACAAGATCAACCCCTTAGCCCTAGGAGAAGTTTAGAACATGATGGAGAGAGAGAAATGACTAGGGTTTTGGGGGAAGACGGCTAGGAGCTTGATATCCCTTGCCTAGTCGAATTACAAGCCTATATATAGGCCTTGGGTCCAAGTTTTCTAATATGACAAGAGTACAAGTTTAAATTAAAATACAACTCTTATTAAAGACTAAATCGTCTGAGTAGGTGTCTTTAATTCGTCCTCTTTTCTTGCTTTGACTTTATTTCTCGAACTTTGGACCCGACCTTCCTTCTGCTTCAGGGCTCAGAAAAATATGAGAGTAGTCCACGACAAACAGGCTTAAAATCCTCTATTTGTCGAGCTCCACTTTGCTTTTCCTCCTCAATGTTCCACTGTCGTCATCGCTGCCACGGCAGATGTCACGATAGGCGGTGTTCTACGTCCTTCCACTCCAGCTCTACAACTCGCCTCTACTCCTTTGCTGCCCTGGATGCTGTCGCGGCAGATATCTGCAAAAAGTGACCGAAATCAGCAGCATCTGTGCAGTTTTTAATTGTGATGTGTATGCAAAAATCTATCCTAAAATGCGACTAAACATGCTTGAGTGCAGCAAAAATGTGAATATATGAGGGTTAAAATATAGAAATTTTATGCACTCAACACCTTCGGCACCACAAATGAAATCTCGCTTTATGAACGATGTTGGTCATGGAGATGAAGGAGGAGTAATGAAGTTGAAATGAACAAATTTGAGAAAGAATTTGTGACTGAGATAGAATTATTTGATACTTCTGAAACAACTGAGCTAGACAAGTATTTGGGGGAGAAATGTGTTCTTTGAGACTGATGATTTTTACATCTTGTCTTGGTGGTCTATGCAAACAATGAACTATTCTATTCTTATGAGAATGGCACGTGATGTACTTGCAATTTTGGTTTCTACCGTTGCTTCGGAGTCCACTTTTAGTACGGGAGAACATGTGATTGATTCCTTCCGCACCTCTTTGACTCCTAGGTTAGTGGAAGCTCTTATTTGTACTCAAAATTGAATTCGTGCTTCTTATAATACTATTATGATGGAGGAGATCTAGCTAGCATTGGAGAATATGGAAGAAGGTTAGTTTTCAATTTCACATTAAGATATTTAAATATTTATATTTTAAAACATATGTAGTACATTGTAATAATTTTTTACTTGAAATACTTAATGTAGAAATGCAAGATCTAACTTCGGAGCAACCAACGATTATCATTAATGAGACAAATGAATTTCCAAACGTCACAAATGAAGAGCCATGCCCATAGACCATAAGTCCTAAACTTTGGTAAGCTATTAAATTTTAGTTATGTTTTCGGTGATTAAAATTCTACTTGATATTTCTTTTGATGAAAGTTTAGTTATGTTTTCTTTTTGCATCTTGGTAAGATATTGGTTGTTGTAAACTTGTGGTTTACTTATATCTAATAAAAGAATTGTTTGTAGGAAAGTAGAATGGAAAATGAAGGAAAGTGACCATGATCATGATTCATGAATGTAGATGATTTGAGGTAATTTTTTGTTGGTAGAAAATGGTCATTCAAGTTGATTATATCTAGTTTGCTATGAACTTTTATGTTTTATTTATATTATGGATTTTGTATTTCTAAACTTATGTTGTTTGGAATAGGATTATGTAATTTGGATCACATTAGCCACAAGTAGTCTTTACCTTAGGTCACTCAACAAATCAAGTTACTCGAGCTTACTCAGCCCATCGAGTTTCTTACATTATCCGGATCACCATAGCCACGAATAGGTTACTAACCGCATCCAGATCACCCAGCTCGTGGGTACGTCGGATGTACTCGATCACTCAGCCCGGAGTACACATCCCCTTATATAAGTATCGTAGTACTGACACTAGGACATCCGAATTCATATACAATAATCATAAAATAATGCATGCTCCCCGAGCATTGATACACCTCACTAAGAGGTACGTGGCACCAAGCCAAGCCATCACAAATGCCCCAAGGCATAACACTGACCGTCACATTTATATCGAGTCATCATTACCAAGCTATTACATGTTACTCTCGTCTATGAGGATTGAAACTTGGTTTCTTAGTTTTTACAATTCATTTTACCCCATTAGGCCCTAGTCTTCGAATTAAAGGTCCTTTATTGGAACTATCCTTACTACCAAAAAATTCTACTTATTATGCAGAAAAACCAAGAAAACCAGTTGGTGACCAAGAAAATTGGTTACTGGCCAAGAAAAATAGTTGCTCACCAAGAAAATCGGTTGCTCACCAAGAAAACCAGTTGCTGACCAAGAAAACTAGTTGGTTATTGATACGCGAACCCAGAATTCGTATATAGAGTTTGTAAATCACCCCCAATGCCCCTAAAACCCAAAGGCATAACCTCAAATCAAACCTTCACATTAAGAGAAGTAATTTAAGTGGTTTCCTACCATTTTTACACCTTATTAACAACTAATTCATATTTCACCATTAAAGGCTCTAAGCTACTTTAACACCAAAACTAGCAACCTTAACCACAATATCAAACAATGAAATTACTTTAGGATATTCAAGAATCAAGGAGTCAGAAATATACTAACCTTGTAGCAAAATCCCAAATTTTCTCCTCACACCCAAAATCCTCAACTTTGTCTCTTTAACTCCAACTTGAATAAACCCCGGGACACATCATTTATACCTCAAAACAAGGAAACGAACCAATACTTAACCCCTAAGCACCAAAGAGAGGTGTTGAGATTTAGGGGGCTCGATTCCTTCAACTGTTCTTGCTCGCCAAGTGTGGAGAAGTTGGATAATTTGGGTGTAATTGTGGGAAGGAAAAATTAGACAATTTACACAAGGATTTATAGTGGTTCAACCTTCTAACCAAGGTCTACATCCACTACCTTAGCTTCCCACTAAGGATTTCCAAACAAATTCACTAAGAATTTCGTCCCCTTTTCTCAGATTAGGAGGAAACCGTTACAACGATCAAGCTTTCTACCCAAAGCTTAATCAAACACTCTCTTACAAGAGAAAGACTTAGCAAACTAGAAATCCCTCTAATAGGTATGTGTTTGCAATACTAATCACTCACCCAAAACCTAAACACTTGAGCAAATTTAACAATGTTAAGCTCACAAGTGTTGTCTAAGCAAGAAATGTACAATTTAAGCTCTAGACAAATTTTGACATCATAATGTTGTAACAATTGAAGCATTAACCATTACAAGATGCTTGGAGGTCCCTTTTATACTCCTTGATGAGTTTGTTGCTGTTACTGTAACACCCGGGTTTAGGGGTTAGGTGAAAATAATATTTTAATATTATTTGGGCTCGGGTTATAATTAAAATGATCCTTTAAAATTTCAGGTTTCAAAATAAATATTTGAAATGGGACCAAATTGATTTAATTGCAAGTTGAAGAGCTATTTAAAGAACAAGGGAATAGCCATTCATTAATGGCCTTTTTGTAATTTACCCATTTTTCCAATTTAAATCCCCTTTATACAATAAAACACCCATTTTTCCTATTCATTCTCTTCTTCACCAACGGGAAAGGGAAGAGCTCTCTACCAAGCTACTATTCCATCCCATTTCTCATCCATTTCAACTCCGTTTTGAAAGGTAATGACATTTTTGACTTCCCCTCAACTCCCTCTCTTTAAAAGTACCATTTATTTTGATTTCCATGGAAGTTTTGGAAAATGGGATTTTGAAAGATTTTGATTAAAAATGAGATCTTTATGCTGTTAAGTGAAGTGTTTTGATTTAATATGTTTAGTTATGATGTATAGAGGTCAAAGGGTATAACATATGTGAATTTTGAATGATTTTGAGCAATTTTCGGATTTGGGTAAACATGGGGTTTTTGGAGGGTTTTGGGTGAGTTTTGGGGGTTGTTTTAGGTGGCTTTTTGTTGGGTTTTTTGCACGCTCGAATCGATCACCGAAACCGTCAAGGAGGGTTGTAAATGTTTGGTGGTTGAATTGGCTAAAACCGAAATAAAGGTAGACAATTTGCACGATGATTTTAGAGTGGTTCGACTACTCAACCGAGTCTACATCCACTACCTTAGCACACCACTAAGGATTTCCCAATTCACTCAACAATGAATTCGTCCCCTTTTCCAGGCTCAGGAGGAAACCGTTACAACCCTATCTTTTGGACTTGGCTAAGATAGAACCAACTCTAGTTTTTCTCTCAAGGCTAAACTAGAACCTCTCCTTTTACAAGGGATTTGTTTGGTAAACTAAATACCTCTCTAGGTGGGTGTTTACACAAATTTAAGCTCACAAGAGTGTACAAAGAATAAAACAATGAAAAACACTCTCTTAAGACTATGTACAAGAGAATAGTAAAATAAAGATTTAGACTCTAATTCTCTTGACCATATTGCTTGGATGTTGTCTCTTGATGTTTCTTGATGCTTGGAGGCCTTATTTATAGTCCCAATTGAGTTTGTAGCCGTTTATGGCCGTTGGGATCAAAATATAGCCGTTTGAAGACTTTAATTCCATCCAAAATGCAATTCAGCTGCTACCCGTTTCGGAACGCCTCACGCCCGTTTCGGAACGCCCTCTTTATAGAGATAGCCGTTGCAGCCTGTCGGGGTACCCGTTTCGGAACACCCTGTATCCGTTTCGGAACACCCTGTCCCCGTTTCGGAACGCGTATCGGAACGCCTTATACCTGTTTCGAAACGCCTGCATTTTGAATATTAGATTGGAAAGAGCCGTTGGGGTTTATAGCCGTTAGGGTCGTTGCCACGTAGGCGTATCGAAACGGCCTATACCGTTTCGGAACGCTTGGCCCGTTTCGATACGTGTATCGAAACGTTTTGCCACTGGAATCACCCTGTTTCGAAACGCCCTATGGTGTTTCGAAACGGCCTATGGTTTTTGTGAAATTTGGTCTTTTAAACACATTTTAAAAACCTTTTAAAACCATTTTAAAGCCATTCTAAATTTGGCTACTGCCCTGACAAGTTTCTAGACCTTTGTTTAAGGTTTCGAAACTTTACTATAATAAACATGTATTTTGGGCATTTTTCGACTTTTAAAAGAGTAGTTCGATATAGGTATTCAATCGAACTCTTTTAAAACATTTTGTCAAGTTTTAAGGACTTTGAATTATTTTTGAAGTCTTTAAACAAGTCCTAAAACATTTTTCACATAATTGTTATATCAAAATATTTCTCAACAATCTCCCCCTTTTTGATATAACAAAACATTTTGAAAAATTGTTTTTGACAAAAAGCTCCCCCTTAATTTTTCACTTATTTCTCCCCCTTTTTGTTATATCAAAAATAATTCAATTCTTTATAGTACATAATAACAATGGGGTTTATGTGGGAGTATCGAAAACGGTTTGAAAACTTCCCTAAACATAATTTCAAGTTGTTTGGACTTTGGAAATGTTTTAAATTCTTTTTAAATCAGTCCAATACATTTTTCAATTATTATATCAAAACATTAGTTCTTCAATCTCCCCCTTTTTGATATAATAAAACCAACTTGAAAAATTGTTTGGGATTCTCCCCCTTTTAACTTTAAAATTGTGAATAAGAGATTAAGATATGAAATAAAATAAAGCTCCCCTTATTCATTTGAAAATTCAATTTTTCAAATCATTTAACCATTTCTCCCCCTTTTTATTATATCAAAAAGAATTTAAAATGACATTTAAGTTCAAGATAACATAGGAGGCAAAAAAAATTTTGACACTTAAAATTTTGGTTAAAAAAAATTGGCTCCCCCTTACTCAAAGCATCATAAGAATGTTAATCCAACATTTATGAATATCTAGTTGAATTAAAAAAATAGATCAAATAAAATCAAAAACAACTAGAAATTTTTACCAACACTTGAACTCAAGGGAGGATGTGAAGCCTTCCTTCTTCAAGTGTTCTTCCTTGTGTGCATGGAGCTCCCCCTCAATTTTTGACTTGTTGATCATTCTCCATCACACCTAGCAAAAGACAATCAAGTAATTTTTGGTATCCAAATTGATTTGGATCCATAGACGTTAGTAGCACAAAATTTAGTCCCCTTAGGAATCCATTTTTCAATTTCATCCTTTTTAGTTGAAGTGGTTAGTCCTTTTGGGACCTAAACACTTCTAAAACATTTTCCATTTAAAAAATAACTAGGGGCACTAGATTGTCTTACATAAAAAATTTGATTTTCCAAAATTATTTTTCTTTTCAAGCTCTTTGGAAATCAAATCTTTTTCCTTTTTGAGATCATCGACTTCTTTTTGATGATCTCTTTCCATTGTTTGAAGCAAGTTTTGTAAATCTAAAACTTTAAGCTCAAAATCTTTGATTTTTGCTTCAAACTCTAAATTGGTTTTAAAAAGCAAATCATTTTCGATTATTAATTTTGAAATCAATTTCTTGTTTTTCGAAAATGAAGCCTTGAATTCAAAAACCAATTCATCATAGGCTTCTTGTAACTCATCAAATGTATAAGAATTTGAAATAGATGAGTTAGAAGTTACCTCTTCCTCATTGAGGGCCATTATGCATAGGTGGGCTGCTTCATTATTGGTGGAGTCTTCATCACTCCAAGTGGCCACGTATGCTTGTTTAGAAGATGATCCCTTCTTTTTGGATTTATGGGAATCCTTCATCTTCTTCCTCGATTCATGCTTGGATTTTTCCATTTTGTTCTTCATGAATCGGGTGAATTTGTTGAAGAGATAGGACATCTCTTCATCTTCACTATCCTCCTCACTTGAATCTTCATGATGACACGTGGAGGATTTGAGAGCCATGGTATTTACATTGATGCCAATACTTTTGAGTTTCTTCTCTCCCATAGCTTCACTTGTGTGACTAGAGCATTTAAGATTCTTGCTTTTCTTGCCTTTGCTCCAACACACCTACAAGAGACATTTACTTCGATTTTGGTATCCAAATTGCTTTGGATCCATTAACATTAATTTCAATGTCTCTAGTTCCCTTAGGAACCCATACTTGTCTAATCCTATAAGTTTTTCTTTTCTTTATAGGACAAGTATGCAATGAATGACCATGATAATGGCAATGTGAGCATTTTGCCATTACGGGATGAAATGAATTATTAGGAATGATTTCTTTTTCTTTTATTAAGCTTTCAAGCTTAAATTTTAAATCAAAATTTTCTTTTTCTAAAACGTCTTTGCTTGTTTTTGAAAATTCTAAATCATTTTTCAAAATTTCATTTTGATTTTCAAAATCCGTTTTAGTTTTTAAAAGAAAATCATTTTCAGTTTCTAGTTTTGAAATCATTTTTCTAAATTTGGAATTCATGGTCTCAAATTCCAAATATAATTCATTAAAAGCATCTTGTAACTCATCAAAAGAATGTGAATTTAATTCATCTGAGTTAGAAGATACCTCGGGCTCACCGAGAGCCAAAACACCATCCACCTTAGGTGTTGAGGGGAGGATTGCACATGATGAAGCATCATCTTTCTTCTCTTCTTTCCCATAGAATTTCTCAAGCTTCTCCCAAATTTCTTTGGCACTTTTGGATGGGGAGACCTTCTTGGAAATTTCTTCACTTAGGGCACAGAGAAGAATGTGCATAGCCTTTGCATTGAGATGGTCCTTCTTTGTGTCTTCGACACTCTTTTTCTTCTTCTTTTTAGGAGCTTCCGAATGTCCACTTATGATAATCTTCCAAATGTCAAGGTTGAATCCTTGAATGAAATATTTCATAATGTTGCTCCATTGGAAGTAACCTTCTCCTTTGAAGAGAGGAGGACACATGATAGAGCGGCCTTCTTCAAATGAAATCATTGTAGAACCGCTTGCCATTTTCTTGTACGGTGGACTACGAGCGTTGGATCTTTGCTCCTGGATGTTAGTCCTTCGATGGAGACGAGGCTCTGATACCAATTGTTGGGTTTTTTGCACGCTCGAATCGATCACCGAAACCGTCAAGGAGGGTTGTAAATGTTTGGTGGTTGAATTGGCTAAAACCGAAATAAAGGTAGACAATTTGCACGATGATTTTAGAGTGGTTCGACTACTCAACCGAGTCTACATCCACTACCTTAGCACACCACTAAGGATTTCCCAATTCACTCAACAATGAATTCGTCCCCTTTTCCAGGCTCAGGAGGAAACCGTTACAACCCTATCTTTTGGACTTGGCTAAGATAGAACCAACTCTAGTTTTTCTCTCAAGGCTAAACTAGAACCTCTCCTTTTACAAGGGATTTGTTTGGTAAACTAAATACCTCTCTAGGTGGGTGTTTACACAAATTTAAGCTCACAAGAGTGTACAAAGAATAAAACAATGAAAAACACTCTCTTAAGACTATGTACAAGAGAATAGTAAAATAAAGATTTAGACTCTAATTCTCTTGACCATATTGCTTGGATGTTGTCTCTTGATGTTTCTTGATGCTTGGAGGCCTTATTTATAGTCCCAATTGAGTTTGTAGCCGTTTATGGCCGTTGGGATCAAAATATAGCCGTTTGAAGACTTTAATTCCATCCAAAATGCAATTCAGCTGCTACCCGTTTCGGAACGCCTCACGCCCGTTTCGGAACGCCCTCTTTATAGAGATAGCCGTTGCAGCCTGTCGGGGTACCCGTTTCGGAACACCCTGTATCCGTTTCGGAACACCCTGTCCCCGTTTCGGAACGCGTATCGGAACGCCTTATACCTGTTTCGAAACGCCTGCATTTTGAATATTAGATTGGAAAGAGCCGTTGGGGTTTATAGCCGTTAGGGTCATTGCCACGTAGGCGTATCGAAACGGCCTATACCGTTTCGGAACGCTTGGCCCGTTTCGATACGTGTATCGAAACGTTTTGCCACTGGAATCACCCTGTTTCGAAACGCCCTATGGTGTTTCGAAACGGCCTATGGTTTTTGTGAAATTTGGTCTTTTAAACACATTTTAAAAACCTTTTAAAACCATTTTAAAGCCATTCTAAATTTGGCTACTGCCCTGACAAGTTTCTAGACCTTTGTTTAAGGTTTCGAAACTTTACTATAATAAACATGTATTTTGGGCATTTTTCGACTTTTAAAAGAGTAGTTCGATATAGGTATTCAATCGAACTCTTTTAAAACATTTTGTCAAGTTTTAAGGACTTTGAATTATTTTTGAAGTCTTTAAACAAGTCCTAAAACATTTTTCACATAATTGTTATATCAAAATATTTCTCAACACTTTTGATAGGCTTTTGATAGTACTATAGATAGGGGTTGAATTGGGATCATTTGTGGGTGTTATGGAAGTTGGAAACATGATTTTTGGACATGGTTTTGGGGTTGTCCGAGTTGGTGAAAATGGGATTTGTTCATGCTTGCAACATGGTAATTTGTGGTTGAATTGTATTCCGGGTTAGTTCCGACGATGAGTTATTGATTGTGGATGTTTTGTTTGTGTTTGGGATTAATTAGAATCGAGGTTGGGCATCAGTGAAGCATCGAAAGTAAATCCGGGAAATTAAATGTGGTCGTTTGCTTGGTCTTTAAGCTTGGGAGCTTAGGTGAGTGGTTAATTGTTTTATATGGTTTTAAAATGGTTGGTTCAAGTATATGGACTAGGTTGGGGTTGG
The DNA here is from genome assembly GCA_030270665.1 of Hibiscus trionum. Classification (NCBI taxonomy): domain Eukaryota; kingdom Viridiplantae; phylum Streptophyta; class Magnoliopsida; order Malvales; family Malvaceae; genus Hibiscus; species Hibiscus trionum. The sequence continues at coordinate 38,919,314 of BSYR01000017.1, read as the reverse complement.
TAGACCCACCTAGAGTTAGGATTAGGGTGGTAGCCTAATCCTAAACTTGATCTAGAGCCTTTGGATGAACTCATATATGTGGATGTGTATGTCTCGTATGAAATGTGATATGAATGCTTATGTATATTGTGTTATACATGTGAGATGAGGCATGATTTGTGATGCTTGAGACATGTATGTTAATGGTTCATGATTGTGTTCATGGTGAGTACGTGCTAAGCACGGAATTGATTTGGAATGAGTAATGTGGAATGAGTAAAATGTTGGCACTAGTATGCTTGAGTACAAATGATCGATCATTAGGATGTTAGTGTGTACACATGAGTCAAAAGTCGCGCGTGGCCTTGGTGGCGTTGAGTCACCAAGGAGGAGTACGGGTTCGCCCGGAAATTGTATTTACATATAGTCGTTGATGAGTGGAATCCCATCGATGGGGCGTGAGGATGAGTGGAATCCCCTTCGCGAGACCGGTGATGAGTGTAATCCCACCGTGAGGTAATGTGGTTGTTGGATGTGAGTTCCAACGTGTTTATACGCGTATTCGGGTCATAGCTAGGTGCCAATGTTGATTGATATGTGTATAAATGTGTTGTGATGTATGATCCTTGTTTGGATGTTTAAATGTGATTACATGTGTTTGAGGAATTTAGCTCATGATCATGGCATTTAATTGAGTATTGCTCATGCATCTTTATCTTGTGGCTTTTGTGGATCCTTGGTAAATATGTGTTTTGCCTTGGCTAGATCGTGCTCGGACCCTGCAATGTTGAGGTTTGTTTTTAAGAGCTTACCCTCACTAAGCATCATTGCTTACACTCTCTTTGTTCAACATTGCAGATCCTTAGTTTGCGGGTTGCTTGAGCAAGTGGAGGGCCTCCAAGTGTGGTTGTTGGCTTGAGTACATCAAGTATGAACTTTTAAATGTTGAACATGTAATAGTTAAGCAATGGGACATGTGTTATTTTGATGGATGATTGTTGGTTGTTTAGGAGCTTGCTTAGACTTAGTGTTATCTTGCTTTTGTATGGCTTGTGATGCCATGTTCGATTTGTAATCCATGCCTAAATTGCTTACCATGAATGTTGGCTATGTGCTTTTAAGGTTGCCTTTGTGTTTGAACTTTGAAGTATGAGACTTGAATGCTTAAATGTTATCATTGATTCAATTGCATGATTTCCTTAATGAATGTATATGTTGGGTGCTTGTATGGTTAAATATTGATCTGTAAATGCTGTATGAATGTTTGTTGGGGTTTAGGGAAGTCCAAAAATGCATTTAGGTTCAAGTCTTGTTCTTTTTTGCTGAGTTTGGGAGTATTGCAGTGTAGGGCGTATCGATACGCCTGAGGGCCGTATCGATACGCTATTGCCTCCAGGGCTCAAATTTGGATGGGCGTATCGATACACGGGGGTGTATCGATACGGTTTTTGGTCACTGGAATTTTGAGAAATTGGGGAGTTTTTGGAGTATCGATACGGGGTTGGGGCGTATCGGTACGGGTTTATCTCGTTGACCACGAGATGTTGACTGAAGAGGGCGTATCGATACGGTCTTCTTCGAGTTGACTGTCTGGGTTGACCAAGTCAAGGCGTATCGATACCCTTGATTGGTGTATCGATACGGCCTGCCCTGTAAGCTTAAAATGGACTGTTTATGCATGGCCGTGATTCGAATGTGATTCCCTTTGAGTGTTTCCGCTGTCGTGATCACTTAGGATTTAACAATCCTCTAGACAAGATTAAAATGAAAGAAAAAAAATTAGGGTTGCTAACCGAGGGGGAACCTTAACGGTTTTCGCTTCGGTTTTCCCCGTGTGGCTCACTCGGACCGGTCATCCGGCCAGACCGGGACGAGGGGGTTACACTTGTTGGTATCAGAGCCTAAGGTTACCGAGACCTTGGGCAGGTAAGTGAGGTAAGTTCAAGTTTTGAATTGATATGCACGGTGTTTGCTTGCTTTGTAAGAATGGTTGCTTGTTTGTCAAGTATGTGGAATGTTTGTTTAAAAGCATGTTGTGTAAGAGTCTCATTGCTACTATTACAATGGAAAAATGATCTTTAAGTGAGGGAACGTACTTGAACACTTGGAAGCCTTGCCTTGCTAACCCAGCTTTGTATGTTTTGTTGCTGTGGTTGTAGTTAATATCTGTGAGAGCGATGTCTAGACCGAGAGGTAGGCCGAGAGTGGTTCGTCAGGAACCACGGGTTGCAGCTCCTGTTGAGCCGGCAGTTGGTGTGGAGGCTCACATAGAAGTGTCGATGGCCGCGGGAGTTGGCGCTCCTCCACCACCATCACCTCCTCCGCCTGGAGCTGGAGGTGAGGATGGAGCTGAAGGAGAGGGACCTCGGGGTGGCCAAGGTCCAGCTGGAATTGATATGACTCCGCTAGTGCAAGCTATAGCGGGAGCATTTCAGGCCGCAGTTGCGGGAGCTCAGGCTGCAGCTCAGCCTAGGTGTGACGATGCCAGTCTACCTTTGAAGAGGCTCCGTAGCTTGGGGGCCGAGGAGTTTAGGGGATCTACTCCGGAGAGGTCGGAGTTATGGTTGGAGAAGACAGTTCGTATCTTGGCTCAGATGGGTTGTGCGGGCGCACGTAGATTGGGTTGTGTGATCTCGTTGCTTCAGGGTGATGCCTACACCTGGTGGGTCACCATTACTACCGGGGTTCCAGAGGCAGAGATTGACTGGGATTTCTTTGAGTTTGCATTCAGGAAGAGGTATTTGGGACCGAGGTACTTGGATGAGAAGAAACGAGAGTTTATGGCCCTTACTTTGGGAGATGCTTCTGTGACTGATTATGAGATCCGTTTTGTTCGCTTGAGTCAGTATGCTCCAGAGTTGGTTCCTACGGAAGTGGAACGCTGTAACCGTTTCCGCTACGGATTGAACGAAGAGGTCAAGAGATATACGTTAGCTTCTGACTACTCAGACTTTGATGTATTGGTCGCGAGGGCCAAGGACTTAGAGCACAGTTTGGGTTCGGCCAAACGATCTGGTGGTTCTAGTTCTGGTAAGAGGCATAACCACTTTGATGGTAGAGATGCCAAGAGGCACAAAGGTGGCGGACATCAGTTTGACCATAGACGTGGCGGTGGCCATCATGGTAGGGGCTATCAGGGCCATAGAGGAGGAGGGCGTTTGCCCGAGTGTACCCGTTGTGGGAGACAGCACGCTGGTGAGTGTTGGGGTAACTTCCATGCTTGTTGGAACTGTGGTTCGAGGGACCACTTTAAGAGGGATTGTCCGCATCAGGCGGCTCAAGCACCGAACATTGCTCAGGCTCCTGCGAGAGCGAATGATTTTCAGAGAGGCCGTGGGCGCGGTCGTGGCTACTTCCAGCCTAGGGCTGATGCACCTAGGGTAGATGCTCAGAGGAATCTTGCTCATGTTGTGGCAGTGCAGCCAGAGGCGGAAGGACCAGCGAGAGTTTATGCTCAGAGAGAGGTCGGGAACGACACTGATGTGATAGCAGGTAATTTCGAGTTACAGTCTATGTCTTTGCTTTCTTTGGTTGATTCGGGTTCTACACATTCCTACATTTTGAGTGAGCATGCACAGAAGTTAGATATCCCTGTTGAGATCTTAGATGTAGGTATGCATGTTACTAGTTCTTTTGGTGAGACAGTTGTGGTTAGATGTTTGTATAGGAGATGTCCACTGAAGATTCAGGGTCATGTATCCTCTGTTGATATGATGGAACTTCCTTTCTATGGTTTTGATATTATTTTGGGTATGGACTGGTTGGTTGAGCATCGGGCTAGTGTAAATTTTGAGACAAAGAGAATTTCTTTGAAACTTTCTGATGACTACGAGGTAGTAGTAGTAGGCGAGAACGTTAAGTTCTTGTCTAATGTGGTGTCAGCTTTAGAGGCTTATAGGTTGATGGACTCTGGATGTGGGGCTTATTTAGCTTATGTGATGAATCCGGAAATGAGTGAAGCTAGACCGAAAGATATCATGACAGTGTGTGACTTTCCGGAAGTGTTTCCTAAAGAGTTGCCGGGTTTGCCCCCTGACAGAGATGTTGAGTTTGTGATTGAGACCGTTTCAGGGTCTAATCCAGTTTCGATAGCTCCGTACCGTATGGTTCCGAAAGAGTTGAAAGAATTGAAGAGTCAGTTGCAAGAATTATTAGACCGTGGTTTCATTAGGCCTAGTAGTTCTCCTTGGGGTGCTCCCGTGTTGTTTGTGAAAAAGAAAGATGGTAACATGCGCATGTGTATTGACTATAGACAGTTGAATCAGTTAACTGTGAAGAACAAGTATTCGTTGCCTCGTATAGATGATTTGTTTGATCAGTTGAGGGGTGCTTCCGTGTTCTCAAAGATAGATTTGAGATCCGGGTATTATCAGTTGAAAGTGAAAGAGTGTGGTGTTCCGAAGACAGCTTTTAGGACTAGATATGGTCACTATGAGTTTCTTGTGATGCCATTTGGGCTCACGAATGCACCTGCAGCATTCATGGACATGATGAACAGAATTTTTAGAGACTATCTAGACCGTTTTGTGGTTGTTTTCATTGATGACATACTTGTGTACTCGAAGACAGAAGAAGAGCATGATGAGCACTTGAGATTTGTTTTACAGAGATTGTTGAGCAATCAGTTGTACGCGAAGCTTAGTAAATGTGAGTTCTGGATTCGAGAGGTTGTATTTCTTGGCCATGTTGTTTCGGCCGAAGGTATCCGAGTTGATCCATCAAAGATTGAGGCGATTGTTGAGTGGAAACAACCTAAGTCCGTGACCAAGATTAGGAGTTTCCTAGGATTAGCCGGTTATTATAGGAGATTTGTTGATGGTTTCTCTAGAGTAGCTGCTCCTTTGACTAAATTGTTGCAAAAAAGAGTTAAGTTTGAATGGTCAGATGCAAGACAGAAGGCCTTTGAGAAATTGAAAGAAGCTTTGACCAATGCTCCAGTGTTAGTGCAACCTGTTTCAGGTAAGGAGTTTGTGATTTACAGTGATGCTTCCTACGTAGGCTTAGGATGTGTTTTGATGCAAGATAGGAGAGTTGTTGCTTATGCTTATAGACAGTTGAAGATTCATGAGAAGAACTATCCTACTCATGATATAGAGCTAGCCGCAGTTGTGTTTGCATTGAAGATTTGGCGTCATTATTTGTATGGTGAGAAGTGTATAGTTTACACCGATCACAAGAGCTTGAAGTATTTGATGACACAGAAAGAGTTGAACTTGAGACAGAGAAGATGGCTAGAGTTGCTAAAAGATTATGATTTGACCATCGAGTACCATCCGGGTAAAGCGAATGTAGTAGCCGATGCTTTGAGTAGAAAGGTGGACGTTGAGTTGAGAGCTATGTTTGCTAGATTGAGTGTGACCGATGATGGTGGTTTGATCACCGAGTTGCAAGTGAAGCCTTCTTTGATTCAGTTGATTAGAGAGAAGCAGTTGCAAGATGTGAGTTTGGTTCCTCATGTTCAGGACATAGCCGAAGGAAGACCGAACGAGTATAGTTTCAGTGGTGAGAGCTTGTTGTGCTTTAGAGATAGAATTGTTGTACCAGAAGATGTTGAGTTGAGACGTCAGATTCTGAGTGAAGCACATTCGAGTCCCTTTTCTATGCATCCGGGTAGTACCAAAATGTACCGAGATTTGAATAATGATTACTTCTGGGTTGGTTTGAAGAGAGATGTAGCCGAGTATGTGAGTCGTTGTATGGTTTGTCAAAGAGTGAAGGCAGAACATCAGCTTCCTTCAGGTTTGTTACAGCCTTTGAAGATTCCGGAATGGAAATGGGAGAGGATCACCATGGATTTTGTGTCGGTGTTGCCTTTGTCTCCTTCGAAGAAGAACTCTGTTTGGGTGATTGTCGATAGGTTCACTAAGTGTGCTCACTTCTTAGCAGTGAACACTACAGATTCCTTAGACAAGTTGGCAAACTTGTACATCCGTGAGATTGTGAGGCTTCATGGAGTTCCAAAGTCCATTGTTTCAGATAGGGATCCTAGATTTACTTCGAGATTCTAGGGTTGCTTGCATAGTGCTCTAGGTAGCCGTTTACATTTCAGCACGTCTTATCATCCACAGTCCGATGGGCAGTCAGAGCGAGTGATACAGATTCTAGAGGATATGCTTCGTTGTTGTGTGATTGACTTCCAGGGTTCTTGGGAGAAGCACTTACCGTTAGTTGAGTTTGCTTACAACAACAGTTATCAGTCTAGTATTCAGATGGCGCCCTATGAGGCTTTGTATGATAGGCGATGTAGGACTCCGATTTGTTGGGCTGAGACAGGTCAGAGGTTGTTACCTATGCCAGACTTGCTTAAGGGGACTACCGACAAGGTGAAGTTGATTTGTGACCGTTTGAAAGCAGCTTTCGATCGTCAGAAGTCTTATGCAGATTTGAAGAGGAAAGAGATTGAGTACTCAGTGGGTGACAAAGTGTTTCTGAAAGTATCTCCTTGGAAGAAGGTAATGAGATTTGGCCGAAATGGCAAGTTGAGTCCGAGGTTCATTGGTCCGTATGAGATAGTTGAGCGGATTGGGCCTGTAGCTTATCGTTTGAGGTTACCGTCTGAGTTAGAGAAGATCCATGATGTCTTTCATGTGTCTATGCTTAGGAAATATAGATCGGATCCTTCTCATGTCATGCCCGTTGAGGAGATAGAGTTAAATCCGGATTTGTCCTATAATGAAGAACCCGTTGAGATACTTGCTTCTGATAGCAAGGTGTTACGTGGCAAGACCATAGAGTTGGTCAAAGTGTTGTGGAGACATAGAGGTGTAGAAGAGGCCACGTGGGAGAGGAAAGCGGATATGGTTGAGCAGTTTCCGTATTTGTTTCCACCAGGTAATTTCGAGGATGAAATTCCTTAAGTGGGGGAGAGTTGTAACACCCGGGTTTAGGGGTTAGGTGAAAATAATATTTTAATATTATTTGGGCTCGGGTTATAATTAAAATGATCCTTTAAAATTTCGGATTTCAAAATAAATATTTGAAATGGGACCAAATTGATTTAATTGCAAGTTGAAGAGCTATTTAAAGAACAAGGGAATAGCCATTCATTAATGGCCTTTTTGTAATTTATCCATTTTTCCAATTTAAATCCCCTTTATACAATAAAACACCCATTTTTCCTATTCATTCTCTTCTTCACCAACGGGAAAGGGAAGAGCTCTCTACCAAGCTACTATTCCATCCCATTTCTCATCCATTTCAACTCCATTTTGAAAGGTAATGACGTTTTTGACTTCCCCTCAACTCCCTCTCTTTAAAAGTACCATTTATTTTGATTTCCATGGAAGTTTTGGAAAATGGGATTTTGAAAGATTTTGATTAAAAATGAGATCTTTATGTTGTTAAGTGAAGTGTTTTGATTTAATATGTTTAGTTATGATGTATAGAGGTCAAAGGGTATAACATATGTGAATTTTGAATGATTTTGAGCAATTTTCGGATTTGGGTAAACATGGGGTTTTTGGAGGGTTTTGGGTGAGTTTTGGGGGTTGTTTTAGGTGGGTTTTGATAGGCTTTTGATAGTACTATGGATAGGGGTTGAATTGGGATCATTTGTGAGTGTTATGGAAGTTGGAAACATGATTTTTGGACATGGTTTTGGGGTTGTCCGAGTTGGTGAAAATGGGATTTGTTCATGCTTGCAACATGGTAATTTGTGGTTGAATTGTATTCCGGGTTAGTTCCGACGATGAGTTATTGATTGTGGATGTTTTGTTTGTGTTTGGGATTGATTAGAATCGAGTTTGGGCATCGGTGAAGCATCAGAAGTAAATCCGTGAAATTGAAGGTGGTCGCTTGCTTGGTGTTTAAGCTTGGGAGCTTAGATGAGTGGTTAATTGTTTTATATGGTTTTAAAATGGTTGGTTCGAGTATATGGACTAGGTTGGGCTTAGTAGACCCACCTAGAGTTAGGATTAGGGTGGTAGCCTAATCCTAAACTTGATCTAGAGCCTTTGGATGAACTCATATATGTGGATGTGTATGTCTCGTATGAAATGTGATATGAATGCTTATGTATATTGTGTTATACATGTGAGATGAGGCATGATTTGTGATGCTTGAGACATGCATGTTAATGGTTCATGATTGTGTTCATGGTGAGTACGTGCTAAGCACGGAATTGATTTGGAATGAGTAAAATGTTGGCACTAGTATGCTTGAGTACAAATGATCGATCATTAGGATGTTAGTGTGTACACATGAGTCAAAAGTCGTGCGTGGCCTTGGTGGTGTTGAGTCACCAAGGAGGAGTACGAGTTCGCCCGGAAATTATATTTACATATAGTCGATGATAAGTGGAATCACATCGACGGGGCGTGAGGATGAGTGGAATCCCCTCCGCGAGACCGATGATGAGTGTAATCCCATCGTGAGGTAATGTGGTTGTTGGATGTGAGTTCCAACGTGTTTATCCGCGTATTCGGGTCATAGCTAGGTGCCAATGTTGATTGATATGTGTATCAATGTGTTGTGATGTATGATCCTTGTTTGGATGTTTAAATGTGATTACATGTGTTTGAGTAATTTAGCTCATGATCATGGCATTTAATTGAGTATTGCTCATGCATCTTTATCTTGTGGCTTTTGTGGATCCTTGGTAAATATGTGTTTTGCCTTGGCTAGATCGTGCTTGGACCCTGCAATGTTGAGGTTTGTTTTTAAGAGCTTACCCTCACTAAGCATCATTGCTTACGCTCTCTTTGTTCAACATTGCAGATCCTTAGTTCGCGGGTTGCTTGAGCAAGTGGAGGGCCTCCATGTGTGGTTGTTGGCTTGAGTACATCAAGTATGAACTTTTAAATGTTGAACATGTAATAGTTAAGCAATGGGACATGTGTTATTTTGATGGATGATTGTTGGTTGTTTAGGAGCTTGCTTAGACTCCGTGTTATCTTGCTTTTGTATGGCTTGTGATGCCATGTTCGATTTGTAATCCATGCCTAAATTGCTTACCATGAATGTTGGTTATGTGCTTTTAAGGTTTCCTTTGTGTTTGAACTTTGAAGTATGAGACTTGAATGCTTAAATGTCATCATTGATTCAATTGCATGATTTCCTTAATGAATGTATATGTTGGGTGCTTGTATGGTTAAATATTGATCTGTAAATGTTGTATGAATGTTTGTTGGGGTTTAGGGAAGTCCAAAAATGCATTTAGGTTCGAGTCTTGTTCGTTTTTGTTGAGTTTGGGAGTGTTGCAGTGCAGGGCGTATCGATACGCCTGAGGGCCGTATCGATACACTATTGCCTCCAGGGCTCAAATTTGGCTGGGTGTATCGATACACGGGGGTGTATCGATACGGTTTTTGGTCACTGGAATTTTGAGAAATTGGGGAGTTTTTGGAGTATCGATACGGGGTTGGGGCGTATCGGTACAGGTTTATCTCGTTGACCACGAGATGTTGACTGAAGAGGGCGTATCGATACGCTCAAGGGCTGTATCGATACGGTCTTCTTCGAGTTAACTGTCTGGGTTGACCAAGTCAATGCGTATCGATACTCTTGATTGGTGTATCGATACGGCCTGTCCTGTAAGCTTAAAATAGACTATTTATGCATGGCCGTGATTCGAATGTGATTCCCTTTGAGTGTTTCCGCTGTCGTGATCACTTAGGATTTAACAATCCTCTAGACAAGATTAAAATGAAAGAAAAAAAAATTAGGGTTGCTAACCGAGGGGGAACCTTAACGGGTTTCGCTTCGGTTTTCCCCGTGTGGCTCACTCGGACCGGTCATCCGGCCAGACCGGGACGAGTGGGTTACAGTTACTAGCCGTTGGGATTGGATTAGAGCCGTTGGAGCCTTTATTTCCCATCATAAATGCAGTTCTGCAACTTGGCGTATCGATACCCTTCAAACCGTATCGATACGGTCCCGATAAGGAATTAGTCGTTGGGCTTCTTCAGCTGATGTGTATCGATACGCTTACCTAGCGTATCAGTACGGTCCTGCAAATTAAAGACCGTTGGGGTAGTTAGGTGTATCGGTACGCGATACACCTGTATCGGTACACGACTAGTCGTTGGGCTATTTCAAAACACACCGTATCGATACGGCTAAGCGTATCGGTACGGGTTTTGGCTACTGGAAAATTCAGGTAGTTGAAACCCTAAGGCGTATCGGTACGGTCCGAGACCCTATCGGTACGGGCATTTGAAAAGGCTGGTTTTGACTACTTTAAATGTCATTTAAATCGTTCCAAAGCCTTGTAAAACCCTTAAACATATTTTCAAGTTGTTTTTGACTAAAAACCTATTTTAAATTCTTTTCAATTTAGTCCAAAACATTTTTCAAATATTATATCAAAACACTTAGTTCTACAAGAGGTCTAGCCACATATTAACAACCTTGAAAAGTATGGAAGAAACCCCAAGAACTTAAATCCCTTCAAAAATTCATTCATGAAGAATTCACCTTTAAACCTCAAGAGTATACTTTTCTTGAAGCTCTTGATGGGGAGATTAACATACTTGAATCTTGGACCTTGGGTAGAAGATTTGGTGTATAAAGTTATCTCATTTAATCTAAAATGGACATGAGTGTTTTAGAGAAAAGATGAAGAAAAGGTGTTGGGTGGTGATCTTACCAAGGTTTTCTCGTCCCCACCCTTAAAACCCCATGTGATAGCCAATACAAAAAGGGGATGACCAGCCTTTCTCTTTAAAAGGGGTATAATTACCCTATAAAACCTCATACTTTCACCCTTGTCCCAAAATGGTATCTTTCCAAGCACAAATGACTCAATCTTCATTCAATATGGCCCAAACTTGGCCCAAAGAGTCCAATCACCAAATCTAACACGATTATCCATAACTTGGGTTAACGACCAACATTGACTCGAAAATTTAGATTGTTATAGCATTACATCTATCCCACTGCGATCTTGAATTTTCAGAAACTTATTCCCTCAAACACGTACCATCAACAAAGCCAACTTTATTTTTTGCTAACTAAGCGATGCTCATTGATTTGCTCCACAAGTTGTAGTTCTCTATTCCCGCTAGCTGATGGAAACAAGAAGTGTACCAGGCGTATCATATAGGTGTAAAAACAAAGGATAATTTGAGTCTATCATTGTTTCTATTCTTTGAAAACCAGTGTAATGACAAAAGACAATGATCATAAAAGAATTAAAGTTCTTGAAACCTTAATTGGACCCTCTAACCGATCTTGAGTGTTAAAATATTGTCGGAATCACGATCACTGGTAGCTCTGATATCATGTTGACGTTGGTCGTCACACCAACAGAGATGATTGAAGATGATCAAGTTGAACAGAAAAGATAAGAAACTAGAAGAAAGAGTGTGATGGAAAACTAAGTATAATCTTATTTTTATTGAAGAAGGTATCTCTTTGTACGTAAGCAATGTGATATATATATATATACAATAAGCATAACTAACAAAAACTAATAACAGCTTTAATCAACCCTTAACAGCTAACAAACTAACTTTAATAGCTGCTTAACAGCTAACAAACTAATTTTGTATGGGTTCGAATCTCGGTATGAGAATGTAATACCTTACTATTTAATAAAAAAGGTATCCACTACTAATAATAAATTAATGACTAATCATTTTACTGTACGTGCTCTCACTAAGAGGTAAAATTTAAATATTAATAAAATATTGAATTGATGGCAACAAAATTAAGAAATTGAGCTCTTTGAGGTTCTGGTTTAAGTCTCACCTAATGTAAATTATATATTATATTTTTTGTATTTATTATGACTTGAGTAAGTATATTTTAATTAGTAGTTTTTTTATTGAAAAAGAGGAACTATTATCAAAAGCCTCGTTAAAAACTTTCATAACCCTAAACAGCGGAAAAGAGTACTCCTGGTAATAGGTACAATAAATAAAAACTCACATCAAGCTCAGAGACCACATACAAAATAAGACAAACGAACAAGCATCGGGATATGCCCTAATCAACAATAACAAGCAGATACATTGTCTTGGGGGACTAGGAAATGTGATTTCCCCTATAGCCTGCCCTTTTGACATCCTTGCCAAAGCATCGGCAACCTGATTGGCCACACGATAATTCACTATAATTTCTTTTTACTTAAATTCACTATAATTTTTTCATATGTGAAATTAATACTTGAAATTGGGATTATACTTGTAATTCTAATTTTAAGAAAGTAATATGAATAAAAATATGTAAAATGTAAATTTAAAATAAATAAATAATAATCTAATCTTAATACTAACCCTTAAAAAATTGAAAAATTCTACAACGCTCGACGAGTACCGCTGAGCACCACTAACGATGAGCAGCGTTGAGCACCATTAAATTAATTTATAAAGATTAAATATCTAAATGACTCAATGTATAATTATAACTTATTTAAAAAATTAAAGGTAAATTATTTAAAATAAAATATTAATTAAATTAATTTCCATATATAAAATATTTTTTAATCTTTTTTTAAAAATAATTGGATCAAATATCAACTTTAGTCAATTTAAAAAATAAAAACCCTAAACTATAAACTTGAAATCCGAAACCCCAAACTTGAAACCATAAACTATAAACCATAAACCCCAAATCCTAAATTTGAATATTGAGTTTAGAGTTTAGAGTTTATAGTTTTGGGTTTCATGTTTTGGTTTTTGGGTTTAGGGTTCAGAGTTTAGGGGTTTATGTTTAAGGTTTAGTGGTTGGTATTTGATCCAATTATTATTTTTTTAAAAATATTAATAAAAATTATATATAGAGAAATAATTTAATTAATATTATATGTTTAAATAATTTATAATTATATGTTTAAATAATTTATAATTATATGTTTAGTCCTTGAGATTTTAAATCTTTATTAATTAGTTTAATGGTGCTCAACGGTGCTCATCGTTAGTGGTGCTCAGCGGTACTCGTCGAGCGTGGTAGACTCATCTAAATTGAAAAATTCTACAACGCTCGCTGAGCACCACTAACGCTGAGCACCATTAAATTAATTTATAAAGATTAAAAATCTAAAAGACTCAATGTATAATTATAAATTATTTAAAAATTTAAAGGAAAATTATTTAAAATAAAATATTAATTAAATTAATTTTCATATATAAAATATTTTTTAATCTTTTTTTAAATAATTGATGCTCAGCTTTGCTCATCGTTAGTGGTGCTCAACGGTACTCGTCGAGCGTGGTAGACTCATCTTTAAAAAAATTCATTAACGAAGATGAGAATCATATAAGAGGAAATAAGTATTTTATAATTGTTCAATTAATATTCTAATCTTAATCCTATATTTATTTTGATCTAACACTTAAAGAAATATAAAATTATAGGTTTTACACTAAATATAAATGAATTATACAAAACTTTATGAGTTATGTAAATCTACCTGTTGCTGGAAATTAGGCTTTAAAGTTAAATATTATCTTAAGTTTTAAGTCAAAACATGGAATATGCTCCTGGAGTATAAAAAAAAGGTACGCTGAATTAAAGGAATCAAACAAAAGTGTTTTTTTTTTTACTGTGCGTTTGTTTATTTAAATTGTACATTATTTCGGTTCGTAAGAGTTGGTAATTTAAACTTTAAATTCATATCGATCGAATTATAGTGTATTGATGGGAAATATATATATATATATATATATATATATATATATTTGGAAAAAAGTTAATTATAATCCTAATACTACCTGGAAGGAAAAGGAGGGGAAAAATAGACTCTAAGGGAAGGAAGATAGTGTTCCTACTATGCTTAGAACTAGGGGTGTGCAAAAAAACCGAATAACCGAAACCGATTCCGAAACCCGAAAAAACCGAACCGAAAAATTGGTTAACCGAACCGAAAAATTCGGTTTCGGTTTGGATTTTTATTTTTTTAAAAGAAACCGGTTCGGTTACGGTTTACGGTTTTGGGATAAACCGGGTAACCGAACCGACCGATTATATAATATATATTATTATATTATATGCTATTTTATTATTTTATATTAAAAAAATAAATTTTATTTTATTTTCTCATTCCCCAAAAGTAAAACCATAATTTTATTTTATCAAGTTTAAGTGTTTAACTTGCTAGTATTAGAAAAGATAATAATATCATGTGTCGATTTTAAAAAGTATGTACTTTTTTTAACATATTATTAAAATTTATATTTTTAATAAACAAAATAAAAAACCGTTACCCGAACCGAACCGAACCGAATTTTTAGGTTAACCGACTAAACGGTTAACCGGTTGAATGGATACGGTTTAGGGTCGAGAATTTAGTGACCCGAACTTATCGGTTAACCGAAATGATTTGCTAATGGTTAACCGAACCCGGTTTTGCACACCCCTACTTAGAACTCATGACATGCACCTTGGCCAAGGCCAAATGTACTTGCTCGATAGGAAATATTATTTTAATTTTACTTTACGTAAGATTCTAAGATCGACTTCAAACAGAATCCATCAAGTAGTTCCAGTAAAAAGAGAATGTTTGTGATCTGAATTCTAGCAGTTTATTTACGTATGTGCAGAATATTAAAAAAATAAAATTAATAAATATATATTATCTTGTAATCACACTAGAAAAATAAAAAATCTACCCAAACAATTTTTTCTTTTATTAGGAAAAAACCCTTTAAATTCATGGATAATTGTAGACAGTTTTTCACTGGGTTCAAGTGGTTTTAATTTTTCATGTTCTTTTTCAAACCCAATTAACGTTTCCAAATTGCTAACCTTGCGAGTGTTACAAAGCTTTCAACTCTTTTTTAGAAAAAAACATTGACTGACACCATATATTTTATGCCACAAACATGTAATGTGCTTTTTAGTGAAGACTAAGATATAAATTTAATCCAAATTTATTATTACGAGATAGTCAAATTATTTAATTTTAGTCACATTTAGTGTATAAAGTTTTGAGTTAAAATAATAAATTTATTAATTTTTGAGTTTTGATCAATTAAATTTACTAATTTAATTGTTTGATAAATAATAGATTGCAACAACAGATTGAACTAAATCTTCTGAAACTAAATAATATGCTCCTAACAAAGTTTTGTCTTTAGAGTATTAAATATAGTGGTTGTAAAGATACTTTTATCTTTGACAATTTAGTTGTATTTAAATAACGCAAAAAAACTTTTAAAGTAAATCATATTCTTAATTATAATTTAAATAATTATTTTTCCTTCAAATATATGATATTAATACATTATGCATTTGCTTCAAATATCATTTAAATTTAATAATTAATCAAGTTATATAAATAAGATAATTAATGAACAAAAAATAATATATAAATTATTTTTAAATTAAATATCGAAATTTGAACTCATATAAAATGAGATAATATAAATATCTTTAGTCACTAAATCTATTAGTTAATCTCAATCAAATATGATTCTCTTAATTCCAAATAACATAACTCAGAACATATAAAAGATGAAGGCCTTTAATTTTTTTTATCAAATTCAATCAATTGATTGAAAAGATAATAAATTTATTAAGTTAACGTCAATTAAAATTTTCCAAGATGTGGTATTAAAACTTTCTTTATCAAAGTAAATAATCTTAACTATTCAATTTTATAATATATGATAAAAAGAGTTAAATTATGATTTTTATTTTTATATTACATTAAAGTATACTGATTATATTTTATATTTAAAGATAGCTTGTGTGTTTCGTTCTTGTTATATTATCGTGTTGTACATTTTTTCTGATAAGAAAGGAGTATCGTTATCATGTGTCTCATTAAAAAATCTCCCTAAACTTAATGGTGGAAAAAGAGTGCACATGATAAGATATACAAAACACATGAGGATTACATCCTAGGAGGAACTAAGTCCTTGCGTAATAGATCAACAACAAAATTCAGAACAGAATCCAGGAGAACTAAGTCGAGATTCGAGAGACTTGCACGTTTTGCCAAAGCATCTGCAACTTGATTGCACTTACTAGGGATAGCACGAATCGATATCCGACAATCTCTCTGGATCACATCCTGGATAGCACGAGTGATAGCGAGAGCAAAATCATCACGCTCTACCTGATGAATAAGCTTGATAGCTTGAGCATTATAGGATTCTACCTCTAAACTCCGAAAACCTAGATCCCACGCAATAACAAGGCCCAGGAAAATACTCCATAACTCGGCTTCCACGACTGAGCAGCAGCCAATAAATTTAGTAAAACCATGCAGCCAGGAACCATAATGATCCCTAATTACCCCACCACACCGAGCTTTCCCATCATGAGTCGAGCACGAGGCGTCGACATTTAGCTTCACCCGATCGACAGACGGCGTCAACCAACGAGCTACAGGCGTCACCGATGAAGGCCCAACCTGCCTTCGACATTTAGTTTCGAGCGATAGCCGAGTTGCGTTCGCAAGCCAAAAACTTCGTTCAATGATAGAACCCCAATTATCAATTTCGGCACCAAAGGAAATGGCATTTCTTCTACACCAAATGTTCCAAACCACCGCGACAAACAATAGGTTCCAGTCTCCTTCTCTTGCGCCAAACGAAGCATTCTCCTATAAATTGGCCTCAAACCACTACAGCGGTGAAAGGTCAAAGAACTCAGCAATCTTGGACGCCCAAATCAGCCGAAACCAGACCGGTTGGATAGCTAGACAAGAGCGCAACAGGTGCTCAAGAGATTCGTCCTGACCGTGGCAAATTAGACATCGCAAGTCGGTCGTAAAATGACGACGACCACGTTCAACGTTGGCCATTAGTTTCTCCCGACATGCAAGCCACGTGAAAAACTTAATCTTTTGCAAACCGCGAAACTTGTGGATTAGTGCCCAAACACGCTCCTGGTTACCCGTGATGATGCCGAGCTGCAGCGCATACATTGACTTTATAGAGAAACGATGATCCGAGGTGAGACCCCACCCAATTACATCACCTGGATAAGTCGAACACGGAGGCTTCATCGCAGCCAAACGCGGCATGACATTCAGCGGCAGCAAATGCTGCAAATCGTCCCAACGCCATTCCCTAAAATTATCTACCATACGTGCAACCGGTATATGGGGAAGTTGCAATCGAAACGAATGAGAAATATGTGTCGACAATATCCAGTATCCGGAACCCAATTATCAAACCAAAAGTCGGTGCATAGGACATTGCCAATAGACGAAGAGAGATTAGTTTTAACATCATCCCAAACTAGAGTCAGTGCCTTCCATAGTCGGGAACCGGAACGTTGTACGGGGAGCACTGGATCATTGATGTCCCATTTATATTTGGCGCGCAAAAAATGCACCCATAATGCTTCCTTTTTAGCGACAAGAAAGAGCTAATTTCATCACAAAAGTCTCATTCATGAATTGCATTTTGCGGAAACTCAAGCCACCATGGGAAATCGGTTTAACAATCTTTATTTGTATAGACGTGTTGTATATTTTTCTATTTTAGATTTTTGAATTTTTTTAATGAGACACGCAATAATATTTATTTATATATTTTTTGTATTTAGTAAAAGTCATACTTATAGATAATAAAAAAGGTAATTTTGATGAGTGTCATTAGATACTGATGACTATTTTTTTTAACAATCTTTAAGAAAAAAATATTTATTCATTAGTATTACATTAAATAGCTCCACAATTATAATACCAGAATTCATTATACAAATTACACCGATTACATTTCGATAAATATATTCTTTCAAGTAAATGGATACAAGAGAAAGTTACATCTATGTTATATTTTTCTTTGATTTATCATGTATACAATATAATTATATTTCCAAATTTAAATATCTACTAGTCTCTTTCATAAATAGATACTTTTACAAAATAATTTATAACCATTATATGAAAAAATTATGAAATGTTAATTTTAATTATCGTAAAAAAGTGATTACATAAAGAAAAGTAGAGCACCGTCTTTAAGTATAAATAATATATAATAAAATATGATATTTATATAGTTATCAAAATTTGCTTCGATAAGTATTTAATATCATCTAATTTATAGGTAAGTTTAATATATGAATGACGATAATAATTTGACCCCTTTTTTATATATCACGAGGTTATGTTTCAAATTATTTATTTTTACATTAAAAAGTTTTTATATTTTCAAATGAATAAAATTAATTAAATTAAATTTTAGTTTTTTATTTTTTATACTTGTTAAAATTATTTATAACTTAAATTGATTTTTTATTATTTTTTGTTTTTTATTATTTTGATTTTTTATTAATTTTTAAAGGGAAATAAAGTTTAACCAATAAGATGTTGGCCTTATTTGGTTGTAACGCCCGGGTTTATGGGGCTAGGTGAAAATAATATTTTAGTATTATCTCGGGTTTCGATTCTAATATTTTATTTAATAAAGTAATGGTTTGGGCCTCGGGTTTTAAGATTTGGACCAATTTTAAATTGAGCCCAAAAGCCATGGATGGCACCTATTGTGGTTTCCCTTTTTCTCTAAGGGCATTTTGGTCTTTGAACATTAAATTTAAACAATTATAAAATAAAGGATGATTCATCATCTTCTTCCTCTCCCTTCCATTTCATTCCAACGCCAAAAACATCTCTCCCTTTACAAATACTATTTCATCTCCTTTCTCCCTCGTTTTGGCTCGGTTTTGAAAGGTAATTACGTTTTTGACTTGCTCTCAACTTCCTCTCTTCAAAAGTACAAGTAGTTTTCATTTTCATCCATGTTTTAGAATTTGGATTTTTGGGAGATTTGAATAGAAATGGTAGTTTTATGGTGTTTAACTTGAGATTTTGATTTAACAGTGATAGATATGAAGTTTATGAACCAAACGGTTCAATATATATGATTTTTAAAGAGTTTTGTTAAGTTTCCCGATTTTGTGTTTTGGAGGGTTTTTAGGAGGGTTTTTAGTTGAGTTTTAAGTGTGGTTTGTGTTGGAAATTGAGGGTTGATGTTAGGGTATTGGTTGGGGGTCGTTTTGGAAGCATTTGGAAGTATTAAATGTGTTGGAATCATCGGTTTTGGACTGTACTAAAGGGCTGCTCGGGAATGGCTTTTTGGTGGTTGTTCTTGGTTTGAAAAACAAGTGGTTGATGTTTGAATTTCATTCCGGGTTTGCTACGTTGTGTTGTGGACTGATTTGAGGTTAATTTACTTGTGTTGAGATGATTAGGAGCAAGGAATTGCGTTGGTAAAGTCTCGGGATCGATATCGGAAGTCATGGAGGCTTGAGTCGGCTTTGCTTGAATTGCTTAAGGAAGTGAGGTGAGTGGTTAATGTTTTAAATTGATTTCAAAAGTTGGTTTAAGCATGTGGATGTGAAAATGTTTTCAAGTATCGTTTTGGTTCAAAGTTGGTTTTGAAGAGTTTTGTTTGGGCTTGAAAAGTCAAGTTTAAATTCAAGAGTAAGTTGTTGTGAATTGCCTCTTTAATTTCCTCTTTTACTGTTTGTTTTCATTACTTATGTGTGATGGTAATTATGGTGTTGTTTATATGCCTTGTAAGATAAGTGTAAGTTGGTGCAGGTTGTGCACGGAAATGGTGAGTAAGACCATTTGTGTTTGTTAAGGTTGATTGTAGCAATTTGGTGCCTAGTTGTGGATTTTGTTGCAGCTTGTGTGGTTGTGCATGATATAGTGAGTACATGTTGTGTGATGGTGATTTGTGTGTTGTGTTACATGGTTGTCGTTGCTCTGGTGATGTGTAGTCCCGCCGGTAGCAAAAGTATAAGACTCTGGTGATGTGTAGTCCCACCGGTAGTCACTGGTTGGGTATTCCTTTGATGTGTAGTCACATTGGAAACCCACTAGTTGAAACGGTGATGTGTAGTCCCACCGTACTTGTATGCTGGTTGTGTTTGTGTAAATTACGTGTGTTGTCGTTGCTCCGGTGATGTGTAGTCCCACCGGTAATGATTAGTGGGATAGTACTTTGATGTGTAGTCCCATTGGAAATCCACTAGTTAAAACGGTGATGTGTAGTCCCACCGTATGTGTAAGTTTGGTTATGTTTGTGCATGCCATGAAGTGAAATGTCTATGTTGTTGACCTTTGGTTGAACTTGTATGTTAGTAAATGGATTAGGTTGTTGGATGACTTGTATGTGTCGGCCTTTACTTTTAAAGGAAGCTTTGAACTCTGCATTGTTGTTGTTATGTTTTAGAGCTCTGCTCACTAAGCTTTATGCTTACGCTCTCCTTTTTCCGACAATGCAGATCTTTAGCTTGGAGTTAGCAAGGAGCAGGAAAAGGGCGTCCAAGCGTGTGGTAGTTTGCTCAAGTATAGTTTATTAAATAATGTAGTAGTCTAGCAATGGGAAATGCTACGTGTTTTAGGAGCTTGTATCTAGACTCCTTTGTGTTGGCTTTATGTTGTTAATGCCTCATGTTGATGGATTTGTAAACCATGTTTATGTTGATGCCTAAGTGTTTGTTTGGGAGGCTTATAGCCAGTCCTTGGATGTTTGTGTTGCTTTGGTATTTGGATGTCATGTGTGGCTTGTAAAATCATGTTTAGATTGCCTTATATGAATGTTTTATGTTTGTTTGCTAAGGCATGAAACTCATGTATGCTTTGTATGCCATCTTTGAATGATTACGCGGATTCTTTGGTTGAATGATGTTCGTCCATGTTGGGTGCCTTGTATGACTAGATTTTAGTTAATAGAGGTGGTAGGAATGCTTGGGTGTGTCTAGGAAGGTTTTGTTATACATCTAGAGTGTGAGTCTTATGTGTTTTTGCTGAAATTAGAGTATTGCAAAGCAGGGCGTATCGATACGCTCAAGGGTGTATCGATACGTTCTTGCCTGCAGAACTCAGTTTTGGCTGGGCGTATCGATACACTAGGGTGTATCGATACGGTATCAGCTCTCTAGAATTCAAGTCAGGCTGAGCGTATCGATACACAAGGGTGTATCGATACGGTCCCAACTCTCTGAAATTCAGAGGAGTTGGTGGGTTTAGGTCGTATCGATACGGGGTTGTAGCGTATCGGTACGGTTCCATTTCGTTGACCTCGAAATGTTGACCGAGAAGGGCGTATCGATACTCTCAAGAGTGTATCGATACGGTCTTCCCTGAGTTGACTGAGAGGGTTGACTTTGGTCAAGGCGTATCGATACCCTAGGTAGGTGTATCGATACGTCCTGCTTAAAAAGGAAAATTTGGTTGTTTAATTGCATGTCTTGTGGGTTTCGTATCCGTGTTTGTTCGCTGCGTGTCCTATCGCATAGGATTTATTAAAGGCATCTAGAAAACTAAAAAAAAAAAAATAGGGTTGCTAACCGAGGGGGAACCTTAACGGGTTTCGCTTCGGTTTTCCCCGTATGGCCCACTCGGATCGGTCATCCGTCCAGACCGGGACGAGGGGGTTACATTTAGTGGTATCAGAGCCTAAGGTTACCGAGACCTTGGGCAGGTAAGTGAGGTAAGTTTGATGTGTTATGTTGTTGTTATGTCCCAGTGAATGTTTTGCCATGTATGCTTGATGTTTGCTTGTTAGTACGGTGTTTGAAAGCATGTGTAAGCTTGATGGGTGTGTTGAGGCGTAGTGTCGAGTTCCCATTGCTACTATTACTTATTTGAAAAGATTTTTGTAAAGGAGTATACTTGAGCACCTTGGACCCTTGCTCTTGCTAACCCTGAATATTTTGTTTGTGTGTTTTGTTTATTATTGTATTGTTGTCTTTGGGAAGTTTGAGGCCGAGGTGTAGGCCTGGAGTTTGTAATCATGAATCTGAGATTTTAGAGGATGTGAATGATGAGTGAGTTCATCGCTTTAGTTCAGGGCAGTACGACAGTACCAGAGTTAGAGGTACAGTTTGTTTGTTTGGGTCAGCGTGCCTTTGAGCTGGTTTCTGTTGAGAGAGAGCAATGTGACCGATCTTGATATGAGTTGGTAATAGAAGTGAAGACCTATGAGTTGGCTTTGGAATGATGTCGATGTTATAGCAAGTAATTCCTCGATACAGTCAATGGGCTTGTTTTTCTGATTAATTCTGGATCTACGTGACCGTGTAGTTGGAGTGAGCATGCGAAGTTGTTGAATCTACATTGTGAGGTACTAGAGGTAGGTGTTGGTATTGCTCGCTCCTTCGGGGATACAGTCGTGGTCAGAAAGATTTACAAGGAGTGTCCGTTGATGGTTTAGTGGCACGTGTTTTCAGTTGGTGCGATGGAATTGTTTTTTTTCGGTTTTGATGTGAAGTTGTGCATGGATTGGCTTGTAGAACATAGAGTTAGGGTAGGCTTTGAGACAAATGGAAGTTTTCTTAAAGCTTACGGATGACTATGAGATTGTAATGGTAGGTGGGAATGTGGATTTCGTATCGAATGTTGACCCAGCCTTAGAGGTCAAAGATTGATTGAGTTTGGTTGACAGGTTTGCCTAAAAGATGTGATGGATTTAATTTTTGAGTGAGGATTAGACCGCAGAATGTTAGAATAGTTGATGTTTTCCTAAAGGTGTTGGCAAGAATTACTCGATTTGTCTCTTGTTAGGGAAGAAGAGTTTGTTATTGATACCGTCTCCAAGTTTGCTCCTGTTTTGTTTGCTTTGTATCTCGTGATTCTCGACCGACTTGAGAGAGTGTTGAAGAATCAACTTCGAGATTTGTTAGACCTTAGATTCGTTTGGCTTAGTACATTATCATAGGGTGTGACAGTGTAACTTGTGAAGAAGAGTGATGACACTACGAGAATGTGTTTAGATTGCAGACAGTTGAGATAATTGACAGTGAGTAGTTAGTATCCGTTTCCAAACGTCAGTGATTTGTTGATCAGTTGAGGGGTGTTTCAGTCTTTACAAGATTAATTTGAGATCTGATTACTACCAGTTGATAGTGAGAGAGGTTGATGTCCCGAATGAAGCTTTCGGAGCAGATGTGATCTCTTAGAGTTTTGGGTTATGTCGTTTGTTTGACTAATGTGTTAATTACTCTTATAGAGATGTTGAGCAGAATGTTTTCCTAAGTCCTTGATCAGTTTGTGGTACTTCTCTTGGATGATACGTGGGAATATTCACGTACTGAAGAAGACCATGTCAAGCCTTGAAGTTAAAGTTGTGGATCCTTTTTAGAGAATCAATTGTATGCCAAGTTGAGCAAGTGTGGACTCTGAGTCGAGGAAGATGTTCCCCTAGGTCATGTAGATCAGTCGAATATATTAGTGCAAACCCAAGTGGGCAGAAGGAGATGTGAGTTGGAAGAAATTAAAGACTGTGACATGTATCTATAGTTCCTAGGTCTAGCGTTGTTACTATCGAAGGTTTGTAAATGATCTTTTGAAGATAGCTGCCCCTTTGACAGATTGCTACAGAAGAACGTTCAGTTTGTGTGTTAGATACGAGACGTTGAGCCTTTAGAAACTGAAAGAAACTTCGCAGAGAATTGACGTAGTGACCGATGTTCCGAGTTAAATTGTTGTTAGATTAGTAGCCGAGTTGCGAGTTGTGTTTGCCGGATTCAGTTTATCATTGATAGTGGTTCTGTGGTCGAGTTTCATGTTATGCCTGCTCTGAGTCAGATACTTAGAGAGAAACAGTTGTAAGACAGGTTCTTGGCACCTCACGTGCAAGACGTATCAGAAAGAAAACCTTCAGAATACAGTTCAGAGACGATGGAGTTTGTATTTTTAGAGACAGAATAGTTGTGCCGATAGTCATAGTGTTTTGAGAGGTATTGTTTTGGCCGAAGTACACGGCAGTTCTTTTGTATTGCATCAGAGTAGTATGAAGACATATTGTGGGTTGAAGATGAGTACTTCTAGATCGAGTTGATGGATGATGTGGTTCAGTATGAAGGTAAGTGTGTAATTTGCCAGCGTGTCAAGACCGAGCTGCAGTTTTCTTCTAGTTTGTTACATCCGTGGGAGATCCGTACTGAAAGTGGGTAATAGATTCGAGAGGTCTTGTGTCTGATTCGCCTTCGATTTTCCTCAGTGAGAACTTAGTTGAGTAATCAGTGCTAGTTGCACTGTATGTGGTCCTTTATACATGTTCAAGCTACTTGTACCTTGTGTAAGATGGCGGAGTTGTGCCTTAGCAAGAGTGTGAGTTGTACAGTGTCTTGTATTTGATAGTGGCCAGTAGAGATTCGAAATTTCAACTAGATTTTTGAAGACGCCTACATTAGTGTTTGGTTACCTGTTGGAGTCAGATAATCAGTCAGAGAAAGTTATGAGTCAAGTGTTCAAACAATGCTGTATGAGTTTGTGAATCGGGCTAATCCGGTTGTTTGTTTGTTGCAGTTACCACCATAGTTAGAAGGAAGTATGTAATGTGTTCTGTGTATCTATGATTCAGAAGTGTGAGTCAGTTTTGTCCCGTGTTATGTTGTTGAAGAGAATGAGTTGAATTTAAAATGGTCATGCATTGAAGGAACCGTTGAGATCTTGACATCAGATAGCTAATGTTGTGTGGTGGGTCTACCGAGTTGGAGAGTATGTTGTAGTAAGAAAGAAAGTGTGGAGGAGCATGTGTTAGTGACTCTTCCTGTCTAATAAATTTCGGGGACGAAATTCCTTAAGTGGGGGAGAGTTGTAACGCCCGGGTTTAGGGGCTAGGTGAAAATAATATTTTAGTATTGTCTCGGGTTTCGATTCTAATATTTTATTTAATAAAGTAATGGTTTGGGCCTCGGGTTTTAAGATTTGGACCAATTTTAAATTGAGCCCAAAAGCCATGGATGGCACCTATTGTGGTTTCCCTTTTTCTCTAAGGGCATTTTGGTCTTTGAACATTAAATTTAAACAATTATAAAATAAAGGATGATTCATCATCTTCTTCCTCTCCCTTCCATTTCATTCCAACGCCAAAAACATCTCTCCCTTTACAAATACTATTTCATCTCCTTTCTCCCTCGTTTTGGCTCGGTTTTGAAAGGTAATTACGTTTTTGACTTCCTCGCAACTTCCTCTCTTCAAAAGTACAAGTAGTTTTCATTTTCATCCATGTTTTAGAATTTGGATTTTTGGGAGATTTGAATAGAAATGGTAGTTTTATGGTGTTTAACTTGAGATTTTGATTTAACAGTGATAGATATGAAGTTTATGAACTAAACGGTTCAATATATATGATTTTTAAAGAGTTTTGTTAAGTTTCCCGATTTTGTGTTTTGGAGGGTTTTTAGGAGGGTTTTTAGTTGAGTTTTGAGTGTGGTTTGTGTTGGAAATTGAGGGTTGATGTTAGGGTATTGGTTGGGGGTCGTATTGGAAGCATTTGGAAGTGTTAAATGTGTTGGAATCATCGGTTTTGGACTGTACTAAAGGGCTGCTCGGGAATGGCTTTTTGGTGGTTGTTCTTGGTTTGAAAAACAAGTGGTTGATGTTTGAATTTCATTCCGGGTTTGCTACGTTGTGTTGTGGACTGATTTGAGGTTAATTTACTTGTGTTGAGATGATTAGGAGCAAGGAATTGCGTTGGTAAAGTCTCGGGATCGATATCGGAAGTCATGGAGGCTTGAGTCGGCTTTGCTTGAATTGCTTAAGGAAGTGAGGTGAGTGGTTAATGTTTTAAATTGATTTCAAAAGTTGGTTTAAGCATGTGGATGTGAAAATGTTTTCAAGTATCGTTTTGGTTCAAAGTTGGTTTTGAAGAGTTTTGTTTGGGCTTGAAAAGTCAAGTTTAAATTCAAGAGTAAGTTGTTGTGAATTGCCTCTTTAATTTCCTCTTTTACTGTTTGTTTTCATTACTTATGTGTGATGGTAATTATGGTGTTGTTTATATGCCTTGTAAGATAAGTGTAAGTTGGTGCAGGTTGTGCACGGAAATGGTGAGTAAGACCATTTGTGTTTGTTAAGGTTGATTGTAGCAATTTGGTGCCTAGTTGTGGATTTTGTTGCAGCTTGTGTGGTTGTGCATGATATAGTGAGTACATGTTGTGTGATGGTGATTTGTGTGTTGTGTTGCATGGTTGTCGTTGCTCCGGTGATGTGTAGTCCCGCCGGTAGCAAAAGTATAAGACTCTGGTGATGTGTAGTCCCACCGGTAGTCACTGGTTGGGTATTCCTTTGATGTGTAGTCCTATTGGAAACCCACTAGTTGAAACGGTGATGTGTAGTCCCACCGTACTTGTATGCTGGTTGTGTTTGTGTAAATTACGTGTGTTGTCGTTGCTCCGGTGATGTGTAGTCCCACCGGTAGTGATTAGTGGGATAGTACTTTGATGTGTAGTCCCGTTGGAAATCCACTAGTTAAAACGGTGATGTGTAGTCCCACCATATGTGTAAGTTTGGTTATGTTTGTGCATGCCATGAAGTGAAATGTCTATGTTGTTGACCTTTGGTTGAACTTGTATGTTAGTAAATGGATTAGGTTGTTGGATGACTTGTATGTGTTGGCCTTTACTTTTAAAGGAAGCTTTGAACTCTGCATTGTTGTTGTTATGTTTTAGAGCTCTGCTCACTAAGCTTTATGCTTACGCTCTCCTTTTTCCGACAATGCAGATCTTTAGCTTGGAGTTAGCAAGGAGCAGGAAAAGGGCGTTCAAGCGTGTGGTAGTTTGCTCAAGTATGGTTTATTAAATAATGTAGTAGTCTAGCAATGGGAAATGCTACGTGTTTTAGGAGCTTGTATCTAGACTCCTTTGTGTTGGCTTTATGTTGTTAATGCCTCATGTTGATGGATTTGTAAACCATGTTTATGTTGATGCCTAAGTGTTTGTTTGGGAGGCTTATAGCCAGTCCTTGGATGTTTGTGTTGCTTTGGTATTTGGATGTCATGTGTGGCTTGTAAAATCATGTTTAGATTGCCTTATATGAATGTTTTATGTTTGTTTGCTAAGGCATGAAACTCATGTATGCTTTGTATGCCATCTTTGAATGATTACGCGGATTCTTTGGTTGAATGATGTTCGTCCATGTTGGGTGCCTTGTATGACTAGATTTTAGTTAATAGAGGTGGTAGGAATGCTTGGGTGTGTCTAGGAAGGTTTTGTTATACATCTAGAGTGTGAGTCTTATGTGTTTTTGCTGAAATTAGAGTATTGCAAAGCAGGGCGTATCGATACGCTCAAGGGTGTATCGATACGTTCTTGCCTGCAGAACTCAGTTTTGGTTGGGCGTATCGATACACTAGGGTGTATCGATACGGTATCAGCTCTCTGGAATTCAAGTCAGGCTGAGCGTATCGATACACAAGGGTGTATCGATACGGTCCCAACTCTCTGAAATTCAGAGAAGTTGGTGGGTTTAGGGCGTATCGATACGGGGTTGTAGCGTATCGGTACGGTTCCATTTCGTTGACCTCGAAATGTTGACCGAGAAGGGCGTATCGATACTCTCAAGAGTGTATCGATACGGTCTTCCCTGAGTTGACTGAGAGGGTTGACTTTGGTCAAGGCGTATCGATACCCTAGGTAGGTGTATCGATACGTCCTGCTTAAAAAGGAAAATTTGGTTGTTTAATTGCATGTCTTGTGGGTTTCGTATCCGTGTTTGTTCGCTGCGTGTCCTATCGCATAGGATTTATTAAAGGCATCTAGAAAACTAAAAAAAATAATAGGGTTGCTAACCGAGGGGGAACCTTAACGGGTTTCGCTTCGGTTTTCCCCGTGTGGCCCACTCGGATCGGTCATCCGTCCAGACCGGGACGAGGGGGTTACATTGGTAAAGAGAAGTTTGAATAAAAACTAGAGGTTTGAAGCATAATTAGAGGTTTGACTAGTCAAATCCGCTAATATTGTTGTTTGGTAAATAGCGGATTGAAAGAGCGGATTGAGGTGAAACCGCTAATTTTGAAAAAGCTCATAATAGGAACTTTTTGAGATTAGAGGTTTGATATTAGAGTTGTAAAGACTCTTTTACCCTTACCAATTACTAAAATCTCAAAATAACCTAAATTAAATATTTTCTCACCCTATTTATAAGCTAATCATATTTACTTTTTTTGCTTTTTATTATCACATATTTATATGTGTATTTAAATTTATTAATTAATTAAATTATATTAAAATAATTATATAAATAATAAATTAATATATAAATCATTTGAATATGTTTAGAAAAGTTATATTAAAAATAATTTTATAGATCTAATTAATAATAATTAGATACAAAATATTGATAACTAATAAATTATTCAAACAAGTATTGAATATAAACATGTCCTTATATGTCACTTTACTTGTTTAAATAATCTAACAGCTATCAAAGTTAATTTTACCAAACACTTTTATACAATCAGCTAATACAATCTGCTAGTTAAATTAGCTATCAACTATCAGCTAATGTAATCCACTATCCGTTAATTGCCAAACAGGGTCGTTATCATGTCTACAAAATTAACGACAAATAGTGTGATTACAACATTACAATTACAGAACTTAATTAATCATATATATTTTTTTTCAAGTAAGAAACTAATTTAGTACATAATTGAAAGTGACGACTCGCTTAATTTTTTTTGGATGCAATTAGTGGGTAAAATACATTTACGCCTAATAATAAAAGAAAAAGGGAGGATTGGGCAAGCATATTTAGCCGGTTGGTCAAGTTACTTAATTTTGTTCCCTTATATTTTCGTATGTTATGAGTTCGAAACTCACTAGGAGCACTCCCCTTTCTTCCCTTTGAGTCCTCCTTGCCCTCTCCTCTAAATAGGATTATGAACATATTAGGGTAGAATAGGGGTGACCAAAAATCGACTCGACTCGAAAAAACCGAATAACTCGACTCGAGGCGAAAATACTCGACTCGAAAAAAATTCAAATAAAGTTTGTGTTGTAAAATAGAAATTCGAATAACTTGAAATTTCTAATAATTAGTGGATTTATTTTTAAGTTCGAGACGAGTCCTTCAATTTTTTTATTGACATATACGTACCGATATATAAAAATATGAAGAAATATTGCCACATATGAAAGAATATGAATATATATATATATATATGATTAGAGAAAGTCATTTAAAGTGGAATCAACCCGTACTATAACATGATAAATAATTACAATTAAATTTTTATAGGAACTCGAAAACTCGACTCGAATCGACTCGACTCGAATTTCTTCAACTCGAATCAACTCGAAAAATTTTCGAATGAAAGTTCGAATTATAAAATTAGATTCGTCAACTCAAATAACTCGAAATTTTTTACTCGACTCGATCGAACGCTCACCCCTAGGGTAGAAGACATTTGGCTGCTTGACCAATCTGATCATCTTTGTTCTCTCGTATTCCCTTAGGACATTGGTTCTAGACCCACCAGAAATACTCTCTTGCTTCCCCTAAAGTCCCTCGTTCCCCTCCTCTCTAAGTAATATAAGGATTAGATTTAAGATTTATATAAAAAAAATCAAATTAGACAATCGATGTGTTTGGACAATCATCATGGTTATAAGTTCAATAGAAATGTGTGTAATTGTGTGCGTAATTACACTCCTCAATTTATAATTAATATTATTTTAAATTTTATATTTATATAATTATGTAATTAAAATTTGTACCGTTAAAATTAACATAAAAAAATTACAATACAATTACAGTTTGTTAATCAAACACGTGAATATAATTATTAAAATAGTAATTTAAAACCAGGATTCTAAATATATGTAAACTATTAAGACAATGAGTGCATAAAAAAGTTTTCTCCAGATGCATGCATGGGCAGTTATTCTGGTTACTTCCTTGGCTTGAATCCAATTCGTAATTAAAAACAAAAACAAATCTTTTACCCACCGCTCTTTAGATTTGATCCTTTGTACTCATCCTTTAGCTGTCATGATTTTATATAAAGTTGATAAATCAATAAATTATTTCATATCATTATAATATTTTTCATGGTTCTAATGGTAAATCAAAACGATCTAATCCTACCGTGATCAACTCAATAAATTCGGTACTAGAACCAACTTAATTTCTTTGAAAAAAATAGTAATTAGCCATTTAATTGTAACTTTTTAACATTACTAATGGGTTGGTCCAAGTAGTAAGTAATTTGGTATCGTTTAATCAAGATTTTGGATTTGAGGCGTTGTGTATACAGAAAATCTCGTTGAGAGACTCACCCACAAAAATTAGATATGTGACGCGGGTCGGTCCAGATTAGTCAAGGCTAAGCCCTGAAAACCTGTAAGGCAACAAAAAGAAATTGTAACTTTGAACATTATTATTCATTCAATGACTTGTATTTTGCTGATAATTCTGGCTTAACAATAAGGACTAGGGGTGGTAATTAGGTGGGGAATATTTTAAAATCGCGGGGATTCAAACCGACGGGGATGAGAAATAACTGAAACCTTTATTCACGGAGATGGGGAGGGAGAAAGTTTTATCACCGAAACTCAAATGGGGATGAGGACAGGAATTGCTATATCCGAACCATGAGGATAACCGAACCGTAACCATATAAATAACTGTGAAGATCCCAAACAATATCCACAAAGATCCCTGATATTTTACAAAAATTTTAAAATACATAAAATCAACTCTCTTTTACATGTATACATACCTATCTTATTATCAATATATTTGTGTCTTTTGTTTAAATCTTATTATTGGGTGACCTCTCTAGTAATTTACCATTTTTTGTTAAGTATATAATCTATTTATCTTTCTATTTATGCCGTTCATTTAAAAAAAACATTGTTCCCCTTCAACTATATGTTTAAGTGTATTCAGTATATGACTTTTAAATTGAAATCGACCGTATATTTTGGTTAGTAAAATAGTAAATTTTGTTTAACTTTTGGGATGAGGATTCCTCAAAAATTATAGGGATCTGATGAGTATAAAGACGTAAAATTGACCTAAACATGTAACAATGATTACTCAAAATCATACCCACAAATATTGAAAACGGAGTGAGAAATATAAAATCATCTCTGAACTAACCGATTCTCACTCCTAGTAAGGACGCTACCCTCACAACTTTAATGCTTTTATTGGTTTGTTAGCTAGATATTTTAGTTATTCGTTCAATTATTGGTATATAGACGTAATAATTGATTACGAGCTTTACAATTTAGAAAATATAAGAAAATTTCCATCTCTAATAAAAATATATATATATATTATGTACCGAATAGAAATTTTTTACTTTTTTATTTCTATTTATGCCCATAGATTTAGTGTTTGTGGTCTAAGTTTAGAGTTTAGAGAATTTTGGATAGAGTTTAGGATTTAGAATTTAGGGTTAGAGCTTAGAATTTAATTTTTTTAGTGTTTTTTAGTACTGAGCATAGAAAGGGGCATCGAAAAAGGACAGAGGTTTTTTGTCCTTATGCACCGACATAAAAATTTTATTTTACACACATGGTTATAATTTAGAGTTTAAATGTTAATTTTAGGGTTTATGGTTTAGTGGTTCTATATTTTATGATTTAAGTCTTTATATTTAATGTTTTAAAATTTATAATTTAAGATTAAAAGACAATGTTTAAGATTTATGAGTTTATATTTTAGGGTTTTAAACTTTAAGGTTTAATATTGTAATTTAAGGTTTAAAGATTTAAAGTTATGATTTTAAATTTTAGATTGTGAAATTGACATAAACATGCTTTGTATAAAAAAAATGTACACCCTTTATGCATCAAATATTAAACTTTTAAAATTTGTATACAAGCAAAAGCAAAATCATAATAATGGATTCTCCAGCCAAAAAGAGTGATAAGTATCAAGTTTCAAGGGAAATTTTGGCGGGTCATATTAAGAAAATATACACATATAATCAACTATCCTCATGATTTTCCTATGTATGGAATATGATTGGGGTATGGTGTAAACGAGTTGAGTCTGAGTAGTGCTAAGTTCGACTTGACTTGTTAAAAATTCGAATTAAGTTGAGTCTAATCGAGTCGAGTGTTGATCGACTTTTGACCGAGTTAGACTCGAGTAACTCATATTATGTTTTGTCTCATTTACAACAACAACAACAATAGTAATAATTTCATCATCATCAAACAACAAACATTTTAGTTTACTTTAATTTAAAAAAAATAAAAATTTTAATATATTATATTTTTGAGTAAGTTGCGAGCTTTTCGAGTTAAGTATCGAGTAGCTCGGCTCGTTAAGAACTCGAACTGAGTTCAAACTTGAGTTGAGTTCAATCGACTCAAATATTGATCGAACTTTGACCGAATTGAATTCAAATAACTCGCGATCTGTATTGTCTCATTTATAACCCTAATAAATGTTTAAGGAAGGCAGAAAAGGTAAAAAGAGGGTAGTTCTGCGGTACAGCAGCCTAATATAAGGCTAATATACGGCGTTACCGGAAACATCATAAAGATATACCGGAAACATCATAAGATATACCGGAAACATGATAAGATATACCGGAAACATGAATTTCGAAAGTATGGATACTTTCGAAATCAACATATCCAAAAGTATCGATACTTTCGAAATCCATGTTTCCGGTATATCTTATCATGTTTTCGGTATATCTTATGATGTTTCCGGTATTTCTTTATGATGTTTCCGGTAACGCCGTATATTAGCCTTATATTAGACGGCCGCATGCTAGAAAACTCCGTAAAAAGAAAAGGTAAAATGCTCCAAATTATTTACACCACCTCACTTATCCAATTCCCTCTTCGGTCCGGTTCAGAATAAGGATATAATCGTCAACATATAAGAGTTTGTTATACTTAAACAATCCCTTCATTTTCATGCCAATATCCAAAACCCAATGTAGTTTCAATTCTAATATATATTTTTCTTCAGAAGGACTTTTATTCAAGTACGGACTTAGGACTTTACGTTAGGGGACGAACTTATAAATTTCTAGGGAACGAACTTATAAAAGTTTAGAGGCAAAAATAGATTTTTAATAGAAAATACATAAAAAAAATTTAAATTTTTTCTAAATTATAAATGATTTTCAAAATTTTAAGGGGGTGATTGCCCCCACCAGCACCCCTTGCTTTTATTATTAAGCGTGTAGCCGAATTTTTGGACAAATTTAATTGCACCGGTAAAAGTTTGTTTTTGATCTTCCGGTTTAGTTTAACGATGCTATTTTAGAGATTAATTTCTCCAAGGCAGAAGAAACGAGGCGATTAGTGTTGATAATTAACATATTCCTTGATGGCCGGTAAGTTGGCAATGCGTACGTTGGCATCACATGTGTTCAAATATCTATGATTAAAAATAATGCACAAACATCAATCACACTCACTATTTTCTCGGTGTAGCTAACAATATCTAGAGTAAATTATTTTTTTGTTCTTTTTCTTCTCTCTTAGGTTGTGAGTTTGAAGTTCAAGAACAAATTTCTCTTCTCTCCCTAAGTAAAAATTGTTCAAAAAAAATTTGTGACTCGCAAATGTTTTGATGCGTTGCATTAATACCATTAATTGATTGAGATTGTGGTATTCAAAGAATTTTGTTAAATAAGATTTTAGTTGATATTAGATATGAAGTTTGATTATGGACAATTTTTATCATTTATTGATTAAAACTTTATATATTTAGTCTGCATTTAAAAATATTTCTCCAATAAGTGTTAGAGCACCAAACGAGAAAATAATGCTAGACGGGCATTTCGTGCACGTTAAACGAACGTTTCGCCTAATTTAACACCTAAACGGGCATTGCGTCACAACTAATTTTTTTAGCTTCTCTAAAAACGATCTTTTGATAATAAATTTACGTTAAAAAACCTCTGCTAAACGGACCCTTAAACATGTTCGTTATAATTATAATTTCTACTATAATTAGTGGTTTATATTTTGGTTCTTTTCCTGTGCATCGATCAACTTTAAAATTTAGTGTCAATATGTATTTTGAGAAAGAGAATATAAAAACCTTGGAATCCCATTTTCATTTATTTTAATTACTCCTTCTGTCCCACTAAAACTGTCACATGTTGACATTTTTTGGTCAAATTTTTTCAACTTTGACTATAATTTATTTAAAAATTTTAATTAATTAAAATTTATAAAAAATATATTTAAAAACTACTTGATTCAAGGTTTTTAAAATATATTTTTTAATATTTTTATCAATAATAAATTTTAAATTATAAGAGGTCAAAGTTGAAAAAGTTTGACCCAAAAATTGTCAACATGTGACAGTTTTAGTGGGACAGAGGGAGTATTAATTGGACAATTCATTTTAATTATTAGTGTACGAATCATATTAATTGTTTGCAAGTGTAATCACGTCATGAAGAATCTAACCATTTCTACTAAAACGAATAAATAAACTAAAATGATACGTGGAATTGTTAATTTTTATATATAGAACTTCATGTTTTTAATTGTGTTCATATATATATATTAAGGTGCAAATAACCTTGAAAACAAAGTAAAAAAATTAGCAGGGATGAAAAATGAGGAGGGCGGGTGCATGTACCTTTCCTCGATTAAAATCTTTATATCCACCATTTACGCATAACTTATTTACCGCGGGTGTAATTTTCAAATGCATATTTGCTTATGCGAATATATTTTCAAATCTAACATGTAGTACTAGTCACTACTCAATTGGGTATCTACCGCCCAGTCCATACTCGTTTGTACTACATTTGAAGAAATCTACTTATCTCATAATATATAGCTCAAAATTTCATTATGTTTACTTCAAAAGAAATTAGACCGTCAACAACTTCT
This sequence comes from Hibiscus trionum, assembly GCA_030270665.1. Lineage (NCBI taxonomy): Eukaryota > Viridiplantae > Streptophyta > Magnoliopsida > Malvales > Malvaceae > Hibiscus > Hibiscus trionum. The sequence goes on along the minus strand of BSYR01000017.1, from coordinate 38,884,874 downwards.
AGAGCAAGTGGTTAAAAACTCTCAATTGACACATCTCATCCTCCTAAGTTGAGGGTTCTAGACCTAGTAGGAACAATTTTTCCCTTCACTCTCCTCCTAGGTAGTAATTGTTCAAAAAAAATTAGACCAAATGTCTTTCTAACAATATAAAACGACACTTCTAGTTCGACTCATATAATTTATGATGACTTTTTAAAGTCACCGTTGAACTACTATTATGAGTAGTTGGTTGCTCTGTTTTCCTGGTCTTTAATCACTTAAAAATTTATATATTTTAAAAAACACATTAAAATCAATTTTCGTTTGTTTTAAACAAAATTAGATTTAATTCATGATTACAACGATGTATAGATCACTTCCTAATTGTTTATATAATTTTTCAGTGATTTTTCGAATTCACTGCTTATGCATAACATCTTGAACATATTTCATAAAATTGGGTTTTAACTTCATTCTAAAAATTCTTCTACATACTTGTAAGTATATTTCACATGAAAAATAACAAACATATTCATCCACGTACGACACTTAAATCCTTGTTTATTCGTGTTAATTAATATAATATTAGAAAGAGGCTGAAATAAAAAGTTATCAGTATTAAAGATATATGATACATGAACCGACATAATGGGTATTTCAATGTTCTCGAAACAAAATTGTCTCCTAGTTTTATAATTCTTTGGGTAAAAGAAAAGAAAATAATCTGAACGTAATATTATATAATTAGATACAAAAATTCAAAATTAACGTACCTTATTTAATAATTATTATATTAAATAACAACGTAAATGATTTAATTAGTTTAATACACGCCAGCATCTTAATAAGAATCAAAACTTAATTTGCTATCCAGGCCTAATAATGGCAATAAGATTTCAAAATTATTGATATCCCAAAAAAAATTAAATAATTTTAAAGTGATTATAAAACAATAACTGTTCATATTCACATATTTTCTATTATGACCGCTTATTATATTCACATCCCAAATATTTTTAAATTCAATTAGATATATTTAAATTATAAATTTATTTGAGCATGCGATGATGGCCTGGTGGTCAGAGCACGCTCACCTGCTCCACTCCCTTCCCCTTAGGTCCCGGGTTCAAGACCCTTCAAGAGCATTGCCTTCACCTAGATTTCCCCCCTCTCCCTCTAGGTAGAAGTAGAATAGGATTTTCAAAAAAAAAATTATAAATTTATTTGTGTTTTAAAATAGTATTTTAGTTTATATTTTTTTCTCTTTATCGAAGTTGTTTTAACTCAATCACTAAAAAGGTTCATTAGATTCTAATGATCATTATCTTATAAATGTAAATTAAAATTGGAGGGACAAAACTTTTATTGTCATAAATATTTACCATGCATTAATACAAACATTAAAGTCTTAAACATAATAAGGTAAACATAACATAAGCCTAACCAAACTTTTCCGAACCCTACTTAACACATAAGAGGATGATTATTGCTAATTATTAGTATTAGTTTTCAATTTTTTCCCTCTTAATAAAAGAGATGAGGTTGTTCCTGATGATGTGTCATGAGGTTATCAAGCATCCAAAGGTCCACTGAGTCAGCCTCCGCGTTTCCACTCAACTCAGTCGACGACTCATCTGGCTCCAGACCCAGGAACGATTCCAGGCTCGAGATTTGCTCTTTCAGCTCCAACTCACTCCCCATTGATTCACTCGCTCCATAAACTCCATTCCCATACCCAAAACCCATAAAAGGTTGTGGGGCTGGTGGGATATTGGTTTCTGAACTCGCTTGACTCAACTCAGGAGCCATGATACACCTTTTCTTAGCCGGAGGCTGAGTTTGGTGTGGAGTTTGAGGGAAGTTGAGCTTGGCTTTGTCACCACGGATGCGCTTGGCGGCTTCATCGTAGGCACGAGCCGCCTCTTCGGCTGTGTTAAAGGTACCGAGCCAGACTCGGACGCCTTTGTGAGGATCTCTTATCTCAGCTGCCCATTTCCCCCATGGCCTTTGCCTGATTCCTCTGTAAATGTTCTTCCGAGTTCGCTGAGTCTTCCCCTCTTTCTCTTTGCCTCGGCTTGGCTTCTGAGTCACCTCGTTCGTCACTGAAGATCACCCCAAACAAAAACCAAAACTTTTCAACATTAAAAACAACAGTAAAGACACAAACTTTTCACTTTCAAGAGATCAAACTCTCTTTTTCTCATACTTTGTCTTGTAATTCTTTAAACTGGAAAAAAAATCAAAACTTTACCATTTTCTCTAACAGAAAGAGATTATTTCAGCTTTTAGAACCATTAAAACTATCAACAAAATTTCAAGAACATGCAAGAAGCAAGAGAACATTGCAACAACACAGAAACCGACATAAAATCAATATCAGGCAAGAAACAAATGGAAAAACATGGGTTTCTGCAAAATATAATAAAAACCCAGAATTTGAAGAAAAAACAGAGGTAAAAAAGCACACACATTTGTCGAGTTGTTTGCCTTTGGAACCGACCTTCTTGTTGTCGAGCTGGTTGAAAGAGGCTTTTCCATTACTGCAATCCAGACCCAACAGGTCGGAGAATGTGTCGAGTTCAGACCACAGATCCTGGGCGGTTAACTTCCGACCACGCTTCACGGCGATGAAATCGGAAATGATTGCACCTCCACACATCTTCTATGGCGTCCTAAAAAGAGTTTCAATGTTTGAAAAAAAAAAACGGAAGGAAATAAATTAGAGAAAAGAAAGAAAGAAAGAGCAGCAGACAGAGAGGGAAAGCTTTACTTTTCGGGTTCTTAGATTTATAGAGTGATGACGATTACAATGCAATTATGCAACCAGTCTCTGTACATATAGACAATTTAGCCTTTACTTGCTCGTCTAATTTTGGTTTTAGGTCCCTATATTATATTGAAATTTCAATTCTAAACTCTCTTTTTTGTTTTAAAATAATCTGATCCTGTATTTTTCTAATATTAATAATGTGTCCAAATTCATATTATTATTAGTTTCTACCATTAAAGTGGTTACATACATTTTTAGGTCCAAATGATTAAAGTAGTCTTCTAAAAAAATCACATTACCACCTTATCATGGACGGTGTTAGAATTAAATATTAGAAGGGGTAAAGGTCTTTTAAGCCTTTAAATTTAGAAATTGAGAGGGCAAAGGACCTATTTGATTAATATTTAAACTAAAAAGGACTTAAAAGACTATTATACCAAAAAAAATTGGAAAGCCAACAGCCCCTCCCACCCCCTTGAATGGTTCCGTCCCTACACTTTATCCATATTAACTAACAATATTCTCGATTTGAACAAAAGACTAGGGGTGTTTATTGTTCGGTTAAAACCAAATTAATCGACTGAATCGAAATTTAGTTCGATTAATCGGTTGGTTAATTAGATATAGATCGGTTAACGGTTAATTTTTTAAAAAGTTTGATTATCGGTTAATTCGGTTCGAAACTGATTAATTAACTGAAGTTATTAAATATTATATATAATATATATTAAACATATATATTAAGCCTAACCCAACTAAATTAGATGCTAACTGTTATTTTATATATTGTTTATTGTTATTTTGATATTTATAATAGATACAAACTATTTTATATGTAATGTTTATGGTTATATTACCTTTCAAAAAAAAATGTTTATGGTTATATTGATGCTTAATAATTAGATTCAAGATGTTTTTAGGTACTTTTCATTGTTATTTTGGTTAATTCAAAAATTAACCGAATAAAGTTCGGTTCGATTAATGATTAAAGAGAAAAAATTCGATTAATAAAATTTAATTATTTCGGTTCGGTCAATTAATCGAATTAATTGTTTGAATACCCTACAGAACAAAGCAATTTTTACCCACTACGATCTGATTTTTAAGCATCTTATTTCATGCAAAATATTTAATTTAAAAAATATAAAAATAGTTAAAACATAAAAAAATAGTTATAAATGAAAACTGAAAAGAGGTGTATTTTGGAATATTTTTTTTCTAAATTTCACGGGTTTAATTTAAGTAAACTAGAATCGAATCTAATTTCTAAAATTTTAATTTAAAAATAGTCTCGCTATGAAATTCGATTTTCAAAAATAGCCAACTTTATAGGGTTGGAACCAGTCTGATTTGGATTGTTTTACCATCCCTAATCTTGACCTACTAATAAGATTAGAACAATAGTAGGCCTGATGTTAAAAGTAGAAAGATTAAATGTCAGATTTAAGTATAATAAAGGGATTAAAATCATAATTAGATCTTCGTTTTTTTATTGTTGCTATTTTCACTGTTCCTGATCGGACGGCCGAGAGAGGAGCAGTGAGGTTGAGATCAAAGGGATGAGATTGGAAGAGAGATACGTGGATAACACATTTCAAGGGAATCAATTATGGGCGTACGATTCAGAAAAAGAGCGGGGTCCACAAAGTGGGGCCTGATATCAGGGAATGGGGTTATGAGAGGAGAGTACGTGGGTGTCAGTGGTTGGGCGAGGGAATGACGGGCTGTCACCGAGTGCGTGGTCTGACCGGGTTTTGACGTAACGCACGTCAGAATAGGTCCAAAATTGTAACGGCGCATGTGTAAGAAGGCAGGAGTTTCATTTCTAGATACCAAATGCCCTCCATTCCCCACCTATTTACAATCTTCTAACTAGTACTACAATATAGGAGACGAGACAGATCACGAGCTATTTGAGTTCGATTCGGTCAACACTCAAAACGATTGGACATTTGGACTGCACTTGAGCTCGAACTCGGCGTAGAGCTACTTAATACACGACTCGAAAAGTTCATGAGCTACTTAAAAATATAATATACTAAATTTTTTAAATTTAAAATCTAAATTCTTAAACCTAAAATCCTAAAACATAAACCTTAAAATCTAAATCCTAAATTCTAAATTCTAAACCCAACAACTTAAACCTCTAAACCCTAAACTAACTCCATAAACCTTAAAATTAATAAGCTTGTGTAAAGTTTAGTTTACGCAACTTGTGTATCAATATTTTTTTCTTAACATGGCTTTAAATGAGACGAGATATATCGCGAGCTACTCGAGTTCGACTCAGTCAAAGCTCGGTAACACTCGACTCGATTGAACTTGAATCAAGCTCAAACTCAGCTCGAATTCTTAACGAGCCGAGTCGAGCTCATGTTATTCAAGCTCATTGAAAACTACTCAAGCTTTAACTCGACTCGAATTCTTAACGAGCTGAATCGAGCAGAGCACTACTCGAGCTCGACTCGGCTTGTTTACACCCATACTTCTAAAACAATTAATGGAGCACTACTTTTTTGAAAAATATATATATATTAACACAAATAATTTACATCGTCGTGGTAAGTTTTTTTAATAGCCTTAAGATGATTACAATATATTATTTGCTCATATTTTTTAATCATTTGATAAACACATATATCTTGTAAACAAAATTATTTAAACTCGAATCTATTAAGATAAACACCATTATTTTTTTCTACTAAAATTATTTATTGGGTTCATGTCGTCATGATAAGTTAGAAGAGCTTTTTAAGAGAAATTTCATGTTAGTATTTTATCTACAATAGTTAAGCGTGTTAATTATTTGGACTAACTCATAATATAATAAAAATAAGGGTAAACTATACTAATGACCACCGAACTATGGGGTTGGTGTCGATTTGACCACTATATTTTCAGTGGGTTTACCAGTGGGTTGGTGTTTACCAGAGCAATAAACTCAAGATGGAAAACTGTGTTTACCAGTGGGTTGGTGTTTACCAGAGCAATAAGAGAATTTTGGAGGAAATGTCATGTTTTTTTCGAACAGCTTAAAGGCATATTACTGTGTGATGAAATGGCCAGACGAAATATCATTTATATTTGGTATTCCATATACTAGAAACAAGCTTTGTTTAGTGGCAAGAGCATTGCTCTTTCTCTCTAACAATCTAGGTTCGATTCCCCTTGGCGCCATTTCCCACTATTTCATTTTTCTTACTCCAATTGGTGGTGACACGTGTCACCACCTGATTGGGGAAGTAAACTAAATTTAATAAATCTAATAAAAATAGATATATCCCTCAAATAAGGTTGTGACACGTGTCACCACCTAATTGAATAATTAATTTATTTTATTAGATTAAAATTAGGACTAAATTGAATGATTGTATAAATAAAGGGGACTAAATGTGTAATTATACCAATTATTTTAACAGTCCCGTTAACTTTTTCGTTTTTTTTAACGGCAGGTGGCTACATTGGAACCAATTAAATAGTTATGTGGTATATTTAACACAATTGAAAATATAGTGGTCAAATCGACACCAACCCCATAGTTCGGTGGTCACTAGTATAGTTTACCCTAAAAATAAAAAATTATATTATGGGAAATTAAAGTACACAAAAACCCAAATTTAAACATAATTAAAAGTAGAAATCTGACTTCTTATAATTGATTTGGAATTAAAATTTCTGTCATGGATCGGATTGTTTTTTCTAAAAATGAATCAGGGACTTAGTGTTAAATAAAATTTAATTACAATTGAAGTCTTGAACGGCATCGCAATTTCGATGGGAGGATATAATTGTAAAATAAATTACATGTGTTTAATTTTGGAGATTAAGAAATTGAGCGGTAAAATAGGTGACCGATTTTTAATTTGAGTCAATATATGAAAATAGTTTTTTAAAGGAAAAAAGATGATATTAAACTATTAGTAAATGTGGTCGTTATTTAATTAGTAATATAATGGATAAACTTTATCGGATGTCCTTTTTGTTTGGGTCGTGTTTTATTTTGGTCACCTATTTTGAAAAAATGTTATTCTTGCCACTTACGTTTTTGATCTGTTTTATTTTGGTTATTGTGCCGTTAACACCCGTTAGTTTGATGACTTGACACGTTAGTCAAAAGGGTTAATTTTTAATTTGACCTTTGAACTTTAAACAAAATATTAATTTGACCCCTAAACTCTCTCAACCTCACTTTTATCCCACAATACCATTGCTCCAACTAACTTCTTTGGTGGGTGATGGAGCAAGTGAGCTTTGACTTGGAGATTCTTTTATCTTCTTCAAGGGAGATTATAAGGACGTTGGGTGGGGTTCTCGACCATCAGCTTGGCGACCAAGTAGTCGGAAATGCTCCATGTCTGATATTTCTTTCCTTGCTTCCCGACATAACGCTCAGTCTTACCATCAGGCCATCCACCTTTGGAAAGGCGCTATTCCATCAGTTCTATAGCTCGTTTTGCAATTTGAGTTCATAGAAATGTCTCATCCTTTACCACAAAACTAATGCACTTAGTTTATCCTTGCTTCTCTTCATCCTCTGTGAAAGGAACCCTTAAGAACATGCCCAAATGTTTCACCTAGCAACTGATGTCTTCTTTAACATGTTTATATTTTAGAAACATTATCTTGTTGGGGGGTTTTCTGCCTTCCCGTAACCCAATAGTGCTAAAAAACATGAACAAAATTTTAAGGAACCTCGACAAGATTTTCTGATAAAAGAATCTCCAAGCCAAAGCTTACCCGCTCCATCACCGACCAAAAAAATGAGAAATATAAAGAGATAGAGGCGGTCTGGGCCATCGCCCACTAAAGAAGGTAGCCGAAACAACGACATTATGGGATAAAAGTGAAGTTGAGAAAGTTTAAGGGTCAAATTAATATTTTGTTTAAAGTTCATAAGTCAAATTAGAAATTAACCTTTTGACTAGCGTACCACATCATCAAACTAATGGGTGTTAACAACACAGTGACCAAAATAAAACAGATTAAAAATGTAAATGGCAAGAATAACCTTTTTTTTTTCAAAATGGGTGGCCAAAACAGGGGACCTCCGGTGAAGTTTACCCTAATGTAATATAAAAGGAAAATAAAACATATATATTTGAGCAAATTAAATTCGGTTTATTTTTCGGTTCGAGTTGATTTTCAATTCGGGTTACTTTTGGTTTGGTTGATCTTCAGTCCGGGTTGCTTTCGGTTCAGTTTGTTTTTCCGTTCAACTAAAATTCGATTCGATTTTGGTTCGGTTTAGTTTGTTTCGATTTCGAGTCAAATTTAAACCATCATATTAAAATCTATATTGAGTCTTGAGTAAATTAATTCGAGTCTCGAATCTCGGATTAAGTTTACCAGATATAAAAACGGCCGATATCCGAATCTCAGTTACATAACAAAAGAATGAACAATTTAATCGGTCAATTTTTCATTTTTACTTCTAGTAGAATCTATTATAGATTCCTCCGATTTTCTATACAACATGTTTAATAAATATGAAAATATATTAAAAGAATTGTATATGTTGACAATAAATTCCTTTATTTCCACTAGTGAAATTTAGATTCAATCATGTGGAAATTGATTAAATTTTAACTCCAATAACATAATTTACACTATAATATTTAAAATGACCTGAGCTCAAATATACTTTAGTGTCACGTTTTAGAAAAGTAGATATATTAATCTCATGTTGAAATATAAATGGTGGCGTTGTGCACTTTATGAAACATATTTTTTATTTTGAAAAAAAATATAATAACACATGACAAGTGATATTAGAATATGATCTTTTAACGAATTAATAACGTGAGTTGTAAAACGTACTAATAGTTTAGTTGGTAAAATTAAGATTTTCAACAGTTACTATAGTAAATAACTATCCCAAAAGAAGAAGGCAAAGATTCTAGGAGCCAGCCCATGGATTTGGGTATGAGAAACAAACCATATGTAGTACAGATAACATGGTAGAACAAGTAGCAAAAGTTGGAGGTCAAAGTAAAGAGATAGGGTTTAATGGCGGAACTTGGATTAAAAGTCCGAGTACGTCAACTTAATTTTTTTTTAAAATTTGGAGGATTAAACGAAAATTTAAAAAAATTAAAAAATTGAGGGTTTAACTAAAAACTTATAATTTTGAGAGATTTAACAAAAAAATCTTAAAAAATTGAGAGATAATTTAATAAAAAAATATTTAAAATTTTGAATTTTAATATAAATTTTAAAATTTTGAGAGTGTCAAATAATTTTTTTTTTAAAAAATTGAAGGGTAAAATTTGAGTTTATTAAAATTTTAGGAGAGCAGCAGTCTCCACCAGTTACTTAAAGCATCTGCCCTTAGAATGGGATGATAATTAATTTCTCGAAAAGAAGGATAAATTGATAAGTTGGTTATAGAATTCATAATCATAAATTGATGGTCCTTTTTGCCATTCCTTTACCATGCTATATATCAGCGGAAATTGGGATAAGGATTTAGGGATCAATTTAAATTTTGTTTCTTTAAAAGGTAGAAGCTTAAATTAAAATATTCAAAAGTTTTGAGGGTTTAACTAGAATTTTTAAATATTTTTGAGAAATTTAATAAGAATTTTTAAAAATTATGAGAGAGACTTAATATAAATTAAAAAAAATTAAGGGGACAAATTAAATAGTTTTACACAGTTTTTAGATCGTTGAATGTGTGAAATGGATGACTGAAATTAACTTCTTAATTTTTTTCTGAGTGTTAATCTTCACATATTCTATCGTTAATCTCAGTCATCAATTTCACTCATCCAACGATAAAAAAACGTGTAAAACTTAAAAAAACTCTTACACTAAGGTTAGGATCCATTTACACACAATGTAAAACTATGAGTTTTACACGTTTGTTTTGGATCATTGGATGAGTGAAATGGATGGTTGAGATTAACTCCTTACTTTTTTTCCCCAAGTGATAATTTTTACATATTCTACCGTTAATCTCAGGTATTCATTTCACTCATCCAACAATCAAAAAATGTGTAAAACTTAAAAACTCCTAGACTGTGTAAACTGGTTCTCTCTCCCTCCATCTCTCTCTCTCTCCACACACACACGCACGCACGCACACACACGGTAAAATTTTGATACACAAGCTGCGTAAAACTAATTTTACACAAGTCTACACATTTACACTATAAAACTCAAACCTTAAATTCCTAACCCTAAAAAATTAAACCTTATACCCTAAATTCTAAACACTGACATTAAATTATAAACCCTGCAACCAAACCCTTAAACTTTAAACCCTAAACTAAAACTCTAAACCCTAAAACTAAAAGGCACGTGTAAACTAAAGTTTTAACAGCCTGTGTATCAAAGTTATACATATATATAACCTAGAGGGGGCTGGAGGGGACAGTCGCTCCCCTAAAATTTTAAAATTCCTATATGATTTAGAATTTTTTTAGAAAATGTTTATGTATTTTCTATTGAAAATCTATTTTCGCCCCTCAAAATTTTATAAGTTCGCTCTCTCTGAAATTTTATAGGTTTGCACTTAATATGAAGTAACTTACTCTATTCAACCCAAATTGAATTGAATTTTTTTCTTTTTTGGTAATATGCATATTCGCCTTACGGTCTATGTTCGAGGTGCATTGCTGCTCCTTCCAATAATGTCCTCTCGTAAGTTACATTTTTAGAGAGAACATTGTTGGAAGGAGCAGTCACGCACTTTGAATATAGACTATAAGACGAGCATACATATTACCAGAAAAACAAAGGAAGCCTCAAACTCATCCTATACCAAAGTTTCAGTTATTGAGACAGAGATAAAAAAGACTAAACAATAAACCAAATTAATGCAGCTATGTATCTTTGATATAAGCACGCATTACGATTAATTTTTAAAAGGGTAAACTACTGGAATGATCACTTATGTTTAGGGTTTGTACACTTTTGGTCATCGATTTTTAAATTTGACCGTTATGGTCACTTAAGTTTTTAATCTGTAAACTTATGGTCACTGAGACGTTTGTTGTCGTTAAACGTTAACAGAGGCTGATTTGACACAATAAAAAGAATGATAAATTACCTAGATAATCCCTAAATTATTACTTCACTCCTATTTTGACCACCGATTTGTATAATTACACATTTAATCTTTTATATTTACATTTTTTATTTCTTCTCCCTTCCACCACCTTTTATATTCTTCTTCATCTAATAAAATCTCTAATTTTTTACTATATTAATCCCCAATTCACACAATATTTTTTTCCTACTAAACAAAATTAATTGATCAGCATATAAATGCAATTAATATGAAATGAGAATTTGCGGTAGTCCAAAGTTGCAATGAAAAAGCTAGAGAAGATTCATTGAGCTCAACTTTCTATTCACGGAGCATCCGATGGACTTGCTCCTCTAGAACTGCAGTATCAATGCTACGACTTTTCTTCCTTGCAAACTGCAGATCCAAAAATATTCTCTACAAATCATCCACCCGATACTTTGCCTTGTCTTTGAAGAGTTTGTGGGATGCTGACTTTAGTTGTTTTTTTTACCATTTTCTCATTAGAATAAAAAGCCCTCAATAGCTTCCACCAAACCCTGACTCAAAAGCACAATAACAAACACAATTTAAGATTAACCCAAATAAAAACTGAATCTAGTAATCATTAATATTATTCATAAAATTTTAAAATTAAATATCAGTTGAGATCACCACAGATATCTAACTCCCATTAATAAGAAACCAAACTAATATATATTATCGATATCATGGTTAATAAATTTACAACAAATACATAAAAATTAGTATCTATAAAAATGAAAAGAAAAACAAAACAAAATATGAAAATATGTAAAAAGAAAAGCAACCCAGTTTACCAAATACATAAAATCCGGGATTAAAATAAGGAAGTGTGACATCAAAGACAAATTGTAGAATCATAAGTAGATGAAAACAATTATCTTAGAAAGCTAAAGTCAAGTAATCAAAGACTCAGTGGTTTCTCAACTTTGTTTGGAGACGAAAAGTAGATTAAGAGAAATGAGGAGAAGAAAGTGCTGAAGAAATATAGTAGAAAAAGGAAAGTAGAAATAAATATACGGTGTGAATTGAGAAATAATATAGTAAAAAATTAGAGATTCTGTTAAATGAAGAAGATATGGAAGATGGTGGAGAGGAGAAAAATTGTAAATATGAAAGATTAATTGTGTAATTATACAAATTGTTTTTATTTCGGTGGTCAAAATATGATTGAAATAATAGTTTAGGGACTATGTAGGCAATTTATCACTCCATTTATTGTGTCAGATCTGCCCCCCCGTTAAAGTTTAACAGCCAATTACCATAAATTTACATATTGAAAACATAAGTGACCATAACGGTCGAATTTAAAAATTGATGATTAAAAGTGTACAAACACTAAACATAAGTGACCATTCCAATAATCTATTTTTTTAGAAAATATAAACATTAAACTATTCTGATAAAAGAAAAATTTAGAGATGATCCAATCCAAAAAAATTACTACTAAAAATTTTAATACGATAAATTTTTTTTTGCTAATACAGTAAACTCACAGCCAAAGTTGGCTAGCTACGGCACTCCTCAAGTACTCCCGCGTGCACTTCCGTCGGTGGTTCCGACAACCAAACATTACCACGATGTTCGCCGTTGCACAACCGCGCAAGAAAATCCGCCACTTTATTCCCTTCCCGTCCAATGTGTTGGATCCGCACTTCCCATTCCCGGCACAATAAACCAAAAATTAGATCAACGAGAGCATCGCCACTCAAAGCCGATGACTCACCCGTAAGCATCCGAACAACTTCCAAGCTATCCGACTCAAGCCATACCTTCCGAAACCCCAACCTCCAAGCATGGAGAAGGACATCATACACCGCCTACAATTCCGACATAAACACCGAGCAGCTACCAATCGCTCGAGCAAATCCGAACAGCCACAACCCAGCACTGTCGCGAATGACACCTCCTATCGCAGTAGCCTGCTGCTGTCCCTGCACCGAACCATCCGCGTTGGCCTTAACCCAGCCCGCAGGTGGACATTGCCATCGAATCCTCTCCCCCCGGTTCGCTTACAACCTCCAACAATAGCAGGTGCGCTGTCAAACTCCAAGGCGAGCTGCCGGCAACGGAAATACAGATCACCTAGCTCCACATAATCATCGTTCAAGAGTCTGCTGCACCTATGCTTCCACAGTAACCAGCAACCTACAGCGAAACATGTCGCCCACGACGAGCCATCTCCCAGCATGCCCCCTTTGATCCGAAGATTAAACTCCAACCATCCATTCCAATCCATCGCTTCAAAATCCACCAACCTCTCCCGAGGTACAAGTTTCGACCACAAAGACCGTGCAGCAGGACACCGTCACAAGACATGGTCGATGTCCTCTTCCCCCTGCCTGCAAATCTGACATGTCCCGTCCGTCGTGAGGTGGCGGCGCAACCTTTCCATATTGGTGAGCAAACTGTTGCGCAATGCTAGCCACATGAAGGTTCGTACCCGTTGTGGCAGTTTCAAACTCCATAACAACTGCCAACACGGGCTAACATTACCAACAATATTTCCTTCAAGCATTTTGTAAGCAGACCATACCGTAAACATCTTATTGTCCTCCCAACGATAACTCGGTTGATCAGCCCCATACCATGGCCGTGGAGGCGGAATGGCCGCGATTTTATCCAATACCTCCTTTGGCAACAAGTTCCCAAGCCTCCGCCAATCCCAATCGCCGATGCCATCCACCATACAAGCAACCGTAATCGGCAATGGCGCAGTCGGTAAACTGCAGCGAGTCCACAATGGCCCCTCCATGTCTACCCATACGTCGTACCAGAAATCAGTCCGCTCCCCATTTCGGACATTCCAACGCACACTCTCCCGAATACTCTTCCAAACTTTACTGAGACCTTGCCAAAGGCGCGAACAATTACTTCGCTTAATACACACCGGCACCACCTCATGCCAACCATATTTCTCCTTTACAACACGAACCCAAAGCTTGTTTGGCTTAGTTAAAACCTTGAACCCCACCTTCATAAGAAATGCATTATTTTGGGTTGCTAGGTTCTTCAATCCCATGCCACCACTAGTTAACAGCTTTTGCATAGACTCCCAATTAACAAGTGAGATACTACGACGATCGCCACTTCCACCCCATACAAATCGCCTAATAAGTTTCTCTATCTCCCGACACAAACCCTTTGGTAACACCGTCGTTTGCATGACATATTGTAAAACATATGCTTTAATTTTGATATAACTAAAAACCTAAGGACTAAAATGAAAATATCAAAACAAATTTTAAAGTCCTAAAATTCCCTATATCTTGTTAAAGACCACTTCATAGCTAAAACCAAAGACTTACAAAATATTTTTTTAAGTATTTCAAAGTCAAAACAGTGATTTTTCAAGCCCCGTTTCGAAACGGCCCAAGGCGTTTCGAAACACTTTCAGTTCGATGTGCACCTGTTCCGAAACGCGTATCGGAACGGGTCAAGGCGTTTCGAAACGACATGACTCGTTTCGAAATTGTTCTTCATTTAAACGAACAAGGGCAACGGTCTTTAAACTGAAATTTGAAAAACAGGGCGTTCCGAAACGGGCTAAGGCCGTTTCGAAACACCCCTTTGACAGTGGCAAACCTGTTCCGAAACGGGCTAAGGCCGTTTCGAAACACCCCTTTGGCAGTGGCAAAACCGTTCCGAAACGGCCCCTAGGCGTTTCGAAACGGGCTCTCGTAGACGCTCCAACGGCTATATTATTTGAAATCCGTTCCGAAACAGGTGACCCCGTTCCGAAACGGTAGGCGTCTGGGAGCTGAAAAGTTGTGAGAAAAACACCCCAACGGCTCTAATCTTCAGCCCATCACCCACAACGGTTGGAAATCTACAAGAGGCTATAAAAAGACCCCAAGAAGCTCCAGCAATCAACAACCAAGCTACAAGCATACATCTTATCATCAAATACAAGCATTTGTGTTCAAATCCCATTTTTATCTAGAAACCCCAATTGTATCCTTCATTTATATTTTGTTCAATTGGGTTGAGTGCTTGATATTGGGCTATCATTTGTATTGAGAGATACCTTATTAGCCACCAAATTTCTTTGTTCTTTTGTGTGAGGATTGGGTTAATTTTTGGGTAGAAAAATTAACCGAAATTGTAAAGGTTGCCTCCTTGTCCTGGAAAAAGGGGACGAACAATTTAGTGGAAATTGTTGGAAATCCTTGGTGAGACTAAGGTAGTGGATGTAGAGTTCGGTTGGTGAACTTGAACCACTCTAAATTCCCGTGTCAATATTTTTAAGTTGCAATTTCCGTTACAACATCGTTAAAATTCCAATTCACCCCCCCTCTTGGTTATTATCATTCGTGTGATCCACTCAACAATTGGTATCAGAGCTTAACTCTTTGAGGATTAACAACCACAAGAGGAGATCCTTGGAAGAAGTGTGATCATCATCAAAATATCAAGAGATGGCATCAACCTCCGCTCCCGGCATGTACGACTCACAATCCACCACAAAGCCTCCTTTCTTCAATGGTGAGAACTACTCATTTTGGAAAAATAAAATGCGTCTATTTATTAAATCAAGTGACTACCTTGTGTGGGATGTCATTGAGGATGGACCATATATTCCATTGAAGCAAGATGTTGATGGCAAGATGGTGCTTAAAAGAAGAACGGAAATGAGTGAAGAGGAAAGGAAAAAGATCCAAGTAAATGATAAAGCTCTTCACATGCTATTTTGTGCTTTCGGTCCGGATATCTACTCAAAGGTCTCATCAATTGAAAGTGCCAAAGAAGTGTGGGACACTCTTGAAACCACCTATGAAGGCACCAACGATGTCAAAGAAACTAAGATTGGAATTCTCAATCTTAGTTATGAAAATTTCAAAATGGAATTTGATGAGACGGTGTCAAAGATGTTTGATCGATTCTCCACAATTGTAAATGGTCTAAAGGGCTATGGAGAAGTTATACCGGAAGACAAGCTTGTCCGAAAGCTACTCTATTCACTTCCCGAATCTTGGGATGGGAAGAGAACCGCAATCATCGAAGCAAAGAATTTAAAAACTCTAAAGCTTGATGAACTTGTAGGCTCTCTCCTTACTCACGAGATCATGAAGCAAGGAAGAGAAGATGAAAGAAAGAAAGAAGAAAAAAGAATGGAGAAGCTTGAAGGGGAGAAAAAGAAAAAAATGGGAATAGCTCTCAAGGCTAAAACATCCCAACTTGATGAAAGTTCATCTAGTGATGAGGATGAGCTTGAAGAATTGGCTATGATAGCCAAACGATTCTCACGCCTTATGAGGTCCAACCGAGGAAGAAAAATCCAAAGGAAAATGGACTTTAAAAACAAGAACAAAGAAGAAGGAAGGGATCCAATCACTTGCTTCGAGTGCGGACAACCCGGCCACATACGTTCGGAGTGCCCTCAACTCAAGAAGAAGGGCTTTGAGAAGAAGAAAAAGCTCAAAGCCAAGCTTGCTACTTGGAGTGATGAGGAGTCATCGGAGGATGACGAACAAGAAGTGGCGAACCTCTGCCTCATGGCACTTGAGGAAGATTCCTCCTTGGTAACCTCTAACTCATCTACTTTAGATTTTTCATATGAAGAATTAAATGATGCTTATGATGAGTTACAAGAGGTATATGATGAATTAGTTGAGAAGTATAGGGAGTCGGTTATTAGGAATAGAAAAATTATTATAGAATTAAAAGAGAAAAATGACTCACTTACTCAAACTAATTCTAAAATTGAGAAAAAGATATTAGGATTAGAAGATGAACTTAAATTCTTTCAAAAAGAAAATATTGATCTTAATAATCTTTTATCTCAAAATAATTGTGAACACCAAAAGGTGTTAAGTGAGCTAAATGAGCTCAAAAAGTCTTTAAAAATTAATGGTAGTGTTAAACATGACATAGGAGAATCCTCTAGAACACACCAATATAAGAAAAAGACTAACTACTACAAACAAAATAACTATCCTAGATATAGTAAAGTTAAAAGAATTAGAAATGTATGGGTTCCTAAGGAACTTGTTAAATCTAATGATATTATTGCTATGTCACCTTGGATTCCTAAGGGAACCAAAGTTTTAGGAACTAACACACATGGACCCAAAATGATTTGGGTACCAAAAACAAAAGTTTAAATATCTTTGTTTGTAGGGGGAGCATTGCTACAAGGCCAAAGCACAAAGTCAAAACTCATGGTACCTTGATAGTGGATGCTCGAGACACACGACCGGAGACAAGAGTCGACTCATGGATCTAAAGCCAAAAAGTGGAGGAGTAGTAACATTTGGTGACAACTCCAAAGGCCACATTGAATGTATTGGCTCCATTGGTAATCACTCTACTACTCTCATTGAAAATGTTTTATATGTCAATGGTCTTAAACATAATTTATTGAGCATAAGTCAACTATGTGATAAAGGTTTTAATGTTATATTTGATAAAACCGGTTGTAAAATTGTAGACATTAAAACTAATAATATTATGCTCATAGGTCATCGCATAGGGAATATATACATGGTGCATCTAGATGACATACATACATCTCATGCATGCTTAGTTGCTCAAAATGAAAATGATGCATGGTTGTGGCATAGGAAGCTAGGACATGCTAGCACAAGTGTTTTAGAAAAACTAGTCTCTCTAAACCTAGTTAAAGGTTTACCCAAGATAAAATTTTCGAACGATAAAATTTGTGATGCATGCTCAAAGGGTAAACAACATAGATCTTCCTTTAAATCCATTAATGACATTTCTACTAGTAGATGTTTACAACTAATCCACATGGATTTATTTGGGCCAATTAGGACTATGAGCTTGGGTGGCAAATCATATGCTTTTGTATTAGTTGATGATTTTTCTAGATTCACTTGGGTTCTCTTTTTAAGTACTAAGGATGAGGCTTTGGAAAAATTCATCACATTTTCAAAATTAATTCAAAATGATCTTGAACTTAAAATTTCACATATTAGAAGTGATCATGGAACCGAATTTCAAAATTTAGGATTTGAAGATTTTTTAAATGAAAATGGTATTAGCCATAATTTTTCAGCCCCTCGAACTCCTCAACAAAATGGGGTAGTTGAGAGGAAAAATAGAACTTTACAAGAAATGGCTAGAACTATGCTTTGTGAAAATAATTTACCAAAATATTTTTGGGCGGAAGCCACAAACACAGCTTGTTATATTATAAATCGAGTAACTATTAGGCCGATTTTAAAGAAAACACCTTATGAGATTTTAAAATCCAAAAAGCCTAATATTAGCTACTTCCACCCTTTTGGATGTAAATGTTTTGTTTTAAATAATGGAAAAGATAATTTAGGTAAATTTGATGCAAAAAGTGATGAAGCTATTTTTATAGGTTACTCTTTAACCTCTAAAGCCTATCGAGTATTTAACAAAAGAACTTTAGTTGTAGAAGAATCTATTCATGTTGTATTCGATGATAATCCCCTTCCTAGGAAGGATTCTTGTGATGATGATAATGTAGGAATCATAAATACCTTTGATGGAGGTCAAACTTCAAAGAAGGATGAGATTCAACCAAAAGAAGAAGACACACAAGATCCACCTCTTGAAGCCTTGAAGGACTTGGCTATTGAGGAAAAGGAAGTTAGCTATCCAAGGGAGTTGAACTATGTCAAAGATGGTGAAATCTTGGGTGATCCATCCAAGGGGGTAACCACTCGTTCTTCTCTTAGATTAATGAATCATATTGCATTTATCTCATGCATAGAGCCTAAAAATATCAAAGAAGCATTGAAAGATGATTTTTGGATTATGGCCATGCAAGAAGAGTTAAATCAATTTGAGAGAAGTAATGTTTGGACATTAGTTGATAGGCCTAGTAATCAATCTACAATAGGAACTAAATGGGTCTTTAGGAACAAACTAGATGAGAGTGGTAACATTGTGAGAAATAAAGCTAGACTTGTAGCACAAGGTTACACTCAAGAGGAGGGAATAGATTTTGATGAAACCTATGCACCCGTAGCTAGAATGGAAGCCATTAGGATGTTGCTTGCATATGCATGTTATCATAATTTCAAGCTTTTTCAAATGGACGTTAAAAGCGCATTTTTAAATGGTTTTATAAATGAAGAAGTGTATGTAGAACAACCACCGGGTTTTGAAGACTCAAAATTTCCAAATCATGTTTTCAAACTTACAAAAGCACTTTATGGTTTAAAACAAGCTCCTAGAGCTTGGTATGAAAGGCTTTCAAATTTTTTGATTGAAAAAGGATTTGAAAAAGGTAAGGTGGACACTACACTCTTTATAAAAATGTATAAAAATGACATTTTAGTAGTTCAAATTTATGTTGATGATATTATATTTGGATCTACTAATGAATGTCATTGTCAAGAATTTGCTAAGTTAATGCAAGGTGAATTTGAGATGAGCATGATGGGGGAGCTCTCATTCTTTTTGGGACTCCAAATCAAACAAATGAAGGATGGCACCTTCATAAATCAAGCAAAATACATAAAGGATATGCTCAACAAGTTTGGCTTGGAGAACACAAAGCCTCAAGCCACTTCTATGAGCTCATCTACAAAGCTTGACAAAGATGAAGGAGGTAAGTGTGTTGACTCTAAGCTTTATCGTTCTATGATTGGATCTTTGCTTTACCTTACCGCAAGTAGACCGGATATACTGTTTAGTGTTTGCTTGTGTGCTAGGTTTCAAGCTAGTCCTAGAGAGTCTCACCTTATAGCCGTTAAGAGAATCTTTAGATACCTTAGAGACACTCCTTGTTTAGGCCTTTGGTATCCTAGAGTCTCTACCTTCAACCTACATGCTTACTCGGATGCGGATTATGGGGGTTGCAAAATCGATAGGAAAAGTACTTCGGGAACTTGTCAATTCCTAGGTAGTATGCTCATATCTTGGTTCTCTAAGAAACAAAATAGTGTAGCCTTATCTACCACCGAAGCCGAGTACATATCCTTAGGGAGTTGTTGTGCTCAAGTCCTTTGGATGAAGCAACAACTCTTAGATTATGGTGTAAACATAGAAACCATACCCCTAAAATGTGATAATACTAGTGCAATATGTTTAACAAAAAATCCCATCCAACATTCTAGAACCAAACACATAGAAATAAGACATCATTTCATTAGAGATCATGTCTTTAAGAAAGATGTGGTTATAGAATATGTAGACACCTTAAATCAATTAGCAGATATTTTTACAAAACCATTAGATAAAGAGCGTTTTTGGTCCCTTAGGAGAGAGTTAGGTCTAACTAGCCTATCTTGACCTTATTGGGCCTCTTTTCAATCTTAAATATGCTTGACTTTGTGAAATATCATGTTTATATGTTTAGACTCCCAATTTCTTCCATGCATATAGTTAGGGGGAGTATGCTTATGCCTAAATATGTTTTGCCTGCTCATTCATATCATTTATGCATGTTTGGCCTCTTAGAGAATCATTTTTTCTGCATTTTAGAGCCTCATCTGCACTTCCAGGCCCAGGTGTATCGAAACGGGTTAACCCGTTCCGATACGGATGCCTTAAAATTTGTCCTGAGAGAAGGGCGTTTCGAAACGGCCCCAGGCGTTTCGAAACGTTTTCGGTTCGATGTAAGGGTGTATCGGAACGCGTTCCGATACGGGTCAAACGTGTTTCGAAACGGTCATCCCCGTTTCGAAACGATCTGTCGAAGGTTTTAAGAAGGGTCAAACCCTAGCCGCCCCGTTCCGAAACGGTCATGACCGTTCCGAAACGGACTCGCGGACAGCCCTATTTAGGGCTTCTAAAAGTTCAAAAACCTAATTTTTATCAAACCCTTAAAACCCTAAAAACCCTAACCGACCCCCTTCTATAAATACCCTCATAAACTCTTTGTTTTTCACAAATTTGTGAGGGATTCTACTCTAAAACACAAAGTCTAAGCAAGCTTCATCAATTTTGTGCAAAGATTTCACTCAAATCATCCATAATCCCAAACTAAGGTAATTTATCTTATTTTTTTCTTTTTCAATATTTATTTCGAATCTTAGGCTAGAAAATTATAATTTTGTATAAATTATATGTTTTTAGTTATGGGTTTCTCATATCTTGTAAAAAAATTTCAAAATCTCAAATTTTTTGATTCGAATATAAAATTTTTTTTAACCGTATTTTTATTTTTTTTTAATTTTGTTTTTTTTTAAAACCTAAGTGGGATTTCCTATTGGATTGATTTTAATTATCAATGCATACACTCAATTTTAAAACTCTTGCTTAATATTTTAGATGGCGGATCAAGCGAACAAAAAACGCAAAGCCGTTCAAACCGGAGAATCAAGCATTCGTCCAAATATTACTCAACTCTTTCAAAAATCTCTTAGAACTGCAGACCAGCGTGCTCGTTTTGCTTATGTCAAGGACTTTGCAGTTCGTAAGGAAAGAGTCATTGATCTAGATTTCCTCAATTCCGAGCGATTCCTCTTTCGGTATCTTGGTCGTTTGGATGAGTGGGATCTTCTTTTCTTCTTGAGCATCGAAGATATTTGCTACAAAAACTTGGTACTCCTTTTCTACTCTAATGCTCGTTTTCTTTACGATGAAACCAAAACTGAGATAGTAGGAATTGAGTCATCTTTATTGGGACAAAAGTTTGTTATCAATATTGCTCTTTTGGAGTCTGCCCTTAAACTCAAGAATGAGGGTCTTGAAGATGAACGCCATTTTGGCACTTTTACCGGGAAAGCTTTAAATTTGGATGTGCATGATCGTGTGCTTCATCTCATTGTTTCTTGGTTTATTCGACCATCCGGGGGTAAATACTCCCACATCCGAGAAAAAGATCACTTTTGGCTAGAGTGTTTCCGTAGGGGTGAGCGCCCAAATGTCCCTAAAATTATTTTTGCCGAGATTGTCAATAACATTAAGCTTATTGACACAAATGAGTTAATTTCATTCACCTATGGGATTGTTTTGAGTTTCCTCTTCCATCATCTCAATATTGATTGTACCTATGACTCCCCGGAACCTCGCAAGACCAAGATTGGTGAGTCCTCTCTTCGCAAGTCAGGATTCACTTATGTGAATGGTATTTGGGAAAGGGTTGATAGGGAAGCGGTTCCTCCTCCTGTTGCTCCTCCGCCTCAAGATCAAGTGGGAAACACTGATGCTCTCACTGCTCTCCTTACCCAGCGATTCAATGCCTTGGATTCTAGACTTGATACTATGGACACTCGCATTGCTTCGAGCTTTGAATCTATGGGCAATCGGTTGAAGAACGTTGAAGACGGTCTTCATACTCTTTCGACTTCGCATGCCAACCTTGATCTTTCTTTCTCTACGCTTTATGGGCAATGGACGAAGTTTCATCATTCGCAAGCCAAGGATGATGATGATGATTCGGATGACGAGGCTTAGGTTATTTTATCATACTAGTTATGCATTTAGGATTAAGTTTGCATCTTTATTTTTTTTAACCTATGCTTATGATCTTTTATTTTGGGATTTAATTATGAACTTATTGTTTATGCTTTAGATATTTTGATGATATTAATTATGATTGCTTATTATTGCTTATTGGTACTAATCTTCTTTATGAGCTTGTTTCTTTTTGATCTAACAAAAAGGGGGAGAAGAAATTTAAGAGAATTGTCTTGCCTTGCCACCAAAACAAAAATTTCAAATTTTTCTTAAGGTTTTGTTAAACTTTACATTTTTTATTTCAAGACACAAGTTTTAAATTTCAAAACCTATCTTAAATTAAGGGGGAGTTAGAATATCTTCAAAACTTTCAAAATTCTTAAAAAAATCTAACTTTGGTTTTGTTATATCAAAAAGGGGGAGATTGTAAAACATATGCTTTAATTTTGATATAACTAAAAACCTAAGGACTAAAATGAAAATATCAAAACAAATTTTAAAGTCCTAAAATTCCCTATATCTTGTTAAAGACCACTTCATAGCTAAAACCAAAGACTTACAAAATATTTTTTAAGTATTTCAAAGTCAAAACAGTGATTTTTCAAGCCCCGTTTCGAAACGGCCCAAGGCGTTTCGAAACACTTTCAGTTCGATGTGCACCTGTTCCGAAACGCGTATCGGAACGGGTCAAGGCGTTTCGAAACGACATGACTCGTTTCGAAACTGTTCTTCATTTAAACGAACAAGGGCAACGGTCTTTAAACTGAAATTTGAAAAACAGGGCGTTCCGAAACGGGCTAAGGCCGTTTCGAAACACCCCTTTGACAGTGGCAAACCTGTTCCGAAACGGGCTAAGGCCGTTTCGAAACACCCCTTTGGCAGTGGCAAAACCGTTCCGAAACGGCCCCTAGGCGTTTCGAAACGGGCTCTCGTAGACGCTCCAACGGCTATATTATTTGAAATCCGTTCCGAAACAGGTGACCCCGTTCCGAAACGGTAGGCGTCTGGGAGCTGAAAAGTTGTGAGAAAAACACCCCAACGGCTCTAATCTTCAGCCCATCACCCACAACGGTTGGAAATCTACAAGAGGCTATAAAAAGACCCCAAGAAGCTCCAGCAATCAACAACCAAGCTACAAGCATACATCTTATCATCAAATACAAGCATTTGTGTTCAAATCCCATTTTTATCTAGAAACCCCAATTGTATCCTTCATTTATATTTTGTTCAATTGGGTTGAGTGCTTGATATTGGGCTATCATTTGTATTGAGAGATACCTTATTAGCCACCAAATTTCTTTGTTCTTTTGTGTGAGGATTGGGTTAATTTTTGGGTAGAAAAATTAACCGAAATTGTAAAGGTTGCCTCCTTGTCCTGGAAAAAGGGGACGAACAATTTAGTGGAAATTGTTGGAAATCCTTGGTGAGACTAAGGTAGTGGATGTAGAGTTCGGTTGGTGAACTTGAACCACTCTAAATTCCCGTGTCAATATTTTTAAGTTGCAATTTCCGTTACAACATCGTTAAAATTCCAATTCACCCCCCCTCTTGGTTATTATCATTCGTGTGATCCACTCAACACATATGATGGGATTGCCTGTAAGACAGCTTTTGCAAGAGTTATACGCCCTGCTAATGAAAGAGATTTCGCCGCCCATCCGGATAGGCGTTTCGACATTTTATCAAGGAGGTAAGCATACGTAGCCTTCGTCACTCTTTTGTGTAATAGGGGAACACCCAAATACCTCACTAAGTCCTCAACAACCTCAAAACCTAACCGGTGCTCCACCATGTCACGAATCTGATCAGAGCAATTTTTAGAAAAGTAAACTTGAGTCTTCGCAATACTTACCCGGTGGCCGGAACATATACAAAACTCCTCCATCACCTCATGTATCACATCCATTTGCCCCGCATCCGCTTCAGCAAAAAGGACCAAATCATCCGCAAAGAAAAGGTGCGAAATACCTGGACCATTCCTCGATAGCCGAATCGGCTTCCATAAACCCGCTTCCACTTTCGCATTGATACTATGAGCCAATCGTTCCATACAAAGAACGAAAAGATCGGGTGACAAGGGATCCCCTTGTCGAATTCCCCGTGACGGTCGAAAAGGCTCCGTGATATCCCCGTTCCATAACAACTGGGTCGAAACCGAACTTACACATTGCATAATTAACCCAATCAGCTTGCATGGGATACTAATTTCACGCAAGGTATCTTCTATAAAGTGCCACTCTAGTCGATCATACGCTTTCTCCAAATCGACTTTAATTGCCATAAAGCCTTTTTTACCCACCTTATTGCTCATGGTGTGGATAATCTCTTGCGCTAAAATAACATTGTCTGAAATGTTACGCCCTGGCACAAAGCTCACCTGATTCTCCGATACCCACTTTGGTAAAAAAACGCTTCAGACGATTGACAATTGTCTTCGTTATAATCTTGTACAGCACCGTGCAGAGGCTGATTGGTCTGAATTCGCTAATTAACTTAGGCGCATCAATCTTTGGAATGAGCACTAACAAAGTTTGATTAATCCGGCTGTCTAAAGACCCACCATCAAAGAACTCCTTGAAAAATTTAAAAACCGAATCTCCAACCATATCCCATTTCTTCTGATAAAAATCCGCGTGAATCCCATCAACCCCCGACGCTTTCAATGGGTCCATTTCAAACCTCCTCCTTCGAAACATCCGTGCACAAAGAGTTCATCTCCTACTCGCTAAACTCAAAGAACTTACCAGATAGCAATTGCACAGTACAATCGTGTATCCCGCCCGTGAAAAGCTGTCTGAAATAATCCATCGCATGTAATTTCAACTCCTGGTGATCATAGCTCCAACGATTAGCATCCACCTTAAGCGCCTTGATGGTATTCCGCCGTCGGCGCTGGATCGTACTAGCATGGAAGAACCGTGTGTTACAATATCCTTTAGCAACCCAACAATTACGCGACTTCTGATGCCACAAACTTTCTTCCTCCTTCAAGACCTTCACAAGCTCCAATTTTAAATCACGCTCCAACTCTATCAGAAAATTCGAATCTCTCTTAGACCGTGCCAACTCAATACCTTTGATACGCGCCAGGAAGAGTGTTTTCCGACGCCCAATATGACCAAAAATCTCTCTATTCCAGTCCTTCCCCCGTGTTTGGAACTCAATCACGTTATCGAAAATACTTTTCCCCTCCTCCCACACATCCACAACCAAACGATGAAAATCCGGGTGCTCAGTCCATGCAGTGAGATACCGAAACGGTCGCATCATACTATCAACATCGCCATCTCCCACCTGTAGTAAAATCGGGCTATGATCCGACTCAAGGTGTGGCAAATGAAATACCTCTAACACCGGAAACACACCAAAGCATGCCTTATTACACAAACATCTATCGAGCCTTTGCTTCAAATCTCCACGCTCCCAAGTAAATGCAGGACCATGATACCCCATATCCACTAACCCAGAATCGAAAATAAAATCCGCAAACCTCGAGCAAACTCCCTAGCGACTCACAGAACCACCATCCCCTTCCAACGGACTAGCAATAACGTTAAAGTCACCTCCCAAGACCTAGGCCATCCAACTGACTCCTTACATCCCTATTCGGACTAGCATACACAAAGGAAATGAAGAAAGCTTGCCGCTTCCCCACATCAACACACCAACCGTGTATAAATTGCGACGAAACGGCCACAATATCCAGCTGCACGGATGGTCTCCACATGACCCAAATACCACATGAAAAACCAGTAGCCTCCACCCTATACGAAAATTCAAAACCTGAACGACGAATAAAATTGTCCGCCTTCCATCCACTTATCCTTGGCTCAAACAACGCCACAATATCCGGCTTCTTATCTTGCAACATAAATCTAAAGTAACGAAAAAAATCAGAGCCTAGAGCTCCTTGCACATTCCAGAAAATAACTTTAACCATAAAAAAGCGATGAAGAGGAGGCAAGTGATCCTAAGATGACATATCCGTCACCTCAACATTCTCAAATACCTGGTTCGAATTCCACAAGACCGACACTTGCCTTACCACAGGCGCAACACCTAGTTCTCGGTTACCACCATTAACCTCCTTAGTAGCACCATTAAGTTCCGACGTCATACTACTAATCCACTCCGATAGCACAGGTTTAGAGGGCCCCCGTTCATCGCGTTTCTTTGGTCTCGTCCCCTTAGCTCCCACGCTCTTAGCAGCGAGGGGATTTTTAGCCCCGCTTTTAATCCCAGATTTCCGAGGCACCCCCTTCGAGCCACGCCCATTCACATCACGCAGCACCCCACGATCCTCCTTGTCCACCATACACACCACCTTATGGCTACTAGCATCCAAAGTCGACGATGCCACGACTACCTTATCCCTCGAAGCAACATCACCCACCCGAGATTCAACATTCACCACCCTATCAGCAGCATCCACAACACCTGCTGAAGTGTTAACCGTCGGCATAGCTCGAGCCGGTTCCACCATCCTATCCGATGGCCCAGCGTCATCCGTTGTCAACACATCCCGCCTAGGCACCTCCACCTCAACCGCCATAGCTTGCTTACCCTTGTCCTGTACCGGGCGAGACGAAACACCCTCACTTCCCCTTGCATCCTCACTAGCCATTCTTGCCCCTCCATCGATCCCTAAAATACCTAATCTAGAGCCCGACACCTCCCTTCTAGGTTGCTGCCCTTTCTCCTCCGCGTCCGGATGTTTTCCTGCCTTCAGCGGACGACGCCGTCGGTTAGTTACTTGCATCCACGACCCATACAACTCTCTCTCCGGCGGAGCTTCCACGACGATGTCCGGACGAGGCACCGAAGCAGCACCCTCCTGAACATGCCCCTTACCACACATCTCTTGTTGATGGCCATATTTCCCACAAGCAAAACAAATCATAGGAAGTCCCTCATATTCAATATCCTGGCGGAACCCATCGATCATAACCCCCGACGGAAGAGGCTTCCCCAAATCCACCACCATTGCAAACCTAGCGAATCGACCCCTCTTCCCTTCCAAAGTGTTGTAATCGATCCGAACAACCTTCCCAATAACATTTGCAATTGCCCGAAACATACTCTTGGTATAATACCGGTAAGGAAGACCCGGGAGTCTCGCCCATACTACAATTTGCTGCGGATACTCCTCCACTGTAGAAAACGAGCGTGACCAAGGCTGCACCGTCAGATAACAACCATAAATCACCCATGGTCCCCCGGAAAGAACCCTAGCATAATCTGTTTCAAGCTCAAACCTTGCCAAAAAATATTCATTATCCAAATCCACTAATTCCAATTTCCCTACCGGCATCCACAAGGCCTTCACTCTATTCAATAACGTACGATAACCAATTGCCTTACCTAAAAGACGTATAATCACCGAGCAAGCAAGTTTCGCATCGATGGATTCATGCACACGTTCGGAAAAATCAATCCTGGGCAAGACCCCGTCAAGAGCGATTGCCACATCTTCATTCGTAAGTTCCACGTCCAAATCCTCCATCGCCTCCCGACCTGCATCTTTCCCAGCAACCATGCCCCTAAACGAGGGCTTGGCTTGATTCGATACCGGCAATTGGCCCACCACCGGCGGCTCAGACCCGGTTGTCAACCCACCAGCAACCTCCTGCATGCAGACATCCCCTAGCGGCGGTGCGTGAGGAGCTTCCTCCTCCCTAGCCTCCTCGACTAAACCTCTTCCCTTCTTCACGCCACGCTCCATCTCTTCCCCCAAAGGGTCACCAGCGCGCTCTAGACTCCCCTGGATCGGAACCTGGACGGCAGTGTCCGGTGGCCTCCCGGAGATCGCGCCAGCCGACGTCAGACTCATGACTGCAGATGATACGGGAACACTAGGGTTTCCTATTTTCACAGAGCTCTTGATAATCTACTCATAAACAATATAATACGATAAATTTTTTAAGGCTTAACATGTATTTTTACCCTTGAGTTTGTATCAATTGATTAATTTAATTACTATGTGAAAAATAGATTCAATTTGGTCTTCAAATTTACGAATTGCACAAATTTAATTTTTTTAACTAACTTTGATTATTAATGTGTTGACGTATTCGTTTGACGTGACATGCCATCTATGAAAAATGACGCATCATATCACTTATGAATGTGCTATGAGTATTAGGGGTGGGAATTGTGGGGTACCCGGGATTCGAGTACCAGGAAAACTGGGTACCCAGTTCATCCGGGTACCTCATTAAACGGTCCGTGCTCCGGTCCATTATATCCGGGTATTCGGGATTCGAGTACCCGTAAAATTCGGGTACCCGGGTAATCGGGTACCGGGTACCCGATTCCTATTTTTTATTTTTTATTTAAAAAAATCACATGTTAAACACAAAAATATTTTTTTTTAAAATTAAACTTAAAACTTAAAAGAATAGAATACAAACATAGAAAAAAATTAGGAATTTAAACTTAATTTTAGAGTGAAAATATTAAGAAACATAAAAAAATATATAATTTTAAATATAAAAAATATATATTAAATTTAATCGGGTCGAGTTGGGTACCCGGTAAGAAAAAACTTTCGGCCCGTGTCCCGGCTCGTGTCCCGAGAAATTTGCCGGGTCGAGTAATTTTTTTTCCGAAAATTACACGGTATTTCAGTTTCGGGTCGTCGGGTTTTCAGGTCGGGTCAATCGGGTCGAGTATTTTCTCCCACCCCTAATGAGTATGTTCAACATGTATACTTATACTATGAGACTAACCGACTTGGATCAATTAATTGAACCAGCTGGTTCTGAGATTTGGAAACTTGCTGGTGCGGTGGCATAACTCAATGTGGAATAAGGGTTTCCGGAGGATAATATTTGAGCCAACGATTTTTTGCAGATGCCTTGAAATTAGAAAACCATTAATGAATTTTTGTGTTTTATTTGTTGGAAGCTAGGAGATGATAATTGAACTCTACGCCTCTTTATTTGGTAAATTTTGTTGAATATTCTATTTTAGGAAAAAACTTGGAAAAACATTTTTTTTTAAATTATTTAGAAAAAAACTCTCATTCGGTCCACGTAATGAGAACTCACGTTCTGACATACTCGAATTTAGAAATCGTGCTATGCCAGACGCAAGTTCTATCTGATGTGACGTGTCTTAACCGTTGACGTCTTTTTATATTCAAATAAAATAAAATTCACGCTTATCAGGGCGCGAATTCTGTGAGATATTAAAACGAAACATCACATATTTATCGCATATAATCCGAGCGGTTGAAAAATAAATGACCGTGTTAAATTTACATTGAATTTGTGCTGCACAAAACACGAATTCTACGATAATAATTTGACCGTTTGAAATTTACATAAAACTCGAGCGAGTTTTCTTTAATACTCGCTTTCCAACCGATGTGTGTTCTACTATAAATAAACCCCTACCCACCCTTTTATTCCCACACAAAAAGTTCCCACTCTCAATTTGCTCTCTATCAATTTTTCAGGTTCTATATCTTTAAAATTTCTCGGTTAATTTATAATAGCGGGGCTGATAAGGTTGATCATAAACACATTTTCGATTATTGGCGGAGAAATGTAAGTTTTGTTTATTTATTTTAATTTTGTTAATTTTTTTTATATTTTGTAATTAAAAATAGCTTTAATAATATTTTATAAATAAATAGTAGATTAGTTTTAATTTATGTTTGTTTAATTTTTTTAGGATGAGATAAAACGTCGTCTGGAATTTTTCATCACTCGGATGACGCGTGAGCCGCACCCGCTTCTAGAAGAGTATATCTCAAAAGCCGGATTTTTGCACGTATCCAAAATCATTGGAGGTGCGAAATTGGATGTTGATTTGATCAATGCTCTTGTAGAGAGGTGGAGGCCGGAGACACACATATTTCACCTTTTGCGCAGCGAGGCGACTATAACCTTGGAGGACGTTTTGCATATTCTCGGTCTGCCAGTTGATGGAGAGGTTATTACCGGTCACAATAGCGGTGACTGGCATGTCCTGTGTTCGGAGTTGCTAGAGGCATCGCCAGACAGGCTGGACGGCAGCCGTGTGTTTTTGAGGTGGTTACGGGAAAATTTTAGCCATTTACCGGATGACATGAACGAAGATGTGAAGAAGGTAAAAAATACTATTTTTTAAATATTAATAAAATAATTAAATTTCCATATGTTAATATTTTTTTCCTATTGGAGGCATATGCTCGTACTCATATTTTATAAATAATCGGCGAGATATTGGTTCCTGTCAAATCCCACAATAAAGTTCACATGTTGTGGTTGCGGCATTTGCGAGATTTTGATGATGCCGGTAAATTGAGCTGGGGATTGATGGTACTACAGTTCTATTTAGGGAGATGTGCAAGAACACCGATACAGAGAAGCACAACATTAGAGGTATGTCTTTTTGTTGCTTCAGTCTTGGGCGTGGTTCAGAATGTCGTTTTTACAACATGAACTGAGCGTACAGAGTCTATATATTTTTCACTATGTCGGAGGTAAGAAAAAAGTAAATACTTTTTTAATATATGCTTTTTGAATATTAAAGTTATGTTTGTTGTTATGTAGGTGGAACGGTAATTTAATTCATGTTGGTCTGGCCAAAGGTCTGAAGGCTATCAAACATGATATTGAGAATGAATCCCGGGATCATATAAAAATTTAAAGTTTATTTGTTATTAAATTTGGTGTATTTATTCAAATTAAAGTTTATTAATTTGAGTTATAATTAAATATTGTACAATTTTTATGGACACCGTACGCGGATCCGAGTATCCACGCATGCCTCCCATAATTTTTTAGAAGTGACGAAGATTGCTTGGACGACCAATGTACCACTCATCTTTTACGCTACATTTGAGTTGCATCCGAGCGATTGCGTCTTACGACAATTTGGTTGTGTCCAACGAATCCTAATGGTTTCTCCAAATTTGGACGAGTTACATAGGCTCACTCAACAAGGGAAACTTGAGGTAATTTTTTTTAATTGATTCAATATTTTATTAATTTGGGTAAACTATACTAATGACCACCGAACTATGGGGTCGGTGTCGATTTGACCGCTATATTTTCAATTGTGTTAAATATACCACATAACTATTTAATTGGTTCCAATGTATCTACCTGCCATTAAAAAAAACGAAAAAGTTAACGGGACTGTTAAAATAATTGGTATAATTACACATTTAGTCCCCTTTATTTATACAATCAAATAACCATTGCTTCCAATGTGACACGTGTCACCACTGCTTCCAAATAATTGGTATAACTTTATCAGATTTATTAAATTTATTTTCAAATAAGGTGGTGACACGTGGCAAGTATGAACACCGGTGGCAATAACCACTGCTTCCACTATTGAATGATTGTATAAATAAATGGGACTAAAAGTGTAATTATACCAATTATTTTTAATAGTTCCGTTAACTTTTTCGTTTTTTAACGGCATGTGGCTACATTGGAACCAATTAAATAGTTATGTGGTATATTTAACACAATTAAAAATATAGTGGTCAAATCGACACCAACTCCATAGTTCAGTGGTCATTAGTATAGTTTACCCTATTAATTGAACGTAATTTATATTTATAAAGTAAAATAAAACCTTTTTTATTGTCTAATAGGTTGAAAGGTCGGTGAGGCATATACATTGGATCGCTTAGTGGAGGGAAAGGAAACTACGACAACACATTCGTGACTACGTAATGTTTGATACGTTGGTCAACGATGATTACATTGCATTGTTTATGGAGAATGGGAAGCAAAATCTTTTGACTCCAGAGGAACGAGCGGTCTTCATTGAGCGTGTGCAACGCAACCGCCCACCGACTCAACGTACGAGAGGAGCACGTACGACTTCTAGCAGTGCTTTGTCATCGAGGAAAAGACATGCTTTTGCCTCTGTTGCGTATAAAAGTGTCTGTCGCAATTGTAGTGCAAGTGTACACGATGCAAGTAGTAAAGTGATACTGAAGTATTGGATATCGTCTCCACATGGACTGGGCTAATAGCTTCACCTTGAATTACTGCACGAGAGTAAAAAGAATAGTTTAAGATATTGTCATGAAATAATAACGAATACTTAAATAAAAGAGTGAGAGAATCAAGATAGAGAGAATGAGCTGGTATTGAATTGCTCAGTAGTGTAGGTATTGCTAAGTTTAGGAAAATCTGCTCTGTCGATGTCCCCGTCGCGGCAGCACCTGTCGCGGCGGCAGTCTGTTGCTTGTCGCGACAGCGATCACACAACTCAGTACTTCAAGCTTGGCAAGAATCCCTGTTGTGCCTTGGCCTATCCCTAGGTCCAAGTCTGTCGATGAACACGTCTTTGATGATACATCCCGGCGTGAATCGAAGGATGAACACCGATGTTGTTGAATTCTTCTTTAGCCACTTAACCTCGTCCTATCCCTAGGTCCGAGATAGTTCAACTATAAACTAGAGAACTCGCACTTATTCCTTTCGTATACTTAACTCTCCCGATATTAAGTAAATAGATAACCTCGCAATGCTCTCCCGATACTCTTGCAAGATGTTAATAACCAGAATAAGAGAACTTGAAGTTTATTGAACTGAAAATTCCTAAAACAAAAGCAACCCTTGCAACTACTTTACAAATCAACCAGTGGCCCTAAGGGGAATTTAGAACATGTTGAGAAGGGGAAAACGGCTAGGGTTTTGGGAAGAAGGCTAGAGATAGGTGATGTCCTCTACTAGGTTGAATTACATGTCTTTATATAAGCTTTGGGCTCAAGTTTTCTAATATGGCAAAAATACAAGTTTAAATTAAAGTACAACTCTAATAAAGACTAAATCTTCAGAGAATGTAGCTTTAACTCGTCCTTCCTTCTTGCTTGGAATTTCTCTTCTTGAACTTTGGGCTTGGCCTTCATTCTGATCTAGGGCTTGAAAAAATATAATGGTACTCCACGACAGACGGGCTTAATTTTCTCTTTCTGTCGAGGCCCACTTTGCTTCTTCTCCTCAAAACTGCTGTCGTCCTTGGCTGCCACGGCGGCAACCATGGCAGCATCGTCCTCTACGACTGCTCATCCAGTTCTAGCTCTGTTGCGTCCTGCCCAACGCCTGCTTCTCCATCTGCTACAGCAGCAACCTACAAAAGCAACCAATTTCAGTAGAAACTGTGCCTTTTAATATATTTGTGATGTCTAACTATAATCTAGCCTAAATGCAATGAATTATGCTTGAATGCAGCAGAAATATGGGTTAAATATGGGGTAAATAATAGAACTTTTACACACTCAACAGCCTCCTCAGCACCAGGACCATCTCAGGCTACCCCACCGAAACAACCACAGGCCTTTACCCACTCAATGCACTCATCATTTCATCCTCCGCCAACGGAAGATTTTTTCACGCCGTTTGTGGCCAACCTCTACGGTACGTTTTTGGCAATGATGAGTGGGACGTCGAGTGTTCCTCAAGCCTACATACCTTTGAATCCGTTTCAACCAGTGTCAACCGATTTTGGGACCGAGTTTGTTCAGCAAACACTGCCGTAGTCTTTGTTCTTCATAGATGGGCCAGTTGGAACGAGTGACACTGCTAGATTTGGAACCGGAAATGGTGACGATGATGAGCATCCAGTTGATCTCCTTCATCATCGACGCAATCCCGATCAACCTCGTCATCCACCAGGGTGTGGTATCGGTGGACATAGACATCATTAGTTTTATTTTTCATTTATTTAAGTAGTATATAATAATTTTAATTGTACTTTGTATATCAATATTTCTCTTACTCTATAAATTATTTTTTGAGTATTTAATATTTCACATTTAGATTTGCCTTTATTTTGAAAAAATTGTTCTTAAGTGTATCGATAGCAAACGCAAAATATTTTGATGTACGTACATTTATTGTGAAATAAATATAATTTGATGTATCAATAACAAAATCGTTCTTAATTGTATCGCATAACGCGAGTTTCACTGACATGCCAGGGACTCGCGTCCAGATAAACGCGCTTTCTACTGACACGTCAGAATTCCTGGGCC
Source organism: Hibiscus trionum (assembly GCA_030270665.1). Lineage (NCBI taxonomy): Eukaryota > Viridiplantae > Streptophyta > Magnoliopsida > Malvales > Malvaceae > Hibiscus > Hibiscus trionum. Next base: position 38,850,743 of record BSYR01000017.1, on the reverse strand, counting down.
ATATTCACGTGTGGCCAAACGCAAGTTCCATGCTATAAAAACGAATGAAATCCCCATCCGAGCAGGGCGCATATTAAAAAAAAATCAATTGCGTTGTAGTGCTTTAGGTTTTCGATTGTATTATAGCTACTAATGGCAACAAACCACGTATCTGGAAAATTCTTTTGCAAAGAAATTTCCCGGATATTGTGGTTTGTTGGTATTTGTAGTTGCATTTATATGATGAGTACATGCTTTTGGTGGGTTACCAGTTATGGTGATATGAGTGTTCGATATTTTTGTTCATGAGGAACGACAAATCATAATATCTGAAAATACTGGGCCTTTTTAAGTGAGCGCGGGGGTCTTAATCTTTTGTTCGAGGCTACGGGTTACTTTTTTATGCCTTAATTGTGGAGGCTAGGTTAATACCCCGCATGTAACCAGAGTCAAAGCTCCTACCATTGTCTTAGTACACGATTAGTGGGTAGAATTGGATGTATTTTTGGGCACACAAAATTCACGAAGCTTGTTCATCTACCCACTTCGTGAAAGCATGTGTAGGGGTATAATATCAACCTCATATACGCCTCTGATCTTGAAGAAGAGCATCGACTATTAAGGCGTATGTTAGCAAAGACTTTGGAAAATGTATACCCCAATGTTTTAAATTTGCTGGACTACTCTGCTCTAGAAGTAAGCCAAGGCTAGGGGTGGGCAAAATTACCCAACCCGATTGACCCGACTCAAATACCCGATGAGCCGAATCAAATTAAACGGGTAATTATCCAATTTTTTTTTTGTTTTCTCGGATTGGGTACCCGACCCGGTATTTATCTCGGGTACTCGGGTCGGGCCTGGGCCGAAAAATCGGTTCCAGTCGAGTACCCGACTACACGATTATATATATATATTATATTTTAATTTTAATTAATTATAAATTATAATATATATTTATTATTTTTAATTAAAAACAGATGGGCAACTATTAGTTTTGAAACACTCGACTTTTTTCCCAAATATTATTTTGAAATCCCTAAAAAGAATTAAAAATCATCTCCTCCATCGCGACGGTCCTCCTCCTTCTCGTCATCAGTTTTCACAGACTCACAGTTGCTACTAGTCCTCACTCCCCGGTTCGTCGTTCGCTCCTCTATCGTCGGTCCCTACTCCCTAACAGACGGCAGTTCCAATTTGCTCCTCCATCAGCCCAAGCAGGTGAAAACTGAAAAACACTATAACATCCATGACGTCTCTGTAATTCCACATTATATAGTTTTAGTGGATTGTTTTCTTTCTAGCCGGTCTAAAGTGCCTGAATTTTCTCCTTTGATTCACTCAAGTAATCAAATTCAGGAAAGATGCAAAGTTTGCTATAACATCAAATCTAAAATTTAATGTCTAGGAAATTTGTAAACCAGTTGAGAAAAATTACTATATTCAAGCAATGCAAGGGGCATTTGGATACCGATTGAATATGTTGCCACAACGAACACATGAAAAGAGTGGAAAACAACATTTAATCACTTGAAATGGCTATTGGATAAAGATTCAAATTGAAAGAGACACAGAAAAACTCCTAAAATATTACAAAATCTTAAGTAGTGGAAGACACAGATAATTCAGATATTAAACTCTATGTTGAGATTATATAATTCGAACTTTTATTAGGTATGTATATTTTTTATAAAATTAAAAAAAGTGGTGGGTACCCGGTACCCGATTACCCGGGTACCCGAGACTCGGGTACATTCTTGCCAACTTTTTTGCCTTTTCTAGACGTTTCTGCTATGCGTTAAGGCTCACCGCCACTACAAGCTGATGCTCCAGATCGACGGTACATTCTTCTATGGTAGATACACCTAGATCTTACTACTAGCAGTTGCACAAGACGAAAACCAAAAATGCCTTCCAGTAGCGTTCGCAATCGTTGAAAAGGAAGATATCCCTTCATGGGAATTTTTTCTCACCAACCTACGCACATATATCCTACATCGGGCTCTACGAGAAAGAGAAGAGAGGATATGTATTATTTTAGATAGAGGCACATGGATATAGGGAATAATCTCGCGTATGGGCGCGTCTTGAGAACCCCCATGTATACATCACCGATACTGTTTACGATACATTACAACAAAATACTACTAGAGATATAAGAATGATGATGAACGCATAATGGTTCTTCGTGTGGGTACGCCTTTCACTCTATACAATTTTAATTGTCATTGTTGTTATTATTATTTCTCGTTAACTATTTTGTCTTTTATAATAGGCAACCACACCAAGTAGATCAGGTTGAGGAGCTGCTGAAAGAGTTGAGAGTAAGAAATTTAAATGGATATGACTATCTTGTTGATATCTCGAGGGAGAAATGGTTGTGATGTTATGATGGGGGTCTTCGATATGGTCACATTACAATGAACTTAGCTGAGGCAATCAATTCATCTCTGAAAGGAACACGTCATTTACCTATCACGTCCGTTGTCAAGGTGAAATATTACCGATAGGCTACCCTTTTTGCAATCCTCAAAAAACAAGCAATGGACTGGATGGCAGGTGGCCACAAGTTCCATCCAGAACTCCAAAAAAAAATTCAAACATACACTACGCACGCAAACGCGATGGGTGCGATATTCTTCTCTCGTCGCCAACATCACTTTCAGGTTTCTGAATATTTGCGACCACTTAAAGAAATAATAGAAAAAAATTACGTGGTTGATCTGCGCTGAAAAATGGTGCACTAGATGTAGGAACACTGGACACGACAAGATAAAATTTCCTCTTAGGACCGATCCTCAAACCAACTAATTGAACTTCTCCATGTAATGTTATATCACCATTTTTAATGATCTTTCAAGCTTCGTTTTCTGTTCTCTGTACCATTTTTAACGTGATTTCTACACCCTTTACGAGGCCATATACACGCCAATTTTAGCACCATTGTAAACATATGCTTCACTACTACGACGTAAAACTTAAACAATAACAAAAATATCTCCCAACATACTACAAAATCAACTTAAACATGCCTACCAACCCATGTTTGCTTGTTTTTCATGGGAAAAAACATGGTTATATAACATTTTAACGTGATTTCTACACCCTTTAGGATGCCATATACGCACCAATTTTAGCACCATTGTAAACATATGTTTCAGTACTACGACGTGAAAGTTAAACAACAACAAAAAACACCAACATACCACAAAATCCATTTAAACATGCTTACCGACCCATGTTTGTTTGTTCTTCATGCAAAAAAAACATGTTTAGATAGTGTTTTTAACGCGTTTTATACACACCTTAGGATGCCTTATACGTGTCGATCTTTACACCATTTTCAAGAGATGTTTTAGAACTACGATGTGAAAGTTAAAAAATACAAAATAGTATCCCCCAACATCCCGTAATTTCACCTACAACATGCCCATCGAAGCTTGTTTTAACAACAAGATTATACCAAACGCGAGTTCATTTCGTATCATGCGATAAATTCGGGCCATTTCGTCTTAATATCTCGTAGAACACGCGCCCTGATAAGCGTGAGTTCTATTTTATTAGAATATAAAAAGATGCCAACAGATAAGACATGCCACATTAAATAGAACTCGCGTCTGGCGTAGTGCGATTTCTGAACTCACGTCTGTTAGAACGCGAGTCCTCATTACGTGGAACGAATGGGGGTATTTTTTAAATGATTTCAAAATGAGGGTGTTTTTCCAAATTTTTCCCCAAAAGGGAATATTCAACCAAATTTGCCTCTTTATTTGGTGCAAATTTCTCCATTTTCCTTTACAAATAAAATAGTTCCTAGTTTGAAACAAAACAAAAACTAGGTTGCAACATATTATAATTTATAAATGGCTAAAGTGGTTCTTTTGCCCCTGAGTTCGACCTAAAAAATTAATTTTACACCTCGTCGAAAAACGCATCCAATGTGGCCTCTCAGTCCGTAAAAATGATCAAATTGACCCTTTGATTGACGTTGACCATTACAGTACTGACATGACAGTTAACGATGATGACGTGGTGGTCCACAATGCTGACATGGGATGTTGACGTGGTAGAGGGGGCTGAATTAATTATTTTATCCGAATTCGAGGGTAAAATTGATTTTTTATCGAGCTTAGGAGCATAATTGATTTTAATTAAAAATTCGATAACTTATTTAATTAATATTTAATTTTAAAAATAAGAATTTAGGAAATTATTGAAATTTTAAAAATATTAAAACTAGATAAATAATTTGTTTAAAATTCAAGTTAATTTAATCAAATTATTTAGTTTTTAAATAAAATTGGATAAATAATTTTGTATTTCCAGATGAACTTTTACAAATAGAATACATGAAAATCGATTAACAAATTGGTGTAAATATCCTTTGGGTCCCTGATAATTTTAAATATAATCAAAGTGGGGACTCTCACAAAAAATCAAAATATTCTTCAATTTTTTTATAAAAATCCATAAAGTTAACAAAAATAAATAAAATATTAAAAAAATCATTGAAAATGAAAAATATATATATAAATTTAAAAGGTATTAAAAATTATAAAATGATAAAATTTACATATAAAAACTTAATAATTTTTTATATAAATTATTAAAAAAATTGAACACTTTCATCGAAAAAATATTCGACTTCGTCAGTATGAGTATTACCATACGTAAAACAAAATTCAGTAGAATCAAACTTCTATTAAAGTAACAGTATAACTCAAATTTTCTTTTGTTTTTATACATCAAATTGATGCTCACTAATATTTATTGTAGAAAAATGAAAGAGAATTTTGATTTAATTACTACTCTAATACAAGGATGTTTCAATTGAAAATATGTTTAAGAAATATTAGTGCGCTTAGCATAACGAAAAACAGTCAAAAACTTTTCCGATGGTTTAATAATATTTTTAAACTTTGATTTTTTTATATTTGTAACTTTTGATATTTTTAATTTTAATGTTTTTACTTAATTTTTTAATTCATTTTTTATTTTTAATATTTTATAAATATTTAAATATTAATATTTAAATATTAATATTTTTATTTTTTAGCTTAAATATTAAGCAAGTTATCGAACTTTCAATTAAGATTAGTTATGCCTTTGAATTCGGTAAAAAATTAATTTTGCCATCGAATTCGGTTAAAATAATCAATTTAGCCCCCTCCACCACGTAATCATCCTACATGTACTGCCATGTCAGCATTGTGGATGCCACCTCAACATCGTGGACCGCCATGTCATCACCGTTAACTGCCATGTCAGTACTGTAACGAACAATGTCAGTCAAAGGGTCAATTTGATCAATTTCGCGGACTGGGGAACCATATTGAATGCATTTTTCGGTAAGAAGCGAAATTGATTTTTTGAGTCAAACTCAGAGACAAAAATCCCCATTAACTTTTATAAATAGATCTTATAGTACAATAGGTTGCAACAGTGATTGCAATGTGTGATGTTTCATTCGTTTTACTGCATTAATCTAACAACTCAATTTCGGCTTTATTATTAAACAAATTAAAAGTTGTTTTCACTTTTATGAAATGGTAAACTACATAAATGATCACCATATTATTGGTAAAGTCGCGATTTGATTACTTTACTTTTTTTCAAAGTAATTAAACCACCAAACTATTTAATTGGGTGCAATGTGACTACATGCCGTTAAAAACCAAACGGCATTGCTGACGTGGTTGTTATTGAATAACAATGTTTCTGATGTGTAAATGAAAAATAATATTAGTGCCACATTGGATAAATGGAAAACAAAAAGCCATAAACACTTTACCCTTAATCATTTTCATTCTCGTTTTAGTTTCTAACTCCGAAAATCTCTCTGAAAAGCTTGAAGATTCAAAAAAATTGGGTGATTCGTTCTAAAGAGGTTGAGAAATTGTTGGAGATAGAGACGAGATGATTGGATTTCTTCGTGAAAAAGGAAAACCCAATCCAAAATACGGTAAGTAGATTTATTGCTTTTTGTTCTGAGATTATGTTTATTATTTGAAATTAGGGTTTATATCTGGGTTAACTAATTTCTATTACCCTAAATTACTAATTTGGGGTTACTATTTAGGATTAAAATAAAGTACTAATTTTAGGGTTAATATTTGAGATTCGGGTTCATACACAATGTTAAGGCTAAATATTTAGGTTTAGCGATAATAACCGATACTAAAGTTAACATTTATAGATTTTGTATAGGTTAAAAAATAATTAAATTAAAGATTATCAGTTCAAAAAGTTTGATTTTATTTTGTTCTTATAAATAAAGTTAGGTTTTGTCTGTTAGTTGTTGGTTTATTTGCACTAAAGTATGATTCCTTTTCAACAATAAAATAATCACACTTTTGATTGGTTTGCACATGGTTTGTTTGTTCAAATATAAAACTAAAATTTACTTGTGGGATCTTTATTTGGTTGTTGTAGGGGACCTCCTAGACCACCATTAATATGTGTTAGCACATGGTTTACTTTGCACGTGTTAGCACATGCTTTGATTTACCCTATTTTGCATGATTCATCTCTATATAATGTATGATTGTAAAATGTATATTGTATGAACATGAGTATACATGTATACTGTATACTATATAAGATTGTATATTATATTGTATGACTCCATTTCTTTATTGTTTGACTTAGTTGAACATCTGAATCTGATTGTATAATGTATACTGTTTTGGTTATTATACAGAAAATGAATAAAATTTTATTTGTGTTTTTTAAGAGGGATTAATTCAGAAAAATTTAGTATTGTGAAACATCATTGTATTTTTTTCCTAGGAGACCTAGGGTAAAATTTATTGGACAGTTAGTGGATTATTTTGATAACTTAGATGTTGATACAATTTCTATGTTTGAAATTGTCAGTATGGTTGAGAAATTAAGAATTACTTCTGGTGTTAATGTGTTTTGACAGTTTTTAGATAATCCACCCGAGGTCAAACAATTGAAAAATAGTAATGATGTCATTGAGATGGTTAGAAATTTACTTAGAGACCATTATTTTCATATTTTTTTGGAAAAAAAATTGTACAGGATAATGAGTCTGAGACTAGGGCAGAGTCTGAATCTGACTCAGAAGATGATGAGTATCATGTTGAGTATGATTCATCCAGTGATAAGTCAACATTTACTGACAGTGAAAATGAATTTGTTAGTTCAGAAGATGAAATGTTCACTATGAATGTTGGGTTGGGCAGTAAGGAAATAGAAGTTGAAAGTAACAATGACAATGGACAATCTGATTCACTAGACAATATAGATGAGTTAGATTCATGTGGTCCACCAAAAAACTTAAATTTTCTGTATTTAATAGTGATTCAGACTTTTCTAATCCTAAACTGAAGGTTGGTCTAATATTTGCAAGCAAGAAAATAGTTAAAAGAGACAATTAAAATGTACATTATTAAGAATAGAAATGACAGAGTGTCCAGGGGTGTTATAGGAAGCTCCAATCTATGAGGAAGATCCTTCTATTGATATTTGACAGATTAGGTCTTTAAATGATGAACATACTTGTTTTAGGGAGTTTCAAAATCTCAATGTCACTGCCAAGTGGCTAGCTAAAAACTACTTTAGTAATTTTTTTGTTGACCCCAATTTCTCAAGTACTTCCCTAAAAAAAGCTGTACACAAAGACTGAGGCATAATGGTACCTAAATATAAATGTATTAGGGCAAAAAATTTGGCCCTTGAACACTTGAATGCTAACCACGAAGAGCAATATGCAAATCTGTATGCTTACTTAGGTGAATTGAGGCACTCTAATATAGGGACAACAACAATTTGCAAGTTAGATGAAAGAAGATTTGAGAGACTTTATATCTATATACAAGCAATGAAAGATGACTTCAAAGTAGGTTGTAGGCCCATTTTAGAATTGAATGGATGCCACTTGAAGGGCTACTACAAAGGCCATCTTTTGGCAGCTGTAGGAATAGATGCAGATGACTCAATCTATCCTATAGCCTTTGCAGTTTTGGAGAGAGAATGTGTTGAGTTGTGTGGAGCTCGATTCGATCAACCAATGTTGCTCACCAAGTGGTGGAGAGGTGGATATTTGGGTGGAAGGGTTGTGGAAGCTAAAAAGAAATGAGACACAATGATTTATAGTGGTTCAACCTTATAACCAAGGTCTACATCCACTACCTTAGCTCCCCACTAAAGATATCACAATCAATCCACTATTGATTCGTCCCCTTTTCTAGGATTAGGAGGAAACCCTTACAACATATCAAGCTTCTACCCAAAGCCTTGATCAAAACCCTCTTTACAAAGAAAAACAATAAGCAAACTTAAAACCCTCTAATAGGTGTTTGTTTGCACAATTAAGCACTCACCCAAAACCTAAAACACTTGAGCAAATTTGACAATTTTGGCTCACTAGTGTTTGTCTATACAAGAAATGACAATTTAAGCACTAAGACAATTTCTTGATCATTTGATGTTTGACAATATGAGCATTAGCCTTCTCTTGATGCTTGGAGGTCCTTTTTATACTCCCAAATGAGTTTGTAGCCGTTACTAGCCGTTGGGGATGAATTTGAGCCGTTGAGGACTTTATTTCCCTTCATAAATGCTGTTCTGCAGCTATCCGTATCGATATGCGTGGAACGGTATCGGTACGACCTTCATAGGAACTAGCTGTTGGGCTTTTGCCAGCATAGGCGTATCGATATGCTTGGGGGCGTATCGGTACGGGTTCACATTTGAATGGCCGTTGGGAAATAGCCGTTTGGGTTGTTTAAATTGGATCGGTACGCTTACCTGGCGTATCGAAACGATCCCGATGCGTATCGATACGGCAAGGGCCTGTATCGATACGGGTTTTGACAGTGGCCAAACTGGGGCAAAAAGGTATCGGTACGGGGGTTTACCGTATCGATACGGGTACTCTGAAATCACAAGTTTGGTTATTAAAAACATGAAAATTCTTTGCCAAAAACCTCTTAAAATACCTCAAACATAATTTCAAGTTGTTTAGACTTAAAAACAAGTTTTAAATTCTTTTCAATTTAGTCCAAAACATTTTTCAATTATTATATCAAAACATTAGTTCTACAATCTCCCCCTTTTTGATATAATAAAACTCACTTGAAAAATTGTTTGGGATTCTCCCCCTTTAACTTGAAAAATGTGAATAAGAGATTAAAGATATGAAATTAAATAAAGCTCTCCCTTATTCATTTGAAAATTCAATTTTTCAAACCATTTTCTCCCCCTTTTTGTTATATCAAAAAGAATTTAAAACATTAAGTTTAAAATAACAATAGAGGTAAAAGCTTTGACAAAAATAAGAATTTGGTTTTAAAATGGTTCCCCCTGTCTCAAAGCATCATTAAAAATGTTAGTCCAATATTTATGATCATCTAGTTGAATAAACTAAAAATAAAACAAATAAATGCTAAAACAACTAGATTTTTACCAACACTTGAACTCAAGGTAGGATGTGAAGCCTCCCTTCTTCAAGTGTTCTTCCTTGTGTGCATGGAGCTCCCCCTCAATGTTTGACTTGTTGAACATCTCCATCACACCTAACAATAGACAATCAAGTAATTTTTGGTATCCAAATTGCTTTGGATCCATGAACATTAGTAGCACAAATTTTAGTCCCCTTAGGAATCCATTTTTCAATGTCATCCCTTTTAATTGAAGTGGTTAGTCCTTTTGGGACCCAAACACTTCTAAAACATTTACCTTTTATAAATCTAGGGGCACTAGATTGTCTAACATAGAAATTTGATTTTCCAAAATTGTTTTTCTTTTCAAGCTCTTTGGAAATCAAATCTTTTTCTTCTTGAACATTTTGAAGTAATTTTTGTAAATCAAAACATTTTAATTCAAACTCTTTAAGTTTTGCTTCAAGTTCAAGTTTGGTTTTAGAAAGCAAATCATTTTGAATTTTTAACTTTGAAATCAATTTATTGTTTTTCAAAATGTGTCTTTTAAAATCTAAAACCAAATCATCATAGGCATCTTGTAATTCATCAAAGGAATAAGAACATGAAGTAGATGAATTAGAAGTTACCCTTGAATCTTCTTCGATGGCCATAAGGCAAAGGTTGGCTTGTTCATTGTCGGTGGAGTCCTCATCGCTCCAAGTAGCCATATGTTCCTTCTTCTTATGGCTAGAAGTGCTTGCCCTCTCCTTTCTTTTAGGTTCTCGTTCAAGCTCTCTCAAGGCTTTCTTCATGAAAGGGGCACACTTCTTGAAGAGATGAACTATCTCTTCATCTTCATCCTCCTCTTCACTTGTGTAGACATGATGGCAAGTGGAGGATTTGAGAGCCATGACACTAGCATTGATGCCAAGCCCTTTGATTTTCTTCTCTCCCATAGCTCTAATTTCTTCCCTCTTCTTCTCATCTTCTTTGTTCTTCTTCATGATTTGATGAGTAAAGAGAGACCCCATGAGTTCATCAAGCTTCAAAGTCTTCAAATTTTTGGCTTCGATGATGGCGGTCCTCTTTGAGTCCCAAGACTCGGGAAGTGAGTAGATGAGCTTTCGAACAAGCTTCTCCTCCGAGATGGCTTCTCCATATCCTTTAAGACCATTGGTGATTGTGGAGAACCTATCAAACATCTTCTCGATGTTCTCTTCCGGATCCATTTTGAAGTTCTCATACTCTAAGGTTAGGAGCCCAATCTTGGTCTCCTTGACTTTATTTGTTCCCTTGTATGTGACTTCAAGCTTGTCCCATACCTCATTGGCACTCTCACAAGAAGACATCTTCTCATAGATGGATGGACCAAATGCACAAAATAGAATGTGCAAGGCTTTGCAATTTAGCTCCATCTTCTTGCGATCGTTGGCACTCCACTCCGCTTTGCTTCTTTGAGGCACGAACGGACCATCTTCAACTACATCCCATATCTTGTAATCTTTTGATTTGATAAAGAACTTCATCTTTGTCTTCCAATGGGCATAGTGAGTTCCGTCAAAGAAAGGCGGTTTGTCGATTGATTGTGCCATTTGAGCCGGTTGATGAAATAGTGATCGAGCTTGCCGGATCTTCTCAATAGGATGTTAATCCTCTTCGATTGAGCCAAGCTCTGATACCAATTGTTGAGTTGTGTGGAGCTCGATTCGATCAACCAATGTTGCTCACCAAGTGGTGGAGAGGTGGATATTTGGGTGGAAGGGTTGTGGAAGCTAAAAAGAAATGAGACACAATGATTTATAGTAATTCAACCTTCTAACCAAGGTCTACATGCACTACCTTAGCTCCCCACTAAGGATTTCACAATCAATCCACTATTGATTCATCCCCTTTTCTAGGATTAGGAGGAAACCCTTACAACCGATCAAGCTTCTACCCAAAGCCTTGATCAAAACCCTGTTTACAAAGAGAAACAATAAGCAAACATAAAACCCTCTAATAGGTGTTTGTTTGCACAATTAAGCACTCACCTAAAACCTAAAACACTTGAGCAAATTTGACAATTTTGGCTCACTAGTGTTTGTCTATACAAGAAATGACAATTTAAGCACTAAGACAATTTCTTGATCATTTGATGTTTGACAATATGAGCATTAGCCTTCTTTTGATGCTTGGAGGTCCTTTTTATACTCCCAAATGAGTTTGTAGCCGTTACTAGCCGTTGGGGATGAATTTGAGTCATTGAGGACTTTATTTCCCTTCATAAATGCTGTTCTGCAGCTATCCGTATCGATACGCATGGAACTTTATCGGTACGGCCTTCATAGGAACTAGCCGTTGGGCTTTTGCCAGCATAGGCGTATCGATACGCTTGAGGGCGTATCGGTACAGGTTCACATTTGAATGGCCGTTGGGAAATAGCCGTTGGGGTGGTTGAAATGGGATCGGTACGCTTACCTGGCGTATCGAAACGATCCCGATGCGTATCGATACGGAAAGGGCCTGTATCGATACGGGTTTTGACAATGGCCAAACTGGGGCAAAAAGGTATCGGTACGGGGGTTTACCGTATCGATACGGGTACTCTGAAATCACAAGTTTGGCTATTAAAAACATGAAAATTCTTTGCCAAAAACCTCTTAAAATACCTCAAACATAATTTCAAGTTGTTTGGACTTAAAAACAAGTTTTAAATTCTTTTCAATTTAGTCCAAAATATTTTTCAATTACTATATCAAAACATTAGTTCTACAGAATGAGTCATCTTGGTGCTGATTTCTGAAATTATTTGGCATTAATATGAAGATTAAAAATTTCACAATTTTACCTTTATGACTGAAAAACATAAGGTTTGAGTAAATTTCTTTAAAACATTTTGATTTTTAAATTTTGTATTAAAGTTGTACTAATAAATTCTTGTTTTACTTTGTTGTGTGCAGGGACTAATGAATGTTGTGATAGAATTGTTCTTCTATTCGGCACATAGAACATGTGTTAGTCACTTGTACTCAAATGCAAAGACTAATGAGGTGTTTATAGGAAAAGCAGTGAAGGACCAATTGTGGAAAGCTGCAAAGGCTACATATGTCAGAGAGTTTCAATCTGTCATGGATGAATTGAAAGTATTAACTTATTTTTTGAAAATTATTTTTATATGCTACTAAGTTTTATTATGACCAATGTCACTTTTTTTTGTAAGTTTTATCAAAAAAGGCTTGAAAGTGGCTCTCACCAAAAGACCCAACCGGTTGGTCAAAGTAACACTTCTCTTTTGGGTGTAAGTCAGACATGCTTCTAAATAATAATTGTGAATATTTTAATAAGGTAAATAATCTAGCTTTGCTACTTAGTTTCTAACTTTATTATTTGTAAATATTCAAATACTTTCTAACTTTACTAATTACTACTATTAATATATGACATCTAATATTTGATGCTAGAGACAAACATATCATTATATTGTTGGACTCCATCAGATCAAAGTTGATGTAAAGACTTGCTAAAAGGAAGGATCCAGCTAAAAAGTGGACAGAGCTTCTATGCCCTAAGAATCAGAAGAAATTAGAAGATGCAACATCAGTAGCACATTGGTACTGATAGACTATTTAATGTTCAATGCTAATTTTTTTTCATGTTTAATGCTAACTGCAAAAACTTACTAATTACTGTTTAATGCTAATTTTTTATGTTTTAATGCTAATTATTTAATGTTAACTGTTTTTATTGTTTAATGATATTTGTTTAATGCTAATTCTTTAACTATTTAATACTTATTGTTCAACTGTTTAATGCTAACTTTTTAAATATCTTATGCTAACTGTTTTTGCCTTAATTTTATATAGTTTTGGGTCTCTTTATGCTGGTGGACACATGTACCAGATTTCATGTGGTCCTTCAAACTAACATTTAGTTAACATTCAAGCATGGACATGTTCATGTAGAAAATTGCAATTAACAGGTTAACATCTTCATTTATTTAGCATTCAAGTTTTTTTTATCTTCATAGTTACTAATTAATTATTGTTTTATGTAGGCCTTCCATGTGTTCATGCTATTTTTGTGATATTGTCAATTGAAGATAGGTCAGAAAAATATGTTGACCCTCGCTACTTTGTGTCAACCCAAAGAGCAATATATTCTCATTTGGTAAGTCCTATAAGAGGTGAGAAACAATGAAAAACTGATCACACAATAGAGCCTATTCTGTCACCAGTCTTTAGAAGACCTCAAGAAGACCACACAAGAAAAAAAAATAGGGAGGCTGATGAAATACCACCTCAAACTGGTTAAGTGTCAAGATCTTCTGCAAAAGATGCAAAGCGAGTGGACATAATATTAAAACATGCAAGGAAAAGATTAGTGCCAATCTTAAAAGAATTAGACAAATTGATGCTGCAAGACAAACTCCTAAAATTCCAAAATTGTCAGTAAATTTTATTATTGAGTCAAATATTTTTTTTGTTGTGGACATAAAACACTTGATTTGGTTGTTTGATTGATGAACATGCAATGGAAACACATTCTAAGATCTTTTGCTTAATTTTTGTTGTGAATTGTTTTGCAGATTAGAAGACCTGGAACTACCCCAACAACAAGTCAGGTTAAAACCAGTCAAGGTCGAAAGCCACTCCAGCTCCAAAGTCAACTCCAAATCGATCTTCACAAGTTCATAATGTTAGATGGATGCCTACCCCTACAACACGTACGGGTCAAGAGACTTGTGTCACTCACTCATGTCCAAATTCAAGTCCAAAACCAACTCAATATTCACAAGCAAATAGTGTCACATGGATGCCCACACTCAGAGTATCTATGAGTCAAGAAAACTGTGGCAGTCTCTCATCTCCAAAGATTGATCCTTAATTTTGTTGGGACCAAAATTCTTGAACACATTTGTGTTTTGGATACATTTGACCAACTTCAATGTCATTATGAATTCTTTTGTGAACATAGTTGTGGTAACAAAATATCACATTTTTTGTTTGACTTATTTTAGTGTGTCAATATCTTTTGTTTCACATATGAATTGGTCAAACATACATGAATTATTTTTCAACTTTAATGCCATTATGAATCAATGTTCTTTTATTTACTCTACTAAGTTTTAAGTTAAATAATACATTATCTTTAGTTCCAAACGTTTAATATAACACATTTTCAGTTTCCAATAACAAACATTACATGACATTTCAAATACTGAAAATATCATTACAATAACGAAAAATTATATTATTATATTGTAGAGGGTTAATGCAAACATATACAAAGATTCTATTACACTTTAATTTGTTAAAATCTTACAAAAAAATTTTAAATTCCCCAAACCCCATTACAACCTACTTTCAATAACCTAAATCTTAAGATTAAGAAGACCAACAATTCAAACATCAAGAGAAGATTTTCTCTAAAATAAAACCCACCCAAATCGCAACAAGAAAAAGTAAACTTTCAAAAAAAAATTCCTTCTTTCTATCTTGCTCCATTGCATTAACTTTTTTAAAAAGACCAACAATAACCATTTTTAACCTATCATTTACCGGTAGATAATACCATGAAAAAAAATTGTAACCCCTAACTCCATTTCGATAATTTTCACACCCCAAAACTTCCTACCTGAATTTTCATATGTCCAACTTGTTGTTAGCTTCGAACAAACCTCACAATAGCACACCCGATCCATCTATGCATCCATTTTCTTTTACAACCCTTAGAAAATTCCTTCTTTTCGGTAGAGTGGAGAGAAAAAATAAAAAAAAATATTGAAATGTGTTTAGGATTTCTTCAAATGCATAAAATTTATAACGTGTTTTTTACACATTGTTTTGGTGGCATGATGAGTGGACGGATATATATCTAACGTGTAAAAAGAACCTATTATTTTTTTACAAAAAATACACGTTAGTAACGCCATTTGGTTTCTAACAAAGTGTAGTCACATTGCACTCAATTAAATAGTTTGAGAGTTTAATTGATTCAAGAAAAAAATAAGGTGATCAAATTGTAACTGATGATACATAATATTTACCAATTATCAAATTGCCTTCGCCTTCATCTTTTGGATGAATCTGACACATCCCGTTGGAATGCTGAGTTTAGGTCTAAACAGGTTGTAGCAGACAATGTTGACTTGAACCAACCCAGAAACCATTAACATAACATTACATAACCAACTTTTAAGATACGTCAAATGCAGATATATGTTTGATAAAATTTATCCTATTTTACATGCTAGAATTTAGCTCTTTGAAAACACATACCGTACAGATAAGCCGCTCGAACTCAACCAAAGTCCATGAGCCCATAAACTTCATCTTATGTTCCAACTACTCCGTTTTTTTCGTGAAACACATGATTTGCTGATTCTAAACTTCATTCAGCCCTGGTAATTTCAGGCATAAGCAGATAATACCCATCCATGAGGTCAAATTCTCTAAATCTGTTTAACTAACTAATCTCGGGTTCATTTTCTCTATGTTGTCTAAACGTCATCCATTGAAGAACCAAAAAACATAAGAAAAAAAACCATAGGTACAGTTACAACATAACAGAACACCATCCAATAGTCCAATACAATACCACAACTGTTTGTATACCAAAGCAAACAAGTATTAAATGACGGAATATATTGTTCTGAAAGCATACACCGAAGCTGTTCAGGAATATCAAAGACAAGATATAGTATCCAATCACACCATACTCGTAAACCCTCCACAATGAGACATATTGAAGGACCGCATATCTAGGATAAAAAAGTCATTACTTCCCCTTAATTCTGTTCTTAGTACGAGGGGAAAAGGTATCAACCTAAATGAAGAATGATAATACAAACAAAAGAATCATCAAACCTTCTAGTCCGCCATTTTAGCCAAGCGATGGACGGTACTTCTTGCGATTCTATTACCAGGATCAATCTTCAGAACGGTTCTTAGATCTTCAGCCCCGAGTTTGTATTTCTCCATGCTTTCGTATAAGAGTGCACGTTGTACAAGGACAGATACATTGGTTTCATCATGCTCTAGCACCTGGATAGAAAAATGGACAACGTAACTTCATCGATAAAACTAGTGGATCATCAATCTATATTGATTTCAATTAATGTAATCGATACGAATGCAATCAACAAAATCTAGATGAATAAATAATTAAAGGATCATGCAGTGTGCAAATAGAGTACCATGCTAATTATTCCCTCTTTCTCGCACTTGTTTGAGAATAATAATTACCCTAACCCTATGATCTTTTAAATGCTTGCTCTGGAGCCAACATCCGATCAAATCTCAACTCTTATCGTAGGTACACTAACAATAAGGGAGGAGGTTTGCATAGGAATAGGATTAAGTAAATTCACAAATTCATTTGCAAACTATGGGATGTAATAGATTCTCAATATAAGTATTAACATTAACAAGGAAGGAACTATAATATCTAACAGTTTGAAGAGTCTATGTACCTTTGAACAATCAGCTACAGCCTTCTTATACTCACCGACCTCTTTATAGCATGAAGCCCTACATGATAAAACCTCTGCGGTGGAAGCCTTATCGTTTGTCTTTTCAAGCAGAACCACTGCCCACGACAGCCACTTAATGGCATCAGCATACTGGCCTTGCTTCTGATTGTCGATACCCTTGCTCTTTGCAGAAGATGCAGTGACACCAGTCGGGGGAGGAGGAAGCCCTTCAAGCTCCGTAGTCGAGCTGCCATCGCTTCCTCCTCCCGCTCCTCCAAACTCAGAGTCCAACCCCCAATCATCAACTCCTGAAAATTGATGCTCTCCACCACCAGATGCTTGAGCAGCAACTCCGGTCGAAGCTGAAGACGATGAAAAGAACATGTCGAGAGGATCACCACCCGAGCTTTGAACAGATGGCTGACTTTGAGATCCAACATTCTTTGCAGGCATCCCAAAATCATCCATATTCAGACCAGAAGCCAGATTCGACCCCATAAAATCATTATTACTTGAACTGAAACCACTAGATGGAAACGCAGTTGTGCTCGGTTTTGAAGCATTCTGAAAATCCCCAAATGCATCATCTGCAACCTTTGCCTTATTTCCATTATTACTTCCAGAATTAAGGCTACCTGATGGTTTTGATGAAAAATCAACCAAAGAACCAAAAGGGTCCTTTGAACCGATCCCACTTTTAACTCCAATTCCACCTGCTCCTCCGGCCATACTTTTCAACGGAGCCCCACCAAGATTCTGACTCTTACTATTATTAATATTGACATTAACATTACTACTTCCAATACCACTGTTATTATTATATCCACTAGAATTTCCCCAATTCCCAGTAGTTTTAGGCAATGAATCAGCCAAATTCCCCATCGAATATGTGCTTTTACTCGAAGAATTTGAAGTCGGATTTGAATTTTTCAAAGGAACATTAGAATTACTATAACTCTTCCCCTGTCCCAAAGCAGAGCTAACCAAATCACCAAACAAATTAGGGTTCTTGTTAACGATTCCAACCCCAGAGTTATTACCTCCCGAAGAGCCCCAGCTCTTCCCAAAAATGTCTCCCGCCATGGAAGTGGGACCCGATAAGCTAGGTTGGGTGGACTGATTCGGGGCGGGTTGGTGGGTCCACGACGGCTTGCTGGGTTGCCAGCCGGGCTTCGATTGGGCAGATGTTGTTGATGAATAAGATGAATATGATGAATATGAAGAAGTGGTTTTGTTCTTTTGGTCATTGAGGGATTTGGGTCGGCCCGATCCGAGGCCGAGATCGAAATCGAAGCTTTTTAGCGAACCAGATGAACCTTTCCCGTAATTGGAATTCATGTTTTTCCCTCCCGCAAAATGTGAGGATCTAAGCACAGATTAATTTATGGGATCGGATTCGATCAAAGAACGTACCTTTTTAAAGACCAGATCTTGTGTCTAGGCCCGCTAAGGTGGCGGCGTCGGCAGCGAAGAGTGGTGGTGGGAGAGCGAGAGAGTTGAGTTCCGGTGTGAATTGGAGGTGTTGAATTTGATCTCGGACAAGAAAGCAGAGCAGAACAGACTTCGGATCTGAAATTTAATTTTAGAACCCAACAAAGGGAGTCACCCGTGATATAATTTTTCCAACAAAGGAGCAATTAAATGAAAAAAAAAAAAACAGGGGAAACAATTACTTTCTGTTTTTCAAGTGGAAGTTTTGTAAATTTTTAGTTTTTAACCAATTATCATTAATAATGACGAAATTTGAATTTTAAAACATTTTAAGGTAAGAATTTTGATAAAAAAACAAAAATAAGGATCATTTATATTATAAGTACATTTTTTAAATAGTATGGTGTGATTATATGATTTGTATATATTTTTTTATCTTATTTTTTTAAACAAGTATATTATGTAGATATATTATTTGAATATGTGTTTTCTAAAAATAATAATATTTTTATTAGGGTCACTCAATGAGTACTATTATATTTTTTTTGGTGAATCCGCATTATGTATTGCAACTCAAGCAAAAAACTTTACAAAATTATGTGCATGTATTAAAGAAAAAATCAAACTATACAACAAGATTCCATATCTTGCAAGTAGAACGATTAATTCTCCCTCTGGTGTTAACTTGTTTCCCCATAAACTTTATATGCACAATTTCGACAATCTGCTATGCAAAATTTATAACTGTATTCTGGTTTCTTTGAAAATGTTTACGATTTCTGTTAAATTTATATTTAATTTTGATATAACAATGACTAATTTGTAATTTTTTAAAATACTCAATTTCTCTTAAACCTATATTTTCCTTGTGGTACGATCTATGGTGTACCTGTACATGTTTTCGCTACTGAAAATTAAAATTGTGCATAATAACTAAATGATACCAATACGGCTTTAGGTGTATTGGTACACATTTTTGAATATAAAAACCAAATTGAGTTTGAGTACCGGTATGGAGGTTAAAGATTTTCTATATTTTTTCATTAAATGATTCAACCATTGCCTTGTTGGTTTTATTCAAACCATATTTTTAAAAGCTTGTTAACATGTACCAATACACATGTAGGCGTATCGATACCAAATGTTTCAAGGATTTCAATGAGCAAAATGAGCATCGGTACAATATGTCATGTACCGACACCTTTTGTAAAACTTTCACTCCGTACTGATATGCCTTGTCACGTACTGGTATGCCTTTGATACAACAACTCTTTCTTCTTTTGGCAGATATCGGTACGAGTGCTCGTGTACCGATACCCAGTGTTGCCAAACAACACTTATTGCAGGAAAAATGCAGCTCAACAGCTACATTAAATATCCCAACCACCCAGACGGTTAGAAATCAATGATGAGGTATAAAATCATGTCTCCAAAGTTTCTTCAACAACTACTCAACAAGTCTAAAGTTTTTAAGCACATATCCAACTTCTTTGAGCTCAATTTGTCAAATCTTGTAAACCCACTTAAGAGTTCTTCATTGTAATCTTTTCGTTCAAGTGTGAGGGGATTTTAGTAAATTTTGAATTATGCAAACATTCATCTTTTAGAGAATTTTATAGTTTGATTTTTTGTATTCACTTTTAAGAAAAATGGATTATTAGACTTTCAGGTATAAATCTAGGTGTTTGTAAGGTTATATTCTTTAGCCTAAAAAGAAAGACAAATTAGTAAATTTGTGAAAATCCTTAGTGTGGATAGCTAAGATAGTGAATGTAAACCTTGTTTAGAAGGTTGAACCACTCTAACCATTTGTGTAATTTTATTTCTTTTTGCTCATTGCTTCTAATAATTTTTAATTGCCAATTTACCCCCTCTTAGTCATTTTTATTGATTGTTCAACCTAACAATTGGTATAGAGCTACACTCATTTGAATGCTTCACATCCTCTTGAGTAGATCCAAAGGTTGCTCAATCAATCTACATGTAATGCCCTGAATTTGAGCATAGGAGTTAGCTAGATAGATTAGACGGTTCGAGTGAACTGAATTAGACGATTTTAATTGGTTTCGGAAAATAAATTCAAATAAATGATTTTTGGTTAAAATAAAATATGAAAAAATATCCTAAATGTTTAATTAATGTATTAAACATATTTGAGGTGTCAATTTGATAAAAAAAAATCAGATTAAATGACATTTTGGTCACCATGTAAAGGTTTCAAAACTATTTTGGTGAATGAGTAAAAATGTCAAAACTTAGAATCTTTAACGAGCTATTAAACCCCTTGATTTTATCAGACTTTCCCCTTAATTTTTTCTATTTTAAAATTATTTTAAAATAATTTAATAAAATAAAATAATTTTGGGGAAGCTGGAATTTGAACCCATGTCCCCTAACTCTAAAGTCATTGAGCTAACCACCAAGCTAAACTCCAAGTGCTGATATGTTTTAGCACAAATTATCTTTAAAGCGATCAAATATACAAATTCTAGGGAGAGAGCTTACCGTGTCCGGTTGAAACATTTACCTTACACCCTAGGAAGATCTACTCCAGCCATATTTTGAGTGGAGGGAGACAGAAGAAATTAAGCACGCAATTATAAGGTAAGTGAGTTCTGACTTTGTATCTAATATTTATTCGGATATGAGTACGAATAGATAATCCTCCAAAGATACTTTAAATCTACAGCAGAATTTTGAGAAAACAAACACAAAATGCAGCAGCAGCACAACTAGAAACATAACTACTATGACTCCTTTTCATTGATTCTACTTACCGACATTTTCCATGAAAGAATTGCATAAAGTAATGACTCAGAGGGGAGTGATTAAGAGGGAAGGATGTTCGTGAGGAACCAAAGTATGTATGAAAGAGTAAAGGGCAGTCATTGACAAACAAAGCTGTGAAAAATCCAGATAGATGTACAAGTTGCTTAAAACATAACCCACGATAATCTTAATTCTCCATGTTTACATAAACTCTGCTTCCCAACTTTGAAAGAGGCTGATTCATCACCATGGTGCTCATGAAAGAAATAGATGTTGGCTTATGTTTTGCTGTATTTCTGAAAAATCAAATTCAAGTTAGGGTGCCATTGTGCAAATATGATTCATGAGAAGTATGTTTAAACTGTCCATGGAAATGCAGGCAACTAATATAAATCTGCAGTACATGCAGGAAACCATTAGAATCAATGACTTTAAAGAAAATTTGTGTTAAAACATATCAGCACTTGGAGTTTAGCCTAGTGGTTAGCTCAATGACTTTAGAGTTAGGGGATATGGGTTTGAATCCTAGCTCCCCCTCAAATTGAATTTATTTTCTTTGTTATGGTGGTGACACGTGTTTGTTGAGTGGATCGAAAGATCGAAATGAACCAAGAGGGGGTGAATTGGATTTTTAAAGGTTTAGGTGGTGGAATTTGAAAATTAAAAGGATAGACAAGAAGGAATTGTGAGGATTTGCAACAATTCCACTAATTGCTCTTCCCCTTTTCTAGGCTAAGGAGACAACCTTTTTAAAGGTTTAGGTGGTGACAAATGCTTGG
The DNA here is from genome assembly GCA_030270665.1 of Hibiscus trionum. Taxonomy (NCBI): domain Eukaryota; kingdom Viridiplantae; phylum Streptophyta; class Magnoliopsida; order Malvales; family Malvaceae; genus Hibiscus; species Hibiscus trionum. The sequence goes on along the minus strand of BSYR01000017.1, from coordinate 38,828,949 downwards.
ATTTGATGTTTGGATGTTTGCTTTTGGATCAATAGTTGTTGCTGGAGCTTTTAGAGGTCCCTTTTATACCTTCTCATTGATTTCTAGCCGTTGTGGTTGTTGCATTCATCAATAGAGCCGTTGGGGGTGTTATCTCACCTCCATAAATGCAGTCTACAACCACCCGTTTCGGAACGCGGGAACTTGTTTCGAAACAGACCAAAATAGAAAGAGCCGTTGGGGTGCATTTAAGAGCCCGTTTCGAAACTGATTGAACTCGTTTCGAAACACTTTTGCCACTGTCAAGGGTCGTTTCGAAACAGCTTGAGCCCGTTTCGAAACACCCTAACGGTTTCTGAAAATTCAGTTAAAAACTTTGCAACGGTCATATTTTTCAAATCAAAATGAAGAACCGTTTCGAAACACTTGAAGTCGTTTCGATACGGGTTCTTATGTTCTAAAGCCGTTTCGATACCCGTTTCGGAACAGGGGTTGGTAGTGGTGAAATCGTTTCGAAACGCCTTAGGCCGTTTCGAAACAGGGACTTGAAAAACATTGTTTCGGCTTTAAGAACACTTAGAAAATATTTGAAAGTCTTAGTTTTTAACTTTGGCATATTCTTAAAATCATATGAGGATGTTTGAGGACTTAAAAATTCGTTTTGACATTTTCAATTTAGTCCTTAGGTTCTTTAGTTATATCAAAATTAAAATATCGGTTTCACAATCTCCCCCTTTTTGATATAACAAAACCAAAGTTAGAATTTTTAAGAGTTTTGAAAATTTTGAACACATTCTAACTCCCCCTTAATTTAAGATAGGTTTTGAAAGTTTTAAAAAGGTTTTAACTTTGAAATTCAAGTTTTAAAACTTAAAAACACTTTAAACATTTAAAACAAATTTTTGGCTCTTAAATTTCTTCTCCCCATTTTTGTTAGATCAAAAATAATAAGTAAGGATCATAGAGAAGAGAAAGGGTTAGTACCAATAAGCATTAAGTAATAAGCAACAATAATATTAATTCATAAAATTAAAATATTCAAAACATAAATCAACATTAAGTTCAAAATATAATCCCAAATAAGATCAAAAGCATAGGTTCCTAAAACATAATGAAACATAAAGATGCAAACTTAAACCTAAAATGCATAGATAATATGATATGATATGATATGAATATCCTAGGTCTCGTCACCACCGTCATCATCATCCTAAGTCTCATCATCGCTCTTGACTTGAGAACGGCGAAACTTCGTCCATTGGCCATAGAGGGTAGAGAAGGAAAAATCCATGTTCGAGTGGGAAGCCTCAAGGGATTGGAGTCGATCCTCTACATTTTGCAAGCGAGTGTTGATGGCACCAAAACCCGAAGCCATGTTAGTGTCCATGGCATTGAACCGCTCGGTAATCAAAGTCGTGAGAGCTTCATTGTTTGCAACTGGAACTTGAGGTTCAACGGGAGGAGGAGGAGGAGGTGCGGCTCTATCAACACGTTCCCAAACATTGTTCACATAGTGAAAACCGGACTTGCGAAGAGAGGACTCACCAATCTTGGACTTGCGGGGTTTCGGAGAGTCGTAGGTGCAATCGAGACCAATCTTGCTAAAGATGTGACTTAAGATCGTGCCATAAGTAAAGGATTTCAAGGCATCAGTGTCAATAAGCTTAACATTATTAACCATCTCGGCAAATATGATCTTAGCAACATTAGGGCGCTCACCACGACGGAAACATTCAAGCCAAAAGTAATCAACTTGACGGATATGAGAATATTTACCTCCAGAGGGGCGAAGGAACCATGATACCATCAAGTGAAGAAAACGATCGTGCGCATCCAAGGTAAGAACTTGACTGGTGTTAGTACCAAAGTGACGTTCATTCTCAATTCCTTCATCCTTAAGGGAAAAAGTGGACTCCAAGAGAGCAACATTAACAACAAACTTTTTCCCTAACATAAAAGATTCAATCCCAACAACCTCGGTATTTGTTTCATCATTAATAAGACGAGCATTGGAGTAAAAGATGAGTACCATGTGTTTGTAGCGAATGTCCGGGATGCTCAACAAAGGAAGAAGATCTCATTCGCTCAAAAGCTCGAGGTAACAGAAAAGGAATCGCTCGGAGTTAAGGAATTCGAGATCAATGACACGCTCACGACAAACTTCGAAATCCTTGACATATTTGAAATGAGCTCGCATCTCTAGAGTTCGAAGGGATTTTTGAAAGAGCTGAGCGAGATTCGGATGCACGCTCGAGTCACCGGATTGAACGGACTTACGCTTTTTGCTAACATTTTCCGACGCCATCCTAAAAACATTAAGCAAACAAGTTTTAAAAAAAATGAGTGTATACATAGATTTCTAAATTCAATCCAAGGATAAATCCCACTTAGGTTTTAAAAAAATTTTAAAACAAAGAAAAATTAAAAAAAAATAGTAAAAGAAAATACGAGTGAAAATTTTTATATTCGAATCAAAAAATTTAAGATTTTGAATTTTTTTTACAAGATATTAAAAACCCAAGCATAAAAACATATAAACCATATAAAAATAAAATTTTCTAACCTAAGATTCGAACATAAATCGAAGGAAAAAGAAAAATAGGAAAAATACCTTAGTTTGGGATTTTGGATGAATGGATGAAAATCCTTGCACAATGTTGATGAATCTTGCTTAGACTAGTGTTTTAGAGAAAAACCCCTCAAGATTTGGTGAAAAACAAGGAGGTTTAGAGGGGTTTTATAGGGAAAAAGTCGGGTTAGGGTTTTTAGGGTTTTGAAGAGTTTTAATTTAAAGTGAACTTTATCATTAAAAGCCCTACTTAAAGCTGTCTGTGAAACCGTTTCAGAACGGTCCTGACCGTTATGAAACGCGAGCACGAGGGTTTGACCGTTTTTAGAATTTCAGCTGACCGTTTCGATACGGTGTTGGCCGTATCGAAGCCCCATTGACTCGTATCGAAACTTGTTTCGATACACCCCTTGGCAGTAGCAAAAACGTTTCGAAACCCTTTTGAGGCGTTTCGAAATGCCCTTCTCCCAGACAAGATTTTAAAGCATCCGTATCGAAACAGGTTGACCCGTTTCGATACACCTGGGCCAGGAAGTGCAGATGAGGCTCTAAAAGTGCAGAAAATTGAGTTTTTCTAAGGCCTAACTTGCATGAATGACATGAATGAGCAGGCAAAACATATGCAAACATAAACATACTCCCCCTAGCTATAAACATGGATGAAATTAGGAGTCAAAACACATAAACATGGAATTTCACAAGATCAAGCAATTTTAAGCACAAAAGAGGTCCTAAAAGGTCAAGATAGGCTAGCTAGACCTAACTCTCTCCTAAGGGACCAAAAGTGCTATTTGTCTAAAGGTTTTGTAAATATGTCCGCTAATTATTTAAGGTATTTACATACTCTATAACCACATCTTCTTTAAGGACATGATCTCTAATGAAATGATGCCTTATTTCTATGTGTTTGGTTCTAGAGTGTTGGATGGGATTTTTTGTTAGACATATAGCACTAGTGTTGTCACATTTTAGTGGTATGGTTTCAACTTTAATTCCATAATCTAAGAGTTGTTGCTTCATCCAAAGGACTTGAGCACAACAACTCCCTAAGGATATGTACTCGGCTTCGGTGGTAGATAAGGCTACACTATTTTGTTTCTTAGAGAACCAAGATATGAGCATACTACCTAGGAATTGACAAGTTCCCGAAGTATTTTTCCTATAGATTTTGCAACCCCCATAATCCGCATCCGAATAAGCATGAAGGTTGAAGGTTGAGTCTCTAGGGTACCAAAGACCTAAACAAGGAGTATCTCTAAGGTACCTAAAAATTCTCTTAACGACTATAAGGTGAGACTCTCTAGGACTAGCTTGAAACCTAGCACACAAGCAAACACTAAACAAGATATCCGGTCTACTTGCGGTAAGGTAAAGCAATGATCCAATCATAGAACGGTAAAGCTTAGAGTCAACACACTTACCTTCTTCATCTTTGTCAAGCTTTGTAGATGAGCTCATAGGTGTGGCTTGAGGCTTTGCATTCTCCAAGCCAAACTTCTTGAGCATATCCTTTATGTACTTTGCTTGATTGATGAAGGTGACATCCTTCTTTTGCTTGATTTTGAGTCCCAAAAAGAATGAGAGCTCCCCCATCATGCTCATCTCGAATTCACCTTGCATTAACTTAGCAAACTCTTGACAATGACATTCGTTAGTAGAACCAAAAATAATATCATCAACATAAATTTGAACTACTAAGATGTCATTTTTATACATTTTTATAAAAAGTGTAGTGTCCACCTTACCTTTTTCAAAACATTTTTCAATTAAAAAGTTTGAAAGTCTTTCATACCAAGCTCTAGGAGCTTGTTTTAAACCATAAAGAGCTTTGGTGAGTTTGAAAACATGATTTGGAAATTTTGAGTCTTCAAAACCCGGTGGTTGTTCCACATACACTTATTCATTTATAAAACCATTTAAAAACGCGCTTTTAACATCCATTTGAAAAAGCTTGAAATTATGATAACATGCATATGCAAGCAACATCCTAATGGCTTCCATTCTAGCTACGGGTGCATAGGTTTCATCAAAATCTATTCCCTCTTCTTGAGTGTAACCTTGTGCTACTAGTCTAGCTTTATTTCTTACAATGTTACTACTCTCATCTAGCTTGTTCCTAAAGACTCATTTAGTTCCTAAGGTAGATTGATTACTAGGCCTATCAACTAATGTCCAAACGTTACTTCTCTCAAATTGATTTAACTCTTCTTGCATAGCCATAATCCAAATATCATCTTTCAATGCTTCTTTAATATTCTTAGGCTCCATGCATGAGATAAATGCAACATGATTCATTAATCTAAGAGAAGATCGAGTGGTTACCCCCTTGGATGGATCACCCAAGATTTCACCATCTTTGACATAGTTGAACTCCCTTGGGTAGCTCACTTCCTTTTCCTCAAGAGCCAAGTCCTTCAAGGCTTCAAGAGGTGGATCTTGTGTGTCCTCTTCTTTTGTTGGAATCTCATCCTCCTTTGAAGTTTGTCCTCCATCAAAGGCATTTATGATTCCTACATCATCATCATCACAAGAATCCTTCCTTGGAAGGAGGTTATCATCAAATACAACATGAATAGATTCTTCTACTACTAAAGTTCTTTTGTTAAATACTCGATAGGCTTTAGAGGTTAAAGAGTAACCTATGAAAATAGCTTCATCACTTTTTGCATCAAATTTACCTAAGTTGTCTTTTCCATTATTTAAAACAAAACACTTGCAACCAAAAGGGTGAAAATAGCTAATGTTAGGCTTTTTAGATTTTAAAATCTCATAAGGTGTTTTCTTTAAAATTGGCCTAATCATTAATCGATTAACAATATAGCAAGCGGTGTTTGTGGCTTCCGCCCAAAAATATTTAGGTAAATTATTTTCACAAAGCAAAGTTCTAGCCATTTCTTGCAAAGTTCTATTTTTCCTCTCAACTACCCCATTTTGTTGAGGAGTTCGAGGAGCCAAAAAATTGTGGCTAATACCATTTTCATTTAAAAAATCTTCAAACCCTAAATTTTGAAACTCGGTTCCATGATCACTTCTAATATGTGAAATTTTAAGTTCAAGATCATTTTGGGTTAGTTTTGAAAATGTGATGAATTTTTCCAAAGCTTCATCTTTAGTACTTAAAAATAGAACCCAAGTAAATCTAGAAAAATCATCAACAAGTACAAAAGCATAAGACTTACTACCCAAGCTCATAGTCCTAATTGGCCCAAATAAATCCATATGGATAAGTTGTAAACATCTATTAGTAGAAACATCATTAATGGATTTAAAGGAAGACTTATGTTGTTTACCCTTAGAGCATGCATCACAAATTTTATCATTTGAAAATTTTATCTTGGGTAAACCTCTAACTAGATTAAGGGAAACTAGTTTTTCTAAAACACTAATGCTAGCATGTCCTAGTTTCCTATGCCACAACCATGCATCATTTTCATTTTGTGCTACTAAGCATGCATGAGATGTATGAATGTCATCTAGATGCACCATGTATATGTTCCTTATGCGATGACCTATGAGCATAATATTATTAGATTTAATGTCTACAATTTTGCATCCATTTTTATCAAATAAAACATTAAATCCTTTATCACACAATTGACTTATACTTAATAAGTTGTGTTTAAGACCATCGACATATAAAACATTTTCAATGAGAATAGTAGAGTGATTACCTATGGAGCCAATACCTTTAATGTGGCATTTGGAGTTGTCACCGAATGTTACCACTCCTCCACTTTTTGGCTTTAGATCCATGAATCTACCCTTGTCTCAGGTCATATGCCTTGAGCATCCACTATCAAGGTACTATGAGTTTTGACTTTGTGCTTTGGCCTTGTAGCAACGCTCCCCCTACAAACAAAGATATTAAGCTTTTGTTTTTGGTACCCAAATCATTTTGGGTCCATGAGTGTTAGCTCCCAAAACCTTGGTTCCCTTAGGAATCCAAGATGACATAGCAATAATGTTATTAGATTTTACAAGTTCCTTAGGAACCCATACACTTCTAATTCTTTTAGCTCTACTATGTCTAGGAAAGCTACCTTGTTTGTAGTAGTTAGTCTTTTTCTTAGGTTGGTTTGTTCTTGAAGATTCACCTATTTCATGCTTGACACTACCAACATTTTTAAAAGACTTTTTGAGCTCATTTAGCTCATCCAACACCTTTTGGTGTTCACTATTACATTGAGACAAAAGATTATTAAGGTCAACATTTTCATCTTGAAAAAATTTTAGTTCATCTTTCAACCCTAATATCTTTTTCTCAAATTTTGAATTAGCTAGAGAGAGTGAGTCATTTTTCTCATTTAGTTCCAAAATAATTTTCTTATTCCTAATGACCGACTCCTTATATTTCTCAACTAATTCATCATAGTCCTCTTGTAACTCATCATATGCATCATTCAATTCATCATATGTGAAATCTAAAGTTGATGAGTTAGAGGTTACCATAGAGGAATCTTCTTCAAGAGCCATGAGGCAAAGGTTGGCCACTTCTTGTTCGTCATCCTCCGATGACTCCTCATCACTCCAAGTAGCAAGCTTGACTTTGAGCTTCTTCTTCTTCTCAAAGCCCTTCTTCTTGAGTTGAGGGCACTCCGAACGTATGTGGCCGGGTTGTTTGCACTCAAAGCAAATGATTTGATCCATTGCTTCTTCTTTGTTCTTGCCTTTGAAGTCCATTTTTCTTTGGATTTTTCTTCCCCGGTTGGACCTCATAAAGCGTGAGAATCGTTTGGCTATCATAGCCAATTCTTCTAGCTCATCCTCCTCACTAGAAGAGCTCTCCTCATGTAATGAAGCTTTGAGAGCTATTCCCATCTTCTTTTTCTTTTCAACCTCTAGCTTTTCTACTCTTTTCTCTTCTTTCTTCTTCTCTTCTTCCCTTCCTTGCTTCATAATCTCATGAGTAAGGAGAGAACCTACAAGCTCATCAAGCTTTAAAGTCTTCAAATTTTTAGCTTCAATGATGGCGGTTCTCTTCCCATCCCAAGATTCAGGAAGTGAATAGAGTAGCTTCTGGACAAGCTTGTCTTCCGGTATGATCTCTCCAAAACCTTTGAGCCCATTGACTATAGTGGAGAACCGATCAAATATCTTGGACACCGTCTCATCGGGCTCCATCTTGAAATTCTCATAACTAAGATTGAGAATTCCAATCTTAGTTTCTTTGACATCGTTGGTTCTTTCATAGGTAGTCTCAAGAGTGTCCCACACTTCTTTGGCACTCTCAATGGATGACACTTTAGAATAGATGTCCGGACCGAATGAACAAAAGAGCATGTGGAGAGCTTTGTCATTTACTTGAATCTTTTTCCTTTCTTCTTCACTCATCTCCACCTTTTTCTTCAAGACCATCTTGCATTCACTATCTTGCTTCAATGAAATGTAAGGGCCATCTTCAATGACATCCCAAACTAAGTAGTCATTGGACTTGATGAAGAGACGCATTCTATTCTTCCAAAAAGAATAGTTATCACCATTGAAGAAGGGAGGCTTTGTAGTGGATTGAGACTCATACATGCCCGAACTAGAGGTTAAAGCTATCTCTTGATATTTGATGATCACACTCTTCCTAGGAACTCCTCTTGTGGTTGTTAATCCTCAAAGAGGTATGCTCTGATACCAATTGTTGAGTGAATCGAAAGATCGAAATGAACCAAGAGGGGGTGAATTGGATTTTTAAAGGTTTAGGTGGTGGAATTTGCAAATTAAAAGGATAGACAAGGAATTTTAGAGTGGTTCAAGTTCCAAATGAACTCTACATCCACTACCTTAGCTTCACTAAGGATTTGCAACAATTCCACTAATTGCTCTTCCCCTTTTCTAGGCTAAGGAGGCAACCCTTACAATTTTCGGTTAAATTTTCTACCCAAAATTTAACCCAATCCTCACACAAAGATAACAAAGAGTTTGATGGCTAAGATAGTATCTCTCAATACAAATTGTAGCCCCATTACAAGCACTCAACCCAATTGAAAAATATAAGAATTAAAATTACAATTGGGGTTTCTAGACAATTTTGGGATTTAGGCACAAATGCTTGGATTTGATGTTTGGATGTTTGCTTTTGGATCAATAGTTGTTGCTGGAGCTTTTAGAGGTCCCTTTTATACCTTCTCATTGATTTATAGCCGTTGTGGTTGTTGCATTCATCAATAGAGCCGTTGGGCTGTTATCTCACCTCCATAAATGCAGTCTGCAACCACCCGTTTCGGAACGCGGGATCCTATTTCGAAACGGACCAAAATAGAAAGAGCTGTTGGGGTGCATTTAAGAGCCCGTTTCGAAACGGATTGAACTCGTTTCGAAACACTTTTGCCACTGTCAAGGGTTGTTTTGAAACAACTTGAGCCCGTTTCGAAACACCCTAACGGTTTCTGAAAATTTAGTTAAAAACTTTGCAACGGTCATATTTTTCAAATCAAAATGAAGAACCGTTTCGAAACACTTGAAGTCGTTTCGATACGGGTTCTTATGTTCTAAAGCCGTTTCGATACCTGTTTCGGAACAAGGGTTGGCAGTGGTGAAATCGTTTCGAAACGCCTTAGGCCGTTTCGAAACAGGGACTTGAAAAACACTGTTTCGGCTTTAAGAACACTTAGAAAATATTTGAAAGTCTTAGTTTTTAACTTTGGAATATTCTTAAAATCATATGGGGATGTTTGAGGACTTAAAAATTCGTTTTGACATTTTCAATTTAGTCCTTAGGTTCTTTAGTTATATCAAAATTAAAATATCGGTTTCACAGTGTCACCACCACATTAGTCTGAATAAAAAAATTAAATAATATATATATAGGAGAGAGAAAATAATAAAAATATTTAAAAAATAAGAAAAAAAATTCCACGTCAGCAATTTCGTTAGTTTTTAACGATGGGGACCAAAACAGGAGAACTATGTAACAAAAGAGACGATTTTGCCAGAAAAAATAGTTTTTAGACCAAAATAGGAAGACAGTAATAGTTTGGGGACCACCGGTGTAGTTTTCCCTTTAATTAATCAAAATGCTATTTTACGTAACTACTTTCTCCAAATCATTTTCTCTCAAATTCTCCGTAACCAAACTACTATTTTCTCTCAATGAATCTTATAAATTCATCTTTTAATCTTATTTTTGATTACAAAAATTGATTTCTTTGATTCTACACTAAATTGTCTACTTCAACCTTGGAGATTTCACCAAAATTAAGCCAATTAAGGAGGGAGCCTATAATTAGAGGTGATTTTCGTTTCTCTCCTCTAATCAAAGGTTCTTTACTGAAATTCTCAAGTTCTTAATCCTTTACAATCGATTTTACCTGGATGTATATTTTACCAACGTATCATTGTGATTTATTTTCTTTCTAATAAGTTAATTTTTTCATTCTTGTATTAGATTTTACAAAAAAATCTGGACTAAATCTACGAAAATGATAGAAATTAAAATACATAACGAAAATTATTTAGACTATAAATGCTTATGAAAAAAGATACATGTTTATGATAAACTTTACTATTAAAGCTTTTGTGAGCTAAGAACAATAAAATTAATTAATAAAAATTATAAAATTAAAACACATAACATGTGGAAATTATTTTTAATAATAAGGTTTAAAAATTCATTTATTATAAACTTTGCAATCACATATTAAAACATAAATCTACTAGTACTACTTTCATGATTAAAGCAACACCAAACAGAAATGTATCATTTTGTGCTCGGCAACTTTATTATTAATAATAAAACCACAATAGTGGTGAGATACAAGAACAAGAATTAAGCCTAAAATAAGACCCAATTTGATCAAACTCCTCATTGACAACACATTACACTTAGAAAAACAACAATTACAGAAACACAACAAGAAAATCAAATAATCAAAACCTTGCAGCCCTTTCAACGACACTTACAAAACAATCATCTATGACTATCATGCTTTAAATTATATAAGAACGCGTTTTTTTATCAATCATAATAACTATATAACTCAATCCTCAGACACCATAGACTTACAATAAAACCATAAAGTAAATCAGAAAAGCTATAGGTAAAATGCCTCTTGCTTTCATAGAATTTCAAAACACAACTAAAATAATTCAATTGCCTTTCAATTTATCCAAATCCACTTGAACCGTATCTTTAATGACATACTCTTCATTTCTAATAACCCTTAAACTTACCCACTTACCAATTTTGAGTGCTTTCCTAGCCTCATTCAACATCACATGCTTTAGAATGTAGCACTAGCATGAAAACAAATTCCATTCGGGTAGTACCCCATCCATTATACTAGCTACAAACATCACCACACCACCAAAAGATTAACCATTGTTCTCGCACTCAACACTGAAAATTGCCTCTGAAGTTCAACCTGATTTTGCATATGGACTAACTTTCCCTTATTCATCTCCCACACAAAGCCCTAAACCGCTCTAAACGATTCTAATTTCACCTAAAATGAAGGCATCAACTGGTCACCAAATCACGAACTAGGCAAGTAACTCCACCATAATCGCTGAAATGTAGTTCATAGCGAAATTCTTTTCATAACACGAAAGAAATAAACCATTCAACCAAAACACTTGATCATAAATTTTCCTTCTTACAATCCATGCGCTTATTATTGGGTAATGAAACCCGTGAAATTTCAATAGAAAATTTTCATTAAGAAACTAAAATTCCAAGCAAAAACACACACAAAAAAACTATAAATTCCTTACCTAATAGTCGGTTGGAGTAGAACCAAAGAAAATCCATATTTTCTCTTCAATGAGCATTAGTGTCCAAAACAACATGATTAACATAATACCTAAAAAATGAAAGGGAATGACATTTCCATCCTAAACCTAAAAACACGCTACTGTTGGTAGTGTTCTATTACTCCCTATTGGGAATCATTCCAATCCAAACATATGAAAAAGTTTTCCCTCCGATAATATTTATTTCCATCATCCAAACAGCCCCTAAAGGTTTAATGTTAATTTAATTAAGAAATTGATGGATCTTTTGTTACGAATCTAAATCTTAGTGATCTTGATTGATTTAGATTACATCTAATGAGTATTTTAATGTCTTAAGATGAGATTTATAAAAGAAATCCCGAAACTAATTGAATTGCTAATTTTTTAGGTTTTAAATAGTTAGATTTTGAGGTGTTTATGGTGTTACTAGGTTGTTGGAGGTATAAGGTGATGATTTAAGTGTTTTTAGATGTTAATTGTTGATGTTAAGTGATCAAAATCGTTAGTATATGGCTGGGCTTTGTTTAGGATGAATTTGGAGCTGTTTTCATTTCTTTTTGGAAGGCGATTGATGGTGTGTGGTCAGTTCTTGTTGGATAAAGATGTTGCTGGGATTTTAGATGCATAATGATGCATTAATCCTCTGTTATTATGTGAATAAAACAGGGGAGATTGATCCTATAGCGATTGTCCAAGGATTGAAGGCGTCGAAAGCTTAAATTCGCATCGGCAAGGAAAGCTTTGCATTGTCGGTGAATAGAAATGTGTTTCGAATCTTTTAAAAGGTTTGAAAAGTTTCTTTGGGGGGAGTTAATATAAGCCTAGCAAGCTTGGTTAGACTCAGAAGTAAGTAAAAGCGAATTTCTCTCGATATCTCAGTTTTGACCCATGATGTTTTAGCTTTTGTTTTGATTGCAAGCATGGTTTGTTACCTACTGCTTTATACTTGTTATATATATATATATATATAAATGCCTGTGAGTTTTGGCAAATGAGTTTTCGAAAGGAGAAAATATCATGATTTTGAAACATGATTATTGCATTGGAAATTCGTATATATGTTGCATATGGAATAACATTGAGGTAACATGGTTTAAAAGTATGTATTGGCTAAGTGTGTAACCCCCTAAACCCGGTCCAGAAAAAATAGGCCGAATCTAAGAGTTAGTTTTGAAAGCTTGTCCCTCAAGTTATAAATCTTAGGCTTAATTATTTAAAACGCAAAATTTTATTAGTTAATAACAATTAATGCAAAATATCACAAATATTTATGAAACTCAAACATTAAAACATATACTGAATATTCTATAAAAACATCGGAATTAAATTCAAAATGCATGCTAAAAATAATCTCAAAGTATAAATCTCAATGTCTAAAATTACAAAATATTCTAAATAATGTTAAAACAATAATCCAAAATAATTGATAAGAGTTCGTACTAAATAATATAATATCCGAGTAAAATACGAGGTGCTCCAAGTACCGAGTCGCCTAAAATGGCCCGAGTATCTAAAAGAAGAAACTAAGGGGGTGTAAGCTAAAGAGCTTAGTGTCTCTCTAAAGTGCAACAAAACACAAACAAAAATAATATTTTATTTTCCGATAAAGTTATTTATGAAAACACAGTGTATCCGATAAATCAAAATAATAAATGTTATGATGTCCGATGCATGACTCAATATCTGACCGTCCGATATCATACAGAGTGGAGGTTACCCTTGCCAGAGCGGAGGTTGCCCTCGTGTTTTTCGAATACCATTATGATCCCATGACTCATGATATGATTTAAAAAACATAAATCCGAACTCTCTTATGAGTATCATATTTTTCGAAAATCAGATGCTTGATTTAAAAACACAATTTAGTATGTCATGTATGATGTTTTCAAAATCATTCACAAAACACAATCAATCAGATAACCAATCAAGCAGAGTATAAAACATAAGTTTCAATTATATAACACAATAAGAAACACACCTTAAGTAACAGTAGCTTTAATGCCGAGAAAAGCGCGTCTCACGCTCAGATCTAACTGAATCAGAACCTACGAGGTAAACCTCTATATTAATATTTTTACTATCACTAAGCCACCAACTATAAAATATAAGACTAATCCGAAGGTATACTCACGAAAAGATCTCGAAGAATGTGTACGGTCGGTCTGAACAAGTTGAGGTAATTCGTCAGCCTTTGTTTTGTTTGAAAAAATATCTCATTTACTCTTTATTTTATCCGGCGGTAATTTTAACTCGATATCTGGTGCCTGTAGAATGGATGGGAAATTTTTAATTTTTGAGGGAGTTAAGTGTAGATCATAATTGACAAATGAAATATTTTCCAACTCCCTAATTTTTTCGTCACGGCTTTCCAATTACTTACACAAACCATTAGATAAGTTAGATTCAACAAGTTCACCAACTAAAGGTTCATAAATACCGACGAAGCTAACGTTTGCTATAGAATCTGGATGTTTCATCGCCTTATAGACATCAAACTTAACAATTTCACCGTAAAATTCCATGGTAAGAACACCACTCCTAACATCAATTTTTGTATTTGTTGTACTAAGGAATGGGCGTCCAAGGAGAATTTCAGAAGTTGTATTAGTCCGGTCATTTTCCATGTCAATGACGTAAAAATCCGCCGGAAAAATAAGATTATTTTCCTGGACTAAGACATTCTCGAAGTGTCCTTCCGGGTATATTATGGATCTATCTGCCAACTGCACAGTCACTTTTGTATCTTTTAAAGGTTCAGTAGAAAGTGATTTATATAAAGAAAGGAGCATAACATTAATTGAAGTGCCTAAATCACACATGGCACGTTTAATACCAACCTTACCTATTTTACAAGGGATTGCGAACATACCTTGGTCTTTTAACTTTGGTGGTAGCCGTCACTGAAAAACCGCAAATATGTTTTCTCCCAAGTTTACCTTTTCAATCCCAATAAGTCACCTTTTATTTGTGCAAAGATCCTTCAAGAATTTTACGTATTGAGGCACTTTCTTGATTACTTCTAGAAGTGGGATGTTAATCTCCACTTTCTGAAATACATCTAAAATTTCCTTCTCTTCGGCTTGTTTGTTACGCTTCACCAACCTCGAGAGGAAATGGGGTGATGTAGCGTAGGGAGAAGGTGCAGAAGGTGGGTTGGATATACCTTTCTCAGTGGAAGATGGTGATTTCTCTTTACCTTTCATTTGAACGCCTTCCTCCATGGCTTTTGGTTCGACGATGGTACCGCTTCATAAAGTGATGACGTTCACATTCTCTCTGAGATTGGGCTCCGTTTAAGAAGGTAATTTCCCTTTGGATTCTAAGAGACTTACCGCTAACGTCATTTGACTTATTTGTTTATCTATTTATTGGAAATGGGACTCATTGTGATTTTGAAATTTTTCCTGGGAAATCGCTAACTTTTCTATCAACGCTTCCAATGATGTTTGTTGTGTTTGTTGTGGCCTTGGTACTGATGATTTGGTCTCTGATTTTGCGCATAACCGAAGTTCGTCTAGTTCTCCATCCTGAATTATAGTCATTCCCTATGGCATTTGCTTCTACAACGTCTTCCTCTTGTATCATCAAACAACAGTCCGTAGAATGCTCTGGGCTAGTACAGATTCCGCAAAGTCTAGCTATTTTCCTTTTATCTGCAACAAGAGATTGCACAATTTCAGCTAATTTATCGATTTTATTTTCTAATGAAACTGTAATTACCTCGTGAACCTTTCGAGATGGTTCACTTAATTGGTTAAGCCGTTGCGAATTGGAGGCCATGGTAGATATCAATGTTCTCGCTTTCGTATGAGTCATATTGACTAGAGCTCCTCCACTTTCCACATCTATTACTTTCATGTCTATCGGCGTTAACCCTTCATAAGAATTAGGGGGTAGATCGAATAACCAATCTTTTGCTATATCATATAAAGAAAAAGAAAAAGCTCGAAGTTTAATCTGGTCATCAGATACTCCATGAGGTTTTGTACTTAGACAAACCATATGAAAGTCTTTCAAATGTTTATGCGGATTCTCTGTTGGCAACCAGTGGAAAGTGGGTAAAAGGTGAATCAAACCCGTTTTTAGCACGAATATTGTTGTGCCATTCGGGAAGGTAATGCACATCGGCTATTGTCCATCGGGTACCGCATTTAGTTGGCGAATAGTTTGTTCTCCGTCTCCCATCGGATAGGAATTTTCATCGGTGTATTCAAAGTTCGATCCTACTTCGGACGTTATCTCTAGATCTTGTTCTAGGCATTGTTGACGTAGTCTTTGTTTCTTTTCCCGAAGTGTTTGTGCGTGCAGTCTTTGGGCTAGTGCTTCAATCTCCCGAATGAGTTCAACTTGTTCCCCCGGATTACTCGTGGTCATAAATAAAATAAAACGATATTAGTAACTTTTTCTGTAGTCCCCAGCAACGGCGCCAATTTTGACACGCGTCGTATACTGTCAAAATTATTTCCTTAAACTCAAAGAAATAATTAAAATAAATAATATAGAGAGAGTAAGGATCGATCCACTGGACTAGGTAGTTTCCAATATTGATCGTTTTTGACCTTTAACCAAGAAATCCGCAAGTAACCAAAAAGGGGGGTTTGTAAGAATTAAATCGAATGACTAAAATAAATAAGTAAAGTAAGAAATGATTGAAGATAATTATGAATTAAGTTAGCCTCAAGCTCCGCTTTGCCACAACTTATCTCGATCACTGAAGTGATTTTACTTCAATCTCTTGCCAGTTACAGTCTACAAGGCCCAACCCTTGTAACTTGCTTCTCTAAGGTAAACTCGGTTCCTAGGGCAATCCTTGGAACTAAGTGTTAAGTTGATTAGCCACAACAATCGATGCTAATAAACCCTGCCCTTAGTGTTGAAGAAGCCCGTGCTCGGATAGTTTTCTCAACGAGAATCAAGTCCGATCTTAATTCCCCTTAGTGGACCGTCACTAAGTTTGTTCTTAGGGAATTGACTCAGCTACAGGCCTTTCTCGTCCCCAACGGTAGAACAAGATGACTTCACCACGACGTGCACTTTTCGGGATGAAGCAAACGCAATGCTTAAAGGTTAAGCCGATTGCCTAACCTATTTTTCTGAGAATCAAGAAAGCTATTGAAGGTTTGAAGAACGTTTCTAGTCTCACGAGGTAAGTTGGGTTTTGGCGTTGCTCTTGGCTATGGTGATTTAGCTAAGTATGGTTTGTAATGAAACCATACTTAGATTTTAACAAGGGAAATGTAAAAAAAAGAAATGGAGAAAATAAAGAAGGAATGTATTAAACTCCAAGTGAATGAAAACAAGAGCAAGTGATGATTTGATCTCACCCCAAAGTGGGGTATTGATAGCATCTAAAAAAGCCTAAAACCCTAAAAAGATAAATCCCAAAATAATTTAAAATAAATACATAAGATAATATCAAAATTTGAAATTTAAAATCTGCTTGATAGGCTATCTGATACGCGGCTGATAGGTTATCACCGCTGCTGACGTCAACTTCTAGAAGGTGCTGACGTGGCGTCCAGTCAGCATTCATGCCCATGAATCCAACCATGAATCCAGAACTTTTGAAGATTTCGGCCTTTTCTAGTCTGATTTCCAGCCACACGGTCATGCACGAAAAAGCATAGAACAACCCACATTTCAGCATCACAAGTCATTTATTCCATCAAAATTATAGCAAAAACAATAACCAATCTAGCCACTCATCAGTGACTACACGCCGTTAAAAACCAAACGACATTGCTGACGTGGTTGTTATTGAATAACGGTGTCTCTGATGTGTAAATTAAAAATAATATTAGTGCCACATTGGATAAATGGAAAACAAAAAGCCATAAACACTTTACCCTTAATCATTCTCATTCTCGTTTTAGTTTCTAACCCCGAAAATCTCTCTGAAAAGCTTGAAGATTCAAAAAAATTGGGTGATTCGTTCCAAGGTGGTTGAGAAATTGTTGGAGATAGAGACGAGATGAGTGGATTTCTTCGCGAAAAAGGGAAACCCAATCCAAAATACGGTAAGTAGATTTATTGCTTTTTGTTCTAAGATTAGGTTTATTATTTAAAATTAGGGTTTATATATGGGTTAACTAATTTCTATTACTCTAAATTACTAATTTGGGGCTACTAATTGGGATTACAATAAAGTACTAATTTTAGGGTTAACATTTAAGATTAGGGTTAATACACAATGTTAGGGATAAATATTTGGGTTTAGCGATAATAATCGATACTAAAGTTAACATTTATAGATTTTGTATAGGTTAAAAAAATTAAATTAAAGATTATCAGTTCAAAAAGTTTGATTTTGTTTTGTTCTTATAAATAAAGTTAGGTTTTTTCTGTTAGTTGTTGGTTGATTTGCACTAAAATATATTTCATTTTCAAAAATAAAATAATCACACTTTTGATTGGTTTGCACATGGTTTGTTTGTTCAAATATGAAACTAGAATTTACTTGTGGGATC
This sequence comes from Hibiscus trionum, assembly GCA_030270665.1. NCBI lineage: Eukaryota > Viridiplantae > Streptophyta > Magnoliopsida > Malvales > Malvaceae > Hibiscus > Hibiscus trionum. The sequence goes on along the minus strand of BSYR01000017.1, from coordinate 38,811,213 downwards.
TTTATTTAGTTATTGTAGGGGACGTCCTAGACCACCATTAATATGTGTTAGCACATGGTTTACTTTGCACGTGTTAGCACATGCTTTGATTTACCCTATTTTGCATGATTCATCTCTATATAATGTATGACTGTAAAATGTATATTGTATGAACATGAGTATGCATGTATATTGTATACTATATAAGATTGTATATTATATTGTATGACTCCATTTCTTTATTGTTTAACTTAGTTGACCATATGAATCTGATTGTATAATGTATACTGTTTTGGTTATTATAAAGAAAATGAATAAAACTTTATTTGTGTTTTTTAACAGGGATAAATTCAGAAAAATTTAGTATTGTGGTACATCATTGTGTTTTTTTTGCTAGGAGACCTAGGGTAAAATTTACTGGACAGTTAGTGGATTATTTTGATAACTTAGATGTTGATACAGTTTCTATGTTTGAAATTGTCAGTATGGTTGAGAAATTAAGAATTACTTATGGTGTTCATGTGTTTTGGCAATTTTTAGATAATCCTCTAGAGGTCAAACAATTGAAAAATGACAATGATGTCATTGAGATGGTTAGAAATTTACCTAAAGACCATTATCTTCATATTTTTTTGGAAGAAATTGTACAGGATAATGAGTCTGAAACTAGGGCAGAGTTTGAATCTGACTCAGAAGATGATGAGTATCATGTTGAGTCTGATTCATCTAGTGATAAGTCAACATTTACTGATTATGAAAATGAATTTGTTAGTTCAAAAGATAAAATGTTCACTATGAATGTTGGGTTGGGCAGTAAGGAAATAAAAGTTGAAAGTGACAATGACAGTGGAAAATCTGACTCACTACACAATGTAGATGAGTTAGATTCAGATGGTCCACCAAAAAACCTAGATTTCCTGAATTTAATAGTGATTCAGACTTATCTAATCCTAAATTGAAGGTTGGTCTAATATTTGCAAGCAAGAAAATACTTAAAGAGACAATTAAGATGTACAATATTAAGAATAGATATTGTGTTAAGTTAAAGAGAAATGATAATAAAAAGATCCAAGTAAAATGTAAGGGTAAGTGTCCAGGGGTGTTATGGGAAGCTCCAATCCATGGGGAAGATCCTTCTACTGATATTTGGCAGATTAGGTCTTTAAGTGATGAACATACTTGTCTTAGGGAGTTTCAAAATCCCAATGTCACTGCCAAGTGCCTAGCTAAAAACTACTTTAGTAATTTTTTTGTTGATCCCAATTTCTCAAGTACTTCCCTAAAACAAGTTATACACAAAGATTGGGGCATAATGGTACCTAAATGTAAATGCATTAGGACAAAAAAATTGGCCCTTGAACACTTGAATGGTAACCACGAAGAACAATATGCAAATCTGTATGCTTACCTAGGTGAATTGAGGCACTCTAATCTAGGGACAACAACAATTTGCAAGTTAGATGAAAGAAGATTTGAGAGACTTTATATCTACATACAAGCAATGAAAGATGGCTTCAAAGCAGGTTGTAGGCCCATTATAGGACTGGATGGATGCCACTTGAAAGGCTACTACAAAGGCCATCTTTTGGCAGCTGTAGGAATAGATGCATATGACTCAATCTATCCTATAACCTTTGCAGTTGTGGAGAGTGAGATTGAATCATCTTGGTGTTGATTTCTGAAATTATTTGGCATTAATATGAATATTAAAAATTTTCACAGTTTTACCTTTATGACTGACAAACATAAGGTTTGAGTAATTTTTTTTAAATATTTTGGTTTTTAAATTTTGTATTAAAATTGTACTAATAAATTTTTGTTTTACTTTGTTGTGTGAAGGGACTAATGAATGTTGTGCTAGAATTGTTCCCCTATTCGGTACATAGACCATGTGTTAGGCACTTGTACTCAAATGTAAAGACCAATGAGGTGTTTATAGGAAAAGCAGTGAAGAACCAATTGTAGAAAGCTGCAGAGGCTACATATGTCAGAGAGTTTCAATCTGTCATAGATGAATTGAAGGTATTAACTTGTTTTTTAAAAATTATTTTTATATGCTACTAAGTTTCATATGACCACTGTCACGTTTTCTGTAGGTTTTATCAAAAAAGGCTTGCAAGTGGCTCTCACCAAAAGACCCAACCAGCTAGTTAAAGTCACACTTTTCTTTTGAGTGTAAGTCAGACATGCTTCTAAATAATAACTGCGAGTGTTTCAATAAGGTAAATAACCTAGCTTTGCTAGTTAGTTTCTAATTTTATTATTAGTAAATATTCAAATACTTTCTAATCTTTCCAATTACCATTATTAATATATGATATCTAATACTTGATGCTAGAGACAGACCTATCATTACATAGTTGGACTCCATCAGATCAAAGTTGATGCAAAGACTTGCGAAAAGGAAGGATCCAACTAAAAAGTGGACAAGGCTTTTATGCCTTAAGATTAAGAAGAAATTAGAACATGCAACATCAGTAACACATAAGCACTGATAGACTATTTAATGTTTAATGCTAATTTTTTTCATGTTTAATGCTAACTGCAAAAACTTACTAATTATTGTTTAATGCTAATTTTTCATGTTTTAATGCTAATTGTTTAACTATTTAATGTTAATTGTTTAATGTTAACTGTTTTTAATGTTTAATGGTAACTGTTTAATGCTAATTGTTTAACTATTTAATACTAACTGTTCAACTGTTTAATGCTAACTTTTTAAATATCTTATGCTAACAGTATTGTCTTAATCTTATATAGTTGTTGGTCTCTTTATGTTGGTGGACATATGTACCAGGTTTCATGTGATCCTTCAAACCAGCATTCAGTTAATATCCAAGCATAGACATACTCATGTAGAAAATGGCAATTAACAGATTAACATCTTCATTTATTTAGCATTCAAGTTTTTTTTATCTTCATAGTTACTAATCAATTATTGTTTTATGTAGGTCTTCTATGTGTTCATGCTATTTCTGTGATATTATCAACTGAAGATAGGCCAAAAGAATATGTTGACCCTTGTTACTTTGTGTCAATCCAAAGAGTAATATATTCTCATTTGATAAGTCATGTAAGAGGTGAGAAATAATGGACAACTAATCACACAATAGAGCCTATTCTGCCACTAGTCTTTAGAAGACTTCAGAAAGATCACACAAGAAAAGAAATAGGGAGGCTGATGAAGCACCACCTCAAACTGGTCAGGTGTTAAGATCTTCTGCAAAAGATGCAAAGTGAGTGGACATGTTATTAGAACATGCAAAAGAAAGGTTGGTGTCAATCTTAAAAGAATTAGACAAACATCCATTACTGCTGCAAGACAAACTCCTAGAATTCCAAAACTGCCCGTAAGTTTTATTATTGAATCAAATTTTTTTTTGCTTACTTCTTTGTTGTGGACATAAAACACTTGATTTGGTTGTTTGATTGATGAACATGCAATGGGAACACATTCTAAGATCTTTTGCTTAATTTTTTGTTGTGAATTGTTTTGCAGATTAGACGACTTGGAACCACCCCAACAACAAGTCAGGTTGGAACTAGTCAAGGTCGAAGGCCACTCTAGCTCCAAAGTCAACTCTAAATCGACTTTCACAAGTTCATAATGTTAGATGGATGCCCATCCCTGCAGCACGTACGAGTCAAGAGACTTATGTCACTCACTCATCTCCAAATTCAAGTCCAACACCAACTCAATATTCACAATCAAATACTGTCACATGGATGCCCACACCCAAAGTACCTATGAGTTAAGAGAACTGTGGCAGTCACTCATCTCTAAGGATTGATCCTTAATTTTTTTGTGAACACATTTGTGTTTTGGATACATTTGACCAACTTTAATGCCATTATGAATTCTTTTGTGAACATAGTTGTGGTAACATAATATCACATTTTTTGTTTGACTTACTTTAGTGGGTCAATATCTTTTGTTTTGCATATGTATTGGTCAAACATATATGAATTACTTTTCAACTTTAATGCTATTATGATCAGTATTTTCTGTTTACTCTATTGTGTTTTAAGTTTAAATAATGCATTATCTTTGGTTCCAAAAGTTTAATATAACACATTTTTAATTTTTAATAACAAATATTACATGACATTTCAAATACTAAAAATAACACTACAATAACTAAAAATTATATTATTATATTGTAGAGGGTTAATGCAAAACACATTCAAAGATTCTATTACACTTTATTTATTAAAATCTTACAAAAAATTCTAAATCTCCAAAACTCCATTACAACTTAATTTCAGCAACCTAAATCTCAAGATTAAGAAGAGCAACAATTCAAGCATTAGGAGAAGATTTTCCCCAAAATAAAACACACCCAAACCCAACAACAAAAAGCAAACTTTCAATTTTTTTCCTTCTTTTTATCTTGCTCCATTACATTAACTTTTTTAAGAAGACCAACAATAACCCTTTTTGACCTATCATTCACCGGTGGATCATACTAAAAAAATTTGTAACTCCTAACCCGATTTCGATAATTTCCACACCCCAAAACATCCTACCTGAATTTTTATATGTCCAACTTGTTGTTAGCTTCGAACAAACCTCACAATAGCACACCCGATCCATCTCTGCATCCATTTTCTTTTACAACCCTTAAAAAATTTCTTCTTTTCGGTAAGTAGAGAGAAAAAATAGAAAAAATATTGAAATATGTTTAGGATTTATTGAAATGCATAAAATTTATAACGTGTTTTTTACACATTGTTTAGGTGGCATGATGAGTGGACGGATATATATCTAACGTGAAAAAAGAACCCATTAATTTTTCTTACAAAAATACACGTCATTAACGCCGTTTGGTTTCTAACGAAGTGTGGTCACATTACACCCAATTAAATAGTTTGATAGTTTAATTAATTCGAAAAAAAAAATAAGGTGGTCAAATCGCAACTTTACTAATAATATGATGGTCATTTAAGTAGTTTACCAATTATCAAATTGCCTTCGCCTTCTTTTGGATGAATCTGACACATCCCGTTGGAATGCCGAGTTTAGGTGTAAACAGGTTGTAGCAGACAATGTTGGCTTGAACCAACCCAGAAACCATTAACATAACATAACGTAACCAACTTTTAAGATACGTCAAATGCAGATATATGTTTGATAAAATTTATCCCATTTTACATATGTTTGATAAAATTTATCCCATTTTACATGCTAGTATTTAGCTCTTTGAAAACACATACCGTACAGATAAGCTGCTCGAACTCAACCAAAGTCCATGTGCCCATAAACTTCATCTTATGTTCCAACAACTCCGTTTTTTTCCGTGAAACACATGATTTGCTTATTCTAAACTTCATTCAGCCCTGGTAATTTCAGACATAAGCAGATAATAACCATCCATGAGGTCAAATTCTCTAAATCTGTTTAACTAACTAATCTCGGGTTCATTTTCTCTATGTTGTCTAAACGTCATCCATTAAAGAACCAAAAAACATAAGAAAAAAAACCATAGGTACAGTTACAACATAACAGAACACCATCCAATAGTCCAATACAATACCACAACTGTTTGTATACCAAAGCAAACAAGTATTAAATGACGGAATAAATTGTTCTGAAAGCATACACCGAAGCTGTTCAGGAATATCAAAGACGGGCCGTTTCCATACCACTATCAACACAAGATATAGTATCCAATCACACCATACTCGTAAACCCTCCACAATGAGACATATTGAAGGACCGCATATCTAGGATAAAAAAGTCATTACTTCCCCTTAATCCTGTTCTTAGTACGAGGGGAAAAGGTATCAACCTAAATGAAGAATGATAATACAAAAAAAAAGAATCATCAAACCTTCTAGTCCGCCATTTTAGCCAAGCGATGGACGGTACTTCTTGCGATTCTATTACCAGGATCAATCTTCAAAACGGTTCTTAGATCTTCAGCCCCGAGTTTGTATTTCTCCATGCTTTCGTATAAGAGTGCACGTTGTACAAGGACAGACACATTGGTTTCATCATGCTCTAGCACCTGGATAGAAAAATGGACAACGTAACTTCATCGGTAAAACTAGTGGATCATCAATCTATATTGATTTCAATTAATGTAATCGATACAAATGCAATCAACAAAATCTAGATGAATAAATAATTAAAGGATCATGCAGTATGCAAATAGAGTAGCATGCTAATTATTCCCTCTTTCTCGCACTTGTTTGAGAATAAAAATTATGCTCTGGAGCCAACATCCGATCAAATCTCAACTCTTATCGTAGGTACACTAACAATAAGGGAGGAGGTTTGCATAGGAATAGGATTAAGTAAATTCACAAATTCATTTGCAAACTATGGGATGTAATAAATTCTCAATATAAGTATTAACATTAACAAGGAACTATAATATCTAACAGTTTGAAGAGTCTATGTACCTTTGAACAATCAGCTACAGCCTTCTTATACTCACCGACCTCTTTATAGCATGAAGCCCTACATGATAAAACCTCCGCAGTGGAAGCCTTATCCCTTGTCTTTTCAAGCAGAACTACTGCCCATGACAGCCACTTAATGGCATCAGCATACTGGCCTTGCTTCTGATTGTCGATACCCTTGCTCTTTGCAGAAGATGCAGTGACACCAGTCGGGGGTGGAGGAAGCCCTTCAAGCTCCGTAGTCGAGCTGCCATCGCTTCCTCCTCCTGCTCCTCCAAACTCAGAGTCCAACCCCCAATCATCAACTCCTGAAAATTGCTGCTCTCCACCACCAGATGCTTGAGCAGCAACTCCGGTCGAAGATGAAGACGATGAAAAGAACATGTCAAGAGGATCCCCACCCGAGCTTTGAACAGATGGCTGACTTTGAGATCCAACATTCTTTGCAGGCATCCCAAAATCATCCATATTCAGACCAGAAGCCACATTCGACCCCATAAAATCATTATTACTTGAACTGAAACCACTAGATGGAAACGCAGTTGTGCTCGGTTTTGAAGCATTCTGAAAACCCCCAAATGCATCATCTGCAACCTTTGCCTTATTTCCTTTATTACTTCCAGAATTAAGGCTACCTGATGGTTTTGATGAAAAATCAACCAAAGAACCAAAAGGGTCCTTTGAACCGATCCCACTTTTAACTCCAATTCCACCTGCTCCTCCGGCCATACTTTTCAACGGAGCCCCACCAAGATTCTGACTCTTACTATTATTAATATTGACATTAACATTACTACTTCCAATACCACTGTTATTATTATATCCACTAGAATTTCCCCAATTCCCAGTAGTTTTAGGCAATGAATCAGCCAAATTCCCCATCGAATATGTGCTTTTACTTGAAGAATTTGAAGTCGGATTTGAATTTTTCAAAGGAACATTAGAATTACTATAACTCTTCCCCTGTCCCAAAGCAGAGCTAACCAAATCACCAAACAAATTAGGGTTCTTGTTAACGATTCCAATCCCAGAGTTATTACCTCCCGAAGAGCCCCAGCTCTTCCCAAAAATGTCTCCCGCCATGGAAGTGGGACCCGATAAGCCAGGTTGGGTGGACTGATTCGGGGCGGGTTGGTGGGTCCACGCCGACTTGTTGGGTTGCCAGCCGGGCTTCGATTGGGCAGATGTTGTTGATGAATAAGATGAATATGAAGAAGTGGTCTTGTTCTTTTGGTCATTGAGGGATTTGGGTCGGCCCGATCCGAGGCCGAGATCGAAATCGAAGCTTTTTAGCGAACCAGATGAACCTTTCCCGTAATTGGAGTTCATGTTTTTCCCCCCGCAAAATGTAAGGATCTAAGCACAGATTAATTTATGGGATCGGATTCGATCAAAGAACGTACCTTTTTAAAGACCAGATCTTGTGTCTAGGCCCGCTAAGGTGGCGGCGTCGGCGGCGAAGAGTGGTGGTGGGAGAGCGAGAGAGTTGAGTTCCGGTGTGAATTGGAGGTGTTGAATTTGATTTCGGACAAGAAAGCAGAGCAGAACAGGCTTCGGATCTGAAATTTAATTTTAGCACCCCACAAAGGAGTAATTAAATGAAAAATAAAACAGGGGCAGCAATTACTTTCTGTTTTTCAAGTGGAAGTTTTGTAAATTTTTAGTTTTTAACCAATTCCATTAATAATTATGCATTTTGAATTTTAAAACATTTTAATAGATAAGAATTTTGATAAAAAAACAAGGATCATTTATATTATAAATAATTTTTTATCCGATGTGATTATATGATAGTATATATATTTTTATTGGCTTAATTACATCGGATACCACTAAACTATAATTCTTGAGTCAAAAATACCACCGAACTTTAAAACTCTTCAAAACTAACAATAAACTTTAATTTTGAGTCGAAAATGTCACTCCGCTGTTAATCGTTAAGTCAAAACGACGCCGTTTTGGTGCGGATGTTTTGAAGCCTAATTTGGCCCAAAACGACGTCGTTTTGCTGGAGAAAAAAATTAGAACCATGCCCTTAGGGTGGTTTGAACCCAAGACCTTTAAATGATAAAACTAAGCCTTAACCATTAAACTAACAAAATATTATGAAGTATTTTATCACAAATATTATATATAGTAAACTACTTCAGATTAATTCAAATTATTTTATGAAATAAATATATTATATATAATATTAAAATATAGGGAAAAATACACCGGTGGTCCCCTAACTATCACCGTTCTCCTGTTTTAGTCCCCAATCTATGTTTTTCGGCAAACTCGCCCCTTCTGTTACATGGTTCTCCTGTTTTGGTCCCCCGACGTTAAATAGCTAACGATTTTGCTGACGTGGCAATTTTTAATATTTTTTAATCATTTCTCTCCCCTCTTATATTATTTTTATTTAATTTTATTCACCCAATCATGTCGTGACACTTGTCACTAGTCTATTACTTGGAAAAAAACTCCCAAAATCCTTAAAAATGCATTTGGTGTCGCTGGGATTCAAAACCAAGACCACCGGCGCATAAGGCACGCACGTGAACCAACTATGCTAGGCTAGTTACTTGATTCAAGTCTACTAACATTTATATTTAAGCTGTACAAATTAACCCAAAAAAACCTTAAAAACACAATTGGTGCCACAAGGATTCAAACCCAAGTAACTAGCATGGAAGGCCAGCGTGTAAACCAATTACACTAGGCCAACTATTTGGTTTAAATTTTCTAACATTTATATTTAACCTATACAAATTAGAAACAACACATTCGAACCCAATACCTTATTTATAAAATTTTAAATATTTAACCACCAAGTTAAACTAATAAATTGTGCTATTTTTAAATTAAATATATTTAACTAATCGAAGGACCACAAATTTGTTAAAACATTTCTCATAATGGAGCCGCATGCAGCAAACTATTAGAAATAGAAGGACCACAAATTTGTTAAATCCTCGTGTTTTTTTATTCTGGATATCGTTGAATTTTACAATTATCGTTTCTTTTATGCTGGGATGCGTATAAGATTTGGTATAATGCACATTCAAATGCGTACACAAACAAGTACAATATTAGAAGTTTAGCATACATATTACATATATGATATATCCAATACTCGACTCGAGTCCGAGTAACATAGCTTTAATTTTCATTATAATTATGGTTTTTCAGATATAATCTGACTGTAATTTTTTTAGCATCAAACATTGCAATTTGCATGTAGCAAGGTGCAATGGTGGGGCTTCTGCACAACAGTCATCTTCCTTTATTGTTCTAGTTAGACAGTTTGTAACTGCAATGGTGGTTGCGGATACATGGCAGTATTTTCTCCATAGATACATGCACGAGAACAAGTTAAGAATACTCCATATATGCTGACAACATAGTGCATGCTAAACTTTACAACTTTCATGATATTTAGTTCTTTGACACTAAAGTTATATGCCAATATTCTCTTTAGTTGAAAGTTTAGAACATAAACAAATCCACTTCTTTTACTTTGCTCAAGCTTTACTTAATTCTATCTTTGGCAGGATATGAATTGCATACGATGTTATTCGGTCCGGGATGAATGTCGAATACTCATACTCGAATACGTACATCTAACACGAATACTTTAAAGAAAAAGCCTAAATCCTAAACCTTTTTGCTTAATTTAAAAGCTTTTTCCCCTCTTGAAAGTGGACTTGGTACTTGCATATTTGTACTGTTGATGTGTCAGCCATGAAGTTGATGGAATGATGGGGAAGATTAACTAATTTAGTTAAATATATCTAATTTAAAAATAGCACAATTTATTAGTTCAACTTAGTGGTTAAATATTTAAAATTTTATCAATAAGGTATTGGGTTCGAATGTGTTGTTTCTAATTTGTATGGGTTAAATATAAATGTTAGAAAATTTAAACCAAATAGTTGGCCTAGTGTAATTGGTTTACACGCTGGCTTTCCATGCTAGTTACATGGGTTTGAATCCTGGCGGCACCAATTGTGTTTTTAAGGTTTTTTTGGATTAATTTGTACAGCTTAAATATAAATGTTAGTATACTTAAATCAAGTAACCAGCTTAGCATAGTTGGTTCACATGTGTGCCTTATGCATTGGTGGTCCTGGGTTTGAATCCTAGTGACACCAAATGCATTTTTAAGGATTTTGGGTTTTTTTTTTCAAGTAATAGGGTAGTGACACGTGTCATGACTTGATTGGGTGAATAAAATTAAATAAAAATAATATAAGAGGAGAGAGAAATGATTAAAAAATATTAAAAAATACCACGTCAGTAAAATCGTTAGCTATTTAAAGTCGGGGACCAAAACAGGAGAACTATGTAACAGAAGGGATGAGTTTGCCGAAAAACATAGTTTGTGGACCAAAACAGGAGAACGGTGATAGTTAGGGGACCACCGATGTAGTTTTCCCTAAAATATATTAGTATTGTTTTATATAAATATTATATATATAATATATTTTTATATTATAAATATTATATAAAAACTCTAGACTCTAAATCCTAAACCTTAAACTACAAAGCTCAAAGCTCAAACCCTAAACTTTATAATTCGAGGTTTGGGATTTATAATTTTTATATATTATATATAATAAAAACATATTATTTTATGAATATCTTTTGTTTTTAAAAAATAATATATTTTTATTGATATATGTAAAAATAATATATTTTATATACTTTATAGAATTATTTTTTAAAATAATTTGGTTGAACTAAATAGATATGTTTATATAATTTAAATAAAATTATTATTTTTATATTATTTATAATATAATATAATATATTATTTTAAAAAATATAAAATTCAAATATAAAAAATCTTTAAACCTTAAATCCTAAACTCTAAAGTTTAGAATTTAAGTTCAAGGGTTGGAGTTTGTGGGTTAACAATTTAGAATTTAAAGTTTTTATATATTATTAATAATATAAATATATTATTTTTATAAATATTTTGGGTTTTTTTTAAAAATAATATATTTATATTATTAATAATATATAAAAATAACATTATTTTATTTATATATGTGCAAATAATATATATTTATATGTTAATATTATTTATTTTATAAAATAATTTAAATTAATATGAAGTAGTTTAAGATATATAATATTTGTGGTAAAATATTATATAATATTACGTTAGTTCAATGGTTAATGCTTAGCTTTACTTTTTAAAGATCTTCGGTTCAAACCACCCCAAGTGCATGGTTCTAATATTTGGCGTCATTTTGACTTAACGAGACGGTTAACGGCGGAGTGTTATTTTCCCTCAAATATTAAAAGTCCAATGCTAGTTTTAAAGTTTGGTGTATTTTCGACTCAAGAGCTATAGTTTAGTGATATCCGGTGTAGTTAACCCTTTTTATTTTATTTAGAAAGAAACGCACACCAATCGAACTGAGCGTGTCCCCTTTCGAATGCCAATAGTCTCCTGAATCACTTGAACAATTTCATCATCCATGGCAGAACAAAACATTTAAAATTTGGCATAATTTATATGCAAGCCTAGAAAACAATAGAAAATTTCAACAACTCTTCATATCCAATAACCGAATCAGCAAACTCCTTGAACAAAATATTATCAAATCATCTGCGAAATATAGATTTGTACATGTGACACTTAGGGTGATAAGAAAAAGTACCATAACTGACCACAACGTCTACAAGTCTTGAGAGGATGTTCATTGACAACACAAAGAGATATGGAGAGAGGGAATTTCACTGCCTCACACCCTTTGCTCCTTTGAACTACCCTACAAACCCCCCAACCATTTAATGAAATAGAGAACACGAGAGAAGAAATGCATTCCCGAATCCACCAATCATCCAATGAGTGAGATTTATCTTTTTATGACTACCGATAGAATCATAATCAGAAACTAGCGCTGTAAAGATCTCTGTACGAGCACCAAACGACCGCTAAAGCATGTTGAAATCATGCCATAACGACAGATGAAACGAACCACAGAAACAAAAAAATACGTGCCACAAACGCAACGATTCTTATTAAAAATATGAAATAACAAGAAAATAATGAATCCCGGTGATCAACAGCTCATACTAAAATTAGTTGCCAGCCACCGACCAAAGAAACAAATGAAAAAAGGAGGCTGTGGCGCTGTGAAGATCTCTTAGAAGTGTCGTCCGCCAGATACCAATTGTTAGAGGTTTAATAAAAGAAAAATTAACTCTTAATAGATAATCTTAAATATGCAACTAAAATAACGAGACTAGTCCACTAAAATCTCATATAAAAACCCAAAGGTGCAAAGAAAAGTAAATACTTTCATATAGATTAGTATACCGTCAAAATTCAGAAGCCTTCCTGAATCTCATTGTCTCTACCCAAACGAGACACTTTACGAGGTGAAAAATAAGTGGTGAGCGAACTAAACTATCAAGCAGATTGCTCTGCTACCCAGGTTTGATTACATCGTCAAACAGCCATTAACCGAGTGGGATCTATCTTTCTATAACTACGGACAGAATCATAATAAGAAACTAGCGCTGTGAAGATCTTTGTACAAGTATTAAACAACCGCTAAGGTATGTTAAAATCATGCCAAAATAATAGATAAAACGAACCACAAAAAAAACATGTGCCACAAAGACTGAGATTCTTATTAAAAATATGAAAAAAACAATAAAATAATGAATCATGATAGTCTACAACTAATACCAAAGCTAGTTGTCAACCAAGAAACAAATGAAAAAAAGGAGGATGCGTCGCTAGGATCAGAGCAGAGGAAAAATTAGGTCAAGAAAAATTAGTATTTATTTTAAAATTTTATTAATGAGATGTTTTGTTTAATTTATAAATTTATGCATAACAAACAATGTTTCAAATATAAATCTATAACATAGAATATATTATTAATGAGCTGACATGATTTCGATTAATTTGCTGTTTTTGGTTCAATAAAATAAAAAATAATTTTTAATAGATAATCTTAAATATGCAACTAAAGTATATAAAAGTAAAAATCTTAAATTTAACAATTTGAGCCCTACAATCCATTAATTTGATTACAACATTCCTTAAAACACCTAAAACCTAGAATTAATAACTTGTAAGCCATTTAGAAATCCCTTAATGTTAAAGCGACCTTGGCGAGGGGTGTGGGGCACTAAGTAGTTGAGACTTATGTTAACGAGCCGAATGTTTTCGCAAGGGGCATCCGAGCTGCACAGCAGAGTTACCGCAGATTTGGTGTTGTAGGTGCCACTGATGTTCCTTATCAATATGTCCTTCAGCTTCACTAATGAGGGCTGCAATGACACAAACCGAAACCACCAATCAGGAACTTTCGACTCTTTCGAAAGAAGTGTATAAAGTGTTGTTCGTCACACCGTCAATCGAACCTCTAACAATTGGTCTCATCCCTCTGCTGGTGCTATATCTTTGACTCTTCTAAGAGTCATATAAGATTAACAGAGTCGGAAACGATTCAGTTATCAACTTGTAACTTCCGAAACGTTTCCGACTCGACTCTCGAAAGAGTAAGAGAAATAAAACTCCAGTGCAGAGGGATGTCTAGCGGACGACACTCACAAACTTCTTTCGAAGAACTTAGAAGTTCCCTCAACAAAATTTGTTTTTGTTTATGTAAGATAAGATAGATATTTACTTCTGTAGTCTTGCATCTATGGGAAGGACAATATTCTTGATCTATGACTATGGGGTTGGAGACATTGATCATAAGAATGTCTTCAAATGTCATATTGTAAGCATTGCTTGGGCGGCCTCCGGGCCATGACTTCATCCGAATACCGTTTTCCGTGCTGTTTATTGTGCAGTTCCGGACGCTGATACCGACCACATCCTTCTCGTTATTGTACTTGCCGAGGCTGCCCACACTGTGCCATTTTTGCACAAGTTAATTGTAAATGCAAACAAGTTCTTTTTTCTTCTGAACCAAACTTGTTAGAGCGTACCTTATTCCGTGGCCCGGACCACATCGGACGTCATAAATGGAGATGTTGTTGCTGCCGGCTCCCATAGATACACAATCATCACCGACTCCGATTGTCGAAGAGAAAATGCTTATGTTAGAGGACTTACTGACATGGATGCCATCAGTATTTGGGCTATCTTCAGGAGCAATAATGTTGACATTGTAGATATTGATGTCATTGCTTTGATGGAGACCTAAATGGAATCCCTTGCTGTTTAACAATGTGATATTTCTGATTGTTGCATGTGAAATATTTATGAAAAACATCGACTGCAAAACAAAAGTACTGGAACATGTTTTTGAAATTGCTTTACTGCACGAACAATGTAGTACTTTCTATGAACTTGTAATGGAACTTACTGTGACTAATTTCTTACATCTTGCCGCTATCTCGCAGCTAGACTGTTTCCAGGCTTCTGCTTCTCCTTGGCCGTCGAGTTTTCCGGTTTCGTTTCCCCCAGTGACAGTGAACCCTTTCAGGTTTTTAAATGCAATCCAGTGAAGGGACATGAATGCAGTAAGGCGAATTGGAGCCAATAATGTTCCCTTGATCTCAACGTTAGGCGATAGATCGTTATAGCAAGGGCCGTGAAATGTGATCGGACCGAGCATGAATGTTCCTTCTGGTATGTAGAAGGTAGAGTTCCCTGGATGATCACAGGCTGCCTTCCATGCTGCTGAGAATGCCTTTATTCCCAACAAGAAAAATGAAGTTAAACATCACACAATTAGGATCTCTAGGGATGGACACAGAAGGAGCTGGAGGGACAGTCGCCCTTAAAAATTTGAAATTCATATATGATTTAGAAAATTGTTAAAAAATTTCTATGTATTTTCTGTTGAAAATTTATTTCTCCTTAAAATTTTATAGGTTCGCCTCCTCTAAAATTCTAGGTTCGTCCCTGAGGATCTCAATGCTGCAAAGTTTTTACATAATAGATATATATAAGCTCGTCGAAATAGATTGGAATTCAGACCTTAATGTTTCTTAAAACTAAAAAACTCAGATCAGGGTAAAACATGATGAGTAAGAAGCACCAACCAATCTACTTTCGGTCACACCATCAGCCACTGCACCATACTCTGTGACATCAAAAACTCCGTCATCGCTCGGTTCCTCACTTGGTTCCGGAGAGAGATCGGGTGGCGGAATTGGAGCTAGTTCGGGTGGAGAAGCGTAGGGTGCTTCCGGTTCAGGTGGAGAAGTACCTGCTTCGGGTGCCGGAGGAGATTCGTTAGGTGAGCCACAGGTTTGGCAAGGAGGCAATGCTGCCACCACAATACTTACATGAAACAAGGCAATAAAAACTAGTAGATTTCTGAAACTAAATGCCATGAGTTGCTATAGGTTAAGTTATAAGAGATCATCTTGTGTTTGGTACTTATAATGTGAGTGTGATATACAAGTTTACCAAATTAGTACTTAAATTTTAGATGCTGTTCGTGACCGTTTAACTATAAATGTTTAAAAGGAGTTTTTTTTTCTTTGGATTTATAACTGCAGTGAGGTAAAATTTCAAGTCTAATTTAACTGTTCTCTTAAATTAAATTCATTTCTGTCATGTTTAAATGAAATTAAACTCACTTGTTTCAATCCAACACTCACCCTAACCTAAGCTGAAACTCTACCTCGATTACTGTAGTAGTTGATTCTTGGTTCAGATTTCATGGTGAAGGGCAAGTTAATATATGTTCATACATGTTCTTAATCCTTTGACAAGGTACATACACCTTACAGATAAAACGATTGAACTCGGGTCTATTAAGATAAACATCATCCGCTTTTTTACTGAAACTACTTGTTGGTTCACTATAATAAGGATAGTTATTACTAATATTTATGATACTGAAATATTAATATTTTTAGAGTTAATATTTATTGGTTAGTTATTAATAGTATACACTATACAACACAACATACAGGGACAGAGTTAATGTGTTTAAAAACTAGAAAATAAAGAATGAAATAAATGAAAAGATTACCGATGGCCGGCAACCAACATCAAGACTAGTGCTGTTGCTGTAACACTCCAAATTAATTAAATAATTAAAGTTATAAATATTTAAGCAAATGAGTAAAAAAATGGTGATGAAAAAGAAATGCAACCAAGGGGGATTATACCCGTGACCCTTAGTTGTATAAGCCTACATCTTAACCAGTTGGGCTAATTCATTTCCTTACTAAAGTTGGCTAAGAAATTTTTTTTGAACTAAACTTTTTCGGGTAATTAAATAAAATAATAAACCAAGTCTGATATATTTCCATCTACCCCCTTTATTGTGAAATTAATGCCCCACTTGAATCTAAGTATCTAGAACCTTCATTCTCTCATAACCGTTCACCTCCCACCACCGGTCGTCCTCTTGATCTCCTCCACCGCTCGTCGGTGTTGTGCACCGCCACCGAAAACTCGGTCGTCTCCCCCTCGCGATCAATACCTTGGTTGTAACACCCCTAGTAAAAAAAAAGAAAGAAAGGATGGAGTGAGAGTTGTGGGAATCGAACCCACAACCTCAAGAGTGTTCAGCTAGGTGCCCAGCCAATTGAGCTAGGTAAGCTCTTGATTAGAAGTCACCATAATAAAATTATAATTAGACCCTAAAACAATATAATAATAATAAAATGAAAATATCCTACCTACTCCACTATCGAATATGTTTAAATCTGGGGAAATCAATCGTTCCCAAATACCCAGAAACCCAATTATTTTCTTTCACCTCTAACAAAATCGGCCACCGCCGAACTCCTTCACCGTGCCGCCGTGACCAACACCGCCGGCACCAGCAGAAGCGCCGCGCCGACCCGACCTTGCCCCAGCCTTCCACGCGCGCCGTCGAGCCGTCCATCGTCGGCAATCGCCATTTGAAGCGGCTGCACGAAACCCTAACCGCCGCCGTTCATCGCGATTTCCGGTCGCGGCTGCCGGCCGTTTGAGGAACGGGCACCAGATCTGGACTCCTGACGCGGCGGGGAGCAAAACCCCTAAAGTATCGAGTTCAACCGACGTCGAGAGAGCCCTCGTCGGTGATACGCATTTTCCGGCAAGAATTTTAATATCGGGGTAAGTTTCGAGTATATTTTCAGGTTAAATCATGAAAAACTCAGCTTGGATGAGTTTATAAACTCGTAATGTTCTTTTTTTCGGCAGAAACGACGTGAAAGTAATTTTCCGGCAAAATTCCGGTGACCGTCCGGTGACCATCCGGTGATATTAAGGTGAGAGCCGATCTGAGTAAACCGAACCGGTCTAAACCGGTTGAACCGGTCAGCCCAGTCGACCCGACCCGACCCGACCCGACCCGTTGACCCGACCCAGTCAACCAGTGACATCATCATGACGTCAGCATAATGTCAGCGTTGACTTTGATCGATGACGTCAGCGTTGACCGTTGACCGTTGACTTTGACTTTGACCAAAAAGTCAATTTTTCCAAAAAGCCCTATTTTATGTTTTTCGACGTCCTGAGTCCGATTTTGAAACCCGTTTCGCAAAATTCAAACCCGAAAGCCTCCGAATCTGAGCTTGAACTCAAGTGTGCCTCTATATTTAATTATTTTGGTTAAGAGCTCGTGAGTAAGGTCTGATATTAGAATTTGTGTAATTGAAGGTATTCTCAGTTCCTTGGATACACGAGGTTGAGGAATGTCGAATTAGTGTTCGAGAGCGTCTGAATGTCGTATCATGAATCGACTGATGTAGCTCGGAGTTAAGGTAATACACTACTACCTCTTGTATGCTTTGAGAACATGTTGGTATTTGTTAATGCATGCATGAAAATGATAAGGAGTGATGTTAGCTCTACTTAAGTCAAACTAAATATGAAATTGAGTATAATAACTTAGATAAGACCGAAGTGCTCGAACGAGGAAGCTAATAAATCTAAAGTATCTGAAGTTCATTAAGTAATTAATGAGGCAGCTAATCTCCAATTCTGAGCATTAGTGTGAATGTTTAAATGTGAAAGATACCTGAACATGAAATTATGGAAATGCCCTCAAGGTATGAGAATGACTTAAATACCATTGGAATTGGAAGCGATCTAGAAATCTACGCTAGAAATGGTAAAACAACCTGATTCTTTTGAAAACCTCGAACCATTTGGAAAGCCATAGTAACAGGATTTAAACCGTCGTGATTGTAAGGTGTTAGGTCTCCTTGAATTTGGAATGAATCTCCGACTATAGGATTAGAAGAATCTATACATACCCCTGAATTAAGCAAATGGCTCAAAATACTGAATGATCGTATTGACTAAAAAGAGCAGAAGTATCCTCGGACACTGAAGTTTACAAATTTACTAGAAGGATGGATAAACCCTTGAGTTCTGAAATGAATTAAGTGGTTGGAAGTACCGAAATTCTTGAATGACTGAAATACCCCCTTTGACTGAAATAAGTAAATTGCCCTTGATAAATTCTGGAAATGCCAATAAAGTTGGAAATGACTGAAATGCCCTTAAGGGTAGAAGCATGACTTACGTACGTCAATCACTCCTGATATTAATGTAAGGTTGGAAGTTTCTCCGCACAGAATATAAGTTTGACTACTCCGTGGAAAATCTTGTGGTGAAATATGAAAGCAACCGTTCCGATATACGATACAGTTGGATGCATCAGAAGCGTTGAATTGTACTGCAAGGTGGGAATATGTAGTTCGAATGGTTTTGGAGGCTCGATAAACTTCTAGAAATCTTAAATATTGTGAATCGTCATATCATCATTAATGGGCTAAATTACGAAATCACCCCTGATAGTTAAATGACCAAGATGCCCTCGTTGGCCCAAGTAATCAAAATAGCCCGAATGTATCTGATATAGTGAAAGGTCTTGTCGTAGAAATCTCTGAAGGTCTGGTTGGATACCTGATGAACAAATAGAACTTCTGAGCTACCGTTTACGCCTTGTTGGTATGAATTACCAAAATGTCGTGTATGATAAAATGACCATAATGCCCCTGGTAGGCTTAAATGGCTAAATCACTCATGATATGCCTAAAACTCTCAAGATCTTGATGTATCATCTCCCGACTATCTTGTTTGAACTGGTAGTACAAACCTCTCTTTTAATAGAGGCATTGTTTCAAAGATCTGTTCAATTGTCAAAAGTTAATGTGTTCTCCTCAGTAAATGTCAAGTATCTCCAAGGAGTAAATTGTTCCACCTAGTGTGTTCCATGTGTGTCACACGACCGTTTTGCATACTGTTTTACATGTTATGATACCGATCACGTGCACTTGATTGACATATTTGAAATCACATGACATGTTTTATAATAAGCATGACCGTACTTTATTTCTGATATATGCATATGCACCTGATATGACAAATATATTATATGGATAATGTATTACTAGAAATACAGTTAATGATTAATGAACTATTGATGATAAGATTCATTGGGGTAATTGGGACATGATATGAAGTTACATACGCCTCAGCCCTGATCCAGCTGGTAAGACCGCCCGTTTACGGATCCTAGGCTTCGGCCAGGTCCGCCCGTTTACGGATCCTAGGCTTCGGCCAGGTCCGCCCGTTTTCGGTTCCTATGCTTCGGCAAGGGCCGCCCGTATTCTAAGGTATTCCTTAGGATGGTACCCACGCCCAATGGGCTCGGGTTAATGCCTGTACATGATACCGCACTGGGGAAACTAAATACTGGAGCATGGTTGGAGGGTAAATAAAGAATTAAAAATGTATTTTACTGCTACTTGAAACATATGTATATGATATAAAAAGGTTTACTGCATTGTTACATTTCATGCATTAACGTTGCACTGTTGGAACACACTAGACCTCAAACTCTCTGATTCCTCTCTCGTATGCTACCAGCCTATATAATTCCCGTCTAATTCTCAAGGTCTGAATAAAGAACAAATATAGTTATTCTCGAGTATGATGCAACCTCGAAATAGTAGAACAGAAATGGAGGTCGTTATTGCGCAGAACATCATGAAAATATTATGCTTACCATATATCTGCATGAGCTTATAGCATCTTCTGGTAGTTTTGTATTACTGAGCTTTTCGAAGCTCACGTTGTTTTTACTATCGCATGTTAAAAGAATATATGATGGTATGATGGTTGACACCAGTGTTCGGAGTTGTTTCGGCGTTGCCTTTGGAGTACGGTACTGTATAGTTAGTGGGCATGTAAGTCATGTATTGTTTTACAGCAGTGTCTGTAAAGTGTTTTCTGAAATTTTGTTATATGTTTAAATGACATCCCGAAATGATATTTTAAACAGAAGTTGGTTTTACAATTTAATAAGTGTTTTAAAAAAATGTTTTTATGTGTATTTTTAATGTGGGTCGCTTTTGTGACCCTAATGTGACTTCCTAGGATCCGTTGTAACGCATAGGCGGGTCTAGGGGGTTACACTGGTCGTCACGCGCGAGGCTGAGCCACCGGTTTCCATCTAGATTGATTAGAACGTTTGTAAAAAAAACTCAAAACCTATTCCCCTCGATTTTTCAACGATTTCAGCCGCTACCGTCGTCCGTTTGTCACGCCAAGGCCACCGTTGCACTCCCCGTTTCTGGGCAAGCAAGACCCTTAACATCATTCGTCGTATCAATCACCGATTTGAGGTCGTCAGAGTTTGTCCGATTGGGGGTAAGTCTTGATAAGAAAGTTATCTTGGTTAAGTTTTGACTGGATATTTTTTTGTTGTTGATGGGTAATTCTGATTACTCACCGTCGCCCGAGGTGTTTTCCGGCCAGTTTAGTCTGCGCGTATGATACACGAGCCGCCTAGTGGCGATTTTCGACCACCGCTTTGTTACCCAATAGTCGAACTGGTTTGAACCGGTCTGACTCATCGAGCCAATCGAACTAGCCCGGACCGACCCATATAGATTGGGCTTGTTTGGTTAAAACGAGTGTGGGCTGGTCTGCTATGGCCCAATAGCCGAGCCCAAAAGTCTGGATACTCGACCCGTTCCGAACCGGTCTAACCTGACCTGACCAACCCGTCTGACCAATTCGACCCGAACCGTCCGACCGAACTGATTTGAACTCGCCTGACCCGTTTGACCTGAGTCAAACCGATTCGAGTCAACTCGAGTGAGTCAATTGATTCAACTCGACCGAGTCAATCGAGTCAACCGAGTCAACCCGACCGAGTCAACTCAGACGACTTTAAACTTTGACCGTTAAACTTGACCATTGATTTATGACGTCAACGTTGACTTTGACAAAAAAAATTCAATTTTTTCCGAACAACCCTATTTTATGCTTCTCGACGTCTTGAGTCCGTTTTGAAGCCCGTTATGCGAAATTCTAACCCAAAAGCTTCTGAATTGGACTTTGAACCCGATAATGCTTGTGTTTAGTTTTTCAATTTAAGAGTTATGTGACCAAGCTAAGGATTAATTATGGATTTTGTGAAATTGAAGGTGTTCACGGTTCCTTGTATCCGAGATGTTGAGGGACGTCGAATTCGGGTTCGAGTGATTGATCAAATGGAGTATCGTGGATCGATCGATGTGGCTTAAAATTTAGGTAATACATTACTACATCTTGTATGCTTTATGATACATGTTGATATTCGGTTAAGGTATGCATGATTATGATTAAATCTATTTTGAACTATGCCCAAGACAAATCAAATACTAATAAAAGAATAACAATCCAAATAAGATCGAACTATTCGATAGAGAAGTTAAATAGACTGACAGGACCCTGAGTTCAATAAGTGATGGATAAAGTAGTTAATCTTCAAACTCGATCTATAGTGTTGAAGGATTCAACGTCATAAATAATTGAATGCGAAACTATGAAATACCCTTAAGGTACGTGAAAAAATAAAATACCCCTGACGGTGAAAACGGTCTAGAATCTACTAAAGATTTGATTGAAATAACTAATTTATCGGAGAACCTCAGACTACACGGATAGTTACGTAAACAAGACTACAACGATAAAATTTTGGAAAGTTTTGTCGTATGTTCAAACTAATGAAATGACAATGGAGAATGAATTGATCAGAATTGTAACCCCCTTAGCCCGGCCTAGACGCCTGACCCGAACTAAGAAGATTACACGGGGAAAACCGAAGCCAACTCGTTAAAGCCGACTTCGATTAACGACCCTTTTTTTCTTTTTCTTCTCTAGATGCACATTAAGATCCTATGTGATCAGCAACACACTTAGAAGAAAATGGCACAACGATTGGAGTTCGATTAGGGGTTCAATTACATATATTTAACTTTTAGGGACTAAACTGTAATTTCTGAAAATTAAAGGGACTAATCCAATTTTAGGATTACCAAACCTTGATTAGTCATGTAACAAACCATCATTTCAAAATCCATCTCAAACGGATCGTCCAAACTCAACCAGTTGACCATTCAACATTCAGGGACCAAAATGCAACATTTCAAGACTTTTAAATGAAAATAACGACTCGGTATCGATACGCTTGAGCCCGTATCGATACGCGAAATGGCAGTAGCGAAACTTGGGGAAAAAGGTATCGATACGCTTTCCCCAGTATCGGTACGGCCTTCAAACCTTTGCCTAGGCGTATTGATACGCAGGCAACTCGTACCAGTACCCATAAGCTAAAATACCTGAAAATAGCCTTAGCGTATCGATACGCAATCCCGAGTATCGATACGCAAACCATAATTTCACTTCCAACAACCCTCAAAACACATTTAACAACATCTAAACATGTCCAAAACATCCATACATGATATAATTAACAATCCATTCACTTAAGCATCGTCAAACACACACAACCTATGCATCAAGCATGGCAATTCATGGAGAGACATTAAACTATTCAAGCATGCTTTCAAATTCAAAACATAGCATAGCCAAATACCAAATATAAGACCATAAACCAAATTAAAGACCATTTACAAGTCTAAAATCATAAGCCAAACATGCTCAAGGTGTTAAACGTCACCAAACAAAACCATAGGTAGAAATCCCTCATATTGCCTCTTATTACACTAAGAAAAAACACATACTTTGCTTAGCTCAATCACTTGGATTCCTCTTGCTCTCTTGTTGCCTCAAATCCTCAGTTCTCTGCATTGATGAAACAATTGAGCGTAAACATAAAGCTTAGTGAAGACCGCTAAATCATCAAACATTCACCAATGCATTTTGAAAAACATATCATCACCATTTATAAACATATGCCTTCCTTTAAAACATGCACTTTGACATCATTACCATTTCCAAAACCACATGCTCAGAGCATCATTAATTATAACAACAAAACCTTTGCTCATGCTTAAACCAAGCATCATATGCATTCTAGCATATCTCTCAAGCATCTTATGCATTCTAAACATTAATGTTCAACATTAAATCATTAAATCAATTTCATTATATTGGCTCATAAGTGATCAATGACAACTCATATCAAGCCAACACAATTGACACAATCGGATACGCGGATTACAAGCGTTGTCCCACACGCTTCATACACACAACCGGATTACACAAGGTGGAGTTAAATGGCACAATCACAACCCTCAACACCCGTGATGGAGATTAATGGCACAATCACAACCCCTCAACATCACTCATCGGTAGTTGTATAATTCCACTAAATAGAGCACAAGACACAAACCACAAGATTTACACACAGGATTAAACCATCCACCGTTGTGATCTTAGCCTCAATCGTTAGGGTACTTGGATGGAGTTTACGACACAATCACAACCCCTCGACATCCAAGGCGACTTTATTCACGGTGCACCCAATCCATTAGTCGGCTAACTATATCCGATTAAAGTAACTAAAAACCATTTCCATCACTTGCCAATATAATCATTTATCATCATCATTTCATTGTTTTACAAGCATAAACCACAATGCCATTTTCACGAGCATTAACATGCTTAAACCATATGCATAAATCATGTAAACCCAAAGATCACTTACCATGTGTATCCTTAACAAAATGGCATTAAAACCAACATAATCAATGCTCAAATCATGCTTTAAAATAGTAATCAAACCACATTCAAATCAAGTGCATTTTAGACCAAAACATAGCACATTCCGAGAGAGACTTTCGATTTGCTTACACTTAAGCTTAGCTAAGTGTTTCAAACTTACATTAAGCTCCCAAAACCACGCTCAAAGAATTTCAAAGCTGGAAAACTCTTTTTCACTCCCTGATACGCGAAACTTCGCTTGTCGACGCGAAGATCACTCGACCGAAGCCTCCAAAAATGTTTCGCTTGCTTCCGGATCAAGATCCCCTATTTTTAGGGCACCAAAAAAGAGATCCAAATGCATTAAAATGCATTTCAACACTAGCAACTAAACACAAACTCCTTGCCCAGCAAAAATACACCAATTTTCCCATCCGAAACAACCGAAAACTCAATCGATTGCTTCCTAAACCAAGCCCACCAACATACATTACATCTAACCATTAATAAACATCAAAACACATCTAAAAACAACATAAACCCTTCCTTATACCTCCAGCTAGCAGATCACCAACAAACCACCTTAAAAACTCAACTAAAACTATCAAGAAACTCAATGGTCTCAAGGATTTCGGGATTTATATCATCAGAAATTTTTTCCAGCATTATAATCATCTCAAAACTCAATTAGAATCAATCCAAAAACAGAGCTCAACAACAACACTCTGAAAATCAAGATTTAAACTATTATTTTGCAAGATTTTGATCTTAAATCAAAACTATAATTAAAACTCAGTTAAAAACAACAATTAGGAGTCAATAATCTTGGGAATTTCAATAAAGAACCTAGATTAGAGGTTGAGATTGGGATTTATCTCCAATCCTCCAATCATTGCCTTCCTTAAAGATTGACAAGTTTTAACTTCACAAATCTTGAAGAACTTGAAAAGAATTCTTGGGAAAAGATGAGAACTAAAGAGAGAGTGTTTGGGAGAAAAGAAATATGGAGAAAAGGTTTGAGAAAATGGGTTTTGCTGAAAATGAGAATTGAAAGTTAGTTACGTGAAATAAAACCTCCCTATTTACCATTTTATTAATTAAAATAAAATCTTTTTTAAATCAATTATATTAAAACTCTTTTAAAACACATGTCAATTTAAGGGAAGGTGTAATTGCAGAAAAGCTCCCTAAAGATTCTAAGATTTTGACTCCTCTTTTGAAATTGCATTTTTCCACAGTTTTAAAACTTTACATTTTGGTCACTACCCAAAATGTACCACTTGCAAAACTCATTTTGAAAAATTGATTTGACCAACCTTTTAAACATGATTTTAGAGGATTTTAGCAATTTTTTCATATTTTTACCCTTTCCCAATCCATGATTTCCTTAAACCACCTAATACGATTCAAACCGTTTCTGACCGACCCGATCTGATGTCTAAAACATCTAAGCCCAAAACCAGGGCGTTACAACTCTCCCCCATTTAAGAAATTTTGTCATCAAAATTTTACCTAAAGGAAAAAGGTGCGGAAACTACTTCAACATGTTCGCTTTGCTTTCCCAAGTGGCCTCCTCAACTCCTCGGTGTCGCCACAACACCTTCACAAGCTCTATCGTCTTGCCACGAAAAAATTTCCTGCTCGAATCCAGGATCCTCACCGGTTCCTCGTCATAAGACAAATCCTGATTCAGCTCTATCTCATCAACAGGCATCACATTCGAAGGATTCGATCTGTATCTCTGCAACATCGAAACATGAAACACATCATGAATCCTTTCCAACTCGGGAGGCAACCTCAACTGATATGCCACAGGACCTATACGCCCCACAACCTCATAAGGTCCAATAAACCTCGGGCTAAGCTTACCCTTACGCCCAAATCTCATCACCTTCTTCCAAGGCGATACTTTCAAGAACACACGTTCGCCAACCGTGAACTCAATCTCCTTACGCTTCAAATCTGCGTAAGACTTTTACCGATCCGATGATGCCTTCAAGCGCTCACAAATGAGCTTCACCTTCTCGATGGTCGCTTTCAACATAGCCGGCATCGAAATCAACTTTTGTCTAGCTTCTGCCCAACAAAGAGGCGTTCTACACTTTCTCCCATACAAAGCCTCGTATATAGTCATTTGAATGCTTTCCTGGTTACTATTATTGTACGCAAACTCAACCAATGGCAAGTGTTTCTCCCAAGAACCCTGAAAATCAATAACACATCACCTCAACATGTCCCCAAGCACTTGGATAACACGCTCCGATTGTCCATCCATCTGAGGATGATAAGAAGTATTAAAATTCAACCGTGTACCCAAAGCTTGATGCAAACATTCCCAAAACCTCGATGTGAACCTCGGATCTCTATCCGACACTATAGACTTCGGCACACCGTGAAACCGCACAATCTCAACAATATACAGCTCTGCCAGCTTATCCAAGGTATACATAATATGCACAAGCAAGAAATGTGCACACTTCGTAAGGCGATCAACAATCACCCAAACAGAATTCTTCCTCGATGGTGACAAAGGCAAGCCAGACACGAAATCCATGGTAATTCTTTCCCACTTCCATTCCGGGATTTTCAAAGGTTGGAACAACCCGGAAGAAACCTAATGCTCAGCCTTCACTCGCTGACAAACCATGTATTTTCCAACAAACTCGGCAACATTCTTTTTCAACCCCGCTAAGTAGTAATCGTCCTTCAAACCACGATACATCTTCGTACTACCAGGGTGCATAGTGAAATGACTACTATGAGCTTCAGTCAGAATAGTGCACCTCAAATCAACATCACTCGGCACCACTATCTGACTCCCGATACATAGAACACCATCGTCATTAAAGCTAAAATCCGAAGGCTTACCATCCGCAATATCTTGAACATGAGGAACAAGGAAATCATCAAACAACTACTTATCCTTGATCAACTAGATCAAGGATGGTTTCACCTGTAATTCAACAACAAGACCACCGTCTCGCGATATGCTCAAATGAGCAAACATTGCCCTTAACTCCACAACCACTTTCCTGCTCAAAGCATCGGCCACAACATTGGCCTTTCCAAGATGATACTCGATCGACATATTATAATCCTTAAGCAACTCCACCCATCGGCGTTGCCCAAGATTCAGCTTCTTTTGAGACATAAGATACTTCAAACTCTTATGACTTGTGAATACCACACACTTCTCACCATACAGGTAATGCCTCCAAATCTTCAAGGCAAACACAACAGTCGCGAGCTCAAGATCGTTTGTAGGGTAGTTACGTTCATGCACCTTCAACTGCCTAGATGCATACGCCACTACCTTACCCTCCTGCATCAACACACAACTCAAACCAACATAGGACACATCACTATAAACCACGAACTCCTTACCAGACTCAGGTTGAATCAGGATAGGAGCTTGTGTCAAGGCTTCCTTCAGTTTCTCAAAAGCTTGCTGCCTCGCATCTGTCCACTCAAAGCGAACATTCTTCTGCAACAGTTTGGTCAAAGGTGCACCAATCTTCGAAAAACCCTCGACAAACCTACGGTAGTACCCAACCAAGCCAAGAAAACTTCACACCTCTGTCACCGACTTAGGAACTTTCTAACTCATCACTGCCTCAACCTTATGTGGATCAACACGAATACCCTCGGCTGATACAACATGTCCAAGGAAGACTACCTCTCTAAGCCAAAACTCACATTTGCTCAGCTTAGCATAAAGCTAGTTCTCCAACAACACTTGCAACACTATCCTTAGGTGTCTATCGTGATCCTCCTTGGTACGAGAGTACACAAGGATATCATCGATGAACACTACCACAAACTGATCCAAGAACTCATGGAATACACAGTTCATCATGTCCATGAAAGAAGCAGGTGCGTTGGTCAAACCAAACGGCATCACTAGGAACTCATAATGCTCGTACCTCGTCTGAAACGCCGTTTTAGGTACGTCCACATCCTTCACCTTCAACTGGTAAGACCCTGACCTCAAATCAATCTTAGAAAACACCGAGGCTCCACGAAACTGATCAAAGAGATCATCGATCCTTGGCAAGGGATACTTGTTCTTGATCGTCAACTTGTTCAGTTGCCGATAATCTATACACATCCGCATTGTCCCATCTTTCTTCTTTACAAACAACACTGGAGCACCCCCAAGGTGATATACTCGGCCGGATGAACCCTCGATCAAGCAACTCCTGAAGTTGCGTCTTCAGCTCTTTCAACTCTTTAGGTTCCATTCGATAAGGAGCAATGGACACCGGAGTCGTATTTTCATACAACTCGATACCAAACTCAACTTCCCTATTTGGCGGCAACCTAGGCAATTCTTCTAGAAAGACACCCGGAAAATCACAAACGGTTCTGATGTCCTGCACACGTACATTCTTTGTACCAAGATTCATCATGTATGGAAGATAAGCATCACAACCCATCCTTAGCATACGGCTTGCTTCCAAAGACGAAACAACATTAGACAAGAATTTCACATTCTCGCCTACTATCACCACCTCATAATCATCAGCAAGCTTTAAGGTGACTCACTTAACATCAAAGTCAACCACTGCTCTATGCTCAGACAACCAATCCATACCAAGAATCACATCAAATTCGTAAAAGGGTAACTCCATCAAATCCACAAGAAAGACATGACCCTGAACAGATAAGAGACACCTCTGATACAACTTTCTTGTGACCACAGTCTCACCAAAAGAAATGGTCACTTGCACACCTACTCTCAACAACTCAACATGTATATCAAGCAAATGTGCATGCTCACTCAAGATATAAGAATGCGTGGATCCAAAATCAATCAAAGACAACAATGATAAAGACTGTAGAACAAAGGTACCTGCGATAACATCGGTGTCGTTGCGCCTTTCGCGCTAAGCACAGACCCTCGTAGGACTGCCTCCCTCAGGCTGAACTGCTACAACATGAGCGATACCACGCTGACCCTTATCTCTCCTCTGAAAATTACCTCAGCCACGCCCACGACCTATCTGAGGTGCAGCCACAGCAGGTGCACGTCCTTGGCCTCCACCAGCCAACAGAGGACACTCATGCCTCAAATGATCTGATGAACCACAGTTCCAGCAAGAATTCCCTGACACCACAACAGGAGCCTATGCCTCTCTAGCCACACGTGGACAATCTCGCCTCAGATGGTCCCTCGATCCACACGTCCAACATGTGTGCTGCTCAAACCTCACTCGTCCACACTAAGCTTGTCCACCACGCCCCGGAGCACCTCACCTCACATCAGGCTGATGCCTCCTATCTCGGCCTCTTTTGTTCTGTCCACCTCCGGAACTATACTCCGCTGCTCTCTTACCAGAGCTAGAACCACCTCCACAAGATGTCAGACCCAAGCTCTACTCGATATCCTTAGCCCGACATACGAGCACATCAAAATCTGTGTAATCGGTAGCCAACATAAAGGTCTTTACTTCCTGCACCAACCCATACCGGAAGCGATCACAATGGTGCCTCTCACTCGGCATCAACTCAAGTGCGTACTGGACCTTGTACTCAGTCATAGAAAGATTTCCTTGCACAAGCGACATAAACTCGCGCTTCTTATCATCTAAGTATCCCACACCAATATACTTCTTCTTAAAGACGCTCCGAAAGAATTCCCAATCCACCTCATTGGGTTCTATTCCAGCGGTGATAGTCGTCCACCAACTATAAGCATCACCCTGGAGCAAGGAAACTGCGCATCCCATCTTGCGCATATCATTGCATCCCATCTGATCCATAATACGAATCGCACTAGCTAAACATGCCTCCGATGCCTCAGGAGACATACCATAGAACTCAACGGCTCCCAAATTCCTCGGCCTTTTCAAAGGAAAACCCGTCTACCCAGCTGCAGGTGCTTGAACTTGCACTCTAGCTACCGCAGCCTGAAACGCTCCGGTGATCGCCTGAACCAGTGGCACTAGATCACCCAATCCTGGACCAGTCTGTCCACGTTGCTCCGGCTCCCCACTTCCAGGTGGTGGTGGCAGAGGTAGAGTCTCATAAGCTGGGTTCTCAACCCCTTGATTACCCTGCTCAGGCGCAGACACGATCGTATTCGATCTAAGCTCTCTCCTCGGACTCATTGTGCTATTTTTAACAAGGCATAACAACAAAAACAAATCCAACCATAATTTAGGCCAGCCTTAAGCAAGGATCCAAGTTTACAAAACCACTTTAAAACATTCAATTAGTGTAATAAGACAATGGGCACCCCGATTTCCCTCAAGCATAACATAGCACATCACATTCATCATGCTTTACATTATCCACATCATCAACATACAATCATATTTAACTCTCATATGATTCATAATAACCCAGCATGGCATAAACACCAACATTCGACCAAAAACATGATTTCTCAAACAACATGCCACTTAACATTGAATCGAACATCAAAACATACCAATTCCACTTACCATCATTCCCGATTCTTTCGTAACCTAGCTCTGATACCAACAAATGTAACCTCCTTAGCCCAGCTTAGACACCCGACCTGAACTAAGAAGATTACACGGGGAAAACCGAAGCCAACTCGTTAAAGCCGACTTTGATTAACAACCCTTTTTTCTTCTTCTTCTCTAGATGCACATTAAGATCCTATGTGATCAACAACACACTTAGAAGAAAACGACACAATGATTGGAGTTCGATTAGGGGTTCAATTGCACATATTAAACTTTTAGGGACTAAACTGTAATTTCTGAAAATTACAGTGACTAATCCAATTTTAGGATTATCAAAACTTGATTAGTCATGTAACAAACCATCATGTCAAAATCCATATCAAATGGATCATCCAAACTCAACCAATTGACCATTCAACATTCAGGGACAAAAATGCAACATTTCAGGACTTTTAAAGTTCTTTTAACTAAAAATAAAGACTCGGTATCGATACGCTTGAGCCCGTATCGATACGCGAAATGGAAGTAGCGAAACTTGGGGAAAAAGGTATCGATACGATTTCCCCAGTATAGGCACGACCTTCAAACCTTTGCCAAGGCGTATTGATACGCGGGCAACTCGTACCGGTACCCATAAGCTAAAATACCTGAAAATAGCCTTAGCGTATCGATACGCAATCCCGAGTATCGATACGCAAACCATAATTGCACTTCCAACAACCCTCAAAACACATTTAACAACATCTAAACATGTCCAAAACATCCATACATGATATAATCAACAATCCATTCACTTAAGCATCGTCAAACACACACAACCTATGCATCAAGCATGGCAATTCATAGAGAGACATTAAACTATTCAAGCATGCTTTCAAATTCAAAACATAGCATAGCCAAATACCATATATAAGACCATAAACCAAATTAAAGACCATTTACAAGTCTAAAATCATAAGCCAAACATGTTCAAGGTGTTAAACGTCACCAAACAAAACCATAGGTAAAAATCCCTCATATTGCCTCTTATTACACTAAGAGAAAACACATACTTTGCTTAGCTCAATCACTTGGATTCCTCTTGCTCTCTTGCTGCCTCAAATGCTTAGTTCTCTGCATTGATGAAACAATTGAGTGTAAGCATAAAGCTTAGTGAGGACCGCTAAATCAGCAAACATTCATCAATGCATTTTGAAAAACATATCATCACATTTTGTAAACATATACCTTCCTTTAAAACATGCACTTTTACATCATTAACATTTCCAAAACCACATGCTCATAGCATCATTAATTATAACAACAAAACCTTTGCTCATGCTTAAACCAAGCATCATATACATTCTAGCATACCTCTCATGCATCTCATGCTTTCTCAACTTCAATGTTCAACATTAAAACATAAATCAATTTCATTATATTGGCTCACAAGTGATCAATGACAACTCATATCAAACCAACACAATTGACACAATCGGATACGCAGATTACAAGCGTTGCCCCACATGCTTCATACACACTACCGGATTACACAAGGTGGAGTTAAATGGCACAATCACAACCCCTTAACACCCGTGATGGAGATTAATGGCACAATCACAACCCCTTAACATCACTCATCGGTAGTTGTATAATTCCACTAACGAGTGCACGGGACACAAACCACAAAATTCACACACGGGATTAAACCATCCACCGTTGTAATCTTAGCCTCAATCGTTAGGGTACTTGGATGGAGTTTTTCGGCACAATCACAACCTATCGACATCCAAGACGACTTTATTCATGTTGCACCCAATTCTATAGCCGGCTAACTATATCCGATTAAAGTAACCAAAAACCATTTTCATCACTTGCCAATATAATCATTTATCATCATCATTTCACTATTTTACAAGCATAAATCACAATGTCATTTTCACAAGCATTAACATGCTTAAACCTTATGCATAAATCATGTAAACCCAAGGATCACTTACCATGTGCATCCTTAACAAAATGGCATTAAAAACTAGCATCATCAATGCTCAAATCATGCTTTAAAACAGTAATCAAACCGCATTCAAATCAAGTGCATTTTAGACCAAAACATAGCACTTTCCGAGAGAGACTTTCGATTTACTTACTCTTGAACTTATCTAAGTGTTTCAAACTTACACTTACCTCCCAAAACCACGCTCAAAGCGTTTCAAAGCTGGAAAACTCTTTTCCACTCACCGATACGCGAAACTTCGCTTACTGACGCAAAGATCACTCGACCGAAGCCTCCAAAAATGCTTCGCTTGCTTTCGGATCAAGATCCCCTGTTTTTAGGGCACCAAAACAGAGGTCCAAATGCATTAAAATGCATTTCAACACCAGCAACTAAATACAAACTCGTTGCCCAGCAAAACTACACCAATTTTCCCATCCGAAACAACCAAAAACTCAATCGATTGCTTCCTAAACCAAGCCCAGCCAACATACATTACATCTAACCATTAATAAACATCAAAACACATCTAAAAACAACATAAACCCTTACTTATACCTCCAGCAAGCAGATCGCCAACAAACCACCTCAAAAACTCAACTAAAACTATCAAGAAACTCAATGATCTCAAGGATTTCGGGATTTATATCATCAGAACTCTTTTCCAGCATTATAATCAACTTAAAACTCAATTAGAATCAATCCAAAACAGAGCTCAACAACAACACTCCGAAAATCAAGATTTAAACCATTATTTTGCAAGATTTTGATCTTAAATCAAAACTATAATTAGAACTCAGTTAAAAACAAAAATTAGGAGTCAATAATCTTGAGAATTTCAATAATGAACCTAGATTAGAGATTGAGAACGAGATTTACCTCCAATCCTTGCCTTCCTTAAAGATTGACAAGTTTTAGCTTCACAAATCTTGAAGAACTTGAAAAGAATTCTTTGGAAAAGATGAGAACTAAAGAGAGAGTGTTTGGGAGAAAAGAAATCTGGAGAAAAGGTTTGAGAAAATGGGTTTTGCTGAAAATGAGAATTGAAAGTTAGTTACGTGAAATAAAACCTCCATATTTACCATTTTATTAATTAAAATAAAATCCCTTTTAAATCAATTATATTAAAACTCTTTTAAAACACATGTCAATTTAAGGGAAGGTGTAATTGCACAAAAGCTCCCTAAAGATTCTAAGATTTTGACTCCTCTTTTGAAATTGCATTTCCCACAGTTTTAAAACTATACATTTTGGTCACTACCCAAAATGTACCACTTGCAAAACTCATTTTGTAAAATTGATTGACCAACCTTTTAAAAAATGATTTTAGAGGATTTTAGCAATTTTTTCATATTTTTATACTTTCCCGATCCTTGATTTCCCTAAACCACATAATACGATTCGAACTGTTTCCGACCGGCCCGATCCGAGGTCTAAAATATCTAGGCCCAAAACCAGGGCGTTACAAGAATGATAGAATGACCGAAATAACCTCAGATACTGAAATTACCGAATTATTGAAATGATAGATATACTCTTGAGTTTTGGAATGAATAAATTATTTGGAAATATCGAAAGTAGCTACATGACTTAAACACCCTCGAGTACTTAAATGATTAAAATACTATAAATGGTTAAATTGACGGGAATGATGGATATATCCTGAGCTTCAAAATGACCGAAGTACCCTCTTGGCTGGAATAAGTAAATTGCCTTTGATGAAATTCTGGAAATGCCAATAAAGCTTAAATGACTAAAATGCCCTTTAGGGTTATGAAGTGTGATTCATGTACGTCAATTACTCTTGATATTAATACAAGGTTGGAAGATTTTTCGTATGGAGTATAAGTTTGACTACTCAATGGTAAGTCCTATGGTTAAAAATGAAGGTGACCATTTAGTTTTACGATACAGTCGGTATTTGGAAATGATACACGTGAAATGCATACACATGAATGTTTGGTAAGTACTACAAGGTTGGGATGTGTTAATTCGAATGGTTTTGGAGGCTCGATAAATCGTTGGAAATCATAAATATTGCAATTCATCATTTTGTCATTATTGGGCTAAATTACAAAATTGCACATGACTGTAAAATGATCAAAATGCCCTCGTTGGCCAAAATGATCGGAACATCCTTGATATATTTGATATCGTGAATGATCGTATCATATCAATTATCGAATGTTCGGTTGGGAAACGTTGGTCACCAAGCCCCTTTTAATAGGGACCTCATTTTTTAAATTGGTTTAGAATTGTCAAAAGTTCAGTGTTTTCTCATTCCTTTGTAAATACCGAGTATCTCTGGGAAATAAATTGTTCCATCTAGTTATGTTCCAAGTGCGTATGAATATTCTACTCTTTTGAACCTAAGACTGTCTCTTGATCTGAAACATGGCTTTTATCTGACCGAAATATACCTCAATAACTGAATTGAAAAAAAAAGAATCGTGATCTATGGTTATTGATTCACTAAAAAGCTAAAGTTTGCTTTATAACTACCGTTATTACTGATTACTATCGATTTTAGTTACTACCGATTACTGTTATTACTGATTATTGTTACTACCGATTTCTATTATTACCGAGTATTGTTGCTACTACTGAACACTGAAATTACTGCCTAGACCGTTACTAGATAATTAGGATAGAGTATGAAGTTACCGCAAGTTTAGCCCTGATCAGGCTGGTAATTCCTTACCGTTTCAGGTTCCTATGCTTCGGATAGGGTAATTCCTTACCGTACCTAAGGTATCCCCTTAGGCTGGCACTTGCGTCCAATGGGCCTGGGTTAATGCCCGTTATAGTTGCAGTTCTGGGGAACTGCATACCGGAGTTTGGTTGGAGGGTAGTTAGAAAATCTAAAATGAACCTTATCGCTAACATTATATAACAGTGAAATAACGCTTACCACACCGTTACCTCGTATGTGCTGGTTTTGCACTGTCGGAACACACTCTGAGCCCTGAGTCAACTACCGTAATTCATATCTTGACTAATTCTTCGGTCTATAGGTTGCTAGTATGATACTCAGTGAGTGAATAAAGAACAATCCTATTATCTTCATGTATACCGCTTCTTTGAAATATCTGATCGTATTTTGGAGCCTATTGTTGCCCGAAACATCATGACAATGTTATGCTTTCCCTATACCTGCATGTGCTTATGGCATCATTTGGTAGTTCTGTATTACTGAGCTTTCCGAAGCTCACGCTGTTTTTACCATCGCAGGTTAAAAGAAATCTAACATGGCTCGATGACCGACATCAGTGTTTGGAGTTCTCTTGGTGTTGCTTTTGGAGTACGGTACCGACATAGTTAGTGGGCATGCATGTCATTATTGTTTCATGACAGTGTCTGTAAAATGTTTTTCTGAAATTTTTGTTATGCGTTTAAATAATTTCATGAAAGAATATTTAAACAGAGGTTACCGTTACAATTTAATAAATATTTTTAAGAGAAAATATTTTTATGCGGATTTTTACGGTCGGTCGCTCTTGTGACCCTAATGTGACCTCCTGAGATTCGTGGTAATGCATAGGCGGGTCTAAGGATTATAGTTGCCGCCCACGTAAAAATGAAAAAGAAAGAAAGAAAATTGCAGATGTGAGAGAGAAAAAAAGACATTTCTTTTATTCTCTAAATTGGAGAATATTAAATATTTAAATATGTTTAGTTTTATGTTCTCTTATATATTGTAATATTTACAATATCAATAAAATTAAACTCAATTGATTTGTGTTAATAATATTTTAATAAGATAAAACCATGAAATTTTCGAATTTAAACCAACAAAATTTTACAAGTCTGGTTTTCACTGCTAAAATATCCACATTGTTGGATGAATTGCGTCCTGAATATTGATGGTCGTTGAGGTAGAAATATTCTGGCTTATCTCCATGGTGATTAGGTAGAGCTATAATACTGAAAAGTGGCAAGAAAAAGAGCCAATGGGTTGAACAAAATTCGTAAGTCCCTTTTATACAGTATATATATATATTAATAATGATTTTATTAATTATTTTTGTTTTATAAATGATA
Source organism: Hibiscus trionum (assembly GCA_030270665.1). Lineage (NCBI taxonomy): Eukaryota > Viridiplantae > Streptophyta > Magnoliopsida > Malvales > Malvaceae > Hibiscus > Hibiscus trionum. The sequence continues at coordinate 38,774,519 of BSYR01000017.1, read as the reverse complement.
CACGTACGATAAAATTATTGTTAGACATATATAAAGGCACAAAAATTAGACGGATGAATTCTATTCCAATTAGTTACTTTTGTTTGAATAAATAAATAGATAGATGAAGTGGATATCTTCTCAATATAAAATGATATTATCTAAAAGATAAGTGAAAATAAATTTAATTAAGAAATTGTGGCAGAAATTCTCCCATGTATGATATATATGCTTTTCAATTTCGTATGGAATAATACAAAGGAGGTCCAAGGATTCCATTTCAAATTTTCTTTCTTCCTTGATGGGCACAGCAACAAAGGTCTTGGTGATAATTTTGAATATGCGAAACTTAGTTAGAATATTTAAATTCGAAAGTAATTTCCAATAATATATATATATATATATATATATATATATAAATAAGAAGAAAAGAACTATAATTTAAGAATAGAGAAGAACAATATAATAATAATAATAATAATAATAATAATAATAATAATAATAATAAAAACTACATATTTAGTACCTCAACTATGTCCGCATTATTGTTTTGATACCCAACTATTATTTTTGGCAAAATGATACCTAACGTTACGTTTTTATTCTGTTTTGGTATCTGACCGTTAAAAACAAACGAAAATAGTGATATGGATTGGGTTAATAACAGTCTTAGTCCAAAAACTTATATAATCTATGAATTTAGTTTAAAATTCTATCAATTTAAATATTATTTTAATTTTTGGATTAAAATTGTAAATTCTTCAATTTTCTTCTTCCCGTCAAATGTAATTTGCAATTTTACCCCCCAAATTAAGATAATGTTTTAAATGGATGGATTTTAGACTAAATTGATCATATATATATATATAAGCTTTTTGGATTAAAAATGTGATTATACCAAGCCACGTCATCATCTCCTTTAGTCTTTAACAGTCGGGGTACCAAAACAGCACAAAATGTAACGTTAGATATTATTTTACCAAAAATAATATTTTAGGTACCAAAACAGTAACGCGGGCATAGCTGGGTACTAAATATGTAGTTTTCCATAATAATAATAATAATAATAATAATAATAATAATAATAATAATAATAATAATAATAATAATAATAATCTCCATCATCGATAATAATTACTTTTAGTGTGCCATGTTTGTCTATCTGAAATATAGGCGACATCAATTTAAGTAACTCTTTTGCTTCCTTTCTTTATTTTTGTATCATTATTACATAGTATATATTTAATCGTCATTTATAAGTATTATCCTGAAATATTTATTAATGCATCTATACATTTGAATGATTAATGTATTTTAAAATAATAAGTGAAAGTATATTGAATAAGGTCCATACAACTGTTTTTTAAATAAGAGTTTAATTTTATTAAGAAAATGTACAACAAAACAAACCTAAACGTAAGAGAACTTAGAGATTAAGTCCACCAAGAAATTAAACATAAAAAAATAAAACATGAAAATTTAAGGGACAAGAAGGAAAAAAAAAGCTTCTTTGAATATGTCTTTCATATTTTTAGAAACCCAACAATCATCATAAAAATGTCATTGTCTCTATCTAACTAGACGCTTATGTAGTGGTGCAGGAAAAGTGATGGACATAAGCACTCTTGCAGATTTGCTCCACTAATAGTTCTGACTACATTGATAAACGGCCACAGAAGGAGATTTAACCATACTTGACTGTCGACTTTTCCTGATCAGGGACATGTGCCATGATGATACCTACATGAACGTAAAACTATCACAAATGAGGTAAATGTTAATTGTGCCATAAGACAGATAAAATTCTTGACTACTAGAGCTAAAATTATACCCTTAAATGATATAGGCAAATTAATTATGAAAGTTGGAAGACATTTTTTATTATATTGGTGATATTATACGGTAATATTTGTTTATATTTTTCCTTAACCATTCGATAAGACATAACATGTGCTCGAACTCGGGTATCTTAGGATGGACATCATATTCTATTTTATTGGAACCGTTTTTGGGTTATGAAGTTGGAAGACTTTTAAATGCAATGTTTGTGTGCAAGAAATGGAATTGAAAACCAAGTCACTCAAACATGGGAGAGAAACATAAACTTGTAACAAAATCAACTAAAAACACAAGTACTTATTGCAAAGGCAAAAGATAATATACAACTTAAACCTAGAACTACCATAATCTTACACAAAGCACAGCTTATTTTCAAGCAGCTAAAAGCTCTGGTGAAACACTAATGAAAAATACATGTGTGTTACTAACCAGGCTAAACACTTCTACATTTCTTCATGATGTATAGGACCTTGGGAAACCTGACAAACATACCACCTCTCATGATTTTGGGTGGTCTGGATTTGCTGATAGCTGCCGGTAACCGGCTGTTGAACGACGGTGACAGCTTGAGGTCCATGATAAACGTATTGGTTCGGTACCAGCTTCTGACGATGACAGTTATCGAGATTTCTCGGACTAGGAGCTTTCCAGTGCGCTTTCTCGGCCAGTTTCCGGTTGTAGAGCTCGGCTATAGAACAAGCCATTGTTTTTGTAGTATACAAGAACAAGTAAACTTGTTTTGTGTGTGTTTTTTCTTGCATGTATGGGTAGAGGGAGAGGGCGCTATATATAATATAAGAAGTTTAGAGATAGAGGAGATCCTCAAACCTCAAAATTTCAAGGGTCCATTTCATAATAAAAGAAAAAAAGATTTAAGGGAATTTCTTAGGGGTAAAAACAAAGGAAAAAGAGGGAGAAGTGGGGTTCCCCATTTATTCCTTCAACTTTCTGTGATTCCAATTCTTGATTAACATGAATTATAGTGAAATTGAAATGCTTAGCCATTTGGAAATTAAGTCCCTTGGCTATAAAGTGCCATGAACCAAGTGGCAAAAATAAGTATATTTATGTGATTTCCCTGTATATGCTACTTATCCATGGGGAATTGTAGAACAAAGGGAAAGTAACGTAAAATTTATGTTGCTTTTAAATTATTATTAGGGTAAACTACATAAAAGGTCACCGAAATTTTAGGGCGGATTCATTTTGGTCACCGTACTTTTAAAATATTCGATAAGGTCACCTAATTTTTAGTTCGATTTCGATACAGTCCCTCCCGTTACCTCCCGTTAGAATTTAACTTTAGTTTTTTTTCCTTAATAAACAATGGGTAAACTACATCAATCATCATCCAACTTTCTTCTCACTCCTATTTTGGTCACTAGAGTTTAACAATTTTTAATTTTTAATAACTTAACCTTCGAACTGTTCATATTTTTGCCACTGTCAAATGACATGATTATACAAATAGAAAAATTCAATTAATCCTTAAAAAAATTCGGGTAATGAATTTTCTACTTAGCTTATTAAATTTACCATATTACCATATTTGATATTTTCATAAGCAAAGTAAAAAAAAAAATATTACTCGAATCGAATATTCCAATTAACCGATCAATCGATTATTTGATTTAATTGGTACAATATTAGATCGAGAATTGAATAATCTGATTTTAACAATTAACCAAAATAATTTTTAAGGATTAATCGAACCCGATTTCGGTACAAATTTTTAAAATAAATTATTTCGATTAGATTATGGTTCACACTTTTAAGCAAAATTGATTAACCAGTCTGGTCTATTATATATAATATTTCTAAATTTTATGCATTATAATATCTTATAGTCTAGTGATTTTGATATCTTTTTGATTTAAAAAAAAAAGTTTTGGCTCTTGGCAGGATTAATAGGTGTGAACTTTAAATTTTTTATTTTCTAGTTGTTTTTACAATTTTATCAAAACCGAATAATTATTAAATTTACCATATTATCATATTTGATATTTTAATAAAAAAAAAAGTAAAAAAAAATTATTTTTAGAATCAAATATTTCGGTTAACTGGTTAATCGATTATCTGATTTAATTGGTACAATAGAAGATCAAGAATTAAATAATTTGAATTTACCAATTAACCAAAATATTTTTTTAAGGATTAATCAAAATTTTCTATTTGTATAAACATGTCATTTGAGAGTGGCCAAAATATGAACAATTCGAAAGTTAAGTTATTAAATTAAAAATTTTTAAACTCTAGTGAGCAAAATAGGAGTAAGAAGAAAGTTGAGTGATGATTGGTATATTTTACCCTTTTTTATTAAGAAAAAAGAAATTTTTAACAGAATGTAACGAAAGGGACCATATTGAAAGCGAACTAAAAGTTTGGTGACTATATTGAAATTGAACTAAAAATTGAGTGACCTTATCGAATATTTTAAAAATATAGTCACAAAAATAAATCCGTCCTAAAAAGTTCGGTGACCATTTATATAATTTACCCTTATTATTAGTATAAATCTTTTAAGACGCTTTTTATATGGTCACCGAAATCAAAAAACTTTCACTAAATTCACCAAAATTAATAAAAACTTTCATTTCAGCATTGGACCGTTAAACGACTAAAGATAGTTGACATACTCTTAAAATTGGGCAATTCACAAAGTGAGCCACTTAACCTTTTAAGATTTTCAGAAGTGAAACCAAACTTTCCAGAACTTTTCAATTTGGTCATGATTTCGCTAGAAATCACAATTAAACCATTACACTTCCAAAATTTTCAGAAAAGTACCCCTGAAATTATTAAACTTACATTTTAATCCTCAAATTTCAAATTTCCACAATTTAACACCTAAATTTCATTTGAGGCCTAATAAACTCTGGGCTAAGCATGGGATTTTGTTATATTTTGACAAAATATTAAATTTAGGTTACATTGTAATAAAAAATAAGTAAAAAATACATAAGAGATGTAACATGGATCGAACCTAAAACCTTCAAAAGAAGGTATGCAACACCTAACCACTAGAGATATTTGTAACTTTTGATACAAAATAATATTTAAGTTAAACTTTTTTAGGTAAATTAATTTTATTTATCTTACAAAATTATATTAATCATAACATATATATTTATAAAATAATATAAAAATATTTTTAACATCAATTATAAAATCAATTAAAATATATTAATATTATAAACATTATTTACAATTTATATTACAATAAATAAATAAATAAATTTATTTATTTATTTGTCACGATCTAATCTTAATGTTATTTATTTATATTATACCAAACTCAAATATTAATAAATATTTATGTCTAAAGTGTTATAGTTTATTTTATAAACATATTATTATAACATTGTATAATTTACATTGTCATAAAATAAATAAAATTAATTTCGTAATTTAATCTAAATATGGTTTATTTATTTTAGGCTTAAGGGTACCAAAGGCCCCTGAACTTTTTAAAAAAAATCAATTAAGCCCTTAATGTTTTTTTGCACTCAATGTCACCCTCAAACCTCAAAATTTAACCAATCTAACCCTTTGACCGACGGAATCCGTCATTGACCGACGAAATCTGTTAAATTCTTAAACATGGGCCGTTTATATGCCACATCACCTGCCAAATATTAAACATTTATTTATAAACTAATGATGTGGATTAAAAACATTGACGTGGATTAAAAATATAAAAAAAAACAAAACACTTATTAAATCCTAACCCTAACATTATATCCTTCCAGAATTTGAAATCCAGAAAGTGAAATCTGCAGGTTTAGGGAACACCTATTTTGATTTTTTTCTCTCTTGCATATCGTGAAATTCTCATGGCTTGATTGTAAGATCTTAATAGGTGAGTATTCAAATTTCATTTTTTCCTAATCAGATATCTCTCTCTCACATCTCGCTTCTATCGCCATTATTGGGAAATACAAGTTTTTGAAGATGACGATCTCGGCTAGTTCATCAAACTAAGGAGAAGCTGTGTTTTGTGATTACGGTCTAAAATGTCGTATGTGGACAACATGAAAAAGGAAAAATGTTGGAAGAAGATTCTTCGGTTGTTCAAATTATAAAAATTATGACTGTAATTTTTTAGGTGGTGTGATGAAGATATGTCTGATAGAGCAAAATTTCTTATAAACAAATTGAAAAAAAGAAAATGATGAGTTAAGGAAAGTGAGTCGACCTAATGAGGAAGTTCAACAAATGAAGCTGGAATTGGAATTGATGCAGAAATAACTGGTTTTAGCTATCGAACATGCTCATACATTTAGGAAGAAATCAACACTGTTTTACACCGGTGTAAGATAGTGTTGATTGTTTAGTAAATTAAAGAACTAATTTACACCGATGTAAGATAGTGTTGATTGTTTAGTAAATTAAAGAACTGATTTACACCGGTGTAAAACAATGTTGATTTCTTCCTAAATGTATGAGAATGTTCGATAGCTAAAACCAGTTATTTTTGCATCAATTCCAATTCCAGCTTCATTTGTTGAACTTCCTCATTAGGTCGACTCACTTTCCTTAACTCATCATTTTCTTTTTTTCAATTTGTTTATAAGAAATTTTGCTCTATCAGACATATCTTCATCACACCACCTAAAAAATTACAGTCAGAATTTTTATAATTTGAACAACCAAAGAATCTTCTTCCAACATTTTTCCTTTTTCATGTTGTCCACATACGACATTTTAGACCGCAATCACAAAACACAGCTTCTCCTTAGTTTGATGAACTAGCCGAGATCGTCATCTTCAAAAACATGTATTTCCCAATAATGGCGATAGACGCGAGATGTGAGAGAGAGATAACTGATTAGGAAAAAAATGAAATTTGAATACTCACCTATTAAGATCTTACAATCAAGCCAGGAGAATTTCACGATATGCAAGAGAGAGAAAAATCAAAATGGGTGTTCCCTAAACCTACAGATTTCACTTTCTGGATTTCAAGTTTTGGAAGGATATAATGTTGGGGTTAGGATTTAATAAGTGTTTTGTTTTTTTAATATTTTTTAATCCACGTCAGCGTTTTTAATCCACGTCATTAGTTTATAAATAAATGTTTAATATTTGGCAGGTGATGTGGCATATAAACGGCCCATGTTTAAGAATTTAACAGATTCCGTCGGTCAAAGGGTTAGATTTGTTAAATTTTGAGGTTTGAGGGTGATATTGAGTGCAAAAAAACATTAAGGGCTTAATTGATTTTTTAAAAAAAGTTCAGGGGCCTTTGGTACCCTTAAGCCTTTATTTTATATTATATTATATCAAACTCAAATGTTAATATATTTTAAATTTTAATAATACATTCTTATAAAATTTTAGAATATATATAATATTTATAAATATATATGTTATGATTAATATAATTACAAAAGATAAATGGAATTAATTTATATGCAAAATTTTAATTTTAATTTAAATAATATTTTTATCAAAATATGTGAGAATTTTTACTTAGTCTAGTGGTTAGGTGTTGCATATTTTCTCCTAGGGTCCTATGCTCAATCCGTGTCAAAATTGTTTTGTATGTAAAATATTTTATTAAAGCATAAAAAAATTTGATGCTTAACCTAGAGATTATTGTATTTAATAATTGTCTAGTTGCTATGTAGAACTAATGTTTTAATATAATAATTGAAAAATGTTTTGGACAAAGTTAAAAAGAATTCAAAATCATTTTTAGTCCAAACAACTTGAAATTATGTTTTATGGGATATTTCAAGAAGGTTTTCAAATGTTTTAAAGGCAAATTTAACAAAACCATCCAGGCGTTTCGAAACGCCTCTAGGTGTTTCGATACGGGGCTTTACAGTGGCAAAACGTTTCGATACAGCCTTACCAGTTTCGAAACGGGACTTGATCTGGGTGAAAATTTTGCATAGCGTTTCGATACGGCCACTGCCGTTTCGATACGCCTATGTGGCAATGACCTCAACGGTCATAAACCCCCAACGGCTATTTCCCAACTACCTTTTAATTGCAGGGCGTTTTGATACGGGAACAAGCGTTTCGATATGACCGTTTCGATACGGCCAAGGGTGTTCCGAAACGGGTGTTGCATCAGACTGCAACGGCTCTTTCTATTTTAAGGGTGTTTCGAAACAGGGTCGGGCGTTTCGAAACGGGGAGTTGCATAACTGCATTTATGGTGGGAAATAAAGTCTCCAACGGCTCCAATTCAACGCCAACGGCTAGTAACGGCTACAAACTCAATTAGGAGTATAAAAAGGACCTCCAAGCATCAAGTAATGGTTAATGCTTCAATTGTAATACAACATATGATCAAAATGTGTCTTAGTGCCTAATTGTCAATTCCTTGTATAGACAAACACTAGTGAGCCAAAATTGTTATATTTGCTCAAGTATTTTAGGATTGGGTGAGAGCTTAATTGTGCAAACAAATATCAATTAGAGGGATTTGAGTTTGCTTATTTTTATCTCTTTGTAAAGAGGGTTTGATCAAAGCTTTGGGTAGAAAGCTTGATCGGTTTTGTAAGGGTTTCCTCCTAAGCCTAGAAAAGGGGACGAAGCAATAGTGGATTGATTGGAAATCCTTAGTAGGAAGCTAAGGTAGTAGATGTAGACCTTGGTTAGAAGGTTGAACCACTATAAATCATCTTGTCTTTATCATTTTTAGCTTCCACACCTCTATCACCCAAAATTCCACTTCTCCACCACTTGGCGAGCAAGAACGGTTGAAGGAATCGAGCACCATAAAACCCAACAATTGGTATCAGAGCTTGGCTCAATTGAAGAGGATTAACACCCTATTGAGGAGATCCGGCAAGCTCGATCAACATTTCAAACAACTGGCTCAATGACGCAATCCATCGACAAACCGCCCTTCTTCGACGGAACAAATTATGCTTATTGGAAGACGAGGATGATGTTCTTTATCAAATCCAAAGACTACAAGCTTTGAGATATCATAGAAAATGGCTCGTTCGTACCACAAAGAAGCAAGGCGAAGTGGAGTGCCGACGATCGTAAGAAGATAGAGCTAAATTGCAAGGCTTTATACTTCATCTTTTATGCACTTAGCCTCAACATATACGAGAAGATGTCTTCTTGCGAGAGTGCCAAGGAAGTTTGAGACAAGCTTGAAGTTACATATGAGGGGACAAACGAAGTAAAGGAGACCAAGATCGGCCTCCTCAACCTAGAGTATGAAAACTTCAAAATGGATCCGGAAGAGGATATTGAGAAGATGTTCCACCTATTCTCCACCATCACCAATGGACTCAAGGGATATGGAGAAATCATTCCGGAAGAAAAGCTTGTCCGAAAGCTTATTATCTATTCTCTTTTCGAGTCACGGGACTCAAAGAGGACCGCCATCATCGAAGCTAAGAATTTGAAGACCTTGAAGCTTGATGAACTGATGGGGCCACTTCTCACTCACCAAATAATGAAGAAAAACAAAGAAGATAAGAAGAAGAAGGAAGATATTAGAGCTATGAGGGAAAAGAAGCTCAAAGGGCTTGGCATCAACACAAATGCCATTGCTCTCAAATTCTTCACATGCCACCATGTAGATTCAAATGAAGAGGAGGATGAAGAAGAAGAAATAATTCATCTCTTCAAGAAGTGTGCCCCTTTCATGAAGAAATCCTTGAAAGAACTTGAACGAGAATCCATAAAGAAGAAGAGGGCAAGCACTTCAAGCCATAAGAAGAAGGCATATGTGGCTACATGGAGTGATGAGGACTCCACCGATGATGAACAAGCCAACCTTTGCCTTATGGCCATCGAAGAAGATTCAAGGGTAACTTCTAATTCATCTACTTCATGTTCATATTCTTTTGATGAATTACAGATGCCTATGACGATTTTGGTTTTAGAATTTAAAAATCACATTTTGAAAAACAAGAAAGTGATTTCAAATTTAAAAATTCAAAATGACTTGATTTCTAAAACCAAAATTTAACTTGAAGCAAAACTCAACGAGTTTGAACAAAAATGCTTTGATTTACAAAATTTGCTTCATAAAGTTCAAGAAGAAAAAGATTTGATTTCCAAAGAGCTTGAAAAGAAAAATAATGTTGGAAAATCAAACTTTTATGTAAGACAATCTAGTGCCCCTAGATTTGTAAATGGTAAAGTTTTTAGAAGTATTTGGGTCCCAAAAGGACTAAGTACTTCAACTAAAAAGGATGAAATTGAAAAATGGATTCCTAAGGGGACTAAGTTTTGTGCTACTAACGTCTATGGATTCAAAGCAATTTGGATACCAAAAATTACTCGATTGTCTTATGATAGGTGTGATGGAGATTGATCAACAAGTCAAATATTGAGGGGGAGCTCCATGCACACAAGGAAGAACACTTAAAGAGGAATGCTTCACATCCTCCCTTGGATTCAAGTGTTGGTAAAATTAGTTGAATTCCTTTTATTTTGTTTTATTTTTTTAATTCAACTAGTTTAATCATATGTGTTGAACTAACATTCTTTGATGATGCTTTGAGTAAGGGGGAGCCATTTTAAAACCAAAATTCTTATTTTTGTCATCTTTTTAAACCTCTTAAGTTATTTTGAACTTAATGTCTTTTGAATTTTTTTTGATATAACAAAAAGGGGGAGAGTTTGGTTTGAAAAATTGTATTCTCAAATGAATAAGGGGAATGTTTACTTACTTTTCAATTTTTCATCTCTTATTCACATTTTCAAACTTAAAGAGGGAGAATCCCAAACACTTTTTCAAAATTTTTCAAGTTGGTTTTATTATTTCAAAAAGGGGGAGATTGTAGAACTAATGTTTTGATATGATAATTGAAAAATGTTTTGGACAAAGTTAAAAAGAATTCAAAATCACTTTTTAGTCCAAACAACTTGAAATTATGTTTTATGGGATATTTCAAAAAGGTTTTCAAATGTTTTAAAGTCAAATTTAACAAAACCATCCAGGCGTTTCGAAACGCCTCTAGGTGTTTCGATACGGGGCTTTACAGTGGCAAAACGTTTCGATACAGCCTTACCTGTTTCGAAACGAGACTTTACCTGGGTGAGAATTTTGCATAGCGTTTCGATACGACCACTATCGTTTCGATACGCCTATGTGGCAATGACCTCAACGATCATAAACCCCCAACGGCTATTTCCCAACTACCTTTTAATTGCAGGGCATTTGATACAGGAATAAGCGTTTCGATACGACCGTTTCGATACGGCCAAGGGTGTTTCGAAACATGGTCGGGCGTTTCGAAACGGGGAGTTGCAAAACTACATTTATGGTGGGAAATAAAGTCTCAAACGGCTAGCAACGGCTACAAACTCAATTAGTAGTATAAAAGGGACCTCCAAGCATCAAGTAATGGTTAATGCTTCAATTGTAATACAACATATGATCAAAATGTGTCTTAGTGCCTAATTGTCAATTCTTTGTATAGACAAACACTAGTGAGCCAAAATTGTTATATTTGCTCAAGTATTTTAGGATAGGATGAGAGCTTAATTGTGCAAACAAATACCTATTAGAGGGATTTGAGTTTGCTTATTTTTATCTCTTTGTAAAGAGGGTTTGATCAAAGCTTTGGGTAGAAAGCTTGATCGGTTTTGTAAGGGTTTCTTCCTAATCCTAGAAAAAGGGGACGAATCAATAGTGGATTGATTGGAAATCCTTAGTAGAAAGCTAAGGTAGTGGATGTAGACCTTGGTTAGAAGGTTGAACCACTACAATTCATCTTGTCTTTATCATTTTTAGCTTCCACACTTCTATCACCCAAAATTCCACTTCTCCACCACTTGGCGAGCAAGAATGGTTGAAGGAATCAAGCACCATAAAACCCAACATGCTCTCTAAAACCTTTCTCTAGCTTCGCTCTAAAACCCTATCCACTCTACAGATCTCCTTAGGTGGCGCCGCTCTTGGCTGTTAAGCTGTTGCCACCCCCAACTCTGCCTTCCTCTTTCCTTTCTTTCCTTTTGCTTTCTCCTTTTTTCTCCGACATTCAATTTTCTCTGACCACCTGATGGTCATTTGGTTGTTGAGCCTCTCCCCCGGTGTCCAAGGCTCTACTCAGGTCGTCGACCGTGTGGCGATGTAACACCCGGGTTTGGGGGTCGGGTGAAAATAATATTTAAATAATGGTCCGGGTTTCAGTTTTATAATTAAAATAATAAAATATTATTTTGGGCTTCATATATTCGAAGCAAACAATTATGTTGGATTTAAATTGTTTTGGAAATCAAATTCCATGGATTTTAGAATTTGAAGATGGCCATCTCATTAATGGAAAAGTTGTAATTTCTTGGTCTTGTAAAATAAAACCCATTTTCATTTTATTTCAAATACCCAAAAATCACACCCATCTTCTTCCTCCCCATTTTTGAATGTGAGTTTCTCCTCCCCATCTCCCATCACTATTCCATCACCAATCTTACTTTTTTTTTAGGGCTTTTCAAAGGTAAATACATTTTCTTATTACCATCATCTTCCTCTTTCTCCCCATGTAATTTGTTTTCATTAAAGCTCACTAGTTTGCATTTTAGGGTTTTGGGATTTTGAGTTAAAAATGATATCTTTGTTAGCTTTAACTAAAGCTTTTGATTTATTAATGTTATGAGAGTTGTTTACTACCTATAAGGTCCAACATATCCGATTTTTGCAAGGTTTTATGGTGAATCTCGAAATGGGTTTTTAGGGGTATATTTAAAGTGTCAAAATTTGTGTTTTTGGGATGGTTTTGTGAGAAATTGATGGGCTGATGTTATAGTAACATTGGGTAGGTGTCTTTAGATGTTATTTGATGATTTTTGAGTAGTTATGGTGTTGGTTTGAATGGATTCCCGTAGCTACTGCTGTAAGTGATTTTTGGAAGTGGAAAATGGGAGTTTTTAAGGTGTCTATGTGGGGAAATGAAGGGCTGATGGTTATACTATGGTTGGGTAGTGTTTTGAACATGTTTAAGAGTACTTTGGATGACTACATTGCTGATTTTTGATGGGTCTTTGTGGATGCACGAAAATGGGAATTTGAAGAAAGAACTTGGCTTTAAATTGTGAGAATTGTAGTAGATTTGTGTGTTGGTGTTAAACCTTGGGTTTGTGATTGATTTTGGGGCTAATGTATTGTTTTTGAATGGTTAGAAGCAAGAGAAGACAATGGAGAAGCTTCGGGCTCGAATCCGGAATTTGGATGCTTGGTAGGCTAGTCGGCTTGTGCTAATGGAGTGGTCGGTGAGTGGTTAAAATGTTTTAAATGGTTTTGAGCAATTGGTTCAAGCATGTTGACTAGGTTGGGATTGGTGGACCCACCTAGAGTTGGGATTAGAGTGGTAGCCTAATCCCAAGCTTTAGTTAGAGACCTTGGTTGATCTTTAAAGTGTTGATTTATGCCTCTTGTTTAATTGTGTTTATGGTGGCTATGTATATGTTGTTATACATGTATGTTGAGGCATGGTTTGATGCATTGATACATGTGTGTTGAGGCATGGCTTAATGCATTGTTATATGTATGTTGATTATAAACATGATGGAGATATACATATGTTTGAAATATGTTGTGATATTGTATTAATGATATAATGTAGTGTTGACATGTGAAATGATATTATGAGGTGATTGTATGATCCGAGGATCATGGTGAGTACATGCTAGGCATGGAAATGTGGTTTGTGCATGACGGTAAGTCATGGTGAGTACGTGCTAAGCACGGAAGTTGTTATGAAATGATATTGTGAAAGGTTAATGAAATGTGTAGTATTGGCACTAGTATGCTTGGGTACAAATGATCGATCATTAGGATGTTTAGTGTGCACACGTGAGTCAAATGCGCGCGTGGTCTTGATGATGGTATTCATCAAGATGGAGTACGGGTTCGCCCGGAAATCTTCTTATATATATATATATATATATATATATATATATATGTCGGTGATGAGTGGAATCCCATCGACGGGCGTGAGGATGAGTGGAATCCCCTCCGTGTGAAATGAGGCGTGAGGATGAGTGGAATCCCCTCCGTGTGAACGGTGATGAGTGTAATCCCACCGTCAAGTAATGGTTGTGTCGTTGGATGTGAGTTCCAACGGTTATTCGCGTATTCGAGTCATAGCTAGGTGCCAATACGTATTGTGGATTATGATGCTCATATGTTGGTTATATGTGTTTCTATATGTTGTGGTTATGGACTTGTTGAGCATGACATGATTTTGATAATATGTTCATGCATCATCTTTTATTTTGGCTCCTGAGGATTGGAGGTAAGATCATGCATTCTATTTTAATTCTTGCTCGTGCTTGGACCCTGCATTGTCGAAGGTTTGTTTTATGAGCTTACCCTCACTAAGCCTTTATGCTTACGCTCCTTTTTGTTCGACAATGCAGATTAGTATCTTGTGGGTGGCAAGGGCAAGGAAAGGTCTCCAAGTGTTGCTTTAGGTTAGCTCAAGTATAATCTTTAAATTGTAGATTGTAATAGTCAAGCAATGGGATAGGTGTTGTTGATGTGAATGCTTGTTGTATGTTGATGTTGGTTTGGCCTTTGGATGCTTCGTTTGGATTGTAAACCTTGTTTATGTTGCATGTCTTGAATGCTTATGTATATGTTGGTCTTGTGCCTTTTATGGATGTGCTTATGTATGTTTGCCTAAGCATGCTATCTTTAATGCCTTGAATGATCTTGTGAATGGAGGTCTTATTTTGCAATCTTATGTGTTTTAAGTGTGTTTGCAATAGGGTGCATGCCTCTAGAGTGTATTTTTATGTTGTGTATGCTTCTTGGGGTCGTTAAGGGCGATTGGGATCGTTTGGAGATGTTTAAAGCTGGTTTTGGGAATTTGCAGGTTGCAGGTGTTTCGAAACGGGCTGAGACGTTTCGAAACGGGTGTGGTTCCAGGGTCCCCCGTATCGAAACTCGTTTCGGTATGGTTTGGCCACTGTGAGCCCCTGTTTCGAAACAAGTTTCGAAACACTTGGGCCACTGTAAGTGCCTGTTTCGAAACGGGTATCGAAACACCTAGGCAAAACGTGACCCTGTTCCGAAACGGGGTGGAGGCGTTTCGGTACGGGTGTCTGACTTTTTAAACTAGAGCTAGTGTTTCGAAACGGGCTTTGACTGTTTCGAAACACAGGCCTAAAAATGGGCAATTTGACATCTCTATTGGGTCCCAAGGTTTGGGCTTAGGCCCTGTTTGCTATTTGGCTTCTCGTGAGCCTTGTTTCCGCTGTAGTGATCACTTAAGAAACAATTATGCCTCTAGTTAAGATGTAATTTTAAATGAAAAAAAAATTAGGGTCGCTAACCGAGGGGGAACCTTTACGGGTTTCGCTTCGGTTTTCCCCGTGTAGCCTACTCGGACCGGTCATCCGGCCAGACCGGGACGAGGGGGTTACATTTGTTGGTATCAGAGCCTAAGGTTTCCGAGACCTTGGGCAGGTAAGTGAGGTAAGTTTAATTCTTGTATTGTAATTGCACGGTGTTTGCTTGCCATGTAAGCATGTTTGCTTGTTTATCAAGTATGCTTGATGTATGTTTGTGTGATCGTGTGTATATGTTGCTTGAAGCATGTTGAGTAGAGTCCCATTGCTTCTATTACAGCGGAAAAAGAAATTTTTATGTGAGGGAATCATACTTGAGCCACTTGGACCATTTCCTTTGCTAACCCAGTTTGTATGTTAATTTGTTGTTGTTGTTGATTTATTGCTTTTGGGTAAGTTTGAGACCAAGGCGTGGGCCGTGATTAGGTAAGTAGAAGCTGTGGTTTTTGAAATGTGGATGATGTTGAGGGAGTTAATCGCTATAGTCAGAGAGGTATGGTTGTACCAGAGTTAAGGTATAATTTGTTTGTTTGAGTCGGTGTGTATGTGGGTTGATTCCTGTTGATGAGGGACGATGTGATCGATTCTGGTATAGTTGGTAAAAAGAATTGAAGACCTATGAGTGGGAGTCAGAGTGGTATCGATGTTATAGTAGATAAGCCCTTGGTACAATTTTGAGTTGTCCCCTCTGATTGATTCTGAATCTGTACTTTTGTATATTGTTAGCCAGCATGCAAAGTTTGATTGTGCCCGGTGAAGTGTTAGAGGTAGGTATGTGTACCTTAGTTCTTTAGGCGAGATCAAGGTAAGGGTCTCGTGTGAGTAATATGAAGTCCATAAATGTTAGTTGGTGATTGTTGGGGTTCGACCTATGGTTTTAATGCAAGACAGCCGGTCGGTATCTGCGAGATCAATCTGTGTGATTGGGTCAGTGTACGTCTGAGTTGTCTTCCAGCAAGAGGGTGAGATGAAGTCGCTTCCGATATAGTTGAGCAGAGAAGGAAGTCTTGAGCTCTAACTTCATATTGTTTGGTAGTGGAATGTTTCGAGTCGTCAAGACCGATGTTATAAAACAAGTTCAAGCATGATTGTTTGTGTGTGATCAGAACTGAATTTTGAAGTTTTGAGATACTCTAAGAACGACCTTGAAGAGTTAGGTTATGTTGAAAGGTCAGCCTGAAAACAAGAAAGCCGAAGGCTATCAGCTGTGTACATGTGAAGTTGCAACTTCTGCGGATTCGTCCTTTTGTGTGAGCATGCAAGGAATTTGATATACCTGTTGAGAACTTAGACGTAGGGAACGCTTGTGACTAGTCCTTTTTGGTGAGATAGTGGTGGTCAGGAAAATGTAAGGAAGATGTTTGTTGATGGTTCAGGGTTACGTGTTTCTAGTAGATGTGAAGTGATTGCCTTTTTACGGTTTCGATGTAACTTTTGGCATGGTTTGGCTTGTAGAACACAGAGCTAGAGTATACTTTGAGACAAAGAGAGAGTTGCCTTGAAGTTGTAGATTTCTGTGAGACTGTAGTGGTAGGTGAGGATGTGAACTTCTTATCGAATGTTGATCCAGCTTTAGAGGTCTAAGATTGATTGAGTTTAGTTGACAGGCTTGCCTAGCAAATGTGAAAGATTTGATTTTTGAATGAAGATTAGACCGCAGAATGTTAAAATAGTTTGTGATTTTCCTAAACGTGTTTGGAAGAATTGCCGGTTTGTCTCTTGATAGGGAAGAAGAGTTTGTTATTGATGCCGTCTTCGAATTTGCTCCTGCTTTGATTCTCTGTATCTTATGATTCCCGAAAGAATTGAGAGTGTTGAAGAATCAAGTACGAGATTTGTTAGACCTTAGATTCATTAGGCCTAGTACATCATCTTAGAGTATGACAGTGCAATTTGTGGAGAAGAGAGAAGACAATACGAGAATGTGTTTAGATTATAGACAGTTGAAACTATTGACAGTGAGTAATTAGTATCTGTTTTTGAGCATCAGTGATTTGTTGATTAGTTGGGGTGCTCCAGTCTTTTCGAAGATTAATTTGAGACCCGATTACTACCAGTTGAAAGTGAGAGAAGTTGAAGTACCAAAGACAGCTTTCGGGGCAAGATGTGATCACTTTGAGTTCCGAGTTATGCCGTCTCGTTTGACTAGTGTGTTAGTTACGTCTATAGAGATGTCGAGAAGAATATTTCCTGAACTCTTTGATCAGTTTATAGTAGTTCTCATAGATGATACATGGGTATATTCATGTACCAAAGAAGACCATGACAAGCTTTGGAGTTAGTGTTGTAAATCCTAATAGAGAACCAGTTGTATGCCAAGTTGAGCAAACGTGAACTCCGAGTCAAGGAAAATGTTCTCCTAGGACATGTAGATCAGCCAAGTGTATTAGAGTAGATCCTAAGTAGGCAGAAGAAGATGTGGGTTGGAAGAAACCGAAGACAGTGACAAGTATCTATAGTTCCTAGGTCTAGCATTGTTACTATCGGAGGTTTGTAAATGATCTTTTGAAGATAGTTGTTCCATTGACAGATTGCTACAGAAGAATGTTCAGTTGTGTGGTCAGATGCGAGACAACGAGCCCTTGAGAAACTGAAAGAAACCTTGAAGAAAGCTTCGACCTTGAACCAGCCATGTCAGAGAAAGAATTTGTGAACCATAGTGATGTGTCTTATGTAGGGTTAGGTTGTATGCTTATGCAAGACAGAAGATTATGGCCTATTCATTGAGATAGTTGAAAGACCGTGAAAAGAATTATCCGACACTAGATGTAGAGTTAACTACAGTTGTTTTGCTACGAAGATTTAGAGACAAAGTTTGTATAGTAAGAAATACACAGTGTATATACATACCATCAGAACTTGAAATATTAGACGACTTAGGAAGGGTTGAAACTTGAATAGCACGAGTTGTTAGAATTTCTTGAAGACTGTAATCTCAAGATTGAATACCATCCGAAGAGAGTTAACGTAGTAACCGATGCTTCGATTTGTTTTTACCGAGCTATATTTGAGCTGCGAGCTATATCTGCCAGATTCAGTTTATCAATGATAGTAGTTTTGTGGCCGAGTTTCGGGTTGAGCCTACCTTGAGTTAGAATACTTGAAGAGAAATAGTTGCAAGACAGATTCTTGGCACCTCATGTGTAAGACATAGTAGAAGGAAGACCTTCAGATTACAATTTCAGAGATGATAGAGTTTGTATTTTCAGAGACAGAATAGTTGTGCCGATTGACATAGTGTTTTGAGATGTATTGTTTTGGCCGAAGCACGACAGTTCATTTGCGTTGCATCTGAGTAGTGTGAAGACGTATTGTGGGTTGAAGATAGGTACTTCTGGATTGAGTTGATGAATGATGTGGTTTAGTATGAGAGTAAGTGTGTAGTTTTCCAGTGTGTCAAGACCGAGCATCAGTTTCCTTCTAGTTTGCTACATCCGTGGGAGATTCGTAATGGAAGTGGGTAATAGAGATTCGAGATTTCAACTAGATTTTTGAAGACGTCTGCATAGTGTTTGGTTACCTGTTGAAGTCAGATGATCAGTCAGAGGAAGTTATGAGTCAAGTATTCAAACAGTGCTGTATGAGTTTGTGAATCGGGCTAGTTCTGTTGTTTATTTGTTGCGGTTACCACTAGAGTTAGAAAGGGGATTTGTGATGTGTCCCGTGTATCTGTGATTCAGAAGTGTGAGTCAGATCTGTCCCATGCTATGTTGTTGAAGAGGTTGAGTTGAGTTTTAAATTGACATGCCTTGAAGGACCCGTTGAGATCTTAGCATCAGATAGATAATGCTGTGTGGTAAGTCTATCGAGTTGGCTAGAATGTTGTAGTGAGAAGGAAAGGGAAGTGTCCGGTCCGATAAATTTCGGGGACGAAATTTTCTTAAGTGGGGGAGAGTTGTAACACCCGGGTTTGGGGGTCGGGTGAAAATAATATTTAAATAATGGTTCGGGTTTCGGTTTTATAATTAAAATAATAAAATATTTTTTTGGGCTTCATATATTCGAAGCAAACAATTATGTTGGATTTAAATTGTTTTGGAAATCAAATTCCATGTATTTTAGAATTTGAAGATGGCCATCTCATTAATGGCAAAGTTGTAATTTCTTGGTCTTGTACACTAAAACCCATTTTCATTTTATTTCAAATACCCAAAAATCACACTCATCTTCTTCCTCCCCATTTTTGAATGTGAGTTTCTCCTCCCCATCTCCCATCACTATTCCATCACCAATCTTACTTGTTTTTGAGGGCTTTTCAAAGGTAAATACATTTTCTTATTACCATCATCTTCCTTTTTCTCCCCATGTAATTTGTTTTCATTAAAGCTCACTAGTTTGCATTTTATGGTTTTGGGATTTTGAGTTAAAAATGATATATTTGTTAGCTTTAACTAAAGCTTTTGATTTATTAATGTTATGAGAGTTGTTTACTACCTATAAGGTCCAACATATCCGATTTTTGCAAGGTTTTATGGTGAATCCCGAAATGGGTTTTTAGGGGTATATTTAAAGTGTCAAAATTTGTGTTTTTGGGATGGTTTTGTGAGAAATTGATGGGTTGATGTTATAGTAACATTGGGTAGGTGTCTTTAGATGTTATTTGATAATTTTTGAGTAGTTATGGTGTTGGTTTGAATGGATTCCCGTAGCTACTGCTGTAAGTGATTTTTGGAAGTGGAAAATGGGAGTTTTTAAGGTGTCTATGTGGGGAAATGAAGGGCTGATGGTTATACTATGGTTGGGTAGTGTTTTGAACATGTTTAAGAGTACTTTGGATGACTACATTGCTGATTTTTGATGGGTCTTTGTGGATGCACGAAAATGGGAATTTGAAGAAAGAACTTGGCTTTAAATTGTGAGAATTGTAGTAGATTTGTGTGTTGGTGTTAAACCTTGGGTTTGTGATTGATTTTGGGGCTAATGTATTGTTTTTGAATGGTTAGAAGCAAGAGAAGACAATGGAGAAGCTTCGGGCTCGAATCCGGAATTTGGATGCTTGGTAGGCTAGTCGGCTTGTGCTAATGGAGTGGTCGGTGAGTGGTTAAAATGTTTTAAATGGTTTTGAGCAATTGGTTCAAGCATGTTGACTAGGTTGGGATTGGTGGACCCACCTAAAGTTGGGATTAGAGTGGTAGCCTAATCCCAAGCTTTAGTTAGAGACCTTGGTTGATCTTTAAAGTGTTGATTTATGCCTCTTGTTTAATTGTGTTTATGGTGGCTATGTATATGTTGTTATACATGTATGTTGAGGCATGGTTTGATGCATTGATACATGTGTGTTGAGGAATGGCTTAATGCATTTTTATATGTATGTTGATGATAAACATGATGGAGATATACATATGTTTGAAATATGTTGTGATATTGTATTAATGATATACATGTAGTGTTGACATGTGAAATGATATTATGAGGTGATTGTATGATCCGAGGATCATGGTGAGTACATGCTAGGCATGGAAATGTGGTTTGTGCATGACGGTAAGTCATGGTGAGTACGTGCTAAGCACGGAAGTTGTTATGAAATGATATTGTGAAAGGTTAATGAAATGTGTAGTATTGGCACTAGTATGCCTGGGTACAAATGATCGATCATTAGGATGTTTAGTGTGCACACGTGAGTCAAATGCGTGCGTGGTCTTGATGATGGTAGTCATCAAGATGGAGTACGGGTTCACCCGGAAATCTTCTTATATATATATGCCGGTGATGAGTGGAATCCCATCGACGGGCGTGAGGATGAGTGGAATCCCCTCCGCGTGAAATGAGGCGTGAGGATGAGTGGAATCCCCTCCGTGTGAACGGTGATGAGTGTAATCCCACCGTCAGGTAATGGTTGTGTCGTTGGATGTGAGTTCCAACGGTTATCCGCGTATTCGAGTCATAGCTAGGTGCCAATACGGATTGTGGATTATGATGCTCATATGTTAGTTATATGTGTTTCTATATGTTGTGGTTATGGACTTGTTGAGCATGACATGATTTTGATAATATGTTCATGCATCATCTTTTATTTTGGCTCCTGAGGATTAGAGGTAAGATCATGCATTCTATTTTAATTCTTGCTCGTGCTTGGACCCTGCATTGTCGAAGGTTTGATTTATGAGCTTACCCTCACTAAGCCTTTATGCTTACGCTCCTTTTTGTTCGACAATGCAGATCAGTAGCTTGTGGGTGGCAAGGGCAAGGAAAGGTCTCCAAGTGTTGCTTTAGGTTAGCTCAAGTATAATCTTTAAATTGTAGATTGTAACAGTCAAGCAATGGGATATGTGTTGTTGATGTGAATGCTTGTTGTATGTTGATGTTGGTTTGGCCTTTGGATGCTTCGTTTGGATTGTAAACCTTGTTTATGTTGCATGTCTTGAATGCTTATGTATATGTTGGTCTTGTGCCTTTTATGGATGTGCTTATGTATGTTTGCCTAAGCATGCTATCTTTAATGCCTTGAATGATCTTGTGAATGGAGGTCTTATCTTGCAATCTTATGTGTTTTAAGTGTGTTTGCAATAGGGTGCATGCCTCTAGAGTGTATTTGTATGTTGTGTATGCTTCTTGGGGTCGTTAAGGGCGATTGGGATCGTTTGGAGATGTTTAAAGCTGGTTTTGGGAATTTGCAGGTTGCAGGTGTTTCGAAATGGGCTGAGACGTTTTGAAACGGGTGTGGTTCCAGGGTCCCCTGTATCAGAACTCGTTTCGATATGGTTTGGCCACTGTGAGCCCCTGTTTCGAAACAAGTTTCGAAACACTTGGGCCACTGTAAGTGCCTGTTTCGAAACGGGTATCGAAACACCTAGGCAAAACGTGACCCTGTTCCGAAACGGTCTTTGACTGTTTCGAAACACAGGCCTAAAAATGGGCTATTTGACATCTCTATTGGGTCCCAAGGTTTGGGCTTAGGCCCTGTTTGCTATTTGGCTTCTCGTGAGCCTTGTTTCCGCTGTAGTGATCACTTAAGAAACAATTATGCCTCTAGTTAAGATGTAATTTTAAATGAAAAAAAAATTAGGGTCGCTAACCGAGGGGGAACCTTTACGGGTTTCGCTTCGGTTTTCCCCGTGTAGCCTACTCGGACCGGTCATCCGGCCAGACCGGGACGAGGGGGTTACATGCGAAGCCGGAGTTTTGTAGGCGAGTGGTGGGTTGGGCCCCTTGCCTCAGGTCTGTCGAGTTTTCTCGGCGTTTGTATCGTTCTTGGTCACCGCCGTGGGCAGTTGACTTGACCTCGTCTTCTTGTATCTGTCCTCCTGTCATTGCCATTCACAGATCTTGAAACGTTGACTCTGGTGGATATCTTGATGCATCGCCTACTCTTAGTCATATCCCCTGCATCGTCAGAACCATCATGCATGTCCTAGATTAGCAGTTGGTTCGGTGCTCTCCTCCTCTCTCGTCGCCTCTTGTCTTCCCCTGCCTGCAATGTGAGGAGTTTCTTTTTGTTTCTTTGTTGTGCTTTTTGTTGTATAATGTTGCTCTTTTGTTTGTTTCTTGTTTGTGTGTTTCCTCTCTCCCTTTCCCATGTTAGGTTTTCGATCTTGTGTTTGTGTTTCTGCTCCCCGTTTCTCCTCTTCCCCTCCCTTGTACCCTTCTGTTTTGTGTCTCTGTATTTCTGTTTATCTTAATGGATCCCGACTGTTCATTGTTCAAAAATCCAAAGATTATTAGGCTTAAAATGGAATTAAGAGGTTTAATTGAGGAAAATTAGAATTTGAGGACTAAATTGCACGACTGACTTTGCAATTGGAGGATGCCTATAAACGTTTCCTTTGTCCTCCGAGTGTGGAGCAGGAACTGCTCGATCGTGATGACAATGTGGCAGACCCGAGTGACCCCTGATAGTTTGGTTCTAGGCTTTGGAGATTGCTAATTTGCTTTGTTTTGTTGCTAGGTTTATCCTATTGGTTATGTAATTTGTTACCATAGGTACTCTTTTCCTCCATTTAGGTTTAGAGAGGTTTTTAATAAGGCTCATGGTAGCATCACCTCTACATTAAAAAGAAACATAACAAAATCTCATGCTTAACCCAGAGATTATTAGGCTTAAAATGGAATTTAGAGATTTAATTGAGAAAATTTAGAATTTGAGGACTAAATTGTTAGATTTTAAATTTTAGGGGTACTTTTCTAAAAAATCCAAAAGTGTGTTGGTTAAAGTATGAATTCTAGCAAAATTAGAACCGATTTGTAAAGTTTCAATAACTTAAGGTCAAAAGTGCAAAGTATAAAAAGTTCGATGCCACTTCTAAAAATCGTAGAAAGTTAAATAACATTATTTGTGATGTATCTGATCAAAGGCATGACATGTCAACTGTTGTTAACTGTTTAACAGTCCAATGACCGGAATCAAAGTTTTTCTTAACAACAATAACTTTAATAAAAAAAATATATCATTTTCAATAAGAATATTAAAAATGCCTTAAAAAGTCCAATAACCAGTTGAAGGGTTTTATGAATTCCAAGAATATAATTTGATCAATAAAGCGTGCTTGGACGAATCATGATGATAACTAGAAGTTTCAAAATGGTCGGTTGCTTCAATCCTTTTCTCAGCATTATTAAGAAAACATTTGTGAAGATGATTAGTATATTATGAGTTAATTCTTATGTATTAAAATATTTAATCTTAGGTAAAAAAAGTGTTTATTTGGATTTTAAATAGATTTTTTATGAAAAAGAAGCACAAAAAGATGATAGGGTGGAAACTGAAAAACTTTTAAAAATATTTTAAAAATAACCCAACAAGTGATCCATAGAAAAAACAAACTATGTTTATTATAGAAGACTCAAGTTTAATTGCTCTGTCCATAATGTGTTTGTGCATTTTCAAACGGTTAAGAGTAAATTTAAATATCTACTATTTTATAATCACCTTTAAACTATTAAAAAATATTTTAAAAATAATTAATTAATATTCAATTTCATTTGCAAAGTTAAAAAACTAAGGGTCATTATTTTTTTACTGTTGGTCGCTACTTTTTCAGTCATGATATGAAGGATGGAAAACAGTAAAAGTTAGAAAAATTTATGAACCACCAATTAATATTCACAATTACTTTTTTATTTTAATATATTAAAAAAATTATCCTTTGTATCCGACAATGTTTAAATGATAGGTCTCACGCTAAAACTATTTGAGGTAATCCATCTCTTCCCCCAACAAAAATTTCTTTCACGTGGATTGAGAATTTCAAACAATTATTTTTACCCTTAAAGGGTGAAAAGTTTTTAAACTTTTAAAAATAATTAATTAAGCTTTTATTCAAGAAACTGAATCAATTATGTTATTTGATCAATTCTGACCCATTAATTCTTGACAGTTATTTTTTTTTTGAATATGTTGGTACAGTGCGTTGTGTCACAATGTTTCTACTTGACATTATTAGAATTTTTTTTTTGAAAAAATCTAAAAAATACAACACGATATAATTGTAGTGTATCATGTATCAATATTATTTAAAGAAAAAAAACGGTCAAAATTTAATGATCAAAATTGGTCAAATGACTTAATTGATTTAATTTCTTGATTCAAGAGTTTAATTAGGTGCAAATTTTTTTTAAAAGCTTAACTGTTTTTTTTCAAAACTTCAAAGGCTTCTTAGACCTCAAGCCTTTTTTTTACAAAGAGCTATCCTCTCTCTTTCTACTCTTCCATTATGGCCAACCATTTTTTATTGATTAGCGGTTTTTACTCCCTTGAATAAACCGTCTACAATTACTGATTTTAGTTTTATCAATAAATTGTATGATGTGTGTGCGTTTTTTAAAAAGTTAAGAGTAAAGAAACTCAAGTTTGAACAATTTTTATTATAATAAGCTTTTGTATTATCTTTAGGAGACTCGTGTCCTAGTAGAAAAGGAAGCATTGTTATCCTTAAAAAAACTCATGTTCGAACAACTTATATGTATGGTGTATGTGCGTTTTTAAAAAAGTTAGAAGTAATGAAAAAAATACTATCATGTAATCACACTAAAATGTTAAAAAAAATTATCTAAACATTACAAGTATTGATATGTTGGAGTAGAGTGGAAAAAATTCATTTATACCCAAGACATTAGAAATTATAAATTAATAAAGTACTTTTCCTCTGGTGAGATGTTATGGTAAAGAAATTAAAAAAAAGGTCCAAAAGGTAGAGATAAAGTTACGAAGAACGAACCTATTAAGATCCCTTCGGTGAAAGGAATTATAGAAAATGAGAAACTGAGTGAAGACGAAGATAAGATGGTGCTGAACAGAAAGCGTCTAACCTTAAACTTCAGAGAGAAAACGAGAATACAAAAGAAAATAAATATCTAATTTCAATTGATAAAAAAAATTGGATTACAACTCTCTTTGTTTCAATACAAAAAATGGCTTTTTATAATGCTAGTCCAGTACACAGATAATAACCCAAGACGATTACAAATTAGTTTAACCCAAAACTAAACCAGTTAGAGGCCCAGCTGGTACAAGCCTAGTTGTCATGTAGTACTATATCTTATATTCTCCCGGTTTTCTCTTCTTCTTGAATTTCTTCCAAAGAGATGACACCAAGACGAGACCTCATTTGAGCAAAAGAAGCTGGCGAAATTGGCTTTTAAGGATTTCTGCATACTGTTCAGCGGAAGGCACATAATTTACCAGTAATTGACCAGCTAAAACTCTTTTCCGAACAAAGTGTATATCAATGTCAACATGCTTAATGTGAGCATGATGTGTAGGGTTAGCAGCCATAGAAATTGTAGATATGTTGTCGCACCAAACAATTGGCTTTCCAACAATAGTCACCCCAATCTCAGTAAGTAATTGCTCAAGCCATATGAGCTCAGAAACAGAATTAGCAAGACTTCTGTATTCTGCTTCAGAGGTAAATCGGGAGACAACACTCTGCTTCTTAAAGCACCAAGCTATAGGATTATCACCTAAAAAGATGTAGTAGCCAGAAGTGGATCGTCTATCTTCAACAGATGCTACCCATTCAACATCCACGTAATAGACAAAACCGATATTACTATTAGCAGAAAACGGGATACCATAATCGATCGTCCCTCGAAGATACCTTAATATACGCTGGACAACCTTCCAATGAGACTCATTTATGATGATTCATGTATTGGTTTACTTTATTTACAAAAAAAGCAATGTCTGGACGGGCTAAGCATATATGCTGTAAACCACCTATTGTGCTTCTGTACAAATGAAAATCAGAAAATTGCTGGCCATCATTAGCTTTTAGCTTAGGAGTAACCACCATGGGTTTTGGAGTAGGTTTGGAGTCAAACGTATTAGTCTTTGTGAGAAGATCAACAATGTAATTCTTTTGATTTAAGAGCAAACCATGAGAACAAGAGAGTACTTCCATCCCAAGAAAGAAGCCAAGCTGACCTAAGTCTTTAAGAGAAAACTCAACATTAATACTGTGAATTACAACATCAATCTCTGCTGGATGACTTCTAGTGATGATTATGTCATCAACATATATCATGATGAGAAAATAGGATGTGCTTGAGATCCTAATTAAGAGAGAAGAGTTAGTTTAGAAGGAGTAAATTGAAGCTGATGTATCAAAAACTCTCTCAGAGTTCTAAGCCAAACCCTAGGTGCTTCTCGAAGACCATATAATGCTTTCTTAAGTCTACAACAAGAGTTTCTCTATTCGGACCTTTCTCTTCAAACCCAGGAGGTTGAGTCATGTAGATCTCCTCAGTCAATTCACCATTGAGGAAAGCATTATTGATATCAATCTGTCTGATAGTCCACTTCTTTATAACAACCGTGGCTAAAACAGTTCTAATTGTATTCGACCTGACCACAGGGCTAAAGGTTTCATAGAAATCACATCCTACAGTTTTAGAGTAGCCTTTGGTTACTAGCCTTGCTTTGAATCTCTCAACAGACCCATCAGGATTCTTTTTTATTTTAAAAAGCCACTTGCAGCCTACTGATTTTCGAGAAGGAGGTAAGGGCTGGAGCTCCCAAGTTTGATTACTTAGTAAGGCATTGTATTCTGCATGAACAGCTGCTGCCCAGTCTGGTTGTTGCAAGTCTTCATGCACAGAAACATGTTCAGTAGGAGTGGCCTTCGTGGTTAGCTAGACTTTATGTTTAAAGATCCCAGCTTTGGATCTAGTAACCATTGAATGTGAATTCATAGCACAACCAGAAAGAGAAATGGAAGATGGTGGTGGAATAGTAGTGTTAAGTGGAGATGGAGATGGAGTAATACCAGTGGAAGAAGGAGGTGACAAAGATGGAATAGTAGTGTTAAGTGGAGATGGAGGTGGATAATTACTAGTAGAAGATAGAGGTGACAATGATGGAATAATAGGATCGGGTGGAGATGGAGGTGGAATATTAGCAGTAGAAGATGGAGGTGACAATGATGGAATAGTAGGGTGAGGTGGAGATTGAGGTGGTGTTGGGTCACGCCAGTACACCCCATAGCACAACGAAAAAATTATCCGGCAATTATCACTAGAGATCCATGTACGAGGAACAAATCGGGGTCAAAAATTACCTGTTTAAAATCTAGAATTCTGAATTTGGAGGAGATAGATATTCAATCACGATTCCACGATGTTGATTCCTAAGTCGCAACGATAACGCTCCGATCTCTACGTAGTTAACCTAGTTGAAATGAGCATATACAATTCTCCAAACCATTTAGAAGAGAACGAGCATATAAAAACTCTTTAAACTATTTAGATGCCCCCCCCCCCCAAAAAAAAGCATTAATGACTACTAGATCTCTCATGCCTTTATATAGCATTGTAATCCTAATTCAACTCATATTAGGATTTCAATATATATATATATATATTAAATATATATTATCCCAATTTAAATTTAATTAGGATTTCA
This sequence comes from Hibiscus trionum, assembly GCA_030270665.1. Taxonomy (NCBI): domain Eukaryota; kingdom Viridiplantae; phylum Streptophyta; class Magnoliopsida; order Malvales; family Malvaceae; genus Hibiscus; species Hibiscus trionum. Next base: position 38,746,588 of record BSYR01000017.1, on the reverse strand, counting down.
ATATATATATATATATATTAAATATATATAATCCTAATTCAACTTAATTAAGATTTCAATATATATATTAAAATATATATAATCCCAATTCAACTTAATTAGGATTTCAATATATATATATAATCCCAATTCAACTTTAATTAGGTTTTCAATATATATATATATATTAAATATATATAATCTCAATTCAACTTAATTAGGATTTCGATATATATATATTGATTTAAATTGAATTATATTATTTATATATTAAAAGAGTCATAATTACAATAATTATTTTTCTTTTAATATTTATCCAATAGTTAAATTATATATATCAAATATATATTAATTTAACTAAATCCGTGTACAAAAAAAATTTGTACATATATAATTCGTTTAATATATGCCAATTTCAACTTTAGCTGTGACCTTGTAGGTTCATGTAACATTAGTAGTAAATATTGGAACAATTCTAATATTACAAACAATGAGTGACATCTAGCAATATGACATTGTCACCTAAGTTACAAGAAATCATGATTCGACACAACCTCTTCGTGATTAACTCTTTTCATGTGTTATATCCTTTTGTCCTTATATCTAGATTGGACACAAGTCATGGAATAGTCACACTTGTAAAGTCCATCTAACATTTCTTGATATCTTGAGTAGACTATTATAAACGAACAACTATGATATCTCATATCAACTTATTTGAGCATGACCATGCATTTCTAGTCTCACTCAATCAAGTGGCCTACGATATTACTCCTATTATGTAGGAGGGACAAATCCTATCTTGATCAACCATATCGCACTACATAGATTGTGACATATCCAATATCAATCTTTATAGTGTAGTCAGTTACGACACACGTTTTACTGCATCAAAATATGTCACTCACGATGTTGAAATAATGATGATCTCAAGTCTAAAGACCATACATATAGTTATCACTATGAGCGATGTTGTGACTGTCACATAATAATCCAAGAAACATGCTCATAGCGGGTCAGTCCAGTATGACATTCTCTAACACATACTTATGTATTGATTTTGACATCTCCATGTCAATGACAATACTTTATCATCAATCAAATACATATTAGTCTTAATGCATTATTTTTGTCCATGCCCACAATAATACTCGACTAAGGAAATTTAAGAATAATCATATTATTCGTAGAACTTCATTATAATTCAGTTTATTTATGCACGCAGAATTGTAACTGAAAATAATAATGACAATGCCTCTTTATGAATAAACAAGGTAAAAAAATGTCATTTACAATCATCTTATGATTGGTATTTAGGCATAATCTAGCAATCTCTCACTAGCACTAAGACCAATCACTCATGTATCTAATACCAAGTGACTTAGTGTGATGATCATGCTTCTGCTGCGTTAGAGGCTTTGCCAGTGGATCGAAAATGTTATCATATGTTGGTACTCTACATATTTCCACATCTCCTCCATCTATAATTTCTCGAATGAGATGGTAACGCCTAAGTATGTATTTGGATCGTTGGTGAGATCTGGGTTCTTTTGCTTGTGCAATGGATCTGTTGTTATCACAACGTAGATCTATAGCATTCAAAATGATTGGCACAACCCCTAGTCCATATATGAACTTCTTGATCCTAACACCCTCTTTTACAGCATCGCATGCTACAATATACTCAATTCTGTTGTAGAATCAGCTACTGTATCTTGCTTTGAACCTTTTAAGCTCACAGCGCCTCCATTAAGGTAGAACACAAAACCCGATTGCGATCGTGAATCATCCTTATCGGTTTGAAAGTTGACATCAGTATAACCTTTTATACTTAGCTCTTCCTCACATCCATATATAAGGAATTTATCCTTAGTTATTCTCAAGTACTTAAGGATGTTTTTAACTGTGACCTAGCGACCTTCACCGGGATCTACCTGGTATTGACTTGTCATACTTAAAGCGTATGATACAATTAGACGAGTACATAACATGGTATACATGATAGATCCAATTGCTGAAACATGTGGAATCTTACTCATTTGCTTTCTTTCTTAAAGTGTTGAAGGACACATTTCCTTCGAGAGTGAAATTCCATGTCTCAAAGGTAAGAACCCCTTTTTGGATTCTTTCATGCGAAATCTTTTCAGTACTTCTTCTATGTATGTATTTTGACTCAGTCCTAGGAGTCGTCTCGATCTATCTCTATAGATCTTGAATCCTAATATGTATATTGCCTCACCCAAGTCTTTCATGGAAAAACATTTTCCTAACCAAGTTTTCACAGACTATAAGCAAGATATGTCATTTTCTATTATCAGTATGTCATCCACATGCAATACCAAGAATATGACAATGCTCCCACTAATTTTCTTGAAAACACACGACTCATCTTCATTTTTGATAAAATCAAACTCTTTGATTGCATTGTTAAAATGAAGATTCAAACTTTGACAAGCTTGCTTCTATCCATAAATGGACCTTTGTAGCTTGCATATATTTTGGCATCTTTTGGATTGACAAAACCTTCAGGTTGTGTTATGTACACAACCTCATCTAGTTTTCCATTAAGGAAAGCAGTTTTAACATTCATTTGCCATATCTCATAATCATAAAATGCAGCTATCGCAAGTAAGATCCAGATGGATTTTAACATAGCAACAAGTGAAAAGGTTTCATCATAGTCTATATCATGAATTTGACCAAAACCCTTAGCGACTAATCACATTTTGTATGTTTGTACATTACCATCCATGTCAGTTTTCTTTTTGAAAACCCATTTGCACCCTATGCGCTTAACCCCTAGAGGTGGGTTAACCAAGGTCCAAACTTAGTTTTATGACATGGAATCCATCTCGAATTTCATGGCCTCTAGCCATTTCTCAGAGTCTGGCTTGTCACTACTTCTTGATAAGAGCTAGGCTCATCTTGATCCACGAAGAGAACATCACCATGCAATGTGACAAAAAATCCATATTTCTTAGGTGTATTGCATTCTCTCAAAGAGCTTCGCAGTGGTTGTGTTTCCAAAACTGTTGAATGTTCCTCAACAATTTGTGGAACTTGTTGTTGTTCAATCTCTTGTTCAATGATATGTGGTTGAACTTGAATTTTATTGAGTTTAATATTTCTCCCACTTCCTTTTCGGAAAAAAAATTATCTTTCTAAGAAGATTCATGTTTGAGCAACAAACACTTCGTTCTTGGTAGGATTGAAGAAATAATATCCTTTAGTTTCTTTAGTATAACCCACAAAATTACATTTATGAGATTTGGGTTCGAGCTTTGTAAACATCTTATGTTTAACATAAGCTTTGCATCCCTAAAGTTTTCATAAAATGCATACTAGGATGGTTCCCAATCCATATCGTATATGTTTTTTTGAACTGATTTAGATGAAACACGATTTAGTGTAAAAGCAGCTATTTTAGTGCATGTCCCCAAAAAGAAATTAGAAGATTAGTTTTACTCATCATTGATCGAACCATGTCTAACATTGTTCAATTTCTTCTTTTTCGAAAACTCCATTCAATTATGGAGTACCAAGAAGTGTGAGACAATCCCACATTCCTTAAGAAGATCACCAAACTCTAAGCCTAAGTATTCTCCTCCTCGATCTTATCGAAGAGCCTTAAAACCTTTTCCTAGTTGGTTTTGTACTTCATTTTTAAAATTCCTTAAACTTTTCAAAGGCTTCAGATTTATGATGCATTAGGTTAATGTACTCATATCTAGTGAAGTCATCTATGAAAGTAATGAAGTATTAAAACCCTCATCTGGCTTGTGTATTCATTGGTCCACATACATCCCTATGTGTTAATCCCAAAAAATCACTTGCTCGCTCACTTTTACCATTAAAAATAACTTTGGTCACCTTTCCCAATAAGCAAGGCTCGCAAACATCAAGTTGTTCGAAAATAAATGAATCCAAAAAATCCATCTTTATGAAGTTTTGAAATGTGTTTTTCACTTATGTGAGCCCAAGTGACAATGACAAAGATAAGTTTGGTTAGATTCATTTATTTTTGATCTTTTTGTATTTATGCTGTAAATGGAATTCTCTTGATCCACAATATAGAGGCCATTGATTAATTGTGGCACACTATAGAAAACATTATCGAGATAAAAGAACAATAATTATTCTTAATAATTATCTCAAAATCAATCTTGTCTAAACAAGAAAATGAAATGATGTTTTTTAGTTAAACTAGACACAAAATAACAATCCTCTAAACATATATTAAATCCACTAGGCAACGATAAAATATATGTTCCTATAGCTAATGCAGCAACTCTTGCTCCATTACCAACCCGTAGGTCCACCTCTCATTTTCTCAGATTTCTACTCTTTTGTAGTCCTTATACAAATGTAAAAATATGAGAACCACAACCGGTATCCAATACCCAAGAAGTAGGTGTTGATAACATAAATATCTGAGGCGGACGCTCTGCTTTCATTTGCCTTCTTGACTTTTTCAAGATAAATGAGACAATTCCTTTTACAATGACATGTCTTATTACAATGGAAACATTTTCCTTCTAGTGGCCAGTCATGGTAGTTTACATCGTTCAACTTGTCCTTCTTAAGGACCGGTCGCAATGATAACAAATTTGTATTTTCCATAATAAGTCTACAACAATAAAATATGAATTTTGAGTACGTTTACCAAGTTTGTCTACAAAAGGACTTTATACTCCCACTACTTTAATTAAAATTAATAACCCTCAAATATTAATGTCGAAAATACTTTATGTAAAGCATTTCTAGTGGGCAAGGATCCAAATTTCACTTTCTCTCATGTAACTACTTCATTTTGTGAACAACTCTTGTTCATAATCATCTTATGATTATCCATATAAATAACTTTTAGGTTTTCTAATCATATTAGAGTTACCTAGTTAAGTCTTTAACCAATATTACAACTAACGAATATCACTTTCTTATTCTTCGCGTTTGGCCAAGATAGATACAAGTACCTCGCTTTGGAAGAACCTACATTGTATCGATCTAAACGTTAACGAGGGTTAACATTAGGAAGCAATAAAAGACTTAATATTTTATTGAGGGGTTTTGTGAATATTATCTCACCATTTAACATTTGATTTTATCAATTAACTAGTATGCATCTCATACATTCGTTTTATCACATACCTGAAAAGAAGTAAATATGAATGCAATAGTTATAGCCCATATCCTAAGGTGGCCCGTCCCAAGCTAATGGGAGAACCAAATTATTATAAGGATAAAAACACTTCTCAAGCATCTTTCTGTTGACCCACACTTCTGTTCCTCTGGTCCATGCTTCTTCGTATAGATTACAATTTCAGAAACTCGTTTTACATACGAGTGAGTAAGATGAGAACAGAATTACAATAGAAGTAGAGAAAGACACGACACACAGGCTGTATTTATAAAACGTTATAAATAAAACTAATTGGGCTATAACCATGCATCCAAACATCGTGCATATCAAACATAATAACGACGCGGTTTGTTATTAAAGTCTTACCAGATTATTTCCACGCATGTGTCAACCCCCTTGCAAGGGTCTAAGGGGCGGAGCCCCTTTACGGGTTTTCGGTGGCCTCGTAGCCGCTGGCGGGGTTGCCACTGCCTAGTTAGCGGCATGGAAATTTTTTTTTAAAGATTATCATCTTAATTGCTGTGTGAAAACCTTAAAATTTGATAACTTTTATCAACATTATCTTGCTTTCAGGATTTTAAAATCCATGAGGTTTTACTGAAACAACTCTTGTTACTTTCCCGTACGAAATCTATAGACTAACCATTAGTCTAATCTATAACTATACTCCGCGTATGTTAACACTTAACATCTAAAACCCTAAAACTCAATATTGAATATGTTAACAATTAACATATAATATTTCAAACCTTATCGACAAAGATCCTAATGATTAACTTTTAATCATCGATCTTAGGAACAACTTTTAACTAGATTAACAGAATGACCGTGATTGAATAAAATTGCTCGTACAAATATCATATATTCACTAAATAAATCAAAATTAACATGTATCTCATACAATTACACCACCCAAGTAATTAAAACTCGAATTCGTATCATAAAAGTGGCTCTGATACCACTGTTGGGTCACGTCGGTACACCCCATGGCGCAACATAAAAATTATCCGACGATTACCAACAAAGATCCATATACGAGGAATGAATTGGGATGAAGAATTACCTGTTTTAAATCTGGAATTCTAAATTTGGAGGGTATAGATATTTAATCACGATTCCACGATGTCGATTCCTAAACCGCAACGATAACGCTCCGACCTCTACATAGTTCACCCAGTTAAAGCGAGCATATAAAATTCTTTAAACCATTTAGAAGGGACCAAGCGTATAAAAACTCTCTAAACTATTTAGAGAGTTTTTTTCTTCCAAAATGCATTAATGACTGCTAGATCTCTCATGCCTTTATATAGCCTTTGCAATCGTAATTCAACTCATATTAGGATTTCAATATATATATATATATTATCCCAATTTAACTTTAATTAGGATTTCAATATATATATATATTAAATATATATAATCTCAATTCAACTTAATTAAGATTTCAATATATATATATATATCAAATATATATAATCCCTAATCAACTTAATTAGGAGTTCAATATATATATATTATATAATTCCAATTCAACTTATTAGGATTTTAATATATATATATTAAATATATATAATCCCAATTCAACTTAATTAGGATTTCAATATATATTGATTTAAATCGTATTATATTATTTATATATTAAAAGAGTCATAATTACAATAATTATTTTTCTTTTAATATTTACCTAATAGTTAAATTATATATATCAAATATATATTAATTTAACTAAATCCGTGTACAACAAATTTGTACATATATAATTCGTTTAATATATGCTCATTTGAATTGTGGGTGTGATCCTGTAGGTTGATATAACGTTAGTAGTAAATATTAGAACATTTATATTAGAAACAATGAGTGACATCTATCAATATGTCATTGTCACCTAAGTTACAAGAAATCATGATTCGACATAACCTCTTTGTGATTAACTCTTTTCATGTGTTATATCATTTTGTCCTTATATCTAGATTGGACACAAGTCATGGAATAGTCACACTTGTATAGTCCATCTAATATTTCTTGATATCTCGAGTAGATTATTATAAACGAATAACTATGATATCTCATATCAACTTATTCGAGCATGGCCATGCATTTCTAGTCTCACTCAATCTAGTGGCCTACGATATTACTCTTATTATGTAGGAGGGAAAAATCCTATCTTGATCAATCATATCCCACTACATAGATTGTGACATATCTAATATCAGTCTTTATAGTGTAATCAATTACGACGCATGTTTTACTGTATCAAAACATTTCACTCACGATGTTGAAATAATGATAATCTCAAGTCTGAGGATCATACATGTAGTTATCTCTATGAGCGATGTTGTGACTATCACATAATAACCCAAGAAACATGCTCATAGCGGGTCAGTCTAGTATGGAATTCTCTAACACATACTAGTGTATTGATTTTGACATCTCTATGTCAATGACAATACTTTGTCATCAATAAGCTTCATATTAGTCTTAATGCATTATTGTTGTCCATGCTCACAATAATACCCGTCTAAGGAAATTTAAGAATAATCATATTATTCTTAGGACTTTATTATAATTTAGTTTATTTATGCACCTAGAATTGTAACTTAAAATAGTAATGACAATGCTTCTTCATGAATAATCAAGGTAAAAACATATGCCATTTACAATCATCTTGTGATTGGTCTTTGGGCATACTCTAACATGTGGAATATTACCAGTAGAAGATGGTGGTGACAGTTATGGAATGGTAGTGTTAAGTGAAGATGGAGTAGCAGGCATAGGTGACCCTTCTTGAGACTGTAGAATGGGACTATGAAACTGAAGTCTCAGAACATGAGCTTTAATAGCTACATGAGGGTGACCTTAAGAGGTAGAAGGTGTAGATAAATAGGGCTTATGACAATAATGATAAACATCTGAAGCATCAAAAGGAAATATGTTTTCATCAAAATAGACATGTCGAGAGAGATATATACGACCAATAGGATAAAGACATTTATAACCTTCATTAAGAGGAGAGTACCCTAAAAACACACAAGTAGAGGATCAAAACTGCAATTTATGTTTTTTAAAAGGTCTTAAGTTTGGATAACACAGACAACCCAAACTCCTCATGAAAGTATAATTAGGCATTTTATGAAACAACTTTTGATAAGAGGACATGTCATCAAGAGCTTTAGTAGGCAATCTATTGATAAGAAAAATAGCACTTGCAAACGCATCATTCCAAAACAAAAGGGGCATAGAAGCTTGAGCCAACATAGAAAGACATACCTCAACCCCTTGCTCATGCTTCCTCTCCACTAGACCATTCTGCTATGGTGTGTAAGGGCATGACAGCCGATGCACAATACCATGCTCCTTAAGGTAGCCCTGCAAGGCAGCAAACTCCTCTCCACCATCGGATTGAAGAGTTATGAGCTTTTGACCAAGAATCCTCTATGCCATTATGTGAAACTGAGGAAAAACAATCTTAAGATCAGACTTGTTTTTCAAAATATAGATCCAACTATATCTGGTAAAGGCATCTGTAAAAGCAACATGATACCTGAAGTGATTTGAATAAAAGGGTGCAGGACCCCAAACATCAGCTACTACAAGTTCTAAAGGATGGGTGTAAGAAGTAAGAGACTTAGTAAAAGGAAGCTTGTGAGACTTACCATACGGACAAGCTTTGCAAAGAAAATCCTCTTTATTATTCAAAACAGAGATATTACATTGATTCAAAACTTTAAAAAGAGTATCCTTTGAAGGATGACCAAGTCTCTTATACCAAACAACAACAGTAACATGCTTAGAAAAGAAAGAATTGCATGCACTGTGAATATTATTAAAATGAACATTATCAGTAGAAGTAATACTCAAGAGAAATAGAAGGAACATGCTTGAACTGGTACAACCCATTCGACTCATAGCCTTGCATCAACACTTGTCTGGATTTTAGATCTCGGACCTGACACACCTTTGGATAAAACTCAAGAGGACTTGGTTGTCCTGTGTGAACTTGGATACATAAAGTAATTTTTTAGTAATGTTGGGCACATATAACAAATTCCGTAAGTGCATATTTCGAGTATTATTAAAAAAGAAGACTGACCTACAGAAAGAATAGGAACAAAATTGCCATTAACTACTTGAACAGTACCTAAACTAGGATAAGAGCTACCAGACTGCAGATTGGAAAAGTCTTTGGTGAGATGATGAGTAGCCCTTGAATCAAGATACCAAGCATTGTCATCAACCACTTCAGGTGTTGCAATGAAAGACTGAGGTGTATAACTCTGTTATGGTAAATGAGTAGTAGTAGGAGGTATTAGGGGCTGAGATGAAGGATACACTAGAACAATATAAGGCCTAGTGATAACTTACCGAAATGCTTATATTTTACGCCTTTTTACTTAGGTATTTGTTTGTTCTCAAGGTCATTTCATAGCATATAGGTGCATTTAGAGCATATAGTTACATACATCTTTGCTTGTTGGTGGTTTGGCTTAATTCCACAAGATTGGATGCTACTGGAAGGGTATGTGCTGGTGTTGTGATGTGCAGGTTGAAGCAGGTGTGAAGCTGGACAAGGAAGAAAAAATGCTACAACATTTTGGACAGAAATTATGGGCGCAGAAAAGGACAAAGTAACGCGCACATTCTTAGAGCCCACATGTACGAGCCCTTTTTTTGTCTGATTATGCCCCACATGCATAGGGAATATTCCTAGGACGTCAAAGAATATTAGGGCACAAAACTCTATGAGCCCCCACTATATAAAGGCCATGAGACCCTCATCAAAAGAGAGCGCGAAAAGGGAGACAAAAGGATAGGGAGAGAAAGCAAAGACGACTCTTTTCCTTTCTTCTTCTTCCTCCACTTGTTGTCCTCCATCGTTAAAGCTCCAAGGGTTTGAGCTTGCTGACCTTGAGAGAAGCAGCAAGCCTAGGGTGGTTCGTGGCTTTGCAGTCCATCACGGATCGGGAGTTTCTTCTTCCCTTTTTGTTGCTTTAGCATTTCTTTTATATCTTGGAAATGGGTTGTACAAACAAAGATACTTTGGATGTTTATTGCCCAGCCATGAATTGATTTTAGGTGGCTTGGCGGTTTGGATGATTTATTTTTTAGTTTCTTCAATGCATACTTATTTATCTCTTGTTTCTTTCTACGCTTTGTCTATGTTTGTTAAATTCTTAGGGTTGTAAGAGCCTTCGAGAGTTGGCATTTCCTTAGGTGTGAGTTGAAGTTAGTGGTCGAGAGAGATATCTTTAACCTTCATAGACAATGGAGTTGGCTGCTGAGAGGCACAACTCTAATCCACCTTAGAGATAAGTGATGGGTTTCAACGGCTAAAAAGGATAGAACTTTATGGGTAGGGGGAGTGTTAGAGTTTACGCTAAGAGGTATTGCTGTAGTATTTCCTACTCCTAGTTTCCTTGCTAGAGATAGTTGAGGAGCAACCTTAGTAAATCTTGTCGAGCATAGAGTAAGCTAGAGAGGTAAGCCTTAGTTGAGAGCTAAAGCATAGGTTAACCAAACAACCTAGTCGGTCATTCCCAAGTGAGTTTCGCATATGTATGAGGACGTGTTAAGTCTACTGATATCAGCTCGCTATTTTTATGTTTATTGCTACATCATTTATCCGTCCGTCTTGATTTGCCACAACATCCTCTGTTTACATTTCGTGACTTGTGTGCTTAAACTTGATTCGAAACACCACCAATCACTGTGTAGACGATACTCACTTATCACTGTATTACTTGATCGACGTGTATACTTGCTTATCATTTATAGTACACCACACGCGCAAACAAGTTTTGTTGCCGTTGCCGGGGATTGACAATTGGTTGTTTTAGGTTTAGTCTTTGCACTAGTTTATTTTTCTTTTGTATATATATTTTCTTAGGTTGTTTTCGTTTGTCTTTTTAGGTATTGTGCTATTGCATGCCCTGAAGGAGACATCGAGATCCTATACTACTGTATATTCTTGAAATCGAACATCTTTTTTGTCAACAGAAACGTATACAAGAAGCACTTAGAATCATGAATAGAGCTCAACATCAAGGGGATCCTACTGCAGCAATTGGAAACCAAAGAGAAAATGCTCCAGCAAGATCCAGAGCTATTAAAGATCACCTAAATCCTGTCTTGGATGATCTTAATCCAGGGATTGTAGCTCCCGAAATTCAGGCAGCCCAATTTGAGCTTAAACCCGTAATGTTTAACATGCTAAACTCAATTGGTCAATTTGGAGGCTCACCTCATGAAGATGCTAGACAACACATCCATGCTTTCTTAGAAGTGTGTGACTCTTTCCGTCAACAAGGGGTGCATGAAGATGTGTTGAAACTCAAACTCTTTCCTTATTCTTTGCGTGACCGAGCACGAGAATGGTTGAGTGGTGTGCTAGTCGGATCATTGGAAACATGGATAGATTTGTGCAAGAGCTTTTTGTTGCGGTATAATCCACCAAATAGGAACACTCAGTTGAGGAATGATATCGCCTCCTTTCTCCAGTCTGATGACGAATCAATGTATGAGTGTTGGGACAGATTTAAGGGATTATTGTGCACGTGCATTAATCATAGTTTTCATGATTGGACACAAGTGGTTATATTCTACAATAGAGTTAACGCTCCCACCAGAATGATGCTAGATGCCTCAGCAAATGGGACATTGCTAGACAAGTCACCCGAGGAAGCTTTTGACATCCTTGATAGAATAGGTAACAACGATTATCAATTTTTCTCATCAAGACTTGGAATGGGGAGGAAAAATCAAGTATCACGTGACACGGATATGGATGCCTCTGTAGCAGCCCAATTAACCGCCATCACGACCATGCTAAAGAATCTCCAAAAGTATAATGAGGTGAAGGAAGTAAAAGTGGCATCAACTTGCCTTCGTTGCAATGGGAACCACCACTTGAGCGAGTGCTCGGACAATCAAGAATCTGCCAACTATGTAGGGAATTCCAATCAGAATAATCCCTACTCGAACACTTATAATGCAGGATGGTGTCAGCATCCTAACCTCTCTTGGGGAAATCAAGGGAACACCAACTATGGCAATTCAAATCAGCAGCAGAATCTGGTAGAACCACATGGACCACATCAGAATATGCCGTGGCAAAACAACAAGGGTTTTGCATCTTCATCCAATAGCAATTCGTTGGAAGCTACACTCAAGAATTTCATGACATCTACTAAGGAATTTATGGCATCTACTAATACATTGCTCCAAGATCACTCCATGACGATTAAGAATCAAGGAGCTTTGCTACAAAGTCACAGTTCATCCTTGCGATCTTTGGAAACCCAAGTGGGTCAAATTGCTCAAGCATTACATGTGCGACCCCAAGGAAATCTACCTAGTGATACTGAAGTCACTAAAAAGCATGGCAAAAAGCAATGCAGTGCTCTCACATTGAGGAGTGGTACCCAACTTAACACTGAAGATAAGTTTGGGGGAACAAGAAAGAAGACTTTGTACCTAAGGAAGTGCAAGAGAAACTAGAATTGCAAGTTGAAACATCCTGTAAGAAAGAGAAGGATGGGGATTTAGTAAATGAAACTATCGAAGATAGGGAAAATGCTACAGCAAAAGAGAAACCTGCGTCGATAGAGGAAGAAGTTAGACCCTCACCTCCCTTCCCTCAACGATTGAAGAAACAAAATGAGAATCTCCAATTTAGGAAATTCGTGGATGTTCTGAACCAACTGCATATTAAGGTCCCGTTCTTAGAAGCCATTGATCAAATGCCCACTTATGCTAAGTTTCTCAAGGACATTGTCACCAAGAAAAGAAAGTTTGAGCGGTATGCGACTGTTGCTACAGCAAGTGAATGCTATTCTGTGTGGAGCAAATTGCCTCATAAGAGATAGGATCCAAGGAGATTCATTATATTGTGTTCAATAGACGATAACTATGTGGGAAAAGCCTTTTGTGACCTTAGATCTAGTGTAAATCTCATGCCAAAGTCAGTCTTCATGAAGCTCGACATAGAAGATATAAGGCTAACTACGGTTATCTTGCAATTGGCCGACCGATCTCATGTACACCCATAAGGAAGAGTAGAAGATGTAGTGGTGAAGGTGGACATGTTCATCTTCCCAGTCGACTTCCTTATTCTTGATTGCGAGGCGGATGATAACACACCTATTATTGTGGGGCGGCCATTTCTAGCAACCGGTAGAATTCTGATAGACTGCGAAAAGGGTGAGTTTACTATGAGGGTGGCTGATCAAGAGGTGACCATCAATGTCTTCAATACTCTCAAATATGTGGATGAATATGAAGAGTGTCAGTACATGGATGCTACAACAAAAAGGGAGACTGCAGAATTTTGCTGCAGCAATTTCTTAGAAATGGATGAATATGAGCATATTCAAAAGGAAGACAACAAGGAAGACTATGAGATCGAGTATGAGGAATTTGAGGAATTTTCAGAAGAGGTGGAGCAATCGAGCTTGCTTGAAGCCAAACTAGGTACGCACTTTGAACCTCTTGATTTTTCAGAATTTATTCCTCTTAAGCCTTCACTTGAGCAATCTCCAACATTAGAGTTAAAGCCCTTGCCATCTCATCTAAAATATGCTTATTTGGGTAACAATGGAACTTTGCCTGTGATAATCTCATCTAGTCTTACACCTAAGCAAGAGTCTAGTTTAATAAATATGTTATCGCAACATAAAAGAGCTTTAGGTTGGACTATGGCTGACTTAAAGGGGATAATCCCTACTATTTGCATGCACAAAATTTTTCTTGATGATTGTCACAACAATTCTATTGAACCCCAAAGAAGGCTCAACCCCATCATGAAGAAGGTGGTGATGAAGGAGATAATCAAGTGGCTTGACGCTGGTGTAGTCTATCTCATATCAAACAGCTCGTGGGTTAGTCTAGTCTAATGTGTGCCTAAAAAAGAAGGCATCACCATGGTGAGTAACGATGAGAATGAATTATTGCCAACAAGGACTGTAACGAGATGAAGGATTTGCAAGGACTATAGGAAGCTCAACAAAGCTACCAAGAAGGACCATTTCCCTCTCCCATTCATTGATCAAATGCTAGATAGATTGGTGAGCAAAACATTCTATTGCTTCATTGACACATACTCAGGGTACAATCATATTGCTATAGCACCTGAGGACCAAGAAAAGACGACATTCACATGTTCGTATGGTACCTATGCTTTCAGAAGAATGCACTTTGGACTTTGCAATGCCCCTACAACTTTTTAGAGGTGTATGCTGGCTATTTTATCATATATGGTTGAGGAATTTTTGGAAGTCTTCATGGACGATTTTTTAGTCTCCGGGGAAGATTTTAATTCATGCCTGGGAAATTTGGCCAAGTTGCTAAAGCGATGTGAAGAAGCTGATTTGGTGCTCAATTGGGAGAAATGTCATTTTATGGTGACCGAAGGAACGATTTTGGGTCACAAGATATCGAAGAATGGCATCGAGGTGGATAGAGCAAAGATTGAGGTAATTGAGAAGCTACTTCCTCCCACCAATGTGAAGAGCATCAGAAGTTTCTTGGGCCATACTGGCTTTTATATAAGGTTCATTAAGGATTTCTCCAAGATCTCCAAACCACTGTGTAATTTGCTACAACAAAATTAGCCCTTCATAGTCAATGAAAAATGCCTCAGTGCTTTCGAAGAATTGAAGGAAAAAACTTACCTCAGCACCTATTGTTGTTCCACCTGATTGGAGCTCACCTTTTGAGTTGATGTGCGACGCAAGTGACTACGCAATAGGAGCAGGTCTTGGACAACACCGAGGTAAACTCTTTCATGTTATTTATTATGCTAGCCGCACATTGAATGATGCACAAATTAACTACACCACAACTGAAAAAAGAATTGTTGGTTGTTGTATTTGCCTTTGATAAGTTTAGGTCATATCTAATAGGCACTAAAGTTATTGTTCACACCGATCATTCGGCTATTAAATACTTAGTGACCAAAAAGGATGCTAAACCAAGACTTATTAGGTGTATACTACTCTTGCAAGAATTAGATTTGGAAGTAAGGAATAGAAAATGGTGTGAAAACCAAGTAGCCGACCATCTTTCTAGGCTAGAAAACAATAAAGAAAAACAAGATGAAATGGAAATTAAGGAGGAATTCCCTGATAAGAAAATATTATATGCTGCAGCAATTCCTTGGTATGCTGATATTGTTAACTTTCTCGTTGTTGGTATTTTGCCTCCTGATTTGAATACACAGGGACAAAGAAAATTCAGGCATGACGCAAGATCCTATTTTTGGGATGAACCATATTTGTTCAAGCAAGGCGTTGACCAGATCATTAGACGGTGTGTCCCCGAAGAAGAGCACAAGGAGATACTTTTCCATTGTCATTCATCTCCTTGTGACGGACATTTTGGAGGAACTGGGAGTGCTGCAAAGGTCCTACAATCGGGATTCTATTGGCCCACTCTCTTCAAGGATGCACATGTATATTGTCAGTCATGTGATCGTTGCCAGAGGACGGGTAACATTTCAGGGAGGCATGAAATGCCATTGCAAGGAATCTTGGAGGTCGAACTTTTTGATGTATGGGGAATAGACTTCATTGGACCATTTCCCTCATCTTATGGAGACTTATACATTCTTTTGGATGTGGAATACATATCTAAATAGGTTGAAGCAGTTGCTACTCCAAGGAATGACTTCAAGACCGTCATGAAGTTCCTTCACAAGAATATCTTCACAAGATTTGGGACACCAAGAGCAATTATCAGTGATGAAAAAACCCACTTTGACAACAAGCTGATTGCTAAAGCATTACAGAGGTATGGTGTGAGGTATAGGATTGCTACAACATATCATCCTCAGACTAACGGTCAAGCTGAAGTCTCAAATAGAGAAATCAAGTAGATACTTGAGAAAGTGGTCAACCCAAAAAGGAAGGATTGGTCTCCTAAGCTTGATGAAGCTCTTTGGGCTTACCGTATAGCTTACAAGACACCTTTGGGAATGTCACCATTCAAGCTAGCCTATGGGAAAGCTTGTCATCTACCCGTTGAACTTGAGCACAAGGCCTATTGGGCTTTTAAGAAGCTCAACATGGATGCGCAACTGGCGGGAGAAATAAGGCTTTTAAAGTTGAATGAAATGGAAGAATTCAGATCGCAAGCCTATGAGAATGCGCGCTTATACAAGCAGAAAACAAAGAAATGGCATGACAAACATCTTTTGCCGCAGCATTTCTCAGAAGGGCAACAAGTGCTCCTTTATAACTCCAGGCTTAAGTTCTTTCCAGGAAAGCTAAAGTCACGATGGTCAGGTCCTTTCCTAGTTCACAAGGTCTATGCCCATGGTGTGGTGGACATTAAGAAGCTTGATGATGATACGATATTCAAGGTCAATGGACAGTGCCTGAAGCTTTACAATGGAGCCCCAGTGTTGTGCGATAAGTCTTCCTTCATGCTCCATGATGCCTAAGAGTTTGAACTCCCCCCTTTTGTTTTCTATTTTGCTACAACATTTTTATGTTTTTATGTTCATGAATAATGTAGTTTAATCTTTATCTTTATTTCATATTCTAGGTTTTAATCCCTATTGTCCTTTTGCTTTATTATGCTTTAAGGTTAGGTTTGTTTGTTTTCATCTGAGCAACCCCAGGGACGTAGGTGGCAGGTCAGGGTGCAACTGCGCGTCAGGCTTTTGTTTTTATAAGGATATAAGGAATGGAAAATTAAACTTTTCCAACATGAGAGGAAGCCAGCTCAAAAAGGGCAAAAAGAGGGGGAATTAATTAACCCTTTCACCTTTTCATTTAAAGAAAACCCTAGCAATTATTACCTAGGAATTTTCTCTTTCTTCCTTTTCACCTATTCAGTTAATAACCCTTTGTCCTTATCTTACACACACGCCGCCCAAACACCCCAAACACTCTCTCTCTTTCACATCGTGTCAGTTACCTCCCCTTAACTCCCATCACCCTCATCATCAACTCCCACTAACTCTCTCCTTCGTCATATCGACACAAAGAAAAATAAAGACTCCTCACCATCATCTTCTCCAAACCAGCAAAAATCTCAAAAACCTAACCAAACTTTTCCCCTTCTCAACCATATTCTCCATCTTTTTGCTCAACAATGGTGTGGTGCAAACGAGTCGAAGGCGCATCTGGCAATAGCCAACCCAATCCCGTGCTCATAAAGAAATTTTTGGACGAAAAAGCAAAAGAGCGCTTCTAAAATATCCAAGACCGAAAGTTGCTACCAGAACAAGGGTTCAAGTTTCCCATTGAAAGGGAACCATGGTTCGATAAGGATATCTTGGGTGTCATCGCCAACCACAGATGGGCCACTTTCGTTCCCCACCCTGAGAACTTTTGCATCCTGATCGTCCAGGAGTTTTATGCGCATCTCACTAGCCTTACTCAATCCATCGTGTATGTGCGTGGCGATCAAATCAAATTTACTGCGGCCAAGATCAGCAAGTTCTTTGGCCTTAAGAACTCAGAAGACTACCACACACCTTTCGTAAAAAATGCTGACCCGCAAACTGTCAAGGAAGTGTTGGAAGACTTATGCTTTGAAGGCACGAACCTGGATGCATCTAACAAGGCAGTGGAGCGCGCACATCTCAAGCCGGAGACCAAGCTTTGGATTCATTTTGTCAAGACCAGACTCATGCCAACTTCTCATACAACAACCATTAACATTCTAAGGCTCCTTCTCCTTCATTCAGTTTTAAATTGCAGGTCCATTGATGTGGGGAAAATTATCATGGATGTTGTATACGCATGCTTGAAGAGGAAGTCTAGCCCGCTAATCTTCCAAAACATCATCACGACCCTAAGTCGCGAAAAAGGAGAATTTGAAGACCCCATTGCTGATGCAAAGAACTCAGGGAAAAGGTCCTATTACACCAGAGATAGTCCCCTCTATCAAAGGATTCGATGAGGATGCCCCAGTAGAAACATTGGCTGGGGGAGCAAAAACATTTGCTGCAGAAAGAATTGCTGCATTGGTTGCCTCCACCTGTAACATCCTAAAAATTAGCCTAGAAGTTTTTTTAATTAGCTTAATATACAAAGACTTAATTAGATTAGAAACATTCAATAATTTAATTAGAGTAGCTACATTAGGGACTCAATTAAAATTCAAGGAAAATTAAAGAAGTGACTAAACCGAGTGATAGAGGAAATTGAAGGGATTGCATGCAACATTTAAGAGATTGCCGAAATTGCCCATATTATTAAGATTAATTAAGGCTTTAAGTGAGGGTGAATTAGACAAATAAGCATGATAGTTAGGTGACTATCATGTCACCATTATTATGGCACTTTGGCCGGCTCTCTTAGTGGGAAAGGAAACCAAGTTAAGCTAAAATAAAAACTAAAATTTGAGAGTGGAGAAGCCAACCAGCCATTGTTGAGTGTGTAAAATTTCTATTATTTACCCCCTATTTAACCCATATTTCTGCTGCATTCAAGCATAATTCACTGCATTTAGGTTAGATTTCAGTTACACATCACAAAATATATTAAATGGCACTGTTTCTACTGAAATTGGTTGTTTTTGCAGATTGCTGTTGTAGCAGATGGAGAAACAGGCGCTGGGCAGGATGCAGTAGACCTGGAACTGGATATGCAGACGAGGAGGACGATGCTGCCATGGCCGCCGCTGTGACAGCCAAGGACGACAGCAGTTTTGAGCAGAAGAAGCAAAGTGGGCCTCGATAGAAAGAGAAAATTAAGCCCGTCTGTCGTGGAGTACCCTTATATTTTTTCGAGCCCTAGATCAGAATGAAGGCCAAGCCCAAGGTTCAAGGAAGAAATCCCAAGCAAGAAGGAAGGACGAATTAAAGACTGCTGTTCTGAAAATTTAGTCTTTATTAGAGTTGTACTTTAATTTAAACTTGTATTCTTGCCATATTAGAAAACTTGAACCCAAGGCCTATATAAAGGCATGTAATTCGACCTAGGAGAGATCATCACCTATCTCTAGCCTTCTTCCCAAACCCTAGCCATTTTCCCTTTCTCAAACATGTTCTAAATTCCCCCTAGGGCCATGGGTTGATTTGTAAAGTAGTTGCAAGGGTTGCTTTTGTTTTAGGATTTTCTTTGTTCAATAAAATAAACTTCAAGTTCTCTTATTATGGTTATTAACATCTTGCAAGAGCATCGGGAGAGCATTGTGAGGTTATCTATTTACTTAATATCGGGAGAGTTAAGTATACGAAAGGAATAAGTGCGAGTTCTCTAGTTTATAGTTGAACTATCTCGGACCTAGGGATATGACGAGGTTAAGTGGCTAAAGAAGAATTCAACAACATCGGTGTTCATCCTTCGATTCACGCCGGGAGGTATCATCAAAGACGTGTTCATCGACATACTTGGACCTAGGGATAGGCCAAGGCACAGCAGGGATTCTTGCCAAACTTGAAGTACAAATTTGTGTGATCGTTGCTGCGACAAACAACAAACTGCCACCGCGACGGGGACATCGACAGAGCAGATTTTCCTAGACTTAGCAATACTTGCACTACTGAGCAATTCAATACCAGCCCAGTCTCTCTATCTTGATTATTTTAATCCCATTTTCCAGTATTCTTTATTATTTTCGTGACAAACATCTTAAACTATTCTCTTTACTTTCGTGCAGTAATCTAAGGTGAAGCTATTAGCCCAGTCCCTGTGGAGACGATATCCGATACTTAAGTATCACTTTACTACTTGCGTCGTGTACACTTGCACTACATTGCGATAGACACTTTTACACGCAACAAGTTTTTGTTGGCAACCCTCCATTAATGGAGTCTTGTTTTAGTTTAAAATTTGTGTCTTTTACTTAATTTATTTTTGTCTAAAAAAATGAAAATGAAAATTTTGGCTTAAGACTGTTGAACTGAACTTACTTGTCGTGACAACTCTGTCGTGGCAGTGCCTTTAGGATAGTTGTAGGAGCAGTTTAGAGCCTTACTATAGTTCTGAAACTTAAACACTATTTGTGACTGTTATACTGCCTAGAACTCTACTAGTTAACTAGAATAGGAAGCGTAGTACTTGAATAGCCCCTAGAGGTGCCTAACACTGGCTCTAGGAAAAGAAGTTTAGCAAAATAGACTCAATACCTAGAGGTGCCCGAAACCGGCTCTAGGAAGTTATCTAGAGGTGCCCGAAACCGGCTCTAGTCAAACTTAAGCTTGAAATGAAAAATAAAGGAAGCATAAGAAGTGCCTTCAAAAGGATAAACTTTGGCATAAAAATTCAAGTTAGAGGCTGAAATATTCTAGTGAAACTAAGGGAGTCTTGGCATATAACTGTTCACAAGCATGCACACACTGCATGAGGACTATAGCAAGATTCCGGGCGAATCCTAAATTATCCGACAAGGTGCTGCTGTCAATAGAGAACGAATGGAGGGTAAGGGAAAGTTCAATGTTTTAAGCCAAAACAAAATATTATTTTTAGGTCTGAATTGCTTGAGGGCAAGCAAAAACTTGAGTTTGGGGGTGTGTTGAGTGTGTAAAAGTTCTATTATTTACCCCCTATTTAACCCATATTTCTGCTGCATTCAAGCATAATTCACTACATTTAGGTTAGATTTCAGTTACACATAACAAAATATATTAAATGGCACAGTTTCTACTGAAATTGGTTGTTTTTGCAGATTGTTGTTGTAGCAGATGGAGAAGCAGGCGCTGGGCAGGATGCAGTAGAGCTGGAACTAGATATGCAGACGAGGAGGACGATGCTGCCATGGCCGCCGCTGTGACAGCCAAGGACGACAGCAGTTTTGAGCAGAAGAAGCAAAGTGGGCCTCGACAGAAAGAGAAAATTAAGCCCGTCTATCGTGGAGTACCCTTATATTTTTCTGAGCCCTAGATCAGAATGAAGGTCAAGCCCAAGGTTCAAGGAAGAAATCCCAATCAAGAAGGAAGGACGAATTAAAGACTGTTGTTCTGAACATTTAGTCTTTATTAGAGTTGTACTTTAATTTAAACTTGTAATCTTGCCATATTAGAAAACTTGAACCCAAGGCCTATATAAAGGCATGTAATTCGACCTAGGAGAGATCATCACCTATCTCTAGCCTTCTTCCCAAACCCTAGTTGTTTTCCCTTTCTCAAACATGTTCTAAATTCCCCATAGGGCCACGGGTTGATTTGTAAAGTAGTTGCAAGGGTTGCTTTTGTTTTAGGATTTTCTTTGTTCAATAAAATAAACTTCAAGTTCTCTTATTCTGGTTATTAACATCTTGCAAGAGCATCGGGAGAGCATTGTGAGGTTATCTATTTACTTAATATCGGGAGAGTTAAGTATACGAAAGGAATAAGTGCGAGTTCTCTAGTTTATAGTTGAACTATCTCGGACCTAGGGATAGGACGAGGTTAAGTGGATAAAGAAGAATTCAACAATATCGGTGTTCATCCTTCGATTCACGCCGGGAGGTATCATCAAAGACGTGTTCATCGACAGACTTGGACCTATGGATAGGCCAAGGCACAACAGGGATTCTTGCCAAACTGGAAGTACAGAGTTGTGTGATCGCTGCCATGACAAACAACAAACTGTCGCCGCGACGGGTGCTGCCGCGACGGGGACATCTACAGAGCAGATTTTCCTAGACTTAGCAATACATGCACTATTGAGCAATTCAATACCAGCCCATTCTCTCTATCTTGATTATTTTAATCCTATTTTCCATTATTCTTTATTATTTTTGTGACAAACATCTTAAACTATTCTCTTTACTTTCGTGCAGTAATCCAAGGTGAAGCTATTATCTCAGTCCCTGTGGAGACGATATCCGATACTTAAGTATCACTTTACTACTTGCGTCGTGTACACTTGCACTACATTGCGATAGACACTTTTACACGCAACAAGTTTTTGGCGCCGCTGCCGGGGACTGATCTCAACGGGGGAAGGAACCAGAGTACCAGTTAGATCCTGAACCCGAACGAACATTCAATCTCAAGAAAATAGTCTTTTACCTCGTTGAAAGGAACGAATACCTAGAGGGACAACTCATGGCAATGGAAAACGAAGGACGTGAAGAAAGAAGGGACAACCAAGGGAATCTCCAGGATAATAACAATCCTGTCAGAGATGGAGTGAACGACCAAGCTGCCGATCCTCCTGTCGCTGCCGCACGCCGGTCATGCCGAGACTACATGCTTAATGACAATGTAGAACTAGAAACAACACTGCCAGATGTAGACGTTGATAACTTCGAGCTGAAACCTGTTATGTTCAGCATGATCAACAACGCTGGCCAATTTAGTGGTGCTGCTACTGAGGATGCTAAAGAGCATCTGAAAACGTTCCAGGAGATCTGTGGTTTGTTTAGACTACCAGGAGTTAATCCGGAGATACTGAGGCTTCGGTTATTTCCTCATTCATTGAGGGACAGGGCAAAGACTTGGTGGAATAAACTTACGCCGGGTTCAATTAGAACTTGGGCAGATTTAACTCGTGAATTCTTATCTTGTTTTAATCTTTCACACTTATCTGAGCGATTACGTAACGCAATTGCTACTTTTCAACAGGAAGAAGATGAGCCAATGCACGAGGCCTGGGACAGATTTACCACTCTTCTACGGAACTGCCTAATGCATGGATTCCCCGTTTGGAACCAGGTAATGAAATTCTATAATGCTGCTAATTTACAAACTCGTATTAGAATTGATTTAGCAGCAAACGGATTACTGTTGTACAAAGACCTAGATGAGGCAATGGCAGTATTGAAAAATCTGGCGAAGAATGAGGAGCAATTTTCGACAGCAAGAAGAGGGGGTAAACGGGTTCTAGCTGTAAAGGATTATGAGGCCGACAGCACAATGAAATAACATGTGGCATATCTCACTAAGGCAATGAAAAAGCTCTTGAACGAAGATTCACAGCCTGTATACGCTGCTGAAGAGGTATGCGAAATTTGTGAAGGAAATCACAGTTCGGAGGAATGTCCAATACAATTAGAAGAGGGAAAGTATGTTGGAAACTACAATAAGCAGAATTATAATTCCAAAAACTATAATCCCAATTGGAGAAAGGATCCCAAGTTTTCTTGGAGCAATCCTAATAATGCTCTGAATCCTCAAGCACAGAATAATCAGAACCAATGAGGACCTAGATTGCTAACTCGGCAGCAACCGCAGCAGCAGCAGCAACAACCACCAGCTGCCTCAAATAGTATACTAGAACAGACTCTGGCTACATTTATGTCTCAAACAGGAACCTACATTGAGAACATGAATCACTTTGTCAAGAAGACGGAAACATTCATGGATAAAACAGAGATGCGAATGACCAATCATGAAGCTACTCTGAAATCATTGGAGACACAGATGGGTCAGATTTCCCAACATGTTAAACCAAGGCAGAATGGCGGATTTCCTAGCAATACTGAAAATGCTAGACAGCCCACACATGAGCAGTGTAAAGCCATCACTACTAGGAGTGGGAAGAAATTACAAGGGCCAGAGAAGGAAGCTGAAACAGTTAAGAAACCAGCCCTGGAGTCGACTGTCGAGGAAGCTGCCCCGACAGGTAACAAGCAACCTGCTGCCGATGAGCCTGTCACAACATCAGAAGGGACATAGGAGAAAGATGATGAACCCAAACCTCCTCAGATCCGTATGCAGTGGGAAGGACGTATTGCTGATTATCGTCCCCCACCTCCTTTTCCTCAACGGTTACAGAAATTGAAACAGGAATCACAGCTTAAGAAAATTTATGATATTTTTAAGCAGGTTCATATCAACATTCCGTTGTTAGATGCCGTTAGGGAAATACCTGGTTATGCCAAATTTCTCAAGGATGTCATGTCAAAGAAGTCCAAACTTGGGGAATTTGAAACGGTAAATATGACAAATGGATGCATGAGTATTTTGCACAAGTATCCACCCCAGAAGAAGAAGGATCTTGGGAGCTTCATCATACCATGCATAATCGGAGACAAATTTGTGGGTAAGGCACTTTGTGATCTTGGTGCTAGTATAAATTTAATGCCTAAATCTATTTTTCAGAAATTAGGTATTGGAAAAGCTCGGCCCACAACAGTAGTACTGCAGCTGGCAGACCGCTCTTACGTTCACCCAGAAGGAAAAATCGAAGATATTCCGGTAAGAGTGGATAAGTTTATTTTTCCTGCTGACTTTCTTGTCTTAGATTGTGAAGCAGATGAAAATGCACCAATCATCCTGGGGCGACCCTTCTTAGCCACATGAAGATCACTGATTGATGTGGAAAAAGGAGAACTCACTATGAGAGTGAACGATCAAGAGATCAAGCTGAACGTTCTCCAAGCAATGAAACATGCTGATGCAGAAGAAGAGTGCAAGGCCATCACATCAATTACCTTTGACCAACCCTGCATCAAGTCGGGCTGCCACGACATCAAAATATGCCACTGCCTCGGCAGCCATTTAGAAGATTGTCACGACAGCACCAATGACAGCAGCTCCTCAGAATCTGATACTGAAGATCAAGAGGAGGTAAACTGGATAGGCAATCATCCAGGTAAGTTGTTCGAGCCCTTAAATTATACCTCGGATAACCATATAATTCAAAAGTCATCAACTGTTGAGCCCCCTGTTCTAGATCTTAAGCCCCTGCCAGGGCAGTTAAAATATGCTTTCCTTGGTCTAAATGATATGTTACCCGTAATCATCTCTTCCAAGTTGATGCAGGAACAGGAACAACAGCTAATAGGGATGCTGTAGCAGCACAAAAAGGCGATTGGATGGACGATAGCTGATATCCAAGGCATCAGTCCGGCACTATGCATGCATAAAATCCTCCTAGAGGATGATCATAAGCCGACCATTGATGCACAGAGACGTCTGAATGATGCTATGCGAGAGGTGGTGAGTAAGGAGATAATCAAATGGCTAGATGCTGGAATAATCTATGCCATCTCGGACAGCAAATGGGTAAGCCCGGTGCAGTGCGTTCCCAAGAAAGGAGGAATAACCGTGGTAACCAATGAAGACAATGAGCTAATCCCAACCAGGACTGTGACCGGTTGGAGGGTTTGTATGGACTACCGGAAGCTTAACAAAGCTACCCGGAAAGACCACTTTCCTTTACCCTTTATTGATCAAATGCTTGATAGACTAGCGGGTAAACCTTACTATTGTTTTCTTGATGGTTACTCAGGTTACAATCAAATAGCCATCGCACCGGAAGATCAAGAAAAGACGACGTTCACATGCCCGTACGAAACATATGCTTTTAGGAGAATGCCTTTTGGACTCTGTAATGCACCAGCCACTTTTCAAAGGTGCATGATGACAATATTCTCCGATATGGTGGAGGATTTCCTAGAAATCTTTATGGATGATTTTTCAGTCTTTGGAGACAATTTTGAGAGCTGCCTAGGCAACCTACAGAAAGTGCTCGAGAGATGTGAAAAAGCAAACCTAGTATTGAACTGGGAAAAGTGTCACTTCATGGTGGATGAAGGGATAGTCCTTGGCCATAAGATTAGCTTTCGTGGCATAGAAGTCGACAGAGCTAAGATCAAAGTGATCGAAAAGCTGTCGCCGCCCACCACAGTCAAGGGAATCAGAAGTTTCTTAGGACATGCTGGTTTTTATCGGAGGTTCATTGCGAATTTTTCAAAGATAACCAAGCCCCTATGCCATCTTCTGGAGCAGAACCGACCCTTCGACTTCAACACTGAATGTACTGAGGCATTCAAGGTTCTGAAAGAAAAGCTGGTTACGGCCCCAATAGTACAACCACCAGATTGGACACTGCCGTTTGAGATCATGTGTGATGCTAGTGACTATACTGTCGGGGCAGCACTTGGGCAGCAAAGAGACAAACTTTTTCATGTCATATACTATGCCAGCAAAACACTGAATGACGCCCAAGTAAACTACACCACCACAGAGAATGAACTATTAGATGTGGTATTCTCCATTGACAAGTTTCGTTCTTATATACTTGGAACGAAGGTCATAGTCCATACAGACCACTCTGCATTGAAGTATCTGTTCACGAAGAAGGATGCAAAGCCTCGACTGATACGTTGGATTCTGCTATTGCAAGAATTCGACCTTGAAATCAAGGACAAAAAGGGGACAGAGAATCAAGTGGCAGATCACTTGTCAAGGTTGGAGAAGGGAAAGAGTCTACCGGCAGATGAGACAAACATATTGGAGACCTTCCCTGATGAGCAGTTGTTTGCTGCCACAATCACTTCCACGACAGCCATGTCGGCAGGTAAGTTTTCTGAACTCCCATGGTACGTTGATTTCGTTAATTTTTTAGTTAGTGGAATAATTCCTCATGACCTTAATTATCAAGCTAGGAAGAGGTTCCAAAATGATGTTAAGCATTATTATTGGGACGAACCTCTTCTTTTCAAAATTTGTGCAGATCAGGTTATAAGGAGATGCGTACCACAAGATGAACATGAAGATATACTTCATCAGTGTCATGCTTCACAGTATGGAGGACACTTGAGAGGCAACAAAACTGCTGCCAAGGTTTTGCAGTCAGGATTCTATTGGCCGTCACTGTACAAGGATGCTCAAATATTCTATAAGAACTGTGACAAGTGTCAACGGACGGGAAACATCTCAAGGAGGCACGAGATGCCGCTGCAGAGCATTCTTGAAGTCGAGATCTTCGACGTATGGGGGATCGATTTTATGGGACCATTCCCATCTTCATGTGGGAACTTATACATCCTCCTAGCAGTAGATTATGTGACCAAGTGGGTTGAAGCAATCGCCACTCAAAAGAATGATGCCAAAACGGTTCAAAGGTTTTTACACAAAAACATTTTTTCCAGATTCGGCATCCCTAAGGCGATCATCAGTGATGAAGGGAGGCATTTTGACAACAAGGTTATAGCTGCTGCCTTGAAAAAGTATGGTGTCAAGCATCGGATTGCAACAGCATACCACCCTCAAACCAATGGACAAGCTGAAATATCCAACAGGGAGGTTAAGAACATTCTCGAAAAGATGGTTAAGCCAACTCGGAAAGATTGGTCTCTAAACCTCATTGATGCGTTATGGGCTTACAGGACAGCATTCAAAACTCCATTGGGAATGTCTCCTTATCGGCTGATTTACGGGAAAACTTGCCATTTACCTGTCGAGATAGATCACAGAGCATACTGGGCAATCAAGGCAGTTAATATGGACTTGGAAAAGGCAGGGCAGAAAAGGCAACTTGATCTTAACGAAATTGAAGAAATTCGGACAATGGCCTATGACAACGCAAGAATCTACAAGGACAAAACCAAGAAGTGGCATGACAAAAAGTTGCTGCCACGACAGTTCTGCCCAGGGCAGCTTGTGTTGCTTTTTAACTCTAGGTTGAAACTCTTCCCAGGGAAGCTGAAATCTAGATGGTTTGGCCCATTCCAAGTGGTTCAGGTTTTTCCCCATGGTGCTATCACGATCAGATCTCTAAAAGACGGGCACCAATTCAAAGTTAATGGACAGCGATTGAAGCAGTATCAGGGGACTGAAGCCCCAAGAATGCAGGAAGTGGTTACTTTAGGAGATGCCCCACCTGGCATCCCTAATTTAACCTAAATTTTATTTTTATTATTTATTAATTATATATTAGGAATCAGATTTATTTTATTTTTAAGAACTAATGTTTTTATTTTTATTGTTTTTTTTAGGAAATAAAGGAGACAAGAAGAAAAGAAGAAGTGAATTCAGCCCAACATCTTTCCATCAGCCCAAAAAGCCCAAATTTTGGAGCCTGTCGTTACAGCTGCCGCGACAGACGCGCAGTAGACACGGAAACGCGTGACAGACGCGTCAGAAACCGCGTAACAGCTGGCCCCGTTATTCGCGCCTGCCGTTACAGCTCCAACGGGCATCAAACTCTTCTCTATATAAACCCCGTTCTACTATTCATTTTTCACTCACTTATACTCTTCTAGCTTGCCCTCTCTAGAAATATTTACTTGCTTTCATTTTTCTTCTTACAACCCTTGCAACCATGTCTTCCAGAAACAACCGCAAGAGTGCTGCCTCAGGCTCCACCCCGACAGCATCAACCCTACGATCTTTCCAGATACGAGATATGTGGGAGGAAAAAGGATTTATCTACACTTCCAATGAGGGGAATTTGGGCCTGCTGCCGTTCATTGCTAGAAAAATCAGGGCCCTACAATGGCAGATCTTTGCAGAACAACCAGAGGAGATCAACGTCTTTTTGGTTCGCAATTTCTATGCTGCCATCAACAGTAGAACTGCAACAGCAGTCACCGTGAGAGGGAGAGAGGTGCCCTTCGAGCCAGAATACATCAACACACTCTACGGATTTTACCTGGGCAGCAACGAGGATGGTCACCAACAATTTCTGAACAGCTTAGACCCTGCTGCCTACGATGCTGTCATGGCAGAGCTCACCGATGAAGGGACTCAGTGGAACACAAATCCTAAGAACCCGAGGACGGTAAAGAGAACTCAACTCCTGCCAGAGGCCAAACTGTGGAACGCTTTCATCAAAAAGTGAATCATGCCAACCTCGCACAATACCACTGTCGACCAACCCAGGTTAGCCCTCATCCATTCTATTTTGCATGAGAGGCCTATTAATGTGGGCAGCTACATCCGGGAAAGTATTCTGGAGTGTGCACACAGGCCGACAGGACCACTCTACCTTCCCTACCTCATCACAGCCCTTTGTCGCGGCCATAATGTGCCTGAAGCTGCCACCGATCTAAGAGTCCAATGGAAGGGATGGACCGACAAAAATGTACTCAGCTTGATGGAACTGACTGCTGCCACCCCGCTGTCATCTTTCGACCCCACTGCCACGGCAGCAGAGACGACAGAACCAACAAACACTGAGCCTACTGCCGCACAACCCAGGAAGCAGACAGCAGCAGCCCCTCCGACCGACTCCTCCTCCCAGATCCTAGCTGCCATACAAAAGCTGGAGGAACGACAGCTCGAACTCATGAGCTTCATCCGCGACTTCACGACTGCCACGGTAACCTTCATCCAAAACTCTTTAAATTTCCCTGATGCTGTCTTTCCTACCTTTCCATCCCATTATTTTGCTGCTACCACCCCTGCCCATACCCCGACACCTGCTGCCACACCCAAGACACCATCTACATCATCCACACCTACCCCTGCCACGACAGCTGCAGGCAGCAACCGCGCAGCTGATACCTCTGCCCATGGAACCAAAAGAAGAATGCCCTCGGAAGAACTTGAGGCCTTCAAAGCTGGTTTCTCCTCCTCCTCAATTTGGGAGGAAAGCGACAATGAACCCTCTGTTAAGAGGAATCTATCCAAAGAGTTCACACCGGTCAAGCGGCAGAAGACAATGGCAGATAAGAACAAGAAGGATAGCGGCAGCAGCAGTGACATTTGCAGTAGCGGTGACAGCAACAGTAGCTCGGAGGTACAGGTAGTGGAGAAACCCCTTCACATCTCTCCTACCCGAATTCAACCTCCAAGGGAGGCCAAGACGAAGAACACATCTGCCTCCCCCATCCGCCAGCCAGTTAAGAAGGCCCCTGCCCGTCGACAGATCCGCCTCAGCAGCGACGACGACAGCGCCTAAAATTTGAGTTTCTTACCTTAATATGCTGTCTGCCATGCTATATTTTGTGATGTACTTTTCTTTTCTTTTTATCTGTCTTTTGCATTGAGGGCAATGCAACCCTCGAGTTTGGGGGTGGCAACCCTCCATTAATGGAGTCTTGTTTTAGTTTAAAATTTGTGTCTTTTACTTAATTTATTTTTGTCTAAAGAAATGAAAATGAAAATGAAAATTTTGGCTTAAGACTGTTGAACTGAACTTACCTGCGGTGACAGCTCTGTCGTGGCAGTGCCTTTAGGATAGTTGTAGGAGCAATTTAGAGCCTTACTATAGTTCTGAAACTTAAACACTATTTGTGACTGTTATACTGCCTAGAACTCTACTAGTTAACTAGAATAGGAAGCTTAATACTTGAATAGCCCCTAGAGGTGCCTAACACTGGCTCTAGGAAAAGAAGTTTAGCAAAATAGACTCAATACCTAGAGGTGCCCGAAACTTGCTCTAGGAAGTTAGCTAGAGGTGCCCGAAACCGGCTCTAGTCAAACTTAAGCTTCAAATGAAAAATAAAGGAAGCATAAGAAGTGCCTTCAAAAGTATAAACTTTGGCATAAAAATTCAAGTTAGAGGCTGAAATATTCTAGTGAAACTAAGGGAGTCTTGGCATATAACTGTTCACAAGCATGCACACACTGAACGAGGACTACAGCAAGATTCCGAGCGAATCCTAAATTATTCGACAAGGTGCGGCTGCCAATAGAGAACGAATGGAGGGTAAGGGAAAGTTCAATGTTTTAAGCCAAAACAAAAATATTATTTTTAGGTCTAAATTGCTTGAGGGCAAGCAAAAAGCCATTGTTGAGAAGAGGAAGAAGAAAGGATCTTTGCATGGCAAGCTTATTGGTATAGGATCACAAAATAAAAATCAAAAGTAAGTAGAGTTTCTCATTCTCTATTCGAACATGTAAAAATATTTGAGAAAGAAGTTGTTTTGTACAATTGATAATTCATGGAAAAACTATTAGTTAAAATGTAGTGTTGCTGAAAATTGTAAGACATGAGTAATGAGTTAGGATGAGGAAAATTTAGAAGATGATGAGTGTAATGAAACCTCTAAAACACTAAGTTCAAAGCAGGCCAGAATTTCTCTAGTTGAAACACTCAACTTTGAAAAATTATAGAAAATAGAGTATTAGAAATTTGAGCCTGAAATTTTAAAACCATCTACTTTAACATGTCTAATTTAATAGGAAATTTACAAAATCGAATTTGGAGATCTATAGCAAAATCTGGAATGAATTTGGGAATAGTACTCGAATCTGTCCAGTAGTGCTTTTAAATGGACAGTAGACCTTGAAAATTCATAAGAATTAATATACTTAGCAATTCGGCCTGAAATTTTAATAGGTATTAATTGGGGATGTTAATTGTGTTTAGAGACAAACAGGGCTCAATTTCGAGTTATATACTAAAAATGGGAATATAATTAAAAGAGAAGGTCAAAATTGTTTAGTATAGGAGATGTTGAACCTTGAATGACATTTTAAATTAAGTTGATAAAAATTGATAAGGGAAAATTAGTAAAATGAATGAGAGACTTGTTATTTCTTAATTAACATAAGTAATTAAGTAAATCGAATGATGGATTAAGAATTATAAGAGAATTAGTAGACTAATTCGACAATATCCGAGGTTGAAATTAGTTTAGGGACCAAAACTGAAATGTGAAAAATCTAATGTTTAAATTGAATCAATAGATTCTGAGATTTTGTCCTATGATTGTATAAAATGTACTAGAGCCTAGAGGAGAAAGAGTTGACGAAGAGTCGATAGCTGGAGTGGCATCGGAACGTGGGAAGAGCCTTCGGATCCATAACTAGCTCGACGATTGTGAGTGAAACAAACCTTAGAGTTGAGAATAGTATCTCAACTAAACTGATTTAATTTCTACTCTAGAATTGCATGAAAATAAACTTAATAATGGTTGGTAAATTACTAAGGGAAGAAGGATTATAAAGGAACTTGATTTGTGTATGTGGTTGTGTTCGAATGGTATGTGCATTGATTGAAAACTTTGATGAATTTCATGTTTAATTGGAATATAATTGGAACCATGATGATTCGAATTATGCTGATTTTCCTGTGATTGGTTGCTGAAGTTGGTTGAGAAATTAGATATACTCTTGTTAATGAGCTATTGGTGAGCAATGTATGAATTGTGAGTAAACGTTGGATTTACAATTTGTGTGTTTGGACAATTTTGGTTGTAATTAGAATTATAGGATGTGTGTTTGAGATCATATAATTGGAATTGTGGATAAACAATTTGTGGTGCAAAAATTGAGATGCTTGAAAGTAACATGGTGTGAACTATTGGAACTAAAATTTCATGTGTGATTAATCGAAATGATTAGTGGATATATTCTGGAAATTTGATTGCTAAATTATGTGAATTTGATTTAAAATGTAATTGGCAAAGCCCTTGGTATGTATAGTCAGTCCAGGTAGTACGGCATGCCTAGAGTCTTGAGCTCGATAAGAATCGGTACGCTAGTGTACTCGATTTATATGGTACGTAAGTGTACCTATTCGCTTAGTGTAAATTGGCACTAAGATGACATGTAATACGATAATATGAAATAGTACTTGGGTACCTATTATATGGTGAATTTGATTCACATCTCTGTAATACGTGACTCGAATACCTAGCTAACTATGCGAACCAAGGCATAAGAATTAAAATTAATAATTAAGAAATCCTTTGTACAATGATATTGAAATTCTTGATTTCTATGAGTTGTTATTAGAATGGTAATGAAGCATGAAATCTATGAATTAGTAAATTAATTGATAATTTGCTACAGTTTGCTGCTGCTTGTATTCTGAAAATACGATCGATTGAAAAGGGTTTATATGATTCATATTGGTTCGAATCTTGTATGATTTAAAAAAAAAGAAATTACTAAATTGGATTGATCTATGTCTAATGTAAATTGTACAAAAACATATGACTTTGGTAGATTCTAATTGTTCGATTGGATGTGTATATCGAAATAGAATTGATTTATTGGGTTGTTTATATTCGAATTGTTGCCTTTGCTTGTCTAAGTTCTTGAAAGATTAAATGTTGATTATTAATCTATTCGATTGGAATGGATTAAAATGCTAATTAAGTATTTGACTATTCTGTGGCCATTTAAATAAGAAATTTAAATTGGATAGTATAGGGGTTCCTCACTAAGTACTATAAGTACTTATCACTCGAAATCTTCCTTTCTTCCCAAAAAACTACAGGTGGTAGCGTGATCGGTCTACCCTCTGATTTCAGCTAGCTCGAAGATAGAGTATGCCTTTCATTGTCTTTGTTGTGCTCCTGGTGGGTGGTTTAACTGTCAGCATGCTAGTACAATTCGCTCTAATGGTCATGTTTATGAATTACTATTTTAAGAATGTTTAAACTCTTGAGACTAGTTTCCCTCATTTTGATATATAAGTAAAGGGGTATATATGGGGTATAGATTATCCCTTAGTATATGTTTTGGGGTTTAGTTTCTTTTTGTCACTTTTTGTATTGGCAACCGATAGGTTTTAGCCGATGATAGATACCCCGGGAAACCTTTTGTATAAGGGAAACGATTACTATGTTATGGTTGATGATGCATATATATATATGTGTGTGTGTGTGTGTGTGTGTTAGAATTAAAATGTTGGTCTTAAAATGGGAATTCCTCTAGATGATGACATTGGAATCAAATTGAATTTTCCAAAATGAACCTTTCGAATTGAATAAAATGAGAATTAGGTTGTATATATGTTGTTTTAATTCGAATGTGGAATAATTTAAGATCTAGAATTTAATATGGTTTATAAGTAGATTAAACAATCAATAATAAGTAGGCCCACCTAGCTAATGTTCGAATAAGGATTTATAAAAATATTACGCGTCCTTTCGCTGCCTAAGTTTCAAGTTAATACGAATCTGATTAACGCTCCTTGCCCCTAATCTAGGGTGAGGGGTGTTATATAAAGTGGTATCAGAGCTTTTTAGGTTAATTCCTAAAGTCTAATCGAGTCTGCATGTATTTGTATTACTTTTAAGTACGCCACCCATGAATTGCACACTGAGAAAATTGCAATGAGCTTTTCTAATCTTCTTGTTTAAATTTATGATAGAAAATGGAGGGCCAAAAGAATGGAAGTTCACACGAATCTTCGAGTGAAGGTGAAAGTGTGAGATTAGGTGATAATCCACCAGCTCGAACTAAACCTCCAAGAAAGGAGAAAAGTAAAGATCATGCTCAGATCGCTGAGCGAATCGCTAAAGAGCCTGCTCAGATCACTGAACGGATCACTAAAGAGCATGTTCAGATCGTTGAGTGATCCAATATAGAGCCTATTCAGATCCCTGGGCAATTTAATAGAGAGCCTGTTCAGATCGTTAGGCGATCTAATATAGAGCATATTCAGATCACAGAGCGGTTCAATAGAGAGCCTGTTCAGACCATTGAGCTCGAGCAGCCTCCACCTGAAAATCCTATGGTTCAATCTGCTCAAAGGGAATGTCTCCTTTGTATGAAGGAGATGTTCAATCAACTTCTGTCAAATCTGAAACAAGAGCAACCTACTGCTTCTGTTACTGTTGCATCTAGTAGAGCACCTATAGATAAACTCGCTCAACACCGAGCATACACTTTTGCCGGTACGAATGATGAAAGACCAGAAGATGCAGAGTATTGGCTTGAAAATACCACTAAGGTGGTAACCAAACAATTACCATGCTCCAATGAACATAAACTGGAGTGCGTTGTGGCTTTACTGGCAGATGAAGCTATGAATTGGTGGGAAACCACTACTCTAATTGTTCCAACTGAACTGGTGACATGGGAATTTTTCATTGAAGAATTAAAAAAAATAGTATATAAGTGAGCAATACCTGGCTAAAAGAAGAAAGAGATTCCTGCACCTTAAACAGGCCAACCGACCTATTGAGCAATATGTTGCAGACTTTTGCAAATATTGCAAATACGGTGCGGAGTACATTAAAACTGAGGCTGACAAATGCAGGATGTTCATTGAAGGTCTGAATGATGAACTGAGTCCAATCTTCACTGCTCTGGGAATTAATGATTTCCAGAATCTTGTTAACCGGACCATCACAACAGAAGCTAGGATGAAAGCGGCTGAAAGAAGAAAAGGGGGCAATCGATCTGACAAAAAGCAAAAACGGGACGACAAGTCTCAGTGGCAGTTTAAGAAGACTAAATTTCAGAAGCAATGGTCTTCTAATTTCACTTCTGCTCCGAGGAGCAATTATACTTCGAAACCATCCATAGTGATCAATCCTCAGTACCGGCTATATCAGACAATAGCACGGGAAATTCTGAAAAGATTCCTCCTTGTAAGTTCTGTCAGAAACCACATCGAGTTAGTGCAGATTTCAGTCGAATCTATGTTATGCTTGTGGTGGCGATGATCACTACATCAAAGACTGCCCTCAAAAGCTTGAATCTATGCCTGCTCGTAACACTGCAGTTCCTAGTCCGACGTCATCTAATCGGAATAGGAATGCCAAGTCAGCCCAACCGAGTTATCAGAAGAAAGGCAAGGGTACTCACTCTAATGCTTCTACCCATCATGAATCTCGAGCTCCTACTAGAGTTTACCACATCCGTGGTAGGGATGATGAAGAATCTCTTAAAGTAATTACAGGTACTGTTGAGTTAAATTCACATCCTGTTTATGCCTTAATAGATTCGGGATCCACTCATTCATTCACATGTCTATCTGTAGTGAAAAAATTGAAATTAGAACCTGAAATTGTGAAAACAAGTATGATAGTTTCGAACCCTTTAGGAGGAAATTCAAACATTAACCTAATATGTAGAAATTGTTCCTTGCATATCAGCAATTTGCCATTCTCTATTGATCTCTACATATTACCAACCTGTGAGTTTGATTTAATTCTGGGG
This sequence comes from Hibiscus trionum, assembly GCA_030270665.1. Classification (NCBI taxonomy): domain Eukaryota; kingdom Viridiplantae; phylum Streptophyta; class Magnoliopsida; order Malvales; family Malvaceae; genus Hibiscus; species Hibiscus trionum. Next base: position 38,711,018 of record BSYR01000017.1, on the reverse strand, counting down.
TTATATTGGTTAAGCAAACATGGGGCTTGGGTAGATTGTCAAAATAAAAGGTTATACCTCCAGTGTTTAGGAAAAGAATCCATACTCCTAATTGATAAAAAGCCCACTTCCATTTTTGCATCTATGGTCTTACGAGATCAAATTGAATTTGGAATACCTGAGATGCCTGTTGTTTCTGAATTTGTTGATGTGTTTCCCGAGGAACTACCTGGTCTCCCTCCGACTAGAGAAATTGAATTTGGGATCGAAATACAACCTGGCTCAAGTCCGGTGTCTATCACTCCGTACCGGATGGCGCCTCTTGAGTTAAAAGAATTGCAAAAGCAACTTCAAGAGCTTCAGGAGAAGGGTTTTATTCGACCCATCACTTCTCCTTGGGGGTGCACCTGTTCTATTTGTAAAAAAGAAGGATGGAGCGACGCGCCTTTGCATTGACTACCATCAATTGAACAAAATCACAATTAAGAACCGATATCCATTCCCAAGAATAGAAGATCTGTTCGATCAACTTAGGGATGCTTCGGTGTTCTCAAAGATCGATCTACAATCTGGATACTATCAAATGAGAGTTAAAGAGGAGGATGTGTCAAAAACAGCCTTCAGAACTCGTTATTGTCACTATGAATTTCTGGTAATGCCATTCGGATTAACAAATGCTCCGACGACATTCATGGATATCATGAATAGAGTATTCAAGCCCTATCTTGATAAATATGTAGTCGTCTTCATTGATGACATTCTAGTCTATTCTCGCAATCGAGAAGAACATGCTGATCACCTCCGCATTGTCTTGCAAACTCTCCGGGAACGCCAGTTATTCGCAAAATTTTCTAAGTGCGAGTTCTGGTTAACGGAAGTTTCTTTCCTTGGTTATGTAATTTCAGCAGAAGGAATTAAAGTAGATCCAAAGAAAATCCAGTCAATCATGGATTGGCGACCTCCGAGAAATGTCAGTGAAATACAGAGTTTTCTTGGTTTGGCTGGTTACTACAGAAGGTTTGTCAAAGGGTTTTCCACTATAGCCTTACCCTTGACCAAACTTCTTCGTAAAGACCAACCATTTGAATGGTCTGAAAAGCAACAGAAAAGCTTTGACCAACTCAAAGCAGCCTTGACTCATGCCTCGGTCTTGATTCAACCAGAACCTGGTAAAGATTTTACCGTATACAGCGATGCTTCGCATGCGGGTCTTGGATGTGTCTTAATGCAAGGTGACAATGTGATAGCTTATGCTTCACGCCAATTGAAACCTCATGAATTGAACTATCCGACACATGACCTAGAACTAGCTACTATCGTGTTTGCTCTCAAGATATGGAGACACTATTTGTACGGTGAAAAATGTTACCTATTTACCGATCACAAGAGCTTAAAGTATCTCCTGACTCAGAAAGATATGAATTTGAGACAACATAGATGGATGGAGTTGTTGAAAGACTATGATATAGTTATTGACTATCATCCAGGAAAAGCCAATGTGGTTGCAAGCGCCTTGAGTCGTAAACCGACATTGGGTAAAATTTCTAGTCCTTGATCCTTAAGAATAAATAAATATACCTTCAATGATATCTCTATCTAAATTGTCTAATTTATTTTTGTAGCTCCAACTGCTATCAACGCTCATCTCCGAGTGTATCAAAAGCAAGGATTTTTATCCGAACTTCAAATTCAATCAAGTCTAATCTCAAGGATTGGAAGTCTTCAGCAAGCTGACCCAGAACTTCAGGATATCATTTCCAAACTCGATACAAAAGCTGAGGAAGGATTCCGTATTCACACAAACGGTCTCCTCTACTTTAAAGATAGAATCTGTATTCCAAATGATGAAAATTTGAAAAGAGATCTTCTGGAAGAAGCACACCAGAGTTCTTTTTCGGTCCACCCTAGATCGATTAAGATGTATAAAGATCTCAAATCATTATATTGGTGGTTTGGTATGAAAGCGGCTATCAATGAATTTGTATCTAAATGTATCAATTGTCAAAGAGTCAAAGCTGAACATCGAGTTCCCACTGGATTACTCCAACAACTCGAACTGCCACAGTGGAAATGAGAACGAATCACCATGGACTTCGTGATTGGTCTTTCTTGTTCTCCCCGAAAATATGATGCTATTTGGGTGATTGTTGATCGGTTCACCAAATCGGCACATTTTATCCCAATTCGTATCAATTACAGTTTAGAGACTTTAGCCAACCTGTATATTCAGGAAATAATCTGGCTACATGGAATTCCTATCTCCATTGTCTCTGATCGTGATCCATGATTTACTTCCCGATTTTGGAGAACTCTGAAAAAAGCGCTATGGGGACTAAATTGAATCTGAGTACTGCTTTCCATCCGCAAAGTGATGGTCAATCTGAACGAATAATTCAGATCCTTGAGGATATGCTTAGAGTTTGTATTATTGATTTTGGAAAGAATTGGGAGAAGTCTCTACCCTTGGTAGAATTTGCCTACAATAACAACTATCAGTCATCTATTCAGATAGCTCCTTTTGAAGCATTGTATGGCAGAAAATGCAGAACTCCTCTTTGTTGGTCTGAACTGGGTGAAAATAAAGTGGTGGGACCACAATTGCTCAGAGAAACAGAAGAGAAAGTCTAAATTATCCACTCTCGATTAAAGCAGCCTTTTGATAGACAGAAAGCCTATGCCGATCTGAAGCGAAGAGATATCCAGTATAATGTGGGAGACAAAGTCTTTCTTAAAGTCTCTCCATGGAAGAAAGTATTTCGGTTCGGAAAGAGAGGAAAACTCAGTCCTCGCTTTATTGGACCTTTTGAAATTACTGAAAGAATTGGTCCAGTGGCTTATCGACTTGCACTTCCCATCGAGTTCGATAAAATTCACAATGTCTTTCATGTATCAATGCTCAGAAGATATAGATCTGATCCATCTCATATCCTATAACCGGAGGAAGTAGAGCTGAACCCTGACTTGTCCTATGAAGAAGAACCAGTTCAGATTCTGGACAAGGAAATCAAAAGGCTTAGAAACAAGAATGTTTCACTGGTTAAAGTGTTGTGGAGAAATCATAAGATGGAAGAGGAAACATGGGAACCAGAAGAAACAATGCGAAAACAATACCCCTACTTGTTCAGTTCAGGTAAGAATTCGAGGACGAATTCTTTCTTTAAGGGGGAGAGAAATGTAACATCCCAAAAATTAGCCTAGAAGTTTTTATTAATTAGCTTAATATACAAAGACTTAATTAGATTAGAAACATTCAATAATTTAATTAGAGTAGCTACATTAGGGACTCAATTAAAATTCAAGGAAAATTAAAGAAGTGACTAAACCGAGTGATAGAGGAAATTGAAGGGATTGCATGCAACATTTAAGAGATTGCCGAAATTGCCCATATTATTAAGATTAGTTAAGGCTTTAAGTGAGGGTGAATTAGACAAATAAGCATGATAGTTAGGTGACTATCATGTCACCATTATTATGGCACTTTGGCCGGCTCCCTTAGTGGGAAAGGAAACCAAGTTAAGCTATAATAAAAACTAAAATTTGAGAGTGGAGAAGCCAACCGGCCATTGTTGAGAAGAGGAAGAAGAAAGGAGCTTTGCATGGCAAGCTTATTGGTATAGGATCACAAAATAAAAATCAAAAGTAAGTAGAATTTCTCATTCTCTATTCGAACATGTAAAAATATTTGAGAAAGAAGTTGTTTTGTACAATTGATAATTCATGGAAAAAACTATTAGTTAAAATGTAGTGTTGCTGGAAATTGTAAGACATGAGTAATGAGTTAGGATGAGGAAAATTTAGAAGATGATGAGTGTAATGAAACCTCTAAAACACTAAGTTCAAAGCTGGCCAGAATTTCTCTAGTTGAAACACTCAACTTTGAAAAACTATAGAAAATAGAGTATTAAGAATTTGAGCCTAAAATTTTAACACCATCTACCTTAACATGTCTAATTTAATAGGAAATTTACAAAACCGAATTTGGAGATCTATAGCAAAATTTGGAATGAATTTGGGAATAGTACTCGAATCTGTCCAGTAGTGCTTTTAAATGGACAATAGACCTTGACAATTCATAAGAATTAATATACTTAGCAATTCGGCCTGAAATTTTAATAGGTATTAATTGGAGATGTTAATTGAGTTTAAAGACAAACAGGGCTCAATTTCGAGTTATATACTGAAAATGGGAATTTAATTAAAAGAGAAGGTCAAAATTGTTTAGTATAGGAGATGTTGAACCTTGAATGACATTTTAAATTAAGTTGATAAAAATTGATAAGGGAAAATTAGTAAAATGAATGAGAGACTTGTTATTTCTTAATTGACATAAGTAATTAAGTAAATCAAATGATGGATTAAGAATTATAAGAGAATTAGTAGACTAATTCGACAATATTCGAGGTTGAAATTAGTTTAGGGACCAAAACTGAAATGTGAAAAATCTAATGTTTAAATTGAATCAATAAATTCTAAAATTTTGTCCTTATGATTGTATAAAATGTACTAGAGCCTAGAGGAGAAAGATTTGACGAGGAGCCGATAGCTGGAGTGGCATCGGAACGTGGGAAGAGCCTTCGGATCCAGAACTAGCTCGGCAATTGTGAGTGAAACAAACCTTAGAGTTGAGAATATTATCTCAACTAAACCGATTTAATTTCTACTCTAGAATTGCATGAAAATGAACTTAATAATGGTTGGTAAATTACTAAGGGAAGAAGGATTATAAAGGAACTTGATTTGTGTATGTGGTTGTGTTCGAATGGTATGTGCATTGATTGAAAACTTTGATGAATTTCATGTTTAATTGGAATATAATTGGAACCATGATGATTCGAATTATGCTGGTTTTCCTGTGATTGGTTACTGAAGTTTGTTGAGAAATTATATATACTCTTGTTAATGAACTATTGGTGAGCAATGTATGAATTGTGAGTAAATGTTGGATTTACAATTTGTGTGTTTGGACAATTTTGGTTGTAATTAGAATTATATGATGTGTGTTTGAGATCATATAATTGAAATTGTGGATATACAATTTGTGGTGCAAAAATTGAGATGCTTGAAAGTAACATGATGTGAACTATTGGAACTGAAATTTCATGTGTGATTAATCGAAATGATTAGTGGATATATTCTGGAAATTTGATTGCTAAATTATGTGAATTTGATTTAAAATGTAATTGGCAAAGCCCTTGGTATGTATAGTTAGTCCATGTAGTACGACATGCCTAGAGTCTTGAGCTCGATAAGAATCGGTATGTTAGTGTACTCGATTTATATGGTACGTAAGTGTACCTATTCGCTTAGTGTAAATTGGCACTAAGATGACATGTAATACGATAATATGAAATGGTAGTCGGGTACCAATTATATGGTGAATTTGATATACATCTCTGTAATACGTGACTCGAATACCTAGCTAACAATGCGAACCAAGGCATAAGAATTAAAATTAATAATTAAGAAATCATTTGTACATTGATATTGAAATTCTTGATTTCTATGAGTTGCTATTAGAATGGTAATGAAGCATGAAATCTATGAATTAGTAAATAAATTGATAATTTGCTACAGTTTGCTGCTGCTTGTATTCTGAAAATACGATCGATTGAAAAGAGTTTATATGATTCATACTGGTTCGAATCTTGTATGATTAAAAAAAAGAAATTACTAAATCGGATTGATCTATGTCTAATGTATATTGTACAACTACATATGACTTTGGTAGATTCTAATTGTTCGATTGGATGTGTATATCGAAATAGAATTGATTTATTTGGTTGTTTATATTCCAATTGTTGCCTTTGCTTGTCTAAGTTCTTGAAAGTTTAAATGTTGTTTATTAATCTATTCGATTGGAATGGATTAAAATGCTAATTAAGGATTTGACTATTCTGTGGTCATTTAAATAAGAAATTTAAATTGGATAGTCTAAGGTTTCCTCACTAAGTACTATAAGTACTTATCACTCGAAATCTTCCTTTCTTCCCAAAAACTACAGGTAGTAGCGTGATCGGTCTACCCTCTGATTTCATCTAGCTCGAAGATAGAGTATGCCTTTCATTGTCTTTGTTGTGCTCTTTATGGGTGGTTTAACTGTCAACATGCTAGTACAATTCGCTCTAATGGTCATGTTTATGAACTACTATTTTAAGAATGTTTAAACTCTTGAGACTAGTTTCCCTTATTTTGATATGTAAGTAAAGGGGTATATATGGGGTATAGATTAGCCCTTAGTATATGTTTTGGGGCTTAGTTTCTTTTTGTCACTTTTTGTATAGGCAACCGATAGGTTTTAGCCGATGATAGATACCCCAGGAAACCTTTTGCATAAGGGAAACGATTACTATGTTATGGTTGATGATGCATATATATATATATATATATATATATATATATGTTAGAATTAAAATCTTGGTCTTAAAATGGGAATTCCTCTAGATGATCACATTGGAATCAAATTGAATTTTCCAAAATGAACCTTTCGAATTGAATAAAATGAGAATTAGGTTGTATATATGTTGTTGTAATTAGAATATGGAATAATTTAAGATCTAGAATTTAATATGGTTTATAAGTAGATTAAACAATCAATAATAAGTAGGCCCACCTAGCTAATGTTCGAATAAGGATTTAAAAAAAATATTACGCGTCCTTCCGCTGCATAAGTTTCAAGTTAATACGAATCTGATTAATGCTCCTTGCCCCTAATCTGGGGTGAGGGTGTTATACCACCAATCGTCTCCGAGAGGACATGGACAAAATGCGCAAAGACCAGACTGCCTTCTATGGGTATGTCAAGGAGAGGGATGCGGTCATGAATAACTACTTCAAGGAAATCCTACCGCACATCAGCATCGACTTCCCAGCCTTCCCGGAATCTCTGAAGGCACATGCAAAGAAACCTCCCCCCAATACCCAGAAGACACCAGTCTCCAGCAAGAGCCTTACTCAGACCCAGGCTTCCTCTCAGAACCAAGAAACGGATGCTACATCAAGCCCCCTGCCCAAGAAGAGAAAGAGAACAATAAAACCTACCAAAGCTGCTACAACAAAAGAGCCATCCGTTGATCCTGTCCATACTGTGATAGTTGACTCGGAAGAAGACGAGCCCACACACTCCATCCCAGCACAGACCCCATGCACTGCCCCGTCAACGAGAACGCGAAGCAAACACACTACCAGCAGAGTTTGGAGAACACCGACTGAGGAGAATGAATCAGACACCAGCTTCACTAATCAAGGAACTCCAGCCGAGCAAGAACCTACCCCTCCACCAGAATAGGACGAGGTTGATCCTCCTATCGCCTCATTCAAGTCCTCCAGCATTAAACACAAAGCCACAAAGTCCGCCACCACCAAGAAGTAAGGTAATTCTTCATCTTGCATTGCATTTAGATTAGTTGCATTTCATTTTATTTTTTTGCATTGAGGATACTGCACTCTTCAAGTTTGGGGGCGTTAGTGCCCTTTTGTTAGTCATATGCATTGCACCAGTAGGTAGAAACAGAAATTATGCTATGGCATTTTGTTTAGCTCTATGATAGTTTTATGAATAAATTAATGATGCCCGATGATGAACAATTTTTTATGGCTATGAATTGACATGTATGACTATTGAGATTGGTAGAATTAACTCTAGGGTTTGATGCTTGATCTTTGTATTGTTACACGATTGTATGCTCCTTAGGTTTAAGATTGTTAGAGAATTTTTTTAGAACTTATGCTTATCCTTGTGAAATTGAATTTAATGATCTCATATAAAGAAAAATGAAGCAGTAAAGGCTTAGTTAATCTCCCTTGTGTTTATGGAATATATCAAACTATGAATAAAGGCTACATCATATTTTTAGAGGGACACTCTGCTTTGTGTTGCATTACCTGGAAATCAAGCTTAAATAAATGGCAGCAACATCAAATGAGTGAATGAAAGTTGTCACGGGATGACTCTACCTACTAGCTCGGGGATGAGAGGTATGCTCTCTGCTCATCTAGAGTGAGGGATGGTAGGTAAAATTTTGTAAGTAAAATTATGTAAGTAAAATTTTGTGCTAAAACAGTTCAAACACTAGGATGAAATTGAGTTCTTATAAGAAATTTTTCTAGCTCTGTTAAGCTTAATTTGCATGAAATTATGCACACACTAACAAAGGATCTTATCCTAGGGAATCATTCTTAAAATCTCAATTATGTCTTAAATATTAAAGCCTTCCTTTTATAAGGGTTGAAATTTTTCCATAACATCTACCTTCAGCTAAATTTTTGCCACAGCATTTTCTCTGTCTCTTTTTATTCATTCCTTGAGGACAAGCAATAGCTTAAGTTTGGAGGTGTGATATATTGCCGAAATGCTTGTATTTTACACCTTTTTACTTAGGTATTTGTTTGTTCTCAAGGTCATTTCATAGCATATAGGTGCATTTAGAGCATATAGTTGCATACATCTTTGCTTGTTGGTGGTTTGACTTAATTTCACAAGATTGGATGCTGCTGGAAGGGTATGTGCTGGTGTTGTGATATGCAGGTTGAAGTAGGTGTGAAGCTGGACAAAGAAGAAAAATGCTACAACATTTTGGACATCAATTCTGGGCGCAGAAAAGGAAAAAAGTAACGCATAGATTCTTAGAGCCCACATGTGCGAGCTCCCTTTTTGTCTAATTGTGCCCCACATGCATAGGGAATATTCTCAGGACGTCAAAGAATATTAGGGCACAAAACCCTAGGAGCCCCTACTATATAAAGGACATGAGACCCTCATCAAAAGAGGGCGCGAAAAAGGAGACAAAAGGCTAGGGAGAGAAAGAAAATGCGACTCTTTCCCTTTCTTCTTCTTCCTGCACTTGTTGTCATCCATCGTTGAAGCTCCAAGGGTTTCACCTTGCTGACCTTGAGAGAGGCAGCAAGCCTAGGGTGGTTTGTGGCATTGCAATCCATCGCGGATCAGGAGTTTCTTCTTCCATTTCTGTTGCTTTAGCATTTCTTTTATATCTTGGAAATGGGTTGTACAAACGAAGATACTTTGGATGTTTATTGCCCAACCATGAACTGATTTTAGGTGGCTTGGGCTGTTTGGATGATTTATGTTTTAGTTTCTTCAATGCATGCTTATTTATCTCTTGTTTCTTTCTATGCTTTGTCTATGTTTGTTAAATGCTTAGGGTTGTAAGAGCCTTTGAGAGTTGGCCTTTCCTTAGGAGTGAGTTGAAGTTAGTGGTCGAGAGAGCTATCTTTGACCTTCATAGACAATGGAGTTGGATGCTGAGAGGCACAACTCTAATCCACCTTAGAGATAAGTTGTGGGTTTTAACGACTAAAAAGGATAGAACTTTATGGGTAGGGGGAGTGTTAGAGTTTACGCTGAGAGGTATTGCTGTAGTATTTCCTACTCCCAATTTCCTTGCTAGAGATAGTTCAGGAGCAACCTTAGTAAATCCTGCCGAGCATAGAGTAAGCTAGAGAGGTAAGCCTTAGTTGAGAGCTAAATCATAGGTTAATGTAGAGCGTTTAGGTGTTCTCCTTTTATGATCGCAAGTGCACACTCTTGTCAAGTTATAGTATAAAAGATATCGTCTCCCACAAGGATTGGAGCAGCTCATATGAATGGTTTCCTGCACAAAGATTTAGCAAATGCAGCATTAAACTTCATGATGTGGAAATATAAAAACACAAGTAAAGATAAAGATAGTAATGAGAAGAGTGATGGGGAGAGATTAGGCGATAAGCTGGGTAAGACAGGAGCAGCTTAGTAGCCTGTGGGCTACATTGTGAAGCCTTGAGTATGTTTTGCGCTACCATGAATTGCTGTCTCGGCGGGTATGGCGGGCGGCAAACTATGACCTTGTCACCCGATCGCAGCAGGTCACTGCCATTGCAGGGGTGTGTACTGCATCGACAGGTGGAATGGAAAGAAGTCCTAGCGACAAGTCTAGCAGACATTCTAAGTTCGGCAGGATAGTCGATAGTGATCCCTCCTATTTCTAGGTTAGGATGCTCGAGATTGCATAACTTGAGGACTAGTGTGGAACCAAATTAGACAACTCAGTTGGTAATCCCTTTTAGCCGCTGAAACTTGTGGACTAGTGTGGAACCAAGTTAGTCACGCCTTTGTGGGTTGTGACCGTGCTTAACCCTTTCGTGAGCCTTGCACTTTCGTGCCCGACAAATGGATTTTCTCTTCAATTGACTGGTGTAGACTAATTGAACGAACTAGAAGCATGGATTAAGCAAACTCAGAACTTTATTGAAAACAACTCAAAACTATACAATTGTTTCCCTCAAACTACTTTACATACACGCGCCTAAACCCTAGGAGAGTTGGGCCGCGACCCCCAACACTCCAACTTATCTAGCTAACCCCTATCTTCACTCTCATCAGCAGTTGTCGATGGTCTCTCGCGACAAGACCTAATCCCTCTATAAGATATGCCCATATACCCTTACATACATTGGGTATATATAGGGCTCTTGACCTAAGTTGGGTCCTAATGAAGTAGGAGTTCTAAAAGTAAATTACATTAAATACAGACTCCTTTATGCTTTAAATACAGACTCTTTGGACTTTTCCTTCTTCCGCAAGTAAAGATAAGTGCTCACACTTATCGATCTTGAATTAACTCTACCGGCCGCTACAGGCTTCAGGAAGTTGCAAGATTGAGCTCATTGGGCTTAGGGAATTGTCCTCTTAAAATCGCAACCCATCTTGGCTAAGTCGGTGTAACTCCTGCCCGGGTGGCTCATGGCGGCATTGCTGCTTCGGCAGCGTCCTCGGTGGCATCTTGAGCTGCTTTAGTACAACTCCTTTAATTCCAGCTTTCTTGTCCGGTCCTGTCCTTTCCTCCCCTCTCCTATCTATAGCACCTGAAAAGATAAACTAAACTAAAACAGTAACTTTTCTCAACTAAACGTAAAATATTCAATAAGAGCATGGTATAAGAGAAGATATTGTTATAATGCATGCAATGCACCTAAATATGCCTAATTGAACTTAAGAACAACAATAATAATGGCAGGAATGTGTACAAAATATAGAACATATGGACACTCTACAGTTAACCAAACAACCCAGCCGGTCATTCCCAAGTGAGTTTCGCATACGTATGAGGACCTGTTAAGTCTACTGATTTCAGCTCGCTATTTTTATCTTAATTGCTACAACATTTATCCATCCGTCTTGATTTGCCACAACATTCTCTGTTTACATTTCGTGACTTGTGTGCTTAAACTTGACTCGAAACACCACCCATTCCTGTGGAGACGATACTCACTTATTACTATATTACTTGTTCGACGTGTATACTTACATCATATTTGTGTATCATTTATACTACACCACACACGCAAATACCTAGAATATACATGGCCAGAAACAAGAGAGAGGGAGACACCATATTGAACCGAGGACTGAGGAAGAAACTGAGAACTAGTATAACTCCGAGCAGTAGCATACACTGTAGCAGATGAGAAAGTCTGACCAGTGGAAAAGGTTTGAGGGGGCAATTGCACATGAGAAAAATTCTGAGGAGACAACTGAGGAGAGGGAATCATCACAAGATTAGGAGAATAGTACATATTATTATAAAAATGAATATCATTACTGAAGGTATGGGTGTTAGCCTGAGGGGAAGAGTATCCTCTTGCTCCCGAAGTCTGATTTGTCCTAGACGAGTCATTTTTAAAATTGATGTTAAACCTATTGTAACACCTTTAAACAATGTAACATATCTTTCCACACAGTTGACATTGAGGCCTGGGAGAGGAGCTTCTGCCACGACATCTGCCTCTATTGTTGAAGTTGGAATATCCAGGATTATCAGACACAAAACTAGCAAAGTCAGAAAAAGCTCCCAATTGACCACTATAACTATTTTCACCAGAACCTCCACTGGTATTGGTAGGCTGATGTTGTTGAACAGAAACATAAGCTGAAGCAGACACTTGACTAAACAGATCGACTTGTCTAGAGTCAGCATCCAGAAGAATGGTTTTAACATATCTTAAGTCAGAAGAAGTAGTAAGATTAGCAGTTATAACTTTCACAAAAGAGTCATATTCCGGAGGTAAACCATTCAATATAGATGTGATGTGTTCATGATCAGATATTATCTCACCAGAGCTAGCTAAGCTATCACACACTGATTTAATTCATCAAATAATCCTTCATACATAAATCTTTTTTTTTTCTGAGAATGCAACATTCTTCTTTAAGACATTAGTCTACAGTAGTTTTCCAACTATAATGTCTAAGCAGAGTATTCCAAATCTCAGAAGTTGTGTTATGACCTATTAAGTGAGGGAGAACATCCTCACTCACAGTGGAAAGGAGCCAAGATGCTAAGGCACCATCTTGCTCTTCATACAACTCATAGTTAAGATTGATACTAACATCACCATCTTTAGTTATGTATTGTGTAGGCAACGTGACATTAAAATCTAAAAACTTCAACAATTGATGCCATAAAAGGTAGTTTTTATCATTTAACATGACATTTATCTTTTTAGTCTAAAAGATTCTGCTAGAACTAGATGTACTAAAGCTATCAGTACTATTCTCAGTCTGAGAGATATCAACACCGCTAGGTACAACCAAGATTTATACAAACAGAGAACACAAATCAAGAGTAGTGCAAAACAAAGATCACAATCCGAGAGTAACGATCAGAAAGCCACAAAGCAACCAGCCATATGAACAAGAAACACAAGCCAAAGTAGCATGAGATTAGCACAGAACGAATTCCAAAAAAGTACACCGAAATATCAAGACCAAAACAGAAGTAATGAATCACAAACCAAACAAAGAGCAATATTCTAGAAGACGAGAGCGCAGACGAAAAGAGAACAAAAGAAGGAGAATACCTCACCAGCCACCAGAACCTCAAAATCACATTACCAGAGAAGCAGCCGCAAGTTGCCACGAGAAAATTGAATCAGCCACAGAAATTGAATCGTCACGAGAACCACACATACTACAAAACATTGCACCAAAAGTTGAACCAGCTAGACATGTCGAGAACTGCCAGATCTAAGCATCAAAACATCAAACGCCACAAGGACACCGCGATGACAACCACCAGAATCGACAAACGAACAAAGAATCGAGCCAGAATCGCTCTGATACCATGACAGAAATTATAAAAAAAAAAGAAAAACTAGGTGAAGACGAAGATAAAAAGACGCTGAACAGAAAGCGTCTAACCCTAAACTTTAGAGAGAAAACGAGAACACAAAAGGAAAAGAGAATATCTGATTTCAATTGATAAAAAATTAAATTACAACTCTCTTTGCTTCAATACAAAAATGGGTTTTTTATAATGCTAGCTCAGTACACAGATAACAACTCAAGACGGTTACAAATTAGTTTAACCCAAAATTAAATCAGTTAGAGGCCCAGCTGGCACAGACCTAGCTGTCATGTAGTACTATATCTTATATTCGGAATAAAATCATAACCACCTCAATTAATTAATTTTTTATTCATTTTTTCTGTTGATGTTTCATTTTGACATGTCATTTTAAGTTGTTTATAATCAACTGACTAACAATTTTTATACACAAAAAAGTCATTTTAATCCAAACCGAAGCGTTAAAAGTTAAACCGCTTAAAAAAAGATTATATTAACTATCCAATCAGATATTAAAAACATTTGTTAATATTACACCTTAAAAGAAAGCCTGCTTGGGGATACTGAGATCAAAGCGAATCACAAAGACATACAACACGCTTTCTTTACTCTTTTTTTTTTTGAAAAAAGCATTGAATGTGGAAGTGGATTTGGACTGAAATTGGTGATTCGTGCATATTACTTATCCAGGGTGTCGGAAGAATTTTGGGGCTTAAAAGGGTCTAAGTTTTTATAATAAAATTTTGTCGAATACTATTTCAATTTCTATTCAAAATATAAAAAATTATTAAGTTGGATACGGGTCCTCAATGTTTTTGGTAAAATAACAATTTAATCTCTTATAAGATTAAATATTAAAAAATAAGACTTCATTACCGAATTTTAAATTTAAATACTTAATAGACCCTTATATTTTTAAAATGGGTAAACATCACCGAAGGTCTTTTTGTTTGGGCCGTGTTCTATTTTGGTCACCCATTTTGAAAAAAAAATATTCTTTCCACTTACGTTTTCGATATGTTTTATTTTTTTTGTTACTTTATCGTTAACATCCGTTAGTTTGATGACATGACACGTCAGTTAAAAGAGTTAATTTCTAATTTGACCTTTGAACTCTCTCAACCTCACTTTTACTCCCATAATGTCGCTGCTCCGGCCATTTTTTTGGTGGGTGATGGCTCTGAACACCTCTTTCCTATTCCTTTGTCATTTATCAAAAATTGAATTAAAAGAAAAGAATTAGGAGATCGAAGATATCTAGACGTAAAAGGAAGGCAACAATTAAAGAGTTTTATGGTATGCATCAATCATGGTTTGAGTGGCTTTTTTACGGGTAAGTGCAAAGGAGATTTTACTAGATTTCTACTGGTAAGTATTGTAAATTTCACCGTAAGGAAGGCAACAAATAGTTATTTTATGAACGATTTTACTACATTAATCATATTTTTATCCGTTCAGGAGATTTTACTTGTAAGTGTAAGTAGTTCATTTTATATGTCCCCTAAACCGTGAATAGAAATTCTCTGTCCCTTTTCAATGCTCTTATTTATGCCCTAAGTTTAGGGTTTAAGGTTAGGTCTATGGTTAGAGTTTAGGGAATTTATGTTAGGGTGTATTTTTATGGTGTAGGGTTTGAATTTAAAATTAAGCGTTAAGGCTTGAAATTTATTTATTTTAGTATTTTTTAGAGTTGGGATGTAAGAGTGAAGGTGAATATCGCTCATCTTTAGGCTCAATTTGTTCCTTTCACATCTTTTTAGGGCTTCTGCATTCTTCTTGGTGAAAATAATCTTGTAACGCCCCAATTTTTCCCCAATTTGAAGATTCTAAATTTTAGAAAATCCCTAATTCGAAACCCTATAATTTGGGAATTTCTAATTTAAAACCCTAATTTGATTAAGGTGTTTAATTGAACAAAATCAGAATTTTGTGGCTTAATTTAGAATTTGGGGTCGTTTTGGAAAGTTGGTAAAGTTGTCTTTTTGTTTTGCAAACCTTAAAAGTGTTAAGTGGCCATTCTTGTGATTTGCCCTTTTGATGGGGTATTTATACCCAATTATAGCTCATAAGAAAACCTTATCAGATTTTAGTTGTAGCAGCCGCACTCTCTCTTTCTCTCATCACCTTCTCCTCTCTCGCACCATCTCCGGCGAAGCCCCGACCAAGCATCCACCGCCGTTTGTTGCTTGCACGGTCACTGTCGTTGAGACCGCCTTAGACCCGCAAACAAACCCCACCCACTAAACTAGCCTCATCGGTCGTTGTCTGGTCAGAAACGGTAGGAAACCGTTTAGCTTTTCCTTGCACCACCGTTCGCCGCCATCCTCTTCGACCCTTCGTTCACCGTCTGTTGCTTGCACGGCTAGTATCACCGTGACCGCCATCATTCCGCGAACATTTCCACCCTCCATCATTCCCTCGACGTTTATTGTCCGAATCGAATTAAAGAGGAATGATTCAGATCTGTCTCCCTCGCCGTTGTTCTCTGTTTAATGTGTGTAGGTAAGCTTTGAATCCATAATTTTTGGCTATAAATCAGTTATTTGAGTTATGGGTTGTGTTTGATTTCAGATCCATTTGAGTGGTGGCCGTGAGTGACCATTGCGTTCACTTTGTATGTTTTTCAGCGAGCCGCTGCTGTCACTGTTCGTTCATCGGTCGTCGTCATCATTCGTTCATCGGTTGCTGGCGTCATTTGGTTCTATTACCGCCGCCGTTGATGTGTATCCTTACTACTGCATTTGGGTTCTATAAACCCTAAAACCTTTTGCAATGTTGTGTGGAAGATTGGGTTGTGTTGTGTATGTTTTGGGTGAGCCCAAATTGAAGCCCAGATGTGAATGTCACAAGTGTGAAGCTCGGTTTGTGTGAGACAGCCCAAAATTGATTGAGCTGAACCGAACTAGACCAGTATGATGACCAAATCTACTTTTTTGAACCGAACCGGATCAGTGAACCAGACTGACCTATGAACCGTTGACCTGAACCGGTTTGACCCATTGACCTATGGGCAGTTGACTGAACCCTTGGACCAGTTTTGACTAGTTTGACCAGAATTGTCCTTTGACCCGTTTGACTGACCCGACAGTTGACCATTGACCTTGGACCGTTGACCCGTTGACTTTGACCGTCATAGTTGACTTTGACCAGAGTTGACCAAAAGTTGACCTTTTCGAGAAACGTTCCTCTTGACCCTTTTCGACGTTCTGAGTCCGTATCCGATGCCCGTTTTGTCAAATTCAAATCTGAAAGCTCCGTTATGCTAATCTCAATTAGTTATTCATAAAATCTGATAAGTTGTGAATTTCAGAATTTGATTCGTAAAATTCTCGTGTTCAGGTATCGACTCTGAGGCTGACGAGTTACCTTCAGTTGTTCAGTCTGATTGGGCATGTTCTTCGAGATCTTTCCGTGAGTATATCTTCAGTTTAGTTTTTAATGTTTTAGTCGGTGGCTTAGTGTTAGTAATAAATACTAATATAGTATTCATACCTCGTAGGTCCCGATTCAGCTAGATCTGAGCGTATGACGCGCTTTTCTCGGCATTAGAGCTTCTTTTGCTTAAAGGTGTGTCTCTTCATGTTTTATAAACTTATGTGTTTCTTTCTGTGCTATAAATTTTATGTGTTTTTCTGGATTAATATAAGTAAATGTTTTGTACATTTTGTGTGCATACTCTGTTGTGATTGGGTGAATGTTTTCAGACATCATGCATAACATGTCATACTGTGATTTAAGTGAAATGTCAAATTTTCGGAATCGTAAAACATCGGATTTATAGTATTGTGCAACTTGAATTTTCATGATTCAAGTTTCAGATCAGACTCGGATTTTAAAATCTGCATCATATCATTGTGGGTATATGGTTTAGAATTTGTTCGGGGAAGTTCATTGGTTTCAACCTTCGGGCTGAATTCCGCTTCAGATTAGTGGTTTCACCCTTCGGGCTGAATTCCGCTTCGGATCAGTGGTTCCACCCTTCGGGCTGAGTTCCACTTTGGATGGTGACGATGGAGAAAGTAGGTTCTGGGTAACCTTACTTTTCGGTAAAGTTGGTAAAGTTTTCTTTTTGTTTTGCAAACCCTAAAAGTGTTAAGTGACCATTCTTGTGATTTGCCCTTTTGATGGGGTATTTATACCCAATTATAGCTCATAAGAAAACCCTATCAGATTTTAGTTGTAGCAGCCGCACTCTCTCTTTCTCTCCTCACCTTCTCCTCTCCCGCACCATCTCCGGTGAAGCCCCGACCAAGCATCCACCGTCGTCTGTTGCTTGCACGGTCACTGTCGTCGAAACCGCCTTAGACCCGCAAACAAACCCCACCAACTATACTAGCCTCATATGTCGTCGTCTGGTCAGAAACGGTAGAAAACCGTTTAGCTTTTCCTTGCACCACCATTCGCCGCCATCCTCTTCGACCCTTCGTTCACCGTCTGTTGCTTGCACGGCTAGTATCACCGTGACCACCATCATTCCGCGAACATTTCCATCCTCCATCATTCCCTCGACGTTCGTTGTCCGAATCGAATTAAAGAGGAATAATTCAGATCTGTCTCCCTCGCCGTCGTTCTCTGTTTAATGTGTGTAGGCAAGCTTTGAATCCATAATTTTTGGCTATAAATTAGTGATTTGAGTTATGGGTTGTGTTTGATTTCAGATCCATTTGAGTGGTGGCCGTGAGTGACCATTGCGGTCACTTTTGTATGTTTTTCAGCGAGCCGCTGCTGTCGCTGTTCGTTCATCAGTCGCCGGCGTCATTTGGTTCTATTACCGCCGCCGTTGATGTGTATCCTTACTACTGCATTTGGGTTCTATAAACCCTAAAACCTTTTGCAATGTTGTGTGGAAGATTGGGTTGTGTTGTGTATGTTTTGGGTGAGCCCAAATTGAAGCCCAGATGTGAATGTCACAAGTGTGAAACTCGGTTTGTATGAGACAGCCCAAAATTGATTGAGCTGAACCGAACTAGACCAGTATGATGACCAAATCTACTTTTTTGAACCGAACCGGATCAGTGAACCAGACTGACCTATGAACCGTTGACCTGAACCGGTTTGACCCATTGACCTATGGGCAGTTGACTGAACCCTTGGACCAGTTTTGACTAGTTTGACCAGAATTGTCCTTTGACCCGTTTGACTGACCCGACAGTTGACCATTGACCTTGGACCGTTGACCCGTTGACTTTGACCGTCAGAGTTGACTTTGACCGGAGTTGACCAAAAGTTGACCTTTTCGAGAAACGTTTCTCTTGACCCTTTTCGACGTTCTGAGTCCGTATCCGCTGCCCGTTTTGTCAAATTCAAATCCGAAAGCTCCGTTCTGCTAATCTCAGTTAGTTATTCATAAAATCTGATAAGTTGTGAATTTCAGAATTTGATTCGTAAAATTCTCGTGTTCAGGTATCGACTCTGAGGCTGACGAGTTACCTCCAGTTGTTCAGTCTGATCGGGCACGTTCTTCGAGATCTTTCCGTGAGTATATCTTCAGTTTAGTTCTTAATGTTTTAGTCGGTGGCTTAGTGTTAGTAATAAATACTAATATAGTATTCATACCTCGTAGGTCCCGATTCAGCTAGATCTGAGCGTATGACGCGCTTTTCTCGGCATTAGAGCTTCTTTTGCTTAAAGGTGTGTCTCTTCCTGTTTTATAAACTTATGTGTTTCTTTCTGTGCTATAAATTTTATGTGTTTTTCTGGATTAATATAAGTAAATGTTTTGTACATTTTGTGTGCATACTCTGTTGTGATTGGGTGAATGTTTTCAGACATCATGCATAACATGTCATACTGTGATTTAAGTGAAATATCAAATTTTCGGAATCGTAAAACATCAGATTTATAGTATTTTGCAACTTGAATTTTCATGATTCAAGTTTCAGATCAGACTCGGATTTTAAAATCTGCATCATATCATTGTGGGTATATGGTTTGGAATTTGTTCGGGGAAGTTCAGTGGTTTCAACCTTCGGGCTGAATTCCGCTTCGGATTAGTGGTTTCACCCTTCATGCTGAATTCTGCTTCGGATCAGTGGTTCCACCCTTCGGGCTGAGTTCCACTTCGGATGGTGACGATGGAGAAAGTAGGTTCTGGGGAACCTTACTTTTCGGTGTATCGGAGATGGGTATTATGATTCATGTGCATCAGACATCATATCATCATGATTCGGTTTCGTTGTGTTTTCAGAAAAGTCTTTATCAGAAAATAAAATATTGTTTTGGATTTGTTTTGTTTTGTTTTCGTTTGCTCTCTAGAGACACACTAAGCTCTTTAGCTTACACACCTTAGTTTTTACTTTTTCAGATATCTCAGACTCTTTTAGGCGACTCGATACTAGGAGCTTCTCGCATTTTACTCAGATATTTTTATAATTCAGTATGAATTCTCTTTTAATTATTTCAAACTATTGTTTTGAAATATTTTAGAACATTTGTGTAATTCGGACATTGGGACTATTTCATGTTTTGAATTTGGGTATTATTAAATGCATGCATTTATAAGGTTATTTTCAGAAATTTAACCAAATATCGGAATAATGTTTAAACGACTACATTTTATAATAATGAGACCTTATTGAGTTTATTTTCTTTTAATAATAATGTTGTTTTTAATTAAGTAAACTTAAAAGGTGTTACTTGAGGGATAAGTTTTCAAACACGACTTCCTAGATTCGGCCCATTTCTTCTGGGCCGGGTTTAGGGGGTTACATTTAGTGGTATCAGAGCCATGTTTAACCCTCAGACTGTGGGGCTCACAAAAGTTGTTTTCAAAATGTTTTTGAATTTTGCATGCATCGAAAATATTTTGGGATAAATGAGGATTTTCTGAAGAAAAAAAATACTACGGTATTTTGTGATTTTGTCTTCAACGTTTTCAATGTGTTTTAAATCTGAGATTCCAGTACCGATTCTGACTCTAGGCTAATAGCTTCTGGTATATAGTTCATTATGCCACCGTGTAGGAGTATTAATCTATCGTTTGTTCAAAGTCGTGACCGAGGCTGTATTGCTGCTTCTGGTAGTGATCACCCGCCTTCTGTTGGGCAAGCAGAAATTCAGTACAAGTTGCATGTTGATGAGAATCATTCGTTAGGAGGATATCAGATCGGAAGTGATAACTCACTTGATATTGAGAACACTGATCGATATGTAGGAGCCGAGCTCGTACCGAAGTGTTATGATTACTTTATGAATTTGAAATAGAATAACAAGTCAGTAAATGATTATGAGATAGATTTTCGGAGGTTGTTCAAGTATGCTCCTGAGTTAGTTGTGACTGAGAAAGATAAGTGTGATTTATTTTAAGGAACTTTGACTACCGATTCAGAGAGATGTTGCAACACACCATGATAAAGTGTTCAGTGTGATGGTTGATCGAGCTAAAACTGCAGAGAGGATTCTTGCACAAATGGAGAAAGAGGAACTTCAGAATTCTGACCAAGTCGTGAAGCAACCGGACATATCTGCTCAGCCTAGTTTTGTCAACTCGTCTAGAAAGAGGCCTAGAGATGAGTCTGTCCCTCATAGTTATCGGAATGTAAGACCCGCAGTATCGACAGTTTTGTCTGGCAGTCAGGGTAGTTTAAGAGTTCGTCGGCCTATTTCTGTATGTGGTTTTTGCAATAAAAAGCATAACAAGAGTGCAGATTGATGAATAGAACGTGTTTCGGATGTGGTTCTCAGGATCCCTACTTAAAGAATTGTCTACGTTCAGCTACTGGTTCATCCGTTCAGATTCAGAGTCATGCATCAGTTCAGACACCTCACCGAGGTAGAGGGCAGTTTAGGTCAGTTGCTTCTGATACTGCTAGTATAGGTAGTCATGCTCCGAGTGGTGGATCAGCTAGATCCGAGAGTGGACGTCCAGGTTCAATACATCCAACCGGAGCTCGTGTTGGATACGATGGTATACATGATTACATGGAAGGTACATCTTAATATGTTTCAGTTCTTTTTCCAGTTCTATGTTTTAGTATTTTTCAGTTATAATAGATCATGAATTCGGAACGGGAAAGTGTATGCGTGTTCCAGTTGGTTATGAGTTCTGTTGTTAAGTCTGAAAATTTCGAGGACAAAATTTCTTTAAGGGAGGGAGAATTGTAACGCCCCAATTTTTCACCAATTTGAAGATTCTAAATTTTAGAAAATCCCTAATTCGAAACCCTATAATTTGGGAATTTCTAATTTAAAACCCTAATTTGATTAAGGTGGTTAATTGAACAAAATCAGAATTTTGTGGCTTAATTCAGAATTTGGGGTCGTTTTGGAAAGTTGGTAAAGTTGTCTTTTTGTTTTGCAAACCCTAAAAGTGTTAAGTGACCATTCTTGTGATTTGCCCTTTTGATGGGTATTTATACCCAATTATAGCTCATAAGAAAACCCTATCAGATTTTAGTTGTAGCAGCCGCACTCTCTCTTTCTCTCCTCACCTTCTCCTCTCCCGCACCATCTCTGGTGAAGCCCCGACCAAGCATCCACCGCCGTCTGTTGCTTGCACGGTCACTGTCGTTGAGACCGCCTTAGACCCGCAAACAAACCCCACCCACTAAACTAGCCTCATCGGTCGTCGTCTGGTCAGAAACGGTAGAAAACCGTTTAGCTTTTCCTTGCACCACCGTTCGCCGCCATCCTCTTCGACCCTTCGTTCACCGTCTGTTGCTTGCACGGCTAGTATCACCGTGACCGCCATCATTCCGCGAACATTTCCACCCTCCATCATTCCCTCGACGTTCGTTGTCCGAATCGAATTAAAGAGGAATGATTCAGATCTGTCTCCCTCGCCGTCGTTCTCTGTTTAATGTGTGTAGGTAAGCTTTGAATCCATAATTTTGGCTATAAATCAGTGATTTGAGTTATGGGTTGTGTTTGATTTCAGATCCATTTGAGTGGTGGCCGTGAGTGACCATTGCGGTCACTTTTGTATGTTTTTCAGCGAGCCGCTGTTGTCGCTGTTCGTTCATCGGTCGCCGGTGTCATTTGGTTCTATTACCGCCGTCGTTGATGTGTATCCTTACTACTGCATTTGGGTTCTATAAACCCTAAAACCTTTTGCAATGTTGTGTGGAAGATTGGGTTGTGTTGTGTATGTTTTGGGTGAGCCCAAATTGAAGCCCAGATGTGAATGTCACAAGTGTGAAACTCAGTTTGTGTGAGACAGCCCAAAATTGATTGAGCTGAACCGAACTAGACCAGTATGATGACCAAATCTACTTTTTTGAACCGAACCGGATCAGTGAACCAGACTGACCTATGAACCGTTGACCTGAACCGGTTTGACCCATTGACCTATGGGCAGTTGACTGAACCCTTGGACCAGTTTTGACTAGTTTGACCAGAATTGTCCTTTGACCCGTTTGACTGACCCGACAGTTGACCATTGACCTTGGACCGTTGACCCGTTGACTTTGACCGTCAGAGTTGACTTTGACCAGAGTTGACCAAAAGTTGACCTTTTCGAGAAACGTTCCTCTTGACCCTTTTCGACGTTCTGAGTCCGTATCCGCTGCCCGTTTTGTCAAATTTAAATCTGAAAGCTCTGTTCTGCTAATCTCAGTTAGTTATTCATAAAATCTGATAAGTTGTGAATTTCAGAATTTGATTCGTAAAATTCTCGTGTTCAGGTATCGACTCTGAGGCTGACGAGTTACCTCCAGTTGTTCAGTCTGATCGGGCACGTTCTTCGAGATCTTTCCGTGAGTATATCTTCAGTTTAGTTCTTAATGTTTTAGTCGGTGGCTTAGTGTTAGTAATAAATACTAATATAGTATTCATACCTCGTAGGTCCCGATTCAGCTAGATCTGAGCGTATGACGCGCTTTTCTCGGCATTAGAGCTTCTGTTGCTTAAAGGTGTGTCTCTTCCTGTTTTATAAACTTATGTGTTTCTTTCTGTGCTATAAATTTTATGTGTTTTTCTGGATTAATATAAGTAAATGTTTTGTACATTTTGTGTGCATACTCTGTTGTGATTGGGTGAATGTTTTCAGACATCATGCATAACATGTCATACTATGATTTAAGTGAAATATCAAATTTTCGGAATCGTAAAACATCGGATTTATAGTATTTTGCAACTTGAATTTTCATGATTCAAGTTTCAGATCAGACTCGGATTTTAAAATCTACATCATATCATTGTGGGTATATGGTTTGGAATTTGTTCGGGGAAGTTCAGTGGTTTCAACCTTCGGGCTAAATTCCGCTTCGGATTAGTGGTTTCACCCTTCGGGCTGAATTCCGCTTCGGATCAGTGGTTCCACCCTTCGAGCTGAGTTCCACTTCGGATGGTGACGATGGAGAAAGTAGGTTCTGAGGAACCTTACTTTTCGGTGTATCGGAGATGGGTATTATGATTCATGTGCATCAGACATCATATCATCATGATTCGGTTTCGTTGTGTTTTCAGAAAAGTCTTTATCAGAAAATAAAATATTGTTTTGGATTTGTTTTGTTTTGTTTTCGTTTGCTCTCTAGAGACACACTAAGCTCTTTAGCTTACACACCTTAGTTTTTACTTTTTCAGATATCTCAGACTCTTTTAGGCGACTCGGTACTAGGAGCTTCTCGCATTTTACTCAGATATTTTTATAATTCAGTATGAATTCTCTTTTAATTATTTCAGACTACTGTTTTGAAATATTTTAGAACATTTGTGTAATTCGGACATTGGGACTATTTCATGTTTTGAATTTGGGTATTATTAAATGCATGCATTTATAAGGTTATTTTCAGAAATTTAACCAAATATCGGAATAATGTTTAAACGACTACATTTTATAATAATGAGACCTTATTGAGTTTATTTTCTTTTAATAATAATGTTGTTTTTAATTAAGTAAACTTAAAAGGTGTTACTTGAGGGATAAGTTTTCAAACACGACTTCCTAGATTCGGCCCATTTCTTCTGGGCCGGGTTTAGGGGTTACAAATCTTTTGCTTAAAGATATATCCTAGTTGATTTCATTTTTGTTTTCCTTCTTTGTTGTAAACTTAATGGTCCTCTACTTGGTTGTAAAGACTTAAAGTCTTTTCCAATTTGTTGTACTATGTCCATGCAACGTGGAGCGCCTTGATATTAGATAAACTATGTGCGTCCAGTTTGTTTTACTCTGGTAAATTATCAGAAATGTTAACCCTATTCCTATACTTCTTTTGCTTAACTAATGAATTTTGTTCTTTGTTTCCTTTGACCTGTAAATGTAATGCTTGCCTGTGCGATGTTATATTTGACCCTTATGATCTCAATTCTCAGCCATTACCCTGTAACTTAACCAAGAATTTGCTTTGAAGATTTAAGCTCTTGGAGTTGGAGGAGAGCTAGGAACTTGTAAAGTGATTGGAACAAAGAAACCATACTAGATTTGTGCTGAAAAACTCCAAGGTCACAGGTAAAAACTACTTGCACTTACCAATAAGATTTTACTGGTTTTTTACTATGGTGAACAAGTACTTGGACTTACAAGTAAAATTTCCTAACGGTAAAAAGCCACTCAAACCATTAATGCATACCATAAAATTCTTTAATTGTTGCCTTCCTTCTATGTCTGGATATCTTTGTAACGGCCCAGTTTTGGGCTTAGAAGTTTTGGGCGTTGACCGGTTTGGTCAAAGTGCTGTTCGAATCTAAGAGAGTGAATTTAGGAAAGCTTAGTTCGGGTTGCATTAAAAATATGGAAAAATGTTCTAAAATCATCTTGTAATATATTTAAGTGAACTGTGAAATCAATTTTGGAAAATGAGTTTCAGAAGGGTGACATTTTGGCTAGTGACCAAAATGTAATTTTTGAAAGTTTTGTGACTGTTTTAGAAAGGATTGAAACTTTGAATCTTTAAGGAGCTATTTACCCAAAGGGAGTTTCTCCAGATTTTTCTAAGATATTTTAATGATTAATTCTGATTTTCAAGCAAAAGAAAAGTGGAGGGAAAATCATTTTGGTTATTTTGTAACTAATTCTCATATTTTCCAATTTCTCTTTTCTCTCATTTTCTCTCAACCCAAACACTTTCTCTCCAGAGATTTCCTTCTGATTTTGTCACTCATTTCTCTCTTTTCAATCTTCTTTTGATTCCTAATCATCATATCTACAAAACCTCTCAATTTGCTACTTGATTCATCAAGCTTTTTGGTTCCAAAAGAGGAGAAATTCAAGTTTGGAGGTAAGAACGTCCTTCTCCTCTGAACTTCAAGTTCTTTAATGAAATTCCTAAGTTCTCAATCCTTAATTGATGTTTTATAAATGGCTTTTAAGATTGTTTAATGGATCTTGGCTTAAAATGCAAGATTTGGTGTGTTTTTGATGAAATTTCGTTGGATCTGTTAAAGCAGTGTTTTAAGGTGTTAAAATGATGATTAATGAATGTTAATTTGTTAAGGAATTGAGTTTTGATTAATGCAATCCCGGATAGGTTGAATTTCCTAAGTTTAGCTTATGATTCTTGGTTGTTTTTGAGGTGATCTTGTGGATCTGGTGTTGCTGGAGGTATAAGGATGTTGTTAGGTTCTTTTTAGATGTTAAATGATGTTAAAGGATGTTAGGTTTTGTTGGTTAATGGCTGGGCTATGTTGAGAAGTGGTTTGGATGCATTTTCGGTTGTGTTTGGTGGCCGAAAATGGAGTGTGGATGAGAGCAGCGAGTTTAGGTGCTTTCATTGAAGCTATTAATGCATGATGATGCATTAATCTACTGTTTTAATGTGTTAAAACAGGGGAGTCATCTTTGGATCCAAGTGGTGGTGATCCGGAGGCTTGATTTGGTGCTTCGGCAAGAGGCGAAGTGGAATCGGTGAGTGAAATTGGGTTTTCGGCTTTGAAACCAATGTCTTGGGAGCTTAGTTTAAGTCTAAACAACTTTGCTAAGCTCAAGTGTAAGTTTTCGGAAATACTCTCTAGTGGTGGCCATGATTTGATTGTTGTGCAATGTGGTTTATTGCATGTTTTAAATTCTGTTTTGAAAGCATGATTTAGCATGGTTAATGCTGTTTTTGTAAGCCATATGTTGAAGGAAGCTCAAGGTAAGAGTTCCTTGTTTTTGAACATTGATCAAATGTGGTTTGATGCTTTTAAATGCATGATGAATATGGCTTGCTTTAATGCTTTAGAACAGTGGATAATTTGATGATAATGATGTATATTGGCAAGTGATGTTTTAAAAAGGTTGAGGTCACTAAGGTGGTTAAAAGTCCTTGAGTGAGCCTTGTTACTTAAGAACATCAAGGTGGTTAAAAGTCCTTGGATGATTCTTGTTACGGACACAAAGGTGTTTAAAAGTCCTTGTGTGGTCCTTTCTATGGTGTTTAAAAGTCCATAGGCCAAGGTGTTTAAAAGTCCTTGGGGTCAAGGTGTTTAAAAGTCCTTGAGGTGATTTAATTCATGGTGTTTAAAAGTCCATGGCCAAGGTGTTTAAAAGTCCTTGGGGTCAAGGTGTTTAAAAGTCCTTGAGGTAATTTATATCATGGTGTTTAAAAGTC
Organism: Hibiscus trionum; assembly: GCA_030270665.1. Classification (NCBI taxonomy): domain Eukaryota; kingdom Viridiplantae; phylum Streptophyta; class Magnoliopsida; order Malvales; family Malvaceae; genus Hibiscus; species Hibiscus trionum. The sequence continues at coordinate 38,684,455 of BSYR01000017.1, read as the reverse complement.
CATGGCCAAGGTGTTTAAAAGTCCTTGGGGTCCAAGATGTTTAAAAGTCCTTGGGGTGAAAGTTGATGAACTTGTTTTCAAAGAAATGAATTGTATCACTTGTGGCCAATATGACATGTAATGAAATGAAGCATGAGATGCTTGTTAAAGTATGCTTTTGAGCATGTGTAAATGATGATTTGAAGCATGATTTATAAGTGTTTTATAAATGCATTATTGGATGGTTTTATTGAGCATTCCTCACTAAGCTTTTGCTTACGCTCTCTTTGTTTTCTCAAATCAATATTGCAGAGCATTAAAGTACTTTGAGGGCAGCAAGGAAGGCAAGCATTCAAGTGGTAGTAAAGCTCAAAGTATGGAAGGTTTTCTTAAGTACATTTAGCTTTTGGTAATTTGGCAATGGGGGACCTATGTGTATGTTTTGGGAGATGTTTTGAACTCCCTAAGTATGTTGAATGTTGTTGAGAATGCTGGTTTTTGTGGTTGACCTTCATATGCTTGAATTGGAAGTTTATGCTTGAATGGTTGCTTGTGTAGGAAGCATGCCTATAGATTTGGGGCTTTTCATATATGTGGATGTTTTGATGAATTGTTGATGCAAGTATGTCTCATATATGTTGAATTGCATGTTGGCAAAGTTTGGTGGCATTTGGAGCATGATTGGTTGGTCAATTGCATGTTTAAGTATGCATTTTTGGGCAATCTGTGCAGGGTGTTTCGGAACAGCACCTACCGTTTCGGAACGGGTGCCTTAAACAAGCCCAGGCGTCCGAAACGGGAGGGACCGTTCCGAAACGGAAAGGCTACTGCCCGACCCCCGTTTTGGTACGCGTTGCGGAACGGCCCCGTGTTTCGAAACGGGCTGTCTCCCGTTTCGGAACGGGTGACCGTTGGGGGCTGACTTTGGCAGTTAAATGTTTTGAAATGTTTGCATTTTGGTCCTGAATCTTGTTTGTGCAATTGTATGAGTTTGGGAAGTCCTTTTTAACTGAAACTTCACAGAGAAGCATGAAACATGATTAATTTCAAGAGGGTAACTTCAATTTGGGTTAAGTCCTTATAATTATCAGAATTTACAATTTGGTCCCTAAAGTTGTAAATTGTTCAATTGGGTCCATGTTTGATCTCTGATGTTTATGATCTTTGAGTATGCTGTTGTATGATCATAACTAAGGATTAATATGCATCTAGACAAGTTTAAAAAGAAAAAAAAGGGTCGTTAATCAAGGTTGACTTTCGGGTTGACTTTGGTTTTCCCCGTGTGACTTTCTTAATTCGGGTCAACCGTCTAGGCCGGGTTAAGGGGGTTACAATCTTCGATCTCTAGTTCTTCATCTTTGTTTCGACTTTTTGATAAAAGGCAAAGGAGGAGGAAAGGGGTGAAAAGGAGGAGATAGAGGTGATCGGAGCTATCGTCCACCAAAGAAGGTGGCTGGAGTAGCGACATTGTGGGATAAAAGTGAGGTTGAGAGAGTTAATAGGTCAAATTAGAAAATAAACTTTTTGACTAACGTGTCACGTCATCAAACTAACGGGTGTTAACGACATAGTGACCGAAATAAAGCAGATCGAAAACGTAAGTGGCAAGAATAATTTATTTTTTTAAAATGAGTGACCAAAATAGAATACGACCCAAACAAAAAGGACCTCCAGGTGAAATTTATCCTTTTAAAATTTAATAATTTGACATCTCTTGATCTTCGATCCCGACTTCGTCTATATACTTATGCATATACATCCAAGGTCACCTAATTAAAATAAAATATATAATATCATTATACAAATTATCCATGATTATTTTATGGGTTAACTACTAGAATGATCACTTATGTTTTCCCAATACAGTTTTGGTCGCCGATTTTCAAATTCGACCGATAAGGTCACTTACATTTTCGAGCCGTAAATTTTTGGTCACTCAAACGCTAGTTTCTGTTAAGTGTCGTTAAATGGGTGACTTGACTATTAAAGGAGAATTTATATAATTACACATTTGGCCCATGTTTGTTACCTATTATATCAATTTGATCCTAATTTTAATTTAATTAAATAAATTAATCACTCAATTAGGTGACAACACGTGTCATCACCTTATTGGATGAATTTAATTATTTATTTTTATTTAATAAATTATTTTCGTCCCGAGTTTACCACTGAACCAAGTGGCCATTTGTGATATAGAGTACAAAATACAATATATGTTTTAGTTTGTTGTTAATGCAAGGAAAAGGAAATAAATATAGATTAAAGAGATTCGAACATGACATACTTGAGACACATAAAAAACATTTAAACCAATGTAGCAATATAATAATTAAAGTTAATACCATGAAATAGGAAATAAATAAGATTAACAACGAAATTAAAGTTCACTTGAATATAATTTTTATTTTTAATATAATGGTATATAAATATATAAAATGTTGTCGAATTTAATTTAATTATTATATTGCTACAATGGTTTAAATGTTTTTTATGCGTCTCAAGTATGTCATGTTCGAGTCCCCTAAATCCATATTTATTTCCTTTTCCTTGCATTAGCAACAAACTAAAACATATATTGTATTTTGTAGGGATGTGAAATTAGGTAATCGTTCGGGTTTCAGGCCAGGTCAGGTCGAATCGAATATGGGTTATGTCAGGTCAATTTAATAGTTCGACTCAGATCAGGTCGGATCTGGGTCGACTCAGATTCGGGTCATTGTCATGTTGATTTCAAATCATATTGAGTTCGGGTTTGGGTCGAGTTAATTTCAAGTCGTGTAAGTTTCAGTTCAGGCCAAAACAGTTATGGTCTGAATCAGTTAATTAACGGATTAATTCAGGATCGGATAGACTTCAGGTCAGGCCACGTTCAGGTTGAGTCACATTGTTGACAGATAAAATTTAGATCTAGTAATATCCGTTTCGATTGAAGTTCAAGTCGGGTCTTACCGTGTACAAATAGACTCCAATATGGTAATTGTGGGTAAATTTCGGATAAAAATAAATTTTCAAGGATTAATATGAACTAGAATATCCCTTAGGATGCCGAAATATGTTACAATTTAAAATATATATGTATATAACTGTGACTAAATTGAATTAAACTAAAATTTCAAAGTGAATGTTAGGACTAAAATGAAAAAATTTAAACGAGTGAGGACCTAAAGGATAATTAATCACTATGCAAAAAATTAGGCAGCAAATGCCAAATGGGATTATTATATCAAATTTAAAAATGGTTCCATTTGTATTTTTGGAGGGAAAGAACCCTCTTGTTCTCTTAGGTTAGGGGAAATTCACTTTTTAGTCATTATAACTTTAGATGTTTTTCATTTAAGTCCTGAATTTTTACTTTTAGCTTTTAATTTAATTCAATCTAGTCCCAATTTAGGTTATAATTGAAATTCGAGCTTTGGTTTTAGAATTTTTATAGGGACTTATGATTTATATGTTTTGGAATAAATTACAAAAATTATAGGGTTTGGACTAAATTACAAAAACTAGACATAAATATGGTTCAATTTTGGATAAAAATATAATTTATAGACTAAAATAAACAAAAACAACACCATCTTTACTTTATTAGACTAGATTATAAAAATTAGAAATAAATATGGGTCAATTTAAGTTAAAAGTAAAATTTTAGGGAATTAAATGAACAAAAAATATCGTTATATTAAAAATATTGGACTAAATTACACAATTTAAAAATAAATAAAGATCAATTTTAGTTTAAATACAAATTTGAAGGGAATTAATTGAACATTAAACTCCTAAACTCTAAATTTCATCCTTAAGCCCTAAACTAATCACACAAACTTATAGGCTAAACAGTATAATCACGTAACACGTATGAGACATATTCACGTTACACGTATCAATATAGACTATAAATCATATAGGCATATACTATATACTATAGTAATTAATTAATAATAATATCATCGCGTATGATATATTATATATAGATTATATAACACATGAAAATAATCTCATACACTAAGGCAAACCCAAAACCTTAAATCATACAAATTAATCTCATAAACTAATAACCCTAAATTAAACCATAAACCTTAAACCATTAATATTAAACACTAAATCATAAACCATAAACCGTTAGCCAAAGAAATTAATCTCATAAACCAATAATCTTAAACTACACCATAAACCCTAAACCATTAACACTAAGACCTAAACCCTAAGCCATAAACCAAAAATTAGGGACCAATTTCATAGTTTTACCATAAAATATAGCCTAAAACCGAAATTAGGGAAAAAATTTTGACAATTTGAAAGTGAAGAAATTTGAGAGTTCATTAACCAATTTAGCAATTTTACCATAGAAAAAATAGGGGTCAATTTCGGGTAAAATTTAAATCTTAGGAACTAACATGAACAAAAATGACAGCATATTAAAATTATTGGACTAAATTACAAAAATTAGAAATAAATAGGGGCCAATTTCGACTGAAAGTAAATTTTTAGGGATTAAATATCACCGTGGGGAGGGGATTGCTATATCCCACGTCCAAACTGTGGGGATACTTGTGACTAAATTGAATTAAACTAAAACTTAAAAGTGAATATTAGGACTAAAATGTAACATTTTAACACAATAGGACCTAAAAGTTAATTAATCTGTAACCTAAAAAATAGGCGGTGTGTTGAGTTTATCAAACAATAGCTAAACACCAAGAGGGGGTGAATCGGTAGAATAAAAAATGAAGGGTGCAAGTAGGAAATTTAAAAGATGAAGACAATGCGATTTAGAGTGATTCAAGCTTCGAACAAGCTCTACATCCACTACCTCAGCACCCTACTGAGGATTTCAAAAATCCACTTACTTGAATTTGACCCTTTTCTCGGCTTAGGAGGAAACCTTACAAACCGGCCAATCTTTCTACCCAAAGATTGACCCAAGAACACTCTTTACAAGAGAAAGATAGGCAAACTTTAAAGATACCTCTCAAAGGCTAATTGTTTACCCAATTACAAATAAACACTCCCCAAACTCTAAAAAGATATAAAATGAAGAACTCGAAATGACTTGGGTACAAGAATTTGACACTTATGCTCAAGGGTTTGAATTTGATTGCTTGGATGTTGCTTTTTGGTTCAATAGTTGTTGCTGGTGCTTTTGAGGCTTGCTTTTATACCTTCTCATTGATTTTTAGCCGTTTGGGTGGTTGGGATCATCAATAGAGCCGTTGGGGCTCTCTCTTCCCTCTATAAATGCAGTTCTGCAACTACCCGTATCAGAACACGTGGCCCTGTATCGAAACATCCTCAAAAAGAAAGAGCTGTTATGTGTAAAAATGGGACCGTATAGAAATGACTATAGGCCGTATCAAAACAATTTGAAACTGTAAAACGCCGTTTCGAAACATCAAAGGGATGTATCGAAATAGTTAACCAATTTTCAAAAATTCCGTTCTGACAAGTAACGGCTAGTTCATTTAATGCTCAATTTTGAAAATACTTAACCCCTGTATCGAAACGGTTATGAGCCATTTCGAAACGACACTTAAAAAACAAAAGACCAGATGAAGGTTGTATCGAAACGGGCTTGCCTGTTTCGAAACCCTAGTCTCGAAACAGGGAATTGCGTATCAAAATGGGGTTTTTCCAGCAAGCTCCTAAAATCAATTCGTATCGAAACACCTTAGGGGTGTTTCGAAACGCCTGGGCAATTTTGAATAATTTGGCTTTGAAACACTTAGAAAAATTTATGGGGTTTAAGCTTTGACTTTAAAACATTTTAAGTCTAAAATTTACTTGTCAAATGTGAGTCTTTTGAGTACTTAAAAATTTATTTACTTTGCAATTTGGTCCTTAGATTATTTGATATATCAAAATCAATCATTAGTTTTACAATCTCCCCTTTTTTGATATAACAAAACCAAAGTAATTTTTTAAGTAAACTCCCCCTAAATTGAAGCTAGGTTTTGAAAAAGATTTTTTTAAAAAAAATTAGCATAACCCTTCTCCCCCTTTTTATTAGATCAAAATCAATGAAGAAATAAAGAATATAACATAGATATAAAGCAATATAGCACAAGACAAAGCATAATTAAGGCAACATAATATCATTAGGCATAATAAATCAAAGCAAAAGTTCCAAAATATCCAAACTTAATACCTAAAAACAAGAGATCAAAGCATAGGTCCCAAAACAAAACATAGATAAGTGCATATAAAGGGAAATCCTAAACTAGATGATATGCAATGAGATGCAAAGAACTAAGGATCATCTTCATTTTCATCATTAGCAGTGCTCCTTCTAAATTGCCTCCACTCACCATAAAAGTCAGTAAGACATGTCCATCGATGCTTGTTGAGTTTCAACCGAAGTAAGTCGATTCTCAACATTTTGAACACGTTCCTCCAAGGATGTGAATCGAGTGTCAATAGCGGCAAAACCGGAGCTCATGTTGGTTTGCAAGCCATTGAAATGCTCAGTGAGGAAAGTCATGAGTGCTTCATTGTTAGGTGGAGCAACTTGAGGTTGAGGTTTGGGGGCCGCAACTTAAGGAGGATTCTCAGCACGAACCCAATCTCCATCAATGAAGTGAAACTTGCAACGGAGAAGAGTGCACTCATCGATGGGATCCTTGAGAGATTCAAGAAAATCAAGAGAGCAATCGATCCCCAATTTCGAGAACATATAACTCAAAGAGGTTCCATAGGTGAAGGAAGTGACAAGATCTGAGTTACGATTTTGGACAAGACGCACCATCTCGACAAACATGATTCGGCAAAGATTTGGCCGACGTTCCTTACAAAAGCAACGAAGCCAAAAATCATCGACTTGGCGGATGTGGGAGAACTTTCCTTCGGATGGACGAAACCACCAAGAGACCATGAGATGAAGGATATGATCATGAGCATCAAGGACTGTAACGGAGCCAGCAAGAGTGTGTCCCAAAGAGTTACCCTCATCTTCAAACCCCAAAACATTGACCAAAGTTTGAGGATCAATCTGAAACTTCTTCCCCCATGAGGTAGGATTCAATGGCAATCACTTGAGAACGATCGACATTGGAAATACATCGGGCATTGGCATAAAAAAGAAGAACCATGTTACGGTACGAAGTATTGGGTAAGCTCAAAAAGGGTAAGAAGCACCAACGCCTCAATAAAGGGAGATAATGAAATTGAAAACGTTCAGAATCCAAAAAGGGTATAAAAGTAACATGCTCACATCGGATTGCATGATCTTGAAAGAGTTTGAAGTTGATATGGGTGTCATTGTTTCAAAGACTCTTTTGATAAAGTAGAGTGAGGTTGGGACGAGGGGATTCGTCATCATTTTTTGTACTTCCCCCAGCCTCATCAGTTTGTACTCTCTTCTTAGACCCCATATTCGAAATATGAAAACAAATCAAGATACAAAACACATGTACACGTAAATCAACCAAATTCAATCCAATAGTCAATCCAATAGTCAAGATGTTGATAAAAATCTATACAATATAGTGTAAAAACATATATAAATATAAAACAAATTTTTGGTAAAAAGAATTTTGAAAAACAGTAAAGAAAAATATACGATATAAATTTTATATTCGAACAAAAAAAATTCGAATTTTAAATAATTTTTGCAAAACTTCAAACCCATACTATAAGTATATATTCTATACAAAAATTGAGTAAAAACATTGAAGAAATTCAAACGAAAATTAAAAAGAAAAGAAAAGAAAAGGGTTTACACCATGATATAAGAAATTGGATGAATGAAGGATGATTAATGCACAAAATTGCTTGCAAAGCTTTAGCCTTGATGTGTGGATTGAAAACCCTTAAAGGATTTTAGGTTTCCGTGTGAAAAATCAAGAGATTTGAGAAGTTTATATAGGAGTTTTCGACTAGGGTTTTAAAGAAAAAGAGAGATTGGGTTTTAGTTAAGGTTGGATACTCATTTAAGGCTTATTTAAACAATTTACGCAAACGTGTATCGATACGCCACTTGGCGTATCAGAGTAGAGGGGATCGAAATGCATCTGAGCTCTTTCGGTACAAGACCTGTTTCGATACAGGTAATAGTCATTTCCGACCAACACCGCGAACCTGTATCGAAATGAGAAGAGCATGTTTTAATATGACAAATTACAATAACCAACTTATTTTGAGAAGTGGGAGCCTATATTGAAACAGATACACCTGTTTCGATACACCTTTGCCAGAAAATGCATTTTTGGACAATTTTAAGTCCAAAAAGCCAACTTAGATCGAGCCTAAATGCATGTAAATGATATATGAGCATGTTATATAGACTAAAACTGTTGCATACTCCCTCTAACAACAAGCATAGATACAAAAGGAGGCAAATCAACACAAGTATGATCATCAAATAATTTCAAGCACATTTTTGGTCATTTGGGGCCTAAAAGGGTCAAGGAAGGTTGGTTAAACCTAACTCTCTCCTAAGGGTTTGGTAAATATGTTCGCTAATTGGTTCAAGGTATCAACATCTTCTAGAACTACATCATTTTTCAAGACATGATCTCTAATGAAATGATGTGTAATTTCTATATGTTTGGTTCTAGAGTATTGGATGAGATTCTTAATGAGACAAATGACACTAGTGTTTTCACACTTAAAGGGTATGGTATCTACTTGAACACCATATTCTAAGAGTTGTTGCTTCATCCAAAGAACTTGAGCACAAGAACTCCCTAAGGATATGTACTCCGCTTCGGTGGTAGATAGGGCTACGCTATTTTGTTTCTTAGAGAACCAAGATACGAGCATACTACCTAAGAATTGACATGTTCTGGATGTACTTTTCCTATCTATCTTGCATCCCCTATAATCTGCATCAGAGAAAGAATAAAGTTCAAAGGAGGAATCCCCATGATACCAAAGATCTAAATTAGGTGTATCAATAAGGTATCTAAAAATTCTCTTAATGACAACTAGGTGTGATTCTCTATAGCTAGCTTGAAACCTAGCACACAACCAAACAATAAACATAATATCCGATCTACTTGCGGTAAGGTAAAGCAAAGATCCAATCCTAGATCTATAAAGCTTAGAATCGACACACTTATCTCCCTCATCTTTGTCAAGCTTGATTGATGAGCTCATTGGAGTGGCTTGAGGCTTTACGTTCTCCAAGCCAAATTTCTTGAGCATGCACTTTACGTGTAACACCCCGGTTTTGGGCTTAGAAGTTTTGGGCGTTGACCGGTTCGGTCAAAGTGCTGATCGAATATATAAGAGTGAATTTAGGAAAGCCTAGTTCGGGTTGCATTAAAAATATGGAAAAATGTTCTAAAATCATATTTTAATATATAAAAGTGAACTGTGAAATCGATTTTGGAAAATGAGGTTTGGAAGGTTGACATTTTGGCTAGTGACCAAAATGTAATTTTTGAAAGTTGCGGGACAGTTTTATAAAGGATTGAAACTTTGAATCTTTAAGGAGCTATTATTCCAAAAAGGATTTCTCCAGATTTTTCTAAGATATTTTAAGGCTTTATTCTGATTTTAAAGATTAAGAAAAGGAGGGAAATCATTTTAACCAATTTCCTAACTACTTTTTCATTTTCTCTCCATTTTCCTTTTCTCTTATTTTCTCTCAACCCAAAAAAAATTCTCCAGATTTCTTTCTCTGATTTTGGCATCTAAATCTCTCATTTCAACTCTCATTTGATTCCTAATCATCTCATCAACAAAACCTCTCAATTTGCAAGTTGTTTCATCATGCTTTTTGGCTCTAAAAAGGAGAAATTCAAGTTTGGAGGTAAGAACGTCTCTCTCCTCTAAACTATCAGTTCTTTACTGAAATTCCCAAGTTCTCAATCCTTGATTTGTGATTTGTTAATGGTTTTTCAAATGAGATCTTGATTTTTGGCTAAAATGCAAGATTTGGTGATTTTGGTGGAATTTTCGTGTGATCTGTTTGGGCAGTGTTTTGAAGTGTCAAAATGATGTTAAATGAATGCTAAGTTGATTAGAAATTGATGTTTAATGAATGCAATCCCGGATAGGTTGAATTTCCTAAGTTTCGCTTGAGTTTTTGGTTGTTTTTGGAGTGTTTTTGGTGATCTGTTATACCTGGAGGTATAAGGATGTGTTTGTATTCATTTTGGATGTTAATTGATGTATAAAAATGGTTAGAAGTGATGGATCTTGGCTGGGTTAAGTTTTGGTAGTGTTTGGAGGTGATTTCGGTTGTGTTTGGTAGCCGAATTGTTGGATTTGTGTTGAGCAGCGAGTTTGGTTGTGTGGCTGCTGTTCTTAATGCATAATGATGCATTAATGTGCTGTTTTTGTGTGTTTGAACAGGGGAGTTTGATCCTTGAGCTTTGAAGGTGTTTGCGGAAGGTTTCGGAAGCTTGGGAGGCTTGTTGGCTAGTCTTGTTTGGTTATCGGTGAGTGAAGTTGGGTTTTCGGCTTTTAATCAAAGGTTTGAAGGTTTTGGGAGCTTAGTTTAAGTCTAAACAACTTTGCTAAGCTCAAGAGTAAGTAAATGGATTTCTTACTTGATTTGTGATATGAAGTGGTTTTTAGGCAATTGTGGTTGATGATTGAAATGCATGTGTTTTGCATGGTTTAGTTCTGTTTTGAAAGCATATTTTAGCATGGTTTAGTGCTGGTTTTGAAAGCCATATGTGAAGGATGCTCTAGGTAGGAGATCCTTGGTTTTATACATTGAAAATGTGGTTTTGATGCATGATGTTGCATGTTGTTCAATGGCTTTGTTTAATGCTTTAAAACAGTGAGTTGATGATGGTAAATGATGGTTTTTGCATATTGGTTATGCATGTGAATCATTTGATTAATGTGGTAATGGTTTTGCATATTGGTTATGCATGTGAATCATTGGTTTATAATGAAATGGTTTTGCATATTGGCTATGCATGTGAAACATTGGATTAATGTGGCAAGATGGTTATATTGGCAAGTGATGTAAGTGGTTCTTGGATCTTTGATCGGATATAGTTAGCCGGCTATAGGATTGGGTGCACCGTGAATAAAGTCGCCTTGGAGGTGGAGTGGTCAAGAGTGGACCGGATAAGCTCCCTTCAAGTATCCTAACGAGATGAGGTCATAGTGGAGGTGTTGCCCACTCGAGGACCTTGGTTATTTGAGGTCATAATGGAGGTGTTGCCCATTCGAGGACCTTGGTTAAGCAAAGGTTATATGGTGTTTAAAAGTCCATATGTGAGGACCTTGTGCTTGTTGAGATCACAATGGCGGTGTTAAGTCCATGTGTGGATCTTGTATAGGGTGTCCCGGATCTCGTTAGTGATTTCTACAACTACCAATCGGTTATGCAAAGGTTGTATGGTGGTTAAAAGTCCATACGGGAGAACCTTGTGCATGTTGAGGTTGTATGGTTGTCCATACATGGGAACCTCGGGAAAAGCTAAGGTTGTATGGTGTTTAAAAGTCCATGCATGGGAACTTTAGGCTTGTAAGGTCATAATGGAGGTGTTGCCCATTCGAGGACCTTGGATTGGGTAGGGTGTAGGGAGCGTAGGGACAACGCTCGGAATCCGCGTATCCGATCGGGTGTTGAGTTGGAAAGTGGATGTGATTGATTACTTGAAGGCCAATATGATGTTCTTAAATATAGAGAAGCATGAGATGCTTGAAATGATGCATGGTTGCATGTGAAGCATGAGATGCTTGAAATGATGCATGGTTGCATGTGAAGCATGAGATGCTTGAAATGATGCATGGTTGCATGTGAAGCATGAGTTGCTTGGAATGATGCATTGTTGCATGAAAGGTGTATGATGCATGTGAATGCATGTTTACTTGTTAGGTTGAACAAGTGTTGATTATCATTTGGTAAATGATGTATGTGAGCATGAATATCTTTAATGCATTGAAGTCTTGTAGGACTTGTTTTGAAAGACATGTGAATATGTTTGTATGGTATATATGTTGCCTTGGTGTAATGCAAGTGTTGGTTGGCTTGTGAAATGGTTTTAAAGGTTTCTTGTTTGAAATGGCTTTCAAGTTTATGAAAGGTATGTTGTGAAATGGAAGTGTTTCCATGGTTTTGTTTTAGCTTTGCATATGGTATTTATGCATGGTTGATGCTTGTGGTTGAAAAGGATTTCAAACATGGTTTTGGTAAACAAATCGGGTATGTTTTACAAGTGTTTTATGACCCGCTGCATTGATGGTGTTTTGGTTTTGAGCATTCCTCACTAAGCATTATGTGCTTACGCTCTCTTTGTCCATCAATGCAGATCTTTGAAGTTTGGACAGCAAGGAGCAAGGGATTCAAGGTGGACTCCAAGTGAGATGTATGTCTCGGTGAATAGCTATAGTTAATAAAGGCAATGGGGGTAGAATCTCTTGGGATTATTGTGTTTATGATCGTTTATGTTGTTCAAGATTGTTTTAATGTTGTTAAAGTTGTTGGAACATGATTTGGCTTAATTGAGTTCGTTTTGGAAGGTTTGTGCCTAAATGGTTGCTTGTGTAGGAAGCATGCCTATAGATTTGGGGCTTTTTGCATGTGATGTGTTTCTGATGAATTGTTGATGCAAGCATGTCTCATTTATGCTGAATTGCATGCTGGTAAAGTTTGGTGGCTTTTGGAGCATGTTTGGATGGTCAATTGTGTGTTTGAGTGAGCAAAATGCAGCTTTCTGGGCTAGGCGTTTCGGAACAGGAGACACCGTTTCGGAACGGGTGCCCTGCATGAACCCAGGCGTCCGAAACGGGTGAGACCGTTCCGAAACGGAAAGGCCTCTGCCCGACCCCCGTTTCGAAACGGGCTAAGCCTGTTTCGGAACGGCCCCGCGTTTCGGAACGGGCTGTCTCCCGTTTCGGAACGGTTGACCGTTGGGGGCTGTCAGTGGCAGTTATGTGTTTCAAAATGTTTGCATTTTGGTCCTGAATCTTGTTTGTGCAATTGTATGAGTTTGAGATGTCCGTTTGAGCTGAAATTTGGCCGAGATGCATGAAACATGATTAATTTTAAGTTGGTAACTTAAAATCTGGTTAAGGCCTCAAAGTTTTAAAAATTTACAATTTGGTCCCTAAGGTTGTGTTTGGTGCAATTGGGTCCCCGATTGATCTCTGATGGCTGTGATCTTTGAGTATGTTGTTTGTGTGACCACACATAGGTCTAATGTGCATCTAGATAAGATTAAAAAGAAAAAAAAAGGGTCGTTAATCAAGGTTGACTTTCGGGTTGACTTTGGTTTTCCCCGTGTAATCTTCGTAGTTCGGGTCAACCGTCTAGGCCGGGCTACGGGGGTTACATTTGGTGGTATCAGAGCTGTGTTGCGAATGCTTGGGGAAAACGGTAAGTTTTGGTGATGTGTGCTTGTTGTTTACCCTGATGTGTGGTTGAATGTTGGTTGAAACACGTGTTTCTGGGCTTGGTGCTGATGTTTCTGAGCATGTTGATGATGTTTTCAAGTATGTTTTATGGTTTTGAATCTTGGTTGAGCTTATGTGGTTTGTGCTGATGATAAGCTGATGTTGTGAGCTGGTCTTATGCTTGTGTTATGCTTGATGGAAGTGTAAGTTGTATGTTATGTTGCTAGTATGCTGTGGCAAGTGGATGCTGTTTGATGTAAGCATGATCAAAGTATGTTGTTTGATATGCTTGATGTTGTGATATCCATGTTGTGTTGACTGTTATGTCATGTAAAGGGGAGGATTTGGGATACCCATTGCCTTATTAATATAGCTATTGTGTTATTTTGGAGTTGGAATTTGAATCCTTGCTAATGCTGGTCTAACTGGTTTGTTTGTTTGTTGTGATTGTATGTTTGTTGTTGTTAGTGGTATGGCAAAGTCAATGGAGGATTGGCGGTTGAGGGAGATGGTTGCTGCCTTGGGGCAGGTTGTTAAGGCAAGGAATTCACCCTTTGGTAGTGGAGTTTTGTCTCAGTCTTCTGTGCCTAGTGTTGAGGTGGTAAGGCAAGGGAAAGAAGCTGGTTCTGTGGTGAAGAGTTCATCACCTGTTGAGCAGGAGGTGTTGGGAACATCTCAGGCTATGGTTGAGGTAAAGTCAGTAGATGTGCTGGCTGTGGGATGTGAGGGTTTGCCAAAGCAGTGTTTGCTTGATTTGGGTGCTGTGGAGTATCATGGTACTTCCCCGGAGATGTTTGAGGTCTGGTTGGCCAGTGTGGTTCAGATTTTGGATCGGGAAGGCTGTGATTATGCCTGTAAGCTGGGGAGTGTTGTTTCTCTGATGTTGGGAGATGCGTGTGCCTGGTGGACATCTGTGGCAGTTGCGTCACATATCCATGATATTGATTGGGATTTCTTTGTATCTGCTTTTTATGAAAGATATCTTGGAAGGAAGTTCCTAAGGGTTAAGCAAGGCGCGGGTAGTGCTGTTGTTGAGCAAGTATTGCTTGAGCAAGGAGTGGAAGCTCAGTCATCTGTGTGTGACCGTTGTGAACAGCAACATGTTGGAAATTGTTGGGGCGCAGGTGTTTGTTGGAATTGTGGTTCCAAAGTACATGTTAAGCGTGATTGTCCTCATGGAGCGAGGTTAGCTTTGGTGTTAGCCAAAGGGTCTCAGAAAGGTCGTGGGCATGGCCGAGGCAAGGTTCAGAGGTGGCAGAAAGAGCAGAAAGTTGTGAAGAGTGTGGGAAAGGAGAATTGCTGGAAATGTGGGTCTGCTGGACACAAGAGGCGTGATTGTTTGATGTTGGCTCGGAATAGCCAAGGTTCTTTACCGCAAGGAGTTGGTGGTGGCCCTAGTGTGTTAGCTGGTGCTGCAGTGGTGTGGCAGGAGGGTGGTGGTTCCGCTAGGAAGAGAGCTCGTCTGATGAAGCTTCAGGGTGGTGTTGTGCTTTCAGGTAATCTTGTTTAGTAATCTTTGCTCTAGTTGCCTAGTTTGGGTTTCTGTTGGTTTTCCTTGCGTGGTAAGTCTAGTCTTGTTGATAGCATGTTGGGGTAATAGTTGTAGTTTGGAAATGTTTTGGGTGTGAAGAAGGCTTGGTAAGTATCTTGTGGTTAATGGTTGTTGGTATGGTGGAGTTAGATGAGTTAGAAGTGAGGTGGGAGGTTGTTCTTAGACGGATTTGAGGATGTTATTGGAGGGTGTGAATTGGCATTCATGCACAGTTAAAATCATTGTTATATACTATATTATATATGTTGGTCCATGCATACATGTGGCATGACATTAGAGGTTTTGCATACATGTACATCAGGCATTGATAGGGCATGTTGGTGATCATGCATACGAGGTTCACACTCGCTAATAATTAATCGAATCTATTAGTGTGTTGGATTAGGTTGGATGATGGGTTTTTGGAGGTTGTTTTGGTGCTGGGTGAGAGTTAGTAGTGGGGTATATCAAGCTAGTTGCTAGTGAAAGTGAGAGTGGTGTAGCTGCTGGTAGAAGGATAGTGTTCGATGTTCAAGGAGTTTAGTGGTTTGGTGTTGGATGGTATCGGTTGAGTTTAGAATCGGTTTAGTGGTTGAATAGCTAAGTGGAAGGGGTAGTTCCTTGGTGCTAAGTGATGTTGCAGCTTGGTGGTTGTGTTCCCCAGTTTTGAAGTAGCTTGGCTTTTAAGTTGTTGTGGAAGAGTTGTGTTTGTAGGTGCTGGTTCTTAGTAACCTTTGGGGAGTTAAGAAGATGGTTTGTATGTTTAAGTTGGGCGATGTTTTAGTATGGTAAGTGCTTTGGTGGAAGTTTTTGTTGGTTGTTTGGGTTCTTGTGAGAATTGGTTGGTGGTGTGTGGAATGGCTGATGGAGTCAAATTGGGATTGTGATGTAATTTTTGGAATCTGGGTGAGTTTTCCTGATGAGCTGTTATGGTAATGTTAGCAACAGTTGTGAGGGTTTATCAGTTTTCGTTGAGGGGTTTGAGTAAGCAGTTGATGCTTAAGGATTTTTGTTTGTTGGGTAATTCTTGGAAGAGGTTTGGGAGTTTGCAAGGGTTTTAGAAGCAGAGAAGGTTGCTTAGTGGCTGAATCGGATTGGTTGTTGTCTTTGTGTAAACAGGTTTTGGGTATGGTGTATTGCGGTGATGTCTGCTGTAAGAGCTGAAGTTCTTCAGGATGATGTTGGGACTGTGTACAGTCCGGTTATGTGAAAGGTTAAGTTGTGGCTATCTTTGTGTTTTCTGGATTCTGTGAACAGCATGTGATGGTGCTAGGTTTGGTGGAGGTTTTGTGTGGAAAGTGTTCAGTGTTGGTCGAGGCTTTTGTGTTGCCTTGTGTGTTGGTTTGGGAAGGTTGTGGTTATCTTTCGCCGGTTAAATTTCGAGGACGAAATTTCCTAAGGAGGGGAGAGTTGTAACACCCCGGTTTTGGGCTTAGAAGTTTTGGGCGTTGACCGGTTCGGTCAAAGTGCTGATCGAATATATAAGAGTGAATTTAGGAAAGCCTAGTTCGGGTTGCATTAAAAATATGGAAAAATGTTCTAAAATCATATTTTAATATATAAAAGTGAACTGTGAAATCGATTTTGGAAAATGAGGTTTGGAAGGTTGACATTTTGGCTAGTGACCAAAATGTAATTTTTGAAAGTTGCGGGACAGTTTTATAAAGGATTGAAACTTTGAATCTTTAAGGAGCTATTATTCCAAAAAGGATTTCTCCAGATTTTTCTAAGATATTTTAAGGCTTTATTCTGATTTTAAAGATTAAGAAAAGGAGGGAAATCATTTTAACCAATTTCCTAACTACTTTTTCATTTTCTCTCCATTTTCCTTTTCTCTTATTTTCTCTCAACCCAAACAAAATTCTCCAGATTTCTTTCTCTGATTTTGGCATCTAAATCTCTCATTTCAACTCTCATTTGATTCCTAATCATCTCATCAACAAAACCTCTCAATTTGCAAGTTGTTTCATCATGCTTTTTGGCTCTAAAAAGGAGAAATTCAAGTTTGGAGGTAAGAACGTCTCTCTCCTCTAAACTATCAGTTCTTTACTGAAATTCCCAAGTTCTCAATCCTTGATTTGTGATTTGTTAATGGTTTTTCAAATGAGATCTTGATTTTTGGCTAAAATGCAAGATTTGGTGATTTTGGTGGAATTTTCGTGTGATCTGTTTGGGCAGTGTTTTGAAGTGTCAAAATGATGTTAAATGAATGCTAAGTTGATTAGAAATTGATGTTTAATGAATGCAATCCCGGATAGGTTGAATTTCCTAAGTTTCGCTTGAGTTTTTGGTTGTTTTTGGAGTGTTTTTGGTGATCTGTTATACCTGGAGGTATAAGGATGTGTTTGTATTCATTTTGGATGTTAATTGATGTATAAAAATGGTTAGAAGTGATGGATCTTGGCTGGGTTAAGTTTTGGTAGTGTTTGGAGGTGATTTCGGTTGTGTTTGGTAGCCGAATTGTTGGATTTTTGTTGAGCAGCGAGTTTGGTTGTGTGGCTGCTGTTCTTAATGCATAATGATGCATTAATGTGCTGTTTTTGTGTGTTTGAACAGGGGAGTTTGATCCTTGAGCTTTAAAGGTGTTTGCGGAAGGTTTCGGAAGCTTGGGAGGCTTGTTGGCTAGTCTTGTTTGGTTATCGGTGAGTGAAGTTGGATTTGATTGCTTGGATGTTGCTTTTTGGTTCAATAGTTGTTGCTGGTGCTTTTGAGGCTTGCTTTTATACCTTCTCATTGATTTTTAGCCGTTTGGGTGGTTGGGATCATCAATAGAGCCGTTGGGGCTCTCTCTTCCCTCTATAAATGCAGTTCTCCAACTACCCGTATCAGAACACGTGGCCCTGTATCGAAACATCCTCAAAAAGAAAGAGCTGTTATGTGTAAAAATGGGACCGTATAGAAACGACTATAGGCCGTATCAAAACAATTTGAAACTGTAAAACGCCGTTTCGAAACATCAAAGGGATGTATCGAAATAGTTAACCAATTTTCAAAAATTCCGTTCTGACAAGTAACGGCTAGTTCATTTAATGCTCAATTTTGAAAATACTTAACCCCTGTATCGAAACGGTTATGAGCCATTTCGAAACGACACTTAAAAAACAAAAGACCAGATGAAGGTTGTATCGAAACGGGCTTGCCTGTTTCGAAACCCTAGTCTCGAAACAGGGAATTGCGTATCAAAATGGGGTTTTTCCAGCAAGCTCCTAAAATCAATTCGTATCGAAACACCTTAGGGGTGTTTCAAAACGCCTGGGCAATTTTGAATAATTTGGCTTTGAAACACTTAGAAAAATTTATGGGGTTTAAGCTTTGACTTTAAAACATTTTAAGTCTAAAATTTACTTGTCAAATGTGAGTCTTTTGAGTACTTAAAAATTTATTTACTTTGCAATTTGGTCCTTAGATTATTTGATATATCAAAATCAATCATTAGTTTTACAATCTCCCCTTTTTTGATATAACAAAACCAAAGTAATTTTTTAAGTAAACTCCCCCTAAATTGAAGCTAGGTTTTGAAAAAGATTTTTTTAAAAAAAATTAGCATAACCCTTCTCCCCCTTTTTATTAGATCAAAATCAATGAAGAAATAAAGAATATAACATAGATATAAAGCAATATAGCACAAGACAAAGCATAATTAAGGCAACATAATATCATTAGGCATAATAAATCAAAGCAAAAGTTCCAAAATATCCAAACTTAATACCTAAAAACAAGAGATCAAAGCATAGGTCCCAAAACAAAACATAGATAAGTGCATATAAAGGGAAATCCTAAACTAGATGATATGCAATGAGATGCAAAGAACTAAGGATCATCTTCATTTTCATCATTAGCAGTGCTCCCTCTAAATTGCCTCCACTCACCATAAAAGTCAGTAAGACATGTCCATCGATGCTTGTTGAGTTTCAACCGAAGTAAGTCGATTCTCAACATTTTGAACACGTTCCTCCAAGGATGTGAATCGAGTGTCAATAGCGGCAAAACCGGAGCTCATGTTGGTTTGCAAGCCATTGAAATGCTCAGTGAGGAAAGTCATGAGTGCTTCATTGTTAGGTGGAGCAACTTGAGGTTGAGGTTTGGGGGCCGCAACTTAAGGAGGATTCTCAGCACGAACCCAATCTCCATCAATGAAGTGAAACTTGCAACGGAGAAGAGTGCACTCATCGATGGGATCCTTGAGAGATTCAAGAAAATCAAGAGAGCAATCGATCCCCAATTTCGAGAACATATAACTCAAAGAGGTTCCATAGGTGAAGGAAGTGACAAGATCTGAGTTACGATTTTGGACAAGACGCACCATCTCGACAAACATGATTCGGCAAAGATTTGGCCGACGTTCCTTACAAAAGCAACGAAGCCAAAAATCATCGACTTGGCGGATGTGGGAGAACTTTCCTTCGGATGGACGAAACCACCAAGAGACCATGAGATGAAGGATATGATCATGAGCATCAAGGACTGTAACGGAGCCAGCAAGAGTGTGTCCCAAAGAGTTACCCTCATCTTCAAACCCCAAAACATTGACCAAAGTTTGAGGATCAATCTGAAACTTCTTCCCCCATGAGGTAGGATTCAATGGCAATCACTTGAGAACGATCGACATTGGAAATACATCGGGCATTGGCATAAAAAAGAAGAACCATGTTACGGTACGAAGTATTGGGTAAGCTCAAAAAGGGTAAGAAGCACCAACGCCTCAATAAAGGGAGATAATGAAATTGAAAACGTTCAGAATCCAAAAAGGGTATAAAAGTAACATGCTCACATCGGATTGCATGATCTTGAAAGAGTTTGAAGTTGATATGGGTGTC
The DNA here is from genome assembly GCA_030270665.1 of Hibiscus trionum. NCBI lineage: Eukaryota > Viridiplantae > Streptophyta > Magnoliopsida > Malvales > Malvaceae > Hibiscus > Hibiscus trionum. The sequence continues at coordinate 38,664,832 of BSYR01000017.1, read as the reverse complement.
ATTGTTTCAAAGACTCTTTTGATAAAGTAGAGTGAGGTTGGGACGAGGGGATTCGTCATCATTTTTTGTACTTCCCCCAGCCTCATCAGTTTGTACTCTCTTCTTAGACCCCATATTCGAAATATGAAAACAAATCAAGATACAAAACACATGTACACGTAAATCAACCAAATTCAATCCAATAGTCAATCCAATAGTCAAGATGTTGATAAAAATCTATACAATATAGTGTAAAAACATATATAAATATAAAACGAATTTTTGGTAAAAAGAATTTTGAAAAACAGTAAAGAAAAATATACGATATAAATTTTATATTCGAACAAAAAAAATTCGAATTTTAAATAATTTTTGCAAAACTTCAAACCCATACTATAAGTATATATTCTATACAAAAATTGAGTAAAAACATTGAAGAAATTCAAACGAAAATTAAAAAGAAAAGAAAAGAAAAGGGTTTACACCATGATATAAGAAATTGGATGAATGAAGGATGATTAATGCACAAAATTGCTTGCAAAGCTTTAGCCTTGATGTGTGGATTGAAAACCCTTAAAGGATTTTAGGTTTCCGTGTGAAAAATCAAGAGATTTGAGAAGTTTATATAGGAGTTTTCGACTAGGGTTTTAAAGAAAAAGAGAGATTGGGTTTTAGTTAAGGTTGGATACTCATTTAAGGCTTATTTAAACAATTTACGCAAACGTGTATCGATACGCCACTTGGCGTATCAGAGTAGAGGGGATCGAAATGCATCTGAGCTCTTTCGGTACAAGACCTGTTTCGATACAGGTAATAGTCATTTCCGACCAACACCGCGAACCTGTATCGAAATGAGAAGAGCATGTTTTAATATGACAAATTACAATAACCAACTTATTTTGAGAAGTGGGAGCCTATATTGAAACAGATACACCTGTTTCGATACACCTTTGCCAGAAAATGCATTTTTGGACAATTTTAAGTCCAAAAAGCCAACTTAGATCGAGCCTAAATGCATGTAAATGATATATGAGCATGTTATATAGACTAAAACTGTTGCATACTCCCTCTAACAACAAGCATAGATACAAAAGGAGGCAAATCAACACAAGTATGATCATCAAATAATTTCAAGCACATTTTTGGTCATTTGGGGCCTAAAAGGGTCAAGGAAGGTTGGTTAAACCTAACTCTCTCCTAAGGGTTTGGTAAATATGTTCGCTAATTGGTTCAAGGTATCAACATCTTCTAGAACTACATCATTTTTCAAGACATGATCTCTAATGAAATGATGTGTAATTTCTATATGTTTGGTTCTAGAGTATTGGATGAGATTCTTAATGAGACAAATGACACTAGTGTTTTCACACTTAAAGGGTATGGTATCTACTTGAACACCATATTCTAAGAGTTGTTGCTTCATCCAAAGAACTTGAGCACAAGAACTCCCTAAGGATATGTACTCCGCTTCGGTGGTAGATAGGGCTACGCTATTTTGTTTCTTAGAGAACCAAGATACGAGCATACTACCTAAGAATTGACATGTTCTGGATGTACTTTTCCTATCTATCTTGCATCCCCTATAATCTGCATCAGAGAAAGAATAAAGTTCAAAGGAGGAATCCCCATGATACCAAAGATCTAAATTAGGTGTATCAATAAGGTATCTAAAAATTCTCTTAATGACAACTAGGTGTGATTCTCTATAGCTAGCTTGAAACCTAGCACACAACCAAACAATAAACATAATATCCGATCTACTTGCGGTAAGGTAAAGCAAAGATCCAATCCTAGATCTATAAAGCTTAGAATCGACACACTTACCTCCCTCATCTTTGTCAAGCTTGATTGATGAGCTCATTGGAGTGGCTTGAGGCTTTACGTTCTCCAAGCCAAATTTCTTGAGCATGCACTTTACGTGTAACACCCCGGTTTTGGGCTTAGAAGTTTTGGGCGTTGACCGGTTCGGTCAAAGTGCTGATCGAATATATAAGAGTGAATTTAGGAAAGCCTAGTTCGGGTTGCATTAAAAATATGGAAAAATGTTCTAAAATCATATTTTAATATATAAAAGTGAACTGTGAAATCGATTTTGGAAAATGAGGTTTGGAAGGTTGACATTTTGGCTAGTGACCAAAATGTAATTTTTGAAAGTTGCGGGACAGTTTTATAAAGGATTGAAACTTTGAATCTTTAAGGAGCTATTATTCCAAAAAGGATTTCTCCAGATTTTTCTAAGATATTTTAAGGCTTTATTCTGATTTTAAAGATTAAGAAAAGGAGGGAAATCATTTTAACCAATTTCCTAACTACTTTTTCATTTTCTCTCCATTTTCCTTTTCTCTTATTTTCTCTCAACCCAAACAAAATTCTCCAGATTTCTTTCTCTGATTTTGGCATCTAAATCTCTCATTTCAACTCTCATTTGATTCCTAATCATCTCATCAACAAAACCTCTCAATTTGCAAGTTGTTTCATCATGCTTTTTGGCTCTAAAAAGGAGAAATTCAAGTTTGGAGGTAAGAACGTCTCTCTCCTCTAAACTATCAGTTCTTTACTGAAATTCCCAAGTTCTCAATCCTTGATTTGTGATTTGTTAATGGTTTTTCAAATGAGATCTTGATTTTTGGCTAAAATGCAAGATTTGGTGATTTTGGTGGAATTTTCGTGTGATCTGTTTGGGCAGTGTTTTGAAGTGTCAAAATGATGTTAAATGAATGCTAAGTTGATTAGAAATTGATGTTTAATGAATGCAATCCCGGATAGGTTGAATTTCCTAAGTTTCGCTTGAGTTTTTGGTTGTTTTTGGAGTGTTTTTGGTGATCTGTTATACCTGGAGGTATAAGGATGTGTTTGTATTCATTTTGGATGTTAATTGATGTATAAAAATGGTTAGAAGTGATGGATCTTGGCTGGGTTAAGTTTTGGTAGTGTTTGGAGGTGATTTCGGTTGTGTTTGGTAGCCGAATTGTTGGATTTGTGTTGAGCAGCGAGTTTGGTTGTGTGGCTGCTGTTCTTAATGCATAATGATGCATTAATGTGCTGTTTTTGTGTGTTTGAACAGGGGAGTTTGATCCTTGAGCTTTGAAGGTGTTTGCGGAAGGTTTCGGAAGCTTGGGAGGCTTGTTGGCTAGTCTTGTTTGGTTATCGGTGAGTGAAGTTGGGTTTTCGGCTTTTAATCAAAGGTTTGAAGGTTTTGGGAGCTTAGTTTAAGTCTAAACAACTTTGCTAAGCTCAAGAGTAAGTAAATGGATTTCTTACTTGATTTGTGATATGAAGTGGTTTTTAGGCAATTGTGGTTGATGATTGAAATGCATGTGTTTTGCATGGTTTAGTTCTGTTTTGAAAGCATATTTTAGCATGGTTTAGTGCTGGTTTTGAAAGCCATATGTGAAGGATGCTCTAGGTAGGAGATCCTTGGTTTTATACATTGAAAATGTGGTTTTGATGCATGATGTTGCATGTTGTTCAATGGCTTTGTTTAATGCTTTAAAACAGTGAGTTGATGATGGTAAATGATGGTTTTTGCATATTGGTTATGCATGTGAATCATTTGATTAATGTGGTAATGGTTTTGCATATTGGTTATGCATGTGAATCATTGGTTTATAATGAAATGGTTTTGCATATTGGCTATGCATGTGAAACATTGGATTAATGTGGCAAGATGGTTATATTGGCAAGTGATGTAAGTGGTTCTTGGATCTTTGATCGGATATAGTTAGCCGGCTATAGGATTGGGTGCACCGTGAATAAAGTCGCCTTGGAGGTGGAGTGGTCAAGAGTGGACCGGATAAGCTCCCTTCAAGTATCCTAACGAGATGAGGTCATAGTGGAGGTGTTGCCCACTCGAGGACCTTGGTTATTTGAGGTCATAATGGAGGTGTTGCCCATTCGAGGACCTTGGTTAAGCAAAGGTTATATGGTGTTTAAAAGTCCATATGTGAGGACCTTGTGCTTGTTGAGATCACAATGGCGGTGTTAAGTCCATGTGTGGATCTTGTATAGGGTGTCCCGGATCTCGTTAGTGATTTCTACAACTACCAATCGGTTATGCAAAGGTTGTATGGTGGTTAAAAGTCCATACGGGAGAACCTTGTGCATGTTGAGGTTGTATGGTTGTCCATACATGGGAACCTCGGGAAAAGCTAAGGTTGTATGGTGTTTAAAAGTCCATGCATGGGAACTTTAGGCTTGTAAGGTCATAATGGAGGTGTTGCCCATTCGAGGACCTTGGATTGGGTAGGGTGTAGGGAGCGTAGGGACAACGCTCGGAATCCGCGTATCCGATCGGGTGTTGAGTTGGAAAGTGGATGTGATTGATTACTTGAAGGCCAATATGATGTTCTTAAATATAGAGAAGCATGAGATGCTTGAAATGATGCATGGTTGCATGTGAAGCATGAGATGCTTGAAATGATGCATGGTTGCATGTGAAGCATGAGATGCTTGAAATGATGCATGGTTGCATGTGAAGCATGAGTTGCTTGGAATGATGCATTGTTGCATGAAAGGTGTATGATGCATGTGAATGCATGTTTACTTGTTAGGTTGAACAAGTGTTGATTATCATTTGGTAAATGATGTATGTGAGCATGAATATCTTTAATGCATTGAAGTCTTGTAGGACTTGTTTTGAAAGACATGTGAATATGTTTGTATGGTATATATGTTGCCTTGGTGTAATGCAAGTGTTGGTTGGCTTGTGAAATGGTTTTAAAGGTTTCTTGTTTGAAATGGCTTTCAAGTTTATGAAAGGTATGTTGTGAAATGGAAGTGTTTCCATGGTTTTGTTTTAGCTTTGCATATGGTATTTATGCATGGTTGATGCTTGTGGTTGAAAAGGATTTCAAACATGGTTTTGGTAAACAAATCGGGTATGTTTTACAAGTGTTTTATGACCCGCTGCATTGATGGTGTTTTGGTTTTGAGCATTCCTCACTAAGCATTATGTGCTTACGCTCTCTTTGTCCATCAATGCAGATCTTTGAAGTTTGGACAGCAAGGAGCAAGGGATTCAAGGTGGACTCCAAGTGAGATGTATGTCTCGGTGAATAGCTATAGTTAATAAAGGCAATGGGGGTAGAATCTCTTGGGATTATTGTGTTTATGATCGTTTATGTTGTTCAAGATTGTTTTAATGTTGTTAAAGTTGTTGGAACATGATTTGGCTTAATTGAGTTCGTTTTGGAAGGTTTGTGCCTAAATGGTTGCTTGTGTAGGAAGCATGCCTATAGATTTGGGGCTTTTTGCATGTGATGTGTTTCTGATGAATTGTTGATGCAAGCATGTCTCATTTATGCTGAATTGCATGCTGGTAAAGTTTGGTGGCTTTTGGAGCATGTTTGGATGGTCAATTGTGTGTTTGAGTGAGCAAAATGCAGCTTTCTGGGCTAGGCGTTTCGGAACAGGAGACACCGTTTCGGAACGGGTGCCCTGCATGAACCCAGGCGTCCGAAACGGGTGAGACCGTTCCGAAACGGAAAGGCCTCTGCCCGACCCCCGTTTCGAAACGGGCTAAGCCTGTTTCGGAACGGCCCCGCGTTTCGGAACGGGCTGTCTCCCGTTTCGGAACGGTTGACCGTTGGGGGCTGTCAGTGGCAGTTATGTGTTTCAAAATGTTTGCATTTTGGTCCTGAATCTTGTTTGTGCAATTGTATGAGTTTGAGATGTCCGTTTGAGCTGAAATTTGGCCGAGATGCATGAAACATGATTAATTTTAAGTTGGTAACTTAAAATCTGGTTAAGGCCTCAAAGTTTTAAAAATTTACAATTTGGTCCCTAAGGTTGTGTTTGGTGCAATTTGGTCCCCGATTGATCTCTGATGGCTGTGATCTTTGAGTATGTTGTTTGTGTGACCACACATAGGTCTAATGTGCATCTAGATAAGATTAAAAAGAAAAAAAAAAGGGTCGTTAATCAAGGTTGACTTTCGGGTTGACTTTGGTTTTCCCCGTGTAATCTTCGTAGTTCGGGTCAACCGTCTAGGCCGGGCTACGGGGGTTACATTACGTATTTTGCTTGATTGATGAAGCTTCCATCTTTCCTTTGCTTGATTTGGAGCCCCAAAAAGAATGAGAGCTCTCCCATCATGCTCATCTCAAATTCACCTTGCATTAGCTTAGAAAATTCTTGACAATAAAATTCATTGGTATAACCAAAAATAATATCATCAACATATATTTGAACTACTAAGATGTCATTGCCATATCTTTTAATGAAAAGTGTAGTATCCACCTTGCCATTTTCAAAACCTTTTTGAATTAAAAAGTTTGAAAGCCTTTCATACCAAGCTCTAGGAGCTTGTTTTAAACCATAAAGAGCTTTAGTTAGTTTGAAAACATGATTTGGAAATTGTGGATCTTCAAAACCCAGTGGTTGTTCAATATACACTTCTTCATTTATAAAACCATTTAGAAAAGCACTTTTCACATCCATTTGAAAAGGCTTGAATCATGATAGCATGCAAATGCAAGAAGCATCCTAATAGCTTCCATTCTAGCTACGAGTGCATATGTTTCATCAAAATCAATTCCCTCTTCTTGAGTGTAACCTTGAGCAACAAGCCTAGCCTTGTTCCTCACTATGTTACCACTCTCATCTAATTTGTTTCTAAATATCCACTTAGTTCCTATAGTAGATTGATTACTAGGTCTATCAACTAATGCCCATACATTACTTCTCTCAAATTGATTAAGTTCCTCTTGCATAGCCAATATCCAAAAATCATCTTTTAATGCTTCTTTGATATTTTTAGGCTCTATGCATGAGATGAATACAACATGATTCATAATTTTGAAAGAGGATCTAGTAGTTACCCCCTTGGATGGATCACCCAAGATTTCACCACCTTTGACATAGTTGAACTCCCTTGGGTATGTCACCTCTTTTTCCTCAAGAGCCAAGTTCTTTAAGGCTTCAAGAGGTAGATCTTGTGCTTCCTCTTCTTTAGTTGGAATCTCATCCACCTTTGATGTTTGTCCTCTATCAATGGCTTCAATGATCCCTACATTATCATCATCACAAGATTCCTTCCTCGGAAGGAGGTAATCATCAAAAACAACATGTATAAACTCTTCAACAACCAAAGTTCTTTTATTAAATACCTTGTAGGCTTTAGAATTTAGGGAATAACCCAAAAATATTGCTTCATCACTTTTAGCATCAAATTTACCTAAGTTGTCTTTTCCATTGTTTAAAACAAACATTTACAACCAAAAGGGTGGAAATAGCTAATATTAGGCTTTTTGGATTTCAAAACCTCATAAGGTGTTTTCTTTAAAATAGGCCTAATCATTACTCTATTAATAATAGAACAAGCCGTATTAGTGACTTCCGCCCAAAAATACTTAGGTAAATTGTTTTCACAAAGCATGGTCATAGCCATCTCTTCTAAAGTTCTATTTTCCCTCTCAACTACCCCCATTTTGTTGAGGAGTGCGAGGAGCCAAAAAATTATGGCTAATACCATTTTCATTACAAAAATCTTCAAAACCCATATTTTAAAACTCAGTTCCATGATCACTTCTAATATGTGAGATTTCAAGATTAAGATCATTTTGGGTAATTTTTGTAAATGTGATGAAATTTTCTACAGCCTCATCCTTAGTACTTAAGAATAGAACTCAAGTGTATCTAGAAAAGTCATCTACCAATACAAATGCATATGACTTACCACTCAAGCTCATAGTTCTAATAGGCCCAAATAAATCCATGTGGATTAGTTGTAACACCCTACTAGTCGAAACATTATTAATGAGTTTAAATGAGGTTCTCTTTTGTTTACCCTTAGCACAAGCATCACATATTTTATCTAATGAAAATTTTAGTTTGGGTAAACCTCTAACTAGATTTTGGGAAACTAATTTTTCTAAAACACTTGTGCTAGCATGCCCTAGTTTCCCATTCCACAACCATGCATCATTCTCATCATGTGCAACTAAACATGCATGGGATGTATGTATGTCATATAAATGCACCATATAAATGTTTCCTATGTGATGACAAATGAGCATTATTTTATTTGTTTTAATGTTAAGAATTTTACACCCATTTTTATCAAAATGAACATCAAAACCTTTGTCACAAAGTTGACTAATGCTCAATAGATTATGTTTTAGACCATTGACATATAAAACATTTTCGATAAATGTAGATGAGAGATTACCAATGGAGCCTATGCCTTCAATGTGGCCTTTGGAGTTGTACCAAATGTCACAATTCCTCCACTTTTTGGTTTAATCTCCAAGAATTTACTCTTGTCTCCGGTCAGGTGCCTCGAGCAACTACTATCAAGGTACCACGTGTTTTTACTTGAAGCTTTCACCTTGAAGCATTGATCCCCCTACAAACAAAGAGATTAAGCTTTAATTTTTGGTACCCAAAATAATTTGGGTCCATAAGAGTTAGCTCCCCAAAAGCTTGGTGCCCTTAGGAATCCAAGAAGAAATTGCATTTATATTATTAGAAACAATGAGTTCCTTAGGAACCCATACACTCCTAATTCTTTTAACTTTAGATTTCTTTTGAAAACCTCTTTGTTTGGGGTAAAATGGTTCTCTTAACATATTGAGTTTTTGAAGAATTTCCATTTTTCAAGAGCATGTTTCCCAATAATAAGAGAATTTTTGAGATTAACCACTTCATTTGTGTGATAATCTTGGAAATCAGAAAGAAGTTTTTCTTGGTCTATGTTTTTCTTTTTAAGTTCATTAGAAAGATTTACCAAGTATAAAATCTTCTTTTTCAATTCAGAATTGGTTTTAGAAAAAGATTCATTTTGAAGTTTTAAATCGGAAAAGATTTTCTTATTTTTCAAAATGGACTCCTTGTATTTTTCAACCAATTCAACCTTAAACATTTTGTAACTCATCATATTCATCATATAATTCATCTTAAGTAAGAGATGAGTTAGATTTCACCATATGATCCTCCTCAAAGGCCATGAGGCAAAGATTGGCCACTTTCTCGGATGACTCCTTGTCACTTCAAGTTGCCATTTGAGCTTTGAGCTTGTTCTTCTTCCCAAAGCTCTTCTTCCTCAATTGAGGACAATCGGTTCGGATATGGTCGGGCTTCTTGCACTCATAACAAGTGAGTTGTTCATTTTCTTCCTATTTTCCTCTATTCTTGAAGTCCCCTCTTCTATTGAATTTTCTTCCTCGATTGGACTTAATGAATCGAGTGAATCTTTTGGCCAACGTGGCCATCTCTTCGTCTTCCTCCTCACTAGAATCGCTTTCGTTGTATGAAGCTTTGAGTGAGATTCCTAGCTTCTTCTTTTCAACCTCTTTCTTCTCTACCTTCTTCTCTTCTTTCTTCTTCTCTTCTTCTCTCCCTTGTTTCATGATCTCATGGGTGAGTAGAGATCCAACAAGGGCGTCTAGCTTGAGAGTCTTCAAATCTCGAGCTTAGATTATGGTCATCATCTTGCCATCCCAAGACTCCGGAAGAGAGTAGAGTAGCTTCTGGACTAGCTTTTCTTCGGGAATAACTTCATCGAAGCCCTTTAGTCCGTTGACGATGATCGAGAACCGATCAAACATCTTGGAGACACTTTTGTTGGCTTCTATTTTGAAGTTTTCATAACTCAAATTGAGCAACATGATCTTCGTCTCTTTGACGTCGCTTGTTCATTCATATGTAGTCTATAAGGTGTCTCACACTTCTTTGGCACTTTCGATTGAAGACATCTTTGAGCATATGTCGGGACCGAGAGCACATAATATCATGTGCAAGGTTTTGTCATTGACTTGCAAAAGTCTTCTATCTTCATCAGTCATTTCAGCTTTGGTCTTCGGAACAAGCCTTCCTTCACCGTCTCTCTTCATCGGAAAATAAGGATCATCTTCTACCACGTCCCAAACCATTTAGTCGTTTGATTTGATGAAGATCCGCATCCGGTTCTTCCAATAGGGATAGTTATCCCCATTGAAGAATGGTGGTTTGGTGATAGATAGTGACAAGTAGAGGTTTTGGCCAGAGGTGGATGCCATAGCATGATGTTGATTGAAGTGCGATTGATCAAACTCTTCCAAGATCTACTCAAAAGGATGTTAGTCCTTCCAATAAGTGTAACCCTGATACCAATTTTTGAGTCGATCAAACAATGACTAAACACCAAGAGGGGGTAAATTGGTAGAATAAAAAATGAAGGGTGCAAGTAGGAAACTTAAAAGATGAAGACAATTCGATTTAGTGTGGTTCAAGCTTCTAAAAAGCTCTACATCCACTACCTCAGCACCCTACTGAGGATTTCAACAATTCACTAACTTGAATTCATCCCCTTTTCTCGGCTTAGGAGGAAACCTTACAAATCGGTCAATCTTTCTACCCAAAGAGTGACACAAGAACATTCTTTACAAGAGAAAGATAGGAAAACTTTAAAGATACCTCTCAAAGGCTAATTGTTTACCCAATTACAAATAAACACTCCCTAAACTTTAAAAAGATTTACAATGAAGAACTCCAAGTGAGTTGGGTACAAGAATTTGACACTTATGCTCAAGGGTTTGGATTTGATTGCTTGGATGTTGATTTTTGGTTCAATAGTTTTTGTTGGTGCTTTTGAGGATTGCTTTTATACATTCTCATTGATTTCTAGCCATTTGGGCGGTTGAGATCATCAATAGAGCCGTTGAGGCTCTCTCTTCCCTCCATAATGTAGTTCTGCAACTAACCGTATCAGAACACGTGGCCCTGTATCGAAACAACCTCAAAAAAGAAAGAGTCGTTATGTGTAAAAAGGGGGTCGTATCAAAACGACTATAGGCTGTACCTAAACAATTTGAAATTGTAAAACACCGTTTCGAAACACCAAAGGGGTGTATCGAAACAGTTAACCAATTTTCAAAAATCCAGTTTTGACAAGTAACGACTTATTCATTTAATGCTAAATTTTTAAAATACATAACCCCTGTATGAAAACGGTTATAAGCTGTTTCGAAACGACACTTAAAAAACAAAAGCCCAGATGAAGGCTGTATCGAAACGGGCTTACCCGTTTAGAAAACCTAGTCTCGAAATAGGGAATTGCGTATCGAAAAGGGGTTTTTCCAGTAAGCTCCTAAAATCAATTCGTATCGAAACACCATGGGGGTGTTTCGAAACGCCTAGGTGATTTTGAGTAATTTGGCTTTGAAACACTTAGAAAAGTTAATGGGTTTAAGTTTTGACTTTAAAACATTTTAAGTCTAAAATTTACTTGTCAAATGTGACTCTTTTGAGTACTTAAAAATTTATTTACTTTGTGTAAAACCAAAACTTTGATCTTGATATAACAAATATTTCAAGGACTAATTTGAAAAAAAAAAGATAATTTTTAAGTCCTCAAACTTCCCAAAATTGACAAGCAAAATGTTTAAGTTAAAACTCAAAGTCCTATAAATTTTTCTAAGTGTTTTCCAAGCCAAAACAGTGACTTTCGACTAACTGTTTCGATACACCCCTTAGATGTTTCGAAACGATGTGAAACTGTAAAGTAAATTATGACTAGCCGTTTCGATACACCCTTTAGATGTTTCGAAACGTTTTGAAACTGTCGAGTATGGGCTCGAAACGAGAGAACTCGTATCGATACGGTCGTATCGAAACTGTCTCACTCGTTTCGGTACAAGTTTTGAAAATTGGTTTAAAAAATTATGATCGTTGTGTTTTATAACCGGTTTTCTTTTTGTCATAACCGTTTTTCTTGAAAGTTAGTTACGTGTATCGATACACTTTAAGTGCATTTTGATACGAGTTTTCACAGTTGCAAAATGTTTCGATACAACCTTGTCCCGTTTCGAAACGGGCTCTTTCAGTTTCGGAATGACCACGACCGTTTCAATACGGTCTCTTAAATGCTCCCAACGGCTATTTTCTTTCTTGCTCTGTTTCGATAAAGGTAGTGCCATTCCGGTACGGGTATGTGCAGAACAGCATTAACGGTGGGAAGATGAAGTCTCAACGACTATATTAATGATATCAACAACCCAAACGGCTAGAAATCAATGAGAATGTATAAAAGAAAGCATTTTAAGCACCAGAAACAACAATTGAACCTACAAGAATCATCCAAGCATCGAATCCAAACCCTAGTGCCTTTTATTGTCAAATTCTTGTACCCAACTCAATTGAGTGTTCCAATCTTATTTGTATTGTGAGTTTGGGGAGTGTTTGATTGTAAATTGGGTAAACATTATCCTTAGAGAGGAATTTGTTAAGTTTACCAAAAACTCTTCTTTGTAAAAGTGAGTGGATTAAGCTTTGGGTAGAAAGCTTAATCAAATTGTAAGGTTTCCTCCTCATCCAAGAAAAAGGGAAGAATCTATTAGTGGATTGGTTGAAAATCCTTAGTGGGAGCTAAGGTAGTGGATGTAGAATTCATTGGAGAACTTGAACCACTCTAATTGCCTTGTGTCCAAAATTTTATTCTTTCAATTTCCACCCTTAAATTTTTTATCGCCAATTCACCCCCTCTTGGCCATTTGCAATTGTTTGATCAACTCAACAATTGGTATCAGAGCTACACTCATTGGAAGGATTACAACCTTCTTGAGTCAATTCTAGGAGAGTTTGATCAACAGCAAGTCAAGCAATGACATCCACCTCCACTTCCAACCTCTATGAGTCTCATTCTACCACCAAACCACCATTCTTCAATGGGGATAACTACTCATATTGGAAGAATAGGATGAGACTCTTCATCAAATCTAACGACTACATGGTATGAGATGTAGTTGAAGAAGGGTCATACATTCCGATGAAGAGAGACGGTGAAGGAAGACTTGTCCCAAAGGTCAAAGCCGAAATGATCGAATATGATAGAAGAAGGATGCAAGTCAACGATAAAGCCTTACATGTCATCTTTTGTGCTCTTGGCCCGGATATCTACTCAAAGGTGTCTTCGATCGAGAATGCCAAGGAAGTTTGGGACACCCTTGAGACAACATATGAGGGAACTAGCGACGTCAAGGAAACAAAGATCGGGTTACTCAATCTAAGCTATGAAAACTTCAAAATGGATCCCGATGAGAGTGTCTCTAAAATGTTTGATCAATTCTCGATCATCCTTAATGAATTGAAAGGTTTCGGTAAAATCATTCTTGAAGACAAGCTAGTGAGGAAGCTATTTTATTTTCTTCCGGAATCGTGGGATAGCAAGAGAACGGAAATTATTGAAGCTAGAGATTTGAAGACTCTCAAGCTATGATGCTCTCGTTGGATCTCTACTTACCCAAGAGATCATGAAGAAGGGAAGATAAGAAGAAAAGAAGATGGAGGAGAAGAAGGTTGAGAAGAAGGAAGTTGAGAAAAAGAAGATTGGAATCGCCCTTAAAGCTTCATATCATGAAAGCGATTCTAGTGAAGATGAGAAGATGACAATGTTGGCCAAACGATTCACTCGCTTCATGAAGTCCAACCGAAGGAGAAAGTTCAATAGAAAAGGGGACTTCAAGAACAAAAGTAAGGAAGAGGAGAAGGACCAAATCATAGGCTATGAGTTCAAGAAATCCGTCCACATTCGTTCCGAGTGTCCTCAATTGAAGAGGAAGAGTTTTGGGAAGAAGAACAAGCTCAAAGCTCAAGTGGCAACTTGGAGTGAAGAGGAGTCATCCGAGGAGGAGGAGGAAGTGGCTAACCTTTGTCTCATGGCCACTGATGATGATCCAAAGGTAAACCTCAACTCATCTAATTTTGATTTTACCTATGATGAACTTCATGATGCATATGATGAATTGCAATTTGAAAATTTGAAAAATATAAAGAGTCAATTTTGAGAAATAAGGAAAATATTTCCAATTTGAAAATTTAAAATGAGTCTCTTTCGAAATCTAACTCGGAATTGGAAAAGAATATTTTATACTTGATAAATCTTTCAAATGATCTTAAGAAGAAAAATCTTGATCTTGAAAAACTTCTTTCCAATTTTCAAGATTATCATACAAAGGAGGTGGATAATCTTAAAACTTCTATTACTCTTGGGAGAAACAATTTTGAAAAAGGAAATTCTTCTAAAACCCAATATGTAAAAAGAAAACCTTTTACCCTAAACAAAGAAATTTTTCTAAGCAATCAAAAAGTCAAAGAATTATGAATTTTTGGGTTCCTAAGGAACTCATTGTTTCTAACAATATGAATGCTATTGCTTCTTGGATTCCTAAGGGAACCAAGGTTTTGAGGGCTAACACACATGGACCCAAAATGATTTGGGTACCAAAAACCAAAACCTAATTTCTTTGTTTCTAGGGGGAGCATTGCTTCAAGGCCAAAGCTTCATGTCAAAAGTCATGGTACCTTGATAGTGGATGCTCAAAACACATGACCGGTGACAAGAGTAGATTCTTGGAACTAAAGCCAAAGTGTGGTGGAGTAGTAACTTTCGGTGACAACTCCAAAGGCCACATAAAAGGAATTGGCTCCGTTGGTAATCACTCTTCTATTTTCATTGAAAATGTCTTATATGTCAACGGTCTTAAACATAATTTGTTGAGCATTAGTCAATTATGTGATAAAGGTTTTAATGTTCTATTTGATAAAAGTGGTTGCAAAATAATGAACATTAAAACGAATCAATTGATGCTCATAGGGCATAGGATAAGAAATATTTACATGGTGCATTTAGATGACATTCACACATCTCATGCATGTTTAGTTTCACATGATGAACATGACTCATGACTTTGGCATAGAAAATTAGGACATGCTAGCATTAGTGTTTTAGAAAAATTAATTTCCTTTAATATAGTTAGAGGTTTACCCAAACTTAAGTTCTCTAATGATAAAATATGTGATGCATGCTCTAAGGGTAAACAACATAGAACCTTATTTAAATCTATTAATGATGTCTCTACTAGTAGATGTTTACAATTGATTCATATGGATCTTTTTGGGCCAATTAGGACTATGAGCTTGGGTGGTAAATCGTATGCTTTTGTACTTGTTGATGACTATTCTAGGTTTACTTGGGTTCTATTCTTAAGTTCAAAAGATGAGACTTTAGAAAAATTCATCACATTTTCAAAAATTACTCAAAATGATCTTAAGCTTAAAATCTCTCATATTAGAAGTGATCATAGAACCGAGTTTCAAAATTTAGATTTTGAAGAGTTTTTAAATGAAAATGGGATTAGCCACAATTTTTCCGCACCTCGCACACTTTCTTGCTTCCACCAAAAGCTTTGATTACCGTATGATGTAGGCCATTCTTGATGTTGTTGGGGACGACTACTCTGATTGTTGGATATAGGAAGGAAGCAAGAAACCTGCAAGCAAGATAGGCTCAAATAGAAAGGTTTACGTAGGATTATGTGGTGAATAGGTGGGCTGAAATATGAATTAAGGAGAGAGGTAACAATGGAAGATTGGATGGGTTGTATAGTGATGGGCGTGGTGATGGTTAAAGAAAGAAAGGGATGGTGATGGATAGTATTAACAAGAACAAGGAAGAAACTAAGCTATATGAAAGCTTAACCGCGATATTTATAAGTTCAAGTTCGGGTTGTAGAAAAGGACTTTGACCCATTATCTATAAAGACATTCCTTCAATTAAGAACTAAAAGAGATAAAATTCTTACAAAGGAAATTTTATATATGAAATGAGATGTTTACAAAATGAAAATACAAGTTCTATTTACAGGGGATGAAGGGGCATGGCCAAAAAGGCCTTACAACTATTCGGTTAGGGTGGTGCCTCCCTCCAAAGGCCTTGTGATGGTTCGACCGAACTTGAGTCTCCCTCCACTCGATTTTGGCGCACTCTTGTTTTCCCTCCATTGCATTTTCCGCCCATTCTTGTTTCCATCCAAAGGTTAGGGTCATGTCTTTCATGAGGAAACATGTACATTGGGATGACGACTTGGGTTTTGAGCTAGCATAGAAAGATGGAACTGAAGTGAGCTGATTGAGCTTGGCCTGAGCTAGATATAGCTGATCTAGCTAGCTAAATGAGCTAGCTTAATCTTCGAGTTACATTGAGCTTTCATGAGCTGCCTTTAGCTAGGTGAGCTAGTTCTTGAAGCTTGTGAACTTCCTTAGAATGCTTCCTTTGTCCTCGAGCTTCCATTGGACTCCTTGAGCTAATCCGAGCTGCCTTGAATGTCCTTGAGCTAATCCAAGCTTGTGTCTTCATCCTTAATACCTAAAGAATCAATAAACAATGTGTAAGATTATTTTAAAGCTAAAATAAGATGCATGCTTAAGTAAAATAAGCAATGTAACCTAAAAAAGCTAAAATGAGCTAGAATTAGATATAAATATGTATATTTGAGATATTAGGCAGACTTAGATAATATAAGGACCAATGTGCACTACATACTCCTTAGTATGAAATACATAATATAAAGTATGATAATATCATTAAAAGGTATGTTATGCAACATAATAAGACTAAGTATGTCATAAATGAAGTAAATAACATAAATAACTAAAAGATGTGTAAGGAATTTAAAATACCCCTTTTCTTTCATCCCTAAGATTGGAGATGAAAGGATGATGATGAATAGGTGCCAAGGTTGGATTGTATCATTCCCTTTGTCGTTCATCGACCAGATGCTCGACAAGCTCGCGGGAAAACCCTATTATTGCTTCCTAGACGATTACTCCGGGTACAACCAGATTACTATAGTACCAGAAGACCAAGAGAAAACAACATTCACAGGTCCATATTGCATTTATGCCTTTCACTGAATACCCTTTGGCCTATGCAAAGCTCCAGCAATATTCCAGCGTTGCATGATGGCCATCTTCTCGAACATGGTGAATGAATTTAAGGGGATCGTCATGGACAACTTTTCTATCTTTGGAGACTCATTTGATCAATGCCTAGTCAACCTAGCTTAATTGGGAAACTGACCTTGTGCTCAATTGGGAGAAGTGTCATTTCATGGTTGTCGAGGGTATTGTCTTAGGCCATCGTATTTCCAAGAAAGGCATTGAAGTGGAAAAAGCCAAGATTGAAGTCATAGAGAAGCTTCTGCCCCAATTTAATGTTAAAACCATTCGATGTTTTCTTGGCCACGCCGGTTTCTACAAGAGATTCATCAAGGATTTCTCTAAAATCTCGAAGCCTTTTTGTTTTTTTTTGGAGCACAATAGAGCAATCCTACTACAATTGTGGCATATCCATTTTCAGTCTTTATAATGTAGTCAATTACGTCACACGTTTGACCGTATCAAAATATGTGAAGCAGGATGTTGAAATAATGATGATCTCAAGTCTGAGGATCATATATGTAGTTATCACTATGAGCAATGTTGTGACTATCACATAATAATCCAAGAGACATGCTCATAGCGGTTTAGTCCAGTATGTCGTTCTCTAACACATACTTATGTATTAATTTTGACATCTCCATGTCAAGGACAACACTTTGTCATCAATCAACTACATATTAGTCTCAATATATTTTTTTTTCCAAGCCCACAATAATACTTGACTAAGGAGCTTTTAAGAATAAACATATTTATTCTTAGGACTTTATTTTAAACAGGTTATTTAGTGCACAATAAATTAACTGAAATAATAATGGAATGTCTTATATTAATAAACAAGGTAAAATGAGTATGTAACTACAATCATCTCATTATTGGTCTTTGGGCATACTCCAACAATACGATGCTAGGAAATCCTTCGATGATGTGCTCCTTTATCAAGAGTAACCTACTAACCTCGAAACGAAAACAACGATTCTAAACGGTAAGCTTACAAAGATTAGTGGTACATTTGTACTCTACCACACTTCGTGATTATCATAAAATAAGCATGCAAGATAAATATAGTCTAGATGGCATAAATATGGCTTACGTATCTATAAATCGTCATCTAACCTACACGAGCTAGAGTTCTTAGATCACCTATCTTAAGGTAATATTAAAGCATTCTCGATATTAAAAAAGTCTTACATGCTTCACTATACTCGAGGTCACATCGCCCTCGAGATAAATACATTCAAAAGCTATCATCCTATAACATACATAACAACATGCACAATCATTCCATGCAACACTACAAATTGGCACGCAAGGCCCTACCTTACTAAGCTCACCAAGTCATCATGTTATCAAATTCACATAGTTGTCGAGTTAAATGGACCATATCCGAATCACCATAGCCATAGAAATGCCATCTACATACTTAGATCACAATATCCACAAGTAGGTTCTAAACATACTTGAATCAACTAAGCCACGAGTAGTCCTGACTATTCTTGTATCACGTTAGCCACAAGAAGGACTGACCATACCCGAATCACTATAGCCACGAGTAGGTCTACCATACTCGGACCACTTTAACCACAAGTATATCTACCATACCCGGATCACTTTAGCCACGAGTATATCTACCATACCCGAATCACTTTAGCCAAGAGTATATCTACCATACCCAGATCACTTTAGCCACGAGTATATCTACCATACCCAAATCACTTTAGCCAAGAGTATATCTACCATACCCGGATCACTTTAGCCATGACTAGGTTTCCAACCGCACCCGGATCACAGTAACCGCAAGTACGCCGGATGTTACTTAGATCACATAAGCCAAAAGTACACATGTCCTTATATAGGTATTGTAGTATTGACCCTGTGATATACAAATTCCTTTGCACAACATCCACAAGATAAGATATGCTCCTAGAGCATTCATACACCTCATCACGAGATAAGTGGCCCCAATGCCACACTATCAAGCAATGCCTCTAAGGAATGACACCACCCAACACGGGTCCACTATCAAGTTATGGTTATCAAGTCTTAACACATTATGGTAGTTAAGTCTATCTTACATACTAATCCATTGCACCCCAACCCTCTATTCTTACACATTTTCTACCCAAAAATACATTGTGGGTATCGGTACTCGAACCTAAGTATTGGTACCCCCTCAATAGTATCGATACTCAATACGAGATCAGTACCGAGAATATTCTAAAGTTTTCCAACAATCTCAATCAATATCGTACCAACCTGTTGTACCGGTACCCAAGGCCCCGTATCGGTAACCCTAGAAGGTCGTACTAGTACTACCACATGAAATCACTTTGTTCATAGAACAAATACCCAATATTGGTATCAGTTCATCCAGTACCGGTACTCGAGCCTAGAACTGTCTTCCCAAGTCACGAATTTCAGCATAGATTTGTCTCTAAACACTAACATTTCAACCCAAGTGGTTATTAAAGCTTCCTAGATCAATTTTGAACATATTATGGTCATCTAACAACTTACTTAGCATCAAAATCATTACTATATCGTCCAAGACATGCTTCACACATAAAATCAAACAAGGCATCAATTTATGATCTTCAAGAAGCATAAAAGTCAGAGATGTACTAGCCTCAAGCACTATCAAAAAATCCTCAATCAAGCTTCCCAATTGCTCTTCTTTTTCTGGCATTCAAGCCTGAATAATCCTCATGTGGATACAAATACAATACATATTAATTTATCGCATATTCTAACTAATCCGTAAATTCAAGTGTGAAAATAACTTACTGGGTTCAGATTTGGGAAAACGAGCTACGAAAACGGACTCAATAAGTCCAAAAAAACCCCGATAGGATCCCTAGAAAAAAGTAAACGCTCAGGTCAACCCTGGTCAACGATCAACAAAACCGGTCAAAGTCAATCATGATCTAACATGGAAGCATGGTGCACCTAGTGGGGCGCGATCTAGTGTGGTACGATGTAGGGTAGCATGCTACACCTGCCTCTTAGTTGTTGGACAAGGCTCACTCTCAAACGTCGTATAGTGAGGCGTGTGTGGTGCTTTTTGGTGGCCGAACGGAGGTGGTAAGCTCTAGTCTTACATAGTTTTGGCTGAGGAGTCTGACTTGGCCCCGGTTTTCAATTTTGAACGGCAGAAATACGACTTCTCTAACAACTCAAAACTTCTTTTCTCTTACCACCCTTAACGGCGGCTCTGGTGGAAACGTCGTTGGTACCGACCGACTCGTCTCAGCGAGATGAACGCGATGGTGCTAGAGGTTTCAAAAATAAAGGTCCAGTTGGTTGCATATATAACATTAAATTTTAACGATATTGATAGAAAAAGAATGAAAGAGAGAGGATGAAAAGGGGAGAAAAATTAAGAAGGGGAGATGACAGAAAATATTGATTTTCTTCCCTCACTTTAATTTAAAAGATTGAATTAGGCAAATCACACTCATAGTCCCCCCCAACCCTCAATCCTCTTACATTTTAGCCATCAATTTCTTTTAAATAATTTTTTAAGATTTTATTCTTCAATTTAATACGTAATATTAAAATACATAAGCCCAGATCCATGATCCAAATTACTAACCCGAAATCCAAGTCGTTACATATTCCTTTTGCGATAATATCGTGAATGATCAATTAGCGTTATTGATTTCTAATTCACAACAATTTAGAATCAATAATTGCAAAATTACGAATTTGGTAACTAAGAGTTTATTAGAACTGACATCTTTCATTTTGTATTTATGGTCCAACGACCCTCACAATTCTTTAGTCATTTTTAAACATTATACACAACATAACGTGCATCGAATAAGGCTTTAAGAATGTAATTACGCCATAGAAAAATTCGAGGCCTCGGTCGTAATCAATGCTATAGATTGTGAATTGGGTGAATTAATGTGAGTTTCCATTTTCTATTTTAAGATTTCAGAAATGGAATCAAAACTAGAAATAATTCTTATAGTAAACAAAAAAATTAATTATATTTTATTCAACCCTTTGATTCTTTTAACCAGAAAATTTTAGTTAGAACTAAAATTTTAAAACAAAATCAGTAACCAATGTTACTTTCAATAACAAATTTTGTTGAATGGTAGCATCAAAATCCTAAAACAGGTTTGTCCAATTTGTTTGAGAGCAGAAAGTTGTATAAATCTGTTAAAATGGCAAGAATTAAAATCTTGAAACATATTTATTTATTTTGATTCTTGTTTGGAAAGGAGATCGAGTAAAATTTGTTAAACGGTAAGAATTAAATCCCGAAACAGATTTATTTATGAAATGACAATTTACAAATATATCAAGATTTCGTATGGGTGGCATGTTCGTCTATAAATTTCTCAAAAAAATTAGGGTAATCTTCACTGGTGATCCTTTCGTTTAGGGTGTGTTCTATTTTGGTCACCAAAATTTAAAAAAGATTATTCTGGTCACTTACGTTTAGAATCGTTTTTATTTTGGTCCCTTAGCCGTTAGTCTCCGTTACTTAAAAAAATTAGTTTCTAATTTAACCCCCAAACTTTTAAAATTTTATTTTTCACCATCTTCCCCAAAACTTATAAAACTAAAACTCCAAAAAATTAATTCAAAACCCTAACCTCGTTTGTGTTAATTTCAATGTTAAGCTCTCTCATAGGAGGGATGTTCTCCATTGCAAAAAGCATAAGGTGAGGGAACAACAAGTTATTGTGATCAAACAACACATATTGCACTAGCACATTTCGTCTGGAACTATGGCTAATATAACAAGCAACGTTCCTCATCCTTGATACATCCATTGCAAAATCCAAATGTGGAATTGAGGGATATGATGGATGCACATATTCTGAAAATATTTGAGACAAATCCCCCCATTCTGTCCATCGTTCAGAAAATCGATTGGGATAGATCAATGTATCGCCATTCATCGAGAAAATTTGTGCTTGTTCCCTAGTTAGAACCACACTTGTATATTCACATATAAAAGCACCTGCTTGTATCAAGTCCAAAGATCGATCTCCCCAACCTGTTTCTCTTGACCTAAATATCTCCAATTTATTTTTGAACTCATGTTGTGAAACACGGTTCCGACAAGTTGGTGGGCATTGACAGAAATTCCCACATTCAAATATCATCGGTTTCCCTCTCAAGAGAAAATCATTATAATCATAAGCAAAATCACCCCGTTCTTCATACTGAGGATCACTTGGCAACATTGGATCAATGTTTGGTGAATTCATGTTAATTGAAGCATTGAAATTAAAACAAATGAGGTTATGGTTTTGAATTAATTTTCTGGGGTTTTAGTTTTATAATTTTTGGGGAAGATGGTGAAAAATAAAATTTTAAAAGTTTGGGGGTTAAATTAGAAACTAATTTTTTTAAGTAACGGAGACTAACGGCCAAGGGACCAAAATAGAAACGATTCTAAACGTAAGTGACCCAAATAATCTTTTTTGAATTTTGGTGACCAAAATCGAACACACCCTAAACGAAAGGGACCACCGGTGAAGATTACCCAAAAAATTATTAGTATGAGAAAAATATCCACAAAAATTTTTATCTTAGTAAAATGCAAGAATAGTGTTTCCAAAAAATGCAAACATATATTTATCTCATATTTAATATTCCATATGTAAATTTATAATTGTTTTATAGATAAACCACATACCATTATTACCATATAAATAGTCATCATGATCGAAGAACATCAAATAAAGCATTACAAATAAAATTTAGGGTCAATTACGTAAATCAAACTTTATTCTCAAGGCTATTTTAGTCATGAAGTTTCAAAATATTCAGTTTATTCACGAAATGTAGAAATTGAAATATTTTTTCTCACTCCTTCGTTAACTTTTTGACGATGTCCATTTACCGACAAATGAAGGAAGTTATCAAAGATTCGAACGGTGGAGAACTACATCAGCACGAGAGAAGTAAATTACTAAGAAATGAGCTTCATCTGACGGTGGAGAAGGAGATCGACAAGAGAGAAACCAAAAGGTTTTTGGCCAATTCGTGAAATTTTAAACACTTCCCAGCAAAATGGAGGTCAAATTCAGACTCTGGGATCGAGACATAGTGATTGGTGAAATTTAGAACCGAACGAACACCATCTAAGATTATTTAAGGTTTAAGAGTGACCAAAAACGTTTAATTTCTAAACTTTAGTGAACAAAAACATTCAATGTCTAAATTTCAATGAGTAAATTTTACGTTTTTGAACCTTTAATGACTCATAGTAAAGCTTGATTTACGTAATTCACCCTTCAATTTATAATATAATGCTCGTAAGAAAGCATTAAAGACACAATTTTGTAATAAAACATCTGTGAACACATGTTTTAACCAAAATAGTCGAATATAACATAATTTTAGAATTTTAATTACCATTTTCCTGCATTTGATTCACATTTCATATTGGGCTATAAAACATTTACAGAGCTCCGAAAAGTCAAACCAGTTTGGACATTCATGTCGTCATACAAATGCACCCTAAACCCGGTAAGGATTTGGCAGGTTTGGATTTTCTCCAGACTCGTGCCCAAAACAAAGTCTCAACTTAAGTCATTCATTAATTAACTAGTGAGTTGATATATATAAACATATCTTACACTTGGTATCCCACCAATGTGGGATATTAGCTTCTATTTTTCCTTAACACAATTCATAAGTAGCTTACTTTGGGTATCAATTTCTCATTTATCACTCAACCGTTTTGAGCATATAAGATGTTGTAAAGGTCTCATAAAATAGAATATAAAATCATAATTTTATTACTCTTGAATCTATGTCTTTATCCATTTAAAATAATCTTAACTATAAAATAAGTGCCTAAACTATACATATATTTTTTTCAATATGTGCCTAAAGTATTTTTGAGTGAAATATGTGCCTAAAAAATTTTCTTGCTAAATTAGTTGCCTTAATTTACTTTAAATGTAATACCCCTAAAAAATGATGAAATGGTGAGAATGCCAGCCAAGGGGTTTAAACATGTGACCCTTGCTTGGCAAGGGTAAACCTTAACCGTTTGGGCTAAGGTTGTTGGCTAGTGAAGTTACACACCAGTTTAGTATTAAATCATGTCTAATAATCTGGTTCACAATAAATATGTTTGAAATGACCCCTCACCTGCCTTAACTAATGCATGATCTGAAAATATCCAGATCTTTCTCCTATTTCTCTCACCTAACCCCCATCGTTCACAGCCTCGATCTACCGCACCGCCATGGCGTGGTGTACACCGCCACCACCGTCAAGTTCATCGGAGCAACCCGACCTCAACCCTACCCCTCACTCGCGCATTAGCGCTGCCATCCATTATGGTGGATGGTTTAAAGGCCCGTCGATAACCTTTAGCATCTCTCACTGTTTTTCGTTGTTTCAAGAACCGTCCGTCGTCCAATCTTGTCATGTCCGACCCCCGTTGTTTCAGGAACCGTCCGATCTTGTCACGTCCGCCGTCCGAGCCAAAGCGAGCAGAACTCCTCTGGCCGATCGTCGATCTGCCACCATTAAAGGCCTCAGCGGAGCAGTGCGTATTTTCGGCCGTTCTGTTCATTATGTGTAAGTTCCGACGAGTTTCGGGCTTATTATCATTTTACAAATGTGATGGTTGAGTTGTGGTGTTGAGATTCGTCCATATTCCGGCAAAAAATGCCTTTTAGGGGTCGTCGGTGTTGTCACCTAGTTTATCCGACCCCCTTTTTATTATTATTTGATTCATGTATTTTTTATTATTTGATTCATGTATTTGTATACTCCCTCCGTCCTACTAAAACTGTCAAATGTTGACATTTTTCTGGTCAAATTTTTTTAATTTTGATTATATTTTATTTAAAAATTTTAATTAATTAAATTTTATAAAAAAATATATTTAAAAACTACTTGATTCAAGGTTTTAAAAATATATTTTTTAATATTTTTATCAATAATAAATTTTAAATTATAAGAGGTCAAAGTTGAAAAAGTTTACCCTAAAAATTGTCAACATGTGACAGTTTTAGTGGGACAGAGGGAGTATATATTATGAGTTTTTTTAAAAAAAATAAGTAAACCCAAAAAAAAATAGTTCATTTCCATAAAAAAAACAGTTCATACAAAGTGGTCCACTACATAGGTCTAATTTAGCCCAACATAAAAAAAAAAACCCTAGAGCATAAGCTCTTCCTTTCATAAGCCACCACTCCTCATTACTGTTTGATCAAATTCGATCCAACGGTCCAGATCTGTGCCTAGAAACCCTAGCGCATGAAGCCTCAGCGCCGCACACCCTTTAGCCGTTCGATCCGCAAAAGAACAACGGTCCAGATATGCACCTAGAAACCCTAGCGCACAAAGCTTCAATGTCGCACGCTTCTTAACCGTTCGATCTGCGGGAGATCAACGGTCTAGATCTGAGCTCAAAAACCCTAACCCTTCATCCCAAGCGCCGCATCACTTGCGCTATTGGATCAAACTGCGATCGACAACTCAGATCGCGCGAAGGAGATTCACGCGGATCGCCACTCGCGCGTACCTTTCACGTGCCTACATTCCAGTCGCTTCAGCTTCCACGGCTGCCACTACAACCGTTGCTGACCACCAGACGTCGCCGCGCCTCGCCGAACAACACCGTCAGACACTTTCTCACCACACAGCCGCAACCTGCAAGAAAGAAAAGGGAGATTAGGGTTCAAATCAAAGTAGAAAAGGAAGTGTTTAGTTCCAAATCAAACAAATAAGGCAAGAGATCGGCCATATTTGACCGAACTAGAGCAAGCAAAATAGGTATGAAGATCAAATAAAATTAGAACAAAACGGGGCAAGAATCGACATCAAAATGGGTAACAAAACCCTTTTAGAAATTAGGGTTTCATTTGTAATCGGGGAAAGGATTCACCTTCCCTTTGTTCTTACATGTAATCAAGCTATAAAAAGCCTTGAATCCAACAAATGTAACACACACATTTTCCAAGCAATATACAAGCAATTTCTCAATCGAATTCTTGAGGTATTAAACATGTATCTGTCTTTTTTTCTTTTCATATATTTTGCACTCGTTCGATTTAACGGAAGGTGAGGGGGCGCGGGGCATTACCAATCGAAGGAGGAGGAGTCATTCTTGGAGGACCAATCCATCGACGTCGTCGGAAGCACGAGCTGAAACGAGGACGAGACGTCGTCAGAAAACCACCGTCAGCTGGAAGCCACAGCGGCCGAAGCAAGGGGAGCGCGGCGGAGCACGACCCGGTTCTAGGTTTTGGCGGCGGTGCTTATCGTTTAGGGAGAACCCCCTTGAATCCCTTCATAGAATTCAGAATATATGTTGTTTGATTCATTTGTTCAAAGAAGAAAAGAATGAAATTTGTTGGTATTTTTGGTTTCATACTCGACCCGTGAGGAAGTCCGAATTTGACCCGTGCCAAAGCTCGACCCGCACCCTTCTTTCATCAGTCTTCAAATCTATACCCACTGTTTGCAATTCTCACACTTTATTTTAATTCGATTTTTTAAGCTTTATTTTATTCAATTTAATTCATATGTTTGTCTTTCTCTGTTCATTTTTGCATGCCTTTAAAACATTTAAAATTATAGCATAAATAGACTTCGCGAAAACAAATCATATAATTTTCTTGTAATTAAAATTTGTGCAATTTTAAAATAAACACTTTAGGGTTAGATTGGTCAAACGCGTGTAAATATGTAGGGAAATCTTAATATAATTATAAATCTCGATAATGTATAGTAATATGCCTTTTAAGTTTAGGATCCTCTAAATAATGAACTCTCTAATTTTACTTGGTAATTTCCACTAGCAAACTTAATGTAATTGTAATTAAAATCCGGTCAAGTAGAGCCCTTTTAGGATTAGATACTTAAAATACCTAATAAATGACATTTAGGGTCTAGATATTAATAAATGGATAAATAAAACATCATTCAAAAAGGTTTTATTGCATCATGAAAAATGAAGTGTCTTCTCAATTAGGGTTAACTCGATTTTCCTCTACCTATTGTGGGAATGATCGAAACTCCTATACGAGACGATATTCTTGAATTTTAGGGATTAAAGCCTTAATCCCTTTGCATCTAAATTGACCAGGGTTTTCTCAGTTGTGAGCGAATTTGGGCTAATCTTAGAACTTCGTGGATTTTTGTATTAATCCGTCCATGCACGCATCGGATTATAAGGAAAATATTAGTGATCAAGTAAGCACCGGTCTCCGGGTGTGAAGGGGGTGCTAATCCTTCTCACACGTAACCGTTCCCTTGAACCCTCGATATGGTTGGTTTTTAGGTTTCTGATCCGCTTAATATAATAAAAGGGATCGGTGGCTACTCCGTTGTTACAGCCAGCGAGATTTCATACTAAACGCCAATAAGCTTAAGGTTATATAAATAGGTCAGGTTGTATTTGGCCCAAACCCGACCCAAGTCCGAAATCCAATTCGTTTCCCATGACCCGACCCAACTCAAACCCGAGTCTGACCCACCCGACCCGTCTGACCCGTAACCGTTAACCCCACCCGAGCTGACCGTTAACCTGACCCGTTAACACGTTGACGGAGTCAACCCGTCCGATTCAACTCAGTGAGTCAACCTATATGAGTCAACACGTTTGAATCAACTTAGTGAGTCGACTCGCCCGAATCAACCCAATTGACCGTTGACTAGTGACATCAGCATTGAACTGGCCGTTACCTTGCCCGTTGACTGTTGACCGTTGACCAAAAAGTTAAAATTTCTAAAAACCCATATTTTATATTTTTCGATGTCCTGAGCCCATTTTTTGAAGTCTGTTTCGTGAAATTCTAACTCGATAGCCTCCAAATTTGACCTTGAACCCAAGAGTGCATGAGTCTAAGTATTCAGTTTAAAAGCAATGTAAATGAGGACTGATTAAGGGTATTGTTTTATTGAAGGTATCCATGTATCTTCGTATCCGAGATGTCGATGGACATCAAATTCGGGTTCGAGAGTTTTCGAAAGGCCTTTCAAGGGTCGAATGATGTAGCAAGGTTTCAAGGTAATACATTACTACCTCTCGCATGCTTTATGGTACATGTGAGTATTTGGTTAACACAATTATGAATATGATAAGAGTATTGTTATCCCTGCGTAAATCAAACCGATTTTGGAAATAGGAATGAATCTAGTTAAAGTTGTAATACTCAAATCAGATGGCTAATAAATTGAAAGGATATGGAATCCGATAAATAATTAATAATGCAATTAATCTCCAAACCCGATTGATAGTGTTTAAGGACTTGGCGTCGAAAATATTTGGTTATGAAATTACAAAAATACCCTTGAGGTGTAAGGATTACAAAGTTACTCTTGACAAAGAAATGATCCGGAAATCTATTTTTGATCTGATAAAGCAATTGAATGCATCTAAAAATTTAACCTAAGTGGGAAACTCTAGTAACATGATTCAAGCCTGTGAGTTGACGAAATACCTAGATTCTTGAATTCTGAATAATCTCCAAAGATAAATTTACAAGAAATTATTCGTATGTACGGAATTATCAATGTGGTGCAAATTATCGAATTGGTTGAAATGACTAAAGGATTGAAAGTATTGATAAGACAGAATTGATCGGAATAAGAGTTATGACTGAAATCACCAAAGTACCCTCGGGCATTGAATTTAGCAAATTAATTGGAAGAATGGATAAACCCTCGAGATTTGCAATGAATGAAGTATTAGAAAGTATCAGAAGAACCCGAATTATCGACACACCATCTATTGCTTAAGCGGCTAAAATATCTTGAGACTTGAGATAAGTGAAACTTTGGGAAATCATGAAATTTCTAATAGAGCCTAAAAGAGTGTAATACCCCTATGGGTTTAGAAATTGTCTTTATATATATATATCAGTCATTATTAATACCGTTACAATAATGGAGGAATATTGCATAAATACATGTTCAATTGCAAAGGGCCCGATCAATGACATTTTGGGTGGTGTTCCATTTAATTATATGACCTTGCTAATACTAATGAATGAACACTCTTGAGATGTACATGTCTATAAGCAGGGGACCATAATATCTTTAACTTATAGCTATTGGATGGATATGAAGGTTCGATTAATCACTCAGGATCACGAACATTGTGAAGTTTTGGATCTACTCTTATTGGAAAATTAATTATAGAATCGCCCCTGAGAGCTAAAATGACCAGAATACCTTTATGAGTAAAATAGATTGGAACACTCATGATATGTTTAAATCCCTAAATGAGTTTGATATATTCGAAATCTTTATTGGTCTTGATCTTCTAGGAATTTCGAAATATATCATAATACACTTGAATTCATGCATAATCAAGATATATCATAGTTTTAGAATGCCATTTGAGAATAACTCTTGAAAACCTAGAAGAAGATATTTACTGGATTCCTTTGAATAAGGTTCTTGAATTCTGAAATCAGACTAGAATGGACCACAATTCAGACTTTTCCTTCTACTTTTAATAAGGAAATCAAAGTGATAATTTGGAATCATCCAGTGTGTTCCAAGTATACTTGAAAAATCTTCCTAACTGGAATCTAAGTCTATCCGTTCTGTTTTCTAGTGACAAAGTTATCTGAAGCAAAAAAAAATATGACTTATAGTTCCTGATATCTGATATCAGTATACCCAATTTAGTAGTCTTGATATTCCAGTTCCACTGATTACCCATCTGCATGTATCCTGAATTCCTAACATACTGCTGCTAATTACTGAGATGATTGTTGCCGTACAAAATTGTTTTACTGGGTACTGGATATTGACTTAAGATTGTAGGCTCAGCCCTGATCAAGCTGGTAACTTCGCCCGTATTAGGTTCCTAGCTTTGGCTAGGGTAATTCCACATGTATTAGGTTCCAAGCTTCGGCTAGGGTAATTTCGCCCGCATAAGGTTCCTAGCTTTGGCTAGGGTAATTCCGCCTGGACCTAAGGTA
The DNA here is from genome assembly GCA_030270665.1 of Hibiscus trionum. Lineage (NCBI taxonomy): Eukaryota > Viridiplantae > Streptophyta > Magnoliopsida > Malvales > Malvaceae > Hibiscus > Hibiscus trionum. The sequence goes on along the minus strand of BSYR01000017.1, from coordinate 38,635,235 downwards.
TTCCCTTAGGACAGTACATACACCCAATGGGCCTGGTTAATGCCTTTATAGATGCAGTTCTGGGGAACTGCATATTGGAGTACAGTTGGATGGTTGATAATAATTTAAAATGAACTGTAATTGGAACATGTTGTTACCCGGAACACCATGACAATTTTATGCTCTACCATATACATGTTTTACCTTATACATGCATGTCCTTATAACATCATTTGGTAGTTTTGTATTACTAAACTTTCTCAAGCTCATTTTGTTTTTACCCTCACAAGTTAGAAGAAATCCACCATGATATAGTGATCGACATCAACGTTTGGAGTTCTTTTAGCTTTTACTTTCAAAGTACGATATTGGTGCAGTTAGTGGGCATTATGTAGTGTCTTATGTAATGTCTGAGTTTGAAATCTGTTTTTTGAATTTATGTTTTATGTGTAAATGGTTTTTATGGAATGATGATTTAATTAAATTTTACTTTACGCTTTTAAATGAATTAGAAAGAAAAGAAATTATTTGGGATTTTAATGTGGGTCGCTCCGGTGACCCTAATATGACCTCTTAAATTCAAAAGTAACGCATAGGTGGGTCTGGGTGGTTACATTTAGTGGTATCAAAGCTTAGAGTTGCGTCTTTCTTGGTAGATCGACCGATCGTCTATTATAGGGTGTCTGGTAAATACATGCCCCTAGATCATAATCGTACTCTTTTGAGCCGAAAATCTGATGTCAAATCTTCTTTTGTAATAAATGTTCCTAATTATTCTATATGTTAGTGCTCAATTTGAGCTGACAAGGGATGTCTATAACGTTATTCTGTGATTTGGATTAGCTTGATGGATTTGAATCTAGATAAAGAACTTGTGATGGTTAATGTATGTGAAATTAAATATCTTATTCAAATTGAAAACAAATGTTTGGTTATGTGAGATAATCGATATAAGATTACATGTAAGGCTATTCAGTGATAATGATTATGTTTGAGAATATTCTGATGAAAATTTGATAAAAGTGCTATGAATTTAAAAGAAAGGTGTTCGCGAACGTGGCAAAAGTGTAAATTCTGTAGTGATTCTGTTATACACGAAGGAAACAATTGTCTGAATATTACGTTGAAGGTAAGTGATATCCGTTCAAAACCTTGGTTATGTTTGATCGGCTTGAGAAAGACATTTTGGGAAAAAATGGCACGGTGTACCGTCATATGTATTCTACTGATTGAAATATGATGTTTACATCTTGATTCTGGAAGGCCCTATTGGAGGCCTAGGGTACTCGTTTGAACTACAGTTATAGTTCTTCATCCGTAAATTGACGGACAACCGAGTAGAGTAATTCAGATTCTAGAGGAGATATCTCAAGGTCATATGATTGAATTCAGTGGTAGTTGGGAAGGTTCTCTATCTCTGACCGAGTCTACTTACAATAACAGTTAGGCGACAAGTGTTTGCTTGGCACCGTATAAAGTTCGGTAAACATCATATTTCAATCAGTAGTGGACTGATTAATTGGTCTTAGATGTATGATGGTATGACTTTGGGTCCAAAGATATTCTGAGTGACTGAGGACACTACCAGAATAATACCGTTTGAGAGTCCTGAGAAATAAGGATAGTGTAATGGATAAGTTTCTATACAAGAATGGATGAAAGAGCGGTTTTTGTATTTTTTTTTACTCTGGTAAATTTCGAGGACGAAATTTATTTTAGGGGAAGAGTTGTAACACCCAACAAAATGATAAAATGGTGAGAATGCCATCCAAGGGGTTTGAACCTGTGACCCTTGGCTTGGTAAGGGTAAGCTTTAACCGTTTGGGCTAAGGTTGCTTGTAAGTGAAGTTTCGCACCAGTTTACTTTTAAATCATGTCTAATAATTTGATTCACAATCAATAAGTCTGAAACGACCCCTCACCTGCCTTAATTAATGTCTGATGTTGTGCGTAATAAGTGCTTCTCAATTGGTGCAAGTGTACACGTCACAAGTTATAGTATATAAAGATATCATCTCCACGGGGATTGGTGCTACTTCGGGAATCTAATTTCTCGCACTGAAAATAAAAACACAATTTGGTGATTGTAGGAGTTCTAATTAACAAATAAAATAAAGAGAAATTAAATAAAAGAGAGATGTAATCAAATAAGAGAGAAGAGGCCGAGTTATCGTGAATTGAGGAGTGATAATTGAATGGACTGTCTTGGTACTTGAGTTCAAGAATGACTCAATTGCTTTTGCAAATGGTAGCAATCGTATTGCCTGGGCAACAGATTAAGCGGTTGCCTGGGCAGTAAATGAATGAAGCGATTGCCTGGGCAATGAGTGAAGCCGATGCCTGGGCAATGTAGAAACAGAGCGATTGCCTGGGCAACTGTCAACAACCTTCAAGGTTCGGCAAAGCGTTCTTCAATGGTTTCTTCTTATCCCTAAGTCGAAACACTAGTTCATGTACATGCCTTGATAATACATCCCTGCATGAACCAACGGTGGACAAAAACTGATCTTGCGCTTCTTTTAGCCGTTGAAATTTGCAACTTATCCCTAAGTCAAATTAGTCTTCACCATCGATTGATTGAATAAAGACCATGTTCATTCGTTTCTTCAATCTAACTCTCCTGATATTAGATAAATGGGTAAATTGCACAGATCATCACTCAACAATCTTCTCACTCCTATTTTGGTCACTCAACTTTCAATTTTTCCTATTTAATAACTGAACATTATACATTGAACTTTTTTGGTCACTCACGAATATTTTATTATTATTTTCGAATTTTTTAATATTATTTAATATAAAAATAATTTAAAATAAAAAATAAAAAAAAAATCATATTGTACGCCAACCACCATTCGCCGCCGCCGCTGGTGGCCGTAGATGGTGGTCGTTTGGTCCCATATTTCACCAGTTACTTCATCTCACTCCCCTGAGTCCGAATCCAGCCTTCATTTTGCCAGAAAGTGCTTCGAAAATCCACGAAAAGAGATCGAAAGTGAGGAAACCGAAAAGTTTATATTGAGATTCGCGAGTTACAAGACATTTTCCGGTGAAACAACTACCGGATTCAGACTCAGCCTGTCAAAACGAGTCACCCGGTGCAATTTGGGTTCAAACAGCCACCTGTTTTGAAGGTCGTCGGATGATGACAGCGGCAACGATTATCTGAATAATTTTATTATTTATTTTAAATAATTTTTATATTAAATAATATTAAAAAATTTAAAATAATAATAAAATATTTGTGAGTGACCAAAAATGTTCGATGTATAAAGTTCAGTTATTAAATAGGAAAAATTGAAAGTTGAGTGACCAAAATAGGAGTGAGAAGATTGTTGAGTGATAATCTATGCAATTTACCCTAGATAAATAGATGAATTTATGAGATCCTCTCACATTTCACTCGCAAGCAAGATTTAAGAACAAAGAATAAACAAACCTTGAATTAAAATTGCAAACTCAATAGCCTAAAACACACCCAATCGTTCTCACAATCACAAAAACGCAATAACCCTAGCCAAATATGTTTAGTTCATGGTTGGGTTTAAAATAAACTCAATGTAATTGTTACCCAACATATAAAACCAAAAACAAAAGAAAAAGATGATGAATCGGTGCAGCCTCTCATGGAAATTCTCTCTTTTTCGACTTCTCTCCCTTCTATCGCCCCCTAAAGTTGTAGGCTTGGCCTCCTTTATATAGGAGATGGCTAGGTCAAACTCTTTCTTGAGGAGAAAGTTAAATTGGAATTAAATATAATAAAAGAAATAAATCTTTTATTTTATTATTTTATTCCTCCTAAAACTCATAAATCTCTTGGAATTTAATCTCCTTTTGATCTCCAATTCTTCTAGGATTTATCCTTGCTTCTAGAATTGTCTTGAACTAAATGGATTTTTCCTATCAAAATCGGCAACTCCTCATTATTCTTGTCCTCAGTTGCTCCGGGAATTAAATCATGCACACAAACACACACCCGCAGTATCTTTTTCCACAAAATAACTAGATTATGAATTCAAGCATAGTGGTGAAGGAAATTATGAAAATATGCATGAATGCCTAATAATGCAACTAAAATGAGCTTAAGTCTAACAATAACATGAGTAAAAAGGGTCATAAAAATAGTACTTTTGAACACTTAACACACCCCCAAACTCAAACTATTGCTTGTCCTCAAGAATTGCAAACTAACAATTACCTGCCAAGACTTTAATCATCAAAGACATGCTTCAAACTTGAATTCAATCCTTATAACCGTGGCACAAAGTATGATGACCTTTCTTATTTTTCGGATAGCGCAAAAATTACCCAGAACCAAACTATAATGCTCGTGACAATGTGTGTGTAGTTGTATACAAGTTGATTTTCAAGATTCTATGTGAACAATAGGTTTTTAGCACTTTCATTACCGGGGTATTTATTTTTTTTGTTTTCACTAGAGCCAATTTCGGGCACCTCTAGCGATTCTTTATTGTGCATTAACTACTAGAGCCGGTTTCAGACACCTCTAGCAAGAAATTAACTTCTCTTTTTTAATTTTAATTTATCCAAATTTTAAGTAACCTAAGTTCACTAAGTCTCTTTCAATCAACAAGCCACAATCGTGTAAATAATTTTAGCATCATAGTAAAATTCTAAGTTCTTTTCATGCAATCCTAAAATTTAAAGGTTCTTTCAATTAAGTGTGGTGACAAAATTCATCATTGAATATTCAACAAGTCTTAAGCAATTAAATCTAATCAAAAGCATGGCAAGTAACATATGCAACCTATATGCGATTACTCAAGATGAATGCAACTAAACATGAAACTAACTAGAAACAAACACCCCCCAAACTCGAGAGAAGCATTGTCCTCAATGCATGCATGTACTAAAATTAAAGATGAAATAAAATGCAAATGAGTTAGTTGGAAAGGTTTGTAACCTTGTATGATGACTTTCCTTCGGGTCGTTTGCTTGATTCTTTGTTCGGTTCATGGTGGTTGGATGCGTGTGGTTGGGACCGCGTGAATAGCAGCAGTGTGTCAAGGGGCAGAACATATCTTCGATTTCATCCATGTTGGCCGTGGCAGGTTCACTTGCCAGGGCATTCGTAGTTGCTGAAGAAATTGTTGTTGCCTGGGCAACGGTCGGTGTAGGGGATTTCCTTGGCATGGTGGTTGTGAGTCTTGATGTGGGAAAACAAAGAAAACTACTAGATCCTAAAAGAAAATAACCAACAATAAAACTATCCTAAAGTAACTGGAAATAAAAATACTAAATAAAACCAAAATTAAGTTCAAAATTAAAAACAAAACAAAAAATAAAAATACGGAAGGAGAGCACGATCATGCATCTCCTAAAGTGACCACTTCTTTGTTGCGCTCCACATGGGCACCGGTATAGGGCTTTAATCTTTGTCTGTTAACTTTGAATTCATATCCTTCAGTGGTGGACTTGATTATCACAGAACCATGGGAGAATGATTTACTACCTCGTATGGTCCAGACCATCTCGATCTTAATTTTCTTGGGAAGAGTTTCAGCCGAGAATTGAATAGGAGTACTAATTGCCCGGGAAAGAAATTTTGCGGCAATAGCTTCTTGTCATGTCAATGCTTTGTTTTCTCCTTGTTGATTCTTGTATCGTCGTAAGCTAAGGCACGAAATTCTTCTATCTCGTTAAGTTCCAGCAAACGCTTTTGTCCAGCACTCTCCCAAGAAGGATTTCTACTCTAAGAAGGACTTCTACTCCAAGAAGGACTTAGACTAGACCTTTGCCTATATAAACCTCATGTATTTAGCAAATCAATGAGAGAGAGATCTTGGGTTTTCTTTAGGGTTAGCTAGGGTTTTTTGCCTCCGTCATGTTCTAATTTTCCCTTGGGTTTGGGGTTATGTTGTAATTTAGTTGTTAAAATGGTTGTTTAGGTTTCAAGTTTGTTTTCAATAAAATATTCCAAGTTTACTTAGTTCATGTTCTTCGCTTCTTCAATTAGTTCTAAAAGTCCAGTTGAAGAAATCCATTTGTCGGGCAAGAGAGTGTCAAACTCACGAAAGAATTAAGTACGATCTCATCATGCCGAGGTGTTGACTAATTCGACTTAGACATAAGTTCGAGTTTCAGCGGCTAAGAGGAGCAACCAAACGTCGACTGCCTGTGTTAGGTTTACGCTGAGAATGCTAGGTATTGCCTACATCACGTGGTGACAGAATCCTTGCCTAGACATAGAAAGGATCACTTCAGAATTGCTCTGTCGAACTTAGAGTATCTGCCAGACTCGCCGCCAGGACGTCTCTCCATTCCACCTGCCGAGACAGCGAAAGTTGCAAGAGTAGAGATCTGTTGCGACAGCAAAAGTTTGGCAGTCTCACTCTGCCATTACCCGCTGAGGCAGCATATCGTGGCAGCGCAAAACAACTTGGCCTATTCAACACAGTTTCACACTAAGCAACAACATAACCCTGCCCTCTCTATCAAACTGATCACTTGCTTTACAAACTTGCTTTCTCTTCACTTCCTTAAACATAAAACTAAACTACTTGCTTCTTGGGCAGGGAAACCATCAACCGAATATCATTGTCCAATCCTCGTGGGATTCGACATCTTTTATACTATAACTTGGAAGGAGTGTGAACTTGCGCTCTTACAAAAAAGGGAACACCTACATGCCCTACAAGTTTTTGGCGTCGTTGCTGGGGATTGGCAACAGTGACCATTAGTTTTACTTTTTATGCACTTTTCTTTTCCGCCTTTAGTTTTAGTTTTTAATTTTTCTTTATCTAATTATAAAAAATGAAAAAAAAATATGGGAAAGCTCTTATTCAGGTGCACTACAAGTCAAAGGCAGCCACATGTGGGAAGATTTCTGCGAATTTTCTGAAGGCAATCATGCGTTCGAAAGTTGCCCTCAGCTGTTCGCAGAAGAAATGTCGGGAAAAGCCACTCGAGAGTGGATGTCTGACTACGAACAATAGATGCCACTACCACAGATGCCGCCACCGCAGCAGCAAGACTTTTCATGGTATGATCAAAAATCCCAAAATTCTTTTTTACCATAACAGTTTTGCTGCAGAAATCGACATGTCCGAGCAACAATCAACATCATTGGAGGACACACTTCAAGCTTTCCTTGCGCTCACGAACAAAGTGTCAATTGCTATTGACTCCAGCATCGCTAAGATGGATGCACATATGAACAATTCAGTCCTCAGTAATGCAATGAATGAACATGAACAATTAAGCCTGAGGGATACTAATGTCCCATGACAAGAGGACGAAGAGCTAAGCAAGGAAGAACCCCTGAAGTGTGAGGAGCATCTAGAACCTCCAATTCAGGAGGATGCAGAATGCTGCCCGGACAGCGAGATTGACAGCCACCTAGAACGATGTCCTGAAGACGAACTGACATCACCCGAACAAAGCAACACCACATCGACAACAAGTGAGGCCGACAAAGAATTGATAACAAGACAACATCATATGCCTCGACAACCATGCTCGCCTCGGCAGAAACCTCGACAACCATGGACTACATATATTTAGAGGAGCCGAAGCTAGCAGCTTCAAAGCCACTGGAATCTCAACTGATGGAGATTTTCGAGGAACCTGAGGAAAGTAGTATTGGGAATCATGAAGTGTATGAGCTTTCCCTTGACCAACACTGCATTATGACAGAGGACTATCGCAGTAACTGGCTGCCACAGCAGCTGCCACGGCAACAAAAGAAATTTTCCTCCATGACAAATTTCGAGAAAGAGAGGTAAGTACATGGTTAGGTAGTAATATAATTTTTCCTAATCCCATTTTCATGCCTTCAGGAATAGGAACAAGAAGGAAGGTTCACATATATTACAAGGGAACAAGGAAGAAGGACTCATCCACCATGAGAATAGTCACTCGATGGAAGGTGCGGGTAGACTATAAGAAGTATCGGAAACGACCCTCTTAAGCTCCAACCGATAAGGGAATAGTTACTTTAGGAGATGCATCCCAATGCACTCCTAGAGTAAAAACAATTTAAGTTTTTATTTTTCCACATTGTTATTATTTTATTTAGGAAGTAGATTTTACCTACTTAAGACCAGATTTTATTTGCGTTTTATTCTCGTCTCACAACTACTTACCTAGATTCAGACCCTAAGGAATCGAGCCGTCGAGCACAACAAGGGCAGCACTGCCGCAACCCGCAATTGGCAGAAGAGCAGATAACTCCTCCACATCTTCTCCACCATTTGACAACAACTAAGCCTAAGTTTTCTTTCCCTTTCTCATATTTATTTTATTTTTCAGTTTTAGTTTAATTTTGTGCATTGAGGGCAATGCCCATCTCGAGTTTGGGGGGTATAGTTCTCATATTTTTGTTTAGACATCTTAGTTGCATACAGATTGCATTGTACTTGCCTTAGTAATCGGAAAAGAAAAATTTGTTATATAACTTGTGCCTATGACAGATTAGTCGATAACTTGTTTTCGCACCAATAATAAATTGAACTTAATCTTGGGAAAAGCATGAAAAATGACTTAGAATTTTTTTTCTTTTTGCCAAAACTGTCAAAACACCTATGTTACTTGCTGAATGTGTTAGAATATCTGATGAACACTGCATGCTTGTTTTTAGAATTCTTTGCAAAGTTCTAATAATGATTGCAGGTAGCCACCGAGGCAGGCAAGAGAAACAGAAAAATACAGCACTGCATAAGCAAAAACAAAGAAAATTGTTGTTTTACCCTAGAGGTGCCCGAAACAGACTCTAGGAAGAATCATGTGCCAAGGACACTCCGTTGCTATCAAAGTCCAGGAATCTGAAAATTTTGCAGTGACGGGCAAATTAGCATGAGTGAATGAAAGTCTTCACGGAATGACTCCGCTCAAAGGGTTCAGGGTTTTGTAGTATGCTCCTATCTTAATTTCAGACCTAGAGAGTAGCTATGATGAGCTAAAGCCCTTACTACCATGATTAAATAATTGTTCTTAAATTGTGTTACCTCGGCAGCAACCTTATATATCGTAACAACATCTTTGTTTCTTTAGAGTATTCTACATATCCAGCTTGTACACAGTCCTGCACACACTGCACTGGCATTATAAATTAATTTTGAGTTGTTTCTTGATGTTTCCCCTATCAGTAATATAATGTAGGTGCCACGGCCTTGAGGTGCGGAATCAAGTTAAAAACATGTTTTTCTTTTTGATTAATATAAGGGCAAGTATGTTTAGGTTGCATTGCTTGAGGACAAGCAATAGTTCGAGTTTGGGGTGTGTAAAGTGTCCAGAAGTTCTATATTTCATGCACATTCCATCTCATATTATTGTTGTTTTTAAGTAAATTTTAGGCATAATTAGGTCATGTATTGCATTAATACAGTATTCTTTGTTTTGTCATGCTTTTATTGAATATTTGTTATTTGGTGAAGTAAAGATGTTGTTTTAGTGTATATTTAGTTTTACAGGACTAGAAGCTGACAGGAGGAGGACAGACCAGAGGAGAAGATGTTGAGGCAGCAGGCGAGGGCATCAAAGTGAGCCTAGTGCCGCCCAGGGCAGCAAACTGAAGAGTTTGGAGAATTGGAGTGCAATTGGTAGAGCAGAAAATCCTGATTCTAACGATGTCATCCACTCAATTTTCTAACGCCTGGAGCAGCAGACAAAGCCACCGGAGGAGAAGAACGATCTTACTTGTGGAACAAGGCAAAGGGAAAAGAAGTCCATATTCAACTCAAAGAAGTCAGGTTTTAAAGTTGCATTTAATGCAAAAGCCTTGTGAGGAATTCTACTCCAAGAAGGATTTCTACTCCAAGCAGGATTTCTACTCTAAGAAGGACTTCTACTCCAAGAAGGACTTAGACTAGACCTTTGCCTATATAAACCTCATGTATTTAGCAAATCAAGGAGAGAGAGAGATCTTGGGTTTTCTTTAGGCTTAGCTAGGGTTTTCTGCCGCCGCCATGTTCTAATTTTCCCTTGGGTTTGGGGTTATGTTGTAATTTAGTTGTGAAAACGGTTGTTTAGGTTTCGATTTTGTTTTTAATAAAATATTTCAAGTTTACTTAATTCATGTTCTTCACTTCTTCAATTAGTTCCAAAAGTCCAGTTGAAAAAATCCATTTGTCGGGCACGAGAATGTCAAACTCACGAAAGAATTAAGTACGGTCTCATCATGTCGAGGTGTTGACTAATTCAGCTTAGACATAAGTTCGAGTTTCAGCGGCTAAGAGGAGCAACCAAACGTCGACTGCCTCTGTTAGGTTTACGAAGAGATTGCCAGGTATTGCCTACATCATGTGGTGACAGAATCCTTGCCTAGACATAGGAAGGATCACTTCAGAATTGCTCTGCCGAACTTGAAGTATCTGCCAGACTTGCCGCCAGGACGTCTCTCCATTCCACCTGCCGAGACATCGAAAGTTGTAAGAGCATAGATCCGTTGCGGCAGCAAAAGAGTCGCAGCCTCACTCTGCCATTACCCGCCGAGGCAACAAATCGTGGCAGCGCAAAACAACTTGGCCTATTCAACGTAGTTTCACACTAAGCAACACCATAACCCTGCCCTCTCTATCAAACTGATCACTTTCTTTACAAACTTGCTTTCTCTTCACTTCCTTAAACATAAAACTAATCTACTTGCTTCTTGTGCAGAGAAACCAACAACCGAAGATCACTGTCCAATCCTCGTGTGATTCGACGTCTTTTATACTATAACTTGGCAGGAGTGTGCACTTGCGCTCTTACAAAAATAATGGAACACCTACACGCCCTACACCTCCATATGGTGAATCATTGCATTGCCTGAGCATGTTTTGTTGTTCTTCCTCGGGAACGCATCTTCGTATAACCTGATCTGCACATTGTTTAAACAAAAGAGGCTCGTCCCAATAATAATGCTTAGCATCATGCTGGAACCGCTTCTTTCCTTGGTAAGTAAGGCCATAAGGTAAAATATCACTAACAAGAAAATTAACTAAATCTGCATACCATGGTATTGTCGAGGCATCAGGACTTGCCGTGGCATGCGCAATTGGCATTGCCGAGGCATGTGCTATTGGAGTTGTCGAGGCATCGTGACTTGCCGAGGCATCATGACTTGCAGAGGCATGCACACTGGGAGTTGCCAAGGCAAATAGCATCTGCTCATCTAGGAATGCATTGCATATCTCCATCTCTATTTCCTCCTCTCTGTTGTATTCTAAGCGTGACAAGTGATCGGCAACTTGATTCTCTATCCCTTTCATGTCCTTAATTTCAATGTCAAACTCTTGTAATAGTAATATCCAACGAATCAAACGAGGTTTGGCATCTTTCTTAGTAAAAAGGTACTTAATTACTGAATGGTTAGTATGAACAATTACCTTAGCCCCAATCAAGTAGGAGCGATATTTGTCAAAAGCAAAAACCACGGCTAGTAACTCTTTTTCCGTAGTGGTGTAGCTTAATTGGGCACCATTTAGAGTTTTACTAGCGTAGTATAGCACAAAGAAAGTTTTACGTGTTCGTTGGCCTAGAACTACTCCTACTGCAAAATCACTTGCGTCACACATGATCTCGAAAGGTAAAGTCCAATCGGGTGGAACGACTATGGGTGCCGAGGTAAGTTTTTCTTTTAGGGTTTTGAATGCTTGGGAGCAAGAATCATCAAAATTGAAGTCCTTGTCCTGTTCAAGCAAGTTACACAAGGGTTTAGTAATTTTAGAAAAAAATTATGTATGAACCTTCTGTAAAAACCTGCATGTCCGAGGAAGCTTTGAATTCCCTTAACTGAATTTGGTGGAGGTAATTTTTCAATCACTTCCACCTTGGCTCTATCAACTTTAATGCATTTAGATGAAATCTTATGGACGAGCACAATTCATTCGTTCACCATAAAATGACACTTCTCCCAATTAAGCGCTAGATCGGATTCTTCACATCTTGTCAGCACCTTTTCCAAATTGCCGAGGCAATTGTCGAAGTCATCCCCAAACACCGAGAACTCATCCATGAAGATCTCAAGGAAGTCTTCAACCATGTCGGAAAAATTGCCATCATGCATCTTTGGAAAGTTGGTGGGGCATTGCATAATCCGAACGGCGTCCTTCGAAAGGCATAAGTGTCGTACGGGCATGTGAAGGTAGTCTTTTCCTGGTCATCTAGTGCTATGGCAATTTGGTTGTAACCTGAGTAACCATCAAGAAAACAATAAAAGGGTTTCCCTACAAGACGGTCAAGCATTTGATTAATAAAGGGTAAAGGAAAGTGATCTTTCCTAGTAGCTTTATTCAACGTATGGTAATCCATGCAAATCCTCCAACCGGTCACAGTCCTGGTTGGAATAAATTCATTGTTTTCATTACTTACCACTGTTATACCTCCCTTTTTTGGTACATATTGTACCGGACTTACCCAAGAAATGTCAGAGATAGGATAGATAATGTCGGCATCTAGCCACTTGATGATTTCTTTCCTCACGACTTCTTTCATAGCATTATTAAGTCTCCTTTGTGCCTCAATCGATGATTTATGATCATCCTTCAAAAGGATTTTGTGCATACATACCGCCGGGCTAATTCCCTTCAAGTCGACAATTGTCCACCCTATTGCCTTTTTGTGCAGTGTCAACATGTCAATCAACCTCTTTTCCTGTTTAGGCTGCAACTTAGAAGAAATAATTACAGACGAAGTGTTTTTGATTCCCAAGAAAACATATTTTTATTGCCCTGACAATGGTTTTAACTCGAGAATAGGAGGTTGTTGAATAGATGGTTTTTCGAGTTTACCTTCCTTACCCGAGTAATCTAATGGTTCAAAGTATGTACATGGTCGGTTTACTATCCAGCTTGCCTCGTCTTGCTCTTTGTCGATCGGTTCTTCAAATTCCTCATACTCTTCTGGTTCGGCAATAAAATTGTCGAGGCATGCGCACTTTGAGTTGCCGAGGCAACTCTTTTCCATGTCAATATCAAACTCCATCGTGGCATAGATGAGTTAGCATTCTTCTGGATCATCGACGTGCTGTAGGGTGTTGAACACGTGAAGTTTTACTTGTTGGTCATTCGCTCTCATTGTGAGTTCTCCCTTTTCGACATCGATCAAGGTTCTTCCCGTTGCTAAAAAGGGTCTCCCGAAGATAATAGGTGCGTGCTCCTCTGCTTCACAACCAAAACAATATAGTCAGCGGGAAAAATAAATTTATCAACTCTTATCAATATATCCTTAATTTTTCCCTCTTGATGCACATAAGATCTGTCTGCAAGCTGCAACATCACAGTTGTAGGCCTCGCCTTCCTTATGCCTAATCGTTGGAAGACGGATTTTGGCATAAGGCTTATGATTTCTGATTGCACATGGTATTGTAAAACTTTCCGAGATCTTTAAGCTTGGGTGGCATTCGGTTATGTAGCATTGCCATGTATGCTTCTGTCACAGCAACCGTTTCGAATTCTCCTAACCTAGTCCTCTTAGAGACTATGTCTTTAAGGAACTTAGCATAATTCTGCATTTGCTCAATTGCCTCAACCAACGACAAGTTGATGTGAACTTACTTGAAGATGTCGAGGAACTTTTTGAATTGGTATTCTTGCTTTTGTCGCTTCAACCTCTATGGGAAAGTTGGTGGAAGTCGAATGTCCTCAATCTTTTCATTGGTTTGGAACCTGATTGATGGCATTGTCGAGGCATCAGGTCTTGCCACGACATGAGCAGTTGATGTTGCCGAGGCATCAGAACTTGCCTTAGCATTTTCCGATTCACCAGTATTGCTAGAGGTTTGGTTGCTAGATTCATCCTCCTCGATACGGGATTGCTCCTTTGGTTGAGTGTTCTTCGTTAAATGGGTTTGAGCTTCCTTAAATTGTCAGCCACTCCGAGTGGTGATTGCTTTGCACTGCTCATGGCCAATTCCCCTTGCGACCTCAGTATCGCTGGGTAAACCTCCTTGTGGTCTCGTATTCAGATTTTGGGTGAACTGCCCAACTTGAGTCTCCAATGACTTCAAGGTTGCCTCCTAATTTTGCAATCTCATCTCAGACCTGTTAATAAAAGCGTCGGTCCTTTTCATGAAACTATTATTCTCAGTCATATAAGATTCAGTTTTTAACATGAAAGCATTAAGAGAGTTTTCCAAAGAATTAGATGGGGTTGATTGTTGTTGCGGCATCTGTTGTCGCGGTATCGGTTGTTAAGGCATGTTCTGTTGGAATCCTGATGATTGTGCATTTTGATTATTCTGATTGAGGGCATTGTTGTGATTGCTCTAAGAGAAATTTGGATGCTTCTTCCAGGTTGGATTGTAGGTGTTGGACATCACGTTATTGTTTTGGTTGTAGTTTCCAACATAAAAACTGGACTCTAGGTTCTGTAGACACTCAGAAGAATCATGGTGACCGTTACATAAATCACAAAAGGAGCCTAATACCTTGATCTCTTGTGTGTTGCTTGGTCATTGCATGTTCTTAACCAAATTGGTTAAGGTAGCCAATTGTGTGAGAATTGTTTCTGATGTCTCAAGCTCGTTTATCGTGGCATGGCGTCTGACTCCTCCTCTTCTGGTAGTTGCGAACTGATAATCATTTTTAGCAAGCCTGTTCAAAATCTCTATTGCTTCTTCTGGTGGCTTGTCTAGGAGTATGCCACTTGCCGAGGCATCTAGCATCATCCTTTTCGGTGTGTTTACTGCGTTGTAAAACATCATCACTTGTGTCCATACTGGGAATCCGTGTAGGGGGCATTTGTGTAACAATTCTCTATATCGCTCCTAAGCCTCGGACATGGATTCATCATATGCCTGCCAAAAAGAAGTAATTTCGTTACGTAAATTATCAGTCATATTTGTAGGATTAAATCGAGCAAGGAAATCACGACATAAATCAGTCCAATATCCTATTGATCCAGATGGAATAATATTCAACAATGATTTCTCCCTATCCCTAAGTGAATAGAGGAATAATTTTAGCCTCAAAACATCCTCATGAACTCCTTGTAGTTTGAATGAATTGCAAATATCCAAGAAAGATTTGAGATGTTGTCTGGCATCTTCAATTGCCGATCCGCCAAACTGATCAATTGTATTGATCATATTGAACATTACTGGCTTTAATTCGAAGTGGGCAGCTTCAATTTCAGGTGTGGCAACTCTAGGATTTAGGCCGTTGAGATCTTCCTCTAAATAGTCTCGAACGGTTAAGTTCCTTACTTGAGCAAGTTGAGCTGGCAGAATCGCTCCACCTCCTGCTGCGACAACCTGATTGCCGTTAGCATTGTTATTGTCGACATGATATGTCATTGCTGCTCTCAGTCTTTGTCTGAGTCTCTGGCAGGTACGTTTAATTTTTGGATCAATGAGATATTCTGGAGCTGTCGGGTTTGCCCTGGCCATACACCAATGCAAAATCAAATTTTGTTAACCCTTTGGAAACTGAACAATAAAAAGTCATAATAAATAAAAGTGCAAGAAAATAAAAACAAAGTCGTTATTGTAAATCCCCGGCAACGGCGCAAAAAACTTGTTGTGCGTAATAAGTGCTTCGCAATTGGTGCAATTGTACACGTCGCAAGTTATAGTATAGAAAGATATCATCTCTGCATGGATTGGTGCTACTTCGGGATTCTAATTTCTCGCACTGAAAATAAAAACACAATTTGGTGATTGTAGGAGTTCTAATTAACAAATAAAATAAAGAGCATTTAAATAAAAGAGAGATGTAATCAAATAAGAGAGAAGAGGTCAGTTATCGTGAGTTTGAGGAGTGATAATTGAATGGATTGTCTTGTACTTGAGTGCAAGAATGACTCAAATGCTTTGGCAATTGGCAGCAATCGTATTGCCTAGGCAACGGATTAAGCGGTTGCCTGGGCAGTAAATGAATGAAGCGATTGTCTGGGCAATGAGTGAAGTCGATGCCTGGGCAATATAGAAACAGAGTGATTGCCTGGGCAATTGTCAACAACCTTCAAGGTTCGGCAGAGTGTTCTTCAATGGTTTCTTCTTATCCCTAAGTTTAAAATCTAGTTAATTGTGCATGCCTTGATAATACATCCTTGCGTGAACCAAGGGTGGACAAAAACCGATCTTGCGCTTCTTTTAGCCGTTAACAACTTATCCCTAAGTCGAATTAGTCTTCACCATCGATTAATTGAATAAAGACCATGTTCATTCGTTTCATGAATCTAACTCTCCCAATATTAGATAAATAGATGAATTTACGAGATCCTCTCCCAATTCACTCGCAAACAAGATTTAAGAACCAAGAATAAACAAACCTTAAATTAAAACTGGAAACTCAATAACCTAAAACACACTCAATCGTTCTCACAACCACAAAAAACACAATAACCCTAGCCAAATAAGTTTAGTTCATGGTTGGGTTTAAAATAAACTTAATGTAATTGTTTCCCAACATAAATAAAACCGAAAACAAAAGAAGAAGATGATGAATCGGTGCAGCCTCTCTCAGAAATCCTCTCTTTTTCGACTTCTCTCCCTTCTATTGCCCCTAAAGTTGGTGGCTTGGCCTCCTTTATATAGGAGATGGCTAGGTCAAAGTCTTTCTTGAGGAGGAAGTTAAATTGGAATTAAATATAATAAAATAAATAAATCTTTCATGTTATTATTTTATTCCTCCTAAATCTCTTGGAATTTAATCTCCTTTTGATCTCCACTTCTTCTAGGATTTATCCTTGCTTCTAGAATTGTCTTGAATTAAATGGATTTTTCCTATCAAAATCGGCAACTCCTCATTCTTCTTGTCCTCAGTTGCTTCGAGAATTAAATCCAGCACACAGAACACACATCTGCAGTACCTTTTTCCACAAAAATAACTAGCTTATGAATTCAAGCATAACGGTAAAGGAAATTATGAAAATATGCATGAATGTCTAATAATGCAACTAAAATGAGCTTAAGTTTAACAATAACATGAGTAAAAAGGGTAATAAAAATAATACTTTTGAACACTTAACATATGATCTGAAAATATCCAGATCTTTCTCCAGATTCTCTCATCTGATCCTCATCGTTCCCACCCTCGATCTACTGCACTTTCGTGTCATGGTGTGCACCGCCACCACCGTCGAGTTCGCCAGAGCAACCCGACCTCAACCCTACCTTTCACTTGGGCATTGGCGTTGCCGTCTGTCGTGGAGGATGGTTTAAAGGCTTGTCGATAAACTTTAGCATCCATCACTGTTTTTTTTGTCATTTCAGCAACCGTCCGTCATCCGATCTTGTCGCGTCCGGTACAACCGTCATCTCCAAGCCAAGGCAAGCAGAACTTCTCTGGCTGATCGTCGATCTGCCACCATTAAAGGCCTCATCGGAGTAGTGTGTATTTCCTGTCATTCTGTTCATTTTGTATAAGTTTCAGTGATTTTCGGGCTTATTATCGTTTTACAAATGTGATGGTTTAGTTAAGGTGTTGAGATCCGTCCGTATTTCGGCAAAAAAAATGCCTTTAGGGGGTCGCCGGCAAGATTTCCAGCTAAACATCAGTGAACTTAGGGTTAGATTAATGAGTCAGGTTGTATTCGGCCCAAACTCGGCCTAAGTCCGAAATCCGATTCATTTAACTTGACCCAAGTTTGACCCGCCCGACCCGTCTAACCCGTAACCGTTAACCCGACCCGAGCTGACCGTTGACCTGACCCGTTAACATGTTGACCGAGTCAACCCATCTAAGTCAACTCAGTGAGTCAACATGTCTAAGGCAAGTCAGTGAGTCAACCCGTCTGAGCCAACTCAATGAGTCGACTCGCCCGAGTCAACATAGTTGACCAGTGACGTCAGCGTTGACATGTCTGTTGACTATTGACAAAAAAGTCAAAATTTCTAAAAACCCATATTTTATATTTTTCGACGTCCTGAGTCTGTTTTTGAAGCCTATTTTGTGAAATTCTAACTCGACAGCCTCCAAATTCTACCTTAAACCCGAGAGTGCATGAGTTTAAGTATTCAGTTTAAGAGCAATGTCAATGAGGACTGATTAAGCGTATTGTTTTATTGAAGGTATCCATGTATCTTCGTATCCGAGATGTCGATGGACGTCGAATTCAGGTTTGAGAGTGTTCGAAAGGCCTTTCAAGGGTCGACCGGTGTAGCAAGGATTCATGGTAATACATTACTACCCCTCGCATGCTTTATGGTACATATGAGTATTTGGTTAACACAATTATGAATATGACAAGAGTACTATTATTTCCGCATAAATCAAACCGATTTTGGAAATAGGAATGAATCTAGTTAAATTCGTAATACTCAAATTAATAATGCAATTAATCTCCAAACCTGAATGAATTAGAAGAATGGATAAACCCTCAAGATTTGCAATGAATGAAGTATTAGAAAGTATCAGAAGAACCCGAATGATTGACACACCATCGATTGCTTAAGCGGCTAAAATATCTTGAGACTTGAGATAAGTGAAACTTTGGGAAATCTTAAAATTTTTTATAGAGCCTAAAAGATTGTAATACCCGTGTGGGTTTAAAAATTAATATCGTTACAATAATAGAGGAATATTGCATAAATACATGTTCAATTGCTCGGGTCCCGATCAATGACGTTTTGGGTGGTGTTCCATTTAATTATATGACATTGTTAATACTAATGAATGAACACTCTTGAGATGTACATGTCTCTAAGTGGGGGACCATAATATCTTTGAGTTATAGCTATTGGATGGATATGAAAGTTCGATTAATCAAACAGGATTGCAAACATTGTGAAGTTTGGGATCTACTCCTATTCGGAAATTAATTACGGAATCGCCCCTGAGAGCTAAAATGACCAAAATACCCTTATGAGAAAAATAGATTGGAACACTCATGATATGTTTAAATCCCTAAATGAGTTTGATATATTCAAAATCTTTATTGATCTTGGTCTGCTAGGAATTTCAAAATTTATCCTAATACACTTGAATTCTTGCATAATCAAGATATATCATAGTTTCAGAATGTCATTGAAGAATAACTCTTGAAAACCTGGAAGATGATATTTACCGGAATCCTTTGAATAAGGTTCTTGAATTTTGAAATCATACTAGAAGGGACCACGGTTCAGAGTTTTCCTTCTACTTTTAATAAGGACATTAAAGTGATAATTTGGAATCGTCCAGTGTGTTCCAAGTATACTTGAAAAATCTTCCTAACTGGAATCTAAGTCTATCCGTTCTGTTTTCTAGTGATCAAGTTATCTGAAGAAAAAATATGACTTATAGTTCCTGATATCTGATATCAGTATACCTGATTCACGAGTCTTAATATTCCAGTTCCACATATTACCCATATGCTTGTATCCTGAATTCCTAACATATTGGTGCTAATTACTGAGATGACTATTACCGTTCAAAATTGTTTTATTGGGTACTGGATATTGACTTAAGATTGTAGGCTCAGCCCTAATCAAGCTAGTAAGTCCGCCCGTATTAGGTTCCTAGCTTCGGCTATGGTAATTTCGCGTGTATTAGGTTTCTAGCTTCAGCTAGGGTAATTTTTCCCGTATAAGGTTCCTAGCTTCGGCTAGGGTAATTCCGCCCAGACCTAAGGTATTCCCTTAGGATGGTACCTACGCCCAATGGGCATGGGTTAATGCCTTTATAGATGTAGTTTTGGGGAACTACATATTGGAGTACAGTTGGATGGTAGATAAGAATTTAAAATGAACCGTAAGTGGAACATGTTGTTACCCGGAACACCATGACAGTTTTATGCTATACCATATACATGTTTTACCTTATACATGCATGTGCTTACATCATCATTTGGTAGTTTTGTATTACTAAGCTTTCTCAAACTCATTTTGTTTTTACCATCACAGGTTAGAAGAAATTTACCATGATATAGTGATCGACATTAATGTTTGGAGTTCTTTCGGCGTTTACTTTCGGAGTACGGTACTAGTGCAGTTAGTGGGCACGTATGTAGTGTCTTATGTAATGTCTGAGTTTGAAATCTGTTTTCTGAATTTATGTTTTATGTGTAAATGATTTTTTTGGAATGATATTTAAGTAAATTTTACTTTACTATTTTAAATGAATTAGAAAGAAAAGAATTTATTTGAGATTTTAATGTGGGTCGTTTCGGTGACCCTAATGTGACTTCCTAAATTTAAGAGTAACCCATAGGCAAGTTTAGGTGGTTATATTAAAACAAGTCAAAAATAAAACTTTATGCACTTATTTTAGCAAAAACAAAATCGGTGTCTTAGCTCGGCGATCAATTGTTGCGCTTTGATGGGGAACTTCAACATTTTTATTGAAAAGGTTGGACCCTAAATGAATCAAACTTGTACTATAATATATATATATATATATATTGTTTATTAATAAGTATATTCATGTTTGTTGAATTTAAACCCCAGACTCCCAAGCAAACATCACCACACCGCCTTTAGCTTTTCAAAACCCAGATAAACCTCACCGCCCTTACCTTCCCAAAACCCCAAACAAACCTCACTATCCCACCCTTGTTTTCCCAAAACCCCAACTGAAATAAATTGCAGCAAGTAAAACAGTGAAACAAAAAGGTTAAACTATTTAAAAATATAAAAATTGGAAGAGAAAAATAGAGAACAAAAAATGGATGTTTAAGGTGTTTTTTTTTTTTTTGTTAAATGGACGGGTTTAGTGGGGTGAAACAAGTCTGGAAGGAAATTTTAGGACTCGTCACACGTCGTCAGCGACGGCCGATAGTGGTGGCCGAAATCTGAGCATGTAGAGAGAAAAAAGAAAGAAGAGGGAAGAAGAAAAGAGAAAATAAAGGGGAAAGAGTATTATGGGCTATAAAAGGACGTTGTTTTGATGTAAATTAGTCTTTACAAAATGACGTCGTTTTGGTTCTATGTGATATGTTATAACATCGTTAATTATTAACGGCGGAGTGACCAGAAACATTCAGTGGGCAAATTAAAAATTTTAAAAGTTGAGTGACTAAAATATGAATGAGAAAAACGTTTAGTGGTGATTTAAGGAATTTAGCCGAAAAATAATTATTGCAGTTTAAGGTTTTTTCATCTTTAGGAAAAGACGTTGCAGAAATACTAAAATTGGAACTCGAAATACGTTAAATGTTGTTAACTAAAATAACCGACAGAGGTTTTATACACATTGGCAAGAGGCTTCAAATTGCATGAAAATATAACCCTCAACGGCCATTTCATCTCACCCCATCATTTCCAAGCGAAAACCCTAGATTTTAGCAGGGAAGAGGATATAGGCACCATAACTTTTGGAAGATGGGTTGTATAAAATATAACACAACCTCTCTCCTTCATACAGTTCCATTAACAGAAATTAACTATTTACTTAATGGTTCATGTTCTTCCTCTGAACTTTTTGTATAAATTCTCCATTAGAGGAGAGCTTATTCAGAACCTGAGCCCAAGGGGCATCTTCAGAAACTGCCCCCAGCAGCTCGGTTGTAAATCGGAGGGAAAAACAAGAACTGAACCTTCGGTTACGTGAAGGTTTTATACAATTACGTACATTGGCTGTTTCTGAAATGGAGGAAAATAATAACGTCACGATTATCGGTATTTGTTCCCTTCTTCTGGTGGTGTTGGTGGTGGCGGTGACGTTTGGTGTCACCCAAGATGAGAAGAGCGACGACGGTGGTCACTGCGAGGTACAGAGTTCGGCCAAGGCGATCAAAGACCTTTGCCAACCCACTGATTACGAACAAACATGCGAGAGAAGTCTGGAGAAAGCCAACACCACTGATTCCAAGGTGCTTATAAGGACTGGTTTCAAGGCTGCCATAACCGAGATCGAGGGCGTAATCGCCCGCTCCGACGCGTTGAAGGAGGATGTTAAGGACAAACCCAGGGCTCGTCAGGCTCTTGCCAATTGCAAGGTGCTGATGCAGTACGCCATTGACGATCTCAACGACGCTGACGACCAGATGGGGAAATTAGTGATGAACAGATTCGATGAGTACATCGAAAACCTCAAGATTTGGCTCGCCGCTACCATCACGCACCAGGAAACTTGCCTGGACGGATTCGTTAAGACGAGAGGTGAAGCAGGGAACAAAATGAGGGAACTTTTGAAGACCAGCCGGGAGCTTAGTAGCAATGCTTTAGCCATGGTTTATGAGTTGGATTTAGCTCTCAAGAAACTCGACCTTCCCAACATGAGCAAAATGAACACTTCTGGCTTCTCCCGGCGGCTATTATCTCAACTCGAAGAGTTACCGCCGTGGGTCAGCTCAACCCAGCGCAAACTCCTTGCCAATAAAACCCCATCCGACGTTGAACCTAATCTAGTCGTTGCAAAGGATAAAAGTGGCAACTATAGCACCATCAAAGCGGCATTGAAACAAGTCCCCAGGGGTAGTTCCGAGCCGTTTGTTATTTACATTAAGGCAGGAATTTACAAAGAGCGACTGGTCATCAACAAGGATATGCGCAATGTGATACTCATCGGAGACGGTCCGAAAAAGACCGTCATCACCGGTAGCAAAAACTACCGTGATGGAACTTCCACATACAGGACTGCAACAGTTGGTACGTACTATATGCATGTCTTTGATACTCTTTTAATAAGGTTATCAAAATCGGGTTAAGATAATAGCCAAGGAACTAATAAAGTGTTAGCTTCCGAATCTTACAGCTGTTATTGGTAAAAGATTTATAGCCAAGGACATTCAAATCAGGAACACTGCTGGAGCCAAGAAGCGCCAAGCTGTGGCACTTCGAGTCCAAAGCGATCAGTCCGTCTTCTACAATTGCAAAATCGACGGCTATGGAAACACCCTTTACGTCCACAGTCATCGCCAGTTCTACAGGCAGTGCACCATACGAGGAACCATCGACTTCATCTTCGGCGACGCGGCTGTAGTCTTGCAGAACTGCAAAATCATCATAAAGAGGCCATTGTCTAAACAAGATTGCTTCGTCACCGCACAAGGAAGGAGTGAACGCCGCGAGGTCACCGCCATTGTTCTCCACAACTGCAGCATCTCCGGCACAAATGAGTACAAAACGGTGAAGAACAAGAACAAGGCGTACCTCGGTCGGCCGTGGAAGGAGTTCTCGAGAACCATCATCATGCAATCTTATATCGACGATGTAATCGACCCCAAGGGATGGTTTCCATGGGACGGCGAGTTCGCTTTCGACACCTCGGTGTATGCGGAGTTTAAAAATAGAGGACCCGGTGCGGTTCAGGCGGGCAGGGTTAAAGGGAGAGGTATGAAGCGTTTCAGTGTAGAGCATATGAAGAGATACACGGTTGAGGAGTTCATACGTGGTCAAGAATTTATCCCCAAGGCTGGGGTGCCATACTCTCCTCGCATGATTAAAGGATTGTAGACCATTAACAGATGAAGATGAACCAACAGCTTTATTTAGGAACTTTTTACTTGCATGAATATATGTAAGTTTAATTAGGAGTCGCAGACAGCAAGATAACCGCGTACAAAATTGTTTTAATAAATAAATTACTAGCTGATTATTTCAGAAATTTACGACCAAAAGATGGGTGCATTTCAAGAGATGAACTTATTTTACAAATTATATTCTAGTATCATCAAGTTTTAAGGATAAAAAATTAAAAATGTAAGATTCTCAATGTTTATTGAATACCACATTTTAAAGGTAACGAAAAATCAACCCGGTTACTATTGTTATTGTTAGGTAAATTACAGCGTGTCACTTATTTTTCAGGGAATTTTTATCGGATATTATTGTAGGTATTTTTTGTAAAATAGGGTGTTTGGTTTTTTATTTTACGGAATAAAGATTTCAAATAGTATTTTGTGAAAGTCGTCGTATCTTCAACAGAAAATCGTCAAAAAATTCTAACAAATTCAAGACAATTTTCTTTGATAGGCGCCAGTTGTATGCATGCATGGGAAAAAAAATCGTCTTCTATTTCTGACGGCTTCAAGCAATTAAAAAAATTCCACAATTATTTTAGGTGAAATAAAAATCACTCACCCGACTTCGCAAAATTCATAAAAAAACCCACAATACTATCCGAGAAAAATTGCCTATCTTTAATAAATATTTATTTTTACTCATCAAATTCAAAAAAACAACATTTTGTTTACTTATATTATCAAGTTATAAAGTTTTAGTCATTTAACATAAAAATCGTTTGTTTGATAACATGGCATTTTAATGAAAGTGCTAAATTTTAATGTGATTACTAAATTTTAGATAAAATACTAATGTGACCTTTTAACTTTAAATAAAATATTATTTTAACTTTTAAATTTTAAATAAAATATTAATTTAACCATTAAATTCGACCATAAACTCTCACCACCACTAGCCACTCACCATCGTTGCCTATGCATGATGCAAACATAGGCTAGTAAGTTCCTAACTACCGTTCATCCACTAATCACCAAACAGGTCGGATTTCCCAAAACTGTGAAATACCTATACGCCTCAGGATGCAAAATTATCACTCTCGAATATAAAACTGCCCGGATGCGGAATTACTCGTAGAACTGTCAAGATCATGATGCAGAATTACACCTCATTTGAATTTTACCAAATTCAACCTTTATGTTTTTCCTTTTTACTTTCTATCTTCTAGTTTCGGTTTTTGGATGTGCTAACTCTCCTCTTTTCAAAAATATCATCCTCGAAATCTATCTATCTCAAACAAGTACATGTATTTCTTTGCCATAACTTTCTCGGATTCTCATGTGACCTCCTCATTGATATTATGGTTTCGCCTAAGCACTTTCACTTGTGGTATAGTGCTTAGAGATGACAATTGGGTGGGACGAGTGCGGATATTTCTCCCTCGTATCTATACCCACTTAAAATTTTTATATCCATCACCTACTTACTACCCACAGCGGGTACTATTTTTCAAATCACACCCGCTCAAGTGAGTACTTTCTCAAATCCAACTCCACACCCATTATCTAACTGGGTGCCCACCACCTAACATATACCCGCCTGTACCCACTTGGCAATCAACCACTAATGTCGAATTATGTAAAAAAAATCATAGACTTGTGTAAAGAAGAGTAAAACTTCACATATTTTATTGATTGATCAAGTGTATATATATAATACATTTACACATGTATAAGTTTAACTATATCTAACTAACTGCACGAACCAACTTACCTCAGTGGTTAAGGGAACGGTTGTTGTTCTTAGAGGTCACGGATTTGAGCACCAACAACTGCAGCAGGGTGATTGAGCAAGCATTGTCAAATTGTTGAGAGTATATTCAAAACAAATACTACTTGTAATCACCTTAGCTTTAAAAAAAACTATATCTAACTTAACTAAAGCACATTTATGTTGGTATAAATTATACTTAATTACATATAACTAACTAATGGCGGTAGACAATTATAGAGAATGTTTATACCCTAAGATTTGGTTAAATTATAAGGCACACCCTTTAAAATTTTAGGGTTTCAGATGAAGTTGCGAACTTATTCCTAAGTTCATAATGGTCCAAAATTCATACTGTGTGTAGTTAGTGGGCGGGACAGGCAGATGCGGGATGGGGCGGGTGGATACGGTGCGGGTAAGGTCTCAAATCCATCACCTACCCACTACTCATGGCGAGTATGACCTTTTACATCCACACCCGCCCACTACCCACCAAACTCATACCCATCCTCGCCCCAACTGAGATAGGAGCGATGCGAAATCCGAAAAACTATACCCGTCTACCATTCTTAGTATACGTTTTCGACAAAGCATTTTATTTCCCCTGCCAACGTCTTAACGGGCTCTTCATCATACATTAGATTTCTCCTAACTTCTAACTCTTTCATCGGTACAATGTGTGATGAATTTGATTGATATTTCCTCAATATAGAAACACGAAACATATTATGAATATATTTCAGTTTCAGTGGTAACTCCAATCAATAAGATAATGATTATATCTTTTCTATGATTGTATAAGTTTCAATGAATTTCGAGAGACCAAACCTCAACATCTTTTTCCAAGAAAAAAATTTCAAGAAAATTATCTTCAGCTTAGTACTCTGTATCTCTTTACTTTAAATCTGCATAAAACTTTTGCCTATCAAATGCAGTCTTTAGCTTCTCTGAATTAAAATTCACTATACTTATGACGAAATATCCCGAGTCAGATGAGAGATAACTACGCAATTAATGAATAATTGTAGACAATATTGAAAACTGAAACTTCATAATACTTAAGAATCGATAATAGTTATTTGGGTAAATTGCACAGATCATCACTCAATAATCTTCTCACTTCTATTTTGGTCACTCAACTATTAATTTTTTCCTATTTAATAACTGAACTTTATACATCAAAATGTTTTTGGTCACTTATAAATATTTTATTATTATTTTCAAAAAAGTTAATATTATTTAATATAAAAATAATTTAAAATAAATAATAAAAATTTTAAAATTATTTAAATAATCATCACCGCTGGCATCACCTGGGTGACTTATTTTGACACGATGAGTCCAATTTCGGTAGTTGTTTCACCGGAAAATGTCCTGAAACTCGCGAATCTCGATATAAACTTTTCGGTTTCCTCACTTTTGATCTCTTTTTCGTGGATTTCGGAGCACTTTCTGGTAAAATGAAGGTCGGATTCGGACTCATGGGTGAGACAAAGTAATTGGTGAAATATGGGACCGAACGACCACCATCTATGGCTGGCGGCGGCGGCGGCGGCGACGAATGGTGGCCGGCGTATAATATGTTTTTATTTTTTATTTTAAATTATTTTTATATTAAATAATATTAAAAAATCGAAAATAATAATAAAATATTTGTGAGTGACCAAAAACGTTTAATGTATAAAATTCAGTTATTAAATAAGAAAATTAAAAGTTGAGTGACCAAAATAAGAGTGAGAAGATTGTTGAGTGACGATCTATGCAATTTACCCTAGTTATTTTTAGTGAATCACATTTGGTTAGTACGGTTCTTTATTGACAATGATTTTTCTTGATTTCACGTTGTTATTATTTAACTTTATTTTTTATAGATATTTAACTTTATTTTTTAAATTTAACGAGAAGAGATAAAAGTTTATTAAACAACATTTTTTTACTGTGAAATGTATTTTAATTTAATTATTTAATATTTATTTATCAATATTATTTTAAAAATATTTGATACAAAACACATTTTTATTATTTTTATTTACTAAATATATTTTTGTTTTCAAGAAATAAAAAATATTTTTTAAAAATAAAAATAGAAAAGAAAAATGAAAATGTTTTTAAAACTAAGATGAACCTTTTTTTTAACAAGATAAGTCCGCATTTATTGAAGAAGAAAACAGGATATAGGGAAATCACAAAGAAATAGAAATAAGAGGAAGCACAAGGGTCACAAACGAAGTCCAGGGGAAACGAAAGCACCGAAACAAACAACAAAAAAGGAAACATACAAACATAAACAACAAAAATGGGGGAGACTCATCAAGCCATCACGACCAGCAAAGAAGCCGAGACAAGAACATGTTAACAAATTTAATATCTTTACTGCATGTCGTTTCTGAGGTCACAGAAGAGTAGAAACATTTGAAGAAGTGCAGAGAGGAAGTCATCACTGTCACCACGTCAAGATCCAAGAATTGTCAGTGAGTAGTGGGCAAAAGAGGAAGAAACAGAGTCAGAGAGCCAAAGCCAATGATCTTTCGTCAATGAAAACCGAGATCCCTAACCAAAACTACCGATAAAAGAAGTCGAGAGCATCTATCGCTTCTACCAATGTCGCCTTTGTCGGAGGGAGCTCTTAGTCCAACCATCAGACAATGTCTCGAAAATAAAACTTGGAGTCGGGAAGGAAAGCACTTATCGAGCCAACTACAAAAAAAAAAAAGAATCGACAGACAAACGAGAGAGAAAAAAATCAATCAGATACAAAAGAGTTAGAGTCATCGAAAAACACTAACATCGAACTTACAAAATAAAAGAGAGAAATTATTTTACCAAGTATTTTACCAACACATCACATGTATAGTTGTTGATACTTTAAAACAAAAATTATATGTATTACTTTTTTTAAGGGAAAACTACACCACTGACCACCAAAGAAATTTGGGATACCTATTTGAACCACCGAACTAAAAAAACGTCAATCACACTACCGAACTTATAAAATCAACCTATTTTGACCACCGCCGTTAAAAACCTAACGGTGGAGTGGCGGAACTGCCACGTGGCAACCGATTGGTATATTTAAAAATTACACATTTGGTCCCTGTTATTTATACATTCTTTCAATTTAATCCTAATTTTCAATTAATAAAATAATAAATTATTTAATTAAGTGGTGACACGTGTCAAGACCTTATTGGAGGATTTTAATTATTTTCAATTTAGTCCCAGGTGTAAAGGCAGCAGTTCTACCACTGCACAAAGCACGTCTTTGTGCTATAACTCTCCAGATATAATATATATCTCTTATTAGTTTCTACATTTATAAACCAAAAGCTCAAACCCTAAACACTAATTTCACATATATAAATCCTAAACCCTAAACTATAACCCTAAATATTTCAAATTAATTTCACACTAAATATTTCAAATTAAACCTCAAACCCTAAAATTTTCAAATTAATTCCACGCTAAATATTTTAAATTAAACCCTAAACCCAAACCTTAAAAATTTCAAATTAATTCCACGTTAAATATTTCAAATTAAGCCTTAAACCCTAAACCCTAAATATTTCAAATTAAACCCCAAACCCTAGCCTTAAACCCTAAATTTCAAATCAATTACACGCTAAATATTTAGGATTTAATTTAAATATTTAGCGTGAAATTAATTTGAAATATTTAGGGTTTATGGTTTAAATTAAAATAGTTAGCATGTAATTAATTTGAAATTTTTAGGGTTTAAGGTTAAGGGTTTGGGGTTTAATTTGAAATATTTAGCGTGAAAATAATTTGAAATATTTAGGGTTTAGGGTTTAAGGCTTAATTTGAAATATTTAGCGTGGAATTAATTTGAAATTTTTAGGGTTTGGGGTTTGGGGTTTAGGATATTTAGCGTGGAATTAATTTGCAATTATTAGGGTTTGAGGTTTAATTTGAAATATTTAGGGTTAGAGTTTAGGGTTTAGGATTTATATATGTGAAATTAGTGTTTAGGGTTTGAGCTTTTGGTTTATAAATGTAGAAACTAATTGTAACCCCCTCGTCCCGGTCTGGTCGGATGACCGGTCCGAATGGGCCACACGGGGAAAACCGAGTGAAAACCCCTAAGGATTCCCCCTCGGTTAACGACCCTAAAATTTCTTTTTACTTTAATCTTGTCTAGATGCACATTTAATTCCTAAGTGGAGCATAACAGCGGAAGATACAATCAACGGAACATTCACCGACCAAACTAAGCATAAACAGTCCATTTTACTTCATTACAGCAGGCCGTTTCGAAACGCCCCTAGGGTGTTCCGAAACGCCTTGACTTAGTCAACGGCCCTGGGTCAACCATAAGGTGACCGTTCCGAAACAGGGGTGACCCGTATCGGAACGACCTTGACGGTCAATATCTCGTGGTCAACGAGATTTGACCGTTTCGAAACACCAAAGGCCCGTTTCGGAACGGCTACATCTCGCCAATTTCTCAAAATTCCAGTAGCAAAAACGTTCCGAAACGCCCTCATCCGTTTCGAAACGGCAGGCCATTTACAAAGGGACCGTTCCGGAACAGGGGGACCCGTTCTGAAACGCCCCTTGTCTGCATACTCGTCTGGCCTGTTTTGTGGCACAAGGGTGCCCCAAAACACCATACAACAGCTAAACAAAGCAACTTAGGGGATAACAACTATACTAGCATGCTTCAACATCATTTAGACATGTCCAACACTAAAGCAACAATCCACAACATGCATTCATTCAAACAACATTCAAGCATATGTAAAAACTCTTAAGGCATAGGCTAATATCCAAAGTAAGCAATTAGGCATGACTTACAATTCATCATGGCAACACAAACCATGCAAAAAAAAAGATATAAGGGAGTCCATACATGCTCTCAAACAACCAACAACTACTCATCAAAGCCATACATGTCCCATTGCTCAAACTATTACATGTCTAACATTTAAAAACCATACTTTATGAACTCAAGCCAAAAACCACACTTGGGGCCTTCCACTTGCGCGAGCAACCCACGAGCTAAGGATCTGCAATGTTGAACAAAGAGAGCGTAAGCAATGGTGCTTAGTGAGGGTAAGCTCTAAAAACAAACCTCAACATTGCAGGGTCCGAGCACGATCTAGCCAAGGCATTACACAAACATACCAAGGATCCACAAGAGCCACAATATAAGATGCATGAACAATATATACAAGTACATGTCATGAATCATTAAGCTCTACTTTCACAACATAAATAGCCATATCAAACATCCTCACAAGGATCATTAGTCTCAACACATGGATACGTATATCAAACAACATTGGCACCTAGATATGACTCAAATACGCGGATAACCGTTGGAACTCACGTCCAACAACACAACCTTTACCTGACGGTGGGATTACACTCATCACCGGTCTCGCGGAGGGGATTCCACTCATCCTCACGCCCCGTCGATGGGATTCCACTCATCACCGACTATATTTAAATACCATTTCCGGGCGTACCCGTACTCCTCCTTGGTGACTCAACGCCACCAAGGCCACGCGCGACTTTTGACTCATGTGTACACACTAACATCCTAATGATCGATCATTTGTATTTAAGTATACTAGTGCCAATATTTTACTCATTCCACATTACTCATCTCAATCATTTCCGTGCTTAGCACGTACTCACCATGAACACAATCATGAACCAACACCATGCATGCTCTAAGCAATACAAATCATGCCTCATCTCACATGTACAATACAATATACATAAGCATTCATATCACAACACACACGAGGCATATACATTCATACATTCAAGTTCATCCAAGGGCTCTAGATCAAGCTTAGGATTAGGCTACCACCCTAATCCTAACTCTAGGTGGGTCTACCAAGCCCAACCTAGTCCATATACTCGAACCAACCATTTTGAAATCATTCAAAGCAATTAACCACTCACCTAAACACCCAAGCTCAACGATCAAGCGAGCAACAACCTTCAACTTCCCGGATTCCCTTCCGATGCTTCACCGATGCCCAAATTCGATTCTAATCAAACCCAAACACAAACAAAACGTTCGAATCAATATCACATCATCGGAACCAACCCGGATTAACATTAACATGCATTCGACACCCCAAGCAAGTCCAAAAACAGAATTTTCGAGTAGCCCACTTAACCCACTGAGATCTTCCATTTCAAGCCTCCAAACCACCATCAAACACACCCAAGGCAACCCTCAAATAACATACTAGCACCAGCCCTTGAAATCCAATATTAAACAGCCCCAAAACACACTTTAAAACCTCCCAAAAACCCCTTTAAAGCCAAATTCCGAAAATTGTTTAAAATCGTTTGAAATTCACATATGTGACACCATTTGACTCCTATATACCATAACTAACCATAATAAATCAAAATATTAGGTTTAGCTACACAAAGGCACCACTTTTAATCAAATATTCAAATACCTCTATTTCCTTAAAACTTCATGAAAACGAAAATAAAGTGTACTTTTGAGAAGAGGGAGGTGAGGGGAGTTCAAAATTACCTTCACCTTTCAATTCGGAGTTGAAATGGAGGAGCTTTGGAAATGGAATAGTGAATGTGGAAGGGAGCTTGGTTTCCCGTTGATAAGTTTTTGGAGAGGAAGATGAATAGTAGAGATGTGGGTGTTTATTTGACATGTGACTTATTTAAGGCTCAAAAGACTTCTTTGCCCTTAATGAAATGAACTAATCACAAGGGCATAAAATCCAAGACTATTTGGGGGTTTAATTTTTAAGGCATAGCCTATCATCAAATTAATTCATTTGAGAACCAAACCCGAACCATTATTTAAATCATAAGACCGAACCCAAAATAATATTAAAATATTATTTTCTCCTAACCCCTAAACCCGGGTGTTACACTAATAAGAGATATATATTATATCTAGAGAGTTATAGCACAAAGATGTGCTTGGTGCAGTGGTAGAACTGTTGCCTTTACATCTGGGAGTCCCAAGTTTGATTCCCCCAGCGCGCATGTGAGTGAAAATTTGTTTTTCTCCTCTAAATTGGTGGTGACACGTGTCACCACCTGATTGGAGGGAGAAAATAAATTTTAATAAAATTAAATATAAATAATTAAAATCCTCCAATAAGGTCTTGACACGTGTCACCACTTAATTAAATAATTTATTATTTTATTAATTGGAAATTAGGACTAAATTGAAAGAATGTGTAAATAACAGGGACCAAATGTGTAATTTTTAAATATACCAATCGGTTGCCACGTGGCAGTTCCGTGACTCCACTGTTAGGTTTTTAACGGCGGTGGTCAAAATAGGTTGATTTTATAAGTTCGGTGGTGTGATTGACTTTTTTATAGTTCGGTGGTTCAAATAGGTATCCCCAATTTGTTTGGTGGTCAGTGGTGTAGTTTTCCCTTTTTTTTAATATGTTGGTGTGATACAAGGGTAGCATCTGTTCAACTTTCTTAGCCTTTTCAAAGACAGCACACACAGTATGCATTACTGGTGCTCAAACTCGGGTCTCGAGAGATGATGAACATCTATCTTTGCCACCAGGACACAAGGGGATGAGCATTATATGTATTACTTTTTGTGCTATATCATTTTCATATAACATTTTAATCATATTATATTTATATGATGTAATTGTATGGTACTACTAAGTATGTCCGGATCCAAAAACAAACAAAATTGGGCTTGAAAGTGTAGGCAATGCTTTTAAGAATACAACTCAAAACGGAACTCTAAATATAATTTTTAGTATTGGAGCATAAATAAAAATAATAAAAAGAAACAAATATTTTTTATTTATAATGTAATGGTATATGATAGAACTAATAATAACATCTTTATCGTAAATTCCTTACTTACCTAATCTAATAAGACGTGCTTCACAACCAAAGAATATCTTATCAACTGAGGTTTATTTTTTTTCTTAAAAAAACAGTTTTAGCCGATAAAGTTTTGGTAAAGTCGTCAAAATAAGAGGTTTTCAACATTAAAATTCGATTCTTATATTGTATAAAATATAAATCATGTGTAAATTATCTTTAGATTTTATTTCGTTTTAAAAAATTTATCGTTATTTTTAGGATGCGTCTGCCACGTTTGAAGAGTATTGATGAGTACCACTAACAACGAGCATCGATAAGTACCATTAATTTAATTTATAAATATTAAAAATCTAAATGACTCAACGCATAATTATAAATTGGGTAAAATATTTAAATCATCACTCAACTTTGCTATCGGGCCTATTTTGGTCACTGAACTTTAAAAACAACCAATTTACTCACTGAACTTTATACATTGACCAATTAAAATCAATTTTTGATGACATAAATTATTTTATTATTATTTTTATCGTGACATAGATTATTTTATTATTATTATTAAATGCCAAATAATTTAAAATTAAAAAATATTAACCCCCCATAACAGCTCACTTTCTTCACCATTTCGTCATCTCCTCAATTCATGCCTGCATTGCAGCTCTTGAACTCTGGTCAAAAGCAATTTCCTTTGCACAAGCCCTTACAGCAAACCAGTTGTTTCCTTGCTTATAGTTTAGGCTTTGATCTCCCTTCCTCCTCAAACTCCATGCAATCTTATTAAAAACCCACAAAGACAACAAATTTCTTTCATTATCCGGATACAAAAAATAAAAAAGAAGAAACCCAAACATGAGATGAAGTCTGTTTTTACAGCTAAGGAGGGAACAAAGATGGTATATAGACCAGACCAAGCAGCGGAGAAATAGTGAAGATGGCGGACTGTTGAGGTTGAGGAGATGGTGAAGAAGGTGGGTTGTTGGGGGGTTTATTGTTTTTTTAATTTTAATGCATTTGGCATTTAATAATAAAAATAAAATAATACATGATAAAAATAATAATAAAATAATTCATGTCATCAAAGAGTGATTTAAATAAATTAATGTATAAAGTTCAGTGAATAAATTGGTCGTTTTTAAAATTTAGTGACCAAAATAAGTTTAAAAACAAAATTAAGCGATGATTTAAGTATTTTATCCTTATAAATTATTTAAAATGTAAAGATAAATTATTTAAATAAATTATTATATATTTTATTTTTTTAAAACATAATTAAATCAAATATCAATCCCTAAATTAAAAAAAAAAAAACCTAAATACTTTTTAAACTTGAATTTTAAGCTGTCCCCGCTGTCAGCCTCATGCCGCCGGCGAGTTAGCACCGATGATGCTTTGAATTTGTTGGATAAGATGATTCGTAGCTACCCAAAGTGCTTAATTTTGCCGATGTTTTTTTCCCAACAAAATTCGAAAACCGTTTTCCCGAACAGGCAGGTCATAATTTTTTGTTAAGAGGTTTAATTTTTTTTTTCTATTGAATTTTGTATAATCGTAGCTACCCAAAGTGCTTAATTTTTCCGCTGCCATGTTTGTTTGCTTGCTTTTTCAAAAATCTAAGTTCTAGGCAAGTAAAAATTGAGACCTTTGATTCTAAAATTTGTATTGGTTATTGTCAGGTTTGATTCTATATTCTTAAATTAATTTGTGCTTTGAATGATTTCTCAGATGTCCAAATCTGGGAATCTATTGGAGTCGAAGTATCCGTGAGTACTAAGTTTTTTTCTGAATTCTCACTCGAATTATTCGGAATTGATGACTTAATATTATGGCATGTGCCCCTTTCTGTATTGCAGTCAGACTATATTTGTTATTCATGGTCTTTCATCTAGTGCATTAATCAAACTCTATGCTCTGAACCTTTGATAATCAAAAACCGTTTTTGTAATGATAATACTTAGGTTTGATACTTATTCTTGAATCATCTATGTAGGTACGTTTGTCATGCTGAAGTCAATGCTATATTGAATACAAATCATGCATCTGCAGCTGGCCGGGTTAAATCATGAAAAGTATATAATTTGTTGGCAATGGGGGATCATTTTCTTGAAGGTTGAACCCCCAAGAACTGCTTTACTTCGCCCCCAATGCTAACAAACAATTAACTCTAGGAGTGTCCCTAATTTGCCAAAGACACCTATCTTCCAACTAGAAGTTATGCCGGGACATTAATTAGCATTCAGAGCATCAAGTTGCCTCCGGAGATCTTCAAGGTCATCGATAGCAGTATCTGTGGCTCCAGATGGCTGAGGCTTTTGAAGTTCATCGGCACAACTTAGGGAAATGAAATATTGAGACCAAACAAGAGTAGTAAAGAAGATAACAAGCAAATGAAAGGTATTGGGACAGTTTAAAGTTTCAAGGTAACTCCAGGTCAACAATCAAATTAAGGGAAACTGTAAATGTGTGTGTGTGTGTAATTAAATCAATAGGACCAGAATGATATGGTTGCAGTTTTATATGGAATGGCTCTGCAGTCATGTTGAATGTAGAAGAAAACTGGTCCCGCGACAAGATTTTGGTGGAGACTTAATCCTTGTAAATAGGGTCAGAACTGCAAGCTACCAACTATCAGCATGTGTTGAAGAGCAACTAAGACATCAAAATTTTTATTTGGTATGGAAACCGTGCCCTTAGAACATCCCAAATCCTAATGTTTGAGCGATCAGAAGATTAAAAGAGAAGTGACTAGAATAACATAGTAATTCTTCTCAAATTTGTGCAGAGGGCCTCTGTTAGTGTATTCAGAACTTTACAAGAAGATAATGCAATCATATATAAAAGAAAATTCAGCAAGTGAAAAACTTTAAAAACGTTCAAAACAGAGAGCATAGAGAAGAAAAACACCTGAACTTGTGCTACAAGTACTCTTCTCCGGTTCATTATCATCGACAACACTGCAAAAAGAATTGCATAGGCCGGTTAATCTCCCTAAGTAAAACCATAGAACAATATGATCCATTGAATATGATAAATGTAGAACAGTACATAACATCTTTTAACATCATAGGAAGCATGTCAATCACTATATAAATGTGTAAATCCAGTCAAATGTTAGAATTACATAACTACATAAACAAACCAAAAAAAATTAAAGTGTTATTTTTTCAGAATTTGAGTTGAAGATTGTGTAAGATGTACTAGTCCATCTCTAAGAGTTGTGATTTTTACCTAATGTCCCATTCATTATCAACATGAAGTGGCACATCTCCTGCTGCGGCAGCAGCTTAGGCTTCAGCCTCCATCTTGGCTTTAGCTGCTGCATCTCTGGCTGGTTTTGCAAGAATGTTTTTTTTTTTCTGCAAAGCAATAGTCTAATCCATCAGAAGAAGAAAAATCAAACGACCAAAAAGACAGAAATCACTCTCTTACCTGCCGCTCCAGACAGACAGCATTTGAACACTGAGGATTTGGCTTCATTGCCATTGTTGGGAAGAAACCTTTAAGAGAACTGTATCCCTACAATCAGCAACACAGTAAAAATCTATCAAAAACCAAGAGTAAGCACAAGATGCCATTAGTAACCTAGTAAGAACACCTCACATAAAGCAAAACATTAAAATATACAGACACCATTTACAGAAATGGGAGAGAGGGAGAGTTGATGTAGGATTCACCAAGTAGGGGGAAACATGTCCAAATCCCAACAAGAACTTTAGTGTATTTTGAATCAGTGTCAGCATAGGGAAACATACCTTTTTGCTCCCGAAAACGATGGTTAGAGCGCAGAACGAGACGTG
The DNA here is from genome assembly GCA_030270665.1 of Hibiscus trionum. NCBI lineage: Eukaryota > Viridiplantae > Streptophyta > Magnoliopsida > Malvales > Malvaceae > Hibiscus > Hibiscus trionum. Next base: position 38,598,608 of record BSYR01000017.1, on the reverse strand, counting down.
TACCACCGCTAGCACGAAGATGAATATATGTAGATGGTGCAATGCCGTAGAGGATAACAATGGAACTTTCCCCTGGATTGAAATTTGACACATTTGCCGTGAATACAAGACATGGTTTCATTCAAGTTCAAAAACTGTTTGCATTAAAAAGGGGTATGTACCTTAGCAGTACAGTAGGGATCGGAGGCCTCGGCGAGAAGACTACGGCCGATACCACCGGGAAGAAAGGAAGAGAAAAGGGTCTGAAACTGTTTGCAGTAAAAATTCTTTTATAAAGTTCAACATTTCTTGTGGGCTAGTGCTATTGGACAGCCAAAATCAATGAAGTTGGGAATGGCGGCAGGGTTCAACGGCGGCCACGGAGGTGCAGCGGCTAGCAGTGGCGGCAGATTGAATTTCAAAAAAAAAAATAGGGTTTTATAATTTAGAGAGATATTTTGATTTAATTATGTTTAAAAAAATTAAAAATTAAAAATATTTTTTTTAGGTAAAAAGGAGATTATTGCCGCATGCCAAATTAGAAAACCTCACTAAATCTAAGTGGAGGAAAAAGAGTACATGTGAGGATAATAAAAGTCAATACAAAATTATGAACTAACCAAAACAACGACTTACAACAACCTCACAACCGTCAGGGGAGATACCGTATAATAGACAACATCAAAGCTATCACACTTAGCACCCTTCGCAAGACCGTCAGCAACCTTATAACCGGTACGGCATACATGTTGAACACGAACAGTCCATTCCCGCTCACGTAACTGATGTAAATGCACCAAAAGTGAGGAACCCCGCTGAATCGGTAAGTCACCCCTAAGCAAACGTAACACATCCAAGCTATCAACTTTTAAGATTACCTGGCGATACCCCCTAGACCACGCACTCTCCAAACCAACGAGTACACCCTATAACTCAGCATCAAGAACTGAACCCCTATGAACTTTGAAAACCCAAAAATTCACTTACCTAAATGATCACGCATAACACCACCACACGATGCAACCCCGAAAGTATTATGTCGGGCACTATATGTATTCAATTTAAACCAACCATAATTTGGTGGATACCAAACTTCCGGCCCCCGCTGAACCATAGGGGACGTAGCAGCTACTTGCAATTGCGACGACAACGCACGCAAAGCTAAGTCCAGGAAATGTCGGCTCTACTCAATGACGGTACCATAATCCTCAATTGGATTGTCAAAAACAATTGCATTCCTAGCCTTCCAGAAATTTCACACAAGTGCTCCAAACAGAATGTCCCAGTCCGGCTCATTACTTACAAAATATTCCTGTTTAGTGAGATTAGCAACAATCAAGTCGCGTATGTGCAACCCAAAAATTCAGTGACTGTATCATGTTTAACAAAAGAGCGCCACACCGCGGCCGTAGAAGAACACGACCGAAGAGCATGGTCCACATTCTCAGGTGTCGCACGACATCTCGGGCAAAGAGTATCCGTAGTCAAATGATGCCTTACTCGCTCAACATTGGCCATGATCCGATTCAGACATACAAGCCACAAGAAAATACGAATACGTTGCAACCCCCAATGCTTATGAATAACTTTCCAAACAACATCGGTAACACCATGGATGCTACGCGAACGCACAAAGTAAGCTAATTTCACCAAGAACCTATTCAACACCCCGACGCTCCAACCCACAACATCACCCCCAACGTGTGCGCTAGGCACTGGTCGAAGCAATGCGCAACAAAGCTTGTGTCAGCAGCATATGTTGAAACAACGACCAATTCCAATCGCCAGAGACATCCACCACGGACCTGACTGAGACATGTGGAAGGGAATTAACAACCGACGGTAACAGATGATTACACAAAGGACCAATCGCTCCGACCCAAGAGTCAAACCAAAAATCCACAGCTTCCCCATTCCCAAGGCTCCAATTCATGTTTTGTCGAACATCATTCCAAACAACGCTTAACCCCTTCCATAACCGTGAGCAATTTTGATTCCTTAATTCTACCGGCACTGTATCAACGCATTTGTACTTAGCTCGGAGAAAACGCACCCACAACGCATCTTTGCACGCAACTAAGTTGAAAGCAAGCTTCATTAGAAACGCTTCATTATGAGCCGCCAACCTCCTGAAACCAAGCCCACCATACTCTATTGGCCGACACACATCATCGCACTTAACTAAATGCATGCCTCCTTTATCCGAGGCAATTCCCCACACAAAATGACGAATAATTTTTTCTAACTCTGCACATGTCTGCTTCGAAAGAACAGTCGTTTGTATAGTATACATTCGAATCATTGATAGCACGACTTTTGCTAACGTAATCCGGCCTGCTAAGGAAAGAGAACTCACAATCCAAGCACTCAACTTATGTTTAACTGACTGAACAAGGAAGTGATAAGAAGCTGCAGTCATATGCTGATGCAATAAGGGAACCCCAAGATACTTACCAAGATTTGACACCTCAAGAAACCAAAAACCAATACTGATATATTTCAGAACTTGAACTTTCAGCAAGAGCACAAGCAGAGTCCGATTAATGTGATCTGGAACTATACTGGATACAAAGACTGAATGAAGAAAAGCACACACTGATGGCCAGACAATGCTCCAATTCTTCTGGTAAAAACCAGCATTTATGCTGTCAACCCCAGGTGCTTTACTGGAACCCATACCAAATATTGCGTGATAGACTTCATCATTGGTCAATGTCACAGCAAGCTGGTCCAAGGTAGCTCGCGGCACGCAATGAAAAAAACCCCGAATTGCATATGATGCATAATTGTTAGCCGCACTTGTGAATAAGGTCTTATAGTAATTTAACGCCAGGTCCGACAATTTATTCTGCTCAGAACACCAACTCCCATCATCCAGTTTCAATGTGGAAACATAATTTGCTATCCGCTGAGCCTATACCGAGGCATGAAAGAACATTGTATTAATTTTACCTGCTAAAAACCACTGTGAGCACGCTTTTTGTCTCCAAAAACTTTCCTCTTGTTCAAGCACCAAATCAATCTCTTTCCGTAATTTTGCAGCAAGTCTGACAAGGGAATGAGAATGCCTTACCGCTACGCATGATCAATGCCCTTGAGCCGTGCCATCAGTCTGCGTTTCCTACGCTCTATATGACCAAACACCTCAGCGTTCCATTTCTCAACAGCCGTTCAAAATTGTTCCACGTTGTCAATCACAGAGACATCACCCTTCCACGTTGCCTATAAAAAATCCTTGAAGCCATGATGATCCTGCCACGCCTCAATGAAACGGAACGGACGAGCACTCACCCCATCTAAATCCTCAGACATCCGAAGCAAAAGTGGGCAATGATCAGATCCAAGCCTCAGAAGATGTAAAACATGGCTATTAGGAAAAAAATTAAACCATCTCGGATTTACCAAACATCCATCAAGCCTTTGGTACAAATCGCCACGATTCCATGTGAAGGGATTACCGTGATAGCCCAGATCAACTAAGCCTGAACGAAATAAGAAATCGGAGAAAAGACGACTGCCACCCACATGATTTGATACCCCTCTAGAACGTTCCTCCACAGTGAGAATGGCATTGAAATCGCCCCCTCCCAAAATCCAAGGTATAGCATCACTATGCGCGAGGTCTTCAAGTTGCGCCCAGACATGCTTACGCACCATAAAATAAGGACTGGCATATACCACCGTGAACTGCACCCATACATCATCACCAGACTCCTGAACCCGTCCATTAATAAACTGGTTCGATACGTGCAACAGCTCAACAATAACTGTATCCTCCCATAACAACCACACTCTGCCACTGAATCCACGCGCCTCAACTCTTGCAGAATTAGCAAAACCTAACCGAGTAATTACTCTATATGTCGTACGGCCGCTAATACTTGGTTCAAACAAAGCAACCAACCGTGGCTTATGATGCAGGAAAAAATCCGAAATATCGCCTAAATTCAGAACTCACAGCACCCTGACAATTCCAGAACATAACATTAATTATTAAAAAAATATAAAAGAGCAAATGATACCTTAATGCGCAAGAGGCCGCTCCACCTCCTCCACATCCTCCATCTCATCCTCATCATATACATCGAACAAATCATCTTCATCCGAAGAGAGCAACACCGACCCACCACTTCGTGATGGTTCACCTAGGCCGTGAGTTCCTCTTACATTCACATCCACAAGTTGTTCTGAAATATTTTGCCCTAACTCAGCCAATATCGGACGAATAAACGTACGAAACACCCCAGGCTTTCGAACTTTCAACCCCTGAGTAATATTTTCCTTAGCCCCCTTCCCTTTTAAAGACTACGAACGAGCCACATTCATGCCCCCACAACCTTTAACACCCTGTTCAACTATTTTGATCACCGAATGAGAACCAGTGCGAACTTTTAGAGTATGAACTACTACTATAACATATTTGCCAGTCACCGTAGATATCACGTCCGTAGAGGATTTTAATGCCTCAACCCGCGTTGCCTTAGCCACAGACTTTGATCGCTTATCCGGATCTGATGCCATGTACACTGCATTCTTAACCACCACATTGCCTACAACAACTTCCTTCAGCTATTTCGTACTATGCCTACCAACAGGTGCGCGAGCATTTGAGATTTCATTCTCATCAGCGTTATTCACAAAGCCCTCATCCAGAACTGCCAACGCGGCAAACCTAGAACCACCCACCTTACTTTTAGCCGCAACAACATCTCCACCAGAAGCCCGCGAAGAAGGTCGACACATGCGCGTTTCAGCGACCATCCAAGGACCAAACAACTCAACCTCTTCCACGCCAGCCCCCTTCGAGGAAGAAATTCCCTACACCGAGGTGTTAGCATCCGCGACACCATCCGTTTAGGCACGTAAACTTTCACATTGCTCCTAGGAGTGACCGTAAATACTACAACTGAAACATATATATTGCAATCCTTCGTATTCAATACGTTGTATCTTGCCATCAATCCGGATACTGGATAAAAGTGGCTTGGTTAAATCCACAAGTACAGCTAGTCTCGCAAACTTCCCACAACCCCCACCCTGAGTATTATAGTCCATTCTGACCACTTGCCCTATCAGAGCTGCAATACAACGAAACACATCTTTTGTATAATATCGGTAAGCCAATCCAAAAAGTCGAATCCACACCATGACACACGACTGATGTTTTTCTGACGGGGAGAATGATCTACTCCAAGATTGTACCATTAAGTAACTACCATAAATTGTTCATGACCCATTCGTGAGGACCTTCGTATAGTCATTAGCATTCGAGAAACGAACAATAAAGTGATTGTTCTCAATATCAATCAACTGAATATCCCCAACAAGGTTCCACAACGCGAGCATCCGATTCAAAATGTCGTATAACCAATTTTCCTCCCAAGTAAGCGAACAATGATGGTATTCTTCATATTCCGATCAATTTGATCATGCACCCTATCCGAGAAACGAATCGAAGGTATCGGTCCTGATCGATCGATAATAACATCCTCTTCTAGGACCACAACTTCCTCTTCCACATAATTAACATTTGATTTCTTCGAGTCCAGTGGCGCCAAACCCTTATCAACTACATTCGCATACGTCGCCTTACCAGACTCCTTCACGTTGGTGACCGGCCGGGACTCACCCTCACTCACCGCTGCTGTCAGATCAATCTGATCACCACCCTGTCCTTCCACATAAAGAGGAGCAGCACCATCAACATCCATGGCGTCACTACCCCCATCGACCAAAGGGTTCAGGTCACCCCTCCCTTTCTTAACAGAACACTACCCCTCCAGAGGCGTTGGTGAGGCCGAGCGTTCCAACGACGAAACCACCATATTAGGGTTACCCTCCTCCGGTGGCCGGCCGGTTAAACTACCATAGTGCAGCGGGCTGATATTAACATTAGGGTTGCCGGTGCTCGACTTTAGGGTTTTTTTCCTCTATAAATCAACTTCTTTTTATAAAAAATGTATTTTAATTAATTTACTTTTTAATTTTTAAATAATTTATAATAATACGGTGAGTCTTTTATATTTTAAATCTTTATAAATTTAATTAATAATGCTCATCGGTGCTTGTCATTAGTAGTGTTCATCGATGCTCGTCGAACGTTGCATAACTTTCCTTATTTTTATGTATTATTTGTTATTATAATTGTTCGAACTAGATGACAATTTGAGAAGATTTTTTTTCTATCTCTTGTAGTGGTGGGGGCAAGTACTATTTGCGTGTGCTTTATTACTTTCCCATTTCTTTATGATAATTTATTTGAATATAAATTCCTTGCTTTGCTGTTAGTCTGTTAAGTTAAACTGTCATGTACTCTAAACTCTAAAGCCACGCAAATTATTGGACCGTCCTTTTCAGCTTTTCCTTTTTACTTTCATGCATCACGTTGGCTGTTTTTTCATGTGTTCTTACTAACGTAAACTAGTTTAATTAAATTGTGAATTTGCATAATATTACAATACGGTATTTTAATATAGTTTATCGAAATAACATTCATTAAATTGTCAATATATTTACAATTACAATTTAATGATTAAATTAGATTTTTTACCCAATTTAATCTCCACACTATTATTAATATTATGCCTTAATCTTAATCATTAACGATAGAAACTTCCTCCAATTAAGTTAATGTATTTTTTATTTGAAAAACTGAAAAGTTCTTATATCATTTAAAAGATGGAAGTATAATAATCAAAATAATTAGTTTCACTACTTTATTATTTTAAATATATTTAAACACAACCTCTTGATTTAAATTATTTTCTTTTTGAAAGTTAACTAAATGAAAAATTTTAGGGAGAGCTATACCCTTGACCACTCAATTATAAGTCTGATTTTATTTTGAATTTTGCCCTATAGATTTTACCAATTAAACCACCTAACTTTTTAACAGTTTCAATCAAGCCACTTACAGTTAATTTTTTATTGAAATGATGACATGACATTTACGTAAATTTAAATAATTACATATTTAGTCCTCTTTACTTAGACATTTAAGTGACATAGAAAAAAAATAGAGACGTGATACCATCTAATTGGATAAAAACAAAACAAGCAGCAAATAAAATGGAAAAATAGCCATAGTAGATTTGATCACAAACCAATGATATGGAAGGTCAAAGCTCAAACCTCTAGGCCAGCCCCTCTCATATGATATATGTTGATAACATATTTACTTAAAGACTCCTTTGTTGTGTAAATTAAAGATTGATGGATTCAAACTCAAGACAAGTAAGATAAAAAAAAACCCTAAACCAATGACCCAATGATATTGCTTCGATAAAATATGACAACATACTATATTATAAGTAACCGAAATGTAACTTCTTAAAACCGATTATCAAAAGTGAACAAAATTAGAACATAAATGACCAACCTTGTAGTTTACTCAAAACAGAAACAAAGAACTTAAATCATCGGGAGGAATATCATAATTTGACCCAACTTAAATAGGATAAAAAATTTCTGCCCATGCTCAAACACTAAAAAACACTACAAAACTAAATTCTAAGCTTTAACCCTAAATTTTAAATCTTAAACCCTACATCATATACCTTAAAAATACACCCTATTCTAAATTCCCTAAACCCTAAACCTTTAACCCTAAATCTAATTTTGAACTTGAGGCATAAGTAGGGACACCGAAAAGAGTGCAGATGATTTCTATCCACTTAAATAGTCCTTTACCCCTTTTTGGTGCTCCTACTTATGCCCCACACTCAAAATTAGGTTTAGGGTTTAGGGTTTGAGGTTTTAGGTTAGGGGTTATGGTTAGGGTTTTGGGAATTCATAGTAAGGTGTATTTTTTAGGGTGTAGAGTTTAAGATTTAAAATTTAGGGTTAGGGCTTGAAATTTAATTTTGCTGTATTTTTTAGTGTTGGAGCATAAGTAGGGGTACCGAAAAAGTTGCTGAGGATTTTTATCAATGAATATAGCATAATAATAATTTAGTTTCCCATCCCTTTTATTTATCTCCGGAGGCGTTTACTCTGAGGGTCCTCACCTACACCTAGGGGCTCTCTTTCAACACAGGAACCCTTGTTCTTAGGCCGGCCCTATGAGATCTACCAACGCAATAGCTAGTTTTAGGCGTCTTTACGCTCATTCTCTACACTTTACCACAACAAAGCGTGCAATTTTGTGTAGGCCAAGCGTTAATCCCACAGCCCCTTGTTTCCCATTTCAGCACTTTAACAATTTAGCTTCGAGTTCGAAACCCTATTCAAGCAGTCCACAAATGGAGGGGATACAGCATAGGATAATCAAAGCCAATGGCATAAACATGCACGTTGCCGAGAAAGGGAAAGGCCCGGTCATTCTTTTCCTCCATGGATTCCCGGAGCTTTGGTATTCATGGCGCCATCAAATCAACGCTTTCGCCTCGCTCGGCTACAGAGCTTTGGCTCCCGACCTGCGTGGATACGGGGAAACCGAGGCACCCGATGATGCCTCCAGCTACACCTGTCTGAACGTGGTGGGGGATCTCATTGCTCTCTTGGATGCCGTCGCCGCCGACCAGGAGCAGGTTTTTGTCGTCGGACACGACTGGGGTGCGCTCATTGCTTGGTGGCTGTGCATGTTTAGGCCGGACAGGGTTAAGGCTTTGGTTAACTTGAGTGTTGTGTTCAATCCTAGGAACCCTGACAGGAAACCTCTTGAAACTCTCAGAGCTGTCTTCGGTGAAGATTATTACATCTGCAGAATTCAGGTTCTTTTCCATTAAGTTCTAATTAATTATCACCCTTAGATCTAAGAAAGAAAATGAAGTTCGAAACTCTAGGTTTCAGACTTTTTTATGATCTCGTAAATGTAGAAGTTTGCATGAAGCATTAAACTAATCATATTTTATTCATACTTTGATTATGGAATCTTCTTTATTTTTTTATGTTGGGTCTACTGTTTGAAGTCTTAAAGTGCACATTGCAATTTGGTACTTATCTGCACCAAAATATTTAAATCCCATTGTTACTGTCCCAACATTAGATTAACTAATTATCTGCGTACATGTCGAGAATTTTTTAAATACGAATATCGAATATGAATACTGAATACTTCTATAGGAGCCCGGAGTGGTAGAGGCCGAGTTCAAAGAGATAGGATATGAGAGAATTCTAAAGGGATTCTTTACATACCGTACACCAGGTCCCCTTCTTTTACCAAAGGGGAAATGTTTTGGACACCCAGACACTCCAATAAGCTTGCCCTCATGGTTATCAGAGGAAGAGTTGAAGTATTACACCAGCCAATATGAGAAGAGAGGCTTCACCGGAGGATTAAACTATTACCGAGCTATAAACTCGTAAATATGTTTTTCGGTTCAACTTTAATCAACGCATACCCGAGTTTTATCGTATTCTGTTCTGAATTTGCTTATGATATTTCTATATCTTTCTTGTAGAAACTGGGAACTTACGGCACCGTGGACTGGGAGTAAAGTAAAAGTGCCGGTTAAGTTCATCGTCGGCGACCTGGATCTGACCTATAATGCTCCGGGAATCAAGGACTTTGTACACAAAGGAGGTTTCAAGAAATATGTTCCACTTCTGGAGGAAGTGGTTGTCATGGAAGGAGTAGCACACTTTCTTCATGAAGAAAAACCTGATGAGATCAATAAACATATACATGACTTCTTGAAGAAGTTCTAATTTGACATTGCACATGTTTAGACATTGCATTTACTGCTTTTAGACAGGAATAAACTTTGACATTGCACATGTTTATCTGTAAAGCAATTACTGCTGCTCCGACTTTTCATTTCTTTTGAAGTATTCATGTCCGATATTTGTGTCCCGTGACAAGAGTATGGGAATATAACTGTCCGAAAACACTCCAAGTATGTGGAATGACAATACCTGTGTCAATATCAACACTCATGCACAAGTATTCACTGGACAGGAGAAAGTCTTAGATATTCCAAGTTGCAGAAAGTCAAGTTCATGAAAACAAGATTCATAGTACTATTATCGATTGACTACTCGTAATATGATACTCAATGTTCAGGTACATGGTTATATTTATGTGTGCTTTCTAGTTGTTCGGCTTCTTGGTTAACTCTAATGGTAGAATTAGCCATTTATGCCCGCTGCAGTCGCATCCGAAATTTAAAGGGTGTTACTTCAACAAGCACTGGTTGCAGCAACATAGACGCACTAACCTCAACTGCTTCCAGGCTTTTGGCGTCTTCCAACATCAAAGTGAACATCCACAAGGCCTGTTATCCCAGCAGTTATCTTTTGTCCTACCGCTACAGGGCCAACACCTTGTGGGGTGCCTGTGAATATTAAATCAAAAGACAGCTAATTAGACTTCGATCGAAGACACCCCTCTTTGTTAATGAAATATTATACAATAACTAAGCTTTCAAATCAGAAATTAAAATGAAAACGGAGCAAAACAGATGGGGTATGCTAGAATTTATAACGAAACTAGAGCAAACCAGCAAGTCACCCCATGCCACACTATACACAAACGTGTCGACTGAGAGACAAGAAAACGCAATTTAACCATCTGAATATGCAACGGAGTGAGGAGGGAATGTTTTGTAACCTGTTAATATGACATCTCCTTCAAAAAGTGTCATAAGGGAACTTATGTGGCTGATGAGGTAAGGAATCTTAAAAATCATATCCTTGGTGGAACCCTTCTGTCGTATTTCTCCATCTACCTGTGATGAAAGAAATGCATCTAACCTTTACAAGTCGGAATAAAGAATATTAAGTTGAAGAATTGCAAAAGTACATGAAAAACACAGGTGAAGTAATATATTAATTAGAAACCTTTAACCACAGTTCCAAGTTGTCAGGATCAGGCACCATAGATTTAGGAAGCTGCAGAAGAAATTTCAAGTAAGCAGAATGTACATGATAAATAGCTTGATAGAACAACTGAAAGAAAATCTATTCCTCTCGCTCCCCTATCACAAAGACTATGCCTAAGGAATAAGATAATGCTAAAGGTCAGTAAATGGTATGTTCTCCGCTTCTGCACATGCCCGAATTGAGTTATTCACCAACTGAAAGAAGAAACGCATGAAATTTGCATAAAAAGTATGCTTGTTTACTCTTCTCGTAGGAATTTAATATTGATTACTCGCAAGCAGCATGTGTTAAATATTAAAAGATCTTCAAAACTAATTTGGGAAATGTACTTCAAAGTAAAAAAAAAAAAAACTATTTCAGGTTTATTTCTTACAACAGAACTGATAGGTGTAAAGGTGTCCTGCCCTTTAGCAACTGTCCATGGAAGACCTGCAGACTGATAAATGTAACAATAAGAATGAATTTCAACTTTTCGATTTTAAAAGAGATGTGATATGAATAAAATTTGTACCTTTGCAACAGATTGGATTTCCCTTGCAGTCATATCCAGTGCTAAAGCATATCCTGAAGCACACAAAAATGGTCATTTTGAAATCAAAGTGATCACCCGGCAGCATCAAATGCTTCACATTCAAGTGAGGCCTTTCAAAAATTAAACCCACTTTTTTTGAACAAAAATCTTAAACCCACTTTCATCTTGAGCTTTCCAGCTCAAAAGCTTTACATTCAACCCCAGAAATAAGCAAGCAAACAGGGTTCAGTGAAAGCAGATCCAATGTTGTACGAGAAAAATTGAAAAGAAGTATCTCATGAACTTGAATGGCCAAAACTAGAAGCAGAAATGTCATATTTCAGATAGAAATGATTCGACAATACCTCCAACATAATCCATGGCAGTGTTTATAGGCACATCCCGAGCCTTTTGTCCGATCACAACAGCAAGCTCAACTTCATGATGTAAAGAATTCAAAGGGTGTGGAACCTCAATTGTCCCCCCGTTTTCCAAATACGATGATGTCGGCTTTAAAAACAATACTGGCTCCTGGAGACGAAATTCATAACTTCAATTTTCTTTTAACCCAACACTGCAAAGTGGAAACAGATCAAAATTTCCTCTAAACGGGAATTAGATACCTTGGGGACAGCGTTGCCTAGTTCTTTGGCGTGCTCGACATAGTTGCGGCCAACGGCGACAATTTTAGACCCGAGTTTCAGGGGATTCTGTAAAGATGCTTCCGCCGCCATGTTTTCCTTTTTGGATCAGAAATTTGCAAAGAAAGAGAGTGGGAGTTGGGTTCTTAATTAGGAGTCAGCGTTTGATCTAATCATAACATTTTCAAATTAGTTGAGTTGGGAGTATTATTCTAAAACATCAACTATCTTGTAGTCGTAATATCTGTATCAATTACATACGCATATAAACTGAACTTATTTATTCGAATTGAGATCTGAAACTGAATTAAATATAATGACTCGAAATTTGATATGAAATCGAACATAAATTGAACTAATTTTTAGTTGAACCAAAATGGACCTAAATTGAATGGACCCGAACCGAAGATAACCCGAAATAAATAAAAGATATTAATAGCAATAAAGAAAGATGAGATATGAACAGTCGCACAACTCACCAAAAAGTTAAATATATTGGCTTTATAAAGTCATATGTAGGGTATAAAAACCTAACCAGCCTAAAAATTTGATTAAAACCTTCTGATATCCCATTGACCCGAAATTGACACAAACTGAAATAACTGAACCGAAAATAACCAAACCCAAATGACCTGAACCACAATAAAACTAAACCAAAACTGAACCGAATCAAAACTGAATATAAACCAAATAATATTAGATCCGAAATAACCGGAACCGAACCTAAACTGATTGACTCGTTTCCCACCTCTACATACATGTTTAATGAGACTAATTTCAAGAATAAAAAATACACTTTTTATTTTAGTCTTTGGCTGCACGAAAATAGACCTTGCATTAAAGGGAAAATAACTTGCAACACTCCAATTCGACCCAAGGATTCAAAGTATCATATTAGGTCACTAACCCGAACCATAAACATTTTAGAACCCATTTTAGTCAAATTATTTAAAATGTTTCCATCATAATATAGTCATAGCGTTCATTTCATAAATTGAATATTAAAATTTACGAAGTATAGAGCTCCGATCCTAAAAGCATCGTTTAATAAAACAATTTAAATAGTATAAAAATTACAAATTTTACTATGAAAGGTCTTATGAATATACAACTCAATAAATATAAGTATTGTATATAAAGTTAGCTTGTAGGAATTCCGTACTGATAATGCTCTCCGAACTCACGATCAATATATTAACCTACGAACGAAAACAATAATTTCAAGTCATGGGCTTACAAAGCTTAACGGTACATTTCTACTCTACTATACTTCATGTATTTCATAAACGTAACCATACAAAATAAGCAACGAGTAATATGGCATGAATATATCAATCTATGGTTTTACGTCTTGCTACCAATGCTAACTACCATAATTTTACCTACATTGAATTCATCATAGTGGCATTACATGATGATTTGGAAGGCCTCGCGTAGGCTTGTTTTAAGCTAGTTTGTTTTCTCATTGTTATATAAAAAATCAAACTTAATCATCAAATAAATTAAGCTTAGGATCACAAACTCACCAAGCGTATCGCGAACGTACCTAGATCACCTAGTCATCAAATATTTCACAACACAGTCATACCCAATATCACAAAGGCATTAGGTACAACATATGTTACCTGGATTCACAAAGTCATCAGGTACACATCATTTCACAAGTACTACAATACACAATTGGATATTCAGATCTCATACAATCACAATCAGTCAATCAAGTGGCTTCAAGGCCACACATCACAAGATTTAATGAACTTAAGTTTATTACTATCTAGCTCGCTATCTTGGCTCAACTAAGTCTCTATCATCTATACTCATTATGCTCGAGTGTGTATTTTATATCATTAACATTTCTCATGTAAGGCTCTGCAATGCTCCTTATTATACCCAATAGTCACAGTGAGTATTGATACTCCTATATGAGTATCAATACTCATTTCTAGGGGTATCGGTACTCACCATCAATAAAGTGGTACTCAAATTACATTCGATGCTTTTATTTAAAAGTCAGTATTGGTACCTCCCCTCAAGTACCGATAATGGTCTCATGGGTATCGATACTCTCATCATTACTGTTACCAACTTGAGCTTTGATGTTTCGAATAAATCGACCAATACCGATACCAACCCTTTCGTACCAATACCCAAAGCTTCCGTATCAGTACTGCTTGAGTGCAATACCGGTACAAAATCCCACAAGTGGTTTCCCAAGCCCTAAATTTCAACTTAAAATTGTCTCTAATGACCCATATTTGACCCCCTAATGTTTTCTAAATTCTACTAAGGAATTATTAAACATATTATGGTCATTTAATTACTCTCGTAACTTCAAAATCATCCTTACATCACCTCTCAAGCCAAACGTGCTTATTCACCCAGCATACACAATACTTCCATGTAAGGCAATCACATTTATGACAATAAGAAAGCAGTTCAAAGTTGGAAATGTACTAACCTTAGGTAAAATCTTGAAATGCTACTTTAGATAGGCTTCCTTCAGCTTCTCATTTTTCTCTATTAAAGTGAAGCTTCTCTATAACTCTTGCATAAATCAACCAAGTGCAAAAACGAATTACTATCCTTCCAAATAATTAATAATGATAACTAAATGAATTTAATTAACCAAACGAGCTTGAATCTCTCTTAAAATCAAAATCTCTTAAAACTCACAATAAGTTCTCTCATAAATCTCATTGAATTAAACACTTTAGGGTTTAACTAAAACACAACTCAAATATTTTTTTTATCTTTCACAGTTCACTTTCATTTTTTTTCTATATCTTGACATAAGCTTTATTACTCTAAGGTTTTAATGAAATTTAGAGTTTACTTAAACTCAACCAGTAACTTTCAACTATACATTCATTTTGTAGAGAATGGTTAGATAAACAATTTCTCATCTCATAAACTTACCCAAAATCCAACAAAGTGAGGAAGAATTTGAATAATAAAGTTTGAACTCTTACTTCCACTTCCCTCAAATTTGCCATCCAACTCAATGAGAGAAAAATGAAAACTTGACCCATCAATATTATGCTCAAATGAAAGTGAATAAAATGAAGATAAATTTCATATTTCACAACCCAAGTCAAAATTTAAGTGGATTTGAGGGAAATGCAAGGGAAGAAACTTACCTATATATATATTTTTCTCTCACGTTGGGTAGTCACGGAGAAGAAGATGAGGGTGCGTTTAGTTTCGGAAAATACAAGATATTTTCATTTTCTTGAAAAATGAAAAATATTAAAGAAAACATGTTTGGTTGCAAAAATTAAAAATTATTTTTAGAAAATGAAAAAAATGAGTGAAATTTTGAAAACATAAAAAAGATGTTCACCATTTTCATTGAAAATATTTTAGAAAAGTGGAAATATGAAAATATGAGTTTTTAAATTTTAACTCTATTTAACCCGGGTTCGAATCCTTTTAATGTCAATTTTAGAACTTTGGTTTATTTAATTATATTTTATTTTTATTATAATAATATTTTTAATAATTATACTTTAATTTAATTATTTGTTTATTTTTATTTGGCTTACAGATCAAATTAGTCCTTAACGAAAAATAAAAAAAAATCAATTAATCCATTATTGATTTTTTGCACCCACTTTAACTCTCATTAGTCGAAACACACTCAATTTAGTCATTTCGTAACGGTTGGCCAAATTTTGAACATTAACTCATTAAAAACTAAAAAAATGATAACACGTGGCACACTCTGAAAGTGTTACGTCATTACACCGTAAAAATTCTAAAAAAATAAAATTTTAAGATTATTTTCTAATTTGGTCATTTACTGATTTTTTTAATTTCAAAACAATCATAATTTTATTTTTTTCAATTTGGTCTTTATTGATTTTTTTAATTCAAATCTCAAAACCCATCATTATCATTACTGTGAAATTGTTGGTAGATCCCCTATCCATTCTTCTTCTGATCTATGTGAATCAAGTTTTCCACTAGGATTTTACTAATTTCCTTGGAAACAAACAATCCTTAACAAACAAATCACGTGTTTTAAGAAGAAAATGGATGTTGAAACTTGGAGATGTGAGATTTAATTCTAACCCATGCAAACTCCATAACGTTTCAATGGATCCAAGTGAAGATGGTAGTTGTAGGGGAGAACTAATTAGCAAACTATTTTAAGGTGGGTAGTTGTGGAGGGGTTAATTTTAAATATATATATATATTTTAGTTTTTTTAATACTTTTAGGTGTACCATGTGTCGTTATCTTAATGATTGTTTGTGAGTTAACAGTCAATTATAATAGTCAACATTATGAGGGGGCTAAATTGATCGTAGTTTGAATTGTGAGGGTCTGATTGATTGTAATTAAATTATGAGGGCTAAATTGGGTATAAAAAAATTATAAGGGTTTAATTGATTTTTTTTGATTTTTTGTTAAGAGCTAATTTGACCTTTAAGCCCTTTTATTTTGAAAGCAAGATACCAAACATATTTCTACTGTTTTCGTTTTTGAAAACAAGTTTTCATTTCCATTAACCAAACGTATTTTCTAAATTTTAGAAAATAGAAAATAAAAACTATTTTTTTAAAAATGAAAATAAAAAATAAAAATATTTTCTAAAACCAAACGGGCCTTAAATTTTGTTGCTTTATCTTTTCTCTCTCTCCCAATTACATATAATAAGTCTTTTCTAATTAAAGTAAATCTCAAAAAAATCATATAATTCATTTCATTCGAGGGACTAAATTGGAGATGGAAAACTTATTCAAATCTATTGGTTAGAAATGATTGCTTGTGTAAGTATCCATAATTACCTTTGAAAAAATTAATTCATAAACATTCATCTCTTCCCTTATTTTCACTTTAAACCTAAAACTTTAATTCTTTTCATTTTTGGTCCTCAATTTCCTCCAATTGAGCTTTTGAGTTCCAAATTTTTTCAATTTAGTCCTAATTATAATATATTTATAAACCGGATTCAAGATCCGAATTACCAACCCGAAATTCAATTCATTTCATAACTTGCACCTCTCACTACGATAAACACTACTGTTGATAAAAGAGGTTTTGAGATATGAGATCATTCAAAACGTACGAGTTAACGATCATGAAGCATAACATTCTAGAAGCCGTTGGACACAAAATCTAAAGAAATTACTCATGCAAAAGGATTTCTTTGATAAAATTGAGAAATATTTTATCAAAAGCGATATGGTTGAGATAACATTACTTATGTATTCTTTGTTGTCTAAGAAGTACAAGGGTCCTTCAAAGATTTTGATACAAAGAAAAGCTGAAGAGGAAGAGAATTTAGGGATGTAACCCATAATTAATATTGATTGAAGACTTGATATCTTGTGGCATTGCACTTTTTGTTCAAAAAAAAAGTGTCATTGCACTTTAGATTTAGTATAGTAATAATATGTATTATGTTTACACTAAAAAAAATTGGTAAAGTAGATGTCAATTTTATAGTCTATGTTTAGGATTTATGGTTTCCCTCCCAACAATGTCATCTTCAAAGATCGAACTCGGATTAGATAAGTATAGAAATACGGGAGGGGTACTGCCAACCTTATGGGAAAAAAATGGTATGAATAATTCAATATCTTTGTCCAAAGTTGTTATGTCTGCAAGCAAACTGGAAGTGAGTTGAATGGGCTTACAAGAAATGGGTTGTTGGGTTGAATGTGCTTACAAGCAACACAAAAAAGCCTTCTCTCAATTGAGCTTCCCATAAGTTGCCTTATAGGCCCAAAAGTGCCTAATGGGTTATTCTGCAACCTCGATTTATTTCATTTCCCTAATATTTTAATTATATTTCTACTAAAATTAAAATTATAACAAAATTTCCAATTGTACTTTCAGTCCCTCTAATAATGAGACTGTTATGTTAGGTCCAAAATTTAGCAACATATGGGAGATTATGAAGATGAGGTTGCCTGCCCTCATAATTTGCAATGGGCCAACGGCTTCTTATTGATGTATTATTTTGGACCCATGAAATCGCTTTCGGAAACCTAATTAGTGGGTAGTTATTGAATATAATTGAAGTGAAATGATTCAAACCTAGTCATAGCCTAGGTATCTAGGCTAAATCTCCTGTACAAATTAATTATTAACTGTGGAAATATTAGAAGTTAGACCCAACAAAGCAAAGCCAAACTCGAATAATTCCTTATACCAACATCCACATATTCAGATCTAGGGGTTATAATAATGTTATACATCTTCATATTTAACATTTAAAATTTTATGAGTCTACAATTGATCAATTGGTCAAATTGTTTATCTTTGTTTTCTTATATTCTTTATGAATTTCAGATCCATTAAGAACACCATCTTTTTTTTAGAGTCTTTCTTATCTTCTATCTCACCCTTTCTCTTTCTCCATGTTCATTCTTTATCATTTTTTTTACCTTCCTTTGTGTGATATAGTGTTTTTTCTTTCTACACTCACCAACTTTAACAAATAATTTGACCGTCAACGAGGGAGCTTCCACCGTTAGGCACCTTAAAAGCAGGTGAAAATTAGGCAGACCAGTTATACCAGTAGCCTGTAACTACATTATTTGTTACGATGCGATTACATAATTTGTTACAGTAAGTGTAAGAAAAACGGTAGTTACAGAAAAAATTATCATGGTAGTAAATTTTATAACTACCAAAAATCTTAAAGGATTACTCTATATGTTACAAAACGCATAAAAATACGATACCTACACAATGTTTCACAATACCTACATAAATCTTTACATAAAATATAGTAAAAAAAACGTAACTACTGAAATTATTACTCATATATCCAAATCTTAAACCAACCAAACTTATGGTAGAATATTGTATAACTACCTGAAATCTTAAAGGATTACTCTATATGTTACAAAACACATGAGTAATACGATACCTACACAACGTTTTACAATACCTACATAAACGTTGAAGGTATTTCTAGGAAAAAAAGGTAACTACATTGCTTACACCATTTAACATACTTTTAAACAAGCAGCAGATAGTAAGAATTGGTACTATTTATGAACAATCGATACTGTAACGCCCAGAGTTTGGGGCCCGAGAGATAACCGGGTTTGGTTAAACGGTTCAGGTTAATTTAATCGAAAGAAACATTTTTAATGAACAAAAAGGGGGGGTTAAGAAGAATGGCAAAAAGGGGTTTTGAGAACTTTTAAAGAAAGGGTTTTTATTTAAAATCACCATCATCTACTTCTTTCCACCATTTTCTCTATTTCTTTTCTCAAAAACCTCCATTGTTACTATTCCATTGCTCTCACCCTTTTTTCCGAGAAGCAAGTTTTCAAGGTAAGCATTGCATTGTATTGATTTCTTTCTTCCCTTAAGTTGTCATTAGTTAAATATTCCTTAAAAATCTATTATTTAGAATTATTTCAAAAATACTTTGAGTTTGAAAAATAGTAAAATGAAAGGATTTTCGTTTGGTTCTTTTGATGCCATGTTTAAGGGAATTTTTAATCTTGTTTTGGTGTCTTAAAAATGCTAAAATAGTGGGTAATAGTAGGAAACCCGAAATGGGTCTAAAAATTGGATTTTTTGGTTGAAAATGGTGAGTTTTTGGCTTGATTTTGGCTTGAAATCGTGGCTGGTGGTTCCTTTGATGTTGGGGGATGTTTCTAGATGATTTTGGATGTGTTTTGATGGTTGAAATTGATGGATTCAGTTTGAGGTTTGTCTAGAATGAAATTGGTGAAGTTTTGGGTGAAATTTGGGTTTGAATCAATGTGTTTTGGTTGCAAGGAGTGGATTTCCTGGTTGTTGCAGGTTTACAAGTATTTTAGCATCCTAATATTCTGTTTTGGGTTGTCTTGAAGCAGAGGAGATTGATTCAGGTACTTTGGGCGCGATACCGGGTGTTACAGAGACTTGAGATCGGTGTTTTGGCTTTCGTTTGGGTTCTATCGGTGAGCGGTAATGTTTTGAAGTTAAAAATGATTCAAAGAGGTTTTCTTAGGGGGTTTTGGTGAAGCCTCAAGGGCTAACCTAAACCCAAGAGTAAGTTTGCCTAATTTACCTTGTTACGTTAAGTGTTGGTGTGTGCATATATTCGTGTTGGTGTGTGAAATGTGGATTGCTTTTACTCCTGTTAAATGTTGTTGTGTAGTCTTTGTTAATGTCAAGCCTCATGTGATGGTTAGTCGTTGTATACGGTGATGTGTAGTCCCACCGGTAGTGACTAATAGATGAGTACGATGATGTGTAGTCCCATCGGAAAAATGCTAGTTGCTGTGTACGGTGATGTGTAGTCCCACCGAGGATGGTTGTGCTTGTGCAAACCATGTTTTGTCTATGTTTCCATTTCATTGTATCTCTTCTTAAGTGGTTTTTTTAAACTAAGATATATGTTTTAAACTGCATTGTTGTTGTGTTTTAGAGCTTCGCTCACTAAGCTTTTAAGCTTACGCTATCTTTTTCCAACAATGCAGATCGTTAGAGGCTCCAGGAGGCAAGTGGGCAAGGGAGGAGTACTTGGAGTTCTCGCTAGCTCAAAGTATGATTTTACTAGTTGTAATAATGCTTAGACAATGGGAATACTAGATCTTTCATGTTAGGGAGTTGGTGTTCAAACCCCTATGTTTGGTTTTGTTTAAGTTGCTAGCATGTTTTAAATGTTGATACCATGATATGTTGAGGCTTGTTATGGCTTTTGGTAGATTACCTTGCCTTTTGACTTGTTGGTGTTTTTGAAGCTGAGTGTTCTTATGTGCTTTGGGTTGAGATCTATTTTTTTTGCGTGTATGCATGTTTGAAGTTGTATTTAGGGTGTTTTGCCTCTAGATTGTTTGTATGATAAGTTGCTATGTGGTTTGTGATGGTTCGGGGCAAGTTTGGGAACGTTTGGAGATGCCAAAATGTGTTTTCGGGCCAAACCGTGTCTAGGTGTTTTGGAACGCCTTGTATGGTTTCGGAACAGTCGAGCTTTAGGGGTACCCGTATCGGAATGGGGGTGGTGCCGTTTCTGTACGATTTGCCACTAGAGGTTCCTGTTTTAGAACCATATAGGGCCGTTCCGGTACGTTTGGACATTGGAGGCTCCTATTCCGGAACAAGGTGGGACCGTTTCGGAATGACTTGATGTTACCTTTTTGAATGAAGCCCGCGTTTCAGAACGGGCAGGCCTGTTTCGAAACGCAGGTAGTTAAAACTGTTAAAAGGCATCTTCGAGGGTTTTCAAATGTTTCGATTTAGTCCCTAATGCTCGTATGTTTCCTAGTTGATTTTAGGTGTGTCCTTTGTGATGGTTTTTCCTCGTGAGCATGAAAATTGACAAATAAGCTATTTGGTAAGTTTAAATTATCATATGCCCTCTGATTGGTTCGTATTCCACTTTCGCTTTTCCGCTGTTGCCTTCACACATAGGATTAAAAGTGATATCTAGATAAAATAAAGGGTAAACTACACCGGTGGTCCCCTAACTATGTCTGTCTTCCTACTTTGGTCCCACAACTTTGTTTTTCAGAAAAAGAGTCCCTTCCGTCACATAGTTTTCCTATTTTGGTCCCCGACGTTAAATAACTAACGGTTTTGCTGACGTGGCATTTTTTAATATTTTTAAGGCTGACGTGGCATTTTTTTAATATTTTTTAAATCAAAGTCGGGGACCAAAATAGGAAGACAGACATAGTTAGGGGACCAAAATAGGAAAACTATGTGACATAGTTAGGGGACCAAAAATATTAAAAAATGCCACGTCAGCAAAACCGTTAGTTATTTAACGTTGGGGACCAAAATAGGAAAACTATGTGACGGAAGGGACTCTTTTGCCGAAAAACAAAATTGTGGGACCAAAGTAGGAAGACAGACATAGTTAAGGGACCACCGGTATAGTTTTCCCAAAAATAAATAAAGAAGAAATAAAAATAGGGTTGCTAATCAGTGTGAGTCCTTAACAGGTTTCGCTTTAGTTTTCCTCGTGTAACTCGTTCGGTTCGGTCTGTTGGCTATGTAGAGACGAGGGGGTTATATTTGGTGGTATCAGAGCCTCGGTTACGAGGTCTCCCAAGAAGGTGAGTCAGGTAAGTTGGTTGTTTGGGTTGTTTGCCATTGCACGGTGTGTGAAAGCGTGTTTTCTCGTTCTTGTTGTTGGTTGAGGTTTAGTCGAGTGTTCCCATTGCTAGGTGTTGTTATTGGAAAATGGTTTTGGTTTAAAGAGCTTGAGAACTTGGATCATTGCCCTTGCTAACTTAATGTTTTCTTGTGTGTGATGTGTTTGTTGTTTTATAACTTATCTTCGTTATGGTAAGACCGAGAGGACGGCCTAGAGCGAGTGACCAGGCACCCGGGGGTGTGCCTCATATTCCTCCTGCTCCCGATGGTAATGGGGTGGATGTATGAGGTAATGTGCCTCAGGCCTGTGCGAATGCTGGAGTTGATGGTAATGGACCTCAGGCCGGTACAAATGTTGGGGGTAATGGAGCTCATGCGGGTCAGGGTTCGGTAGGTGTAGACATGACTCATTTGATTTAGACTATAGCTGGGGCTTTTCAGACAGCTTTAGCCGGTATACATGATGCAGCACCACCTCAGGGTGCGGGGACTGGTTTACCCCTTGAGAGACTTTGTAGTTTGGGTGGAGTTAAGTTCTGTGGTTTGACTCTCGAGGGTTCAGAGGCTTGGCTCGAGAGCACTACACGAATCTTAGGCCAGATGGAGTGCTCAGACACTCGTAAGTTGGGTTGTGTTGTCTCCTTGCTTCAGGGAGATATGTATGCTTGGTGGACTATCGTTACTTCGGGTATGGCAGAAGTGGATGTCACTTGGGAATTCTTCAGAACTGCCTTTAAGAAGAAGTATCTTGGAGTATGATATCAGGATGAGAAGAAGAGAGAATTTATGGCCTTAGTTTAGGGTAGTAAGATGGTGTCGGGGTATGAGGTTCAGTTTGTGAGGTTGAGCCAGTATGCTCCCGAGTTGGTTCCTAGTGAAAGGGAACGGTGTGAGCGTTTCCGATATGGTTTGACTAGGGATGTGAAGACGTATATGCTCGCTTCTGATTACACCAAGTTTGATGTTTTGGTCTCTAGGGCCAAGGATATTGAGCAGAACTTGGGCTCGAGTACTCGTGCTAGTGGGTCTGGTTCCGGGAAGAGACATGCGGATTGGGATAGAGATCATACCAAGAGGCACAGAGATATGAGGTATCAGCCCGATTCGAGACATAGGGGCGGTAACCATGGACGGGGCCATCAGGGCCAAGGAGCTGTTGTTCACACTCCTGAGTGCACTAGATGCGGGAGACGACATTCGAGCGAGTGTATGGGTACCTTTGGGGCATGTTGAAACTGTGGTTCCCGAGATCATTTGAGGCGTAACTGTACACACCCAGCTAGGAGCGGACTGGCTCCAGCTAAGGGGTTTGAGCATCAGAGAGGTCGTGGGCGCGGTCGAGGTAATTTTCAGCCGAGGAACGATGGTTAGAGGAACTTAGCTCATGTGGTGGCAGTTCAGCCCGAGAGTGGAGGACCGGCTAGGGTGTATGCACAGCGAGAGGATGGGAATGACATATATGTCATCGCATGTAATTTCTCGTTACAGTCATTGACTTTGCTTTCTTTGATAGATTCGGGTTCGACACATTCGTACATTTTGGGTGAACATGCAAGGTCTCTAGGTTTACCGTATGAGTAGTTAGAAGTAGGTGTGAATGTTACTAGTTCTTTCGGTGGGACCGTGGTAGTTAGAAAGATGTATAGGAGGTGTCCTTTGATGATTCAGGGCCATGTGTTTCCGGTTGACATGATGGAATTGTCGTTCTATGGTTTTGATTTGATTTTGGGCATGGATTGGCTCGTAGAGCATAGAGCTAGGGAAGACTTTGAGACCAAGAGAGTCTCCTTGAGGCTTACAGATGATCTTGAAATTGTAGTGGTTGGCGAGAACATTAAGTTCTTATCCAATGTTGTTTATGCTTTAGAAGCTCAGAGATTGATGGATTCGAGTTGTCAGGCGTATTTGGCTTATGTGATGAATCCGAATATGAGTGAGGTTAGACCGCAAGACATCAGAACAATTTGTGATTTTCTTAGTGTTTTTCCAGAAGAGTTGTCGGGTTTGCCTCCGGACAGGGAAGTTGGGTTTGCTATTGAGACGTATTCCGATTCTGCACCCGTGTCTATTGCTCCATATAGAATGGCACTGAAAGAGTTGAAAGAGTTGAAGACATAGCTTCAGGAATTTTCAGATAGAGGTTTCATTAGGCCTAGTATTTCTCTGTGGGGTGCTCCGGTCTTGTTTGTGAAGAAAAAGGACGGCAATATGAGGATGTGTATAGACTATAGGCAGTTGAACAAGGTAATAGTGAAGAACAATTATACTTTGCCGCAGATAGATGACTTGCTTGATCAGTTGAGAGGTGCTTCAGTGTTGTCGAAGATTGATTTGAGATCCGGTTACTATCAGTTGAAGGTAAAGGATGTGGACATACCGAAGACAGCCTTCCGTACACGTTATGAGCACTATGAGTTCTTGGTAATGCCTTTCGGTTTGACTAATGCTCCAGCTACATTTATGGACATTATGAACTGAGTGTTCTACGAGTTTTTAGACAAGTTTGTGGTAGTATTCATAGATGATATCTTAATGTACTATAGGACCGAGGAAGAGCATAATGAGCATTTGCGACTAGTGCTTTAGACTTTACTTGAAAATCAGTTGTATGCCAAGTTGAGTAAATGCGAGTTTTGGATTAAGGAGGTAGTCTTCTTAGGTCATGTGATCTCAGCCAATAGAATTAGTGTGGACCCCAAGAAGATAAAAGCCATAGTGAATTGGAAGCAGTCGAAGTCGGTGACAGAAATCCGTAGTTTCCTAGGCTTTGCAGGGTATTATCGAAGATTTTTCGAGGGATTTTCGAAGATTGCGGCACCCCTAACTAAATTGCTCCAGAAGAATGTTACGTATGAGCGGTTAGATGCAAGACAACAAGCGTTTGAGAAGTTGAAGAAGGCTTTGACCGAAGCTCCTATTTTGATTCAGCCTAATCCGGGGAAAAAGTTTGTGATTTATAGTGATGCATCGTATGTATGTTTAGGTTGTGTGCTTATGCAAGAGGGTAAGGTTGTAGCTTATGCTTCGAGACAGTTGAAGGTTCACGAGAAGAACTACCCCACTCATGACATAGAGTTAGCTGTAGTAGTGTTTGCTTTGAAGATTTGGAGACATCATCTTTATGGTGAGAAGTGCACAGTTTATACCGACCACAAAAGTTTGAAATACTTTATGACTCAGAGAGAGCTGAACCTTAGACAACGTAGGTGGATAGAGCTTCTTAAGGACTATGACCTTACGATATAGTACCACCCGGGTAAGGCAAACATAGTGGCTGATGCTTTGAGTAGAAAAGTGGCAGTTGAGTTGCGAGCCATGTTTGCGAGATTGAGTGTGTCACGGGATGGCAGTTTGATAGCCGAGCTATAGGTTAAACCTTCATTGGTTTAGTTGATTCGAGAGAAACAGTTGCAAGACCGGTCGTTGGCACCTCACGTGCAAGATATAGCCGAGGGTAGACTTACAGATTTCTGCTTTGGCGAGAATGGGATCCTATGTTTCAAGGATAGGATAGTAGTCCCAGAAGACGCCGGGTTAAGGCGTACTATCTTGAATGAAGCCCATAACAGTCATTTTGCTATGCATTCGGGTAGTACAAAGATGTATCGTGGGTTAAAAAAAGAGTACTACTGGATTGGGTTGAAGAAAGATGTGGCCGAGTTTGTGAGTAGGTGTATGGTATATCAGCGAGTTAAGGCCGAGCATCAGTTTCCATCAGGTTTATTACAGCCGTTGAAGATTCCGGAATGGAAGTGAGAACGTAATACCATAGACTTTGTGTCGGGTTTACCGTTGACTCATTCGAAGAAGAATTTAGTGTGGGTGATAGTCGATAGGTTCACCAAGTGTGCCCATTTCATACCTGTTCATACTACCTACACCTTAGATAAGTTGACCAATCTGCACATCAGTGAGATAGTGAGATTGCATGGGGTACCAAAGTTGATTGTATCAGACCGAGATCTGAGGTTTACAGCTAGATTTTGGGAGTGTTTGCATCATGATTTGGGTACTTGGTTGAACTTTAGTACTTCATATCACCCGCAGTCAGATGGTTAGTTAGAGAGAGTTATTCAGGTGTTGGAAGACATGTTGAGGTGTTACATCATCGACTTTTAGGGTTCTTGGGAGAAACACCTACCGTTAGTGGAGTTTGCTTACAACAACAATTATCAGGCTAGTATTCAGCTGGCACCGTATGAGGCTTTGTATGGTAGGGAGTGTAGAACACCTATCTGTTGGGCCGAGGCCGAACAGAAGCTTGTACCAATGCTAGACTTGCTCAAGGGCACTACCGAGAAGGTAAAACTGATCTGTGATCGCTTGAAGGCAGCTTTAGACAGACAGAAATCGTATGCCGATTTGAAGAGAAAGGAGATTGAGTATGTCGTGGGCGAAAAGGTATTTTTGAAAGTCTCACCTTGGAAGAAGGTGATGAGGTTTGGTAAGAAGGGTAAGTTAAACTCGAGATTCATTGGTCCTTACGAGGTAGTTGAGAGGATTGGTCTCGTTGCTTATAGATTGAGACTGTCGATAGAGTTAGAAAAGATTCATGATGTGTTCCACGTTTCGATGCTTTGGAAGTATAGATCGGATCTGTCTCATGTGATGCCGATGGAAGAGATCGAGTTGAACCTAGACTTGTCGTATGATGAAGAGCCGTTTGAAATTCTTGCTACGGATAGTAAAGTGTTGCGAGGGAGGTCTATCGAGTTAGTCAAGGTTCTGTGAAGACACCGAGGTGTGGAAGAGGCCACTTGGGAGAGGAAGGAAGACATGGAAAGATAGTTTCTGTATCTTTTTCCGTCAGGTAATTTCGGGGACGAAATTCCTTAAGTAGGGGAGAGTTGTAACGCCCGGGGTTTGGGGCCCGAGAGATGAATGGGTTTGGTTAAATCGGTTCGGGTTGATTTAATCGAAAGGAAACATTTTTAATGAACAAAAAGGGGGGTTAGGAAGAAGGGCAAAAAGGGTTTTTGAGAACTTTTAAAGAAAGGGTTTTTATTTCAATTCACCATCTTCTTCTTTCCAACACTTTCCCCATTTCTTTTCTCAAAAACCTCCATTGTTACTATTCTATTGCTCCCACCTTTTTTTCCCACAAGCAAGTTTTCAAGGTAAGCATTCCATTGTTTTGATTTTTTTCTTCCCTTAAGTTGTCATTAGTTAAATATTTCTTAAAAATCTATTATTTAGAATTATTTCAAAAATGCTTTGAGTTTGAAAAATAGTAAAATGAAGGGATTTTCGTTTGGGTCTTTTGATGTCATGTTTAAGGGAGTTTTTAATCTTGTTTTGGTGTCTTAAAAATGCTAAAATAGTGGGTAATAGTAGGAAACCCGAAATGGGTCTAAAAATGGGATTTTTGGGTTGAAAAGGGTGAGTTTTTTGCTTGGTTTTGGGTTGAAATCATGGCTGGTGGTTCCTTTGATGTTGGGGGATGTTTCTAGATGATTTTGGATGTGTTTTGATGGTTGAAATTGATGGATTCAGTTTGGGGTTTGTCTAGAACAAAATTGGTGACGCTTTGGGTGAAATTTGGGTTTGAATCAATGTGTTTTTGGTTGCAAGGAGTAAATTTCTGGGTTGTTGCTGGTTTACAAGTATTTTAGCATCCTAGTATTCTGTTTTGGGTTGTCTTGAAGTAGGGGAGATTGATTCAGGTACTTTGGGCGCGATACCGGGTGTTACAGAGGCTTGAGATCGGTGTTTCGTCTTTCGTTTAGGCTCTATCGGTGAGTGGTAATGTTTTGAAGTTTAAAATGATTCAAAGAGGTTTTCTTGGGGGTTTGGGTGGAGCCTCAAGGGATAACCTAAACCCAAGAGTAAGTTTGCCTAATTTACCTTGTTACGTTAAGTGTTGGTGTGTGCAGATATTCGTGTTGCTGTGTGAAATGTGGATTGCCTTTACTCATGTTAAATGTTGTTGTGTAGTCTTTGTTGATGTCAAGCCTCACGTGATGGTTAGTCGTTGTATACGGTGATGTGTAGTCCCACCGGTAGTGACTAGTAGATGAGTACGGTGATGTGTAGTCCCATTGGAAAAATGCTAGTTGTTGTGTACGGTGATGTGTAGGCCCACCGGGGATGGTTGTGCTTGTGCAAACCATGTTTCGTCTATGTTTCCATTTCATTGTATCTCTTCTTAAGTGGTTTTGTTTTTAAAACTAAGATATATGTTTTAAACTGCATTGTTGTCGTGTTTTAGAGCTCCGCTCACTAAGCTTTTAAGCTTACGCTATCTTTTTCCAACAATGCAGATCGTTAGAGGCTCCGGGAGGCAAGTGGGCAAGGGAGGAGTTCTTGGAGTTCTCGCTAGCTCAAAGTATGATTTTACTAGTTGTAATAATGCTTAGACAATGGGAATACTAGATCTTTCATGTTAGGGAGTTGGTGTTCAAACTCCTATGTTTGGTTTTGTTTAAGTTGCTAGCATGTTTTAAATGTTGATACCATGATATGTTGAGGCTTGTTATGGCTTTTGGTAGATTACCTTGCCTTTTGACTTGTTGGTGTTTTTGAAGCTAAGTGTTCTTATGTGCTTTGGGTTGAGATCCATTTTGTTGCGTGTATGCATGTTTGAAGTCGTGTTTAGGGTGTT